>CM062807.1:972571615-974022735 GCA_031772625.1 Pinus tabuliformis
GGGAGTCAGCTCCTCCAGCCAGCAAAAAAAAGGACAAGCTTCAAACAGCAATTCATAGACATCAAAAGGAGGAATGAGCTATCTAAATACAGCTGTACAATCATCTGCTAAACATGGCTCCTACTAATCAGCAGAGACTTATGTCTGCCTTTGATGTAGGTGAAGGCAAAATGATTATGAGCCATTTTTTGCCCACATCACTGCAGCCCCAATCTGCCTCAGATTACCTCAGGACTAACCTGGAGGTCATGGCCAAAGACATACACCTAATGGAAAAAATTGAACTGCACAAACAAACTGGTGAGATGGTGTATGCCTCCTTAGCAGATGAAACATTGGAAAATTATAAGCTAAAGAGAAGCCTCAATGCCACAGCCTCTCAACTGGAATTGGAGAAGGCATCATCCCAAGCGAAGGACAACAGAATAAGGTCCCTGGAAGACATAATCGTTGAAATTGGGCATGATCCCAAAGATATTTCAGGGATACAGGAGAGATCTTGAAGTTGAGGGATGCGAACATGGCTGCCATGAGGAAGAAAATCAAACTCCCCAGCCACCATGCACCCTCAGACAGATGAGATAGCCCAACAAAGGCAGGAGAAAGATACCACAGATTTGTTGATCTCCATTTATAAAGAGCTTGTTCAAGCACAAGAGAAATTAGGAGAATCAGAGGCTGCAAAGGCAGCATTGCAAGCAGCATTAAAACAAAGAGAAGAGGGTCAGACCTCTCAGCCTCCTCCTCAAATCATAAATCTTGAGGAAACTGCTCCTATGACTTCTGCTCCTCCTCCTCAACAGACTGAAAGACAGCAACATCTACTTCAGCAGTGCGAACAACTACAGAGCAGGCCAAAGCCTGGATATGCAAAAGTTGAAGAATGAAATCCAAATCCTGGAAGCTCAAATGACAGAGTTAAATGAGACCAGGGATAAGTTGGCCAAGGTAAATGACAGACATGATAAATCAAAGAGAGAAGTGGCAGAAAAGGGCAGGGAAATCAAAGCCTCAAAGACAAGATCAAAGAGCTAGAGAATGAGCTCAAGTTAGATAAGGTGGTGGCTGAGCTTAAAATAGTGCTGTGGGCTAACATTGGTCAATCTATCAATGTGCAATGGCCATATATTGAGACAATCCATGAGCAATTAGAGCTCATCCCAAAGGCACAGAAGGAGGTTACAGATCAAGAGCTTCATTGGGCAATATGCCTGAAGTGGCCACCAGAATGATCAATGTACTTAACCATAGAAACAAGTTCTCAGTTGGCTACCATGGGAATTACAAACAGAACTGAGACTATCCAAATGGTCAAAAGGGTTCTCACACTGAGAAACTTAGTGCAGACATTGGAGAGAAGAACCCAGGATATGCAGACTGAGGTGAACAAGTTTTTGGAAAAGTTTCAAGTGTTAGAAAGCAGAGGACTCCCTGGCTTACTGAATAGCGCAGGGAGATTGTTCACACATGACCAGTATGCTAAAAGGGTCAATACATTTGCCACTAGCCAGATCAGTGATAAGCCCAGCACCTCAGAGGAAACAGGGCCAGCCACAGGACAGTCTCTTTACAACAGAGTCGAGAATCTGTTTTTTATAATGAATGAGATCAATCACCTGTTTGGGGTGGCTCCCAATTTCTTCAAGTACACAGAGGCAGAGGAGACAATGGATGCTATTCTCAGGCATCAACTCCCTACGCAAGAATGGTGGACAAATGCAATACAGAAGATTTTGTAAACAGGAGTCACTTAACAATTTTGTTTCTTAAAAATATCAGTTGTCATGCAAAGCAAAGTTTAACAAAATCAGCATGCACGGCGGATTAAAGCTGAGCCAACTCAGCAGATGGATCGGCCAACAAAGCAGACATAGAAGACTACAGGTGGCAGGGCCGAGAAAATACAGCGCAGCAAGAAATAAAGGCGCATTATCAGCATTAAAGCTAAGCGTTCAACCGACTCAATGACCTCCAAAGGTCAAATTACCTCTGACAGACATAAAGAGCATTTTATGCTGCATTCAAAGTTGCAATAACTTCTCTCTACTTTATGAACAAATTTATGAAGATATTTTCTCTCTCAGATGACTCAATGCCTGAGATATTTTGTATACACTTCCTATAAAGCCCCCTTCGCATGAGCTTGCAAGGGTTGTTGTTGATTTCTCCTAAAGAAATTCTTATGCTGTAATCCTTTCAGAAGTTTAATTAAGAAAGTGATGGAATTTCTCGGATTTCTGAAGTGTTGGATGCGTTCTGTGTGTGTTGATAACTGCTGGATTCCTGTGTATTTCACCATACAATAAGTCTCTGTAACTCTCTCTGTCAATTAGTTGTTTTGTTAAAATCCATATATGTTATCTGATTTTCAATACTAAGCAACAAAGAAAAAGAATAACTTTCAGGATTTTTCACTGAGTACCCTGAGTTCAATCTGTGTTGTTTATGAATGTTTTCTTCAGCTGTAATCTAGATAAGTGTAATTCTTAATTGCTGCACTTTCAGAATACACCTTTCACAGTGGCCTTTGTCACAGGAATTCAAGTTTTGCTCCTGTGCAGTGTGTTCACCTTCACCTCACCAACTTAATAGAAAATTCTTAATTGCTTTCTGTTGGTTGACATACATCACCATTTAAGCTAATTTTGTTTGTCTAAAATACACAATAGGCCCTGCAGTTTGAACACCACCAATCCAGCATATCAAATCATTTCACAACTCCAGACTCCATTGCCCAATGGTATTTCACTATCTAAACACTATATCATAAGACCTGAAAGAAATCCTTCAACCAAACATAAACCAAAACCTGAGCATAATAGCTAGCCTAAAAACACCATCATAACAGAGACAAATCATAAAGAGAGAGCCCTCTCTGATCACAGTTTGGCTAGAAGCTGTGATCCAAAGATTGGTTAGTGGTTACCCCGGCCGTATTCCCTTGGGAGTCATAGGGAACAACCTGGGTGTTAACATAATTGGCGACTCCACTGGGGACCTTTTAGGATTTGTTAATTGCTATTTATCTTCCATAGCTACCATCAAGCCTGAAATCAGCCAAGAGGCCTTAAAACTGTTTCTGCATCACAGTGACAACTTTAGGGAAGAGCTTATTTAGGGAATCTTCATCTTAGCTTTGAAATATACATAGCATTCCAAATCTTCATCCAGTCCTTCCAGATATAAAATTTCCTACAAAATCCTAAAAAACAATTAGAAGCTGGCTCCTAAGAAAATTCCTCGGCATACTAGGGCAAATCCTGACCCTAATCCACCTATCATTGTTGATAATCCAAATACCATCCCAAGAAACATTAGGAGGCAGCAAAGGCAGGAGCACCCTGCTGACTTAACCCCTCATACAGTTCATCCCAACCCCATTTCTACTCCAATAAAAGTTCTTTTCCGGTCTTACCCCTACTTCCCCTAGTTCCATCCACATCTCAAAGTCCTCCTCTCATCGTTTCCCACTGAAATATTCCCCTGACCAATACTCTTGCTACCGCTTTACCTGTTATCCCTGTGGTACCCATCGTTCCTATTATCCCAGCAACCCCTATTAATATACCCAACCCTCCAAATATGGCTAACAGATATGCACCTTGCGAATACCAGCTAATGCTGCAGCTCTACCTCAAGACTACCAAACCAAAATCTCATATTTTGACTCCAATGGCCCTCTGACAGCTGTCCAGCATGCGAAGAAGATGCAAGACCATTTTGAGACCTATGAAATAGATGATGACAGTGTCAGAATGAGGATGTTTGTTCAAAGCCTAACTGGGGATGTAAGAACTTGGTTTAGATCCCTGAATGCAAACTCCATTGCAACTCCTGATGATCTGTATCAAGCCTTTACTACCAGATGGGAGAAGAAGAAAGATCCCCTGCACATACTTGCTGAATATGAAACAATCAAGAGAGGTCCGCAAGAGACCGTTCTGGAGTATTGTGCTAGATTCAACAATGTGTACAATGCAATACCACAAAACCTCAGACCTCCTCCTGATTTGGCCTTGTACAAATTCCCTGATGGATTTGATCCTGACATGGCATATCAGTTGAAGGAAAGAGAACCTGAAACCCTTGAAGACGCCCAGAAGGCTGCTGTCACAGTAGAAGCAAACCTGATTGCCAAAAGAAACAGGGCAAGGTTAGAAAAGAGAAGCATATACAAAGAAGAAACTACAGCTTTTGATCAAAAACTTGATGCAATACTTAATGGTATGAAAAGGTTGGGTGATAGGGTAGAATCAGTGGAGAGAAAAGCATCATGGGAAGCACCACAAAATAATCCTCCTAGGAATCCAAATTTTAGGAGAAATCCAAACCCAAACGCTGGCAAGACCAGTGCTGACCAGGATATAAGACCCCCTTTCCAAGAAAATTATGCAGAAACTTCCACATCAGCTGAGCCCAATGAAGATCCTGAGATTAATTTAATGGGTCTAGATGGTGGAAAGTCAAGTTTTCTTAACACAAGAAGATCATGAAGATGATGAAATCAAACTATTCCAAACTAAATCAGGTGAATCCTTTGACTTCAAACAAGGCTATGACACTGCTGTTTATGAAGTCCATAAACAGTACAAGCTAAGGAGCAGAACTGTGAATGTCAACAGCCTGAAAAGAAAAAGGATAATCAGCAGCCTGAAAGAGTTATAGTCACACAACCTAGTGACAAACTAAATTCACTACAGAAGAAGTGATTGTTGAAGAAATCACTGAGCCACTGTCCTTAAGACAGCAGTCTCTGGACACTTCATCTTCTCATCCTAATTTAAATGTTACTCCTCAAGAGATGAGTAAAAAGGATAAATCTCAAAGTCAAGATAAAAATCTAGAAGGAGACTTAATGAACAAGGAAAGAACTGTCACCTATAACCCCAAGACCCAATCTGAGAACCTTTTGATCTTGAAACAGAAATTGGCAAAATAAAAATAGCTATTCCTCTCTTGGAATTAGCCAAGCATGACAGCTACAAATTGCAAATCAAAAGGTCCCTTCAACTCACTAGCAACAAAGATGATGTCAATGTACTGGATGACACCCCAGAACTCCTGTTTGGCCCAGAAGTGGATGGAAAAACAGTAGTCACAGGGGTACTGCCTTTCTATGTCAGTTTACATATTCATGATAAAATATTACATAATGCAATGTTTGATTCAGGTGCCTCTCACAACCTTATGCCAAAAGCAGTCATGGAAAGATTGAATTTGGACATAACAAGACCATACAAGGATCTGTTTTCCTTTGACTCCAGCCAAGTCAAGTGTCTAGGTCTCATAAAAGACTTATGTGTCTCTCTAGTTCAATACCCAAACAAGACAATCCTAATGGATGTGGTAGTTGCTGATATCCCACCTAAGTATGGAATGTTGTTATCAAGATCATGGGGAGCCAAACTCCAAGGTTCCCTACAATTAGACATGTCATATGCCACCATCTCTGTGTTTGGGCAACCAAAAAGACTGTACAGAGAAACACTAATGAAGTACATGGTCAGCAGTGAAGAAAAACCTCAAAATTTTCCTATATATGCTGTCCATTCAGACATAGACTCATACATTCTCTTCAATGATACAACTACTCCCTCAAAAGGTGAAGTTGAAACCAAGATATTCATACAAGAGGAAGATGCAAATGAGAGTAGTATCACTCATAAAACAACAGTCAATCAAACATTAGATAGTGCTGCTGCCTTAGTTGTCAAGAACATTCAATTAAATGATGAGACTGCCCTAGAAGACAAGCTAGGAAAAACCACAACTGCTACTTACATTACCAGCCCATGAACAGATCATAAAATCTCCTTCCCAACAAGATATTCTATGGTTCCTTGAATTTGATGGCTCAGTCAACAAATTAGGGGCAGGGGCTGGAGTTTGGGTACAAATAAAGAAAATAGTCATGCAGAAGGCAGAGCCTATAGATTGAATTTCAGATGTACTAATAACATGGCAGAATATGAAGCCTTTTACTAGGACTCAAGTTGGCAAAGTTCTTACAAGCTGCCAGGGTTTCAATCATGGGAGATTCAGATTTAGTATCCAACAAGTGAAAGGGAACTTTGTCACCAATGACAAAAGACTAAGGACTTATAGGTCTGCTGTTGCTGAGATACTAAACTTTTTCTCTGAATTCCAAATTACTAAAATTCCCAGAACCCAAAATCTACATGCTCATAGTTTAGCCACCTTTGCAAGTACCTGCAAGTTGCCCTTTGAGCCCCACCATTGTTTCACAGCTGAGGTAAAACACAGACCTCCATTCCAAACAACATCAATGATTGGCAAGTATTTGAGGATGACAAGCAAATAAACCATTTTTTAACTCTGCAGCAAGAATTTGCAGGACTAAATATAGACAATGAGTCAGCAAGTCAATCACAAATACTTAAGTCAGCAAGTCAATCACAAATACTTAAGTCAGCAAGTCAATCACAAATACTTGATGGAGCAAGTCCATCACAAATACAGTTTCAACAGACTGCTCAGCCAATATCACCTAGAACTGCAAAGCAAATGCTGAATCCAACTATTTTCAATATAGAAAACATCCAGCAAATTCAACAAATTGACTGGGAAGAGGGAGTATCCAATGCTGAAACTGAAATCATTGAGCTAAAAGACAATTTTCTACCAACAGGCCTAACCCCACTAGAGGACATCTTTGACTCAAATGATATTCCCAGAAAACCAAAAATGCAGCCCCTGAATGCAGCCATTGAAGAGTGCAACATAGGTACAATTGACAAACCCAAGATAATTAAATTATCTGCTTCCTTACCTCCTGACCAAAAGCCAAAATACATTGACCTCTTCAAAGAGTTCCAGGATGTTTTTGCATGGAGCTATGAGGACCTAAAGTCCTATGACACCTCTGTAATCCAACACACCATCCCTCTCAAACCTGATCAAAAGCCCTTTAAACAAAAACTGAGGAGAATCAATCCTATGCTTCTCCCCAGCAATGGAACAAGAGGTACATAAAATGTTCAAAGCAGGCATCATAGCACCAATCAGATTCTCTGAATGGATTTCCAACTTAGTCCCTACAAGAAAGAAGACAGGTGAGATCAGGCTGTGTGTGGACTTAAGGAATCTAAACCAAGTATCCTTAAAGGACAACTACCCCTTACCCAAGATGGATCACATTCTTCAAAGGGTGGTGGGGGCCTCAAGGATCTCATTACTGGATGGATTTTCAGGTTTTAACCAGATCTTAGTTCACCCTGATGATCAGGACAAAACAGCATTTACAACCCCATGGGGAACTTTCAAATATGTAAAGATGCCTTTTGGATTGAAGAATGCAGGGGCAACATTTCAGAGAGCAATGGATATTGCCTTTGCCAAGGAAATTCATGACTTTTTAGTCATTTATCTAGATGACCTAACGCCTTTCTCAAAATCAGACCAAGAACACATAAAACATTTGAGACAGATCTTCTAAAATGCAGAAAATATGGAATCTCCTTGAATCCGAAGAAGTCCCTCTTTGGTTTAGAAGAAGGCAAGCTCTTAGGACACATCATCTCAAAAGATGGCATTAGAATTGACCCAGATAGGATACAAGCTATCCTGCAAATGCCTCACCCAAGGAATGTCAAAGAATTACAAGGATTCTTGGGAAAAATCAATTTCTTGAGAAGGTTTATCCCAAACCTAGCAGAGCTAACCAGATTATTAAATAACATGCTGAAAAAGGATTCAAAAGTGAAGTGGACTGTTGAAGCCAATCAAGCATTTGAAGGTATAAAATTGGCCCTTACCCAGACCCCAGTCTTGACCAATCCTCAGTTTGACAGAGAATTTATCATTTTCTCTTTTGCTTCCCAACATACTATTGCTGTTGTTTTATTACAAAAGGATGACCAAGGAAATGAGAAGCCAATTGCTTTCTTTAGCAAAGCTCTTAGAGATGCACCTTTAAAGTATCAAATCATGGAAAAACAAGCTTATGCTTTAGTCAAAGCAATCAAAGACTTTAGGATTTATATCCTTTATTCCCATGTCAAAGCATATGTGCCAAGTCCTATTGTCAAAGACATTCTCACCCAAGAAAATTTAGAAGGCAGAAGAGGAAAATGGATTGCCAGCATCTTGGAATTTGACATTGAGATAAAACCTACAAAACTAATAAAAGGGCAAGGCTTGGCCAAATTAATGACAGAAACAAATTTTCAAGCCTTAGACATCAATCAGCTGGACAGTGAAACAGAGCTGGCGACTCCAAAGATCAATGTAGCCTTTGAACAATCCCCCTGGTACTCTGATATCTGTTATGTGTTACAAAACCTGTGTGCTCCCCAGGACTGTCCAAACTAAGTGTAGGTTCCTAAAAATGAAAACATCAAGATTTTGTGTGATGGATGGCAATTTACTTTGGAAAAACCATGAAGGGATATTGCTGCACTGTTTAATTGAAAATGAAACTAACAATATCATGCAAGAGTTTCATGCAGGAGATTGTGGTGGACACTTGTACTGGAAGTCCACTGTGGATAAAATACTAAGGGCTGGATACTACTGGCCCACCATGTTCTCTGATGTCAAGAAATTTATCACATCATGTCATAAATGCCAAGTGTTTGAGGGAAAGAGACAACTGCTGCCACTTCCTTTAAGGCCTATTGCAACAGAGAGACCTTTTCAACAATGGGGATTGGACTTCATTGGGGAAATTCATCCCTCATCTTCAGGCCAACATAGATGGATCTTGACAGCCACAGACTACTTCACCAAGTGGATTGAAGCTGTTCCATGCAGACAAGCAAATGATTCATATCATTCAGTTCTTGGAGAACAACATACTGGCTAGATTTGGCTGCCCTGATAAAAATCATTACAGACAATGCTGCTGCTTTCAGATCCAAGAAAATGGTGAACTTTTGCCACAAATTTCATATTACTTTGGGCCATTCTACTGCATACTATCCCCAAGGAAATGGCCTTGCTGAATCATCAAACAAAAGCCTTGTAAACATTATAAAGAAGGTGTACTTGAAGAGAACAAAAAGAATTGGCATAAGAAACTAGTCAATGCCTTATGGGCAGATAGACTAACAACAAAAGATCAATTGGGACCAGCCCATATGAGTTGGTTTATGGACTAGAAGCCAAATTTCCCTCATCACTAGGAGTGCCTGTTATGAAGCTTCTTCAAGAAAGCCAAGCTGAACCAAATGATATGCAAAGAAGGATAAATCAAATCATATGTCTGCATCAAACCAGAGACAAGTTTTCAGCAGAGTTCAGGTATTACAAGAAAAACTAAAGAAAGCCTTTGACAGAAGAACCAAAGCAGAAGATTTTAATGTTGGTGATAAAGTCCTCAAGTGGGATGCAAGAAGAGAAGAGAAAGGAAAACATGGAAAATTTGATTCCTTATGGAGAGGACCATTTGCTGTCCAAGCAGTACAAGGTAATAATACTTATTTCCTTAAAAGTCTAACTGAGCTGACTTGGATGAAGGTCCTGTGAATGGCAGGATGCTGAAGCACTATTTTGATATTTCCCATGAGTGCAACCTGAGGTTCCCTTGTATATATGCAGATGTACATATTATTTTCTGTTTAGATTGTAAAAATGCAGTTTTCCAAGTTTTTGACTGACCAGCAAAAGGTAAATAGAATCAGAGGTCTACCAAGAAGAGAAGCACACAATTTGGGCACTTCAAAGCAGCAAACTTCAAGAATGATATGGGCAGCCAAAGAGCAAGGCAATCTGACCTGCTGTTCTTGGTCTTTCAAATGAAAAACCATCCCCATGTGGAGCCACTGTTAGCTACCTATACCAATAGGTTTCATATTTCATGATTGGCTATGGAAGGTCCAAATATGCTCTGCTTTGATGATTCAAAGATCACATATTTCCAAGAGAGTCTGATGTGTGTTATAGCTTGGTATGACTTTAAATTTTGATGGATGGTCCAACAGTCTAATCTGGATCATTCCATGGTTTAAATTTGCAGTTGTAGAATAGAGAAAGGAGTCTGTCCAAACTGTTTAATCTTGGCAGACAAGTAGTTCAGGTAGAGAAGAAAAGGCTCCAACAGCTTAATCTGGGACCTTGGAAGAAATAAGGGTAGAAGTAGATAGAAAAACAAAGAAAAAGCCAAAGAAAAGAAAAGGCAAGTAAGGGTCTGCAAGTCCAAGTGCACCCTCCAAGAAGAAATAAAAAATGCTAGGCAAGTAGCTGGGTAAGTAGTTGGGGTTGCAGAAAGGTTATCTTTACCATTGCAGATGTGTTAACTGTGTTTACCAAAGCAAAGTCAATCAATTGACAAGGTGTTCTTCTTCATCAAGTTACAGCAAGGAGCATGACTAACCTCCTCTTTCCCCTTTTCCATTTCATTTACTAACATCCCCTCATCAGCTGAGATTCATGGAAGAATTATGGTTTCATGGTGGTTCTTAATCTTTTTAGAAGCCACATTTCTTGTCTAAAATCTTTTCATTTTGATCTACTCCCTAAACTAAGTGAGTTTCAAGTAAACTTAGTGTTTTCTCCCTCCATTCACTCCCCCCATCCATATTAACTCTAACTCTACTATGTAAATCCCCTATATGCCTTTCCCTACTAGTATTAACACCATGGTGTATAAACCCCAATTTTGTATAAATATCCCTCCCCTTGGCATTATAGCCATATGTTCTTAAAAGGGATCAAATGACACCTGGTCATGTTGATAAACCTAAACCTAGCCTTCCTCCCCCTTTCTGAATCCATGTTTAACTCCTTTGCACCCCATTTGCAAAAATATAAACCCTATACAAGCCCCTTTTTGCCCATAACCCTTTGAAATCATGAAAAATCCAAAAAACCATTTCCGCCGCTTAAACCAAAGTCTCGGCGCATATATTTGTTTTCGAAATATATTGAAAAACCTTACCAAACCACCATACCTCGATGGTCTTCAGCCTAAGCGCGCATCCCGAAAATAAATGTTAAATAATTCCGCGTGCCATTCCCACCGATCACCTCAATGCCCCGATAGCCGTTGGATCTGGCCTCCAGATCTGACGGTCATCATTGATATCGGAGCGGGTCTTCATCCGACGATTATCGTCCGATGGCCGTATTAAAATGGGTTACGTCATGCGGCAGCCACGCGTCCCGCCACAGCTCGTCGGAGGTACGCCTGACACATACCTCCCCCGTACCGTAAGCGGTGCGATATGAAACCGCTGACGGTTTCCGGTTTCCCTCATTCCACTTATATTACGTCAGCTCCCCGTCACCTCACGTCACTGCCACCGATGCCGTCACGTCAACCTTTGCGCTCAACCATTGGCCCATCTGTCATGCCACTTCATCATCCCCCTGGACCAATCAGAGCCCGCCACTGGCCTGATGACGTCATGCTGACGTCATCCGACCCTGACCCCACCTATGACGTCATGCTGACGTCAGCAGAAAAACGCGCCCAAAAGTCCAAAAAAACCATATTATAGTGAAATTTCGCGTTTTTTCCTTTTTTTCTTCCAAAAGAGTTTGTTGCGCCTGCATGCAATTTTTACGTCCGCAGTCCACCAACCTGCAGAACCTGACCAGGAGACCTCCGGAGCACCAATCCTGCCTGCATATACGACCTCTGCTTGCTGTTTGCCAGGTATTTCTCGTTATCTTCCCTCCGTACGCCTGGAATTGTCTATAAATCACTCAGAAAGATTAAAAGGACGCTAAAACTCATAAATTCAACGGCGAGTTCCCCCTGCAGAGCCTCTATTGTCAACTACAAGGTCGAAAAACACTAGCCGAGCCTTAATTCCCGAGTTCCTATCAGAAACTGTCAACTGCTCGCGCAATCGTGAGACAGTGGGTTATTCATTAAGAACTGCCACGAGAGACAGAGTGAGGCCAAGCATTGGTCTTATTACACTCTAAACAGTATTTCAATTGCTGCTTATTAGAACCACTCTCTATTCCTCATAAATTCACCTCCCTGGTAAAGAGAATTCCTCAGCACTGTCTTGCTCAGTTAAACCACTTAGCACTCAACCCAAATCCTCTTTTACAATGGAGACACCTGTAGTACTAAATGTTCAACCTCTGAATGCCCCTCAAAAGAACTTGAAATGGCAAACCTTGGCAGATATGGATTACCAAATTACAGAAGAGAAGCTTATGAGCAGCAAATTCCACATTCATCTGTTGAATGAGTTGAAAGCCAAGCATGAAAATGGGACAGATATATTGGGCTTATGGGACTCTTTCCTCCCTATTTTTAAGCTCCCTCAGGTCAACCAGTTCCCTGAACTAATCCACCTCTGTGCTGAACAATATGATGTTTCTCAGAGAGCTGTTGTTGACCCATCTGGTTCAGTACTTTTCTATGTTACCCCTCAAGCTATCAGAGACATGCTTTGCTTCAACCCTCAGAAGAAGTTGGTTCCTTTATCACTGGTAAACCTGATAAAACAAGGGGATAAACTCACAGATGCTCAAATTGTCAAATTTAATCAATTATACATCAAAACTAACATTGTGATGGGCCCTCCAATTCTTCATGTATACCTCAATGAGCTGGGCAGAGACCTTGCAGATATGATTTCTCCATCTTGGGATATAGTTCAATTGAGCATATTGATGCAACTGTGCTGGTATTGATGCTTATGTTTGCTCCTGGCAAGTCACCAATCTGCTATGACTACGCCACTACATATCAGACAAGATTCATGAGCAATTGATGAATTTAAGGAGAGATAGGATGTTCAGATACACCTCCTACATTTACCATTTGATCTTGTACCATCAACATGAGAAGTTTCACTTTTCAATCAAAAGAATGGATGCCCAAGGCAATCCCAGATCAGTGGTCTACTGGTCATCTGTCTTCCACATTACACCTGAGTCTCCATACACTTACTGTGAATTCATGGATCTGTTCATCCATCCAACTATGGCAATGCTGATGAGCTCACCTCCTCCGAGACTCACTGATGACATGCAGAGAATTCTTCAGCTGTCCAAAGTTTATAGCATTGGGGATTGGTACTTCTACCAAAACCACACTGTCATCAGGATATATGGGTGTGATCTACCTCCTTTCAAATTACCCAAGTATGTGCCTATGAGGCTATTTGCCCTAGAGTACTTTAGGCAATTTGGCAGAGTTGATTGTGCTTCATTTTTCAGGAAAAGGCAAAAGGCACAGTTGAAGGTCAAAAGCCAACTTGGCCATTTTATCTATAATGAGAGGGAGCAAGGATGGAGGGAAGCAGAGAGAATGCTTGAGGCCCTTGGCCTGCAAACCAGTTTCATATGGGTACCCTATGACCCTAATCATTTCATATCCATGAGGAGGCTCAATATAAGTTATCTGCCTATGATCACCATAGCATCCCTCACATTGAAAAATATGCAAACCAAGACAAATGGAGGAGAGGGACCTTAGAAGAGCCCTTGTCACAAGAAGAGCTGAACAAGAGGGCACTAAGGAATCTAAAGAAGTTGGCTGACCTTGAGCTTTGTTCACAGGTATTCACACTTCCAAGCACACAAACGGGAGCAGCTGAATCCTCCTCAACTGCCAAGCAGCAAACTACCAAGGCCACTGAGAATATATCCAGCAGAGGCAAAGAAAAGGAAATGGAGACAGAGCAGACAGATAAAGCAGAGCAGCAGCGGGCAGAGCAACAACAGCAACAAGATCTGCAGCAAGAAGAAGGGCAACATGACAGACAGCAGCCCTTACAGCAGGAGAGAGTAATTGATACTCCAACTTCCACTGAGCAACAGGCTCAAAACATAGTGCCTCCTAGGCCAGAAGTCACCACTGATGCCTCGGTCCTCCAAACTCCACAGAAGGAGGACTTAAGCAGAAAAAGGGATAGAGAAACTCCTCTCACTTCATCTATCAACCAGGGGAGAGAAGAGACAAAGATTAAATGACTTTTCTGAGGAGGATTAGCAATAAGACAGGCATTGGGCATGGGCCCACCCAACAGAGAAGCTTCAGCAAGTTCCTTCCAGCAGGAACAGGACAGGACTATGGGAGGGGAGGTCAGCTCCTCCAGCCAGCAAAAAAAAGGACAAGTAAGCATCAAACAGCAATTCATAGACATCAAAAGGAGGAATGAGCCTATCAAAATACAGCTGTACAATCATCTGCTAAACATGGCTCCTACTAATCAGCAGAGACTTATGTCTGCCTTTGATGTAGGTGAAGGCAAAATGATTATGAGCCATTTTTTGCCCACAGCACTGCAGCCCCAATCTGCCTCAGATTACCTCAGGACTAACCTGGAGGTCATGGCCAAAGACATACACCCAATGGACAAAATTGAACTGCACAAACAAACTGGTGAGATGGTGTATGCCTCCTTAGCAGATGAAACATTGGAAAATTATAAGCTAAAGAGCAGCCTCAATGCCACAGCCTCTCAACTGGAATTGGAGAAGGCATCATCCCAAGCGAAGGACAACAGAATAAGGTCCCTGGAAGACATAATCGTTGAAATTGGGCATGATCCCAAAGATATTTCAGGGATACAGGAAATCTTGAAGTTGAGGGATGCTGACATGGCTGCCATGAGGAAGAAAATCAAACTCCCAGCCACCATGCACCCTCAGACAGATGAGGTAGCCCAACAAAGGCAGGAGAAAGATACCACAGATTTGTTGATCTCCATTTATAAAGAGCTTGTTCAAGCACAAGAGAAATTAGGAGAATCAGAGGCTGCAAAGGCAGCATTGCAAGCAGCATTTAAAACAAAGAGAAGAGGGTCAGACCTCTCAGCCTCCTCCTCAAATCATAAATCTTGAGGAAACTGCTCCTATCACTACTCCTCCTCCTCACAGACTGAACAGACAGCAACATCTACTTCAGCAGTGCCAACAACTACAGAGCAGGCCCAAAGCCTGGATATGCAAAAGCTGAAGAATGAAATCCAAATCCTGGAAGCTCAAATGACAGAGTTAAATGAGACCAAGGATAAGTTGGCCAAGGTAATGACAGACATGATAAATCAAAGAGAGAAGTGGCAGAAAAGGGCAGGGGAAATCAAAGCCCTCAAAGACAAGATCAAAGAGCTAGAGAATGAGCTCAAGTTAGATAAGGTGGTGGCTGAGCTTAAATAGTGCTGTGGGCTAACATTGGTCAATCTATCAATGTGCAATGGCCATATATTGAGACAATCCATGAGCAATTAGAGCTCATCCCAAAGGCACAGAAGGAGATTTACAGATCAAGAGCTTCATTGGGCAATATGCCTGAAGTGGCCACCAGAATGATCAATGTACTTAACCATAGAACAAGTTCTCAGTTGGCTACCATGGGAATTACAAACAGAACTGAGACTATCCAAATGGTCAAAAGGGTTCTCACACTGAGAAACTTAGTGCAGACATTGGAGAGAAGAACCCAGGATATGCAGACTGAGGTGAACAAGTTTTTGGAAAAGTTTCAAGTGTTAGAAAGCAGAGGACTCCCTGGCTTACTGAACAGCGCAGGGAGATTGTTCACACATGACCAGTATGCTAAAAGGGTCAATACATTTGCCACTAGCCAGATCAGTGATAAGCCCAGCACCTCAGAGGAAACAGGCCAGCCACAGGACAGTCTCTTTACAACAGAGTCGAGAATCTGTTTTTTTATAATGAATGAGATCAATCACCTGTTTGGGGTGGCTCCCAATTTCTTCAAGTACACAGAGGCAGAGGAGACAATGGATGCTATTCTCAGGCATCAACTCCCTACGCAAGAATGGTGGACAAACGCAATACAGAAGATTTTGTAAACAGGGAGTCACTTAACAATTTTGTTTCTTAAAAATATCAGTTGTCATGCAAAGCAAAGTTCAACAAAATCAGCATGCACGGCGGATTAAAGCTGAGCCAACTCAGCAGATGGATCGGCCAACAAAGCAGAAATAGAAGACTACAGGTGGCAGGGCCGAGAAAATACAGCGCAGCAAGAAATAAAGACGCATTTATCAGCATTAAAGCAAAACGGCTCAACCGACTCAATTACCTCCAAAGGTCAAATTACCCTCTGACAGACATAAAGAGCATTTATGCTGCATTCAAAGTTGCAATAACTTCTTCTCTACTTTCTGAACAAATTTATGAAGATATTTTCTCTCTCAGATGACTCAATGCCTGAGATATTTTGTATACACATTCCTATAAAGCCCCTTCGCATGAGCTTGCAAGGGTTGTTGTTGATTTCTCCTAAAGAATTCTTATGCTGTAATCCTTTCAGAAGTTTAATAAAGAAAGTGATGGAATTTCTCGGATTTTGAAGTGTTGAATGCGTTCTGGTGTCTGTTGATAACTGCTGGATTCCTGTGTATTTCACCATACAATAAGTCTCTGTAACTCTCTCTGTCAATTAGTTGTTTTGTTAAAATCCATATATGTTATCTGATTTTCAATACTAAGCAACAAGGAAAAAGAATAACTTTCAGGATTTATTCACTGAGTACCCTGAGTTCAATCTGTGTTGTTTATGAATGTTTTCTTCAGCTGTAATCTAGATAAGTGTAATTCTTAATTGCTGCACTTTCAGAATACACCTTTCACAGTGGCCTTTGTCACAGGAATTCAAGTTTTGCTCCTGTGCAGTGTGTTCACCTTCACCTCACCAACTTAATAGAAAATTCTTAATTGCTTTCTGTTGGTTGACATACATCACCATTTAAGCTAATTTTGTTTGTCTAAAATACACAATAGGCCCTGCAGTTTGAACACCACCAATCCAGCATATCAAATCATTTCACAACTCCAGACTCCATTGCCCAATGGTATTTCACTATCTAAACACTATATCATAAGACCTGAAAGAAATCCTTCAACCAAACATAAACCAAAACCTGAGCATAATAGCTAGCCTAAAAACACCATCATAACAAAGACAAATCATAAAGAGAGAGCCCTCTCTGATCACAGTTTGGCTAGAAGCTGTGATCCAAAGATTGGTTAGTGGTTACCCCGGCCGTATTCCCTTGGGAGACATAGGGAACAACCTGGGTGTTAACATAATTGGCGACTCCACTGGGGACCTTTTAGGATTTGTTAAATTGCTATTTATCTTCCATAGCTACCATCAAGCCTGAAATCAGCCAAGAGGCCTTAAAACTGTTTCTGCATCACAGTGACAGCTTTAGGGAAGAGCTTATTTAGGGAATCTTCATCTTAGCTTTGAAATATACATAGCCATTCCAAAATCTTCATCCAGTCCCTTCAGATATGAAAATTTCCCACAAAATCCTAAAAACAATTAGAAGCTGGCTCCTAAGAAAAATCCACGGCATACTAGGGCAAATCCTGACCCTAATCCACCTATCATTGTTGATAATCCAAATACCATCCCAAGAAACATTAGGAGGCAGCAAAGGCAGGAGCAGCCTGCTGACTTAACCCTCATACAGTTCATCCCAACCCCATTTCTACTCCAATAAAAGTTCTTTTCCGGTCTACCCCTACTTCCCCTAGTTCACCATCCACATCTCAAAGTCCCCTCTCACATCTTCATCCACTGAACATATTCCCTGACCAATACTCTTGGTACCGCTTTACCTGTTTACCCTGTGGTACCCATCGTTCCTATTATCCCAGCAACCTATTAATATACCCAACCCTCCAAATATGGCTAACAGATATGCACCCTTGCGAATACCAGCTAATGCTGCAGCTCTACCTCAAGACTACCAAACCAAAATCTCATATTTTGACTCCAATGGCCCTCTGACAGTTGTCCAGCATGCGAAGAAGATGCAAGACCATTTTGAGACCTATGAAATAGATGATGACAGTGTCAGAATGAGGATGTTTGTTCAAAGCCTAACTGGGGATGTAAGAACTTGGTTTAGATCCCTGAATGCAAACTCCATTGCAACTCCTGATGATCTGTATCAAGCCTTTACTACCAGATGGGAGAAGAAGAAAGATCCCCTGCACATACTTGCTGAATATGAAACAATCAAGAGAGGTCCGCAAGAGACCGTTCTGGAGTATTGTGCTAGATTCAACAATGTGTACAATGCAATACCACAAAACCTCAGACCTCCTCCTGATTTGGCCTTGTAAAAATTCCCTGATGGATTTGATCCTGACATGGCATATCAGTTGAAGGAAAGAGAACCTGAAACCCTTGAAGACGCCCAGAAGGCTGCTGTCACAGTAGAAGCAAACCTGATTGCCAAAAGAAACAGGGCAAGGTTAGAAAAGAGAAGCATATACAAAGAAGAAACTACAGCCTTTGATCAAAAACTTGATGCAATACTTAATGGTATGAAAAGGTTGGGTGATAGGGTAGAATCAGTGGAGAGAAAAGCATCATGGGAAGCACCACAAAATAATCCTCCTAGGAATCCAAATTTTAGGAGAAATTCAAACCCAAACGCTGGCAAGACCAGTGCTGACCAGGACATAAGACCCCCTTTCAAGAAAATTATGCAGAAACTTCCACATCAGCTGAGCCCAATGAAGATCCTGAGATTAATTTAATGGGTCTAGATGGTGAAAGTCAAGTTTTCTTAACACAAGAAGATCATGAAGATGATGAAATCAAACTATTCCAAACTAAATCAGGTGAATCCTTTGACTTCAAACAAGGCTATGACACTGTTGTTTATGAAGTCCATAAACAGTACAAGCTAAGGAGCAGAACTGTGAATGTCAACCAGCCTGAAAAGAAAAAGGATAATCAGCAGCCTGAAAGAGTTATAGTCACACAACCTAGTGACAAACTAAATTCACCTACAGAAGAAGTGATTGTTGAAGAAATCACTGAGCCACTGTCCTTAAGACAGCAGTCTCTGGACACTTCATCTTCTCATCCTAATTTAAATGTTACTCCTCAAGAGATGAGTAAAAAGGATAAATCTCAAAGTCAAGATAAAAATCTAGAAGGAGACTTAATGAACAAGGAAAGAACTGTCACCTATAACCCCAAGACCCAATCTGAGAAACCTTTTGATCTTGAAACAGAAATTGGCAAAATAAAAATAGCTATTCCTCTCTTGGAATTAGCCAAGCATGACAGCTACAAATTGCAAATCAAAAGGTCCCTTCAACTCACTAGCAACAAAGATGATGTCAATGTACTGGATGACACCCCAGAACTCCTGTTTGGCCCAGAAGTGGATGGAAAAACAGTAGTCACAGGGGTACTGCCTTTCTATGTCAGTTTACATATTCATGATAAAATATTACATAATGCAATGTTTGATTCAGGTGCCTCTCACAACCTTATGCCAAAAGCAGTCATGGAAAGATTGAATTTAGACATAACAAGACCATACAAGGATCTGTTTTCCTTTGACTCCAGCCAAGTCAAGTGTCTAGGTCTCATAAAAGACTTATGTGTCTCTCTAGTTCAATACCCAAACAAGACAATCCTAATGGATGTGGTAGTTGCTGATATCCCACCAAGTATGGAATGCTGTTATCAAGATCATGGGGAGCCAAACTCCAAGGTTCCCTACAATTAGACATGTCATATGCCACCATCTTTGTGTTTGGGCAACCAAAAAGACTGTACCGAGAAACACTGATGAAGTACATGGTCAGCAGTGAAGAAAAACCTCAAAATTTTCCTATATATGCTGTCCATTCAGACATAGACTCATACATTCTCTTCAATAATACAACTACTCCCTCAAAAGGTGAAGTTGAAACCAAGATATTCATACAAGAGGAAGATGCAAATGAGAGTAGTATCACTCATAAAACAACAGTCAATCAAACATTAGATAGTGTTGCTGCCTTAGTTGTCAAGAACATTCAATTAAATGATGAGACTGCCCTAGAAGACAAGCTAGGGAAAAACCCACAACTGCTACTTACATTACCAACCCATGAACAGATCATAAAATCTCCTTCCCAACAAGATATTCTATGATTCCTTGAATTTGATGGCTCAGTCAACAAATTAGGGGCAGGGGCCGGAGTTTGGGTACACAATAAAGAAAATAGTCATGCAGAAGGCAGAGCCTATAGATTGAATTTCAGATGTACTAATAACATGGCAGAATACGAAGCCCTTTTACTAGGACTCAAGTTGGCAAAGTTCTTACAAGCTGCCAGGGTTTCAATCATGGGAAATTTAGATTTAGTCATCCAACAAGTGAAAGGGAACTTTGTCACCAATGACAAAAGACTAAGGACTTATAGGTCTGCTGTTGCTGAGATACTAAACTTTTTCTCTGAATTCCAAATTACTAAAATTCCCAGAACCCAAAATCTACATGCTCATAGTTTAGCCACCTTTGCAAGTACCTGCAAGTTGCCCTTTGAGCCCCACCATTGTTTCACAGCTGAGGTAAAACACAGACCATCCATTCCAAACAACATCAATGATTGGCAAGTATTTGAGGATGACAAGCAAATAAATCATTTTTTAACTCTGCAGCAAGAATTTGCAGGACTAAATATAGACAATGAGTCAGCAAGTCAATCACAAATATTTAAGTCAGCAAGTCAATCACAAATATTTAAGTCAGCAAGTCAATCACAAATACTTGATGGAGCAAGTCCATCACAAATACAGTTTCAACAGACTGCTCAGCCAATATCACCTAGAACTGCAAAGCAAATGCTGAATCCAACTATTTTCAACATATAAAACATCCAGCAAATTCAACAAATTGACTGGGAAGAGGGAGTATCCAATGCTGAAACTGAAATCATTGAGCTAAAAGACAATTTTCTACCAACAGGCCTAACCCCACTAGAGGACATATTTGACTCAAATGATATTCCTAGAAAACGAAAAATGCATCCCCTGAATGCAGCCATTGAAGAGTGCAACATAGGTACAATTGACAAACCCAAGATAATTAAATTATCAGCTTCCTTACCTCCTGACCAAAAGCCAAAATACATTGACCTCTTCAAAGAGTTCCAGGATGTTTTTGCATGGAGCTATGAGGACCTAAAGTCCTATGACACCTCTGTAATCCAACACACCATCCCTCTCAAACCTGATCATAAGCCCTTTAAACAAAAACTGAGGAGAATCAATCCTATGCTTCTCCCAGCAATGGAACAAGAGGTACATAAAATGTTCAAAGCAGGCATCATTGCACCAATCAGATTCTCTGAATGGATTTCCAACTTAGTCCCTACAAGAAAGAAGACAGGTGAGATCAGGCTGTGTGTGGACTTAAGGAATCTAAACCAAGTATCCTTAAAGGACAACTACCCCTTACCCAAGATGGATCACATTCTTCAAAGGGTGGTGGGGGCCTCAAGGATCTCATTACTGGATGGATTTTCAGGTTTTAACCAGATCTTAGTTCACCCTGATGATCAGGACAAAACAGCATTTACAACCCCATGGGGAACTTTCAAATATGTAAAGATGCCTTTTGGATTGAAGAATGCAGGGGCAACATTTCAGAGAGCAATGGATATTGCCTTTGCCAAGGAAATTCATGACTTTTTAGTCATTTATCTAGATGACCTAACGCCTTTCTCAAAATCAGACCAAGAACACATAAAACATTTGAGACAGATCTTCCTAAAATGCAGAAAATATGGAATCTCCTTGAATCCGAAGAAGTCCCTCTTTGGCTTAGAAGAAGGCAAGCTCTTAGGACACATCATCTCAAAACATGGCATTAGAATTGACCCCGATAGGATACAAGCTATCCTGCAAATGCCTCACCCAAGGAATGTCAAAGAATTACAAGGATTCTTGGGAAAAATCAATTTCTTGAGAAGGTTTATCCCAAACCTAGCAGAGCTAACCAGATTATTAAATAACATGCTGAAAAAGGATTCAAAAGTAAAATGGACTGTTGAAGCCAATCAAGCATTTGAAGGTATATAATTGGCCCTTACCCAGACCCCAGTCTTGACCAATCCTCAGTTTGACAGAGAATTTATCTTTTGCTTCCCAACATACTATTGCTGCTGTTTTATTACAAAAGGATGACCAAGGAAAAGAGAAGCCAATTGCTTTCTTTAGCAAAGCTCTTAGAGATGCACCCTTAAAATATCAGATCATGGAAAAGCAAGCTTATGCTTTGGTCAAAGCAATCAAGGACTTTAGGATTTATATCCTTTATTCCCATGTCAAAGCATATGTGCCAAGTCCTATTGTCAAAGACATTCTCACCCAAGAAAATTTAGAAGGCAGAAGAGGAAAATGGATTGCCAGCATCTTGGAATTTGACATTGAAATAAAACCTACAAAACTAATAAAAGGGCAAGGCTTGGCCAAATTAATGACAGAAACAAATTTTCAAGCCTTAGACATCAATCAGCTGGACAGTGAAACAGAGCTGGCGACTCCAAAGATCAATGTAGCCTTTGAACAATCCCCCTGGTACTCTGATATCTGTTATGTGTTACAAAACCTGTGTGCTCCCCCAAGACTGTCCAAAACTAAGTGTAGTTTCCTAAAAATGAAAAAATCAAGATTTTGTGTGATGGATGGCAATTTACTTTGGAAAAACCATGAAGGGATATTGTTGCACTGTTTAATTGAAAATGAAACTAACAATATCATGCAAGAGTTTCATGCAGGAGATTGTGGTGGACATTTGTACTGGAAGTCCACTGTGGATAAAATACTAAGGGCTGGATACTACTGGCCCACCATGTTCTCTGATGTCAAGAAATTTATCACATCTTGTCATAAATGCCAAGTGTTTGAGGGAAAGAGACAACTGCTGCCACTTCCTTTAAGGCCTATTGCAACAGAGAGACCTTTTCAACAATGGGGATTGGACTTCATTGGGGAAATTCATCCCTCATCTTCAGGCCAACATAGATGGATCTTGACAGCCACAGACTACTTCACCAAGTAGATTGAAGCTGTTCCATGCAGACAAGCAAATGATTCCACTATCATTCAGTTCTTGGAGAACAACATATTGGCTAGATTTGGCTGCCCTGATAAAATCATTACAGACAATGTTGCTGCTTTCAGATCCAAGAAGATGGTGAACTTCTGCCACAAATTTCATATCACTTTGGGCCATTCTACTGCATACTATCCCCAAGGAAATGGCCTTGTTGAATCATCAAACAAAAGCCTTGTAAATATTATAAAGAAGGTACTTGAAGAGAACAAAAGAATTGGCATAAGAGACTAGTCAATGCCTTATGGGCAGATAGACTAACAACAAAAAGATCGATTGGGACCAGCCCATATGAGTTGGTTTATGGACTAGAAGCCAAATTTCCCTCTTCACTAGGAGTGCCTGTTATGAAGCTTCTTCAAGAAAGCCAAGCTGAACCAAATGATATGCAAAGAAGGATAAATCAAATCATATGTCTGCATCAAACCAGAGACCAAGTTTTCAGCAGAGTTCAGGTATTACAAGAAAAACTAAAGAAAGCCTTTGACAGAAGAACCAAAGCAGAAGATTTTAATGTTGGTGATAAAGTCCTCAAGTGGGATGCAAGAAGAGAAGAGAAAGGAAAACATGGAAAATTTGATTCCTTATGGAGAGGACCATTTGCTGTCCAAGCAGTACAAGGAAACAACACTTATTTCCTTAAGAGTCTCAATGAGACTAATTTGGATGAAGGTCCTGTGAATGGCAGGATGCTGAAGCACTATTTTGAATATTACCCATGAGTGCAACCTGAGGTTCCCTTGTATATATGCAGATGTACATATTATTTTCTGTTTAGATTGTAAAAATGCAGTTTTCCAAGTTTATTGACTGACCAGCAAAAGGTAAATAGAATCAGAGGTCTACCAAGAAGAGAAGCACACAATTTGGGCACTTCAAAGCAGCAAACTTCAAGAATGATATGGGCAGCCAAAGAGCAAGGCAATCTGACCTGCTGTTCTTGGTCTTTCAAATGAAAAACCATCCCCATGTGGAGCCACTGTTAGCTACCTATACCAATAGGTTTCATATTTCATGATTGGTTGTGGAAGGTCCAAATATGCTCTGCTTTGATGATTCAAAGATCACATATTTCCTAGAGAGTCTGATCTGTGCTTATAGCTTGGTATGGACTTAAAATTTTTGATGGATGGCCCAACAGTCTAATCTGGATCATTCCATGGTTTAAATTTGTAGTTGTAGAATAGAGAAAGGAGTCTGTCCAAACTGTTTAATCTTGGCAGACAAGTAGTTTAGGTAGAGAAGAAAAGGCTCTCAACAGCTTAATCTGGGACCTTGGAAGAGATAAGGATAGAAGTAGATAGAAAAATAAAGAAAAAGCCAAAGAAAAGAAAAGGCAAGTAAGGGTTTGCAAGTCCAAGTGCACCCTCCAAGAAGAAATAAAAAATGCTAGATAAGTAGCTGGGTAAGTAGTTGGGGTTGCAGAAAGGTTATCTTTACCATTGCAGATATGTTAACTGTGTTTACCAGAGTAAAGTCAATCAATTGACAAGGTGTTCATCTTCATCAAGTTACAGCAAGGAGCATGACTAACCTCCCTCCCTCCCCTTTCCATTTCATTACTAACATCCCCTCATCAGCTGAGATTCATGGAAGAATTATGGTTTCATGGTGGTTCTTAATCTTTTTAGAAGCCACATTTCTTGTCTAAAATCTTTTCATTTTGATCTACTCCCTAAACTAAGTGAGTTTCAAGTAAACTTAGTGTTTTCTCCCTCCATTCACTTCCCCCATCCATATTAACTCTAACTCTACTATGTAAATCCCCTATATTGCCTTTCCCCTACTAGTATTAACACCATGGTGTATAAACCCCAAATTTTGTATAAATATCCCTCCCCTTGGCATTATAGCCATATGTTCTCTAAAGGGATCAAATGACACCTGGTCATGTTGATAAACCTAAACCTAGCCTTCCTCCCCCTTTCTGAATCCATTGTTAAACCCATTGCACCCCATTTGCAAATAAAACCCTATACAAGCCCCTTTTTGACCCATAACCCCTTTGAAATCATGAAAAATCCAAAAAAACCCATTTCCGCCGCTTAAACCAAAGTCTCGGCGCATATATTTGTTTTTCGAAATATATTGAAAAACCTTACCAAACCACCATACCCCGATGGTCTTCAGCCTAAGCGTGCATCCCGAAAATAAATGTTAAATAATACCGCCCGCGCCATACCCACTGATCACCTCACTGCCCCGACAGCCGTTGGATCTGGCCCTCCATATCCGACGGTCCTCATTGATATCGGAGCGGGTCTCACATCCGACCGATATCGTCCGATGGCCGTAAAAAGGTTACGTCACGCGGCAGCCACGCGTCCCCGCCACAGCCCGTCGGAGGTACGCCTGACACATACCTCCCCGTACCATAAGTGGTGCGATATGAAACCGCTGACGGTTTCCGGTTTCCCTCATCCCACCTATATTACGTCAGCTCCCCGTCACCTCACGTCACTGCCACCGATGCCGTCACGTCAAACTTTGCGCTCAACCATTGGCCCATCTGTCATGCCACTTCATCATCCCCCTGGACCAATCAGAGCCCGCCACCTGGCCTGATGAAGTCATGCTGACGTCATCCGACCCTGACCCCACCTATGACGTCATGCTGACGTCAGCAGAAAAACGCGCCAAAAGTCCAAAAAAACCAATATTATAGTGAAATTTCCCGTTTTTTCCATTTTTTCTTCCAAAAGAGTTTGTTGCGCCTGCATGCAATTTTTACGTCCGCAGTCCACCAACCTGCAGAACCTGACCAGGAGACCTCCGGAGCACCAATCCTGCCTGCATATATGACCTCTGCTTGCTGTTTGCCAGGTATTTCTCGTTATCTTCCCTCCATACGCCTGGAATTGTCTATAAATCACTCAGAAAGATTAAAGGATGCTAAAACTCATAAATTCACTGGCGAGTTCCCCCTGCAGAGCCTCTATTGTCAACTACAAGGTCGAAAAACACTAGCCGAGCCTTAATTCCCGAGTTCCTATCAGAAACTGTCAACTGCTCGCGCAATCGTGAGACAGTGGGTTATTCATTAAGAACCTGCCACGAGAGACAGAGTGAGGCCAAGCATTGGTCTTATCTACACTCTAAACAGTATTTCAATTGTTGCTTATTAGAACCACTCTCTATTCCTCATAAATTCACCTCCCTGGTAAAGAGAAATTCCTCAGCACTGTCTTGCTCAGTTAAAACCACTTAGCACTCAACCCAAAATCCTCTTTTACAATGGAGACACCTGTAGTACTAAATGTTCAACCTCTGAATGCCCCTCAAAAGAACTTGAAATGGCAAACCTTGGCAGATATGGATTACCAAATTACAGAAGAGAAGCTTATGAGCAGCAAATTCCACATTCATCTGTTGAATGAGTTGAAAGCCAAGCATGAAAATGGGACAGATATATTGGGCTTATGGGACTCTTTCCTCCCTATTTTTAAGCTCCCTCAGGTCAACCAGTTCCCTAAACTAATCCACCTCTGTGCTGAACAATATGATGTTTCTCAGAGAGCTGTTGTTGACCCATCTGGTTCAGTACTTTTCTATGTTACCCCTCAAGCTATCAGAGACATGCTTTGCTTCAACCCTCAGAAGAAGTTGGTTCGTTTATCACTGGTAAACCTGATAAAACAAGGGGATAAACTCACAGATGCTCAAATTGTCAAATTTAATCAATTATACATCAAAACTAACATTGTGATGGGCCCTCCAATTCTTCATGTATACCTCAATGAGCTGGGCAGAGACCTTGCAGATATGATTTCTCCCATCTTGGGATATAGTTCAATTGAGCATATTGATGCAACTGTGCTGGTATTGATGCTTATGTTTGCTCCTGGCAAGTCACCAATCTGCTATGACTACGCCACCTACATATCAGACAAGATTCATGAGCAATTGATGAATTTAAGGAGAGATAGGATGTTCAGATACACCTCCTACATTTACCATTTGATCTTGTACCATCAACATGAGAAGTTTCACTTTTCAATCAAAAGAATGGATGCCCAAGGCAATCCCAGATCAGTGGTCTACTGGTCATCTGTCTTCCACATTACACCTGAGTCTCCATACACTTACTGTGAATTCATGGATCTGTTCATCCATCCACCTATGGCAATGCTGATGAGCTCACCTCCTCCGAGACTCACTGATGACATGCAGAGAATTCTTCAGCTGTCCAATGTTTATAGCATTGGGGATTGGTACTTCTACCAAAACCACACTGTCATCAGGATATATGGGTGTGATCTACCTCCTTTCAAATTACCCAAGTATGTGCCTATGAGGCTATTTACCCTAGAGTACTTTAGGCAATTTGGCAGAGTTGATGTGCTTCATTTTTCAGGAAAAGGCAAAAAGGCACAGTTGAAGGTCAAAAGCCAACTTGGCCATTTTATCTATAATGAGAGGGAGCAAGGATGGAGGGAAGCAGAGAGAATGCTTGAGGCCCTTGGCCTGCAAACCAGTTTCATATGGGTACCCTATGACCCTAATCATTTGATATCCATGAGGAGGCTCAAATATAAGTTATCTGCCTATGATCACCATAGCATCCCTCGCATTGAAAAATATGCGAACCAAGACAACTGGAGGAGAGGGACCTTAGAAGAGCCCTTGTCACAAGAAGAGCTGAACAAGAGGGCACTAAGGAATCTAAAGAAGTTGGCTGACCTTGAGCTTTGTTCACAGGTATTCACACTTCCAAGCACACAAACGGGAGCAGTTGAATCCTCCTCAACTGCCAAGCAGCAAACTACCAAGGCCACTGAGAATATATCCAACAGAGGCAAAGAAAAGGAAATGGAGATAGAGCAGACAGATAAAGAAGAGCAGCAGCAGGCAGAGCAACAACAGCAACAAGATCTGCAGCAAGAAGAAGGGCAACATGACAGACAGCAGCCCTTACAGCAGGAGAGAGTAATTGATACTCCAACTTCCACTGAGCAACAAGCTCAAAACATAGTGCCTCCTAGGCCAGAAGTCACCACTGATGCCTCGGTCCTCCAAACTCCACAGAAGGAGGACTTAAGCAGAAAAAGGGATAGAGAAACTCCTCTCATTTCATCTATCAACCAGGGAGAGAAGAGACAAAGATTAAATGACTTTTCTGAGGAGGACATAGCAATAAGACAGGCATTGGGCATGGGCCCACCTAGCAGAGAAGCTTCAGCAAGTTCCTTCCAGCAGGAACAGGACAGGACTATGGGAGGGGAGGTCAGCTCCTCCAACCAGCAAGAAAAAGGACAAGTAAGCATCAAACAGCAATTCATAGACATCAAAAGGAGGAATGAGCCTATCAAAATGCAGTTGTACAATCATCTGCTAAACATGGCTCCTACTAATCAGCAGAGACTTATGTCTGCCTTTGATGTAGGTGAAGGCAAAATGATTATGAGCCATTTTTTGCCCACAGCACTGCAGCCCCAATCTGCCTCAGATTACCTCAGGACTAACCTGGAGGTCATGGCCAAAGACATACACCCAATGGACAAAATTGAACTGCACAAACAAACTGGTGAGATGGTGTATGCCTCCTTAGCAAATGAAACATTGGAAAATTATAAGCTAAAGAGCAGCCTCAATGCCACAGCCTCTCAACTGGAATTGGAGAAGGCATCATCCCAAGCGAAGGACAACAGAATAAGGTCCCTGGAAGACATAATCGTTGAAATTGGGCATGATCCCAAAGATATTTCAGGGATACAGGAGATCTTGAAGTTGAGGGATGCTGACATGGCTGCCATGAGGAAGAAAATCAAACTCCCAACCACCATGCACCCTCAGACAGATGAGATAGCCCAACAAAGGCAGGAGAAAGATACCATAGATTTGTTGATCTCCATTTATAAAGAGCTTGTTCAAGCACAAGAGAAATTAGGAGAATCAGAGGCTGCAAAGGCAGCATTGCAAGCAGCATTAAAACAAAGAGAAGAGGGTCAGACCTCTCAGCCTCCTCCTCAAATCATAAATCTTGAGGAAACTGCTCCTATCACTGCTCCTCCTCCTCAACAGACTGAACAGACAACAACATCTACTTCAGTAGTGCCAACAACTACAGAGCAGGCCCAAAGCCTGGATATGCAGAAGCTGAAGAATGAAATCCAAATCCTGGAAGCTCAAATGACAGAGTTAAATGAGACCAGGGATAAGTTGGCCAAGGTAAATGACAGACATGATAAATCAAAGAGAGAAGTGGCAGAAAAGGGCAGGGAAATCAAAGCCCTCAAAGACAAGATCAAAGAGCTAGAGAATGAGCTCAAGTTAGATAAGGTGGTGGCTGAGCTTAAAATAGTGCTGTGGGCTAACATTGGTCAATCTATCAATGTGCAATGGCCATATATTGAGACAATCCATGAGCAATTAGAGCTCATCCCAAAGGCACAGAAGGAGGTTTACAGATCAAGAGCTTCATTGGGCAATATGCCTGAAGTGGCCACCAGAATGATCAATGTACTTAACCATAGAACAAGTTCTCAGTTGGCTACCATGGGAATTACAAACAGAACTAAGACTATCCAAATGGTCAAAAGGGTTCTCACACTGAGAAACTTAGTGCAGACATTGGAGAGAAGAACCCAGGATATGCAGACTGAGGTGAACAAGTTTTTGGAAAAGTTTCAAGTGTTAGAAAGCAGAGGACTCCCTGGCTTACTGAATAGCGCAGGGAGATTGTTCACACATGACCAGTATGCTAAAAGGGTCAATACATTTGCCACTAGCCAGATCAGTGATAAGCCCAGCACCTCAGAGGAAACAGGGCCAACCACAGGACAGTCTCTTTACAACAGAGTCGAGAATCTGTTTTTTATAATGAATGAGATCAATCACCTGTTTAGGGTGGCTCCCAATTTCTTCAAGTACACAGAGGCAGAGGAGACAATGGATGCTATTCTCAGGCATCAACTCCCTACGCAAGAATGTTGGACAAATGCAATACAGAAGATTTTGTAAACAGGGAGTCACTTAACAATTTTGTTTCTTAAAAATATCAGTTGTCATGCAAAGCAAAGTTCAACAAAATCAGCATGCACGGCGGATTAAAGCTGAGCCAACTCAGCAGATGGATCGGCCAACAAAGCAGACATAGAAGACTACAGGTGGCAGGGCTGAGAAAATACAGCGCAGCAAGAAATAAAGACGCATTATCAGCATTAAAGCAAAACGGCTCTACCGACTCAATTACCTCCAAAGGTCAAATTACCCTCTGACAGACATAAAGAGCATTTATGCTGCATTCAAAGTTGCAATAACTTCTTCTCTACTTTCTGAACAAATTTATGAAGATATTTTCTCTCTCAGATGACTCAATGCCTGAGATATTTTGTATACACATTCCTATAAAGCCTCCTTCGCATGAGCTTGCAAGGGTTGTTGTTGATTTCTCCTAAAGAAATTCTTATGCTGTAATCCTTTCAGAAGTTTAATAAAGAAAGTGATGGAATTTCTCAGATTTCTGAAGTGTTGAATGCGTTCTGGTGTCTGTTGATAACTGCTGGATTCCTGTGTATTTCACCATACAATAAGTCTCTGTAACTCTCTCTGTCAATTAGTTGTTTTGTTAAAATCCATATATGTTATCTGATTTTCAATACTAAGCAACAAAGAAAAAGAATAACTTTCAGGATTTATTCACTGAGTACCCTGAGTTCAATCTGTGTTGTTTATGAATGTTTTCTTCAGCTGTAATCTAGATAAGTGTAATTCTTAATTGCTGCACTTTCAGAATACACCTTTCACAGTGGCCTTTGTCACAGGAATTCAGGTTTTGCTCCTGTGCAGTGTGTTCACCTTCACCTCACCAACTTAATAGAAAATTCTTAATTGCTTTCTGTTGGTTGACATACATCACCATTTAAGCTAATTTTGTTTGTCTAAAATACACAATAGGCCCTGCAGTTTGAACACCACCAATCCAGCATATCAAATCATTTCACAACTCCAGACTCCATTGCCCAATGGTATTTCACTATCTAAACACTATATCATAAGACCTGAAAGAAATCCTTCAACCAAACATAAACCAAAACCTGAGCATAATAGCTAGCCTAAAAACACCATCATAACAGAGACAAATCATAAAGAGAGAGCCCTCTCTGATCACAGTTTGGCTAGAAGCTGTGATCCAAAGATTGGTTAGTGGTTACCCCGGCCGTATTCCCTTGGGAGTCATAGGGAACAACCTGGGTGTTAACAACTGCGATGTTAATTTGCGTGTTGTTTCATTTGATTTTGCGCCAGATTGAGGTTATCCATTAATATTTGGAGAAATTGTTATCGATGTTTGATGTGATATTCCATTGCTTGAACCTTAGAATTTTATCTTAAAGATGATGTGATGGATGGTGGATGATATTTATAAAGTTCTATAAATGGGGTCATTTTTACTGTAGTATGGAAGGAAGTGTTATACCACCATTCAGCTAGAGGTAACCACTTGATCCATTGTTTTTGTTTATCCAATACAAGGCAATGAATATATCCTTCCAAATATGTGTTCACTGTCTCAGTTTTCCTATTAGATTGAGGATGATAAGATGATTTATTAGCTAATTGAGAACCAAGACAAGAAAATAATTCCATCCAAAGATTTCTAGTGAAAATTGGATCTCCATAACTTACAATTATCTTTGCGTTTCCATGTAGCTTTTGAATTGTTTCCATAAATGCAGTAGCAATGGTATTGGCTTTAAAAGGGTGAGATAATGCACAAAAGTGTGCGTACTTAGTAAGTCTATCAACTACCACCATGATGACACTCTTTCCTTCATACTTGGTTAAACCTATGATAAAATCCATTGAGACCTCCTCCCAATGTTGTCTTGGAATGGATAAAGTTTTTAATAGGCCTGGGGTGTTAATTGTCTCAACTTTATTTTGTTGGAAAACCAAACATTGTGCCAAAAACTTTTGAATATCAAATTTAAGGCCATCCCAAAAAAATTCCTTCTTGACCCTGTGGTAAGTTTTTAAAAACCCTAAGTGCCCTCCTAAGGGGGAGGTGTACAATTCCAAAAGGATATTTTGTTTGAGTTTGGAAATCTTACAAAGATATAAGCGATCTTTGTACCATAATGAATAATTTTTCCATCTAAATGTATCATATATATATAAGGACCTTGTTGCAACTTTTGAATGAGTGTCCACAACTCTTCTTCATTCTTCCATTCATCCCTTGCTTTGGTTATTCAATCAAGTTGAATATTAGAAATGGCACAAAGAAATTCTTCCACATCCTCATCCTTTTTTGAGAGTGCATCTGCAACAACATTTTTCTTCCCTTTTTTATAGATGATTTCAAATTCATAACCCAACATCTTTGTGACCCATTTTTGTTTTTATTTTGAAAATAATTTTTGTTCCAAAAAGTATTTAACACTATCATGATTTGTTTTTACCTTGAAGTGTCTTCCCATTAGGTAAGGTCTACATTGACTTAGTGCATGTAGTATTTCCAACATTTCCTTATCATATAGGTTTGTGTAAATATTTTCCTTTGATTGGATGACTTTCAAATGTGATGGGTCTTCCTTCTTGCATTAAAGCAACACCAATTCCATTTCATAAGGCATCACATTCCACAATAAAGGTTTTTGTGAATTTTGGCATAGCTAAGACCAGTGCTTGGATCATTGCCTCTTTAAGATGTTCAAAGGCCTTAGTTGCTTCTGGAGTACAAGAAAATGCATCTTTCTTCAGTAATGTTGTTAGAGATTTTGTTATTCTTCCATAATTCTTAACAAACTTGTGATAATACCTTGTCAACCCAAGAAATCATTGAATATCCTTTATGGTTGTGGGGATTTTCCATTACTTAATGGATTTAATTTTGTTAGGGTCTGCATTAACACCCTCATGAGATACAATATGACCCAAATATTCCACCTTATGTACTCCAGAGAAAGATTTGAATTTCTTTCATATAATTGTTTCTCCTCCAACAATTTGAGCACCCTATCAACATGTTGAACATAATCCTTCCAAGACTTGTTGTATATTAGTATATCATAAAAAAATACTAACGTAAATTTTCTAAGGAAGGGTTTGAAAATGGAATTCATCAAATCTTGAAATGTGGAAGGTGCATTAGTAAGCCCAAAATGTATGACCAAAAATTCATAATGACCCTCATGATTTTTTAATGTTGTTTTTGGAATGTCTTCAATCTTCATTCTAATTTAATGATATCCTAAATGAAGATCCAACTTGGTGAAGTAAATTTCTCTATGTAATTCATCCAACATTTCATCAATGAAAGGAATGAGAAATTTATCCTTAATAGTGATATTTTTGAGCTCCCTATAATTCGGACACATAGGCTATGATCGATCAACCTTCTTGTGCACCAATACTACTGGAGAAAAGAAAGAACTTTGACTAGGTTGAATTATACCAACCTCTAAAATTTCTACAACCATACATTCAATTTCATGCTTTTGGACATAGGGATATTTGTAAGATCTTATGTTTGGAGGAAGAATTTCTAGAATCAAATTAATAGTGTGATCATGATCACAAATAGGTGGGAGGCCTTTGGGAGTCTCAAATACCTTGGAATGATTGTACAAGACTTTTTGGAGATGTAGAGAAATAGATGATTTTGATGTTTGAACCTCCAGTGAGCATAATTGTGAAATTACGCCTCATTGTTCTTTCTTCAAAATATTTTTCATGCCATTAGAGTTGATTATCTTTCCTGGTTTCCCTGTGATACCCCCTAATTAAATTTCCTTTCCTTTCGAAAAAAATTTCAATAAAAGTTCTAAAAATTAAAAGTTATCATCCCCAAAGATTGTAACCATTGGACTCCTAGTACAACATCAAAACCGCCCATTGAAATGGAAACCATTGGACTATTAAATTCATATTCCTCCATGGTTAGCTTGATATTATGGCACTTTCCAAAGAAATTTATATTTCCTACATTTACAACCATTACTTGACACTCTGGTGTTGGATATAGGAAGTAATTGAATTCCTTGGATATCTTACCATGAAAAAAATTATGGGTACTACCTAAATAAATCAACACTATTATCTTTTTCTTCTTGATATATCCTTCTATCTTGATGGCTTAAGGAGTGGTAATTCTTGCCAATGCATTACAAGATATGGTCAGATTCATTTCTTCTTTCTCTAGGGTTGGATCTTGGTGTATATCCTCCTCTTTTGATGTTTCTTTCTCCTTTTCTTCCTGCTCTTCACAATCTATGTAGAACAATTTCTTCTCAGCACACTTATGACCTTTAGTGTATTTTCTATCAAAACTCTAAAAAATCATTTTTCCTCTTTTTTCCTCCAAATTTTCTGGCATCAACCTTATAGGTTTTGGAATGCTAGGAGAAACAACACTTCCATCTTATAGTTGTGAGTGGTAGACTTCATTGTTGTCATAATTTTTCTTTCAACTTTTCTTGCCACCCTGAATGACTTCTCCAATGAATCAGGTTCCCAAAGCCAAACCTCATGTTGAATGTTATCCTTCAAATTCCCTATGAATACATCAATCCTATTTTCCTCTTGAATATCAATTACCTTGATATTCAATTTTTGGAATTCCTCAATGTGCTCCGCCATTGAACCATTTTTCTTGAGATTTATCAATTGGCTAAAGAAGGTGTTTCTCTTTGTATCCTCATAATGTTCTATCATTTCCTCTGTAAAAATTAACCAAGTGAAAAGTGGTTTATGAGAACAAATCCATCGATACCATACAAACTTATTTTTTTCTAAATACAAAGATGTAATGCGTACCTTTTGTGTGTGTTGCACATCATGGTGATCAAAATATTGCTCCATCTATAGTATCCATGTTACCGGATCCTTGCCATCAAACTTCCTCATATATATATTTGGAATGTGGTGGTTCTTAAACCCCACATTTTAGTCTCTAAAATCATAATTCATATTCCTTTGCTCCTCATCATGGTTTTCATGGATTACCTTGTCACCACTGTGAATCCTTTCTTGCAACAACTTTGTCAACCCTTCCAACTTGGCATTCACCACCTCCATGTCTACTTTCGAAACTTCCATGTTGCCTTTTATTTTTTCTTCTAAACAATCCATCTTAGGTTCCAATTCATTTTTGGTTACTTTTAGTGAGAGAGAAATTTGTTGCACTTGGTATTGTAATTTTGATATACCATGTTGTATTTCTTCCCCTTCTCCATGCGTCATAGAAGAGGTTTATGGTTGCTTACTAGGTGTATCCATTTTTTTGTTTTTGAGGAATTTTGGAATCAAACAATGATATCTATGATTCACTATGCCCTTTGAATTACTTCAAACTATTTTTTCAAACAAAAGTTATGCAAAATTTAAAAAATGCACACATTTTTCTTTCTTTTTAGGAGCTTAATATTGAATTTGTTATATCTCTATAATTTTGAATCTCCAAGGTCTTAAATTTTGTCATCGGTATCCCTCTGAGTATTCTTTCCAAACCCACAAGTTAGACCGAGATTGGATTCTTCAATAAATATTTATGCACAATCTTCCATGATGGCTTGATTATAGACTGGTTCAGTAGAGTGAACTTGTATGAAGTGCCACATGTCATTGTTTCGACTTTCGGCCCTAAAAATGATACACAAAAAAATAAAGTTCGTTCAATTTCATTCACTTTTTATGAAATTCAAATCCAATGCTCGGAGAGAAATTTATGACAATTTTCCCTAGGTTACCTGTTTGAAATGGAATTTTGGAGCCTACAAAAACCCTAATTTCTTCGAATCATATCTCTGAAAATATAGTGAACCAAGATGTAAAATTTGTACAAGAATTTCATTAATATTTTGGCTCCATGTGGTTTCAATTTAAGCTTCTAAAGCCTCGTAGGAATTTTTTATAGAAAAAACTCCAAGATGACATGTTTGAAGAAGTGAAACCCTAGAATCCAAAGCTCTGATACCAAATGGTATGCAACCAACTCAAAAAAAGATAAATCATCGATTTAAAAATTATCCTGTTTGAGGGGGAAACCTCCTTTACATTACATAAATGAAAAATTCTTGGATGATACAAATGATAAGACCTCCTTGGTATGTATAGGATTCTGAGGGGTCATAATATAATTAGAGCCTACATAACAATAATAATGTAAGAGCGCAACAATAACAATAGTGGGATTCTATTGGGGCCAACAACAACAACATGGAGGATACATGGGAACAACAATAAGAATAAGGGACTACAATAATAATAACAATAAGAGGAATACACTAGTATTTAGGGATATAACAGATGATATTTCTCCATATAATTCATATAAAAATTCATCAATGATAGGAATCGTAAATTTATCTTTAATAGTGAACTTTTTGAGATCTCTATAATCTGGACACATACGCCATGATCCATACTTATTGTGTACAAATACTATTGGAGCACAGAAATAACTTTGGCTAGGTTTAATTACACCGTCCTCTAGCATTTCTGCAACCATACATTCAATTGCACTCTTTTGGGCATAGTGATATCTACAAGGTTTGAATTTTAGAGGAACACTTATGGGAATCAAGTGAATAGCATGATCATAATCGTGAATAGGTCGAAGGCCTGTGGGAGTCTCAAATACCTTGGAATGATTGTCCAAGGTTTTTCAAAGATCTAGAGAAATGGATGATTTTGATGTTTGGACCTCTAGTGAGCATAATTGTGCATTTATGTCATGTTGTTATTTCTTCAAAAGATTTCTCATGCCATTAGAGCTTATTATCTTCCCTAGTTTCCCTACAATACCTCTTAATTCAATTACTTTTCCTTCCCAGAAAATTTTCAATAAAAGTTCTTGAAAATTAAAAGTTATCATCCCCAAAGATTATAACCATTAGACTCCTAGTACAACATCAGCACCACCCATTGGAATGGAAAGCATTGGACTATTAGATACATATTCCCCTATGGTTAGCTTGATATTATGGCACTTTCTAGAGTAATTTATAGTTCCACCATTAGAACCATAACTTGACACTTTGGTGCTAGATATGGAAAATAGTTCAATTCCTTGGCTATTTTACAAAGAATAAAATTATGGGTACTACCTGAATCAATCATCACTATAATATTTCTCTTCTTGATATATCCTTTTATCTTGAGAGTTTGAAGAGTGGTAATTCCTGCCAATGCCTTGTTTGAAATAATATTGAGAGGGGGGGGGTGAATCAGTGTTAGCAAGTCAATAATATTTCATTTCCATATTCTGATTCATATACACTACTTCAGTTAATGAAACTTGCGTGTATATGCAACTGGATATAAGGCAACTAGCGTATACCCTGTAAACTTATAATTTAGTTAATTCTTCATATGTTGATCTTTAATCTATGCATCATAACCATATAAACAGTAACCAGGAGCAGTAAAAACAAAACAGACGGTCACACACATGAACACAAGATATAATGTGGAAAACCAATGTGGGTGAAAACCACCTACTGCAATCGTCTCTATCTTTCTTTTAATAAGAAACTTCTTTTTACAATATTTTGTACTGGTGCAGTCTTATACCAGTACACAGGCTTCTACCTACAGAAGGCTACAACCTTCTCTCATTCTCCAGCTTCTCCTGGAAGGGAGCTACAACCCCCTAGCTCTTATACTAGCTGATGTACTAGTACGTAGGTGCTGACCTACAGAAGGCTACAACCTCCTCTTTTCTTCCAGGGAGCACGTTTCATAAATTTTCAGACTGGATCCATTGATAACATCAATCAACCATCAAATATATCTGCATCAACCAATCTCCTTTGCACCAACCAAAACTGAATCAAACAATCACTTCTCTGAATGTTGTAACTAGAATATAGTAGCAGTAACCATAACCCAAGCCAGAACCCAGAACATTGTAACAGCAACTAGAAGTAGCTAAAGCATATTTTACGAGGTGTACGCTACTTCAATGTGACAAATCTGCGTGCATATGCACTTGTATCAAGGCAAACCTGTGTATATGCACTTTTGAAATGCCGAACGAGCGTGTATATGTGCCTTTGCTATAATGAACCTACGTACAAATCTGTAAATGATGATTTTAACCTTTACAATTATTCAAACATCAGTTATACAAAAATCGTCATATTTACAGATTACGACATGCACCAATTATTCAGATAAAATATCAAAACCACACAAAGATACTTCTCTTCAAGCCTTAATATCTTGACCCATCAATAGAACTTATCCTTCCTCAAGCGCTTAGGTTCATCCTTGATTTAGATCCAGCTGTGCACCATAACCCAGTCACCTATATTCTAGATCTTGCTCTTCATTAGATATTCAATTCAAGAGTGCCTTTGCCTAATGATCTTCTCCTCCTTTTATAGTCTTTGGCCCTACTTAATACCATGGTCCAAAACCACTTAGAACCAATACCTTGGACCAAATACCTGGGGTCAACATATCGGACAAGATACCTTAGACCAATACCATGGATCACAATACCATGGACCAAATACCATGGACCAAAACCAAGTTTTCCATCATGTATGTGCCTTTCCTTTCGTGAAAGTGCGTGTGTATGCATACGCGCCTTTTGGTCTGCGAACCCATGTGTACATGTGGCTTGGTCAATGGGAACCTGCGTATACCTCTCTTTCTTCATTCTATGAGCTTGAACTAAGATCTGTCATTTGAGTGAGTTTCCATCAAGGACAACACATGTGTCATAGCGTCAAATCTAAGTCATAATGCCAACAATCTCCCTCTTTGGACTTGATGGTAACCCCAAGTCACTCTCCCCCTTTGTCATCAAGGGCAAAGGGTTATGCTCCCCCTAAGTACATGTTGAATTCTCTGATATGCTGAAGAGTGTTGTCCATGCTCCCTCTGACTGCAAGCAAGGTCTGCAAAAATATGTTCTACAAGAAGAACATGACTCTATACATCATAAATGACCTTCCTATCACCAAAGACTCATACATACATCCATCTCCCAACCAAGTGGGGATATACCAAGATTGACTCATCCACCCAACCAAGTGGGGATATACCAAATGTTTATACATGACAAAACAAGAACATTACATCATCCATCCCATGCATAGTGGGGAAACAAAATAGGTCATTTCATGACCTTGATAATGAAAGATATACATGACATAGAGACAAAATATCTAAAACAAGACTATGATAGTTATCAGCAACTATCATCAGCAGCATCTGTCAATCACCATCCAGACCAACAACCATGATCTCCCTCTGCACCTGTTCCACCTGAATCAAAACAACTTGTGAATTTGTACCAAGATCTTCTAAGATAATGCCAACAATGCATTATTAGAAGTATGTGCTCCCCTTGAACCTGTGCCAGATGATCATTGTCAGACCCATATTAGACTCTTTTCATCCTGAGTCTAGCCCACTGTTTTTCTTCAAACCAACACATACGTGACTGTATCCACAAAAATCGGTGTATGTACGTGGATACGCTTCATGAAACTCACGTACAAACACTTTTCCCTAAAACAGATAAGTTTCAACAGCAATATGATGCATCAACTACTCCCAGCTTCTGTCTGAGATATTTAGATGTCTCTCTGGGTAGTGGTTTGGTGAATATATCAGAAACCTGTTCTTTGGAGGGAACATACTCCAATTTTACCTTTTGTTCAAGCACTTGTTCATGGAGAAAATGATATTTGATAGGTATGTGCTTGGTCTTGGAATGCATGACTGGATTCTTTGAAATGCTGATTTCACATGTATTATCACATAGAATGAAGATGGGTGGAGTACATGTGATTTGAATGTCTTGCAATGTTTCCATCATCCAAAGGAGTTTTGTGCAGCAAGATGTAGCAGCCACATATTCTTCTTTAGCTGTATATAATGCAATTAAACTTTGTTTCTTGCTGAACCAAGATACTAATTTAGAACCCATGTAGAATGCACCACCACTAGTTCTTTTTCTATCATCCACACTCCCTGCCCAATCTGCATCTGTATATGCATGAAGTGTAAGATCTGTGTCCCTAGGATACCATAAACCAAAATTCTGAGTTCCTTGAAGATATTTGAAGATCCTTTTGACTGCCTGAAGGTGTGATTCTTTTGGATTTTCTTTGAATCTTCCAACTATTCCTACTGCATGCATGATGTCTGGTCAGGTACCTATTAGATAAAGCAAACTTGCAATCATGGATCTGTAGGTAGGTTGATGTACTGTTGTTGATTCATCATTTGAGCTGATACTACATCCTGTTACCATAGGGGTACATACTGGTTTAGATTCTTCCATGCCATATTTTTTCAAGATCTGCTTGAGGTACTTGGTTTGTGATTGAAAGATACCATCTTTATTTTGTTGAACTTGTAAACCAAGAAAATATGTGATCTCACCAAGCAGGGACATTTCAAATTCTTTCTGCATTACCAAAGCAAAGTTTTGACTCATGGCTTCTTCATTATTACCAAAAATGATATCATCAACATACACCACAAGTATTAGCAATTTATCATTGTCAATATTTGTATATAAATTGCTATCAGCTGATCCTTTTGAAAAGCCTTGTTGATGGAGGTATTTGTTGAGATGGTAATACCAGGCCCTTGGAGCTTGTTTTAGACCATAGAGAGCTTTTCTGAGTCTGCATACAAGTTTTGGATCATTTCCAAGGATGAATCCATCTGGTTGCTCAATATATACTTCTTCTTCTAGGTCTCCATTAAGAAAGGCAGATTTTACATCCATTTGGTATAATTTGAAGTTCTGAAAGCTAGAAAGAGCAAGGAACATTCTTATGGCTTCAAGTCTAGCAACAGGTGCAAAATTTTCTTCAAAATCTATACCTTCTTGTTGAGCATATCCTTTACAAACAAGTCTAGCCTTGTTTCTAATAACTTCTCCATTTTCATTCAGCTTGTTTTTGAATATCCATTTGGTTCCAATGATATTCTTATCATGAGGTCTAGGAACTAATTCCCAAGTATTATTCTTTTCAATTTGCTCAAGCTCTTCATTCATGGCCTTGACCCAACATTCATCTTTGCATGCTTCCTGTACATTTTGAGGTTTGATTGTGGAAAGAAATGCTAGATAGCTTGAAGCTTCTGTAATAGTTCTTCTTGTCTGCACCCTTGCCTCTTTCTATCCCAAAATTTGAGTCTGTGGATGATTTTTCTGAACATACCTGGATGAATTCTTTTCTTCTACCATTATCTGTTCTTCTGGTGCTTCATTAGTTTCTTTTTCCGAATTAGTCTAATTTGATGTGGAAGGATAATCCTCATCTTCTTCATAATCTTCAGTTTTTACCTTCTTTGGATTTTTGCCTGCTTCATCAACCACAACATCAATACTTTCAACAATTTTCCCTAATCTTTTATTATAACACTTATATCCTTTACTTCGGGAAGAGTAACCAAGGAGAATGCCTTCATCTACTCTAGGTTCAAACTTGCCAAGCTTTTCATTAGTCCTTTTGATGTAACATTTGATTCCAAAAACTTTGAAGTATTTCATAGTAGGAGTCTTACCATACCAAATTTCATGTGGAGTTTGAGTGTTGTTTACCCGAACGTTTGTTTTGTTGAGAATAGTGACGGTGGCAAATGCAGCTTCACCCCAAAAGGTCGTAGGAGTTCTAGACTCATCTAGCATGGCACAAGCCATTTGTTGAACAGTTCTGTTCATCCTTTCTACCACTCCATTTTTGCTGAGGAGTCCTTGTGGTAAAGAATTCCCTTTTTATTCCATGTTCTTCACAAAAATTGAAGAATTCATCTAAGGTAAATTCCCCTCCTCGATCAGACCTGAGGCATTTGATTTTGCAATCTGATTCATTTTCAACCAATGCTTTGAAGGCTTTGAATTTTTCAAATGCTTCATCTTTATGCTTTAGAAGTCCTATCCAACACATTCTGGAAAATTCATCAATGAACAATATAAATTATTCTTCTCCATGAGGTGAATTTTTCCTTGATGGACCACATAAATCAGTATGAACAAGTTCAAGAGGCTTACTAGTTGATCCTTCCTTCTCAAGGAAATGAGCTCTAGTTTGCTTACCAAATTGACATGATTTGCATATTGTGTTTTCTGGAATGCTGATATCAGGAAGATCACAAACAGCCTAGTATCTGCATGCTTTTCTTATTTGAGAGAAGCTTAGATACCCCAATCTTTTGTGCCATATCCAGTGTTCATCATTTTTGCTTAGATAGCACTATTGTTGTCCTCCCTTGAGTATGTATAGGTTATTTGGAGTTCTTATTCCTTTGATCACTATTTCTCCTGTATCAAGCTCACGAACAACACATCCATTTGATCGAAATACCACTTCATTTCCTTGATCGCACATTTGACTAACACTCAATAGATTATTCTTTAGACCATCAACATACATAAAATTCCCAGCTTTAACCTTTTCTCTTAATAGAATAGAACCTTTACCTTTTATGACAGCAGGAGTGTCATTTCCAAATGAGACCTTCTTTTCCTTTTCTAAGGCATTATATGACTGAAGTTTTTCTTTATCACCTGTCATGTGTTTCGAGCATCCATTGTCGATGTACCACTGATTTTCTTGTCCTTCTGCATATAAAGCTATACCACATCTTTCTAGTTGTGGTTCTTTCTTTCTCCAAGTTTTGGGACCCAATGAAGTTTGCTCCTTCTGAGATGTTTTTCGAAATTTACTCCTGCATTAAGAATCTTCATGACCGAAGTTGTTACAGATAGAGCATTCTATTTCATTTTCAAGAAGCGAAAAGTTATTGTAGGTCCTTTTCATGATCCCTGTCACATTCTTTTGATTTTGTGCTTCTCTAGTCATGATGGTCTTGTAAGCAACACATTGAGCAGCTTTGTGTCCAAAGTTATGACATGAAAAGCATTGGCCATTAAAGAAATTCCTGTGATTATCGAACTTACTAACCTGGTGATTGTAGTTTCCATTGACATTCATTCTTGAAGAAAACTGAGTATGATTTACCTGAGGTTGGTTGTAGCTTCTGTTCATCCTTGAAGTAGATTGACCCCGATTTACTTGGTGATCTACTTTATGCCTTTGCTGACGATTGTCAAACTGTTCACTGCTCTTTACTGCATCAAGATAGCTTTTAGTGGAGGTGGATGGTTTCTGTGCTTCTTCATTATATCCCAGACTTGTCTTTATCAGAGGATAATGTTGCACTTTGATAATTTCATTTAGGGTCTCTGATCCTTTAGCAAATCTAAGATTGAGAGCTTTTGTTTTCTCAATATCCTTTCTTAGACCCACAATTTCACATTCTAATTTTTCATTGTGTTTTTCCCTTTCAGCAAGTTGGAATGTCAGAGTATCTATAATCATATTCTTTTCTTCTAAAAAAATTTTAAGTTTAGATATTTCTTCATAAATACCATCTTCATCTAAAGCATCCACGAAATATTCATCTTCAAAAGCCATCAGAAGACTATAATCATTACTATTTTCATCTTCATCACTATTTGATAAACCATCGCTATCTTCATGCGTATAGTAGCTCTTTTTACTTACACTTTGTTTTCTATTCCATTTTGTTGATTCCTTACCTTTATCAAGCTTATCCTTGTGAGGACATTTGGCAGCATAATGACCGACTCTTCCACAAGAAAAACATTTGAAAGGTAGTTTACCTCTGAATCTTCCAGAACCCCATTGAAGGTTCTTGACAAAGTTTTCTTCTTCCTCTCCTTCTGAAGTATGTCCTGATTCATTGAGTTCTTCTCTTCCTAAAGCTTTGAATGTGGCTTCTCTCATATCTGATGGGCCTCCTTTTCTCATTTCGAAAGCAGTTAAGATTCCGTGTAGCCGTGTCATAGTAAGACTCTGAAGATCCTACTTTTCTTCTATAGCAGAAACTTTTGATTCAAACTTAGTAGACAAGGATCTTAAAACCTTTTCAACTAAAGTAACTTCTTTTATCTCTTCACCCAATTTTTTCATGCGATTAACAATCTCATCTATACGTAGGAAGTAATTAGCTATACTTTCATCATTGTGCATTTTGAGAGTTTCATATTGAATTCTGAGAGATTGTAGTTTTGCACGTTTTACCTGATCGTCTCCTTCATAGCTTAGAATGATCTTGTCCCATATTTCTTTGGCAGTTTTGAGCTGCATAACCTTGACAAATTCTGATTGTGATAGACTCCCCAATAATGTATTGATGGCCTTGGCATTGGTTTCATATTGCTTCTTACCTACCGTATCTGTAGGTATTGCTGATGGAAATGTATATCCTCCTTCCACGATTTCCCAAACATCTGTTCCAAGAGATTGAAGATAGGTTATGGTTCTTACCTTCCAATAAAAGAAGTTGCTCCCATCAAAGATCAGTGGTCTAATTGATGCATCTTTTTCGTAGTTACTCATGATGATAGATCTTCCTTCAAGCGATCAAGCTTCTTCTAAATTACCTGCTCTGATACCAATTGTTGGAAATAATACTGAGAGGGGGGGTTGAATCAGTATTAGCAAGTCAATAATATTTCATTTCCATATTCTAATTCATATAAGCAACTTCAGTTAATGAAACTTGCTTGTATACACAACTGGATATAAGGCAACTAGCTTATACCCTGTAAACTTATAATTTAGTTAATTATTCATATGTTGATCTTTAATCTGTGCATCAGAACCACATAAACAGTAACCAAGATTAGTAAAAACAAAACATACAGTCACACACACGAACACGAGATATAAGGTGGAAACCCAATGTGGGTGAAAACCACCTGCTGCAATCGTCTCTATCTTTCTTTCAATAAGAAACTTATTTTTACAATATTTTGTACTGGTGCAGTCTTATACCAGTATGCAGGCTTCTACCTGCAGAAGGCTACAACCTTCTCTTGTTCTCCAGCTTCTCCTGGAAGGGAGCTACAACCCCCTAGCTCTTGTACTAACTTATGTACTAGTACGTAGGTGCTAACCTACAGAAGGCTACAACCTTCTCTTTTCTTCCAGGGAGCACGTTTCATAAATTTTCAGACTGGATCCATCGATAACATCAATCAACCATCAAATATATCTGCATCAACCAATCTCCTTTGCACCAACCAAAATTGAATCAAACAATCACTTCTCTGAATGTTGTAACCAGAATATAGTAACAGTAACCAAAACCCAAGCCAGAACCCAGAACACTACAACAGCAAACAGAAGTAGCTAAAGCATATTTTATGAGGTGTACGCTACTTCAATGTGACGAACCTGCGTGCATACACACTTGTATCAAGGATAATACGCACTTTTGAAATGACGAACGAGCATGCCTTTGCTATAATGAACCTACGTACAGATCTATAAATGATGATTTTAACCTTTACAATTATTCAAACATCAGTTATACCCAAATAATCATATTTACAAATTACGACATGTGCCAATTATTCATATAAAAGATCAAAACTAGACAAAGATACTTCTCTTCGAGCCTTAAGATCTTGACCCATCAATAGAACTTATCCTTCCTCAAGCGCTCAGGTTCATCCTTGATTTAGATCTAGCTGTGCACCATAACCTAGTCACATGTATTCTAGATCTTGCTCTTCATTAGATATTCAAATCAAGAGTGCCTTTTCCTAATGATATTCTCCTCCTTTTATAGTCCTAGGCCTTACTCAATACCATGGTCCAAAACCACTTAGAACCAATACCTTGGACCAAATACCTGGGGTCAACACGTCGGACAAGATACCTTGGACCAATACCATGGATCACAATACCATGGACCAAATACCACAGACCAAAACCAAGTTTTCCATCATGTACACGCCTTTCCTTTCGTGAAAGTGCATGTGTACATATACGCGCCTTTTGGTCTGCGAACTCGCATGTACATGCGGCTTGGTCAACGGGAACCTGCGTATACCTCTCTTTCTTCATTCTGTGAGCCTGAATTGAGATCTGTCATCTGAGTGAGTTGCCATCAAGGACAACACATGTGTCATAGTGCCAAATCTGAGTCATAATGCCAACATTTCTGCAACCATACATTCAATTGCACTCTGCATACTGATATCTATAAGGCTTGAAGTTTAGAGGAACACTTATTGGAATCAAGTGAATAGCATGATCATAATCATGAATAGGTCAGAGGCCTGTGGGAGTCTCAAATACCTTGGAATGATTGTCCAAGGTTTTTCAAATATCTAGAGAAATGGATGATTTTGATGTTTGAACCTCTAGTGAGCATAATTGTGCATTTACATCATGTTGTTCTTTCTTCAAAAGATTTCTCATGCCATTAGAGCTAATTATCTTCCCTGGTTTCCCTACAATACCTCTTAATTCAATTACTTTTCCTTTCTAGAAAAATTTCAAGAAAAGTTCTTGAAAATTAAAATTTATCGTCCCCAAAGATTGGAACCATTAGACTCCTAGTACATCATCAGCACCACCCATTGGAATGGAAAGCATTGGACTATTAAATACATATTCCCCTATGGTTAGCTTGATATTATGATACTTTCTAGAGTAATTTATAGTTCCACCATTTACAACCATAACTTGACACTCCGGTGTTAGATATGGAAAATAGTTCAATTCCTTGGCTATTTTACAACGAATAAAATTATGGGTACTACCTGAATCAATCATCACTATAATATTTCTCTTCTTGATATATCCTTTTATCTTGAGAGTTTGAAGAGTGGTAATTCCTGCCAATGCATTACAAGATATGGTCAAATTCATTTCTTATTTATTTGGGGTTGGTTCCTGGTGTATATCCTCATCTTTTGATGTTTCTTTTTCCTTTTCTTACTCCTCTTCACAATCTATGTAAAATAATTTATTCTCAGAATAATATTGACCTTTAGTGCATTTGTTATCACAGCTGTAACAAAGCCCTTTTTCTCTTTTTTCCTCTTATTTTTGTTCTGTCAACCTTGTAGGTTGTGGAAGGCTAAGAACAACAACACTTCCATATTTGTACTTATTAGTAGTAGACTTCCTTGTTGCATGTTGATGGCACTGGACCTACCAACATTCATGGGATCTCCCTGATATGAAGTCCCAATCAAACCCGACATCATTTGGTGTAGGAGTCCCATCTGGTATAAAGGCCTAGTTGCTAAATCATTAAAGATTTTTCTTAGCTCTAGTTTTTAGCACAAGGGAGGGATGCAATGGTGTCTTTGAAAAGAAGGGGAGGTGTTCCTAGTGAGTGTGCAGTTGCAACTGTGTCAAGGTTATTCTACTACAAAGGGGGGATAAAAGTGAGTCTCTAAGTGAGAGGTAATAGTACCACCCAGGAAGAGACACACATGAACCAGAAGGATTTATTTAACATCCAGTAGAATTATCAAGGATGTGACGGTCGTTACAACCAACAAACAAGAAATATATGACTAGTATCCGGCGGAATAGTCCACAAGGATGAAACAACAATAACAACCATTACAACACATTATCAATAATATAAGCACTAATATAACTGAAATAGTTCAACTATCTTAGTACATGTGAAAGCAAACATGAAAAAAAAATGTCCACATAATAGTTTTACAAACATTCATAGTCCATGCAAGAAGAATGTGTTGGCCTTAAGGCTTATGTAATTAAGAAAAAGTTTCAAGACACATGTTTACAATGTACATCACTAGCCCCAATAGCAGGACATTGTAGCCACTCCTTTCTCATCAAAGAACCATTAGAGGAATTTTCAGCCTAAAAGTGGCCTCTTAAGGAAAAACAATAAAATAAGGGGAGAGCTTGGGCTTTGAGACTATGTAATGTTCAGCTCAGGGAGGCTTGAAGGACAGAACTACGTAGTTACTGGAGGCAGTGGGGTCTAGCTGAGGGAAAGGACACTAGAAGAAACATCTACATAGTTTTTGAGGGAAGGGATATTGGGCTTCTACGCATTATCTCATTCCATCAGACAAGGGAAAGGCTTGAGTGTTGAAGATGTGAAGTGCGCAGTTCAAGGCAGACTGGGAGAGACAACTACACAATTCTAGAGGTCAAGAATGGGAGTTGTACTCATAAAATTGTGCAGAGTAGTAGCCCTCGAGGAAAGGGATTGTGAACTATGTAGCTCTAAGGTGCAAGGTCACATCCTAGAGGGTTAAGGCTGTGCAGTGCATAGTTCAGTTGGGTCCTGGTGAAGCTAAGTTACTTGGTCGATAAGATTTTTGAAAAATGGCTAAGTGCGGGATGGGTGATGAATTGTGATTAACCTTGGCTGTGATCACACACTTAGCATACTTTAACAACATGAAAACATAGATCATCAGAACACGTAAACAAATCATTTCCCTCTATGTGACTGCCTCATGACAAGATACGACAAGTGCGACACTTAAGATAGACTTTAGGACGACTGTGACAACACTTGTGTGACAGTGCCCAAGACTTTTTTTATGAATTTGATAGATGTTTACACGGTTGGGACAAGTCACATACACAAAGACCAACCTTCAAAGCCATCAGAAAAGGCTCGCAAACATTGTACAATGGTCAAACGTTCCAAAAGACTACAACTAACCCAAGATGTAAAGGGACCAAAGAACTATGAGAAAGCTCATGAAATGATCTCTAGTGTTTGCAAAAACAATGAAAATACCAAGGAAGAGTCCGAAATTTGGGTGTAAACCAAAATTTTGGAGGGTGTTGCAGCAACTAACACACTTGGTGACACACTAGTTAAACTCTAGTTTCTCTGTCTTTGTTAAATTCTTTTGTGCAGGGCCTTGGTTCCTCAGGGATTATATATTTATCATGCATATTACTTTGGTCTTCCAACTTACCCCATGAATATACATGGTCCCCTCTACTTCTTCTCAGTTGAACACAACATAAGATTTAGCATAATCATAATGTTTTGAGTTGGGAAGGGTAGTGTAGCTCGTGAGTTTAAGATTTTCAGAGTATAATGTTTCATCACTGGTGTTTCTCTGCTACTAGCAAGCCTGGACAATGCCTTAGCAGGGTCACGTAGGAACACAAACATTGCTCTACTACTAGTGAGCTTGGACAGTACCCGGGCGAGTTTCTTACTTCACCTCCCTACGCAGGAAACCTTTCTCTTCTTTCGCCTTTATTTATTTATTTAAAGAAAACTATGCATCGACACTTATTTATTTTGGGGGGAGAAGAGGGATCCTGACTTATTGGGAGCACAAGAGGTTTTTCCTTCAAAGAAGCATATAGAGACCTCAAATTTAGGTTTTCCCATTTATATTTTTCCCCTTCTCCATTTCTACTAGTTGGATAAGCTTGAGAACACCAAAGCAGAAAAACCAAGTATAGGAATGAGGTTCCTGGACTAGATATGGGTTCATGGTTAGACCAAAACTCTCCATATGGATGGATCATATTTTCCATCAGAACTTCATCGGCCAAAAGATGTAACCACAAGGAAGATGGATAGAAGTCTAGCCAAATTTTGAAGTTTCACAAGACTCCTTGTAGTTTAGCCACACAAATACTTATAAGCCACAACATATTCATGCTCAACACTTATTCACATAACAAAAACCAAAACACAATTAAAACAAACCACAAACAATAAAGAAAACAATAAAATACTATGTACGCAGTGTAAGGCACAACCCCATATTTTCATTGAAATTAGTGTCTCAAGTCTTGGTCATTAACACAGAGAGGGTCAATCTTCCCGTTAAGTGATTGGAGATGATAAGTGTGTTGGACAAGATTTCTTTGCACCGTGAATGGCCCAATCCATAGGGACTGAAACTTAGTGTGTTTTCTTTTGTCCTCATGGGCTTTATCCCACTTTAGGACTAAGTTACCCACATTAAATTTTCCTATACTTGAAGACTTCTTGTCGAACCACCTCTTGGTACGACTCTGGTGGAGTGAAAAAATTTCTTTAGCTTTCATCCTTTCTTCCTTTATCTTATGAAGAGTGTCCATCCTATGTTGAACTAACAAACATGGATTTCCTTCAGAGTCTTGTGACAGTTGGAGAGAAGGCAAGTAAATATTTGGCAAGAGGATGGATTCCTTTCTGTATACCAGGAAGTAAGGGGAGGTGTTTAGGGAAGGTTTTGGCGTGACTATGCCAACCCATAAGGAATTCACCAAAGAAGAGTGCCAGTTTCATTGTTCAAAGAATATGGCCTTTTTATAATGCGGATAAGGTTCTTGTTTATGGATTCAGAAAGACCATTCCCATGCAGATAATAATTTGCTGAATGTTTGAATATGATACCATTTTGCAATGTTAAATCATAAAGTATTAACAATTAAAAGTATGTTGCATTGTCAAAAACAAGTGACATAGGAACGTCAAACCTGGAAATGATGTTTTGTTGGAGAAAGCTAATGACTTCCTGATCATTCCCCTATTTGAAGAGAACTAATATCCACTACATGAAATAATATGTAGCAGTTAAGATGTAGTAGTGTTGCTTTGACAAGTGTGTGAAAATTTCCCCAATGATGTCCAGGCCCTATTGTGAAAAGGTTCTTCCATTACAATGGGATGCAATGGGGCAGTTGACTTCCTGTTTCTGTTGGGACACATTTGACAAACCAAACACTTGCAGGCATAAGCATGAGCATATCTGAACAATGTGGGTTAGTAAAAGTAGGCCAACATAACCTTATGAGCTGCAGTGTTTCCTAGAAAGTGTCCCTTAGCTAGTCCATCATGGAAATCACGCAATACCTTTTCTGAATCATGCGTCTCCAAACACCTGAGCATTACTCCATTGTGGTGCTTTCTATACAACACCCCATGCACCAACTGATAATATAATGCTCTAAGTCAAAGTTCCCTCCTTTATCGTGTGGAAAAGTGAGATGGCACTATGTCGTGATCAAGGTATTGCGCACATCCATGTACCAATATTGTATGATTGTAGTGGGGGAGGCTCACTCAATGTTATACATCTCAATCTCTTGCTCCCATCCTGCAAGCTCTTCTTCTTCCTCTTTCATGTTTACTGCTTCTGCTGCTAGTTGGAAAAGACCATGACCCTTGATTATGTGAACTGGCTTGATTTCTAGATCATACTCTTGTAATTTGGTCATCCAATTCGCTCTCCTTTCACCCATCTCTTGTTGAACAAGTAGTGACCTAATTGTTGGGTACAACGATAACAAAATGGTTCTTATTTAAAGAGGGCCTAAAGTGCCTTACCACCTTGCACACTGCATAAGCATGTTTGTCCGCAGCAGGGTAGTTTAGCTTTGGTCCTTGCAGACTTGTGCTCATGAAGGAGATAGGGCATTCATTATTCAATTCATCCTTCTGAGTGAGTACGACAGCAAGAGAGGTATCAGAATCAAAAGTGTAGAGCAAGAAATCATTACCGAAATTTGGGTTGTACAATGCGGATGCATATGTTATAGCCTGCTTGATATGGGAAAATGCATCATTTTTCCTTTTATCCCATTTTTAGACTACATCCTTCTTCACCATCTCATTTATTGGTTTGACAATTTGGCCATAGTCAAAGATGAACTTGCAAAGGAAGTTTATCTTCCCCAAGAAAGACTGCATGGATTTCTTATTCACTGGGAAGGAAATCAGTGTGATTGTCCTGAACCTATCTAGGTCTACCTTAATCCCACTTTTAGCAATGATGTGTCCCAAGTGATTAACCTCAGACACTGCAAAGATACTTTTCTTAGGGTTCAAGGACATCCTGTATTTACGACATCACTCAAAAATTTTCTTCAAGTGGCGTAGTTGGTCTAACCTCTATTTGGATAATACTTTTACATCATCAAGATAGGGCCTCTACACTCTGGCCAATGAGTCCACGGAAGGCGATGTCCATAACACGTTGGAATGTTGCACCAACATTGATTAGCCCAAACGACATTCTTCAGAATATGTATGTGCCCCACTTCATTCTGAACGTATTTTTGAGTCTGTCGGGATCTGCAATCAGAACCTTGTTATAACTAGAATATCCATCTAATAGAGAAAACATTCTGGACCTAGATACTATTTGTAGTGTTTTCTCCATGGATGGCATCAGGTAGTTGTCTTTGTTTGAGGTGCGATTGAGATTCCAGAAATCTACACACAAGTGGATCTCCCTAGATTTCTTACTCACAGGGACCAAATTTGACACTGACATCAAGTGCTGCACTCTTTATATGATCCGAGCATCCAGAAATTTTCTCAACTCTTTATGTGTGAGAGATTCAAGCGTTGGATATACATTTCTCAGTTTTTGTTGAAATGGCTTGGCCCCTTCCTTAATCAGTATCACATGTTGGATGATTCACATGTCATATGTCTTGAGTTCATCGTACGTCCATGTGAAGACATCACGGTACTACTTGAATAAGTGGATGAAGGCTTTCCGCTCTTGTGGTGTGCAGCAAGTACCGATATTGACATATTTCGGATCCCTAATAGTTTCCAAGTTCATTTTCTCATGGGACAACATGGAACTGTCATTTTTGGCATTGAAAAGTCCCCAAAAGAGGTTTTGTAGGTCATACAACTTTTCTAATGATAACACACCCTTGGATATGAGGTTTCCTTTACTTGCATTGGTTTCATCCTACAAATCCCTTTCGTTCTCATCCTCATCAATAATTGTGCCTTTAAATACGTCGATGTTTTCCATAAAACACAGTATTTGTTGGTCATCATCGAAAACACATAAATTAGTGATATTACCTGGGATGGAAGGTTTATCAAAAATTTCAATAGAAAAATATTCCCTCAATTCTGACATCCTAGCAGCAACATTTTCTAATTCATCCGCAACTATTATATGCATTCTTGGAACAAACATAATATTAAAAGCTTGGAAATGTGAGATAATATGACATAAATATTTTTGATAACTTTTAAGATGAGGTGAAACACAATGTATGGGGTTAAGTACCTTTCACACCATAATTTCTGAGTCGCCTACCACTTTCATGATGGGAACGTTGAGGTCAATGGCCTTTTGCAAGCCCAAGATGACCTCTTCATACTCTTAAATGTTGTTCGTGCACTCAAATTCCAAGCGACTAGATATCATATGCTTTCTTTGCAGTGGGTCCATTAAAACACAACCAACTCCAGAGCCCTCCTGTGTTTTGGAACCATCGAAATACATAGTCTAGACATCATTTGTACAGGGGATATGAACTACACTACTACTACTAAAACTACTACTAACTGTACAGAGTTCATTATTGCCAGTTGGACAAGGAAGTATATCCAACTGTTTCTGGTGGAACTAGGGATGGTTGTGCAAGATAACACCCCAGTTGATTTTCAAGAAAGTAATTGTCAAAAAGTAATTTTGCAAAATCCATTGGTTCATTATGCCCATTTAAGGGAGTGATAGTATGTTTCATATATATTTCTAATTCTACCTAGATTTTATTATTTCTATCCCAGTAAGGAAGCCATAAGTGTGACCAATCTATGGAAAAGTACCCTTGAAGCTTGCTAGACCAGTCTCTACTTAGCAGCACTTTGTATGCTTCCAGAATGTCAACAATCGCTATGTTGATACATTGGTGGACTCATTCATTAGATGATAAGTGGATGATGACATATTTGACTCCACCAAATGCCTGGACATGAGTCTTGTCTAGATGAATAATCTATGCATCTATCTTTTCCCATTTAGCATTGATCTTCTTGGAAATTGATAATGGCATGACGTTCATTGATGCACCAGAATCAAACAAGCGATTGTGTACATTGAAATTGAAGATTTTAAAAGTTAACAAGAAAGGTGGGAAGAGTGTGCCTCACATCCATCGTAAGTGCATTAAGTATAGATTCGAGAATAGGAGGAGACTTACTAGATCCCTTGTCCGAAGAGGTAGTGTTACCTGTAGAGGTTTTCCCAAGTGCCCATAGAAATATGTCTTGTTGGCTTGTGATCTTTGTTAATTCAAACATTGAGATGTTTTTCCAAACCTTCTTCATATCATCAACAATGTTATAATCCACAACGGGAATACTAGATGAGATGTCCATGGATGGAACTTAGTTTGTGGTTTTTGGAGGGATGGTTATGTCCTTACTGCTATCAGAAACATTTTTCGCTGAGACAACTTTCTCGGACTTTCTCTGAGTGTTCTGCATTGAGTTAGCTATTGGGTTGATTTTACTCAACAAGTTTTCTTTGAATTTATGTTTCGAAAACTCAATGTAGTGGTTGGCCCTTAGCTTCTTAGGTCGTACTAGTTGTTCTACTTCTGGGTTAGACCGTCACTCAGTGGTTGCTTATCGGAAGTACTCTTTTTGGCTATGAGAAAACAATTAAACATGTTTATTGCATGCCCAACATTGGGATCTTCATTCCCTGCAGTAGATTCTTCCTTTTCTTTAGCAAGATCAATCTACTCTTCAACCATGACCGAATTAACAAGATGTGTAGCAACCATGCTCGTGGATTGATTCCATTGTGGGAACGTCCTTTCTGAATGATTTTATTGATTAAATGTGCAATATTGATATGTTCCCATCTTCTCAATGTTTAGGATAACGTTGGAACTTTGTGCAGACTTTTTTGGTTGGTTACTACCACTGCTAGAAATTGTGATCCTTGATAATGGGTTAAACTTGAGAGACTTGCTTCTCACAGTGGTCTCACTTGTCCTTTGTTTTATTTCTTCCATTTTAGTGCAGAGATAATTGATGAGATGAGTTAGGCTTTCAAGATCATTTGGTTCTTTCTATTTAACCCTCCTCCCAGAGGCCTGAGACCTCTTACCCGTGTTGTTGGAGTCTTTTGTTGGTTCATCATCTAAGATGACTCTAATAGCGCGCAAGTCCTTCTCGACAATAATATCCTCTTTGTAATTTTATGTAATGTTTGTTTTGTAGTTCTCTTCACAAACTATGCAATGCTTGCTGGCAAGGTAGAAGTGTAGCAATTTATGGTGATTGAGTCATGAGGTTTTGTGTTTCTCAGAAATTTTTCAAGATGCAATTGAACCTCTAATTGAAATATTTCACTTTTTCCTTTTGCTCCATTTTAATATTACCGAGCACTTTCAATAACATGGCAGGTGTCTTGTCATTAGAAAATTTTTCAAGGAAGATCTTCTTGAACCCCTCCAATTCTGGATGGATTTTGGTGCAAGGCTATGATACCATACAGTTTCTATACCATTTAAGGTACATGGGAAAAGTCTACATGCAACATCATCATAATTTACCTCAAGTGTTTTCAGATGTAGGTAAAAGTTGTCCAAATGGTCTTCTGCCTTCATTGTCTTATTAGGGTCATAATTCGTTAAAAGCTTCTCTGAATGCCTTAGCATCTTGTGCAGGACACCTAGAAGTGTGAGTGGGCCCTGAGTCATCCATTCTGTATTTTTATCTACCATGTCTTCTTCTCTTTTTCCTCCTATTATTTATTAGAATCTGATGGCTCTTCTTCCTCTTCTTTACCAGACCGCTGAAAGTTGTGCCTGAGAGTGAAATATTGTCTCTATCACCACCGTAAAAGAGTGGAGGCTCTTCTTGATTTTCCACAAAGTCTACAAATTCTTCAAGAGTGGCAAGAACTTATTCTTCAAGGGTTGAAACTAATATCCCCATGGAGGTGGTCTTGTTCTTCTTTGGAGAATATGGATGATTGATTACTCTCGGAATGAATCGAATAGCTTTTTCAAATTGATAGGTTATAGGGTGAATGGCTCAGAGCCGATAATACAAAATTTCGCGTTCAGTCCTGGGTTGAGAAGAGTCACCAACTTCAGAAGAACAAGTACGGGATGTGCAATGATCATTGTTGCCTTGAATAGAAGATGGAATGATGGGGTCGGTGGGTCTATCAGCCATAAAATACTAGTTTCCCTCCTTCTAGTGCTAGAAATGTTGACAGATTTGGACCACCAACATTTAGGGAATCTCCCTGATATGAAGTCCCAATCAGACCTCACATTATTTGGTGTAGGAGTACCATCTGGTATAGAGGTTTGGTTTCAAAATCCTTAAATATTCTCCTTGGCTCTAGCTTTTAGCACAAGAGAGTGATGTAATGGTGTCTTTGAAAAGTAAGGAAGGTGTGTCTGGTGAGTGTGTAGTTATAGCTATGTGAAGGTTCTTCTACTGCAAAGGGGGGATAAAAATGAGAATCTAAGTGAGATGATCCATGTGGATGTTGGTGGCCACCCGCTTATTCCACTTGGACCCCTACCACTATCTCTTTCAATTTTTTTAGTTTCCTTAATTGTAGCATAATTTACTATTTTTTGGCAATTTTTCGGGTCCTGAACTTCTGGATCCGTTTCACGGCCCTAAATGACGTTTTTTGCGAAAATCAGGGTAAAATGGAAACTTTTGCCTCATGTTCCCCATTCTAAATTTATATTCCTCTTATAGATATTTCTAATGAGGTATTGTGAGCGTCAAATGGAGATCGTATGCCAAACTTACGACCCCGGGAAGTTGATGTACCAATTTACCCAAACGGGACCATAGTTTTGGCGCTTCATCTCCTAGGGTCAGATTTTTGGATGTTTAGGGTTTATCGTTGTTTCTGAATAATAAATATCCCTTCAACCTTATTATAACACATTTTAGAGGCATGTAGCCGCCACATCTCTTCTCAAAGATAAGCTACCACCGCATGAGCTAGTTTATTTCCATTTCATTTCTAATCTTATTTTAGTATTTGATATTAATGAAATGAAGTGTTATTTCTACTGCATCTCTGTAATTTTTTGCATTCCTGTTTAATTTTGGATCAGTGGTATCAGAGTGATCTACTCTTTCTTGATTTTTCTTTACATGTCCCCAACGAGGTCGGGATATAAGAAGTTAGGGCTCCAATTGGTTGAACCTTTGCAAGACCAACCTCGCAAACCTCGACGGCCTCCCATGGTGGAAGAGAAGAAAGATGATGAGGTAGGAGATCCTTTCAAAATCTTTCTCGAAGAAGCCCTCAAACGATAGAGGAATGTGATGATGGACAACTTTTCCCAAATCATTCAGCAGCTACCCAAGGGTGACACATCTCCTTCCAGCAGCCACTCTAGAAGCCCGACACCCTTCAAGGTACAAGTTAACTTTGACATCCCCATATTTGAAGGTTAGATATATGTGGACGTCGTAGATAAATGGTTAAATATGCTAGAAGGATATTTTATTTTTCTACGAATCTGAAGCAAAGGAAAGGCGCCCCCAAATCGCAGAGCAAAGGACAAAGCCAAGGCGGGGTGACCCAAGATAACCCACCAAATCCGCAAGCAAAGAGAAACACCACAAAGACAAAGAAGGACACGGGAAATTGGTGTGAGTTCCATAAGAGACCCACTCACAACACAAGTGAGATTCGGGCCAAGTTGAAGGCTTCTGAATCAGATGCATGTTTTGAATCTGAGTCAAGACCCGACAAGGGGAAGGAAAAAGGGAAGTAGATCATTCATGTGGACCCAATGTCACTGTGGCCACCACCAAGATCCAGAAGATTGAACCTGAAGATCCAGAGGAGGGGGAACGCCTCTTCCACCCATAGATGTCGATGAAGGGTTCTCTACTGCAGTTCATTATCAACAAAGGGATCCAAAAGAACCTCTTTTCAGAAGAGGTCATGAAGTGATTGGGCCTACCGAATACAATACATATGTGGTCGTACACCATTGGATGGCTTCACCAAGGATGATATTTCCACGTCAGCGAATGACTTTTCCTTCCCTACAACATCAAGCCCTTCATGGATTCGGTATTGTATGATGTTGCTCCTCTTGAAGTTTGTGATGTATTATTAAGACAACCATACTTGTGGAAGCGGCATGTTTTATATGAGTCTAGACCTCACTCTATTATTATTTCTTTGGGTATACAAGATACTAGAGGTACCCCACCTACCACCATCTTTTTTATATCTCCTAAGCAATGCAGTAAGAGCATCTCCCAAACTAGGAAATTGTTTTCTTTATGATTTTCTCTCAAAGTAAGGGGAAGATTGTAGCCACATTCATGGCCAACGGGAAGGGTTCCTCCATGAAACAGAAGCAGGTGGATACGGTGGTGGAATAATACAGGGACATCTTCTCCTCACCCACATGGTTACCCTTGCATTATGAGGTCAAACCTTCGATTGATATGACTATGAGAGCACCTCTACCCAACGGGCCGATATGTCGCTGCTCCATTCTAGAAAATGAAGAGATCAAACAACAAATCCAGGAGTTGCTACAAAAAGTTCATATCAGATCAAGTTCCTCGGAGCCCAATTGTACTTGTACAGAAGAAGGATGGGACCTGGAGGCTTTGCATTGATTATCGAGAACTAAACAAAATCATTGTCAGGAACAGGTATCCAATCCCACGGATTGATGAACTTCTAGACCAACTCAAGGGAGCCAAGTATTTCAGCAAGATCAATATGAAGTCTGGTTATCAACAAGTTCCAATAGAGCCCACAAATGTATGGAAGACTACCTTCAAATCCAATCAATGGCCTTTTTGAATGGTTGGTTATGCCCTTTGGGTTGAAAAATGCCACTACTACTTTTATGAGGCTAATGGATGACATCTTGCGGTCCTTCATCAGCTCGTTCATGGTTTTTTATCTGGACGACATCCTCATCTTTAGCAAGAGTTGGGAAGAACACTTCCAACACATTCAGTAGGTCCTTCATACCCTTTGGTAGCACAATTTTTGTGCCAGCTTGGAGAAATGCACCTTTGGCATGAGCCAAGTCCAATATCTAGGTTACATCATAGATGAGTGTGGCGTGCATGTGGATTTGACTAAGATCCAAGTCATTCGGGATTGGCCAGTGCTAACCACTCTAATAGAGCTTTGCATATTTTTGGGCCTTGCAAATTTTTATTGGCGGTTCGTGTAGGGATTCTCCCATATCACTTATCCTTTGAGTCAGATTACTAAGGGCGGGGCGAAAACAAATTTTTCTTGGTCCAGTTCCCAAAGAAAGGCATTCATTGAGTTGAAGCACTGCCTTTACTCTTCATTGGTACTCACACTTCCATACCTACAACAGCCATTTGAAATTTAGATAGACGCCTTCGACTATGTTATTGGTGCAATCCTCACCCAGCACGGGCATCCAATGGCCTATCATAGTGATACACGTTTCGATAAAATTTGGAAGTAACCCACCTATGAGAAAGAGATGTATTCCATTATGCAGGCTTGTTGACAATGGAAGCATTACATTCTGGGGAAGGAGACAGTCATCCACACCGATTGCCAACCTCTTCAGTTTATACAGACACAAGGGAAGTTTCAGAATGATCACCATTAGAATTGGTCTACATATATAAAATAATTCCACTTGAACATTAAGTACAAAAATGGTAGCACTAGTCATGTTGCAGACTACCTCAATCAGCCCCTAGTTGCAGCACTGGCTACTGTTCTCAACTCTTGTGGCCACGAGACCTATGGATGGTTGCAACTATACAAAATGATACATATTTCACCTCCACATACCAGATGCTAGTATATGGAAAGCAAGTTCCTAATTTCCACCTCCATGATGCATTATTATGTTACCTAGACCACCTTTGTGTTCCTTCAAGCGAGCGTTCCAAGCTGATTTGGGAGGCACACTACAGTCGGGTCACAGGAAACTTTGGTGTGGATAACATTGTAGATGTACTATAAAAGTACTTTTATTGGCCAAAATTATGACTGGATGTTGGAAAATATATAATATACTACATTATCTACGTCATCACCAAGCCAACCATTAAGAAGCAAGGCATGTACACTCCCCATCCTACTCCCATCCAGCCATGGGAAACCATCTCCATGGACTATATGTCTACCCTCCCTTCTACCAAGCATGGTAATGATTGTGTATTTGTGGTAGTTGCCATATTTTCTAATATGGCTATATTGGCGGCATGCAAGAAGAGTGTCACAATAGAGGACACTGCAAAACTCTTCTTTGAACAAGTGTTGGTACATTTTGGGATCTCGTAGACCATTATATCATATTGGGATAGTAGGTTCTTGAGCACATTTTTGTCAATACTCTAGACACTATTGGACACCAAGCTCACCAATTCAACTGCCTTCCATCCCGAGACTGATGGGAAGCCAAAGCTCATCAATAGGATGATAATGCACATACTCTGCATGTACAACTCCAAGCATCCATGAACTTGGGATGAGAATCTTCCCTATGTGAAACATAATTATAACAAAGCTCTCCATATCTCAATTGGTTGCAGTCCCTTTCAAGTGGGCCTAGGATTTCAACCATTGTGTCTGATTGATGTTGCCATGCCTCATGCGACTACACAAACATAATCCACACATGTATTTTCTGAGGCAGATAAAGTGACCAGATTTATTAACCGCATCCAACACATGTGCCAGTAGGTTCACGACATCTTGGAAAAGTAAAATTCCAAATACGAGTGACATGATCAACATAAGGTGCCACACATGTTTTAGGTAGGCGACAAAGTTTGGTTGCATTTGTAGAAAGAATGCCTTATCGGAGCACATTGGAAGCTCCTAACACTCCAATACGGCCCTTACACCATTACCAAGGTTGTGGGAGATAATTATTTTGAGCTCAACATTCCCCCATTCCTTGGCCTGCACCTAGTTTTCAATGTGGACAGCCTTCGACCATACTTACCACCATTACTAGACACATTAGACATTGCAGAACAGATCACACCAACAGAGTTAAACAAAAATTGCATGGAATAGGCCACAACTAATTAGATTATGGAAACATATATCAGGAACACATGCCAGCAAAAGATCCAACTATATCAGGTTGTCAAAGTTGGCCAAATCCTGCACCAAGTGACTCACTAGGGACCAAGTTCAACAGAAGTTTCCCCATCTCATGGAGGCAATCAACACAATGGGGAACATTGCTTCCTAAGGGGGTAGGACTGATCCAGGTGGATTTTGGTGGCCGCTCTCCTATTCCATTTGGACCCCTATCACTATCTCTTTTAGTTTTTTCACTTTCCTTAACTATAGCACAATTTACTATTTTTGGCAGTTTTTCAGGTCCTGAACTTCCGCAGTTGTTTTGAGACCCTAAACGACATTTTTAGGGAAACTTAATGTAAACAAGAATTTATAACTTAATTTTTCCATTAAAAAGTTGTAGTCCTCAGATAAGTATTTATAATGAGGTATTGTGCACGTCAAACGGAGATCGTATTCCAAAGTTATGACCCTGAGATGTTGATGTACCAATTTACCCAAACAAGGCCCATAGTTTTGGTGCTTCATCTCCTAGGGTTAGGTTTTTATATGTTAATGGTTTTCCATTGTTTCTCAATAATAAATAGTCCTTTGAGCCTCATTGTAACATAGTTCATATGCATGTAGCTGCCACATCTCTTCTTAGAGATAGGCTACCAACACAATGGGGAACATTGCTTCCTAAGGGGGTAGGACTGATCCAGGTGGATTTTGGTGGCCACATCTCTTCTTAGAGATAGGCTACGATTGCCCGAGCTAGTTTATTTCCATTCTATTTGTAAGCTTATTTTAGTATTTGATATTAATGAAATGAAGTGTTATTTCTATTGCATCTCTATATTTATGGTTATATCTATACTTTGTTGCATTTTTTTTTTAAGTTCGGATCATGAGAGGTAAAAGTACCACCCATGAAGAGACACACATTAACCAGAAGGATTTGCCTAACATCAAGCGAAATAGTCCACAGTGGATACGATGGTTGTTACAACCAAAAAACAAGGAAAGATATGTTTATTATCCTGCAGAGTATTCCACAAGGATGGGACAACAATAACAAGAATTACAACACATTCTCAATAATAGAATCACCAAAATAACCCAAATATTTCAACTATCTCAGTACATGTGAAAGAAAACATAAAATACAAATGTCCACAGAATAGTCTTAAAAACATTCATAGCCCATCCATGAGGAACGTGATGGCCTTAAAAGTATTTTGTTATTAAGAAAATGTTTCAAGACACATGTTTACAATGTACATCACTAGCCCCAATAGTGGTACACTAGATCCACTCCTTTCTCCTCAAAGAAATAGTTGATCTCTCTAAGGCCTTGCGGGAGGAGCCAAGGTGAAAATTCTTTTGATCATACAATGAAGGGGTATATATAACCAAGGGGTGATTCTTTCCGCTTGTGACTCTTTGACTACCCTCATGATTGTTCAATTTCCTATGACTTTTCAACTTACATGACCCTTCATATTCATGTGTGTCCTTTGTACTTCCACTTTACAATACATTTGAATACAATACATATGGTCCAAAATAGTGATGTGGCATATGACCACTCATGACATGACACTACTCACATGGACTTCTTGGTGATGTAGAAATGTCAAGTCACTATTACTGCTAAGTGTTGGATGTATTCTTAGATATGCTTTCTCTTCTCCTCTACATGGCTTGGTGTTGTGGAGTCTTCAATGATCTTAAGTCTTGGATGGTAGTTGCAAACTTGTGTCCCTTTGCTTCCTTTTGATTGGTTCACTTGTGAGTTCAGCTACAAGAGATTCTTTAGGCAAGATTCCCTCCTTCTTCTCATTCTTCATCATCTCGCCATAACTTGATAGTGTTCTTGTTCCTGCAATTCGCTCATGACGGGATGACATCAATCTAAAAACCCCCTAGTCTAAGATGATGCATTCTTATCCATGAATTGAGCCCAGGAAGAGTCGCATATTGGGGATAGTGGCCTTGTGACTGTGCATTGCATAGTTTCAGCAGACAGGGGGATAGCTTGGGCTTTGAGACTATGAAATGCATATCTCAGGGAGGCTTGAAGGATAGAACTACACATTTTATGGAGGCAATGGGGTCCGGCTGACGGAAAGGACACTGGAGGAAACATATGTACATTTTTGGAGTCCAAGGGAGGTTGGGACTCTAGACATTGTGCAGTTCCAGCAGATAAGGGAAAGGATTGAGGGTTGAATATGTGAAGTGCACAGTTTAAGGCAGACTGGGAGACACCATTGCACAATTCTGGAGGTCAAGATCGAGAGTTAGACTCAGGAATTGTGCAGGGAAATAGCCCTAGAGGACAGGGATTTGTCCACTACATAGTTTCAAGCACCAAGGTCACATCCTAGAGGGCTAAGATTGCGTAGTGAGCAATTCAGTCAAGGCCTGATAAAGTTAAGTTGTCTGGGCAGGAAGATTTTTGGAAAATGGCTAAGTGCAGGATGGGCGATGAACTGTGATGAACCTTGATTGTGATCACACACTTACCATACTTTTATGACATGACAACATAGATCATCGAAACATGTAAGAAAACAATTTACCTTTGTTTGAGTGCCTCATGACAAGATACAACAAGTGCAACACTTAAGATGGGCTTTAGGACGACTATGACAACACTTGTGCGACACTGCTCAAGACTTTGTGTATGAATGTGATAGATGTTTACATGGTTGGGACAAGTCATATACAGAAACACCAACCTTCGAAACCATCAAAAAAGGCTCGAAAACATTGTGTGAAAGTTAACCCAACATGAAAAAGGGACCAAAGAACTATAAGCAGTCTCTTGAAATGAGCTCTAGTGTTTGCAACAAAAATGAAAAATCATAGCTATAAGCCAAAATTTTGGAGAGTGTTGCAGCAGCTACAACATTGTCATGATTTTTGCTTCAACTTTTCTTGCCACCCTGAATGCTTTCTCCAATGAATTAGGTTCCCCAAGGCAAACCTCATGTTGGATGTTATCCTTTAAATTCCCTATGAATACATCAATCCTATGCTCCTCTAGAATATCAATTACCTTGATATACAATTTTTGGAAGTCCTCAATGTGCTCCACCATTGAAACCTTTTGTTTGAGATTTATCAATTGGCTAAAGAAGGTGGTTTTTTTTTTTATACTCTTAATGGGATATCATATCTTCTGTAAAAATTGACCAAGTGACAAGATTTTTATGAGAACAAAGTCATTTATACCATACAAATTGATTGGGTTCTAAATATAAATATGTAATGCATACTGTTTGTGTGTGTTGCACGTCATGTAGAAACAATGTAAACTTTGAAACGGGAACTATAAACTCAAAACGGGAACTCTGGCCAAAAAACCCCAAAAAAACATCAAAAACAGTGCTAAAAACGAAAAGTGTGTATGCTGGAACGATGTTTTTATTTTTTAGGCATCAATTTTGAACATGTTTTAAAAATGGCAGTGACTACGAAATTTACTATGAAATTTTCATGCAAAATATAGCTTCAAAATGAAAGTGATGATACTGGAACAATGATTTTTTTTTTAAGGGTCAATTTTCAAAAAATTTTAAAAATGCTAATAAAACCAAATTTTTTTGTGTCAAACAAAGTTGTTTATGAGGAAAAAAAACACATTAATGTTTTTGGTAGAATATCATTTTTATTTCCTAAGTATAAATTCAACATGTTTTCAACCATAACATGCTAGATACAAAAGAAATTGAAATTTTTTCAACTATAAAATTAAAAAACCATGACATTATGAACAAATTACATCACTAAATGAATTCAAAAGTCATTATTTGTATATTGAATAAAACATATATTATATCTCTAATTTAATATTGCATTGTAGATATTTCAAACAATAAAATTTATCATAATTAAGACATATAATCCAACAACATAAAAATGCCTCATAACTTCTCATTTAACGCCATATGGAAAACATTAATTTTATTTGAAGATACGATGCATACATCAGTTATATAAACTGTCTTAAACAATTATTCAAAATTACTCATATTTTCTTGCACACCATCAGAATTCACATCTTCAGATGAGTGACTGGATGCTGATGAAGATGTTCCATATTCTTCTCTTTCATCAACTAGTGCCCCATCTAAGTCCACATGCATGCCCAACATTTCAGGTTTCAAAATTCTTCTAGATCTATGACTGGTTTCAGCAGACTCCCATGTCAACACTATTCTTTCTGGTAACAACCTTTTCAGAATCTCTATCGTCTTGAAGCGAAGAGTTCCTCTCTTTGTTAAATTGAAGTCATAAACAAGTATGTCAACATCCTCCAATTTTAATATGTCTGTGTGGCGGCAATTTATATTTGTACCCTTTCTTTTTCTTTTTCCGCCATTTTTTTTTCAACTACCATCTCTGGCTTATAGACACCATTGAATGTGTGTGTATTTGTGGCATACCAATGTACTTCAACACTTGTAACATCCTCATTTTCTATAAATACCTTTATAATTTTAGCAACCCAAAATGGATAGCCATTAGGATCTCCATCTGCTAGCACTGCAATTATGCAACCCTCCTTAATATCATGTACTAAACCCCTATAAAGGTCTTCCATGGCTTCACGTTGTGCACGAGATCTTCTGGAACCAATATACATCTCTCTTTACGCTGTCTGTGAAGAATTAATAATACCTTGAGATTGTTGTTGTTCAACAATGTTTACTTCTTCATGTTCATTCGACACATTTTGTGGCCAAATAAATGGATTTTTCAAAGGTATATCTTCATTTGTTGTTGTTGAAATGATATCACTTTGATTATTGAAAAATGACTCCCACCAAACTGAGTCAGCAATGTCAAAGTACTCATATGTATATCTAATACATTTTTAAATTTCTTCCAGGAAATCAGAATAATTTATATCTCTACTTTGTCTGTGTGCATTCTGAACTTCACCAACTAATTGTAATAACAATATTTTTGATGCAAATATTGGATGATCTGGAATGAACTTTAAAAATTGCAAACCTAATGACGGTGCCCATTCTGTAGTAGATGAATACTTCTTGCCCCATATTAGTGTTTGCCCATCAATTTTTTTGATACGAAATTGATGTTGGAAGCTAATGTCATTAAGTTGTTCAATGCATTTCCCCTCACCATATGATCCCAGAATAAACCTTCCCATGTCAACAATTTCTTCCAACACATCAAAAGTAGGCTCTGGCATGTATGATTTGTTAATACATTCATTTAGTGATGGCAAGCTCCCAACTTCCTTCCTCCTCAATGTGACTGAAAAACGAATGAACATCTAATCAATATGGTCATGAGTGTGCCTAACAAGAAAGAAACCAACCTTTACCTTTTGAAAAAATCTCAATTCAACAAGCATGTTTAGATATCCAAAAACAACCTAAGTTTTGTTTTCACGGCAAGTGTTGTCCAATTGTAGATACAAAACTTCAGGAAGATTACCAGACCAATGAGAAATCACATCATCAATTATGCTTATGGTCATATTTGCATCATTATGAATATTTGGAGCTGTGAAGTACACCCTTGGAAACATTTTCCCATTGAAAACCATACAACCGACCAAGTGACACTGAATAAAATTTTCCTCCTATAAATTTTTGGGTGTGCGAACAAAATGTGGTAAAAGTTTTTTCTTCTGGTCCGTACCATCAATTATCAAACCCAAATATTTATTTGGATTATCATAACACTTCTTTCGATGCTTGTACAACTTCTTCCTTTAATTTGTTTGTTGTTCGCGATGCTCCTGAAGTTCTTTGACAATTAAATCTACACAACATAAAAGAAATTCATTAAGAAATATGTTTTCATAGTTGATGACTATACAATTTTAAAAGTTAAAGTTATGAACGCTTACCTCTTTCTGAGCCTTCACACTTGTCCCTTTTTTATTTAAGAGAAGCACATGTACTGCAAATCCCCATCCTTGTCTTCTTAGGAATATGGACATTGTTGAATTCTTTCTTCCATACCTTCACAAAATATTGATATGTAATAAATTGGCCATGTCCCTCAGCACCTTCTGCATATTCGTTGTATAAGTTTTAGATTTCTCGTCCTGAAAAATTATCTGGAATATGTATTGTCTCTCTATTTGGAATACACTCTCCATGCTTTGAAAATAAATCTTTCATCCATGACATTGCAATATTTGATAATGGCCCAAACTCTCTTTTATGGCGTACTTCTGAATAAAATGTGGGATCCTTTTCCAAATTTTCTTGAATTCTCGAGAGACAAAAATTCCCAATCGAATGAAACATTTTGAAAGCTTTTCTACACATAAATAAATTCCTAATATGATAATCATAACCTGACAATGTAGATTGCATGCACCCAACTAAATATGAATTTTGCATGCTTTTATTCATTGACAAATATCTCTTCCTGCTTTCTAATGCAAATGTGAAATCCATATGTTTCAAGCAATTTTTTTGGCAACATTCACTTGAAATGAGAGCGCTGATAGAACTTCTTCTCATCAGATATTCTGCTCTACCCCTTGTATAACTAGAACAACTTGCATTGATACAAAAGGGTCTGCTCCTACTCCTTGATACAATATTTCTTGGCAACATCTCCATCATTGGATCATCATTTGTATAAGGATTTTCATCATCATTAAGAGGAATGTTATCCACACTATGATCAGCTCTGCTTTTCAAATATTGACTTGGAGGATATTCTTCATCTTCCCCTTCTTCAGTGCTACTATCATAGTCCTTAGAATTCAGATTGAATGGAAAATTTGACTCGATGTTTAATGGATATTCTTCCTCATGTGCATTGTCAGTGCTACTTTCATAGTCCATAGAATTAGGACTATGTTGAAAATGTGATTGTTTACTTATTGAAGATGCTACATTTTGTCCTTTGTCACTGCTACCTTTATACTCATTAGAATTAGGACTAAGTGCATCATCTTGTCCTTCATCACTGCTGATCTCATAGTCCTCAGAATTAGGACTAAGAGGACACTGTGACACTCCATTCTTTTGACATTCATCATCACGCTCTTCATAACTGTTGCTCTCATAGTCCTTAGAATTAGGACTAAGTGGACACCGTGACACTCTAATCTTTTGAAATTCATTATCCCGCTCTTCATCACTGCTGCTCTCATAGGCCTTAGAATTAGGACTAAGTGGACACCATGACACTCCATACTGTTGAAATCCATCATCATGCTCTTCATCACTGCTGCTCTCATAGTACTTAGAATTAGGACTAAGTGGACACTGTGACACTCCATTCTTTTGAAATTCGTTATCACACTCTTCATCACTGCTGCTCTCATAGTCCTCAGAATTAGGACCAAGTGGATACCGTGACACTCCATTCTTTTGAAATTCGCCATCATGCTCTTCAAAACTACTACTCTCATAGTCCTTAGAATTAGGACTAAGTGGACACTGTGACACTCCATTCTTTTGAACTTCACCATCATGTTCTTCAAAACTGCTACTCTCATAGTCCTTAGAATTAGGACTAAGTGGACATCGTGACACTCCATTATTTTGAACTTCACCATCATGCTCTTCATCACCGCTACTTTCATAGTCCTTAGAATTAGGACTAAGTGAAATCTGTGACTCTTTATTTATTTGAAATTCTCCATCTCCTCTTTCATCAGTGCTGCTCTCATAGTCTTTAGAATCATGACTAAGTGGAAGAATTGACTTTCTATTCATAGTGGAAGAATTCCCACTATATCCATCAATATGAATAGATTTGTTACGCGATGAAGATGTTGATGGTGTATAAATCAAAATTTCACTATCAGAACAATCCATCCCTTTCAAATAGAAGATGTTGAATGATACAAATGGAGTCTCCTAAGGATATTATATAGCTTAAAGAATGAAATTTTCCCTCCAAAATATTTCCCTCCAAAAATTTTCGCAAAAATATTTCCCTCCAAAAAGTTTATTAGATTTATTTACCTTCATTATTTTATTATAAAATTTATTAAAAAATGTAAACTAAATTTTTTTATGAAATAAATCACTAAAATTAAAATTGTAAACTACAACTTCTACATTAATTATTCTAATAGTTAAAGTATATAATATTTACTAAACAATTGAATTTTATTTTTTTTATATATAATATATTCTAAAACAAATTATCCCACATCAACCCGTTGTAAAACAATTCTACAATATTCGCTTTATAATATTTTAAAACAAATTATCCCACATTCAACCCGTTGTAAAAAAATTCTACAATATTCGCTTTATAATTTTTAAAACAAATTATCCCATATTAACCGTACGGTAAAACATCTCCATAATTTCACTTATATATTAAAATTTCATTATCACTATTACTCACATCACATCCAGGCAGCTACATCGCTATCAACAACATATTCAACGAAGAATTCTCACAATTGAAAGGTAAGTTAAATTTTTTTCCTTGAAAATTTTTATATTAAATCAGTTTAATGAAAAAGAATTTTTTTTTTTTAATTAATAATTTTTCTGAGCCAAAATAACAATTACATCCGTTGTGAGCATGGTGGGCCCGATCAAACTCAATCACTCAAAACCCGTTGGTGGGCCGCCGTGGTGTCGTGGGGTGGGCGGGGAGGTCGGGCGAGCTGGCGGGGTGTGAGGGTGTGGGGGGGCAGTAGGGGGTGTGGGGGACGGCCCAGCGACTCGCCCGCCTGTCATGGGGTTGGGCGATTCTCAGAATTGCCCAAACCCTGCGGCAGACGGGTGAGCTGCCAGGGTGGGCGCCATAGCCCGACTCGCCCCCTACCTCCAAACCCGCTCTCGACACCCTCACTCCCTTCACGCACACCCCGTGCCCTTTCCCCCTTAACCCCCTCAATGCCACTCTCATCCCTTATCACCAACCCCCCAGACCCCTCACCCGCACGCCCTCCACCTCTCCCCCCTCTCGCGCTCCTTCCCTCACTACCCCCTTCACCTCCCCTTCCCCCCTCAACCTCCCGCGCCCATCCGTCCCTCACCCCCCTCTCTCACCTACCCCCACCCCACTGGGCACCCTCGCCCCTCCCGCACCCATATTTCCCTCACCACCCTCTCTCACCTCCCCCTAACCCCCCGTGGGCCTCCCCCCCTCCTAGGGTGCCCTCCACCTCCTTCACCCACCCCCAGGCGTGTGCCCTCCCTCCTCCACCTATTGGCGTCCCTCCCCAGGCGCCCACCCAACTCGCCCCCTCCCAGGGCGCACCACCCCAACCCCCAGCCCATGCCTTCCCTCCCTTCCTGCCCCGCCTGGCCAACCCCCCCTTCCCCATGCCCCCAGGGTGCCCGCCCCACTCACCCCTCCCCCACCCACCCCCCCGGGGCGCCCTACCCCAACCCTCGGCACACGCCTTCGCTCCCTACCTCCCCCACTCGACTCGCGCCCTCCCCCCTCCCTCCTCCCCTGAACCCCCCCGGGCACCCGTCCCCACTGTTGGGTCCCTATAATACTAGTGATTACCCCATTACTATTGTAGTTACACCCCTTATTTATATTTTTGTGCCCCTATTACCCCCATATTGTTATTTCTATGCCCCATAGAATCCCTCTATTGTTATTTTTGTAGCTTTATATTATTATTGTTAGGTCGGCTGGATTATATTGTGACTCCTTAGACTCCTATATATAGAAAGGAGGTTTTGTCATTTGTATCATCCAAGAATTGTTCATTTATGTAATGTAAAGGAGGTTGCCCTCTCGAAGAGGCTGAATTCTAAGGCGTTGATCTATCTTTTCTATCTTTTCTTGAGCTGGTTTCATAACATTTGGTATCAGAGCTTTGGATTCTAGGGTTTCGCTGCTCCAAACAGGTCATCGTGGAATTTTCGCTATAACTTTTTTTCTGTGACGTTTCAGAAGTCGCAAAAAAAACCCATTTGAGAAGAATTGGCGCTGAACCTTGGGTCCGAATTTCAGAGCTTTTTGTGTGATATTTTCGGAGATATGATCTGAGGAAGTTGGCCTTTTTGCAGACTCCTGAATTACATTCAAAACAGGTGACCTGGGGAAAATCATCATAACTCTCTCTCTGAGGATCGGATTGAAATTTCGTAAAAAGGTATAGAAAGAGGACGGACTGTAGTTTCTTGTATGTGTGTTTTAGATTCAAAGGTTGAAACAGTGACTCGTGGCACGTCGTACAAGTTCACTCTACTGAACCAGTCTAAAAGCAAGTCACTGTGGGAGATTTCACATAACTCTTCCTTGGAGAATCCAATTTGGCTCAGACTTGTGGCATTGGAAAGAGGATGCAGAACTACAGGTAGCAACTTTAGAACTATATGATCCAAAATTACAGAGATACATCAGATTCAATATCAGGCCTCTATAAAGTGAAAAAAGGTGCGTAGTTTTTTTTTAATTTTTGTGTAAGCTTGGTTTAACGGAATTCAAAGGGCATAGTGAAGCATTATTATCGGTAACTGATGCCCCGAGGAAAGAAAATGCAAACACCTAGTAAGGAACCTGAAAGCTCTAGCATGACTCATGAAGAAGAGGAAGAAATGCTACATGATATATCAAAATTACAAGAACAAGTGCAACAAATGTCACGCTCACAAAAGCTAACAGAAGCTAAGATAAGTGGCGTGGAATCTAAGATAAAGGGCATGGAAGCTAAGATGGATGATTCGAAGACAGATTTGAAGAGAGACATGGCAGATTTGAAGATAGATTTGAAGACAGATATGGAAGAATTGAAGAAGTTGCTACAAGAAAGGGTCAATAATGGTGAAAAGGTAGTAAAGGAAACTCATGATGAGAACAAAAGAAATGTTAATCATGATTCCATAGACGCTAATGTTGGATCGAAGAATCACCATATTCCAAAAATCGATATGAGGAAGTTTGATGGCAAGGATCCCGCCACATGGATATTACAGATGGAGCAATTCTTCGATCTCAATAATGTGCAAAACACACAAAAGGTACGTATGGCAACTGTATATTTGGAACCAAATCAGTTTGTATGGTATCAATGGCTTTGCTCTCGTAAACAATTTATCACTTGGGCAATTTTTACGGAAGAATTGATAGCACATTATGAAGATACAAAAAGCAACACTTTTTTTAGCCAATTGATAAGTCTCAAACAAAAGGGTTCAGTAATGGAGCACATTGAGGAGTTCCAAAAATTGAACATAAGGGTAAAAGATATTCCAGAGGAGCATAGGATTGATGTGTTCATAGGGTCTTTAAAGGATAATATCCAACATGATGTTCGCCTTTGGGAACCTGATTCATTAGAGAAGGCATTCAGGTTAGCAAGAAAAATGGAAAGCAAAATTATGGCAAACAGGAAGCATACCACTCACAACTATAAAGACGGAAGTGTTGTTGCCCCTAGTCTTCCACAACCTATAAGGTTGACACCACAACAATTGGAAAAAAAAGAGCAAAAGGGCTTTGTTACAGTTGTGATAGCAAATACACTAAAGGTCATAAGTGTGCTGAGAAGAAATTATTCTACATAGATTGTGAAGAGGAAGAAGAAAAGGAGCAAGAAAGGTCAAAAGAAGAAGATATACTCCAGGAACAAAGCCTAGATGAAGAACAAATAAATCCGACCATATCTTGTAATGCATTGGCGGGAATTACCACTCCTCAAACCATCAAGATAGAAGGACAAATCAAGAAGAAAAAAGTAATAGTGTTGATTGATTCAGGAAGCACCCACAATTTTATTCATTGTAGGGTAGCAAAAGAATTGAATTGCTTCCTATATCCAGCACCAGAGTGTCAAGTGATGATTGCAAATGGAGGAACAATAAATTGCTCTGGAAAGTGCCATAATATCAAGCTATCCATGGGAGAATATGTATTGACTAGCCCAATGCTTTCCATTCCAATGGGAGGTGCTGATGTTGTACTAGGAGTCCAATGGCTACAATCCTTGGGTACAATAGCTTTTAATTTTCAAGAACTTTTCATCAAATTTTCTTCGAAGGAAAGGAAGTTGAATTAAGGGGTATTGCAGGGAAACCAGGAAAGATAATCAGCTCTAATGGTATGACAAAGCTTCTAAAAAAGGAGCAAAGAGGTGTAATTGCACAATTATGTTCGCTAGATGTTTCCACATTGGAATCATCTATTTCTCCAGATCTCCAAAAAGTCTTGGACAATCATTCCAAGGTATTTGAGACTCCCAAGGGTCTCCCACCTATGCGTGATCATGATCATGCTATTCATCTGATTCCAGGAAGTGTTCCTCCAAACATCAGGCCGTACAGATATCCCTATGTCCAAAAAAGTGAAATTGAACGTATGGTTGCAGAAATGCTAGAGGCTGGTATAATTCAACCGAGTCAAAGTTCTTTCTCAGCTCCAGTAGTATTGGTGCACAAGAAGGATGGATCATGGCGCATGTGTCCAGATTATAGGGAGCTCAACAAGCTCACTATTAAAGATAAGTTCCCCATTCCTGTTATTGATGAATTACTGGATGAATTGCATGGATCAATTTACTTCACCAAGTTGGATCTTCGTTCGGGATATCATCAAATCAGAATGAAGATTGAAGACATTCCAAAAACGGCATTTAGAACTCATGAGGGTCATTATGAATTTTTGGTCATGCCTTTTGGCCTTACCAATGCACCTTCAACATTTCAAGGTTTGATGAATTCAATTTTCAAACCATTCCTTAGAAAATTTGTGTTAGTATTTTTTGATGATATACTAATCTACAGCAAGTCTTGGAAGGATCATGTTGAACATGTTGACAGGGTGCTACAACTATTGGAGGAGAAACAATTATATGCAAAAAGATCCAAATGTTTCTTTGGAGTCCAGGAGGTGGAATATTTGGGTCATATTGTATCTCATGAAGGAGTTAAGGTAGACCCTAGCAAAATTAAAGCCATTAAGGAATGGAAAATCCCCACATCCATAAAGCATCTGCGAGGATTTCTTGGGTTGACAGGGTATTATCGCAAGTTTGTTAAGAATTATGGGAGAATAGCAGCACCTCTAACAACATTATTGAAGAAAGATTCATTTTCATGGACTCCGGAAGCAACAAAGGCCTTTGAACATCTTAAAGAGGCAATGTGCCAAGCACCGGTCTTAGCTACACCGGACTTCACAAAAACCTTTATTGTGGAATGTGATGCTTCAGGAAATGGAATTGGTGCTGTTCTAATGCAAGATGAAAGACCCATTGCTTTTGAAAGTCGTCCAATCAAGGGAAAGTTTTTAAGCAAAGCTATTTATGAGAAGGAAATGTTGGCAATACTCCATGCACTTAAGAAATGGCGACCCTACCTAATGGGAAGACACTTCAAGGTAAAAACGGATCATGATAGCCTTAAATACTTTTTAGAACAAAGATTATCCTCTGAAGAGCAACAAAAGTGGGTCACAAAGATGTTGGGTTATGACTTTGAAATCATCTACAAAAAAGGGAAGCAAAATGTGGTGGCAGATGCACTCTCAAGAAAGGATGAGGATGTGGAAGCATTGTTGTGTGCCATTTCTATTATCCAACCAGATTGGATAAACGAAGCAAGGGAGGAATGGAAGAATGACGAAGAAGTGTGGGCACTTATTCGAAAGCTACAACAAGATTCCAGTACTTCTGATACATTTAGCTGGCAAAATGATTCGTTATGGTACAAAGATCGCTTATACCTCTGTAAGAATTCCCAGCTAAAACAAAAGATTCTTATGGAATTGCACACTTCTCCCTTAGGAGGGCACTCAGGATTTTTAAAAACTTACCACAGGGTTAAGAAGGAATTTTTTTGGGATGGCCTTAAATCAGATATTCAAAAGTTTGTGGCGGAATGTTTGGTTTGCCAGCAAAATAAAGTTGAAACAATTAAGACACCGGGTCTATTACAACCTTTATCCATTCCAAGCCAACGTTGGGAGGAGGTTTCAATGGATTTTATCACAGGTTTACCCAAGTCTGAGGGAAAGAGTGTCATCATGGTGGTAGTTGACAGACTTACCAAGTATGCACACTTTTGTGCATTATCACATCCATTTAAAGCCAGTACAGTTTCTACTGCATTTATGGAAACAGTTCAAAAGCTACATGGAAACCCAAAGATTATTGTAAGTGACAGAGATCCCATTTTCACTGGAAATTTTTGGACAGAATTATTTTCTTGTCTTGGTACTCAGTTAGCTCATAGCTCATCTTATCATCCTCAATCTGATGGGCAAACTGAGATAGTAAACAAATGTTTGGAAGGATATCTTCGTTGCTTTGTATCTGATAAACAGACACAATGGGTCAAATGGTTGCCTCTGGCTGAATGGTGGTATAACACTTCCTTCCATACAGCAACAAAAATGACCCCATTTATGGCACTTTATGGGTATCAACCACCATCCATCACATCATATTTAAGAGAAAATTCTAAGGTTCAGGCAGTGGAACATCACATCGAACATCAACAACAAGTCCTCCAACTCTTAAAGGATAACCTCGTGTTGGCACAAAATAGAATGAAACAACAGGCAGATCAACATCGCAGTGAAAGAAGTTTTGATGTAGGTGATTGGGTATTCCTACGGCTACAACCATATAAGCAAATGTCCCTAAAGCAAGCTAAGAAGGATAATAAATTATCACCAAAGTATTATGGTCGTACAAGGTGTTGCAAAAGATTGGTACTATGGCATACAAATTGGAGCTTCCTGCAGCTTCTCGATTGCACCCAGTTTTCCATGTTTCATGTTTAAAGAAGGTTATAGGTGACAAGCTCCCAATTCAAACAATATTGCCAGAACTTGACGAGGAAGGAAAAATTATATTGGAACCGGAAGCAGTCACAGAAACAAGAACTCGACAGCTACGAAATCGATCAATTTCAGAGTATCTTATCAAGTGGAAGAACTTATCCGCTGAAGATTCCACATGGGAGGATGAGAATTTTATGCAGAAGTATCCAGAACTACTCAAGCGTTGAGGACAACACTTTTTTGAAGGAGAGGGGCATGTTGGGTCCCTATAATACTAGTGATTACCCCATTACTATTGTAGTTATACCCCTTATTTATATTGTTGTGCCCCTATTACCCCCATATTGTTATTTCTGTGCCCCATAGAATCCCTCTATTGTTATTTTTGTGGCTTTATATTATTATTGTTAGGTCGGCTGGATTATATTGTGACTCCTTAGACTCCTATATATAGAAAGGAGGTTTTGTCATTTGTATCATCCAAGAATTGTTCATTTATGTAATGTAAAGGAGGTTGCCCCCTCGAAGAGGCTGAATTCGAAGGCGTTGATCTATCTTTTCTATCTTTTCTTGAGCTGGTTTCATAACACCCACCCACCCCACCGGCACCCGCCCCACCCACCGTGCCCGCCCCCCCTCCCGGGTGCCCCACCCCACCCATCAGCCCGTGCCCTCCCCCCTCTCCCTCCCCCATCCTGCCTCCCTCCTCTCCCTCCCCGCCCTCCTCCTCCTCTCCCTCCCGCGTCCCGCCCCCAGCCGACGCCCGACTGGCAGCCCGCGCCCCCGCCCTGCAGGTGGAAATCACCCTGCCACTTGCTAGGTGGGGCCGTGGGCCACCGACCGGGGGCAAGTAGCGGGAGGGAGAAAAGGAGGGTGGGGAGGAGGGCATAGAGGGAGGAGGGAGGGCGCGGGCCGGGAGAGGGAGAGGGAGAGAGGGAAAGCACCCGGAGGGGGAGGCAGGATGGGGCGCCCAGGAGGGGGGAGGGGGAGGGGCCAGGGGCTGGGGTTTGGAGTGGGGCGCCGGTGGCCGAGGCGGGGGGTGGGTGCCCCGGGGGGGGAGTCACGGTGGGCGGGATGGGGCACTCGGACGGGGGGAGGGGGAGGGGTCAATGGCCGGGGGTTGGAGTGGGGCGCCAGTGGATGGGGCAGGGGGTGGGCACCCAGGGGGGTGGCGATGGGTGGGATGGGGTGCCCGGGTGAGGGGTGGCGGTGGGTGGGGTGCAGGTCGGGGGTTGGGGTGGGGCGCCGGGGGTTGGGGCGGGGGGCGGGCACTCGGGGGGTGTGCCAGTGGGTGGGGTAGGCCAAGCGGGGAGAGGGGGGAGGGCGCGGGCCGGGAGTTGGGGTGGGGTGCCGGGGGTTAGGGTGGGGGGCGGGCCCCTGGGGGTGGGGTGCCAGTGGGTGGGGTAGGCCGAGCGGGGGGAGGGGGTAGGGCGCGAGCCAGGGGTTGGGGTGAGGCGCCTGGGGGGGCGAGGGGTTAGGTGGGGTAGGGGGCTGGTGGGTGGGTGGGCGCATGGGGTGGAGTGCTCCCCGGGGGGGGTTGGGGTGAAGCGCCCGGGGGCGGTGGGTGGCGTGGCTGCCGGGGGGGGATGGCGGCGGGCGTGGGTGCCTGGAGGGGTTGCGGGGCGGGCGCCTGGGTGGGGGCACTGGTGGATTTGGTGGAGGGGGGGGGGGGTGTGTGGGTGCCCGAGGGGGGCGGATGGGGTAGGGCACCGGTGGGTGCGGTGGGGCACCATTACATATATTTTTTTTTGTACTTATTAAAAAATTCAGACATTTCATATAATATATACATAGTTAAATTTGGAATGTTTTATTCGTGATTTACTTTTTTATACTAGAATGTTAATGCATACCCTTTTAGAATGTGAGGGTCGGTGGGTGAGGGAGGCGGCGTGGGCGGATGGAAGGGTGGTCGCAAGGCAGGTGGGTGAGGGGGGCGGTGTTAGGAGGGCGATTCTGATCATACAAATAAAAAATTTATGATATATTTTCGTTGTTAATTTAAGTTAATATGTTTTTATTATTTACTGATTTATGTGTTTCTATTTTTCAGGAAAATGACATCAAAGAAAATTTCAGTGAATCTTTCTAGACCAATGACTCTTAAAGGTTCATCTTCAAGGAACATTGGTGAACGAACTCCACTTGAGCTCATGACTACAAATCTTTCAAGTGCCTCAAGTGATAAGAAGATGATTTCAGACTGGAAGAATTCGAAAGAGGTGAAATTTCCATCAAGAATCTGGTATGTGAGAGAAAAAGAAAGCACAAATGTGAATATATATCTATATATTGATATACCGAATGATAATGCAATTTTTGAGGTGCTGGGAAGAGTCATAGATATGTGTCCGGTACCGGACACTGAAGTTGTTTACATACTTACAAAAGCTCCCAAGTCACATGAAAGGATTAAATAACGACTATCATATTCATTGTATGACACAAGAGAGGTATCTACAAAGTTTTGTAAACAAATCGTAAATGAGTTGACACAAAACATCATAAGTATTGTTATTTATATTTGTATTTTGCGTTCTTCACAGTCTCTCGCTATATTTTTTAACTTTGTCTTTTATTGACATATGATATTTTGTTTGGCAGAATTTTGTTGAAAGTTGTTCAATTAGGTTGGGAGGCATTCATTTCATAGAGCATGATATCATGAAAGTTGTCAGCAGTTTTTACTCAGTGTCAGAAGAAGATATGGAAAATAAGCAAAATGTAGTAATTGATGATGCTACAAAACTACATCCAAAGAATCAGGAAAAAGGGCCTCTGGTGGATAAATCTAGCAAGGGCAAACAAGCTACTTTTGAGGACGATAAAGTTGAAATTGACAGTGAAGCATGTGTTGCCATTACTGAAGATGACATTGGAACTGAGAAGAGCCATAAAAGACAAAAAGTAACAATGCCCAAGAATAAATTTGTTGGGAATGTTATGACCAAGAAAAGTAAAGTTGAAGATTTTGTACCAGTCATTACCAGCAGTCAAGAACCTAGTGAAACTTCAAAAGAAAGCAGAGAAATCATTACACCAGGAGCTGATTTAGAGGATGGAATTATCAAAACAAAACAAAATGTCATTCGAGAGAATTTGACAAAGAGAAACTTAATTGATAGTGGTCGTCCATTTCATCTTAATGTCTAGAAAACCTGTAAAGCAAGTGAAGGACAATGTCAATATCAAGTTAGAAAGCCACATCATCTGCATGTTCACAACTTGAAGACATTGATGAGGTACAATCCATATGCTCATGTGGTTAGTTATGTGCTTCTTGTTGATCCACTTCAAGTTCCCAACAAAGAAGCATTTGATAAGTCAAAATGTTTTGAATACAATTATTATGTGCTTGGGGGGAACCATTCTGTAGAAGCTCAAAGACAATTGATGGAGGAATATCCTAATAACCCACATTTTGAAACAATGAAATGTATCATTTATGCTAGTTTAAATGAAACAGAAGCAAAGTTAGTGGCATGGGATCATAATTCAGATAATGAATATAGGATGTCTATGACTTTCATCCAAAGGGTTAGATTTATTCATAGTGAATTTCAAGAAAAATGTGGTGGGGATAGGATAAATGTTACTGTAGATTTCCGAAAGGAATGTTGTATGGAAATAGGCTATCAAATTGAAGAGAAAACCAATTCAAAAGGTGGAAAAGGCAACAAAAATAGTGATTTATTCAGAGGTGTTGATAACATTTTCCAATTGGCATTTAGAACTGGAGATGTTTGGAAGTTGATTGATGAGATTTTTAGCATGTGGGAAGACATTGGCATTAAAAACCAGAGGGTCAAAAAGTCTAAGCCATTGATATGTAGCAACAATAAATCAGCTCTTGAACTGAAGCAACTTCCAGACGATATGACTATCACACCTTGGGGGGCGATGCAAGGAGTGAAAGATGAAAAAATTGTCAAAACAATATTATCTCGTGTGAGGTCAGGAGAATTATCATTGGAGGAAATGTCTGAAGAATTTCAAAAGTAAGTTTGCTGAATTAGTTTTATTTATTTCTAGATTATAATTATCTTTTAAATAAAACATGTTGTTCTTGGTAGTATTTGTTATATATATCATTATATTAACTTTTTCTTGCTTTATCTATGCAGGCACAAAGTTTACATGAAAATTCAAGAACAAATGGTTAGATTGTTGAATGAAGATAATTGGGATGATGTTGTACGCAACTATCCAGATTCAAGTTCTACATCAACATTAAAAGCTTTTTATCTTTCATTTAAAAAGGTATCTTGATTTATACATTCATTTTTATTCATCTGTGTACTATTTTTAATTTACAACTTACACATATATTTGTTTATTTGATAAAAGATGAGGAAGGAAGATAATGGAGCACCAGACAGTTTCAAGACTTTTATTGAAAAAATAAAGATCGAAAGATTGAGGAAGCAACGTATTAAGAATGTTGAACTTGATCCAACTCTTAATCATTTCGTTTGGAATGGGCTAGACACTATTCAATATCAAGTAATATAAGGCGACTATGAAGACATTGCTAAACTCATACCAAAAATGGATTATGCCTTAGTTATTGCAGATATTCCCCATGGTTTCAATATTCCAAACCTTTACTATGATAGTGACCCTTATACTTATCAAGCTTTTAATAAAGTGGTTGCGGGATTTGTAGAAGTGACGTCATCACCATTATGGAGATTTGTGACATTTCATTCAGACACACAATTGGTAATGATATTGTCAAGCTTCAAGGGGAAAACAAATTCAAGGATGCAGCTTACATGGTAAGATGTTTAAAATGTATATTTGATTAATGTTGAAAAATTCATTTATGTACAAGTTAATTGAACTTTTACTATTTCATGTTACAGGCAAAAGTCAAATCTTCTTAACAATGAAGATCAACAATTTATAAATGATTTTGAGTTCATTCATATTGATAGTTGGGCAAAAGATGATAGCCATGTGTCTATGATTTTTAATCTAGTGGACGGAAAGAGTCATAGCCAAATACTGACTTATGATGTTGTTGTGAGAAAACTAACATATGAAGACAAAAAAACAAAAGGAGAGATAGTTAACATTTATCGAAAACCACAATTATTAATTAACTATCTTATAGACATATGTTCAAATGAAGGAGATTGGGGTTTGGATTTATTTTCTGGTTCAGGTAAGTTTTGTTATATGGAATTGAATTTCAATATGTTCTTTTTTTAATTAATATGTCATTGTACTAATTTACTTCATTATTTCTTTTATGCTTGGTAATTAGGTACAACACTAGCATGCTGCCTTCAAAAATGAAGAAATTGCATTGCAATTGAGAAAGATCCATTACAGTGCAATTTCATTCAGCAAAGAATTAATGCTCTTCAATTTCTTCCAGATGCAATGCAAGAAATTGGGTTGAAGAAAGGGGACTTTAGTGAATCACGTGTGGCAAAAAAGGCAAAGGAAACCCAACCACCATTACATGGAATGTTTGGAAAGACATACATTGGGAGATTTGCAGACATCAAAGATCCATTAGAAGAGGAAAATGAGCAAAAGGAAGCAGAAAATATTGTGGAAGAAGACAATGATGAAACTCTAGAGGACGAAGAGTTTGCATTACATGACATTGTTGATTAAAATTAAGTTATGCCTGGAAATCAAGCTTTGCAATGTTTTGACTTTGACATTTTATGAGAAGAATAATCAATCAATTGAGTTTGTTATGCGTTTAATATTTGTAATATGTGATTTTCGCATTGATTTTTAAGTTAATCATTATTTTTAAAAAAAAAAGTGATTATTATTATTTTTTGACATGAAATTCATAAAAAAAAAAAAAAAAAAAAAAAAAAAAACTATTATTTAACCATTTTTAGTTAAAATTTTCGTATAAAAATTATGATTTTGACATGTCAATTCTAGCAAAAAATTATCAAAACGTGTAGTTTTTTTGTTATATTTATGTTAAAAATGGTTATTTTTATGTCCATTGTTAAAAAATATTGTCTTTTAGAAACAATTATTTCATGTGGATTGAAAAATTAATTAAGGATGTACAAATATGTAGATTATCTAAAATTCAAGATATCGACTTTCTAATTTAAAAATGAAAAACAATAAAAACCTCACTACAAAAAAAATTAAAATTAAAATAAAAAACAAGAAAATATGAAGAAAACGACCACTTCAAAAACTATCAAATTTAGAAAATAATTATTTACATTTCATACACTAGAAAATTTAAAGTCAAAAAATAGGTCCTTTAAAAAAAGGGTGTGATGCAGAATACTTAGTTTTTTAAATTAGCATGAAAATCACTACCATTCTAAAACGTAATGTACATAAAAAAGATTAAAGTGCCAAAAACTATGGTCTAAAAAGCACATGTATGTTCTGCATCACCCCTTTTCAAAATCAGGTCACTTTTTTGCTATCTCTACGAAACGGGTAACAGTATCAGTTCCCGTTTCAAAGTTTACATTGTTTAGATCAAAATATTGCTCCATTTGTAGTATCTATGTTATAGGATCCTTTCCATCAAACTTTTTCATATTCATATTTGGAATGTGTTAGATATTATACCCAACATTAGAGTCTCTAAAATCATAATTCATATTATTTTTCTCCTCGTCATGATTTTCATGGGTTACCTTGTCACCACTGGGAAGCCTTTTTTATAGAAACTTTTCCAAGCCTTCATTTAACCCTTCTATCTTAACATTCATCATTGCTTCCATGTCCTCTTATAAACCATAATTCAAAAACTCCCATGTCCCTTTTTATACCACCTATCTTAACATTCATCATGGCTTCCAATTATCTTTTTGTTACTTTTTGCGAGAGAGAAATTTGTCGCCCTTGGTCTCGTAATTTTGATCATGTGTCATAGTAGAGTAGTATGATTTCTTACTAGGAGTATCCATTTATTTGTTTCAAGGCATTATGGAATCAAAAATCGATATCTAGGCTTCACTATTCCCTTTGAATCACTTTAAACTGATTTTTCAAACAAAAGTTATGCACAAAAAAATTTAAAAATACACACTTTTTTCTTGCTTTTAGGAGCTCGGTCTTGAAACTGTTGTATCTCTGTAAGTTCAGCTCTCCAATATCTTCAATTGTGTTCTATAGTATCCATTTTAATTTTATTTCCAACATCACAAGTAATATCAATATTGGATTCTTCAATATAAATTTATGCCCAATCTCCCATGATAACCTAATTATGAACTGGTTTAGTAGAGTGAACTTGTACGGAATTCCATGTGTCACTATTTCAACCTTCAGCCATAAAAATGATACAAGACAAACTAAATTCCGTGCAATTTTATTAAATTTTTACTAAATTCAAATTTGATGCCTGCAGAGAAAGTTATGACAATTTTCCCTAGGTCACATGTTTGAGACTGAATTCTGTAACATGCAGAAATCCTAACTTCTTCGGACCATATCTTAGAAAATGTAGTGAACCAATATCTGAAATTTCTACACTAATTTCACCAAGATTTCGGCTCCGTGTGGTCAAAATTTCATATTTTTAGGCTTCATATAAAAAACAATATAGTGAAAATTACAAGATGACCTGTTTGAAGGAGCGAAACCCTAGAATCCAAAGCTATGATACCAAATGTTATGCAACCAGATCACAAAACAAAAGAAAAGATAGATCAACGACTTCAAAATTAGCATCTTCTAGGGGGGAACATCCTTTACATCACATAAATGAAAATTTCTTGGATGATACAAATGAAAATACCTCCTAGGTATATAGAGGAGACTAAGGGGTCACAATATAATCAAAGCCTACATAACAATAATAATGTAAGAACACAAAAATAACAATTGTGGGTTTCTATGAGGCATAACAATAATAATAAGGAAGCTACACTAATAATAACAATAAGGGGGCAACACTAGTATTATAGGGACCTAACAAGATTCTCGAGAGTCTTGAACACATGTAGTGTAGGAACGTTCTCATAAGTGCAATTCTTGTGAGAATTTGGTGCTAGAAAAGGAAGAAATGGAATAAAGTGATTGCACTTAGGTTACTTCATTTGATTTTCTTGATTAAGACGTTTTCCTATTGTCCATGTCTTGCAATTACTACTGACTGGTAACTTTTAGCATGGAAGAGGTTATCTTTAAATTCCAAATTCACAATAGATACCACAATGTGTCCATGTGACAATCCTCAACGTAACTTAACAATGAACAATGGCGCCAGTATGATACCAATTCATATAATATGATACCATGCCATCTCCAATACAATACCATAAGGTGACCAACAAATATTTATAATGTTTCTATAATAATATCTATAGCATTAACAGTACATTATCCATGCATATATCAATATATCCACTACATATATCCACCATAATATCATACAACAATATTGAAATACGGAAACTCCATTTCATATATACCAAAACATTAGAATAACCAACATATAACACCACCTCCATTTCATATATATCAATAAACACCATTTAATACATACATGTAATAAATGTAGAGTTTAATTATGAAACCATTGAAAGGAGTCACTAGGTCATGGGACATGCTTCGCTTGGTATTTTGAATACCAGTGATTCTAGGTTGGCATTGGGACTTTACTCCTTATCCATTCGATGAATTGAATCCATTGAATAAATTGAATCTGTAATGGAGATAAGATCATCCCTGCTGTAAAGCATTAAATGCAATGAGTTTTCCTTTAAATGCTCTCAAATTTGTTTTTTAAATAAATAACAAGCCTCCAATGCCAAATTCAGTGGGGGAAAAACCAAGAGATCATTGGATGAGCTTTGGTTCCTTTTTTTCATTGTTGAATTGGATTCTTATCTCCAAACATATCAAAGAGGTTGAATTTCATCCTGTCATGGCAATAATTCCATTCAAAAACACCACAGATGGATTTTACTAACAAACTTTATGAAACCCAAAAATGCCAATTTGTCATGATACCATAGCTCATCATATCTCTCATAAAATTACTTCTAATAATTAAAGTGCCTTAAGTACAAAGAGAGTGTATCATCAGTCTCTAGAACTTGGCCACAGGAGTAGTGTCTGAGGCCTTATTATGTGCAGTAGCTAACATTGAACGTCATGAATATTTGTCGAACTTAGCCATCGTACACTTCTATGGAAGTTGACTTTCCTTTGATGAGTTATAAGAGACAATGTTATAGTTGGAACTACATATGTGTTTCTTATTTGTTATAATGGGATAGATGTGGTCCGAACTTGTGACCTCATGGGTGACCTCATGGGTTGAGTTATCTGACCGATGATGAGGATGGTGGTGAGTAATAGATGATCGACAGACTAGCAGTTGTTTGGTCTCAGTCAAGAACATACGTATTCACTTTTACATGCGGTGTCAAGTGGATGGTAAATCCATATAAATACATTAGTGGAAAGGGTGAATGGGTATTTAGGGTTAAAATTATCATTCTTACACCTCATCTAATGGACCTTATGATACTCAATAGTATAGAGAGGATAAATATAATTGGATTGAAATTGAGAGACAAGGCCCTTAGTAAACCGATAACTGGTGTGCCCCTTGAATGTCCTTTATCTTTTAAAATTCAAATGATTTCCTCTGCAAACACTAAATCTTCTTCTAACGTTCCTTTTTTTTTCCTATAAAGCATCTTAGGCCCACAGGATGGAAATAATATATTATCATATGTTCACCACCACCATTGTATTGTAGAACCTCTATGCATAGGAACCTTAATTTCTCTACACCTTGATCGGTTTTGAATTTCACATGGATGAGCTTCAAAACATGACTCTCTACTACTCTAGTTTCCACATGTAATACCAACAAGTGGGATAGTCTCTGGTTTTTGTCTGAATGATTTTGTTTTCATGAGGATGCATCTATTAATATTACTGTCGGCAAGAAAACCTTCCCATGCTAAGAAGAGCTCATGACCAAATTTTGCTCTTTTCTTAGCGGACTCATACATGTAGTAGGATCTGTGACCCCTAAATTTAACAAGGGTTGTCCTCTAAAGATCAAATAGATGATTCCACATATCATAATTGATGCAAGTATATGCACAACATTCAGTCTTCCATTTGTTTCTCTCTCGATTTTCTCTCCAAAGGCTATCATAGGTAGAGCCGAAGTGAAGAAAATATAAGTGGCAGGGTCCAATATTCTAATTCCAACATTGGATCCATTAATCCTGTCCTACTTGTTGCACATAATCCTCCTCCTTACATCATCTAAGATACCCCTCAAAGGCTGAAAGTATACTTGAATGGATTTTTGATCAATTTTTCTGAAGCCTTTGCGCACGTAGTTATAAGCCAAAATATTTGGCAGGGATGTGAAATTTTGTAATATTTCATCCTTTGTTATTTTTAATACTATTCATAACTCTACATAGCCTTGTTGCACCAACTACTTTTGGCATATTCAAGTGTGCTAAAGTAGATAATGATAAAGTGCCATTGTTCTGTGAAAGAGAATAATTTATGGTTCTTTTCCAAAAGGAATCGGAGTGATCACTATTTCCAAAACTAGAAGATATTGCAATTAGACTAGGACCATTTCTGATATCTTCCTCAATCAATGACATGCTATAATTTTATTTTTCCTTACTTGTTGTGCATGGTTACTTCCAATAAAAATAACTGCTCCAGAATGAAGTCATGTAGTATCCTATTGCCAAACCTTTGTTTTTTTTTAACTAACAAAGACAAGTGTTCATATGTCATGGGTTTCACTAGGCCCAACTTGTCCTTTGATTTTTTTGTTGTCTTCCTCCCTTAACAAGTTTCTAGTCCATTCCTTCCAAATATCACAATGGTCGTGGGTGCTTAGTAAACATGAAGTTACCTCTCAAGTTTGACCTTTTCCAATGACATGAGAGAGCCAAAAGTCTTCTGTTATGGAAAGGGAAAGCCTAGTGGTTATAGAAAGTTTCATATACATGGTCAAATCATAGTTAAGGATATAAAATGAAACCCAACTTATAGAGTGACTACAACTTTGTTCATTCCTTCATCAACATTACATTAATCTATCAATGATTAGAGTTTGAATACTTCATTGGTCTAGCCATTGTATCTCCTTTATTGAATGAATGGGAAATCTTTCTTTGACATATTTCATTTATGTCGTCTTCTAAGTCATGAAAAAATATAGGATTGTTGATACATTCTAGAAACTTCTTAACAAGGCCCTACAAAGGCCTCTCATTTTGGAATTGTAACTGATCATAGTCGTCCTTTTCATTAATTTTTGTTATTTCAAAGACACTCTAGCATATGTAGTATATTATTAAGAAATTATTTGAAGATGCTCTCCCTAGTATGTTTCATGTTTCATGATTGTTTCGCCTCTAATATTGACAATAACAATATTCTTCTTTTCCTTCATGAGTAGCTCCCCCTCAGACCATGTTGACTTCATTTTGTCAATAAAGTCACAGGATGTTCCTTTTGTTCCTTTTCAATACCTTAGTTGGCTACCTTCTATTGTTTTCATTTGTTTTTGACTCATTGTTTGGTCTGCTTGTATTGTCATCCATCTTCTATCTAGACTTCTTTAGAGTACATGGAAGTTTACAGCCTTTGGCTTTGTGGCCAAGATTATCACACATATAACATCTTGTGTGGCCAAGAAATGGATAAAATGGTGTGTTTCTACTTGATTTAATGTTCTTCTTTATGTACATTTTTCATTCAACAACTTTATGTCCAAATTCATTGCACAAATAACAATAACCATAGAAATGATTTGTGTACCTAGTGAATGGTTGTCTTCTTTACTTTCTTGCTTGAGGGAACCTTATTCTTTTCTTTCTCTTACATTTTGTTGCTACATGTCTGGGTCCATGAAAAGAAAAACATATGACATATTTTAATGGAGTAAAAAATCTCCTTTGATATTTTCCAAATTTTCTCAACTTATCATCAGGGACAAATGACCTTTTTGCAAGAAATTCTTTCTTCACCTCATTCTTTCCATTTTGATTATGTTTCTTTCATTTTTTTTTTTTTATTGACAATCATGTTGATGTTGTCTTCTACTCCTACAAGTATTTTTAGGGTTGCTTCATTATCCTTTATGGTTTCCTTTGTTATTTTGCACTTTTTTGAGTTCTTAATGGAGACAACCTCCTCTTCTAGATGTTTACACAACATGTTTTTTTCATTGAACTTTCTTCTACTTGAATTAATCTCAGACTCTAATATTTCACATTATACCTCTTTCCCCTTCAGCTGACAATTCATCATCCCTTCTATTCTCCTTGCTTCTTCAAGTAGTGTCATTAGATTACCTATTTCTTCCTTGTATGTTCTCTCTCATCACATATTTTCATAAGTTTATTCAAGTCTTTGTTTCCACTCTTTAGTCTATCTATTTCAGTTAGGGTTGAGTCAAGCATAACTTGATGTTCACTTAACTTTTCATCTATATTTTCCTCATGAAAGTCAAGTATATTTACACTAGCATATGTCTCATTTGACTGGATGTTTTCCTTTTGAGAACCCTTTTTCTTCTTCTTCCTTCACTTCTCCTTTTATATATTGTTGCTACTTGTATTTCCTTCAAGCATGAGCTGCAATCTATCCCAGATTTGTTTTGCAGATATTAATTCTATAATAGTATCAGGATATTTATTATGAAGGTTATTATAGATTGCACATTTTTCTTGAGCATTCCACTATTTTTCTTGCACGAAGGGAGAGTATTTATAGTAACCATCACATTCTAGCTTCCATACACCGGGTCCATAAGCTATTAGTTTAGATTTTATCTTATCTCTCCATTCATGAAATTTTGATGCACATAGCATGGAAACACTTTGATATTCCATTAATTAACTAGATCTACCTTCTAGTTGCTAAGCTTAGTCATAAGGAATCGACTTTAATACCAATTGATGGAAACTTAACTAAACTAAGAAGGGGTGGGCGGGTGTGGTGAACCAGTTGGTGGTTAAACACACAAGGAATTTGGACAGAATATGAATGATAAAATCTTGAATTACATTTCTATTAACAGAGATATACATTTTTAATATAGTATTGTGACTCTTGGATTCATCTTCTAAGGTCTCTTAGACTCCCTTTGACTATTCAACTTCCACACCATAACCCTTAGTGGATTATGTGTCCAAAATTCCCCCTTTAATGCGAAGGGGTATATACGAGTCCAAGAAGAGAGCTATAATACAAAGTACAATAATTCATAACATAAATAGGCTGAATGAGTTCTTTGAAATGAAAGTATAAGGTGGGATAACTCGAGGTCTCAACCAGCGGTGGTTTAAGGATGACCACCAACACAGGAACGCTTAGTGCAGTTCTTGGAACTCTTCCAAATATGGCAAGAAGTTGAAGTCTTTTGTTAGAGGAAGTGTCCCTAATTCTTTGAAGAGGGAGACCTTCAACCTAGAAAAAGGGAGGTCTACAACTTGTGGTGGTTTAAGGATGACCACCAACTCTGGATTGCTTAGTGTGATTCGGGAACTCTTCCAAATCTAGAAAGAAGCTGAAGTTTTCTGCTAGAGGAAGTGCTCCTTAATGCTTTGGAGAGGGAGACCTTCAACCAAGAAAAATGGAGCTCTACAATTTGTGGTGGTTTAAGGAATTTCACCAGGAAAAGGAATTCTTAGGGGCTTCTATGTATCTAGCTACAACTCTAAATTTGGGTATGGTTGTCTCTAGTTGCAGTCTCAGGTAGCAGGTTTAGGTTGTGGCTCAAGCTCACTTGATGCATCTTTGAAACTTGTAGATGACCATCAATTCAACCCCTGTAAAACACAAGGTGAGAAGATGAATAGATGTAAGATGTAAGACTTTTTAATACTCTAGAAGAAATTCTGACATATGACTGAAATATCTTCTTGGTTGTTGAAGCCCATTTCCAAGAAGTGATCTATCCAAGGTGAATCATTGTTCTTGCAAGAGGCCTTTTTTTGAAGAATTTGTTTCAAGAATGAGTGTGTTGACCATAATGCTTGTGCGAGTGAAGATCAAAACAGTGGTCTTTCATATGGCCAACTCGGACACAATGTTGCCATTTAACAACATTGTGTAGTGAATGTGGAGGAGTAGAATATGGAATAGGTGAAGGTGAACCGCCATGAAGAAACCCAGCACTTTGAAATTAAATGGGATTGGAATAGTATGGAATATGAAAGGACACCTCCTTTTCATATCCAAGACCTATTATATGCTTTTTGTTGACAAGCTCTTCCCAAGGTCTGATGATGGGCTTGGGAAGTGGAACCTAAATTAGAACCTGAACCATGCAAATTTTCTCCTTCATTGGGCACTAGATCTGAATCAACTTCATATTCTTGCTATTGATGGGAGTCTGTCTCAATCTTAAATAAAGGATTTTTCTAAACAAAAACAAGTTCAGAATGATGTCTATTTTGTTGTATCTCTTCTTGTTGAAGTTGTGACTCAAGCTGCAAAAAATCAATCTTTTCTTGTGCATGTTGTAGACAAATTTTAATATTGGAAAGAGAGGTTTTGTTGATCTTAACCATCTCATCAACAGTGGAATGTATTACATTATTTAGTAGTTTTAATACATCATCCATTCAATCCATTTCAAAACAATTGAATCAGAGGAATGGTGTTGGCTTCAACTACAAATGCACCTATAAAATGATAAATAGCTTCCATTAAATAACCTCAACTATTAGATGAGTAGCAAGCTACCAAAAACACTGTGAAAAATTAAACCAAGTCACTGCAACATACAATACAATACCAATTTCAATGCAACAAATGACCCACTGCTTCAATGCACTCACTTCTCAAATTATTCAAACTACTCACACTACAAAAAAGAAGAGCCAAACTTCACTAGAAATCACTGCTCGGGACAAAAATATATACTTATATAGAAAGAATTTGTTATGCTGCAATTTAAAGGCTTAGAATTAGGAATTCAAATTTCAAGATTGCAGATATCTCCCACGAATAACAAAATTGTTTGGGACTAATCTACAAAGATCAACTTGTTTAGGTAAGCATGCCACACCTACACAAATGACCTGCCTTTTTTTTTAATTAAAGCATGATATTCATCCTCATCGAAGGCACTAGTTTTGCAGATTCAGAGGCATGGCTATGTGAACCCCTATGATATACCATTCATATTCCTTTGCAACCCTCCAATTCAATCTATGTAATTAGTTCTAAACGGATAAATTGGTGAAGCACGCATAAAGAATTATGCTTTCCATGACCATAACAACCTACCAATTCATAGTTTATTTATTTTACAACACATTCTGCATTCAATTGCAATCCATATGTGAAGTCTTTCAATATACCTACATTAAATAATGAGTCTCTTACGAAAAATGTAAATGTCGTGTCCACGCGAAAACAATGCCATCTATCTCCTATGGAACACCAACTTCATGTTCACACGCATATGACATAGTTTCGTTCAAAGCACACATCATTCCATGCTCACCGTACCACAACACCAGTTCAACATACCCATCTCACTCCTCACTTCATTCAATGCAGAGATCCAACTCAACACTCCAATCAACACAGAACATAGATGCTTCATTCACAGCGTTCAAACCAACATCAACTTCTGATCGCAAATGTCACTCAACGTACATATAGTATGGATTGAAGGAAATCACGGAGAAAATGTTTTTTATTCCCTTTGAATGGTGCATATGAATAGTGGTAGGGAGATTTCAATGCTCCAGTTAGCACTCCACGCTCTGATCCCAACAGCTACACCAGCGTACACACCAAATGCATTGTACGCTTTAATCAATGCAAAGAAGGAATATTTTTAGGTATATCCAGTGCATATCAAGAGAGGCCACTTTTAAATAATTCATAGATGCACTTTTAAACATATAAAATGAACCATATCTACAACAGGCAATCTTTAATCAATGTGCCACCGACTTCAACCCAAATAACATACTAGAAGCTGACAACAAAGTGTTGAGTCAAATAAGAAACTAGAGTCGTTTTGTTTCCTGTTTGATGCAAATATGGAGACGACTTAATTCCTCAAATACAAGGCATTGTTAAAATCACTTTAGTGCAAGTTACCATAAGTGTTAACTCAAATAAGAAATTAGAGTCGTTTTGTTTCCTGTTTGATGCAAATATGGAGACGACTTAATTCCTCAAATACAAGGCATTGTTAAAATCACTTTAATGCAAGTGACCATTCTTTCTCTAGCTAATCGAACCTGCAACATGATTTCAGGAGGTTACACATGCAGCATAACATATATCTCACTATACATGACCTTTGAAGATGCATCTTTCACCGACGGTGTCAACCAAGAATGGAATGGAAGACCGAATCAAATCCTTTACTTTTTTTTAAATCCATAGAATGGTGACCCTCTTATATTCACTCAATTCAAAATTCACAAAATATAGAGGAACGAGGTTTTGTCATAACAATAAACTTATTTATGCTCCCATAAACTATCCATTAATGTTTGTTAGGTCACAACGCGCCTATCAAATCTATTAAAGCTTTCACTGCATTCCTGGTTGAAGACCTACGTTGGAGGAGGAGATAGCACACGAGTGCCCAATATAATGGGCACACAAATAGGTGTTATCCATTTGTGAAGAGGAAATGACTAACAGAGAAACTGGCACAAAGAGTGTTAAGTGTGAAGCTAAATTCACAGAGGATTCTAGATCAGATCTTTCTATAGTGTTAAGTGTGAAGCTAAATTCACGGAGGATTCTAGATTAGATCTTTCTATATCTCCAAGATTCTAGATCTTTCTACACCGCCATTAGTTTCTAGAATCACATGCAGGATTCTAGATCCTCCTACACCGCCAGTGGTTTCTAGGTCATTCCAGACCTCCATCTGAATCACATACAGGATTCTAGATCCTTCTTCTGCTTCTATAAATTTGTGATTTCTCTCACCAAGGAAGGCAAGCCAAGGCCCAAGCCTGTTATGTAATGCAAAGTGATTTCTGTTCTCCAGTGATTGTTTTATCTATTCCGTTGTTTCTGATTGAGTAATCTCATTGTTTCTCCATTTGTCTGTCTCTATGAATTATTCTCTGCTATTGTCGTCTAAGTCTCTGAGTATAAATCCGATGTGTGTTATGTATGCTCTAGTCGGACAGCTGGTATCGGAGCCAGGTTCAAATATCCATGGTGCAAGCCACTTAGTGTCATTGCCTTGCTCTGGCAGTGTTCGTTAAAACGTTGGTTGTTACCCTTGGAGCTGTTGAAGGATCTGTCCATGAAATAGCTTAGGAACGCTGGAACTAAAAGACAGTTGCTACAAGAAAAAGAAGGTCGTGGATCTATGTTGAAACGTGTTGCTAGAGTTTGAAACGTGGAGATCCGTAAGTGTTGCTAGAGTTTGAAAAGTGGAGATCCGTGGAGATTAGAGTTGAAACGTTGTGTTCGTAAGTTTTTTTTTTACATCAAGCTTGCAGGTATACGTCAAGTTTTTTTTTTTCTCAAACCAACATATGTATGTGTGAAATGTGAAAAGGTTAAAACATTATATATGTTTTTATATTTATTATGAAACATATATAATTATATGTTGGAATTTTGAAAAGTATATTTTAAAAGGGAGCAGGAATTTTGAAAAGGGTATTTTAAAAGGAGGAAGGTCATTATTACTAAATTTTAAAGAGTAATAATTAAAGTTTTATTTTTAAGTGGAGTTTTTTGTGTTTTGGGGCGTGAATTTGATTGAAAATGGAGACAACAGTTACAGATATGGAGAAGTTGAGCGGCGCTAATTTTTCCCTATGGAAATCACAGATGGAGGATATACTGATTTTAAAGGATCAGTATTTGCCAATTAAGGGCACAACAAAGAAACCCTCATCGATGACAAATGAAGAGTGGAATAAGCTAGATAGAAAGGCGATTGCAACAATCTGCCAATATTTAGCAAAGAATGTTTATTTCAATGTGTCCGGAGAAAAGATGGCTGAAGGATTATGGAAGAAGCTCCATGATCTATATGAGAAGAACACGGCATCAAACAAAGTGTTCTTGATGAATAAGCTTTATAATCTCAAAATGAAGGAGGGTGCTTCAGTTGTTGAGCACTTGAATGCATTTAATATTATTACTAATCAACTTGCCTCTGTTAAAATAATTTTAAATGATGAAATTAGAGCTATTTTTCTAATGTGTTCTATGCCAGACAGCTGGGAAAATTTAATTGTAGCTATGAGCACTTCAACAACTACAGGCACCCTAAAGTTTGATGATGTTAGCAGTAGTTTAATGAATGAGGAGTTGCGATGCAAGTCAATTGCAGAAAACCAGGGAGGAGAGGCTCTAGCTCTAGCTGATCGTGGTAGGAGAATAGATCGACGCCGGCAAGGGCGATCAAGATCAAGAAGTCGATCAAAATCAAGGAGTGGAAGGATCATATGCTTTCATTGTGGCAAACCCAGGCACATGAAGAAAGAATGTTGATTCTGGAAGAAAGGACAAAAGGATCAGAGATCGTCCAATACAAATCACAAGTCATCCAGCACAAATGAAGGTGAGACTACTGCTGTAGCCACAGATGGTGATGTGTTGTTTACTGTTTCAGTAGAGGATGCATGTGTATATACATCTAGCAGTGGCTTTGATTGGATCCTTGATTCTGGGGCATCTCACCATGTAACCCCATGCAAAGATAGTTTTGTTTCATATAATCCTGGTGATTATGGTAGAGTGCATTTGGGGAATAATCATTTTTGCAGTATTGTTGGAGTGGGAGATGTCCAGATCAAGATGAAAGATGGACAAGATATATTGTTGAAACAGGTCAGGCATGTACCAGAAATGCGCATGAGTTTAATCTCTATGGGACAACTGGATGATGAAGGTTATTCGACAAGCTTTGGAAAAGGAGGTTGGAAAATTAGCAAAGGTGCATTGGTCGTGGCCAAAGGACCCAAGACAAGAACATTATACACATTGAAGACACTGATAGGAAAATCAGATTTGGTTGCTGTCACAAAAGAAGGAAATTCAGCAGATCTGTGGCATAAGCGTTTGGGTCACATGAGCAAGAAGGGCTTAAAAATCCTTGTTGGTAAAAATTTATTGCCAGGTTTGAAATCCTACAATCTTGATCTTTGTGAGAATTGTATATATGGTAGACAAAGAAGGGTTTCATTCCTTAGAGGTGGCCATGACAGAAAGAAAAATGTGTTAGAATTGGTACACTCGCATGTGCTTGGGCTTGTTAACATCAAATCATTAGGAGGAGCATCATATTTTGTAACATTTATAGATGATGCATCCAAGAAAGTTTGGGCATATCCTATGAAAAATAAAAGTGAAGTGTTTGGAATATTTCAAAAATTCCATGTTGCTGTTGAAAGAGAGACTAACAAATTGCTGAAGTGTTTAAGAACAGATAATGGTGGAGAATATTGATCAAATGCATTTAAGGAATATTGTAACAGGTTTGGCATAAAGCATGAGAAGACTGTGCCTAGTACTCCTCAACAGAATGGTATCGTAGAAAGGATGAATCACACCATTATGGAAAAGCTGTGAATTATGTTGTCCAATTCCGATTTGGAGAAGAATTTTTGGGCTGAAGCAGTCAGGACCGCTTGCTACCTCATAAATAGATCTCCAACTACAGCCTTGGATTGCAGTATCCCTGAAGAAGTTTGGACTGGTAAGAATTTGAATTATTCTCACTTGAAAATCTTTGGATGTGAAGCATTCATACATATTCCCAAAGAAAATAGAACTAAGCTAGATGATAAATCTATGAAATGCATTTTTTTGGGATATGCGGATGAAGATTTTGGTTATCATCTATGGGATCCAGTCAAACATAAAATTATTAGAAGCAGGGATGTTATATTTAATGAGTCAGAAATGTTCAAGAGGACTGTAGGTGAGTTGGAGGTTAAGAAGGTTATTGACAAGTTTGAAGAGCAACAAGAAAACATACCACCAATACAAGAAATTAAACAGCAAATTTAGGAGCATGAAGAACAACAAGTGGAAAATAATGAACAAAAAGATGAAGGAATCTTGCAGGAACCTTTACAGGAGATTCACCCTGATAATGCACCACCACAGTTGGTTCACAGATCTTCTAGGCCTCATAAGCCTTCACAAAGGTATCCTCCTTCAAACTATATTTTGTTGACCGATGAAGGTGAACCTAATTGTTTTCAAGAAGCTTGTAAAGTCGAGCACAATAAAGAATAGAAGAAAGCAATGGAAGAAGAAATGAACTCTTTGCAGGAAAATAAAAATTGGGAGTTGGTAAACCTCCCAAAAGGTAGAAAGGCTCTACAAAACAAATGGGTGTACAAAATTAAGCATGAAGGTGATGAAAAGAAGGAGAGGTATAAAGCAAGGCTGGTGGTGAAAGGTTTTGCCCAAAAAGAAGGCATTGACTTCACTGAAATTTTCTCACATGTTGTTAAAATGTCATCCATTAGAATCATTCTTGGTCTAGTTGCTGCTTTAGACCTAGAATGTGAATAGTTAGATGTAAAGATCACATTCCTTCATGGTGAATTGGAGGAAGAAATTTATATGAAGCAACCAGAAGGCTTCATAGAAAAAGGCAAAGAAGGCCTTGTTTGTAGGTTGAAGAAGAGTCTCTATGGGTTGAAACAGGCACCTCGACAATGGTACAAGAAATTTGATTCATTCATGTTGGAACATGGTTTTCAGAGGTTGGAAGCTGACCATTGTGTCTATATCAAGAGGTATGATCAAGGAAAGTATATCATATTATTGTTATATGTGGATGACATGTTGATTGTTGGGCATGATAAGAATAAGATCAATAGGTTGAAGAAAGATTTGGGTAGCAAATTTGCAATGAAGGATTTGGGACCAGCACAACAGATATTGGGCATGCGGATTATGTGTGACAGGAAAAACAAAAGGTTGTGGCTGTCACAAGAAAAATATATCAAGAAGGTGCTTGACAGGTTTAATATGAAGGATGCCAAGCCAGTTGGTACACCCCTTGCAGCCCACTTCAAGCTGAGTATTGAATTATGTCCTAGTAATGACAAAGAGAAAGAAGAGATGAGCAGAATTCCTTATGCTTCAACAGTTGGCAGTTTGATGTATGCCATGGTATGCACACGACCAGACATTGCATATTCAGTGGGAGTAGTGAGCAAGTTCCTTACCAATCCAGGCAAACAACATTGGCAAGCAGTAAAATGGATTTTAAGGTATCTCAAGGGTATGTTGTAGATCTAACCCAGAAATATTATAGATCTGATATGAAATAGCTCTGATACCACTTGTTATGCTCTTAACCTACAAAATGATACCCAAATACAGAATATGCAAAGAAAAGATACCCAGAACACAGAATAGCAATGATTTTATTATTCAGAGAGTAATGTTCACTTGCCTCTTCGAGGGGGCAACCTCCAATAGAGCAGAGCTCGATTACAAAATAAGACACGATGCTCCTCGCAGGGAATCCCTATCCTTTATATATGACTCATACATGCAATACCACAGGCCAATACTGTGGGTTTTATTAATACCATCTATCTAATACTATGGCCCATTTGCAACTAACTGTGGTTCCGTCATTAATTGCGGATTAACCCCTTACAATTATTAATATGGGCTTTATTGACTCTTGACTATGATGTGATCCCATTACATAAATAAGGGGGTTAGGGTGGGACCCTAACATGCCCTCCCCCTTAAGACTCGCCTTGTCCTCAAGGCTGAAGCTGCAGAAACTGCTGAAGAATAGTGGCTGGTTCCCAAGTTGCATCTTCTGGAGAGGTGTCTTTCCATTTGACGAGGACTTCCTTAATCATGCGACCGCGCAGTTGCTTGTCTCGTGTGTCTAGGACCTGTTTGGGTTGAAGCCAGATGGACCCTTCTTCGTCCAATTCAGGTAGACTGGTCTGAATTCTGCAATTGTTCCCAATCACTTTCTTGAGGCATGAGACATGGAAAACTGGATGGATTTTTGTAGTAGGTGGCAAGGCCAACTTGTAAGCCACTTCTCCAATGCGCTAAAGTACTTGATATGGTCCGTAGAATTTGGGAGATAGTTTCTAACACCCCTTGTCTTTGAGTGATGTTTGCTTATATGGTTGTAGCCGTAAAAAGACTTGATCCCCTTCTTGAAATTGGCGCTCTGAGCGATGCTGGTCTACCTGTTGCTTCATGCGGTTCTGAACTTGATGAAGATTCTCTCGAAGATGGGCGAGCATGGTTGCGGAGTGTTGTAGGAGTTGATCCACTGCTTGTACTTTTGAGCACCCCTTGAGATACGAAGTAGGTGAAGGCGGGAGTTGACCATATACTGCTTCATAGGGAGTCATTTTCGTGGTGGCATGATAGTTGGTGTTATACCACCATTCAGCCAGAGGTAACCACTGTACCCAAAGGTGTTGCTTTTCTGAAGTGAAACACCTAAGGTAGGTTTCTAGACATTTGTTGACGGCTTCAGTTTGACCATCTGTTTGCGGATGATAGGAAGTACTGAGTTTTAGTTGAGTGCCTTGTATTCTGAAGAGTTCCTGCCAAAATTACTGGTGAAGATCGGGTTGTGGTCGGACACAATAGAAGTGGGCATGCCATGCAATTTGAAGATCTGATCCATGAAAGATTGAGCAACCAAAGTTGGTGTAAATGGGTGGGGTAGGGCACAGAAATGAGCATACTTCGACAGTTGGTCCACAACCACCATGATGACTGACTTGTTCCCTGACTTTGGAAGACCTGTAATGAAACCATAGAAACCTCCGTCCAAATTGATGCCGGAATGGGAAATGGTTGTAATGTGCCTGGTGTGTTGACGGTCTCCCCTTTGTGGCGTTGACAGACATCGCATTCTGCTACGAAAGTAAGGATGTCCTTTTTCATGCCTGTCCAAAAAAATGATCTTCTGGTGCAAGCATACGTCTTCTGAAAGCCCGAATGTCCTGCAATGGGAGATGAGTGCAATTCTGCCAAAATGCGACTTTTGAGGGTGGATGTTGGTGATATTACGACTATGTCCTTGTAGCGAAGAATATCATCCTGCCACGAGTAGCCCTTGGTGGAATTTGGATCTACCTGCAATTGAGAAATGAGTTGGGAGAGCCCGGGGTGTGAAAACCATTCCCTGCGAGCCTCTTCAATCCATTCTGGAATGGGGAGGGAGATTGCTAGCAGATTACTTTCCTCCTCAAATTGGCGAGACAATGCATCTGCTACACTATTGTCTTTCCCTTTCTTGTAAATGATCTCATAATCATATCCCAGCATTTTGGCGAGCCATTTATTTTGTTGTGGGGAGGATAGGCGTTGCTCCAAAAAATATTTAAGACTGTGATGATCTGTGTGGATTTGGAAACATCGCCCCAATAAGTAAGGTCACCAGGTCTCGACTGCATGTAAGATGGCCATCATTTCCTTCTCGTAGGTAGATTGGCCCAGATTCCTCCCACTTAGTTGTTGGCTTGTGAAGGCCAACGGTCGCCCTTCCTGCATTAAGACCGCCCCAATACCTGTACCCAAAGCATCACATTCAATGACAAAAGATTTGGTGAAGTCAGGTAGTGCTAAGACTGAAGTGGAACACATGGAATTTTTTAGAGCTGTAAAGGCCTATTGTGCTTCCTCATTCCAGAAGAATGAATTTTTCTTTAGGAGTTGGGTGAGGGGCTTCGCTATGCGACCATAGTTGCGGAAAAATTTACGATAATAACCTGTGAGACCCAAAATCCTCTCAAGCTCTTCAAGGTCTTAGGTTGAGGCCATTCCTGCATTGCCTAGATCTTTTTGGGGTCCACCTTGACACCTTCACGCCCCACAATGTGGCCCAAATACTCTACTTCTGCCATGCCAAGCGAACACTTGGACATCTTGACAAATAATTTATGCTTGCGGAGCAGTTGCAAGAGTAGATCTACATGCTGAATATGTGCGGCTCAAGTGCAACTATAGATGAGGATGTCATCGAAGAAGACAAGGACAAATTTCCTGAGATATGGTTTGAGAATGTGGTTCATAAGGCTCTGAAAAGTAGAGGGGGCATTACAAAGACCAAATGGCATGACCAGGAATTCATAATGGCCTTCATGAGTTCTGAAAGCAGTCTTGGGAATGTCGACTTCCTTCATGCAAATTTGGTGGTAGCCTGAGCGAAGATCCAGCTTAGTGAAGAATTGAGCCCCATTGAGTTCATCCAGCAAATCATCAACCACCGGGATGGGAAATTTATCTTTGACTGTCAACTTATTGAGGGCCCTGAAGTCGGGACACATCCGCCACTCTCAATATTTCTTGAGCACCATGACCACTGGGGATGAATAAGGACTAATGCTGGGATGAATGACACCTGCTTCCAAAAGTTCCTTGATGATTTTTTCTATTTCATTCTTTTGGGTGAACGGATATCTGTATGGGCGCACATTTGGGGTTTGGGCCCTTAGAACCAAGGTGATGCTATGATCATGTTCCCCTCGCGAGGGTGGAAGCTCATGAGGCTTGTCAAAGACCGGCAGATGGTTATTTAAAATCTGTTGCATCTCAAGATGAATTGGCAGAGGCTTGGTTTCGACTGCCTAGATGGCATTAAATTGAGCTACAACTCCATGATTGACCTTTTTTAACAATTTTTCCATCCTATGCGATCTGATGATAGAGGGGGCTCCCGCCTGGAGTCCACGGAGGGTATGTGTGTAGTTGTTCTACTTAAAACTCAGATATAACTCCTGGAAATCCATTGTGATTGGCCCGAGAGTGCGGAGCCATTTAGCGCCGAGGACAATGTCGCAACCCCCCATGTGTATGGCAAACATGTGGGTTTTCAACTGATAATCCCCCATTTGAAGTTTGACATTTTCACAGCGGCCTTCACATTTCATTGTGCCTCCATCCGCAATTTGAACTTGGAAGTTAGAAACTGCTCGTACAAAACAATGCACTGCTTCTGCGACTTTTTGATGGATGAAATTATGTGTACTTCCACTATCAATCAAGACTACTACTGGGCGATGTTTAATAAAACCGCTGATTTTGAGAGTTTGAGGGGAAGAAATTCCTGCCAAAACATGCAACGAAATAACTGGTTCGTCAGAGACATTGTCCTTTTGGTTGTCTTCTTCTAGCGGCTCATGTTCCTCCGGTGGTGGATCATCCTCTGTTGAGCTATAGTCAGTGGCATCAATTTGAAAAAATTTGGGCTCCTTGCATTTATGACCTGGGGAGTATTTTTCATCACAGTAGTAACATAGGCCTTGCTTTCTTCTTTCGGACATTTCCGCCGGTGACACCTTTTGGACCTTAAGTGTTTGAGTCGTGTTGTGAGCCTATGGGGGGTGACCTTTAGCGGAGAAATTTGGGCGACTGTATTGGGCTACTAATGCACGTTCCACATTACGAGCTACCTTGCAAGCCTCCGTCCATGTGGGAGGGTGGTGCAGTAGGACTTGGGCTTTGATAGCTTCTTTAAGACTGCTGATAAAACATTCCGTGTAGAACACATCTAAGATACCCCAAGTGTGGAAGGCTAAGGCTTCAAAAGCTGTAATATATTCATCCACTGTACCAGTCTGTCGGAGCTTAATAAGATGACCCAAAAAAGATGATTCATGGTCAAAGCAGTCTTGAAGAGATTTGGTGAATTTGGTCCAAGTCCTAAAAGGTCCAATGCAACGTTGATGCCATTCCCACCATTGCCACCTTTCATTGTCCAAGTACATGCTCCCCAACATAAGCTGAGTCTCATCACAGAGATGTGATTCAATTTGAAATACTGCTCCATTTGTGCTATCCATGTCGACGGGTGAGAACTATCAAATTTATGCATATCCAACTTGGGAGGTCGCTGACTGGGTTGTTGGTGGGTGTGCCAGACGTGAGGAGAGTGGCTAGACTCACCCTCATTGTGTCCATTGCCATTATACGCCTCCTCATGGGCTTGCTCCTTGCCCTTCAGGATTATTTTCTCGACCATGCTACATAGTCCGCTAAGCTGAACGTGGAGGGATTGCACTGATTCTTCAAGTTTGTCCATCCTTTCATTGGCCATCGCTTGAGCTCTAGTTTCTACCATACGCCAACCTGATTTTTTTGAAAATTGGGACCGCCTAAAAAATTTTCACTAAGAAGTGAATGGTACCACCGTGCTCAGATCGTCGTCCTGATTCTGATGGGATAGATCACCAATAAGCGCCCCGAAAGATCTCAGACTTTTTTTTTTTTTTTTCCTGAAAACTCCTAACGGAGTTTTACTCCTTCCTTATCAATACTGCAGTGGCCAAATCCTCAAAATGTCAATGCGGCCAAAAGTCCTGCGAAAATTATACCCCGGTATAGGAACCCTTTACAATGACTCCGATCTGGTGGATCTGAGAGATCTGAATGGCGGATCTGATAGCTCTGGGTGGCGGAACAGACTGCTTCTGTAGATCGGATGGATCTAATAGATCGGAATGGCTGATCTGCGAACTCGAGACTGCGGGACTGATGTCTGCTTCTGCTACACCCCTTTGAACAAGTGGATCTGGAAGAGATGATGTGTGATCCCCCGATAGAAAAGGGAACTATGGTCTTGAGGAGTGTCAGGTGCTACAGATCGCAATATACATAAGGGTCTGGTAGTAGTTCTCGGCCCAATGTTTCAGGGCTCTAACTAAGGAGGATCGATCGTACCCTTAGCCGTACAACCCGACTACCCTATCGTACGGGCGAGTAATCTCTCTGAGTGTTGTTCTCGATGTACTGTAGCCGCAAGACGGCCGACGGTTTATCTATGGCGAGGTTTCAAGGGAGCCTAGGGGGCTTCCAATATACCCAGAGGGTACGTGGAAGACAATCTGTGCATGGTTCTGTCTAATGTGCTACTACTCGAAGGGGTACCCACAGGGGTTACAAGGGATTCCAACAGACGTGACCACCTCTTGTATTTCCTGTGTGCATGCCTCCCCAAATCCGCAGGTTTATGCGCTCAATGACAGATCCCGTGGTTTAAAGACGTCGGAACACGTCTCTAGCCAAAAAAAAAAATTGCTAAGATATGGAGATCCCACCGGCCCTGGAAAGTGCTCTGATACCACTTGTTGTAGATCTAACCCATAAATATTATAGATCTAATATGAAATAGCTCTGATACCACTTGTTATGCTCTTAACCTGCAAAATGATACCCAAATACAGAATATGCGAAGAAAAGATACCCAGAACACAGAATAGCAATGATTTTATTATTCAGAGAGTAATGTTCACTTGCCTCTTCGAGGGGGAAACCTCCAATAGAGCAGAGCTCGATTACAAAATAAGACACGATGCTCCTCGCAGGGAGTCTCTATCCTTTATATATGACTCATACATGCAATACCACGGGCCAATACCGTGGGTTTTATTAATACCATCTATCTAATACTACGGCCCATTTGCAACTAACTGTGGTTCCGTCATTAATTGCGGATTAACCACTTATAATTATTAATATGGGCTTTATTGACTCTTGACTATGACGTGATCCCATTACATAAATAAGGGGGTTAGGGTGGGACCCTAACAGGGTACTAGTCATTATTGTTTATGTTTTGGTCACGATGAGACTGTGCTTGAAGGATTTACAAATGCAGATATGGCTGGAGATATGGATACCAGAAAATCCACTACAGGTTATTTGTATACATTTGCAGGTGCAGCAGTATCTTGGGTGTCAAGGCTACAAAGAATAGTAGCCCTCTCTACAACAGAAGCAGAGTACATAGCTACAATAGAAGCTTGTAAAGAGATGTTGTGGATGCAGCGATTCCTATGAGAGATAGTAATAAAGCAGGACAAGTATGTGTTATATTGTGATAGTTAGAGTGCCATTCACTTGGCGAAAAACCCAGCATTTCATTCAAAAACCAAGCACATTGACTTAAGGTACCATTGGATCCGGCATGTGTTGGAGGAAGAACAGTTATCCTTGGAAAAGATCCATACAGATAGGAACCCTGCTGATATGCTCACTAAGATTCTACCACGAAATAAACATGAGTTATGTAGAGGCATGGTAGGACTCGGTGTGACTTGATCACTCTTATTTGGCTTCAAGTGGGAGAATGTTAAGTGTGAAGCCAAATTCATGGAGGATTCTAGATCAGATCTTTCTAGATCTCCAGGATTCTAGATCTTTCTACACCGCCATTAGTTTCTAGAATCACATGCAGGATTCTAGATCCTCCTACACCACCAGTGGTTTCTAGGTCATTCCAGATCTCCATCTGAATCACATACAGGATTCTAGATCCTTCTTCTGCTTCTATAAATTTGTAATTTCTCTGGCCAAGGAAGGCAAGCCAAGGCCCAAGCTTGTTATGTAATGCAAATTGATTTCTATTCTCCAATGATTGTTTTATCTATTCCATTGTTTCTGATTGAGTAATCTCGTTTTTTCTCCATTTGTCTATCTCTGTGAATTATTCTTTGCTATTATCATCTAAGTCTCTGAGTATAAATCCGCTGTGTGTTATGTATGTTCTGGTCTAACAAGGAGGTCACAGACAAGAATGGAGATGTTGCACAGGTTTCTAAAGCATTGAGCAGAGAGAGGAGGACCACAAAACCTTTGGCTAGATTTCTCAAGAAAGCCTAGGCTTTAATACCATCGTTAGATTAAACCAATTTGAGAAATAAGTGTCTCTTCATGCTTGTAGCACCAGCTGGCATGGTTCCACCTACTTCTAGAGATTAGAGTACAAAATAGAGGAATGATCGCTCATGCAGATATAAATGAGTCTTGCCAAAACATTCAAGTGTTGAACAGGCATAATACCAACATGAAAAGATAGATAGAGTTAGTATGTAGGTTTGGTGAGAAGAGAAAACAATGAGAAGAGAAGGAATGTAACACACAGGTTGGGGATAAGGTAGATGGGTCAGGTTTCAAACTCAAAAACAAAGAGCTTTTCAATGCGGGAAGAGGAGGCAGAGAGAACGTTAAGTAGAGGATCTCCCAGGTACAACAAAGTAACGTTATAGAATATTTTTATAGTTGAGAGGAAAAATAAAGAAATGGCAGACAAATTCTAGAAAGGATGCAAAGCTAATAGAATCTGAAAACCCCTAGTCCTAGCCTCCACTCTAATACCATGTTAAACACAAATGGAATGTGTAAAAAATATGAATGATAAAACCTTGAATTGCATTTCTATTAACAGAGATATATATTTATAATACAGTCTTGTGAATCTTTGATTCATCTTCCAAGGTCTCTTGGACTCCCTTTGACTGTTCAACCTCCACACCATAACCCTTAATGGATTAGGTGTCCAAGACTTCTTAATATTTATCTGAACTATTCAATGAGCATTTTAACACCATATGAAATGCATATTTAATATTATGTACAATGTGTAATATATGAACCACAACATAACGACTTTCATGGCATCATAAAATCAACACACAAAATCATCAGATATGGACAATAGATATAAGTAGAAACCCTTAAAGGGAGAAAACCATGACTTTTTTATTGTTGTGATGAAAAGGAAAGCTCTAACTCCCTTATTACATCTGATATTTTGAAGGCTCCAACCTACAAGAGGCTACTACCTCAAATTTTATGCAAGCTACAACATGCAAGGAAGCCCCAACTCCCATAAGTTTTCTACATGCAACAACCTACAAGAGGATCCTACCTCAATAGGCTACAGCATGTTCTTTATCAAGCTACAACTTGAAAGGAGACTGCAATCCCCTCATACATAAAGAAAAGAATGTGCTAGTTACCTGGTCTATAAATTTGCATACCTCCATCTTTGTCTCTGCTTCTGCTTCTTCACAAATCCGTTTCACTTCTGCTCTATATGTGACAAGTAATGAACAACTCAAATCAAATATTACATTCTCAAACTCTCTAAAAAATCATCCTTTCAAAAGTACAAATGTTTATAAAGATAATTTTTTGTATTTTAGTATTCCGCACAAGAATCTGAAGTGAACAACCTTGCCTCTTTGCATTCCACTAATTCGTTTCACACCTATTCATATTTTGAATAAAAGAAAGAATAATTTCTCTATCCAATATTATTTTCAGCCGTCTGTAATGAATAAATACACCAACATAATTCCAATACCATGTAACATTATTACTCCACTCACCAAGCATTACCACAATATTTTTTCATATCAAGCATACTAGTAACCTCAACATAATATTCTGGCATAATACATTTGTTTTCAATAGTTATTTTCTATTGTTAACACCTTTTCCCTCATCCTTTGCATCACAACTCCTTCATGCCTTTTCCTTATCCTTTCATCATAACAATGATCATGCCCTTGCCTTTGCCTTGCATCATGTCTTTGCCTTGCCTTGCATCAATTCCTTTCCTTTGCCTTGCATCATAACAATATCTGCAACATATATACAAACTTTTCTCACAAATCCATTTACAATGCATCAAGTCATATCAACCATCAACATCATCACTAAACTATTCCACTCTTTTGTCAAGGATCACAAGCAACATATGCATCTCTTATGTCAAGCATCTCAACAATGCCTCTCTTAGTGACCTATCTTGTTTCTCCTTTGTTGGAAAACTTATCTTTGATGCCATCAACATAGTAATGAACACTTTAATAACAACATAAGTATAGGCCTTGTTGCACCACAACTCCTCGTCAAATGAGCATCCATCAATAACACAACAATCATTATCAAAAACAACAAGGCAACCATATATCAATCAATCATATACACACAGTCAGCCTTACAAAACAATCTACAAAACAACATGCCATGTTTTTTTTCTATTTGTGTTGCTCCTTTGTTTTTCTTTTTCCTCTCCTTTGTTCCTAATTTTCCTTTGCTTCTCTTTTGCAATCAATGACAACAATACCAACAATTATAGTATTGTTGGGATGATTCAATATATGAATGTGAAGAACGACTTGCCATGCACTATCCTCCCTCTTTCTAATGTCAAAAATGTGTTTACATTCCTGGAAATTCCACCAACAATAGGGGATCTCCCCTGTATAAAGTCCCAATTAGACTCTACATTGTTTGGAGTGGTATTCCCATTCAGAATGATAGCCTAACTACCATTTTGCTAATTTTATGATATGCCTTGGCTAAAATTAGCAACATATGAGAGAAACCACAATCACTGTTGAGACATGCAAGCATGTTAGCTTTGTGAAATGAAAAAATATAACGTGCATAAAATACTTCTGTGAGTAAAGTAAATAACATGAGTCTTTAAGTAATAATGATAACACTACTCTAATAAAGACATACATATGAGGAAAGAATCATTAATTGATTTGAAAAATAGTTTTCAAAAACAACATGATCATGAAAGCATGAGGACATACAATTTCAATTAAGATATGTACTAAAAACAACAAAATAGTTCATTCTCTTCAATACATGTAAATACAAGCATATACAATAACCATTGCAAGAAAATTATTACAACAATTAGCTTTGCTATATGTATGAAAATATGTCTAACTAAAAGATATTCTTATGATTATGTATAAGTACTAAGATGCATGATTACAAAGACATTTCAATTTTTCCAATAGTGGAACATGGAAGCCACAACATGCTTTTCAAAAGAAAAATCCCCCTGTCATATGCTAACAAGAGAAGCCAAGGCTAAAATTCCATTTGCTTGAGCTCTGAGGGTCTATATATAAGAAGTGAGGTGGCCCTTCACCTTCCTTGTGAATCTTGAACTCCCCTCATCACTCTTTGTGCTCCTTCCTCTTCTTTTCCTCTTCAACTGCACCTTTAGTATCTTTATCGGCTTTAAAATTTGTAGTTCTTTCCTACATAGCTTCTTGCTCATATTTTCTTTTTTGTTCAGGATTTTCTTGGATGTCCATCTCCTCTTGGTTTCCACCCTCTATTTCATCTAAAACAAATTCCTAGTTTGAAGGACCTTCTTCCCCATCTATTCCAACTGCGCTGAAGGCATTGTAATGGCTCTTTATTTTCTCCTTGTATATCCAATAAACTGAGAGACATGTCGATGTATATCTCTTATTTGCATGATATTGCATGGCTATGCCTCTTGTATCATACTAGTGATATCCCATTTCACTAAATTTAATGTGCTCTAGTTCAGTTATTTCTGCTTCCATTGGCTTTAAACTTTTAAAAATATATGATCCAATATGAAGAGGGGAGATAGGCCATGGAGACTTATTTGACGTCTACAATGACCTGAACAATCCTATAAAAAGTTGATAGTTGACCTCCTATGTCACAAATTTATTTGTCATGAATAATGGCATGAGATGTGGGCCCTTATATGCTCCAAAAACTTTGATAAAAATTCCCTAAGGCGATGTAAACCAATCTACAATGTCTGCTAGATCTTCCTTTGCCTTATCTATCATGCATAGTTCTTCGGTGCTAAATATAAATTGATATAATACTGAGATAAAGAGTTCATTTCTCTTTGCATACACTCCTCTATAACTCCTTTCCCAAAGTATCTTGCAATAAATGTGCACCACAGGTATCTCTTTACCATAAGCCCATTTCCATTCCAACCTTGGGAATTCATTCTTTGCATATATATTTTCTAGCAGATATGAAGACATGTAAAATTCTAGTTTCTTGGTTTCTGCTACATTATTTGCCCTTTTAACACACTTTTTCAATGATTAAGCTATAATATAATACCAATTAAAAATAGTTCCTTTGGTGACACAAGGGTGCCACATATAGATCCATCTTTCCTTAAAGAATACAACGTTCTCATATCCAGATAACCCATAATGACATGGACATTTAAGTGTTGGTACACTTTCTTCAACATCTTGGTTTTGTATATTCTGTTAGGATTTTGAAAAAATTTGATCGGTTCCTACCACTAAGATTTGAGGATCTCCTTAGTAGAATGTTCAAAACCAACATAGAATCTTGTATTGAGGTATTTTTTAGGCTTGGGTATCTTATAGTACATATGGATATCATGAGCCTAATATGTAGCCAATACTTCTCCGTTTGAACTTCTAACGATCATATTTTGAGGGTTGGTGTGTTGTAGGATCCACCCATTCGTATTTTCACAAGGTAGTACCAGATAGTGACAATAAATCACGTGAAATTTGGACTTCTTAATGTTGAAGTACATAACAAGATCTTCTTCACCTTTCAGGATTTCCTTCTTGGTGAATTATTTGAATATATTTGGCCAAGTAAAATTCATTTATTTGTCGATAAAACAGGTAATGTCCTTGAGTATGATCACTTTAGGCTTCAAATATTTACTACACCCTCAATGTTGCTTTCAATTATTTCTCTTACAGGTCCTTTTCACATGACAAAAGGCATGATTTTTGAAGAGGATGACACAATGATAAGTTGAATATCTCTTGAACCTAGAAACTTAAAAAAATTCATGGCAAGGTACAAAATTAATCCAATAAAATTCCTACTCCATCTTTGTTATATTTTTGTAATTTCTCAAAGTGTAAAAATAGTGTGTTAGTCCTAGCGCAAGCACATGAGCTAGAGGCAAAGGTATAATAAATTAAGGATAGGGAGTTCCCAATGTGCTCACACAAGTTTAAGCATATATGCTTAGGGTAGGCGAATCGAATACATGCAAGGGTTAGTCACAGAGAGACTAAAAGCAATCATTTCTCTGGCACAAGGTAAGAGAACCCATATGTTCGGTGCTAGTGTGGTCTGTAGTGATAGATGGAATGAGACTAGTCTCGTTATTAGATGTGTTGGCACAATAGTGAAAAAAAGGTTCATCACTCGACACATTTGCAAGGGAAAAAGGGGTTGATGCTAAGAATCTAAACTGTGTTAGCACAACAATTCCTAACAAAGTCTAACGTGGGACCATTCACAACATACAAAGGTAAGGTTATATGCTAGAGTTATAGGTTGTGCGAGTGCGCCACAAAGTGTTAGGAAAGGATGCGATGGGAAAATATAGAATTTGACTAAGTATGGGGAAGATCACATTGAGAGAGCACAATGATGTTAAATGGAATGAAAACTTGTCATAACACACACACACACACACACACACGCACAAATATATAAAGATATATATATATATATATATATATATATATATCTATATATATATATATATATATATATATATATATATATCCATTCATCCATTAAAAGAATATGAAAATTCATAGAATATGAAGGGGCGCAAGAGACAAAATCAAAGAATTGAAACAAAAAGTACTCAATCACAATCTTAAGACGCAAGTGTTGAGCATGTTGCCATGGATTTCAAAGCGAGAAAAGATGCGGGATGGTATAATGGATGCAGTAGGTGTAGGATGTCATCATTGATGTCCTCAATATGTTTTTTATCATGTATGAGAGGAAGCAATGATGAAACCATAGCTAACCCTAGATCTAGGGTTTGGTTTCCTGGTCGATGGATATACCCAGCATTTTTTGGAGATTATGAAGCATCAAATCATCAAGGTTGTCTTGGAGACACTTGCTAGTTGATTCTCCTAATCATGCTAATTTCATTGATCTGTGGAGAATCTTGAGCAGCTTCACAGTTGGAGAGAAAACCTTAGTAAAAGTTGCAAAACCAAGCCAATGGTCCAAAACCCCAAGGGCTGATGATGTAGCAGATTTTCTTTGTCTCCAAGGATGATGATGTGGAAAAAAATTGGATAATGTGGAAATTAAGTGAAAGCCCCAAATTTTTAGATGACATGGCAGCCAAGTTATGGTTGTAGGGTTTCAAAATTATTTTGAAATTAAATAAGAAAGTGTGCTAAATTTTTTTATAATCCATTATTATGGAGGGCTAACAAAAGAATTTTAAAATATTAAAAACAAGGACTTTACAAGTCCATCCTAATGTTGGGGCCAAAATTAAATTTTAATTTTAATTTTGATATGGTTTCCATCTAAACCCTAAGTTAGCTAGGTTCTCATATGTCTCTCCACAACTATAAAAACACATTATCTTCCTCTCCAAAATAAGCAAGAAAAAGTGCAAAGTCTTTTCTCTGCGGTCAAAAAAGTTTAAACGTAGGTCATTGCTTCTAAGGTTTTAGATGAATTTCCTGAAGAAGATGGAAGGATTTTGTTCTTGGCTTGACACTCCTTTGAGGGTTTAGTTTAAGGTTCACATTTAGGGTTTTCTTGTAGAGGCTACAACACCCTCCAAAATTTTGGGCTGCATTCAAATTTCAGAGCCTTCCTTGGTTTTTACCTTGATGGTCACAAACACTCACGCTCATCCCATGAGCTCTTGTGAAGTTTACACACCCTCTTCATTTGATCTATCATCGGTCATCTTTTGGCATGTTGATCGTTATGTCATGCTTCTAAGTTTGTTCTGGCAATTTTGAAGTATGTCTTTGTGTGTATGAGTTGTTTTCGCTTTGTCAACATTAGTCACCCTCACACACAAAGTTGTAAACAATGTTGCGCAAGTGTCGTCATGATCATTCGAAGACATATTTCAATTGTCTCACTTGTCTCTCTCAACCTTCAAGTCAGTCTCACTGAGCACATGTTGTCTTGTTGGTTTGAGGTGTCTTTTCATCAACTCGTGCTAAGTGTGTAATCACATTGTTGTGTCTACGTGAGTGCACCTTCTTTCACACTTAATCAATTTCCCTAAAAATTTGTCAACAGGGCAACCATCCATCTCAGTGAGCTTGCACTGCTACCCAGAACTACGCAGAGCTTAAGGTTATCCTCCAAGCAACTTGCTCTACATAATTCTAGAAATGAGCCATATGACTAACTCCTAGAACTGTAGAATTTGTCCCAGAAGATGATCCACTTTTTGCTTCACGCAAGACCTCCCATCAAGCCTCTCGTTGGTCAAGTGAAGAAAGAACTTGAGTTATGACCCTGGGTTGTACTGAGCTCCAGAATTGCACAGAGTTATCCTGCCCTGCCAACCCTTCAATGCTACTCTACAACCAGCTCAGGAATTGTGTAGATTTGTCTTGTCCTACCCTTCCTTCCAACTCTGTAACCATCTCAGGAATTGAGCAGATTTATCCTCCCCTGCCAGCTCTTCTTTCCCACTTTGCAACCAGCTCAGGAATTGTGCAGATTTGTCATGTCCTGCCCTTCCTTACCACTCTACAACCAGATCAGGAATTGTGTAGATCTGTCATGTGAAGCCCTTCTTCCCCGCTATACAACTAGATCAGAAACTACAAAGAACTGTCTAGGCTTGGATTGTCTCTCAGGATTGCGCAATTTTCACCAACAGCTCCTGAAGCCCGACTTTGTGCTCCTCTTGAAAACTATACAGGTTGTTCTACCAATGGCTTTGGCTTCTCGCACTGTCCTCCCCGGAGAAATTGCACAAATCCCAGTTGGATGACTTGCCCAATGATCCCTTGAATAACTAGGCAGATTGGCCCAGAAGCTCCCCGACACCTCACCTATCCTTCCTCTCGAAAGCTGCGCAATTCTGCTTCCCAACTGGGTTTTGTCCCATAGCTGTCACTATTGTCTCAGATTGCAAAAATTTGTCTCCCAATGACATCTACATAGTTTTTCTCGACAATTCTCTTGAGCCTCGCATCTTGACTTGTGTAGTACTCCCACAGTCTAAGTACCTTTTCCATCTCCTAGTCACCTGCACCAAAATTGAAAATAATGCATCATGCTAAACTAGGAGATTTTTGGATTTGATGTCGTCTCGTCATGAGTGATTATAGGAATAGTTACATCAATGAAACATGGCGCAATGAAGAACGAGATGGGAAAGAGGCACATGCTAGAAAACTTGCTCGTGGTGAACGAACACATGAAGCATATCGAGCAAGTGAGCGAAAGGGACACATTCATATGAACCATCAAGAAAATACCAAGACCATCGAAGACCCCGCACACTTTGCCATGTGGAGGTGAAGACATGTTACACTGAGAGAATATCATCACTCAACAACAAAACAACTTGACACAAACACCACAGTTAGCCAGTACATGTCATCAATGTCATGTCGAGTTGTGTCATGAGTTGTCTCAGCCACGTCACTACTATGGGCCATACTTGTTGTAATAAATGCAATGTAAAGTGGAAGTCCAAGAGGCCCACATATGAAATTGAAGAGTCATGTAAACACAAAAATTCATAGGAGGTCAAACAGTCATGAGGGGAATCAAAGAGTCACAAGGGTCAGTTATACCCCCTTGGCTATATATACCCCCTCGGCTATATATACCCCCTCATTTTACGAGAAAAGGATGTTCCACCTTGGCCCCTCCCACATAGCCTTGAGAGTTTGTGATCTGTTCTTTGAGGAGTGAGGAGTGGCTCCAATGTCCCACTATTAAGACTAGTGATGTATGGTGTATAGATGTGTCTTGGATCTTTTCCTTAATTCAGAAGCCTGTCTCAGGCTAGCACATTTTCATGCATGTTTTGTATCTATTTGTAAGACTATTCTTTAGCTATTTGTAATGCATGTTTTCTTAACCTATACTAAGACATTTGAACTACTTCGGTTATTCTAGTACGCATATTGTTGAAGATGTGTTGTATTGTTTATCGCCATTGTCCCGTCCATGTGGACTACTCCATCGGACATTAGACAGACCATCTTTATGTATTTCTTTGTGTTAATTACCATCATCCCCGTTTGGACTATTTCGTTGGATGGTGTACGTGTTTTCCCTTGAGCTTTGGTTTTCACGACTGTCGCATCCGTTGTGGACTATTCCGATGGATGTTAGACATATCCTTCTTGTTGTTTCCATGTGTTTCTTCCTGGGTTTGGACTATTCCCTCTCATCAAGAGGCTAAGTTTACCTCCTTAAGGGCACAATAATAACAATAGTGAAAATGCCATGATGCCCTGTTTGGAGCAGCGAAACCCTACAATCCAAAGCTCTGATACCAAATGTTATGAAACCAGCTCACAAAAAGATAGAAAAGATAGATGAATGCCTTAGAAATAAGCCTCTTCAAGGGTGAAACCTCCTTTACATTACACAAATGAACAATTCTTGGATGATAAAAATGAAAATACTTCCTTTCTATATATAGGAGTCGAAGGGGTCATAATATAATTAGAGCTGACATAACAATAATAATGTAAGGGCACAATAATAACAATAGTGGGCTTCTATGGGGCACAATAATAAAAATATGGGGACTACATGGGCACAACAATATAATAAGGGGGTTGTACTAATAACAATAAGGGGTTACACTAGTAGTATAGGGACCTAACATGCCCCTCTCCTTCAAAAAGTGTTGTCCTCGACGCTTGAGTAGTTCTTGATGATCCTGTATAAAATTCTTGTCCTCCCATGTGGAATCTTCAGCGGTTAAGTTCTTCCACTTGATGAGATACTCTAAAATTGATCGATTTTGTAGCTGTCGGGTTCTTGTTTCTATGACTGCTCCAGGCTCCAATATGATTTTTCCTTCCTCGTCAAGTTCTAGCAATATTGTTTGAACTGGGATCTTCTACAACTTTTGAATGAGTGGCCACACTTCTTCGTCCTTCTTCCATTCATACCTTGTTTAATATATCCAATCTAGTTGGATAACAGAAATGGAGCACAACAATGCTTCCACATCCTCATCCTTTCATGAGAGTGCATCTGCCACAACATTTTGCTTCCCTTTTTGGTAGACGATTTCAAAGTCATAACCCAACATATTTGTGACCAATTTTTGTTCCTCTTCAGAGGATAATATTTGTTCTAAAGATTATTTAATACTATCATGATCCGTTTTTACCTTGAAGTGTCTTCCCATTAGGTAAGGTCGCCATTTCTTAAGTGTGTGTAGTATTGCCAACATTTCCTTCTCATAAATAGCTTTCTTGAGGGACATTTGTTTGTATGTATGTAACCATAAAAATACCCAATCGCCTACATAAAAATTTCTTTCATTGCGATGTTGATTTGCCTGTTGTTTTATTTGATTCTGCACCAAAGTGGCATTATCCTTTAAAAGTTGGAGAACTGGTTGTTGATGCTCGATGCAATCTTTCACTGCTTGAATCTTTTTCTTCTTGATATGTCCTTCTATATTGAGAATTTTGGGAGTGGTAATTTCTTCCAGTGCATTACAAGATATGGTTGGATTCATTTCTTGATGCTCTATGTGATCTTTCACTTCTTGAACATTTTTCTTCTTGATATGTCCTTCTATCTTGATAGTTTTAGGAGTGGTAGTTCTGGCCATTGCATTACAATATATGGTTGGATTCATTTATTCTTTCTTGATGTGGTCTTTCACTTCTTGAACCTTTTTCTTCTTGGTATGTCCTTCTATCTTAAGAGTTTGAGGAGTACTAATTATTTCCAATGCTTTACAAGATGTGGTCAGATTCATTTCTTCTTTCTCTGGCGTTGGTTCATGGTGTATATACTCTTATTTTGACGTTTCTTGATCCTTTTCTTCCTCATCTCCACAATCAATGTAAAATAATTTCTTCTCAGCACACTTATGACCTTTAATGTATTTTTTATCTCAATTGTAACAAAGCCCTTTTTCTCTTTTTTCTTCCAATTGTTGTGGTGTAACCCTTGTAGGTTATGGAAGGCTAGGAGAAACAACACTTCCATCTTTATATTTGTGAGGGGTAGACTTCCTTGTTGCCATAATTTTTCTTTCCACTTTGTAACAATGCCCTTTTGCTCTTTTCTCTTCAAATTGTTGTGGTGTTGCTCTAAAGAAGGTGTTGCTCTTTGTATCCTCATAATGTGCTATAATTTCCTCCATGAAATTTGACTACGTAACAAGTGGTTTATGAGAACAAAGCCCTTTATACCATAAAAATTGATCTTGTTCTAAATATGAAGATGCAATACATACCTTTTGTAACAGTGGTACACCATGTAGATCAAAATATTTCTCCATATGTAGTATCCAATTTACCAGATCCTTGCCATCAAACTTCCTCATCTCATTTTTTCTTGATTTTAGGAGCTCGATCTTGAAATGACTGTAACTCTGTAATTTTAGATCTCCAAGTTCTGAAATTTCTTCCTGTGGTATCCCTCTGAGTTCTCTTTCTAACCCCGCAAGTCTGATCAAAATTTGATTATCCAAGAAAACGTTATGCCAAATCTCCCACAGTGACCTGATTATAGACTAGTTCAGTAGAGCGAACTTGTACGACGTGCCACATCTCACTGTTTTGACCTTAGTACCTGAAACTGATATATAGAAAACTACAGGAAGTCCTCTTTCTGAAACTTCTTACAAAATTTCAATCTGATGCTCAAAACAAAAGTTATGACGATTTTCCCTCGGTCACCTATTTGGAATGTAATTCGGGAGTCTGCAAAATATTTAACTTCCTCAGATCATATCTACGAAAATATAGCGAGACAAGATCTGAAATTCAAACCCGAGGTTCAGACCGATTTCTTCTCAAATGGTTTTTTCACCTTTGAAATGTCGTAGAAAAACGTTATAGCGAAGATGCCACACTGACCTATTTGGAGCAGCGAAACACTAGAATCCAAAGCTCTAATACCAAATGTTATGAAACCAGCTCACAAAAAGATAGAAAAGATAGATGAACACCTTAGAAATAAGCCTCTTCGAGGGCAAAACCTCCTCTACATTACACAAATGAATAATTCTTAGATGATACAAATGAAAAGACTTCCTTTCTATATATAGGAGTCTAAGGGGTCATAATATAATCAGAGCCGACATAACAATAATAATGTAAGGGCACAATAATAACAATAGTGGGCTTCTATGGGGCACAATAATAACAATATGGGGACTACATGGGCACAACAATATAATAAGGGGGTTGTACTAATAACAATAAGGGGTTACACTAGCAGTATAGGGACCTAATAGTAAGAGAACCCGGACAGAGAGTTACATTACGCACTCACCGGGCACACTGACCTCGCTTTCTTGAAGTTACAAGCATAACACTCCCACGTGATGAATAGCTAGAGTTAAGGCAAATCTCTAAGAGAATGGAAACTATTCCAACTAGATGGGACACCTACACCAAACAGTGTGAGGTCTAGTTGGGACTTCATACCAGGGAGATCCCATGAATGTTGGCGAGTCTAGCACTATCAACATTTTTGGCGTTCGAAGGAGGGTCACTATTTGTTTATGGTTGTATGTCCTCTCAACCCCATGCATATATCATTTGTTCAAGGTAGTAACATGAACTACCTCTCTCCCACCTGTAACTCTGAAGTTGATTACTCCTCACCTCCCATACCCAAAGAAGAAATCTCATATCGTCACCTTCGCTAAGCATGTCCCATCACTCGTCAGTTTGCCAAAGTTGTTGGATTGATTCTAGGAGTACATAATCTTCCCTCTTCTCAGAGGAAGCAAAATACTAAACCCACTGGAGTGGTATTCTCATCTGTTGAAGAAGTAATCCATGCCACTCTTGAAGAGATGGCTAAAGTTGTTGAGAATGATGAGGAACCTCATGTTTTACTACAAGGAGAAGAAGTTAACAGCACACTCTTGGGCTTGGGTTCCAGCGAAGGTAGCAAAGGGGAAGGCAGCGGAGGAGGTGGAACAAAATATGACCCTCACATAGCAGTGAAGGCAGATGATCATCTAGACACGTTCTACCTACATCTACAAACACTCAAGGTATGTTACGATGATGTTGTATGTAGATTGTTTCCATGTACCTTGGATGGCAGAGCAGTTGTATGGTACCACGACCTTCCTGTCAACTCCATTCATAGCTGGGGGATGTTCAAAAGAATTTTTCCTGAAAAATTTGTTGATGACAAAACCCCGACCATTTTTTTGAAAGAGTTGGGTAGTATTACGATGGAGCTGACAGAGACAGTGAAAGACTTCAACCAAAGTTTTAACTGTATCCTAAACAAGTTCACTACATATACTAAACCTCATGACTCCATCATAGTCGACTACTACACATTTGCACTGCCAACCAACATTGTGCGTAGTTCGTCAAGCGACCTTCAAAATCAACATTGTCCAAAAATTGCCAAGAGGCAATTGATGTGGAGAAGGACTTGTGTGCAATTGGACTCATTATAGATGATGAATCAACGAAGGACTCCAAAGACGTGGGCAAGAAGCCGCAAGCTGCTGTGAGTAAGGAAGGAAAAAGAAACGAGTAAAATTGAGATCCTTACTCATCTCCTTAAGTCCTTGATAACTGAAGTAGCAGAACTCAAGCAACGAACAAGCGAGATGGCAGTGAGCAATAGACCTTCTGGTTGTGCGCATAGAAAGAATGGGACATCGGGTAGTAGCAGTAGTCACTGAGATAAATCTGCGTAGAGTTCAAATGTTATGTTCCAAGCAGAATAGCTTGGTAAGGATAACTTCTGTGATTTCCACCAAGCGCGGCACTCAGAGAAGACCTGTATAGATTGGAACCGAGTTGTGGGCTCTGTGGCTTCAAGAATGAACGATCATCTTAATTCCAATGAGCAGGTTCAGTCGGAAGATGAAGATGATGAAGAGGATGTTGCATATGATGAAGCCTCAATTTTTGGGCATGTGGTTAACATGTATCACTGTCTAAACATTTCCCAGAATAAAACAACCACTAAGAAGGAGGCCCCAAAATAGAACGATCAATATAACTTAATAAGTCAAGTGGTTCCCACTGTGGTTGATGTACTAGAAGAGAAATTCAAGTAAATGTTTAGAAATGTTAAACCACTAGTACCCTCAACACAGAAAACGCAAAACAACTCCGGGAAGACAGCTCCAACGAAATACATCCACGAGCACCTCACTTCAGAACACTCCATCAGACAACAAAAACACAAGTCTTCCCCAGATAGCTTGGCGAGTGTTAATTATTTGGACTACAACATTTTTAACATGAAGAAGACCCATGCAAACATCTCTATGTACGAACGCACCAAACTCACGGTTCAACGGGATATTTTGTTGTGCGCAATGGGGCAAACCTCCATAGACAATGTTTCCTCTTCCAGCAAGGGATCAAGTATGTCTCCCAATCACTCGCATTTGAACTCAACGTGGTTCCTAGAGAAGAAGCGAACTCGCTCTTCCCACCATTTTTGTTATCTTTCAAAATTTTCAACTTCAATGTCCACAATTGTTTGGTTGACTCTGGTGCATCAGTCAATGTCATGCCACTCTTTATTGTTAAAAATATCAATGCGCAATGGAGCAGTACAGCCGTAGAGATCATCCAACTTGATCGAACATGTGTACCAACCATTGGTGAACTCCAAGATGTGATCATTTGGTTATTGTCTGACGGACGAGTTCACCAATGCATCAACATTGTGATAGTGGACATACTGGAAGCATATGGCTTACTTCTCAATAGAGACTGGTCCAACAAGTTGCAAGGATATTTTGCTATAGACTGGTCACATTTATGGTTTTTGTATCAGGGCAAAAGCAACCAGATTTGAGTGTTGTCTGAGAGGTATATGAAGCACAACATTACACCCTTTGATGGTCAGAATGAAACGTTGGCTTTCACAAAACTTTTGTTCAAAAATTGCTTTCTGGAAATGCAGCTGGGGTGCTATATTGCACAGCCAAGCCCCACCCCACCAAATACACAGTTGGGTCTCCTTCCTTGCCCAACTGGTGAAAATCAAACTTGTACCATACTTTGTAATAGTAGTAATAGTAGTAGCACTATTATTAGCAGTACTAGTGTGGCAAGTGGTCCTTGTATAGATGAGTTGTGGACCTTGTCTTTTGATGGATCAAAAACATAGGATGGCTTTGGAGCCTAGTGTGTTTTGAACAACCCAAGGAAAAGAAAGCATTTATTCTCAAGCTGCTTGGAGTTCGAGTGCACAAACAACACTACTGAATATGAAGCACTCATCTTGGGTTTGCACAAAGCCCTCAACCTCGACGTCACTATGATTAAAGTGGTAGGTGATTTAGAGATTGTGGTACGACGAGTATGTAACACCATACACTATGTTTCGCCTCATCTTAAAGGTTACCAGCAAGAGGTATGGCGGCTTACTTCTAATTTTCAAGCTTTTAATATCATATCTGTACCAAGAATGTGCAAAGCAGTGACAGATGCTCTGGTAAATGCAGTTGCTAGGATGACACCGCTTAGGGATAGATTCACTATTAAGATCTTGTATAATCCATCTATCCCCATAAACATAACTAATTTGCGTGTTTTTGAAGATGATGAATAGATATTGCACTTTATGGACAATGTTGATGTTTTCAAAGACACAACCATAGATGAAGATGTGCACGAGTAGTCTCTACAAGACACACCTGATGACAGCAAAGGAAACCCCATCCCCAAGGGTGTGGTTTCACTTGAGAAACTCTATGACTTGCAAAACCACTTCAAAGGGCCCAGGAACACCAAAACCCACAGTTCCACACTGATGCATGAATAGATCAACCTGGGAACAGAAAAAGATCCAAAGTTTGTAAATCTTAGTACATGTTGCACACCAGAGGAGCAGCAAGCCTTTGTCTACCTATTCATACAGTACCATGATGTATTTACGTGGACATATGATGACTTGAAAACATATGACACATGAATAATCCAACATGTCATTCCAATAAAAGAAGGGGTCAAGCCGTTTCAGCAGAAACTCAAAAAAGTTCATTCATCACTTGAACCCCTCATACAGAAAGAATTGACTAAGTTGTTGGATGCTTGGATCATATATAAGGTTTGTCATTCTATGTGGGTTTTGAATTTAGTTCCTGTAAGGAAGAAGTCTGGGGAGATCCGCCTGTGCATAGATTTTTGAAATCTTAACAAGGCCTCGGACAAAGACAACTACCATGTGTCGTTTATGGGGCATATATTGCAGACAGTATATAGAGCCGAAATGTTTTCTCTCCTTGACAGATTTTCTGGATATAACCAGGTTCTAGTAGCAGAACCTGATAGACTCAAAACTACTTTCTGTACCAAGTGGGGTACGTTCGCTTATAGAATAATGCCATTTGGGCTTGTAAATGTAGGTGCAACCTTTCAGCGCACTATGGACATCACCTTTCGTGGGCTCATTAAACAGAGCGTGGTGGTCTACCTTGATGACATGACAATCTTTTCAAGAAAACGGTCAGACCACCTACGCCATCTCAAGAAGATATTCGAGCGATGTTGAAAGTACGGGATATCCTTGAATCCCAAGAAGAGAGGTATTTGCAGTGTTTGAGGGGAACCTCCTTGGGCATTTTATCGCTAAGAGTGGGATCAAGGTTGATCTGGACTAAGCTTGTAATATCACACAGATTCCTCACCTAGTTAACAAGAAAACTATGCAGGCCTTCTTGGGAAATATTAACTTCCTCCATAAGTTCATCTCATAGTATGCGCAAATTTTCAAACCTATCCAAGATATGATCAAGATGGATGCAATATATAGCTGGGGAAAGAAGGAAAATGTTGTGTTTTCCTATGTCAAGCAGGCAATAGCAGATGCACCCGTGATGTACAACCCAGATTTTAGAAAATATTTCTTGTTGTATACATTCGTTTCCAGAAATTCACTCGTTGTAGTGCTCACATGGAATGATGAGTTGAAAAGCGAATTTCCCATCTCCTTCATGAGCACAAGCATGCAGAGACCCGAGCTCAACTATCCCACCGTGGATAAACACGAATATGATGTATACAAGGCGGTGAAACACTTCGGACCCTGCCTACTAAAAATCATTGCATAGTCTTTGTGCCACACCCAACAGTCAGAGTACTGCTTGTTCAACATAGCAGTGAAGGCAGATGATCATCTAGACACGTTCTACCTACATCTGCAAACACTCAAGGTATGTTACGATGATGTTGTTTGTAGATTGTTTCCATGTACCTTGGATGGCAGAGCAGTTGTATGGTACCACGACCTTCCTGTCAACTCCATTCATAGCTGGGAGATGTTCAAAAGAATTTTTCCTGAAAAATTTGTTGTTGACAAAACCCCGACCATTTTGTTTAAAGAATTGGGTAGTATTACGATGGAGCCGAAAGAGACAGTGAAAGACTTCAACCAGAGTTTTAACTGTATCCTAAACAAGTTCACTACATATACTAAACCTCATGACTCCATCATAGTCGACTACTACACATTTGCACTTCCAACCAACATTGTGCGTAGTTCGTCAAGCGACCTTCAAAATCAACATTGTCCAAAAATTGCCAAGAGGCAATTGATGTGGAGAAGGACTTGCATGCAATTGGACTCATTATAGATGATGAATCAACGAAGGACTCCAAAGACATGGGCAAGAAGCCCCAAGCTGCTGTGAGTAAGGTGAAGGAAAAAGAAACGAGTGAAATTGAGATCCTTACTCGTCTCCTTAAGTCCTTGATAACTGAAGTAGCAGAACTCAAGCAACGGACATGCGAGATGGTAGTGAGCAATAGACCTTCTGGTTGTGCGCATAGAAAGAATGGAACATTGGGTAGTTTCAGTAATCACCGAGATAAATCTGCGTAGAGCTCAAATGTTATTTTCCAAACAGAATAGCTTTTTAAGGATAACTTTAGTGATTTCCACCAAGCACCACACTCGGAGAAGACCTGTATAGATTGGAACCAAGTTGTGGGCTCCGTGGCTTCAAGAATAAACGATCATCTTAATTCCAGTGAGCAAGTTCAGCCGGAAGATGAAGATGATGAAGAGGATGTTGCATATGATGAAGCCTCGATTTTTGGGCATGTGGTTAACATGTATCAGTGTCTAAACATTTCCCAGAATAAAACAACCACCAAGAAGGAGACCCCAAAACAGAACGGTCAATATAACTTAATAAGTCAAGTGGTTCCTACTGTGGTTGATGTACTAGAAGAGAAATTCAAGAAAATGTTTAGAAATGTTAAACCACTAGTACCCTCAACACAGAAAACGCAAAACAAGTCTGGGAAGACAGCTCCAACGAAAAACATCAATGAGTAGCTCACTTCAAAACACTCCATAAGACAACACAAACAGAAGTCTTCCCCCAGACAGCTCGGCGAGTGTTAATTATTTGGACTACAACATTTTTAACATGAAGAAGACCCATGCAAACATCTCTATGTACGAACGCACCAAAATCACGGTTCAACGGGATATTTTGTTGCGTGCAATGGGGCAAACCTCCATAGGCAATGTTTCCTCTTCCAGCAAGGGATCAAGTATGTCTCCCAATCACTCGCATTTGAACTCAACGTGCTTCCTAGAGAAGAAGCAAACTCGCTCTTCCCACCATTTTTGTTATCTTTCAAAATTTTCAACTTCAATGTCCACAATTGTTTGGTTGACTCTGGTGCATCAGTGAATGTCATGCCACTCTCTATTGTTAAAAATATCAATGCACAATGAGCAGTACAGCCGCAGAGATCATCCAACTTGATCGAACATGTGTACCAACCATTGGTGAACTCCAAGATGTGATCATCTAGTTATCGTCCGATGGACGAGTTCACCAATGCATCAACATTGTGATAGTGGACATACTGGAAGCATATGGCTTACTTCTCAATAGAGACTGGTCTAGCAAGTTGCAAGGATATTTTGCTATAGTCTGGTCACATTTATGGTTTTTGTATCAAGGCAAAAGCAACCAGATTATAGTGCTGTCTGAGAGGTATATGAAGCACAACGTTACTCCCTTTGATGGTTAGAATGAACCGTTGGCTTTCACAAAACTTTTGTTCAGAAATTGCTTTCTGGAAATGCAGCTGGGGTGCTATATTGCACAGCCAAGCCCCACCCCACCAGATACACAATTGGGTATCCTTCCTTGCCCAATTGGTGAAAATGAAACTTGTACCATACTTTGTAATAGTAGTAATATGTTATATACCTAGGGGGGGATAATATGGCGTACCAAAGGAGGTACCCAAGGTAATAATGTAATAATGGGATGGGTCATAGTAATAAATAAGGTGGTTAACCCATATCATCTAAGGGACCACAAGCAGTTAGTAATAATGTAATGGGCCCATGGTATTAGTTTGATGGTATGAGGGAACCATGGTAATGACCCATGGTATTATATTGAGGCCTATATAGAGGCTAGAGACTCCATGTCAAGGAATAGTGTCAAGGATTATTGTATGAACAGGCATATGGCTTGTGGAGTGTTCTCCTTCCTTAAGGAGTGAATGTATGGTGTTGCCCTACCTTTCTATCTATTTCAATCTTATTATTCTTGGGTTATTTCTATTATCATAATATTTTTGGGGTAGATCTATAACAAGTGGTATCAGAGCACTTTCTTGGGCACAAAAGTGGAGAATTTTTTTTTATTTTTGCAGGATTTCAGGGGCGCCGAGAGTGCAGATCAGATCTGCACGTTTTGGTGCAATATCTACTAAATCTAATTGCAGATCTAGATTATTTATGAAAAAATATTCGATTTCAAAAAAAAAATCGGTTGAATCGGAATCCGGATGAAGGAGATGTCGCTGATTTAAAAATCAGTGGGGTTGCAGACAATTTTTCGGGGCAGCGAATTTGCGGCACATATCTGGACACCTTGGTGCAAGATCTACAAAATCTAATTGTAGATATGGATTCTGTGTGAAAAAATACTCAATTTCAAAAAAAAATTAGTCGAATCGGAGTCCGGATGAGGGAGATATCGCTGATTTAAAATCAGCGCTTTTTGCAGAAATTTTGGTGACGTCAGAGAGTTGCAGCACAGATCTGAAATTCTAAGTGCCGGGATAAAGATTTCTATCACATGAGCAGATGAAGAATGGTTGTTCCATTTCCGAATATAGGTCATAATAGGGATTCTGAGCAATATTGACTAAACTGTGACAATTTCAAATTTGCACAAGTAAGTGAATTTTTTCCAAACCTTCATGGCTTCTAGCAATGAATTTTTTACCGGGAATGATAAGGGTCCTACTATTGAAGAATACATAAATGAATACAAGAGGTTATTTAGACACAATTGGAAATGGGTGGCACTGGCTTTTTTTAAAGATAAGGCAGCCACATGTTGGGGATTACTTAACCAAAAGAAGTGTTTCAACCTGCCCGATGAAGAATTTGAAAAATTACTTTTAGACAGATGGTCTCATGCCAGAAAACAAGATAAGGAGAAACATGTGGGTCTATTTCCTACTGGTATATCCTTATTACAAGTTCATGGATTGATTCAAAAGAAGAAGATCATGGTTTCTATAAATCCTAGTTGCAAGCATAATTTTATCAATGTTAATTTGGCAAAAAAATTGCAAGTTCCAGCAAAACAAATTGAAAATACACAGGTTGATGATGAGGATGTTCAAATTTATAAGGATTTGAAGCTTTCTATGGATAAGTATGTGTTGCATGGTGATTTTTATACTTCAGAGATGGATGATATGGATGTTGTTTTGGGATATCCTTGGATGGAATCTGCAGGTACTATCAATATTAATGTGCAGAAGAAATTCCTGAAGCTCTGGTATAAAAAGAAGAAAATTACATTATAGGATATTTCCATCAATAAACAGGTAGAGTACATGGAGGTTGAAGCAGAAGATGTTCCAGGGACTGACATATCAGATGATGAGCCTTTAATGATCGACAATCAAACACAAACAGAGGCTGAAGCAGAAAAGGTTACAGGTACATCAGATGAGGGCTCAGTGGTTGAAGTCATATTGGAAAAGAAGACACCACAACAGGCACCACAGCAAGGTGAATTAAAGAAAAAGACACTGTGGGTTAAAACTTCAACATATCATCACCCACATCACCCCGCAAGAGAACAACCAACAAGATGGCGACCAATTAGCCACAAGGACAACAACCCCCGTATGACAGATAGCGAGGAGCGAAGATCCACCTACTACACATCAACACAGAAGAGCTGCCATAGTCAACTTCTATCTCAAGCAAGCGAGGCACCAGCGAGATCAAGGGTTCACCTTTCTCTTGGATGGCTAGATGCACGTGCATGGTACCAGTGGACTACTCCTTTGAGTAGATCTTATTATTTGTGTTCTTCCCATGTTTCGGGGACGAAACATGCTAAGGGGGGTGGAGTGTTATATACCTAGGGGGGATAATATGGGGTACCAAGGGAGGTACCCAAGGTAATAATGTAATAATGGGATGGGCCATAGTAATAAATAAGGTGGTTAACCCATATCATGTAAGGGACCACAAGTAGTTAGTAATAATGTAATGGGCCCATGGTATTAGTTTGATGGTATGAGGGAACCATGGTAATGACCCATGGTATTGTATGTATGAGGCCTATATAGAGGCTAGAGACTCCATGTCAAGGAATAGTGTCAAGGATTATTGTATGAACAGGCATATGGCTTGTGGAGTGTTCTCCTTCTTTAAGGAGTGAATGTATGGTGTTGCCCTACCTTAAGGGTTTGATCAATAAAGAAGAATTTCTATCTATTTCAATATTATTATTCTGGGGTTATTTTTATTATCATAATATTTTTGGGTTAGATCTATAACTTAATAGTAGTAGCACTATTATTAGCATTACTAGTGTGGCAAGTGGTCCTTGTATAGATGAGTTGTGGACCTTGTCTTTTGATGGATCAAAAACATAGGATGGCTCTGGAGCCTAGTGTGTTTTGATCAACCCAAGGAAAAGAAAGCATTTATTTTCAAGCTGCTTGGAGTTCGAGTGCACAAACAACACTATTGAATATGAAGCACTCATCTTGGGTTTGCACAAAGCCCTCACCCTCGACGTCACTATGATTAAAGTGGTAGGTGATTTAGAGATTATGGTACGGTGGGTATGTAACACCATACACTATGTCTCGCCTCATCTTAAAGGTTACCAGCAAGAGGTAGGGCGGCTTACTTCTAATTTTCAAGCTTTTAATATAATATTTGTACCAAGAATGTGCAAAGCAACGATAGATGCTTTGGTAAATGCAGTTTCTAGGATGACACCGCTTAGTGATAGATTCACTATTAAGATCTTGTATAATCCATCTATCCCCGAAAACATAACTAATTTGCGTGTTTTTGAAGATGATGAATAGATACTGCACTTTATGGACAATGTTGATGTTTTCAAAGACACAACCATAGATGAATATGTGCACGAGTAGTCTCTACAAGACACACCTGATGACAGCAAAGGAAACCCCATCTCCAAGGGTGTGGTTTCACTTGAGAAACTCTATGACTTGCAAAACCACTTCAAAGGGCCCAGGAACACCAAAACCCACAGTGCCACGCTGATGCATGAATGGATCAACCTAGTGTTGAAGCCCCGAAAATCGGGTCTACAACAAGGGGGATACCCGCCCGGTCGGACCTTGGTTGGCAGCTCCTTATCCGTTTGGTATAGCGGGTCCGACTGGGGATATGGGACCAGTTTCCCAATTTATGAGTGTGTGTGTGTAGAATTTGATGTTCCTGATCTAACAGTTCCTAATTAAGATATTCTAATTCTAACTTTAATCTAATGCTATGCTATTGTATTCTAATAAGCAGCAACATCTAAGTCTATACTAACCCGGGGTGTAATTCTTCTATTATGCGATCTAAAAAGATTTCAAATAACAACTAGTAATAAAGATCATTCAGCTATTATGAGAAAAGAAATCAATAAGGATGAACCACTTCGTATAAAAAGTTAGATGAAACAGTTGTGAAAAACATATCGCATAATGAGCTATTCATACATTAAGCATAAATAAATAGCTATCACCATACAAAAGTGCCAAATGATAACTCAGGCATTCATGCAGTAATATATAAACAACTAAAAATTGTATATCACTTTAACACATAAGCAGGAATGGTTAAGAGATAAAAGTATATTTATAACTAGTCCTACTCATGAGCTTCAAGAGACAATGAATTATCTCTCCTTGATCTAACATCCACTAAGAGTACAGAAGTGCAACATCAGTAGCAGATATTAAATGCAAACATCAACAAATCCTATTCCATTCATTCATCAAAACCTCCTTGGAAGGTGCAAAAGTGCATGTTCTGAGGACAAGTTTTTGACAAATTTCTGGACCCTTCTCTAAATGCATGAGAATGGTTTAAATACTACTAACTAAATCTAAAAATAACTTATTTACAAAAATATAGGATGCGGTTTAAATGACCGTCCTCTTTTCAGGAAAATAAAACAAAATTAAAGCTAAAATTGAACCTAAAATTAAACTACTTCTGTATTTGGTCTTTGAAATCGCATGTATGCAGCATCTGTTTAAGGAGAGTCAGCTGGCTGACTTCCGCTTTTAGCTGAGCTGAGAAAACAGAATTGACAAGAGCTGGTGCCATTTTTTCGGCCGCATTTATGATACACTTAACAGTCATCCACTAGCTATGTGGCTTCACCAAGTATGCCCAGTAATAATCCCAGTTTAACTTATTTAGCCCTTGAATTTCTTTTGCCTTTTCTTGTGCTCTCTGTTTCCAATCTGCCTCTAGTTGTTGTGCGTTCGGTAAATATCCTGGAGTGGTCTCTGCGATCAAATTTTCCCTGTGCAAATTTTCATTTACACAATCAATAAGACTGCTTGCTGCCGTGGCTGCTCCTTCTGCTGCTTGTTCTGCCTCCCTGATTTGCTTGTCCCATTTGTTGAAGAGCATTTCTTTATGGTTTTGATTTACTTGGTGCACCTACTCTTTTTCCCTCATCTTTTTCTTGCCAAGCCAAATATTCAGTCACTCGTTTATCAATTAGATCATAGTCACTTCGTAAATCTACCACTTGATTAGTGGTTTTATCACTAATTTCACAATAATAACTCCACTGTGATATCTTTTGGCCCAACGCTTCTTGCTGCTGTAGTAATTGTTCATTCAAGGAAATGGACTCCGTAATAAATTCTGTAAGCTTAGGGTTGTCTTTGTGCATCTCTTGTAAATCCTGTAACTGCTTTCCTTTCTCATCCAAACTTTTCTAATATCCTATCTGCATTTGCTGGAAGTCCTGCTGCAACCTCTCAAGCTGTTTCTGTGCTTCATTATTGGTGTTAGCTTGTTGCAACTGTTGTTGCAGTACTTGTATCTGGTCTTCCCTTTCTTTTAGCAACTGTTGTACCTCAGATGCTTTATCAATAGTCGCAGAGGTGTATGCTCCTGCGATCTGAGATAGTTTGGTGAGATTTTCAGTAGGATTGCTAGTGGGATCTTTCCACAAGACGTCTAATTGTTCTGCGTCTTGAGAGGACACGCTCTCCAATTTCCTTTTCTTCCTTTGTCTTCTTACTACTGCCTTGTGCTGTGGGCTATAAAATATATCCAGAGGAGGAATTTCTTCTACTTTGAGTATAAACTCAGAGGATGGGGCAATAGGAATATGCTCCATATCTGAGACATCGCTGACTGCTCTTGTGACTACTTCTTTTGCTACCTGTGCATTGCTCACAGGTGTTTTTATGGTTTGTCCTTCAAGATTGATCAAGTCGTTGAAGGTTTCCCGTTCTTTATCTAGTTCAGTTATGACTGGTGGTGCTTGAATGACGAGAGGGAGAGGATCTCTTTGCGGGGAGGCAATAACTTGCTGATGTAGAAGTTCCATTGACTGGGCAGTATCCTTTACTGACCCTTCGCTCTTATCCTGTTCATTTCCGGATCTTTTAGAGTGTTCAGACATTTCTTTTTCAGACTTGGATTTAGATCCATTAGTGCTTGAACTCCCACTAAGACTAACACTTGGAGTTGGTTCTCTTGAGGGTAGGCATAGTTTCTCTAGAGGAATACTGGCTAACCTTCTTTCTCTGTATATTTTGAACTTTTGGAATTCTTCTGGAGATAATTGCAATTGGGCTGCGTGCAGAATTTCTTCAAGTGTGCTTTTCTGTTGGAATATATCATCAAATAAATCCTTTTCTCCAGAGAACACCTTTATCTTGACTGTAGTTGTGAAATTCTGGGCAACCTCATTAGGGTCAAATGGTCTTCCTGAAAATTTGAATAGCTGTAAACACGTCATATTCTTTACTTCTGTGAATGCGTGGCCTACATCAAATAGCGAAAAGGCCCCACAGGCTACAGGAAACTGTGGCCATATAGCCTTCTTTTTGTCCTTTAAATCTTTAGTTAGACCACCTTCCCCACAGGTTTGATAGGCAATCTCTCGAGCTAAGAGTTTATCAGGGATATACAAAGGTAGGACATGAGGGGGTGCAGAACTTCCAAATACCCTGACATAAGTAAACAATTCCTCCCCGAACCATCTTGCGACAGGGAGGATGTCTACCTCTGCTTCAGGCGAGCACCTCAGGGGGTCTTTATCATACAACATTCTGTACAAGGGCAGCATAATTCCATGACAAATCTGGTAGAAGTATGGAGTGAACTGAGAGTCCCACAACTCTTTATGATAGACATGGATGGGTAAGGGGTCTTGAGTTGTCCACTTCCAACCCATAACAGGAAACTTAGAAACATAACATATTGAATCCATTATATATGCAGATAGGTAAAAAGGAGGATAAATTCTCTGAGCCGCAGCTCTTTTGGACCGGTAACTGACAATGGTCATGACTAGGTTATCAGATAAAATTTTGGCCCAATCTACAATAGTGGCATTTGCAGCAACATCCAATAATAGTAGCCATTTGGATGAAAATTTGTTGATATCTGGCATTCCAAATATTCTACAAAGCATGGTAGCAGCAACGCAATATGGGGAGGTAAGGGAACCAGTACTGTACATACCGTGTTTATCTTTCTTCAGCGGTTCATCTCTCCTGGACCAGTCTTTGGTGGTTTCTGCCAGGTCCTGATTTTCCTTTACAAATTTCTCCATAAATTGCTTGTTATAAGTTGCCTGTGGCTCCGGAAGATGATACATGAGCTTTAAATCCTGCGCAGCAAATGAACCGATGAGTCCTTGACCATGAATTTTGAACTGTCTATTTCTGATTTCTGCGCTATCCAGTATCCACTTGACCATGTCCGTGTATGGGAGGATTTTTGGCCTTGCTGCTATCCGATGTAAGAATGAGCAAGCTAGCTCTGTTAGGGATGCTTCAGAAGGACTCTGTGAGCCTGCAATAGCAGTAACTTCCATTACTCTGGGATTCTCCTCTTCGAGCAGATTATACATGCCTTCCCACGTAGCTATTCCTGCGTCTCTGTTACAAGCCGTGTCTGTATACAAAGGCGCCATTTCCTTTTCTTCAGAGCTCGGGGCTTTGCTTTTCTTTCCCATTTCAACCTGCGTATTGCTTTGTATCGTCCTCTGTTCTCCGTTCCTGCAATTCACAAGTGAAGTAGAAATGAATGACAAGGAAGGGTGATGGGAGAGTTTTAAATGCCGCAGACATACCAAATACACCACCTTACGTGAAATGATTCTTTGAAAAGCACGCACTCATATTCCATTAATAACTGACAACTAACTCCTTTATTAGCATTTAAAGCGCATAACCATGTGTCAGCTTATGGAAAATACTTTTCTTGAATAACGTGCCCGAAAGATCTGCGATGGAGCGATTTTGCGATTTTCTTCGCAACATCGCAGATCGCAAAATCGCAGAATCACAAAAACACAACATCGCAGCGTTGATCTGGCATGACGTCGCAACATCGCTTTATCGCGAAATCGTGATATCGCAATATCGCAGATCGCAGGAGTGTTATGTATGACAAATTTCGTTAACCTGTTTCTTGCGAGATGCGATCTTGCGATCAGCGTCATCGCATATCGGCAGATTTTGAAGTGTTTCATGTAAGTTATGCTGAATGTGACGCGATATTTGTTCATTATCGTGATCTCGCAAATGTTGGAATTGTGCTTGTAAGGTGGCATCTCACTATCTTTTTACGATGTGATTTTCCTAATTAAAGATTTTTACCTTATCATAAACTTAGATTTTAAGAGTTTCCAAGGAGCTTCCTAAGCTTATGATGGTAACTTTATTTGCGGAAAGAAAATTTAAGCACTACTTTTATTTTCCTGGATTTTATAACTAAGGGTCCCCACACATTTAGTATTACGAATAACACTAAATGAGAAGGGGGGTTGTTGCTGGCTACAACACCTAGGAACAAAAAAAAATCCGAAGTTTGTAAATCTCAGTACATGTTGCACACCAGAGGAGAAGCAAGCCTTTGTCTGCCTATTCAGATAGTACCATGATGTATTTACATGGACATACGATGACTTGAAAACATATGACATGTGAATAATCCAACATGTCATTCCAATAAAAGAAGGGGTCAAGCCGTTTCATCAGAAACTCAAAAAAGTTCATTCATCACTTGAACCCCTCATACAGAAAGAATTGACTAAGTTGTTGGATGCTCGGATCATATACAAGGTTTGTCATTCTATGTGGGTTTTGAATTTAGTTCCTGTAAGGAAGAAGTCTGGAGAGATCCGCCTGTGCATAGATTTTTGAAATCTTAACAAGGCCTCGGACAAAGACAACTACCATGTGTCGTTTATGGAGCATATCTTGCAGACAGTATATAGAACCGAAATGTTTTCTCTCCTTGAGAGATTTTTTGGATATAACTAGGTTCTAGTAGCAGAACTTGACAGACTCAAAACTAGTTTCTGTACCAAGTGGGGTACGTTCGCTTATAGAATAATGCTATTTGGACTTGTAAATGTAGGTGCAACCTTTCAGCGCACTATGGACATCACCTTTCGTGGGCTCATCAGACAGAGCGTGGTGGTCTACCTTGACGACATGACAATCTTTTCAAGAAAACGGTCAGACCACCTACACCATCTGAAGAGTGTATCCTTGTTGAAAGTACAGGATATCCTTGAATCCCATGAAGAGTGTATTTGCAGTGTTTGAGGGGAACCTCCTTGGGCATATTATCACTAAGAGTGGGATCAAGGTTGATCCAGACTGAGTTTGTAATATCACACAGATTCCTCACCTAGTTAACAAGAAAACTATGCAGGCCTTCTTAGGAAAGATTAACTTCCTCCATAAGTTCATCTCATATTATGCGCAAATTTTCAAACCTATCCAAGATATGATCAAGAGGGATGCAATCTATAGCTGGGGAAAGAAGTAAAATGTTGTGTTTTCCTGTGTCAAGCAGGCAATAGCAAATGCACCTATGATGTACAACCCATATTTTAGCAAATATTTCTTGTTGTATACATTCATTTCCAGCAATTCACTCGTTGTAGTGCTCACATGGAAGGATGAGTTGAAAAGCGAATGTCCCATCTCCTTCATGAGTGCATGCAGGGACCCGAGCTCAACTATCCCACCATGGATAAACATGAATATGATGTATACAAGGCGATGAAACACTTTAGACCCTACCTGCTGAAAAATCATTGCATAGTCTTTGTGCCACACCCAACAGTCAGAGTGCTGCTTGTTCAACAAGAGTTGGGTGAAAGATGTGTGAACTAGATGATGGGACTTCAGGAGTATGATCTTGATATCAAGCCAATTAACACTATTAATTCTCATGGTATTTTCAGACTAGCAGCAGAAGTAATACATGCCCAAGAGGAAGAAGAAGAGCTTGTTGGTTGGGACCAAGAAATTGAGATGTATAATATAGCGCGAGCACCATCCACTTCTCATGAAAACTCTTGGTACGAATAAGTGTGCCAGTACCTTGAGCATGGCACCTTGCCCTTTCACTTCTCCACATGATAGAAGAGGGCACTTTGCCTCAAATCTTTATCTTACCAGTTGATGCATTGAGTGCTTTACAGAAAGCACAATAACGGAATTTTTCTCTAGTGCCTAGAGGCACAAGATTCAGAGAGAGTACTACATGACATGCATGATAGACCAGTTGGAGGTCACTTCACGGGTAACAAAACTGCTCATAAATTCATGAGAGTTGGTTTCCACTGGCCCACATTGTTTAAGGATGCACATGCTTATGCTCACAAGTTCCTAGTTTGTCAGCGATGTGCTGGTAGAACCTGAAGAGCAGTAGCCCCACTGCAGCTTGTTGTAGTGGATGAACCATTCCAACAGTGGGGCTTAGATATCATTGGGGAAATCTTCCCCCATTCATCAAGGAAACACCGCTACATTCTAACTGCTATAGATTACTTCACGTGGTGGACGGAACAAGTTCCACTCAAATAAGTGAATGACCAGGAAGTCATTAGCTTCCTTCAACAGAACATCATCTCGAGGTTTGGTGTTCCCGTATCACTTGTTTTTTACAATGCAACTTACTTATCTTCATTTAAATTGTATGATTTTTCATTAAAATATGGTATTGTGCTTAAACACTCATCTAAATACTACCCACAAGGGAATTGCCTTGCTAACTCGACAAACAAGAATCTTATTTGCATCATCAAAAACACCATTTACTCTAAGCAGTGAAACTAGCATTCTGCCCTCGTGAATTCACTTTGGGCTGATCGAGTTACACCCAAGCCCTCTCTGAAAAAATCTCCATACTTCCTTGTATACGGTAAAGAAGCAATCCTGCCACCAAATATCTACTTGCCTGCTCTTCAATTATCCCAATAATCCTAAGGCAAGTTATTTCTATTGATTCAGTGTAAGATGGACACATTATACAAGTTACAGGAAGAAGAGTTGAAAGAAAAAGAAGAATTTACACTCCACCAGAACTGTATCAAGATATGGTTCGATCACAAGTCTGCAGGGAATTCTAGATTCATTGTGGGTGACTTAATCTTAAAATGGGATAAACCCCATGAAGACAAAGGCAAACATGTGAAGTTCCAGTCTTCGTGGATTGGTTCATCCATGGTTCGTAAAAAACTTGGCCAGCACACGTATCGCTTGCAATCACTTGACGGGAGGATTGACAACCTTCCCATCAATGGCAAAGATTTAAAATGTAATTTTCAATTATCTAGGGCCATGCCCCACCAATGTACATAACATGCTTACTGTTGCTTTGTTTCTTTGTTGTTTTTGTTTTGCTTCTTTACTTTCCTGTTTTTGTTTTGTTTTCTTTTCTTTGTTTTGGTTCTCTTGTCATTTTGTTTTGTAAATAAGTGTTGTCCTATACTGTTCTAGCTTTTGAATAAGTATGTGGCTGAGTTTAAAGAGTCTTGTGACACTACAACACTTGGCCATTCATGTGTCTAACTTCTTTGTACTTGGCTGTAACTTTTGGCCAATGAAACCTAGACAGAAAATATGAAGCGTCTGTAAGGGAAGCTCTAGTAAAACTATGAACCTATGTCCAAACTAGGAAACCCCATGCCTGTACTCACTCTTCTGCTCAATTTGTTCAATCTTAATCCAACTAGTAGAAATGGAGAAGGTGAAAAATCTGAACGAGCATACCTAAATCATAGGTCTTATATGCTTCTCTGAAGGAACTGTTATCACTCAAAAATTTCTCTAGAAGTTATTAGAAGAAATAAAATGACTGAGGAAAGCACAAACCAACTTTGGAGCATAGGCTCTAGCCAACCTAGGCTCAGAGAGGGATCTCTCCATATGATTTAGTTTTGTTTGCTTGGATTTCAGGCTAGTTATGAACGTTAAAATGGGTTTTTAATTTATATTCAAGATTGGATGGTGGGATCCTTGAAACAGATGGATAAAATTATGTCTTTAGACCATTGGGATATGGAGTCAATAGAAGGGAAGTAACACTGGATCAACTCACTAAAGGGAATGTTCAAAGGGAAAGCTAGCAGAGTAAAGTGCAGGTCTTTGGAATAGGGGGGCGAAATGCTTTTAATCAGGGTGCGAGAGCAATTAAGGGTTCTTAGACCGAAATGTAAACAAGAGAGGGTAATCGAAAGAAAATGGCAATTAAGAATCCTTTGATCTAGATTAGCAAGAAACAACCTAAACTAAGGAACAATTAAGAATTCCTTAACTTAGATATCGGTTGAAAACATTTATATGCATAACTGTTAAAACAGAGTTTAATTAAACAAATTCTGAGATATTGTTCTAGTTATAGCATTCAAATTCAGAAATACATTAAATATTCTGGAAAAAATTTAAGAAAGATAATGATAACATAGGAAAATACTTGTCTTCACTTCACTCAACACATGAATCCTGTGAAATATCTTGTCTTTATTCATCAATCCAACTTGCTGGCTCAGTCAATGATACAATAGCTTTACAGTCCTTTTAATCAAAATTCTATACAAATGTCTAAGAATCCACCCTACGTACTTCGAATTGTGAAGTATTTATAAAAAAATTATTACAAAATATCTCAAACTAACTTGAGATTTAATTTAGGAAAAAAATATCTTCTTGCAAGAAGATAGAGACAGCTTATTGAACTTCTTTCATGTTGTCCCATTTATTTTGTTATTGTTGGCCTTTATGGTTTGGTTTTAGCCCTTTATGCTACTTTTTTGTTTGATCTTCTACGCTGGAAGCTTCATTTACGTTTGGCTTTCATCTAATACTCTTTGACGCTGATACTCTTTGACTCTGCTGACATGTTTTCATCTTTTCACCTGGTTGTTTTTCTTTTACTGTATTTTTCTCACAGTAAATCAGTCAATTTCTCCCATAATTCAGCATCTGGTAATTGGATCTTCAACATTCTTCTGTATATTTCATCTGCCTCAGTGTACTTGGAAAATGTGGGCTTATTGATGAACAAATGTTTTACCTCATGCTGGAGGTAAAACAAGTTTTCAAATGTTTGATAAAGTACTTTGCCTGTTGGCAATGCCTTGATCGATGATGTACTAACCTGTTTTTTTGCTAGCTCTCTGATTTTGTTGTTATAATCCTGTTGTGTCATGAGCTTGTCATTTATTACTAAGGGACTAGGTAACCCTTTCTCTCTCAAAATTTGAAATTTAGCCATAAATCTATCAACGGCTACCTACATGTTCTAACATTTGTCCTCCAAGTTTAACATCAAGTTTCTCTTGGAAAGGATCTTCCTCACTTCCAAAATTGTTAATCCTCGACGGTTTGGGATTAATTAATACTTAATCATGGATTCAATCGATTGGGCAGGGTTTAATGATGGGATTTACCTATTCGTCGGGATATGGGGTAAATGATATAGTTTATAATTAAACTAAGGGTTGGGATATTTATATAGGGAATTTAATTAATATACGGGAAAAGGTATATGAGGATTTATATAATAAAGTTAAAAATTAATATGAATTGAATATGCGGAGTGAACTTTACCACTACGCATAAATGTAAAATATTCTCATACATTTGATACTTAGGATAAAATACTTTTGTGGGTTTTTTGAGTGAAATAGAATTTACATGGGGGTTTTTACTTTTCCTAGGCAAATTAAGTTTAACCTTCGGAAAAGGGGTTTTATTAGGGAAATGAAGGGAAATGAATTTTATGAAGGGAATTCTAACACTTGATGTCCATAAGTCATTAAGCCGAGGGTCTGATCCCACCAAAAGTCAGAGAAATTCTCTGAGCCTCTTTGACTTAAAGGATTTAAAGTGCTAGAACACACTTGTGGATAGGAAATTAGTAAGTAAGGGGAAAAATGAATGAGGGGGAGTTAATCACGTTAACTTGCAAACCTTTGTTCTTACTTCCATAATTGATCATACATATAGAAATATGTGTCTAATCTTGATGCATGTGTTTTGATCCAATCAACTTTATACTTCAACAACCTTTCTTCTACTTACCCATTACTTACCCTACCATTTTTTATTCATTTTATTTGGGTGCATTTAGACTAGAAAACCCTTATCATCCATTTTTCTTTTATAAAACAAACTATCTACTTCTAACCTTATATCATCGAAGGGCTTATATTAAACTGGTGAGCTCCTTTTATTTTCTCTACCTATCTAATGATTTGCCAAGATTAAATTGTTTGGTCAGATTTTATTCTCTAATTATAAACATAAAATTCAAAGCATGATATAATCAAGGTTAAATAGTTTGATTACCATGTATTGTGGCATGAATAACAAGCTGCACACAATCATGATTATGCATAAAAGTAAATAGTAGTGAATTTAGACTTACACACTTTCATGGTCTCTTTTTGTTTTTTTGGGGTTCATATATTTTCATTTTGTTGACCTTCTCTTATTCTTTTTGTCCTTTGATATTTATTTTAGGACATACCCTCTTTACATTTTTTAATTTTTTAACATGGAAAACATTTGCAGAAAGCAAAGGTATGTACAATATTGCAAGGCTTAACCTCAGTGATACAAAATTATGACTCCTATTGGTATAGGAACCTAACAGTGGATCCACTTGGGGATGGCATTTTCTAGTGAAATGTCAGGAACTCTAGATATCAGTAGCCTTTGAATTGTTGTTGATGTTACCTTGCAAAGTGTCCTTCTGTGAATCTGAATTATTGATACTTATGAGTGTAAATATTTTAAAGCTTAGGGCCTTCTCTTCGGGCTTCAACTTCAAAGATCACCATCCAATCCAAATTAGACCTTTTAAATAAAGTATGTACAAATGGGAAATGAAAATTAGTAACTTGGTTCAAAGTAATGTTTTAGCATTTGACCATTCACTGGCCCACCTTTTGCATCTGTACCATTAATTTCTCTCAAGAAGAAGGAATTATTTCCTCTATAAGAATAAATGACATAGGGAACTTTCCATAGGAAATCAAATCTCCCATGTTTACCTTTGTCTTCTCTCCTTGAATCCCACTTAAGCACTTTGTCACCAATGTAGAAATCTTTAGCCTTGGTTTTCTTATCAAAAATCTTTTTAATATTTTCCTACACAAATTGAGACTTGACATAGACATATTCTCTGGTTTGTTGTAGATGAATAGTTTGGTTGATTCTTCTTTGGATACTATTTGGTTCAACCTGCAATTCTTGAAGTATCTTCATTACTGGTATTCCCAAAGAGGATGGAAATACAACTTCCATCCCATAAACTAGTTGATAGGGAGAAGTACCAATTGATTTCTTAGTAGTCAATCTATCTGCCCATAAGGTATTGACTAGATTTTTATTCCAAGTTTTCTTATTGTCCTCTATAAACTTCTTGATGATGTTTACTAGGCTTTTGTTTGAGGATTCTTCCAGTCCATTACCTTGAGGGTAATAGGCTATGGAATGGCCAAGGGTGATATGGTATTTATTGCAGAAATCTATCATTCTTTTGGATTTAAAGGTTGTTGCATTATCAGTAATGAGCTTAGTTGGACATCCAAATCTTGATAGAATATTGGTTTCAAGGAAGGTTATGATAACAGTATCTGTGGCTTGCCTTGAAGGTATGGCCTCTATCCATTTTGTGAAGTAGTCTGTGGCTGTGAGGATCCATTTGTGCTAGGCAGAGGAGGGTGGGTGAATTTTGCCAATGAAGTCTAAACCCCATTGTTGTAAAGGTATTTATGCAGAGATTAGCTTGATGGATAAAGGTAAGATCTTTTTCTTCCCCTAAAAAATTTGGCATTTGTGACAGGAGATCACATATTTTTTGACATCAGCAAACAAGGTAGGCTAGTAGAAACTAGCTCTAAGGATTTTATCTACAGTGGTCTTCTAGTAAAGGTGTCCTCCACAGTCACCTGCATGAAATTATTCCATTAGACTCTTCTTTTAATAAGCAATTGAGAAGAATACCTTCATGATCTCTCCAAAATAGAGCATTGTCTAATATACAAAACTTCAAAGGCTTCATCTTCAAAAACCTACTTTTAGTCCTAGATAATTTAGGAGGAGCTTGTAAATTCAGTAAAACATAAATAATATCAGCATACCAAGGTGATTGAATAAAGGTTTGGCTGATTAGTGGAATCGCCATCTCCTCTTCATTATCTATTACTGTAATAAAGTTTATATCCAAGGCCTGATAGTTCGATTCAGCCATAAGTTTGGCTAAACCTTGGCCCTTGATTAACATAATAGGTTTGATTTCTATATAATACTCTAAAATAGTAGCAATCCACTTTCCCCTCTTTCCATCAGGACCATCCTGAGTTAGGATGTCTTTAACTACTGAATTAGGAATGTAGGCTACTATATGAGAATATAAGATGTATACTGTAAAGTCCTTAATGGCTTTGACTAGAGCCAAGGCTTGTTTTTCCATTATATTGTATTTCAAGGTGGCGTCTCTCAAGGTTTTGTTGAAGAAAGCAATGGGTTGTTTATAGCCCTGGACATTTTTTTGCAATAGAACTGCAGCGATTGTGTGCTCAGAAGCAAAGGAAAACAAGATGAAATCTCTGTCAAATCTAGGACTGATTAACACAGGTGTTTTAGTCAAGGCTAGTTTTATGTCTTCAAAGGATTTTTTAGCCTCAACAGTCCATTTTATGGTGAAGTCCTTTTTCAGAATGTTGTTTAATGATCTAATTAACTTTGCCAAATTAGATATAAATCTTCTAATAAAATTAATTTTTCCTAGGAAAGCTTGTAACTCTTTAATGCTCCTAGGGTGTTTTATTTGCAGGATGGCTTTTATTCTAGCAGGGTCTATTCTTATACCATCTTTTGAAATTATGTGACCTAACAACTTTCCTTCTTCTAACCCAAACAAGGACTTTTTGGAGTTTAAAGAGATTCCAAATTTCCTGCATTTAACAAAAACGTGCCTTAGATGCTCCAAATGTTGATAGTCAAATTTTGAAAATACAGTAATATCATCTAAATATATCATAAGGAAATCATGAATTTCTTTTACAAAGGTTATATCCATAGCCCTCTGGAAAGTGGCTCTTACATTCATTAGCCGAAAAGGAATTTTCACATACATAAATATGCCCCAAGGAGTAGTAAAGGCAGTTTTGGGTTGGTCATTTCGATGAACCAAGATTTGATTGTAACCAGAAAACCCATCCACCAATAAGATTCTGGTTGATCCAAATACTCTCTGTAAAATGTGGTCCCTTTTGGCGAGAGGGTAATTGTATTTTAGTGACACATTGTTGAGGTTTTTGAGATCCACACAAAGTCTGATCTCCCCAATTTTCTTTCTAGTTGGCACCAAGTTTGAGATCCAATGAGAAAATCTGATTGGTGCAATTATTTTGGCATCATACATCCCCTGAATTTCATTTTCAATGACAGGTAATAAGACAGGATTAATCATTATAAGTTTTTTTTTGAAAGGCTTTTGATTTTCTTTAATAGGAATTGTGTGCTGGATGATGTTGGTGTCATAGGATTTGAGGTCCTCGTAACTCCAAGCAAAGACATCCTAAAATTATTTCAACAACTTGATGTGTTTTACTTTTTCAGTTGGGGGTAATGGTTTTGAAAGTTTGATCAGTTTAGGATTTTCATCAATGCCTATATTACATTCCTCTATATCAGACCTCAAAGGTTCCATTTTAGGTTTCCTAGGAACATCATTTAAATCAAATAAATCTTTTAGATGGTTTAATCCCTTTGGTAAGAAGTTATCTTTGAGTTTAATTACTTTGGTTTCTTGACTGATTATTTCATCAACCTCAATTTTCTCTAATTTGTCTACATCTAATTTGCTAAATTTAATTGGATTGAGTCTATCTATTTCATCACCTTCTATCTCATTTATTTCTATCTCATCCTTAGTGTCAGGATATGTTGATGTATTAGTGTCTATATTGTTATTGGTAAACTCTTCCTCTGAAATTAAAAAGTTATTTATCTGTTTATCATCAAAAATATTTGCAAACTCTTCAAATTATCTGGAATCGCGGGTCTATGCCTAACTTCAATAGTGTACAGATGGTTGGGTTGGAAGGGTAATTGGTAGGTGCTGGAAAACATTGCTAAACTATGGGCTTGCATGTTATGTTTTCTAAGAATTACTGCAAGCTTTGATTCTAGGAAAGTGTTAAGTATTTCTACGATAGTTCCCCTATAAAAAATTAATCTAGGGTCCTTTGTCATATATACACCATCAATCTGTTTTAAAATTAGTTCAGAGTCTCCCATGACAGAAACTCTTTTAGCTCCTAGATTCCTAACTAACTTAAGACCTAAAATTAATGCTTCATATTCAGCCATATTATTGGTACATTTAAAATTCAATCTATATGCATGGCCTTTTGAGTAATAATTTTCCAAATTATATATCCACACTCCTGCTCCTACCCTATTGAGTGATCCATCAAATTCTAAATGCCATAACATCTCATGATCCATATTTACACTATCTAGTGCCACGAACTTTTCATCATTTATAGCAATTTGACTGTCTCATTCATTGAATAGTTTTGTAGTCTAGTTAGTTTCACTTTGTGTAGAAACTGCAATTTCTTTTGGTTCTGCAATAGTATTGTCTGGAATTTTTTCTTGTGTTTGAGCAACGTTATACAGGATAAAAGAATCGATATCTAAGTGTATAGAGTAGATGGGAAAGTTTTGAGGACAATCCTGGCTACTTACCATATATTTCATTAAGGTTTCTCGGTATAGTTTCTTAGGTTGTCCAAAAACAGAGATTGTTGCATATGACATATCTAGTTGTAAGGATCCCTGAAGTTTGGCTCCCCATGATCTGGATAACAACATGCCATACTTTGGTGGGATGTTAGCAACTACAATATCCATAAGGATGATTTTGGCAAGATATTGGACTAAAGTGACACACAGGTCTTTAATCAATCCTAGACACTTTACCTGACTGGAGTCAAATGAGAATAAGTCTTTGTAAGGCCTTGTAATGTCTAGGTTTAATTTCTCCATCACTGATTTGGGCATTAATTTGTGAAAGGCCCCAGAATCCAACATTTCATTGTGTAAAATTTTGTCATGGATGTTAAGGCTAATGTAAAAAGGTGGAACTCCTCATTCTAATGGATTGCCATTAAAATTTGGACCGAATATGAGTTCTAGTTGGTCATCAAACAAGTTGAATGAATCCTCATTTTCAGCAATGTTTAAGGTCTGGGTTATCTGTGATTTATAAGTTTCATTCTTGATTAGTTTTATTAAAGGAACTGAAATCTTTAGCTTTTCTATCTTTGTTCCCAAATTGAATGGCAAAGAGACTTTTTCTATTTGAAGGTTTTGAATTTTTGCAGCAGGGATTTGAGTAGGCTTGTCTTCTTTTCCTTTATTGGGGACCTCCTTATGTGGATTTTCAAATCTAATGTTTTGAGCTTTGTCCACTGGTTCCTTAGGTGGAATTGAAGTGGATGGTTGATCAGCAGAAGGTTGATCAGAGGTTATGTCTACAATTGTGGGGCTAGAAGGTTTTGGGTTTTCCCTAGGGAGAATTTGGAGGATTTTTGAAACAGGGGCTTCTTTTATTTTCTTGGGTTGATTTTGTACTGTTTTCTTAGTTTGGTCAGGGACATCAGCATTCTTTTTGCTTCTTAGGTTATATTGTTTATGAACTTCAAATATGGAAAAATCATATCCCTGTTTGTAATCAAATGATTCCCCAGACTGTAATTGTAATTGCTGCAGCATATACAGTTCCTGCTCATCTTGGATTATAAAAACGGTGTCCTCGTCATTTATTCCCATTAGGTTAATTTGTGTATCTTGTTCTGGATCTTCTGGATGGGATGTCTCTGCATAATTTTCTTGAAAAGAAGGCCTAATGTTTTGATCCGGTCATTTTTCCCAATGTTTTGGTTTTTTTCTAAAATTTGGGTTTCTAACTGGAGGTTCTTGTTGGTTATCCCATTGGGATTTTCTCTCTATGTTCTCTATTCTATCCATTAGTCTTTCCATACTTTTGGATAAACTATCTATTTTAATGTCAAATGGTGAAGTTCTGTCCTTTGCAGTTCCTCTCCTTTCATTTCTAGCTCTAGACCTTTTAGCTAACAAATTAGCTTCTACATTAACTGCTACACTTTGCATTTCTTCTAATATTGGGAGGTTTCTTTCCCTAAGTTGGTATGCCATATCTGTGTCAAAACCATAAGGGAACTTTATTAATGCTAAGTTAGGTGGGGGTCTAAGGTTAACTGGGATTGCATTATATATATATTATTTAATCTAGTGCAATAATCTTGAACAGTTTCATTAGGCCCTCTTCTAATATTCTCATATTCTGAAAGGATTTGTAAGGGATTCTTTTTCTTTTCGCATCTATCAATAAATAACCTTTGGAAATTTGCTAGGTCTGCAATATGGTTGGCAAGAACAAATTTGAACCACTTCTTGACATCACCAGTCAAAGTTTGGGCAAAGAGTCTCATCTAGACATCTCCTTCATCTATTTCATGCAATTCAAAAAAGTCAGACATCTTGTTTACATGTTGCTTGGCAGTGTACTGACCAGTAGCATCAAACAAGAAAATCTTACTCTGATAATCTGCAGGCATAGCATGAAGTTGGGCAGGTAAAATGAGAGGAGCATATATGTTTGCCATTGCTGTGAGTTGGGAGAGGCTGAGATGTGGGGTTGAGGTACTTGGAGATGATGCAACAGTGGATGAAGAACCAGGACTAGTAGATGATGAATGAGTAATGATAGGTTGGTGAGGGAGTGTAGGTATAAATGGTGGTGAAGAATGGACTTCAGAAGGTATTATTGTTGAAGTTGAAGGGAACAATGGTGAACTCAAAGTAATGGACAATTGTTCAGAAAGCTTAGGGGTCATGGAAGTATTAATGGATGATTGTGGAGATTTCAGAATGTATTCATCAATTGATTTGTTGGCCTGTTGAACTTCAAGGTTTGCAATAAAATCAGGATCTAGAACTGTTTCATCGATTGCATTTTCAAATTTTGTCCTAAATAATGAATGTTCAAATGGCACATCAAAGGGAAGTTCTTCTAAAAATGACCACTCATCAGGACATGAATTAGCTTTAACTACTGGTATTTGGCTAACAGAACATTCATCTTTTTTAGATTTTCTTGAAATTAGGTTGGGATTATCAACTACTGGGGCAGGGTTTGGATCTGGATTAGCCCTAGTAAAATGAGTCTTCCTAGAAGCCAGAATTTCAAATTTTTTAATTATTTTTGTGATATTTTTTTAAAATAACTTCTAACAAATGACTTTAAGAGGATTAGAATGTAGATTTAGAATTTTCTTAAAGCTTTATTAGGACTGAGGATTCGTTGGTCCCCAGTATGGTCACCACTATGTTATCACTCAGAAATTTCTCTAGAAGTTATTAGAAGAAAGAAAATGACCGAGGTAACCACAAACCAACTTTGGAGCATAGGCTCTAGCCAACCTAGGCTCAGAGAGGGCTCTCTCTATATGATTTAGCTTTGTTTGCTTGGATTTCAGGCTAGTTATGAATGTTCAAATAGGTTTTTGATTTATATTCAAGATTGGATGGTGGGATCCTTGAAATAGATGGATAAAATGATGTCTTTAGACCATTGGGCTATGGAGTGCAACATTCGATCAACTCACTAAAGGGAATGCTCAAAGGGCAAGCTAGCAAAGTAAAGTGCAGATCTTTGGAATAGGGGGGTGAAATGTTTTTAATCAGGGTGAGAGAGCAATCAACGGTTCTCAAACCGAAATGTAAAGGGAAATTAAGAATCCTTTGATCTGGATTAGCAAGAAACAACCTAAACTAAGGAGAAATTAAGAATTCCTTAACTTAGATATCAGTTGAAAACATTTATATGCATAACTGTTAAAATAGAGTGTAATTAAACAAATTCTGAGATATTGTTCCAGTTATAGCATTCAGATTCAGAAATACATTAAAGATTGTGGAAAAACTTTAAGAAAGATAACGATAACATAAGAAAATACTTGTCTGCACTTCGCTCAACACATGAATCCTGTGAAATATCTTGTCTTTATTCATCAATCCAGCTTGTTGGCTCAATCAATGATACAATAGCTTTACAGTCCTTTTGATCAAAATTCTATAGAAATGTCTAAGAATCCACCCTACATACTTCGAATTGTGAAGTATTTATACAAAAATTATTACAAAATATCTCAAACTAACTTGAGATTTAATCTAGGAAATAAAAATATCTTCTTGCAAGAAGATAGAGACAGCTTATTGAATTGTTTTCATGTTGTCCCATTTATTTTGGTACTGCTGGCCTTTATGGTTTGGTTTTAGCCCTTTATTCCACTTTGTTGTTTGATCTTTTACGTTGGAAGCTTCATTTACTTTGGCTTTCATCTGATACTCTTTGACACTAATACTCTTTGACTGTGCTGACCTGTTTTCATCTTTTCACCAGGATGTTTTGCTTTTACTGTACATTAACATTTTTACTGTATTTTTCTCAAAGTAAATCAGTGAATTTCTCCCATAATTTAGCATTTGGTAATTGGATCTTCAGCATTCTTCTATATATTTCATTTGCCTCGGTGTACTTGGAAAAAGTGGGCTTATTGATGAACAAGTGTTTTACCTCATGCTGGAGGTCAAAAAAGTTTTCAAATGTTTGATAAAGTACTTTGCATGTTGGCAATGCCTTGATTGATGATGTGCTGGCCTGTTCTTTTGCTAGCTCTCTGATTTTGTTTTTATAATCCTACTGTGTCATGAGCTTGGAATTTATTACTAAGGGACTGGGTAACCCTTTCTCTCTCAAAATTTGAAATTTATCCATAAATCTATCAATGGCTACCTGCATATTCTGATATTTGTCCTCCAAGTTTAACATCAAGTTTCTCTTGGAAAGGATCTTCCTCACTTCCAAAATTGTTTCAGTTCTGTGTTCAATTTCCAATTCCTGAACTCATACCTATTTTTACTGTTAAGGAATTGTATGATTCTGGTATCATCTTCAAGCATCTCTCCCAAATCCACTTTTACCTTTTGGATAGCTTCTATAGCCATATTTATTAGATCTATCTGCTCAAAAATTACCTGAATAGATGGCCAAATATCATTGACAGAGTCAATGATATTGGCCCATAATAATTCCTTAGCTTGTCCAAGGGATTCTTTCAATGTCACATCTTTTTCCATGGCTTTTATTCTCTCATTTATCCTAGCAGCTTTTTGCACTTATTCCTCATGCATGATTTTAGCAAGCTTGTAGTCAATTTCCAAGCTTGTCACCTTTTCTTTTAGCTTATTCATTTCTGTAGCCTGTATGGACATTTCCTCCATAGCTCTAACCAATTTTTTTGCTTCATCTGATGTACCTGCTGTTGATGTAGATTGTGTTGAAACCTGTTCTGTTGTGGCCATAAGAGCTGTGGGAGCCAATGAGGCTGCCAGTGTGGAAGGAATAGCCCCTCAACATCTACCTTTGTACTATCCTTGTCTACAAGAGTGTTCTCCACCCACTCAGATTTATTGGCATATCTTTCTATCTCTAGTATGGGATGATGAATGGAAGGCCCCAATTTGACCTTTTGTCTAAGTTTAGTCATAAACCCTTGAGGGTCATATCTCCATATAAAACTATTTTCGAACTTCATTTGTTGTAAAATCTTATCTGCTCCCTGCGCTACTTCTCTAGAGTTGCAAATGAAAAGGCCTAATTGGTTTTTGACCTTGAACTGGGTTCTTTTCTTGGCTGATACAAAATTTACTTCATCTAAGTTCATTATTTGCCTATAATACTCTAAAGCAAATAACCTCATGGGGAGGTATTTGGGCAGTTTGTATGGTGCTAGTTGGAAACCATAGATTCTTATCTCTGTGTGATTTAGTAAAGGTACCAATCTCCCACTTTACTCTGCTTGGACAATTGGAGGACTCTTTTGATCTCCTATCTTATTTTGGGTGGAGGGCCTCCTATTAGCATGGTCATGACTGGATGGACAAAAGAGTCAATGAAATCTGTATAGGTGTAAGGAGATGAATACTTGTGAAAAAGTGGTGTCCAAAAGATAATAGATCTGGGTTGGCCTTTGGTATCCAGCTTCTGGAGGGTGAATGGAAATTTGTCTGACTAATAATACAAAAACATATGGTATAGTACAGATGAGTATTTGAATACTCTCTCATTGTGCATCCTAGTAAATTGTTCATGCATTCTTTCAGCTATGAACTGGGCATAATCATACACAGTAGCAGGAGGCTTTCCTGGGGTGTAAATGGACATGAAGGCTAGGATAAGCTCATCAATAAATTCATCAGTGGTGCAACCTAGAATACATGATATCATGGTTATGATTTGTTTGCCCCTTTCAGAGAACATGGCAGAAACATATGGAGGGGAAATTTTAGGAATGTGTTGCTCTTCTACAATGAAAGTTTGAAACAATTGAGCTAGTCTAGAGGGACTCAACTTGGTGTACTAGTCTAACAGATCCCCAATGGAGAGTGGGGTTAGGTTTGGTCCTAGCTGGAGTTGTAGCATCTCATTGATTGACTCAGTTGTGATGGTAAACAGGACTTTCTGGTCAGGGGACATTACAGCTCTCTAGCTGGGAATGTAACAGGCATGGCACATATGGATGATTTCAGGAAAAACATGTACTTGGGGAAATTGGTATTTGGGAAAACTGGATTCCCAAAGACTAATGTCATCTGAATGGTTTAGGTATCTTTCCCTACTCAACAATGAAGTTTGAGTAGGACCTCATATGCACTTGTATCTCTGATTTTAAAGTCCCTGTCTACCGGGGGGAGGTGGTCTAGATCCAAATGGGGAGTAGTGATAGGTCTAACATCCATGGCGACAGAGAGATCCATAATTCAATTATTGTGGATTCGAATTTGGCTTTCACAGGTTTTTTTGGAGGGTTTTGACGGAAACTGGAAGCTTTTAGAAGGGTTTGTGTAGGGACTTTTAATTTTAAATCAATTTCAATTAATTTCACTTAATTAAAACACTTCATAGACTAAACGCTTTCAAATTCTAAAAGGGAGTCTGGTAATTCATTCACAAATACCTAGATTTGGGTGAATTATCTTCAAATGTGGAGTTCACAGCAGCTGCAGAAGTTTGAATGGCTCTGGTACAGATTGAGAGGTTGATTGGGGTCTCTGCAGCTTCTTTGAGGACTGAAATGGGGTTAATTGGTAGTTTTCAGGTTTACAAGTGTCGCACTGGTCTGCAGAGGTTTTTCAAGGAAAATGGGCTTCTCAGCCTTTTTATGGAGCAACGGTCATTTTTTGGCAGGAAACTTATGAATGAATAGTATGTGGTTTATCGGGTTGAGCGGGGAGGCATTTTCCCAAACCATCGCACTGCTTATGAGGGTTGGACGGTATTTCGAAGGGGTCACCCGATCTACTCTGATGCTCAAAACGTAGCAGTTAGGGGGTTGGGGAAAACCACTTTATCAGGAGGGTAAAGGTCGGCTGTTAGGCGTGGCCGATATGGCTGTGGACCGTCGGATGAGGGAGATGGTGATCGGATCGCAGTCGAGCGACGGAGGTGCACGAGTGATAAGGGCAAAGGTGTCGCGGGGGCTCAGGGTTTTAATCCGTGGTGGTTTGGGATTAATTAAGACTTAATCATGGATTCAATCGATCAGGCGGGGTTTAATGATGGGATTTATCTATTCGTCGAGATATGGGGTAAATGGTATAGTTAATAATTAAACTAAGGGTTGGGATATTTATATAGGGGATTTAATTAATATACAAGAAAAGGTATATGAGGATTTATATAATAAAGTTAAAAATTAATATGAAATGAATGTGCGGAGTGAACTTTACCACTAAGCATAAATGTAAAATATTCTCATACATTTGATACTTAGATAAAATACTTTGTGGGTTTTTTGAGTGAAATAGACTTTACATGGGGGGTTTTACTTTTCCTAGGAAAATGAAGTTTAACCTTAGGAAAAGGGGTTTTATTAGGGAAATGAAGCGAAATGAATTTTATGAGGGGAATTCTAACACTTGATGTCTATAAGTCATTAAGATGAGGGTCCAGTCCCACCAAAAGTCAGAGAAATGCTCTGAGCCTCTTTGACTTGAAGGATTTAAAGTGCTAGAACATACTTGTGGATAGGAAATTAGTAAGTAAGGGGAAAAATGAATGAGGGGGAGTTAATCACATTAACTTGCAAACCTTTTGTTCTCACTTCCATAATTGATCATACATATAGAAATATGTGTCTAAGCCTGATGCATGTGTTTTGATCCAATCAACTTTATACTTTAGCAACCTTTCTTCTACTTACCCTACCATTTTTTCTTCATTTTATTTGGGTGAATTTAGACTAGCAAACTCTTATCATCCATTTTTCTTTTATAAAACAAACTATCTACTTCTAACCTTATATCATCCAAGGGCTCAGATTAAAATGGTGAGCTCCTTTTATTTTCTCTACCTATCTAATGATTTGCCAATATTAAACTGTTTGGTCATATTTTATTCTCTAATTATAAACATAAAATTCAAAGCATGATATAATCAATATTAAACAGTTTGATTACCCTGGATTGTGGTGTGAATAACAAGATTCACATAATCATTATTATGCATAAAAGTAAATAGTAGTGGCATTTAGACTTGCACACTTTCATGGTCTCTTTTTGCTTTTGGGGGTTCATAAATTTTCATTTTTTGACCTTCTCTTATTTGTTTTGTCCCTTGATATTTCTTTTAAGATGTATCCTCTTTACATTTTTTAATTTTTTAATATGGAAAAAAATTGCAGAATGCAAAGGTATGTACAATATTGCAAGGCTTAACCTTAGTCAGACAAAATTATGACTCCTATTGGTATAGGAACCTAACAGGAACAACCTCTTCTACTTTCAATAAGTTGGGATCCCTCCTCCGCCCCAAAAATAAATAAGTGCTTATGCACACTCCTCTTTTCAAAAAAAATACAAAGGTGAAAGAAGAGAAAGGCTTGTTGTGAAGAGAGGTGAAGCAGGAAACTCCACCGGGGTACTGACCAAGCTCGTTGGCAGTGGAGAAATGATTATGTTCCTGCGTGACTCCATCGAGGTGCTATCTAGGCCTGTTGGTAGCGGAGCAACACCAAAGATGAAAACTTCTACTCTGTTAATCTTAAGTTAGCGAGTTTTTTATGGCAATTTTGAATGTCTGTCTTTGTGTGTATGAGTTGTTTTCTCTCTATCGACATTGGTCGCACTCACACACAAAGTTGTAAAAATTGTCACACAAGTGTCATCATGGTTGTTCGAAGACATGTTTCAACTATCACTCTCAACCTTCAAGTCAGTCTCACTGAGGACATGTTTTCTTGTTGGTTCGAGGTGTCTTTTCATCGAGTCATGCTAAGTGTGTGATCATATTTCCATGTTTGCACAAGTGCACTTTATTTCACAGTTAGTTAATTTTCCTGAAAATCTGTCAACCGAACAACACTCCGTCTCAGTGACCTTGCACTATTTCCCAAAAATACACAGAGCTTGAGGCTATCCTTTGAGCATCCTACTCTCCATAATTCTGGAAAATTATCCATCTAACTGACTCCCAGAATTATGCAAAAGTTGTCCCAGAAGACGATTCACTTTGTGCTTCCCACAATACCTCCCATCAAGCCTCCTTTTGGTCAATCAAAGAAAGAACTTGAGTTGTGACCCTGGGTTGTATTGAGTTCTATAATTGCACAGAGTTGTCCTCCCCTGCCAACCCTTCTTGCACGCTCTGCAACCAGCTCAGGAATTACGTAGATTTTCTTGTCCCGCCCTTCCTTCCCACTCTGCAACCAGCTCGGGAATTGCACAGAACAGTCCTACCCTACCAACCCTTCTTGTTGACTCTGTAACCAGGTCAAGAATTGCATACAGTTGTCATTTCTTGCCCTTCCTTACCTCTCTGCAATGAGGTCAGGAATTATGCAGAGTTGTCATGTCCTTCCCTTCCTTCCCGCTCTGCAACCAGATGAGGAATTGTATAGAGTTTTCCTATCCATCCTATCTTCCCCAATCTGTAACTAGCTTAGGAACTACGCAGAACTCTCTAGTCTCGAACTATCTCTCCGGATTGTGTAGTTTTGACCAGCAACTCTCGCAGCCTGAATTTTTGCTCCTCTGGAATCTATGCAAGTTGTTTTGTCCATGCCTCTGGCTTCCGATACTGTCCTCCTCGGAGAAATTGCATAGATCCCAGTTGGATGACTTGCCTAGTGCTCCCTTGAAAAATTGCATAGATTTGCCCAACAGCGCCCCGACACCCCGCCTGGCCTTCCTCCTAGAAACTATGCAGTTCTACCTCCCAACTGGGTTTTGCCCCGCAACTGTCACTATTGTCTCAGATTTTAAAAATCGGTCTCCCAGTGACATCTACATAGTTTTTCTTGACAATGCTCTGGAGCCTCGCATCCCAATTGTGTTGTACTCCCACAGTTTTAGTACCTTGTCCATCTCCCGGTCACCTGCACCAAAATGGAAAGCAATGCATCATGGTAGACTATGATATTTTTGGATTTGATGTTGTCTCATCATGAGCAATTCTAGGAATAGGTAAATCGATGAAACATCGCGCGATGATGAATGAGATGGAAAAGAGGCACATGCTAGAATACTTTCTCGTGGTCGAACGAACATATGAACCACATCGAGAAAGCGAGCAAAAGGGACACATTCACATGCACCATCAAGCAAAGACCAAGATCATCGAAGACCCTACACACTTTTCCATGTGGAGGTGAATACATGTTGCAACGAGAGAATATCATCACTCAACAGCATAGTAGCTCAACATGGACACCACAGCCAACCAGTACATGTCAACAATGTCATGTCCAGTTGTTTCATGAATTGTATCGGTCGCATCACTACTATGGGCCATACTTGTTGTAATCAATGTAATGTAAAGTGGAAGTCTAAGAGACCCACATATGAAATCGAAGAGTCATGTAAAGTCAAAAATTCATAGGAAGTCAAACAGTCTTGAGGGAAGTTGAAGAGTCATAAGGGTAAGTTATACCCCCTTGGCTTTATATACCCCCTCATTGTATGAGCAAAGGACTTTTCACCTTGGATCCTCCCACATAGCCTTGAGAATTTGTAATTTGTCCTTTAAGGAGCGAGGAGTGGATCCAATGTCCCATTACTAGGATTAGTGATGTATGGTGTATAGATGTGTCTTGGATATTTTTCTTAATTTAGAAGCCCATCTCAAGACAATACATTTTCACACATGTTTTGTATCTATTTGTAAGACTATTCTTTAAACGTTTGTAATGCATGTTTTCTTAACCTATACTAAGATAGTTAAAATACATCGGTTATTCTAGTACTTGTATTGTTGAAGATGTGTTGTATTGTTTATCATTGTTGTCTCGTCCATGTGGACTACTCTACAGGACATTAGACAAGCTATCTTTGTGTATGTATTGGTGTTAATGACCATCACCCCCGTGTGGACTATTCCTCTGGACAGTGTACGTGCTTTCCCTTGATATTTGGTTTTCACGACTGCCGCATCTACTGTGGACTATTCTGCTGGATGTCGAACAGATCATTATTGTTGTTCACGTGTGTTTCTTCTTGGGTTGGGACTATTCCCTCTTGTCAAGAGGCTCACTTTACCTCCCCCCTTTTGACAGTAAGAGAACCCAGACATAGAGTTATGTTATGCACTCACCAGGCACACTCACCTCACTTTCTTGAAGTTACAAGCATAACACTCTCATGTGCTAAACAGCAAGAGCTAAGGAAAATATCTAAGAGAATGGAAACCGAACCATCGTAACGGATGGGACTCCTACACAAAATGGTGTGAGGTCTAGTTGGGACTTCATACCGGGGAGATCCCCGGAATGTTTGTGGGTCCAGCACCCTTCAACAGGCTTTTGGACTACTTTTAATTTTGAGGATATGGAGATTTGTTGGTTTTAATTTGTTTTGCATATTTTCTTCACTAATAAACAAATTCACTCATATCCTCTGTGAATCTTAAGAATCTAATACCAACAAAGATATCATGACATATTCCAAGTTGTTTCTTTTTGTGGTTATTTCTACGGTCTTGATATAGTCAAAGATGGTTGTTCTTAATGAAGATGCCATTGCACCTAACCACAATCTTGAAATCCTTGAAGGAACAAATTAAAAGAGGGCTTTAATCCCATCATTTCTAAAGCATGAATTTTTGAAGTAACATATTATTTCTATGATGAGATTAAATTCGATAAATTTTTTAACACTCCTTTTGGAAATCATTTGTGGCACCTTTGAAGGGTGGTTTAAGTATTGGTTAAGCAAATTTTGCTATGGAGAAACCAAATTCAGCCATATACAAGTCCTAAACATGAATTTTTTGCAACCCTTCATGAAGTACTTGAGCACCTATGAGAAATTTTTGGTAGATCCACTACATAAGTCTTATATTAGTTCCAACTGTGTTTTGGAACAAATATTGTAAGGCCTATCTGATCATCAAGTATTACTACATATTAGCATATATATATATATATATATATATATATATATATATATATATATGACCTTAGCAAGACAAATTAAATTGACCCTCTAAGACCTATTTACTGTGACTGTGCACACATAAAATTTATCTGGAGCAGAGGCAAACTGGTACAAAATATGGAGCCTACTTGTGCGATGGAGTTGTTGGACCTTACCTCTATTCTAATGACATTAAATTTTTGAAAAGGGGAGTTACTTATTAATCAAGTATTCAAGAAGATGTTACTTATGTTGAGGATGTAAAAATGTTCTAAGGTTTTGTGTGGCATTTACCTAATTGGTTGGTGTTTGTTTGGGTGCTATCTTAGCATACTTTTGTGAAAAAAATTGTCAAGTATCCAAAGGTTGTCAAGAAATATGAGGGATGGTTTAGGGCTTATTGATGGTCATTGTACCATACATATTCTTCTAAAAATGAAACCTTGTATTGTTTTGTCCCTTAATTTCCTCCAAGCCTTGTATGAACATATCTTATGCAAATTATTGATGACCATCTCAAAGATCACTTGTGCGTCATGTTTTACATTGGAATTAAAAATTTAATCAATTGGAAAGGGTCTGAGGTAAACATCACTATATATCTGAAGACAGGTATAGTATGCTTTGAAGAATTTCTTCCCTAAAGAGATACAAGTTCACTACAAGGTATCATCTTGCAATAAGGGCCATGTTGTCACATCAGAAAAAGGAAAATCCTTTTTGGACCAAGTTGTAGGTAGCACAATAATGCTACAATCCATATGATAGTGAGGTGAGACTGTGATCTCACCTTGTGGCACAATAGTAACTGTTTAGTCAATTTAGTGTCCTAAATTGCTCGCATGAATTATCAACCGAGGTTTGTAAGCTGATGAAGTGTAGTGCACTATATGTGCTTAGTTAACCCTTCCTACTTCATTGTTTTGTATTTTTATATTGTTTTTGGGATTTCTATTCTTTGAATCCTAATGATGTACAAACTTAACTATGAGAAACTGAATCTAAACTTCCTAAAGGTGAACCAAGAGCTTAAAACTAGTCAAAATCTAAGTTAAAAGAGGGAAAAACAAAGCATATGTCCTATCTTGTCATTAATCCTAGGTCATGAATCTAATTCTTAAAATTAAAAGGTGAAGTTGTAAGGCATGTTGAAATAAATACAAAGAATGAAATTAACGGAAGTACTTCTAGTTACTATAACCTTCAATTTTGAAAGATAACCTTCTTGAGATGGAATACAAGCAACTTTTTGTACTTTATGATCTAGAGAACTAAATAAAAACATGCAGAAGGTAAGTGATTGGTTTCAACCATTTTGTAAGGTGAATGTCTAACCATTTAGTTTAGGATGGGTTATCAACTTGAGATGGTGATCAAAAATATTAATTAACACAGTGTATTGACAATCTGAACTAGAAAAGAAATAACAAAAATAGAGAGTAAACTAGTCAACAATGCATTCTCATTACTTTCAACCTTACTCTGTTTAGAAACAAAGTCGTTTCCTTTTATGAAATGGGTTGGAGAAACGAAACTGCACAACTAAGTTCTAACATTATGCTACTGATCAAAACTAAAAGAAATCAAACTACAAGAAATCAACCTAAGTTAGAAATACTGCTAAAAGAAAATGGTGAAATTAAAACTGAACAGAAAACAAATGGAAAGAAAACCTCCTTCAGTGTAGGGGCCCTCTACAACTGACTGGGTTGAGCTGCTAACTAATTGAAAATGCTCTTTCAAACGATCATTGGTCAACACACGGCTTTATATTATAAATAGGAACAAAGTCCAAAAATACAGAGCTGAAAGTCTGAACTTAATACATCAAAATCTTTGAACCCCTCTCGGTTCTGTACAACCAGTATTTAAAAGAAAATATTCATAATTGTCTTTGAGGAAAATTAGCTATAGGTGGCCTACACGTATCACAATAGGACTGCATAAATGTTTGATTAGCTACAGGTGACTTGAATTCGAGCGAGATGTTTGCACAGAACCGTTAACACAGGTGGCTGATCTAAGTTAATGTTGCAACAAAACTGTTGGATTTATTAATTAACCATGAAAGAGTAGACAAAGAGTCCTATTGCTTCCAGGTTTCATATGTTTGACTCCACCTTTGACTATGGTCTTGAGCTTGCTTTCTTATCGATCTAGGCTGAGTGACTAGGATAGAATCTATGTGGAGACGATTCCAGAGATGCCCATGTGGCCGATTTCTTTGTTTGACACCTGGAACCTGCTAGACCATGGAAGTAGCTACGGAATACATAGTTAGCTACAGAATAGGTTGTGTTCTGTAGCTAATTTGCAAAAACTTATTCAAATAGAAAAAACATAAAAATATAACATGTCAATCATTTAATGCCCTCCTTAAGACAAAATCTATCATTTATCATTGATGGGGATCTGTAATCTTATGGAAAAGCAAGGGAAAGAAGTGAGAAAAGTTGTCAAGGAGAGGGTAATTCTGAGGTTCAACATACCCCCACTGCAAAATCATTGCATGTCCCCATGCAATTTTCCAAAAATGTGAATTCTTCTTTCCTATTGCATTTGCTCAGACACCTCTGCTAGTACATCTAATTTTCTTCTTTTGCTCCTCTTTGAAGTGACTGCCATTCTGGGTTTCTTCATAAGAAGCCTGTATTTAAGGTTGATGATTGTTTTGTTCAAGCTTCTATTCTTCCTCTTCAACTTCCTATTCTTCTTATACCATAGCCCTAGGTGTAGTATTGTATTATCATGAATAACCTTATCCAATTTACTTTGTTCCCTCAGGGTTTCATTTTCTTTCTTGATATGTATGTTCAATATCTCTAACTCATAGATTTCCTGTTTGAGAGAGTCAGTTAGAGGTTCTTGTGGATTGACAGAGGGTTCTGGATTGGCTGAGGATTCTGGATCCATTGAGGCACTTTTCTTCTCTAATGATTCTATATAATCATATATTTGTTGTTGTACTGGGTCTATGCCTGGAGATCCTCTGTTGGGGCTACCTTCGAAATATTGTTCAGGAGAATTTTGAGGATTGTGTGTAAATGGAACATTATAAAGAGATGGTATTAGGGTTTCTTATTCTATATTTATGAACTCCATTCCCTTTGATGACATATTCTTTACCATACCTTGGAGTCTATAGCTCCTTCTAAGTTGTAGAGGGCTTATGTTCTTCTCCTTTGTACCCTTTTTCTCCTTTCCTATCTTTTCTTTTCTCTTGATTTTTTTCCTAATATCTATCAATTTTTTAGAGATTAATTGTTCATCATCTTGTTGTAATGAAGATTCAGGTTTGTTTCCAGTAATTCCACCAGCTTTCTTTTTCATCTTCCCTTTTTGCTTGATTTGCTCCTTAATCTCTGTCAATTTTTCAAAGACTAGCTCTTCATCATTTTTCTGTGTTGAGGACTCAGGTTTGCTTTGAATGGTTATATTGGTCTTCTTTCTCCTACTCCTTCTGACATTACCCTCTTCAGGTGATTCTGGTGCCTCTTGGAAATAGTTTCTTATTAGGAAATTTTCCCAAGTATCTCCTATTCTTTTCAAATGAAACTCAACCAATATTTTTACCAACCCATGATGGTACATGGTTGTGTCTATGAATTCTATTTTCTTCTGTACATTTGAAGCCATCCTTCTTAAACTGTTTAGCAGGAAGAAAGGGAGATTGATGTCTCCATTTTCTAGAAAGTTCATTAATAAACGTATATGATAGATATACATGCACCTGAACCTCCCCTCACAGGTAATGAATTTCTACAGTATCAAAAGCATGCTTCTCCATTTACTTTTAAGTGTTGAAACAGGAATTCCTTTTCTAAACATAGAGACATCCATACCTGGGTTCTTGAGGATTACTTTCCATGATTCACTGTCGAATTCCTTGTTTTTGAACCATCTCTCACCATGTCTTGGAAGTTCTGTAGCCTCTTCTGTGTAGGATTATGTTACTACAAACTTAATGTCTCCAATTTCTACTTCTGTACCATCAAATGATCTAGTGAAAGATTTTGTGATCTCTTTGTGGAATCTATCAAATTTTTCAATGAAATTGAGCCATCCAGCCTTCTGCAGCATCTCCTTGAGTTATGGGTATCCCTCCATATATTTTTCTCCTACTGGATCTATCCTGACAATGAGTCCCATGGCTTCTGTTTCACAAAATTTCTTAACCTTCAAAATTACTCTCCTGGTCTATGAAATGGACTGACTGCGGGTATGGTGAAAAAGAACTACGGTTTTGCGTGGAATAAGTAGACAATGAGGGTTTGGAGAGACGTGGATACGTTGGTCACATCGTAGTTTTGACCATTAACAGATGGAGTTATTAGGGACCGTTTAGGTACAGAGTATGGAGAGTGTAGTAGAGATGTGGTATGATGAAGTTATTATGGATCGTTTGGTACCGAGTATGGAAAATGTGGCGGAGATGTGGTATGATGAAGTGGCAGTCAAATCAAATGATGACTCATTAAGGAGACATATGATTATTCATATTGTACATGACTTATGTTCTTAACTTGCTATTTGAAATAAATTTTGCATTTTCCCTTTAGAACTTAACCTTTTGCTTGATAACTCCTTTGGTGTTGATCCATAGGTACCTTTTAGCATGTTTCGTCTCCAAAACTTGATTCTTCAATTTTCTGCATTCATGATTTATTTGTGAGTTGTACAATTGTGCCAGAGCTGATAAGTAAGTTGTAGCTGCAAAATCAAATTAGCTGCAGAATGGAATCAACTGCAGAATGTGAAAAGAAGGAAAAGTAAAGTATGGCTTATGGAATATGACTTTGAGAATGAAATGGAAATGGGTTATGACAATGAGATGAAATGAGATGTAAGATAAAATGGGAAATAGGGTGAAATGGAGTAAAAGTGTAAAAACAAAACGTAAATGAAATATGACAGTGAGATGAAATGGAACTATAAAATAAAATGAAAACAGAATGAGATGGAATGAGACTATGAATTTGCAGACTCTAAACTGCAAATGAATGTAGCTTTTGTCACTACTTATTATAGAAAGGAAATGGAAAATATAGGATGTTAGAAATCTCTGATTTCCACCCTGTATTTTTGGTATAAGTATGATAATCAATGATTGGTTTTCAACCTTATACAATTTACTATTATTTTTTTTTATTTTATTTTTTTTTCATTCATTTTTTAAGGAAAAATAAAGGCTAAGTTAGTGGAGAAGAAGGATTCTTCTTCACTAGCTTCATTTCAGAGTTATTCTGGAAAATTTTAATGAACTCCTCTCTTGAAATTGGTTTCTGATATATCTTCAACCGATCACCATTCACAAGAAGAGGTATTTTGTTTCCATCTATTGTCCTTATCCTTACTGCTCCGTTATTAAAGACTTCTTCAATCTCATATGGCCCAAGCCAATGAGTTTGAAATTTCCCTTGAAAATCTTTAAACTTTGAATCGAACAAAAGTGCCTAATCTCCTGCTTGAAACTTCTTCTCCTTGATATATTTATCATGCTATTTAGCCCTCTACTATTGGACTATAATGGTTCTTTGAACTGCATCTTGCCTGATTTCATCAAGCTCATTGAGTTGCTCCAATCTATGTTTTTGTGCCTCTGATAAATCTAGTCTCAATTGGACTGCCATCTTGAAGGTTTTGATTTGAAACTCTATATGGAACAGGACTTGCTTCCCATAAACAAGTTCATAGCGTGTGTAGTTCTATAAGCCCATAAGGCTTTAGGAAGCCTTTCTGCCCAATCTCTTCTATGTAGATGCACAGTCTTAGTGAGAATTCCTTCAATCACCTTATTTGTAGATTCAACTTGACCATTTGCTTGTGAATGATAGGGGGTATATTTCCTATGTTTAATCTTGTAATCTTCCACAAGACTCTTCACCATTTTAGATGCAAATTGAGATCTCTGATTTGTCATAATTTCTCTTGGAACACCAAAACGAGTGAAGATGTCCTTGAAAATAAAATTAACTATAGATTTTTCATTAGCAAAAGGTAATGCTTTACCCTCTACCCATTTAGTGACATAATCAGTGCATACCAATATATACTTCTTTTGCTTAGATGGGGGATTAATTGGTCCAACAAAATCCAAGGCCCATATTTCAAAAGGTTCAATGAGTACCTAAATTTGTAGTGGAATTTCATTTGAATAAGCAGGTTTTCCTACCCTTTGGCAGTTGTCACACCTCCTGACATATTCTTTGGCATCTTTGAAGATGGATGGCCAATAATATCCTAAAGAAAGGTTTTTATAGGTTGTCATCTTGTCAACAAAGTGTCCACCACATAGTTCATCATGACATGCCTTAAGAATCTCAGGCATTTCATCTTCCCTAACACATCTTCTCATCATGAGATCTAGACCTGTTTTATACAATTCATTAATGATCCATGAGTATCTTGCACTTATTTGAATGATTTTTCTTTTCTCTCTAGGAAACAAATGTGAAGGCAATTTCCATGTGACTAAGTAATTGGCAATATCTGCAAACTAAGGGGTTTGAGTAGTCACTGCAAAAATATATTCATCAGGAAATTTATCTTCAACCGAAGTGTCATCTTTGATATTTTGAATTCTGGACAAGAAATCAGCAATTGTGTTTTTTTCCAGGTCTAACTAGCACAGTAATATTGAATTCTTGCAAGAGTAATATCCATCTTGTAACTCTGCCATCAGTAATACATTTATTCATTAAGTATCTAATTACAGAGTGATTTGTATGAACAAAGGTTTTATAGCCTATTATATAATGTCAATCTTGTTGATGGCATGAACAACAACTAAAAATTCCTTTTCAGTTACATTATAATTTAACTCAATGGGAGTCAAATTCTTACTTGTATAGTAGATGGCATAGGGAATCAAATCTTTTTGTCCTAATACAGCTCCCAAAGCTGCATCTAAAGCATCTATTGAAATGTGAAAATGTAGTTTCTAATTTGGACCTCTCAAGATGGGTGCTTCAAAAAAATTTGTTTTTAAAGTCTCAAATGCTAACCGGAAATTAGGATTCCAATTGAATTCACAATCCTTGGTGAGTAATTTGAAGAGTGGGGATGCTATTTTAGTGAAATTTTCTATAAATCATCTATAGTATCCTACAAATCCTAGAAAACTTCTAACATCCTTTTGGCAATTTGGAATTGATAATTTAGAGATGACTTCAACTTTAGATTTATCAACTTTAATTCCATCTCCTGAAATGTGATGTCCTAAAACAATCCCTTCTGTAAACATCATAAAACATTTTTCATGGCTTAGTGAAAGGTTTTCTTCCTTACATATCTTACGAACCTTTTCCAAAATTTCCAAAGCTTCTTCAAATGTATTCCCATAGACTGTAAAGTCATCCATATATACCTCTACACAATCATGTATTAGATCAGAAAAAATTCCTAGTATTGCTCTTTAGAATGTTGCAGGTGCATTATATAATCGAAAAGGAAGTACTTGGTAGGCATAGGTTCCTTGTGGACAAGTAAATGTGGTTTTATCTTGATCTTCAAGTGCCACCTGAATTGGATTATAACCAATAAAACCATCCAAGAATGAGAAATACTTCTTACCTGCTAATGTGTCTAACACTTGATCTATAAAGGGTTTAATTCAATTCTCAATAATCAATGCACACCCTCTATTTACCATTCTTTTTAGGCACATTCACTAAAGGGGACACCCATTCATTGTCTGAAATTGGGTAATGAAGTTTACATTCAGCAGTTTTTGCAACTATTCTTTCACAATTTCCCTAATATTTGGATTCATCCTTCTTTGAGGTTGTTTGATGGGTTTACAATTTTCCTCAATATAGATGTGATGTATACAAGTCTTAGGACTAATTCCTTTCATGTCAGTATATTCCCATGCATATGCAACGGAATGTTGTTGTAATGTTTTGATTAGCTTTTCTTGTTGTAATTTCTCCAAGTTATTATTTATGTTCAATGTTCTCCCTAGAAAGATTTCAATTGTAGAGATACAAAATTCTTCCATAGAATAAAGAGACATCTACCTAGATGACAAATATTCAATATTGGATTTTTCTTGGAATTGATCATGTTCATATTTTGGAGATGATTCAAAATTTTCCATTGTATTCAAGATTTTACTATCTTCACTAATGTATGAAATATTAAAGAGAGGTTGAATGTCATTTTCATCATCAATTGATTCTTTGTCATCTATTTCTGTGATTGTTCTTGCTGGAGGATATAGAGTGAATTTCTTTGTTGAATTTCCATAAGAAATATACATGTCACCATATCTACAGCTAATGAAAGCATCAGCTATGGCCAACCAAGGTCTTCCTAATATAAGTGGATGTCCTCCTAGATTGTTCTTGGGGGTTAAAATCATAAAATCAACAGGGTATTCCCAAGAATCTAAGGATACTGAAATATCTTCTAACACACCATCTGGTTTGATTATAGATCTATCTACTAATTGCAGTAATGTAGGTGTGTAAAGAAGATTAGGAAGCTTGAGTTGTTCCATGGTTTGTTTGCTCATGATGTTTATAGCTGCTCCTAAATCAATCAATGTATTTGGAATTTCAACTCCATTGATATGTGTTTTCACAATTGGACTTCCTGGATCTACATATTTTTGTATGGCAATTTTTCCCATCATTATATCTGCTATTTTTCCTACTAGGTGAATTCTTTTTGTTTCCTTTGATTTTCTTCCTGGTTTCTTTATGCTCAACTCCTTTATTTTTTTAGCTAGTATTGGAATCTCCTTAATGGCTTGTAACAAAAGGATTTTGATACAGACATTTTTTAATTCATCTAGAAAATCATAATTAGGAAACATAATCTACTTTTCTACTCCTCTATCAACTTGTAATCTTTCAGTAAAAGGAGGTGCAGAAGTAGATACTGGTTTCTCAATGATAGGAGTTGAGTTAACTAGTTATTTCTATTTTTCTTTTTCAGTATTTTGGTTTTGGAGAGATGTTCCTTTAAAACTTTTATTAGGTTCTAGAGAATCTTCCTCAGAATTGTCTTGTTCCTGAATAACTACAGAAAGCCTTTCCTTTTCTAATATCCCACTAGATCTTAGTTGAACATCATTGAGATCTAGAGGAGTGATCATATAAGTTGGAAATTATTGTCCTTCCACCATGTAAGTATTCTGAGGATTTTTATTGTTGGGGTTTGGTAATGGTTGGGTAGGTAGCTAATTTGGTCTCTGCTGAAATGGTAGTAAGAGTTGAGGATTTTGGTTTTGTTGTGGAATTTGTTGTGGATTTTGTTGTGGAAATGGTAGTGAAAGTTGAGGGTTCTGATTTTGAAGTTGTGGCTATTGATTTTGTTGTGGAATTTGTGGGGGAGGATAATTCTGATATGATGGAGGATATTGATAATATTGAGAAAATCTTCCATAAGGATTTTGTATTCCTTGAGCCCAAGGTTGAGATTGAGATTGAAGTTGAGGTTGAGATTGAGGTTGAGGTTGAGGTTGAGGCCAAGGTTGCGACTGAGATTGAAGTTGAGGTTGAGGTTGAGGTTGAGGCCAAGGTTGCTTCCAAGAATTCCAATTTGGTGGGGGCTGAAGATACATTTGATTGTTAAATCCCTGATTTTGTGGCCCCTACCAAGGTCTCCTAGAGACAAAGCAAAGAGATTCTGTTGAATTTAGAATTGTTTCTTCTTGAAAAATAGCCTTAAGACCTAGAATTGATGGACAGCCCTTGGTCTCATGGTTTTCTGAAGAAATCACACAAGTCTCTATGATTTTTGCATCCAAAGGGAATTCTCTTAAAGTGTGTTTTTTCTGCATTTGGGACAGAAAATAGCTAAAGCATCAACCTCGGTTTTCTGCTTGTTTTGCAACTTAAGGGTGTCTATTTGCTCACTAAGGCTCCCTAGAATATCTGTTTTGAATTAATCAAGGATATTCCCACTTTCTGCCCTACTCACTGATCCAGTTGCAGATTTATTTACTCTAACAAGAGAAGGATCTCTTGGACCTCTCCCAGTTTTGGATTTCCCTCTTGAGAGATGAACACATAATTCTCCTATGTCACTTAATGGGAGTTGAGAGATATCTCCCTTCCCCATCATGTTAAGGATATCTATCCACTCATCTCTAATGGCTTTTAATAGAAGATATTTTAAGGTATCTTCATCTAAATTATCCATCTTTTCTCTTTTCAAGTTATAGTTGAATCTCTCAATTAAATCCTCTAAATTTTCATCCTCTCTTTGCATCATTTTGAACACTTCATCCTTGTGATTGGTAGGCATGCAATAATCCAAATACCTATCCAAAAACACTTTCTTCATGTCATTCCATGTTCTAATGGACTGAGTGACCAACCCATGAACCACTTCAAAGTAGCTCCTTTCAATGTTGAAGGAACAACTTAAGTTTTTGAGAGTCTTCTAAGTAATCATAAGTTTTGCACAAGACTTCAAACTCAAATAAAAATGTTTCAAGATCCTCACTTTTTAACCCATGGAAATTCAGGAGGATAGAAGGTGAGATATTTTTCATTGTGGCATTTGTTTCTTCATCCACTATAGGGAATCCAAAAGAATTATCTATTTCCCTATTTCCTCTACCTCCTCCATTATTTCCTCTACCTCTTCCTCTACCCCCTCCTCCAAACAGTGTGAATTCTCCATCCTCTCCTTCTTCTGCCATTATAGTTTCTTCAGAGTCAGTATAAGGTTCAACCTGCAAGGTTACTTTCTCTTCCTCTGGTTCCTCTATTAATGGTATGTGGGAGAGAGGTTCTACTTCTTCTTCCTCACTAGGTATTCCTAATTCTTCAACTAAAATGTGCTCCCCTGTGGAGGTGAAAAAGGCTACTCCTTCTGTTGGAGACCCAAGATTTTTCTCCTCTAGGACTGCCTCAGTAGATGAAATAGGAGATCCTTTTGATTGGATTTCTGACCTTAGAACTTCAGGAGTTCTATGGCTAGGAGTATGAGCTTGAGATGGAGGTGTATCTCTTCTTGTTCTTGGTGGAGTAGGTGGTGTTGTAGGAATTGAACTCCTGCCTCTAGCTATAAATCTACCCCTAGAGTCTCTTTCTCTATGCATATCATTTTTTTTAATGTAAGAGATAAGGTTACCTAATTACACTTCCCCGGAAACGGCACCAAAATGTTTAGTCAATTTAGTGTCCTAAATTTCTTGCATGAATTATCAATCAAGGTTTGTAAGTTGATGAAGTGTAGTGCACTATATGTGCTTAGTTAACCCTTCCTACTTCGTTGTTTTGTATTTTTATATTGTTTTGGGGGTTTCTATTCTTTGATTCCTAATGATGTATAAGAGAAACTGAATCTAAACTTCCTAAAGGTGAACCAAGAGCTTAAAACTAGTCAAAATCTAAGTTAAAAGAAGGAAAAACAGAGCATCTGTCCTATCTTGTCATTAATCCTAAGTCATGAATCTAATTCTTAAAATTAAAAGGTGAAGTTGTAAGGCATGTTGAAATAAATACAAAGAATGAAATTAACTGAAGTACTTCTAGTTACTCTAACCTTCAATTTTGAAAGATAACCTTCTTGAGATGGAATACAAGTAACTTTCTGTACTTTATGATCTAGAGAACTAAATAAAAACATGCAGAAGGTAACTGATTGGTTTCAACCATTGTGTAAAGTGAATGTCTAACCATTTAGTTTAGGATGGGTATCAACTTGAAATGGTGATCAAAAACATTCATTAACACAGTGTATTGACAATCTGAACTAGAAAATAAATAACAAAAATAGTGAGTAAACTAGTCAACAATGCATTCTCATTACTTTCAACCTTACTCTGTTTAGAAACAAAGTCGTTTCCTTTTATGAAATGGGTTGGAGAAACAAGACTGCACAATTGAGTTCTAACATTATGCTACTGATCAAAACTAAAAGAAATCAAACTACAAGAAATCAACCTAAGTTAGAAACACTGCTAAAAGAAAATGGTGAAATTAAAACTGAACAGAAAACAAATGGAAAGAAAACCTCCTTCAATGCAGGGGCCCTTTGCAACTGACTGGGTTGAGCTTCTAACTAATTGAAAATTCTCTTTCAAACAATCATTGGTCAACACACGGCTTTATATTATAAATAGGAACAAAGTCCAAAAATACAGAGTTGAAAGTCTAAACTTAATACATCAAAATCTTCGAACCCCTCTCGGTTCTGTACAACCAGTATTTAAAAGAAAATATTCATAACTGTCTTTGAGGAAAATTAGCTACAAGTGGCCTACACGTATCACAACAGGACTGTGTAAATGTTTGCCCAGCTATAGGTGACTTGAATTCGAGCGAGATGTTTGCACAGAACCATTAAAACAGGTAGTTGATCCGAGTTAATGCTGCAACAAAATTGTTGGATTTATTAATTAATCACGAAAGAGTAGACAAAGAGTCCTATTGATTCTGGGTTTCATATGTTTGACTCCACCTTTGACTATAGTCTTGAGCTTGCTTTCTTATCGATCTGGGCTGAGTGACTAGGATAAAATCCATGTGGAGACGATTCCAAAGATACCCATGTGGCCGGTTTCTTCGTTTGACACCTGGAACCTACCAAACCATGGAAGTAGCTACAGAATACACAGTTAGCTGTAGAATAGGTTGTGTTCTGTAGCTAATTTGAAAAAACTTATTCAAATAGCAAAAACATAAAAATATAACATGTCAATCATTTAACGCCCCCTTAAGACAAAATCTATCATTTATCATTGATGGGGATCTGTAATCTTATGGAAAAGCAAGGGAAAGAAGTGAGAAACACTGTCAAGGAGAGGGTAATAATGAGGTTCAACAGTAACCAAGATGATAGTTTCAACATTGATGACTAAGGTGGCGTAATAATAGTGATATTTATATGACATCCTGATTATGAACTAGTTGACAGTGATATAATGATGAACATGACTGTAACCTTATATGGAAATAACCATGGCATTATAGTGATTTTAGATCTTGAAGCACATTCCATTGGTTGTAGTATTATGACATGTCACTTTTGTTGTTGTTGCACAACCTTATGACAATAATAGAACTTGTATGACTATAACAACAATGACTTGACAAAGATATATTGGAAAAATTCTATCCGGAACTTGTGATGGTCTAGCTTTCTGAAAATATTTGATTTTTCGATGAAGCACTGAGGTAGCAGTAATCTATGATTGAAGATGCAAGACAATGACAATAAGGAAGTTGCATGAAAATGAATTTCTTTGACCTTGATGACAACAATGATTTGATTATAGTTGTGACCTTATGTAATGATGAAACCTTTCGATGCCTTCCTGACAATTGTGATAGTGGGATGTATGGCAATGAGATGTATGACAGTAGTGTCATTTCTTCTATGGCATTCATGATTGTGACCTTTCTCCGTGACAGAGATCTTGCTTCTATGAGATAGTGATCTTGCTCTTGATATGATACATATAATAGTAGTTTTGGTTGATACATGTGACAGTGACCTTGATACCTATGATAAATAACTTGATGCATGTAACAATGATTCTGCTATTGGTGTTGACATTGGGGCTTTAATAATGTTGCAGCTATAGAGTGAAATTTTAGGATGGACAGTGGTTTTAGAAGTTGAGGTAACAAGGGTTGATGTGAAGTGTTAGTAGTGAAGCAGCAACAGCAATGGACAAAATTGTAGCAAGAGAAGGAGGAAGTAAGAGTGGTAGCAGTAGCAGTAATGGTGAGGGTTGTAGCAGCATCAGTGGCAGTGTTAGTGGCAACAATGGAGTGTAGTAGTAGAAGAATCAAGTGCGGCGGTAGTGAGGTGTGAAAGCAGTTGTGAAATGTATTGCAACATTAGTAGCATTGATTGCTTGATTGGTTAATTGTAAAGGAAGCTAAATACTCGTGCATATTTGATCTGTGAACATCTTCATATTTAGGGATTGTTTCACTTCCTTCCAGCGTAGCTGGTAAATGTGTATTTAACCATAAATAATGCAAAGTTTCAATTCGATGACATATCTTGTGTTGTGGCATTGATGTGGTGATGTGTCATATGTTTTACTTGTTGATTCTCTAAATGTTTAAATGAACTAACCAATTATGAAAATTTGACGAAATATGGATTCACCCCCCTCTTAGTCTTTCCAATAATTTGTATTAGCTAAGGTCCTTCGTTGAAAGCTTAATGGCTTGAAGGAAAATCTATAGCATTCATATTTGATTGTTGAATCTTGTAGTTGAAGATAAGATGGTTTTTGCCCTTGAGTAATATGTTAATTCCCTCAAATAAAATCTTCTAGCAGTGACACTGGACAAGGATAGGATCACGAGACATTTTAATATTCTTTATAGAGAACATGAAGACTTGAAGGCTGAGAACACAAATTATTACTATAGTTAGAGATTTTCCATAGTTGATATCAACCGAATTGAACTTCAAATTAAATAACTAAAAACATTATGAAATGATCAGGAACTTGATGAAGAAATGAAGCAAGTGGAGCATCACAAAAGAAAATAAGAGAGAAAGTACCTTAACAAGCCAGGTCAAGGAAAAGGAGAAGTCAAATAAATGGAACGAGCAGGATATTAAGGAACTTGGCAAGCAAATCATATCCTTGAAGAGGGAACTTGAAGAAGCCAAAAGGACTAAGGATGTCTTAAGAAGTTGGATGAAGCGGAAGGAAGAAGATTTCATAAACCATGAGCAGGAAATTGTCATATTGAGAGCAAAATTTGACAAGATAAATAAAAAATTTGAGGAGTTCACTGTTGAAAAATGTTGTAAGAAATTCTCAATTTGATTTTTCCTTGATTAAATTGAGAAAAATCAATTTTCCACATCAACAAACAACTTGGATGATGTTATCTTGTGTGATATGGCTTGGGCCACCCAGCTTATTCAGTAAATTTGATTTGGAGGAGTTAGAGTTCAGTTCTACATGTGTGATTGCTAATTTGTAGCAATCAAGGTCAATTATCTCAAGTTGTTTTCAATTAAACTAGTTCTAACTTTTGGAGGAACCAGTGCAAGGTTAGATAAGCAGTGGGGCTTTAGTCAAACTCAAGGATCATCCAAATAAAACATAGTTACCGATAAAATGAGAAAATTACCTAGTACCCATCTTTTTGAGGTAGCAAAACATCACCCTATTTTGAAATGTGGTGATTCAAAATACACCATTTTTTTAGTATATTTTTGGCTCTTTAAATTTTCTTATATATCAAGTATGAACATTTTTTTTTAAATGTTAGTGATTTTTATGCTAATTTTGAGAAGTGTTGATGTAGCATCAACACATTTTTTTAGAGTGCTTATTTTTGACATTCTAATTTATTTAAGTATCAAGTATGAACATTTTTTAAAAATTGTTATTGATTTTCATCTTGAATTTGAAAAATACTGGAAATGGTGGGTGAAAATTCCTATCGACTTAGTTTACCACCATATGTGCACATTTACTCAGTGGTGAATGTAGAGAATTTGAAACTCTATGAGCCTTCCAAGCTAGATTAGGAAGAGGAACAAGTCCTACCTTCTGTGGAGGATTTGGCACCAGATGCTCAAGCAGAGTTGACAAAAGATACGGTTTTGTAGAAGAGGTCTATAAATATAAGACAAGGGTAGCATGGCCTTTGGAAGATTGGGTTGAAGGGACAACTTCTAGGCAAAGTTAAATGGTACACCAGAGAGAAGGTGGAGGAAAAAATTCCTCACCTGATTCAATAAACGATTCTGGGGACCAAAAACCTCCAAAAATGGGGAGGTGTGATTTGAATTGGATCATTATATTGATTTTCATCCATCTCGATGCATTTGAAGTGGAAAAAGTGAAGGAATCAACTCATGGGATCATTTTAACAGGCGGGATCCAGTTTGGCAAAACGGGGTCTAAAACCTTCCAGGAGCGTTTTGAGACATCAAACGACATTTTTTGGGGCTAAATTTTTTTCTCTTTTGTCCCATTCCTTCTCATTATATTATACACATAGATACATTTCCAATGGCACAAGAAGCTCATTAATTAGAGCCCATATGCAAAAGTTATGCCACTCAGAATTTGACATTCCTATTTTCACGCCTATAGTCGGGGAGGATTCCACGTCAGCCCCCGTTATTTATGGAAAAGGGTTTAACCATGTGTTGGTGATGTAAAATACTCTAGAAGAGACTATATTTTAACTCTAGTTAAGAGTTGATCTAGTCAAAATTAACCACTAGTAGGTAACTTATCGGGTTGTGTTAATCGGGCCACTAGGAGGAAGAGGTATTCCATTATTTCAAGAGCATTTTGTTCCATAGTTGAGAAAAGATAGCTAAGAGAGATAGGAGGTAGAGAACATAGAGATTATTTGTGCACTATAGCAGCCCACAGACCATAGACATTACTTCTTTGTACCTGCAACCATATTTCCATAAAGAGAAAGAGAGCAAAACAGCCTCACCTTCCAACTGGGTTTTCTCCCAAAAGGGTTTCCCAGAGAGCATATATTATGCCTCGTGTGTGTTTGTGTGCTTATTTTTTTCTCTACCTTTTTGGCATGCATGCACTAATTACAGTTAAATCCATAGATCTTAAAGTTTAATAAACTATAATAGTGTATAATTTTCAGAGTTTTAATATAATATTATTAGATCTATTGTGATGAACTGTCTAGTGGAATATCCACGAAATTTTACGGATTATATTATGAGATCATATTGTATCTAATTTCCATGGAAAAGAAACTTTGTTCATGATGTGGAAAGCATTGACATAATTGTTTGAGAATATTAGTGACCACAGGAAGCTGGAACTCAATGATAAACTTTGAAGTATCATGATGCAAAAGAATGACACAATTTCGTAGTATCTGAGAAAGTTTACACATTGTCATTATGAACTTGGTGGGGTCGATGTTAATGTCCTTGAATAAGACTTGGTAAACATATCCCTTCTAGGCCTTCCCAATAATTGGCATATTTATCAAGATTCAGTGAATGGGAGCAAGAAACTACCGAGTTGGGAGTGCTTATGGTTCGATTTGGTACGTGGGCAAATAAGGAGGAATACCAGATATGGGACTTCATCCAAGGGAAAGGATGAAGAAAACTTTTCACTGGTTGAAAAGGAAAAAAAAGGGGAAAAGGGAAGAAATCCCAATCCAAACCAGAATCCAATTAAGGGGGCAAGAAGAAAGATTTGTCAGAAATTAAATGCTTCCATTGTCATGAATTCAGGCATTATGCCATGAAGTGTCCACACAAGCAAGAAGATCTCAGGAGGAGCAGTGGGTGAAGATTTGGCTTCATAGTTCGAGCTTGAAGTTACCCTCATTTCATGCATGGCTAGTACAATGATGGGGAGTGTGTGGTACTTGGACTCAAGTGCATCATTCCACATGACAGGAAACAATATTTTTTCAATGACCTAGAGGAGAAATAGTTGCAGATGCAAATCAATATGGGGTTCGATGGAAGGTATAGCATGATCGATATTGGTATAGTCACCTTTCAGAGGGACTCAGGCTACCCACTAGGCTCAAGGATGTTACATTCATTTCGGGCCTAAAGAAAAATCTTGTCTTTGTTGTAGTTTTGGAGGACCAAGGTTATGATGTGATATTCAGCAATGGAAAGGAATTCTTGAGATGCATAGCCTAGTGACATGTTGTTATTGGGAAAACTAGTGTCCATTCAGAGTTGCTAGTCCCACTAAGACGAATAGCTATCTTAGAAACAAACAAACTAAAGTCACTCGTGTTTTCCTTTATGAGTGATAGATGAGAGAGAAGCAGAGAGTACCAACCTCAGTCTTTCACTTGGCTCCTTGCTTGTTTCCTCCCTCCTTTGACAGAACTTCGCCACTCCTTCCTTACTTGTCCCGCTTCAAAGAACACCTGTAGAGTCAAAGCAGCATAGTACCATCAAAGCATAGAGATCTATAACCATAAACAATATAGGATCAAATGTATATTAACCATACAAATGCATATATTAATACAAGATTTAGAGATATACAAGAATATGAAGGAAAACTCAAATAGCTTTATTGATAGAAGTAGTAGAAGAGAGGATTACAACACATTGGTCTAACCCAGCGCCATCCTCCTAGCATGAAAGCCCTCTTCACCTCATGAAAAGCTTAGATCACCCAACAATACAATGTTACACAGAGAAACCAATAGCACTTCCTTATAAAATACAAAATTCCAGCCTCTGGATCTCTAGGATGAGGGATCCGTATATAGATGTTTGCAGGTGGGTTAGTCAGCATCTGGGATTTTGATTAGTTTCATCTCTCTAATAGTTCTTGGTTCCAATTGGAGATTTCATGATCTATTACTCATCCCTAAGCGAATTCAGAGAGGCAAGTGTCAAATGGGCAGTTTCTAGAAGATTCTCTGGGTTTCCACCTAGCCAACTGCCTCTGCCATTTGTCTTTTCTCGCTCATGGCACCCTACAGAAGGGCTTTCTAGTATGCATCGCACTTTTTGCATGTGATAGGTGAGATGCATCACACCCTTAGCACTGAGCAGCCTGTATGGTCCTGTTTTGACCAGTTCTTAGCAGTTTTTCATGGAGAACTTCTGGGAGATGATGTAATCAGTTGACCTTGCCCCTTTAGGGTATGAAACAACACTTTTAGGGACTTAGAAGCCCTTGGTTAATGGAAATATGCGATTGGGGTTGCAGTGCCCAAATATGTCTATAATAGTTGCCCACTAAAGCATGAGGTCGTAAATCTTCTGATGTCGGGTGAAATGCTTTATCATGAGGATCCGAGGTTTTTCGAACTGGAAGGCAACCTGTAATAAGATACAATACAATGCATTATCTTCATAATATTTTCACGATCTAGCTGAGGTGGGCATTCCCATGCTCAGCTTTATAAATTCATTTTCATGTACATAGGACAGACAATCGTCTGTGTGGCAGACTGATGATTCTGGTAGAGCCATGATCCTTTGGCTTGGATGATTATCTGTGTAGCTACGATGTACAATTGATGTCTTTATTTTCTTGAATATATCGCAGCTCGGATGGATGAAACTAGATCCGGGGTCTTCAAACTCATTCAATCTTCGCCCGAAGTACAAATTGATCCATGTGAAAAGATGTCTGGCGTCGAACATGGAAAGACATCGCCTGATTACCAGCCAATGATGTAAGTTGTTAACAGGCACGAGAGGAATCACCAATAATGATAATGACCCTCAAGGTACTGCAGTAAAATTCACGTGGTGTGAATACATGAGTCGATGTCGAACACCACGCAAAATCCTTCGGTCAAAGGTCATTAATGTAAACCTATCGCCGGAAGTGAGAAACTTTCCATTGAGGCATGCAAGCTTCAAAGTACTGAAAGGGTTGTTTCTAGGTCGACTTCTTGGATGATGAGCTGATGTCGACAAGAAGTGACCCGTTGTAGGAGGGCCTTAATGAATCCCACATCTACGACACGAAACAAAGCAAATGATTTTGTGGAGGTGAAAACGATCTGATGATACAAGGTTCAGGGTGGCGGTCATGAAAGAATGAAGCGTGAAGGTATTGAAGCGGATGAGACATAAGCTGGGTGGTGAATTCTTTGAGCAACTTCTCTTGAACATAATGGTGACACTAAAATGGATTGGTAGCGTTAACCCCAAAAATGGATGGTAAGGAGGACTAATGGAGATATGACCGGTGAACAGAATAACCCAACCCGACTGAATCATGGTGATGGAGAGAAAGTGTCATGTTCAAGAGCAACCTGCTACCAATAAATTTTCTTCAAGTTTTCTTCCCAATTTTTCCCCAGTCATTGCTAGCCAGTACCTCTTTATTTTTGTCAAGCTTGAGGAGGATAACATATGCTTGTTCTATAATTTTCCCTTCAGGCAAACCCGTCGCTATGTTTTAACGAGCCTAGTGACAGTGAAACTCGCTCTTGTCTGCATGGACAAGTTTGTCGCTATTGTTTTAACGAGTTTAACGACAATGATAACTCGGTTCTTTTCAATTTTAGAGAGTCTGAAAAGAGACGGAAAGGAAACTCCAATATTCCTTTTTCGTAATGTAATCCCTTAAGTCCAAAAAAGTGTAAAATAATACGAAAGGGATGACTTTTCGATAGTTTTAACGAGCCGAACAAGACAAGCGCTCGATCTTTTTGTGTAATGATCCCTCAGGTCCAAAAAGATTAAAATCTAGAGGAGGGATGGTACTTCAAATCACTTTAACGAGTTGGGGAGGTCAATTGCTCAACAATCTTTTCATATTTTACGAGTCAGATGAAGAGATCTTAAAGGAGACTCGTTTTTTGAGGAACGAGTAATTTTTTCAGATAGCAGCTGGTTCCAGGTAAGGTTTGGAACTTTTCAATCACAACAGTGTAAAGAAGGTGGCTAATAGGATCACTCATCGCAGTTGTTCCTCAAAAGGGGTAAACAATCAAATGGAGGTGTATGATCGGCTAAAAAAAGTGGAGATGATGATAAGAACACGACCAAGGTTTAAAAGTTGATAATTATGTGATCGCAATGGTTATTTACCAAAGGCGGGTTCATTTTTTAATGAGCTTAAACTCTGGTGGAACATATGCTCATTGTTAGGTTTATTTTTTAATGAGCTTGAACTTCACGTAAAACTGCTCGTGCCAGTTGTATAATAAGGATGTCTCATCAATAGATTCATTTTTTAGGGAGCTTGCCCCATTCGCAACTTTGCTCCGGAGCCTTTCATTATGCAAGCTAGGAACAACCAACCTATGAGTCTAAAGGGTTAAGAGCCTACAAACTAAGAAAATAAATGGTCACTTTTCACTTGCATGCAAAAGGTTTGCATGCCCCCAGGTATAAAGTAGAGTTTCCAGGTCACCATATGGAAGTTCTTGCATTAGCAAGATTGCTCCATCCGTGTCGCAGACAAAACACTTCCTTGGCGATGTCCATCGAAATGGACAAAGGTGACTGTTGTCAGTTCCAATCACATAACCTTTAACGAGGGAATCCTTTTCCAATCTAATCCCATTTTCCTAAATGGATGGGTGTGTCAGACTAGTCATATATCCTCTGCGGAAACCTACCCTATACCTAAGGTTTTCCTACCGAAGCAGACCAGGGCACACACCCCCTAGGTTTCAGTCACAATCACCGAATCACTCGCGCTCATCAGGTGGACGGACTGGAGATTGATGAGACATTCCTTGCGTAAAAAGACTAGTTAGGGATGGCATTTGACTATTAGCTATGTGTGAACCGAGGAATGAAAGCTGGTCTACGAGCTGGACCACTCTGCCTTCATGTGGAAAACACATCACTCGAAAGAGCGAGGAAACAATAGCTCCCATGCTATAAATGTAGTCACACCCAAGGAGTAGATTGTAATCTAAAGGTCCTTGGACTACCATCACGTTTAGATGGACAGTTTTCCTTCTCAAAGTTATAGGAAAATTTGGAAGGATCCCTAACGGTCGACTGGTTCCTTTGTTGAAGCCAGTCAGATTTTGAATCTCAGGCAGAAGCGATGGAGCACCAAGCGCTTTCCAAGCAGTTGAGGAAATGATACTCACAGAAGCCCCTTCATCTATAATAGTACCAACCATGATCATTCTGTAGGCTTGAACTATGATTCAGAATGGTACATTAGATGGTAAGCGGGGTTTTCCTAGTAGATTCCAATCAAAGGAAATGACTAGGTTGCTTGGAGGAGGGACCCAATAAACGGACGGCTAAATCTCTAACAAACTTCCTTCCTACAGTAAGGAACGGGTAGATTGCACCCATGCTCATCGAAGTCTGTGTTTATGAAAAGAATTTGAACGGTTTCATTCTCATTCTCTTTGGTGACGGTATCATCTGAAGGTGGACCCTCTAGAGAAGTCCCTGAAGGTGGACGGTATCATCTGAAGGTTGACTGTCGTCTCGACCTGTTGTCTTTGGTCCGGTGTGGACTCAGATAGTTTATCTTCAATGATAGGTGCTTTGACCGACAACAAAGGTGTGTCAATCATATTTTCAACTAGTGATGGACTCGACAAGAGTTTCTTGTATCCAGAAGGAAGTCGTTGAGGTGCCGCAGGACAGTTATCCAAGACTCTTTTAGCTTCGTCTAAGAAGGGACAACGATGGAGGGCATGATCACCTTCACACAGTCTGCAAAGAAATTTAGGTCTTCCTTTTTGTCCATTGACTTCGTTTTCACTAGTTGACGGTGAACTCTCAACAAGATCATCAGGGGTTGAGGACACCAGATTTTGCAAGCGGGGAGACCAGTCCCTTAAGATCCGTGGGATACAAGGACAATCTCGATGATAGTGGTCTCCTTTGCAAATGACACATGTAGATTTAGGTTTGGACGGTGCAGTGTGTGGATTTTCGCTAGACAATGCTTGGTTGCCCCTTTTTGCCATTGGCTGCTTCTTCTTCCTCTCCTTCCCTTTCTTCTTCTTCTTAGTTACTTGGTTTTTAGTTTTACTAGCTTCACCAAGTGAAGAGGAAGAAGGAGAGGGAGAAACAAATGAAGTAGAAGGTTGGGGGGTAACTCTAGCATCATCCGGTTGCTGATTTGATTGCTCAGGAAACACAATGTTTTGAATGACAGAGGTCGAGAAGAGCCATACTGGCAGGCCAATTGTCAGTCCTGGAAGGGACAATGTGGCCATATGAGGCGCACCAACATCTCCCCAAGAGGAGAAGGGACTAGGATTTCCCCCAAGGGGAAATCCTTGATTGGTGGACTCCATTTTCTCAACCTAATACCAACGAGGGAACAGTGGCGTTATTCCGATTAAAATAAATTTTATGACGCTTAGACACAACTTGTTTTTTTAGTTTTTAAGAGTCGAGAAAAAACTAAAGATGACTCTAGTCGCCTTCGATTTTTAATGAGCCTGAAGTGATAAGTGCTCAGATGGACCTTTTCTTTTAAGGAGTCTAAAAAGGAACGAAAGTGACTACTCTCGAAATCTAGATAGAGGGATTACCAAACCAATCGCAAAACTGCAGAATACTTTTTACGGTACGGCAGTCAATCTTCCCGAATGTTGTGTTCAGTGAATTGCGATCGATAGGGCGGCAGACACTGCTTCCTAAGGATAAAGGATATAGCCTATTGTGGTCTCCCAATATATACTCGACGGTACATGGGAGCACAAGTCCGTACTGGCACTTGTCATCTCAAAGAGGAGGAATCACCCAACCTACGATGAGAGTGATAGTTACTAGGCTTTACGACGTCGGAATACGTCTCTAGCCTAGACTTCTAAATGTTGTGCATTAGGTTCCAAAGCATTTTTATGTTCATTGAAATTTATTTTACAGTTGATCTTTCTTAAGAAGTTTTCCTTTAAGGTTCATCGCGTGATGTAGATATACAAATCCTAAATATACAATCTAAGATGATAAACAGTCGTTTACTTTCTTGTTGCAATGAAAATCCTAGCTACTAAGGAAAGAGAAATACAAATATTTCAACATAGAGTAGAGAGCACACACTAAGATGCACTGTCCTAAATCAATTTCCACAAGCAGTCTAAATGCTGCACATGCATGTATTTGTTTTCCGCTTTCTTAATGTGTGAATGACAAAAAGAATGCTAAGTACAGATCTTAACTATTCTTCTTTCAAAGCGACAGTACTAACAATTTTCTTTTCAAAAACGAAAGGAAGACGAAGATGACACTTTGCGATTTTGAATTTGAAAAACGAAAGGGAGACTAAGAACTACACTTCAATTTCAATTTGAAAACTGCTTTCGACACTTCAAAGAATTGATGATTCAAATCAAATACAATGGCAAAAGCGTAATCGACTATCAAAAAGAGGGAGAATATTTTCTTTGACTGAAAACGACACTTGCGACACTTTCAAATCAACAGACGACAGTTCGATTAAGCTACTGTTTGTCAAAAGAGAACTATAAATGGCGAAAAATACATAAAAACATTCACAATTCTTTATACAATGGAGGCTGAATAATGCAAAGGAAGGGAGTTTCAACAGTGATATACTGATCACAGACAACAAAACTACTGAATAAAGCTGAAGACAATGAAGAAAAAACCAAAATCTGGAGGCAGAAACAGTCTTATCTGATCATCGCACCTGTAACACAGGGAAACAGGGATGCATCTCACCTACAACACACGGGAGGTGCAATGCATCCAGACTGCCAATGGGAGACAGTGCGATGGTCCAGGGACGAGATTGAGCTTGGTTTTTGCTCACAGTTTGCAGCTAAGTTCAGGGGTTTAGGCTGAGCTAATGATAGGTAGTAAACACAAAGTATAGGGGCTAATCTAATGAGGTTACTTGAGCTACCACCATGGCACATAGGATGTTTTGCAAGTCAATTGTTCAGTTTATAAACAAAACCCAGAGATGGACTGAAGCAGCATTGATCTGCTTTTCACTTGCATAGAAAATGCAGTTTGAAGGCTAGCTGGCTTAACTTCAGGCTCCGTCTGTAGTTTATAAAGCAAACAAATATAAACACGCAAACAAGCTATTCGCTCCCTAGTGGAGTCACCATTTTGTTATCGAGAAAACTAGTGTCCATTCAAAACTACTAGTCCCACTAAGATGAGTAGTTATCTTAGAAACAAACAAACTAAATTCACTCGTGCTTTCCTTTATGAGAGATAGATGAGAGAGAAGCAGAGAGTACCAACCTTAGTCTTTCACTTAGCTCCTTGCTTGTTTCCTCCCTCCTTTGACAAAACTTCGCCACTCCTTCCTTACTTGTCCCGCTTCAAAGAAAACCTGTAGAGTCAAAGCAGCATAGTACCATCAAAGCATAGAGATCTATAACCATAAACAATATAGGATCAGATGTATATTAACCATTCAAATGCATATATCAATACAAGATTCACAGATATACAAGAATATGGAGGAAAACTCAAATAGCTTTATTGATAGAAGTAGTAGAAGAGAGGATTACAACCCATTGGTCTGACCCAGTGCCATCCTCCCAGCATGAAAGCCCTCTTCACCTCATGAAAAGCTTAGATCACCCAACAATACATTGTTACACAAAGAAACCAATAGCACTTCCTTACAAAATACAAAATTCTAGCCCCTGGATCTCTAGGATGAGTGATACATATATAGATGTTTGCAGGTGGGTGAGTCAGCTTCTGGGATTTTGATGAGTGTCATCTCTCTGATAGTTCTTGGTTCCACTTGGAGATTTCATGATCTCTTACTCATCCCTAGGTGAATTCAGAGAGGTAAGTGTCAAATGTGCAGTTTCTAGAAGATTCTCTGGGTTTCCACCTAGCCAACTGCCTCTGCCATTTGTTTGCTCTCGCTCATCGCACCCTACAGAAGGGCTTTCTAGTATGCATCGCACTTTTTGCATGTGACAGGTGAGATGCATCGCACCCTTAGCACTGAGCAGCCTGTACATATGGTCCTGTTTTGACTAGTTCTGAGCAGTTTTTCATGGATAACTTCGGGGAGATGATGTAATCAGTTGACCTTGCCCCTTTAGGGTATGAAACAACACTTTTAGGGACTTAGAAGCCCTTGTTTAATGGACATATGCGATTAGGGTTGCAGTGCCCAAATATGTCTAACACATGTGAAGCAAATCGAGGTTCGTGTGAAGAACCTATACAATCTAGATGTGGAGGATTGTGCTACATTGAGAACAAAGGCAGAGAAGATGCAAAGACGTGATGCCGGTGAAATTTGGCAGAGAAGTATTGGCCATTTGTATAATGGCGCTTTGAAGGTCATGTAGCAGATAACCACATGCATCCCCAAAGGATCATTTGAGTAGTAGGATGTATAAAAAGGATGTACTATGGGGAAGTACACAAAATCCACATTCCATGGTCAGGAAAACAAAGCACATATAATCCTGGAAAGGATCCACTCTGATGTTTATGGACCTTTCTCAGTGACCTCCACTTCCAGGCACAAATGTTTTGTCATTTTTATTGATGACTTCTCATGGAAGTGTTAGATTCTCCAAGTTTGCAGAATTCATGTCACTGGTTGAGAAAGAAACAGGAAATAAGGTGAAGGCTCTCAGGATCGATAATGGAGGTGAGTACGTGTCGAATAAATTTAAAAATCTATGTGCAAAAGAAGGCATTCAATGAGATTTGACAACACCCCACAACCAACAGCAGAATGGAGTGGCTGAGAGGAAGAACCGCAACATTGTGGGAGCAGCAAGGGTGATGTTTCATGATCAAGGCCTACCTCTACATTCGTGGGCCAAGGCATGCAACACAACAGTCTATTTGCAGAACCAGATTCCTCATCGGATTCTTGGCATGATTACACTGGAGGAGGATTTCTTAGGGAGGAAGTTGGATGTGTTGCACTTCAAGATTTTTGGAGCCTCTGTTTACTACCATGTCTCCAAAGTATCAAGGAAGAAGCTAGAGACGACAGTAGAATTGAGGGTATGTGTGGGTTATTCAAAAACTCCCCACAACTACTTTATGTGCTTCCCATCCCTCACAATGAAATTTGTGCAAGGGGATGTAAAATTTTACGAAGACAAAGTGATGCAGTGCTCTCTTGAGACGGAGCTTCACATCCCACCAGAAGAGGAGATTTTAGCTCCAAAGGAAGAGCCTCAAGAACTTGCGAAGCATCCAAAAATTGAGGAGTAGAGAGTGAAGACAGCCACTCAAGTAGAACCATCCATAAAAGGAAATAAAAGGATCGGGGAAGCTAAGAGACATGTGCAGGATGCAAGGGAGAATGTGGGTGCTCCTTCAAATCAGCACAGGTAAAGAAGGTCACCAGATCAATACACTGGCTACATAGCTCTAATGAATGAGCTTGTAGAGACTAGTCCATCCTCTTTTGAGGAAGTAGTATAGAAACATGTGTGGGTTGATTCAATGGTGGAGGAATACAAATCCATTATAAAGAATAGTGTTTGGGAAGTGGTCCTAAGACCAGCAGAAAAATAATTTGTGGGTTTGAGATGGATCTTCAAGGTAAATCATGCAATAGATGAAAGCATACAAAATTACAAGGTCAAATTTGTGGCCAAGGGGTACTCTCAAGTTGAGGGGATTGACTATGAAGATACCTTTGCTCCTATATCAAGGTACTCATCCATTAGATCCACCAGATGAATGTAAAAACAACATTCCTCAATGGAGTTATTGAGGAGGAGGTGTATATCGAGAAACCATAAGGCTTCAAGACTTTTGATCGAGAGTCTCATGTGTGCAGACTCAAGCGAGTGTTGTACGGTATCAAGCAAGCACCATGTGCTTGGTACACCAGGATCAATAGTTATCTCACCAGTTTGTGCTTCACCAAAATTGAAGCGGATGAAAATCTCTATTATATCTTGGTAGAAGGTAAATGTTGATTATTGTCATATATGTTGATGACTTTATTTTAACTAGTGATGAGTAGCTGATCAGATTGTGAAAGGTTGTTAATTCTAGGTATGTTTTATGCTTAGAGCAATTTACTTCAATTTTTCGTTTTAGCCCAATGACAATATTCATATTAGCAATCACATCAGCATGATAGTAAAGTGTAGATAAAACATAAACATAAACAGCAAAAGACAAGCCAAGACAAGAGGACACAATATGTGGCACCAGCTAGGGCAAACCCCAATGTGGGGAAACCCTCGATCAATTCTTTTATATTCTTCAATAGTTTAGCAGAGAGAGAGATCATAAAAATACATTTGAAGTCAATACTAGACTTGCCAAAATAGGAGATCAGACATTAGAGATCTTCACCATGAAGATGACACAATAGATCTGATGACAAGGACTGAAAATATGTAGCAGATGATAGGTCTAGAACAACTCAACCAATTTCCCCAAAATACTGAATCTTTCCTTCTATAAAACTCTTCCTCCTTTGCTGCTTCACTGATCATGTCAAGGTTGCTAATCTGGCAACTTGTGAATGCTGAAGCATATCTTGGAAATCCTAATCTCTGGTTAGGGCACAAGATCTAAGAGCTACTACACCCTAAACATACTCCATTGTTCACCTATTTATTGCGGATAGCCTACACACTAATCTCCAATGATACACTACTTTATAGGGTTTGAACACCACACTTAAAGAGGCCTCCAACTGCTGGGCTACACCACTGGCTATGGCCTACGACCTAGCCCAGCAGCTGACTGTAACTTTTGTCCCTTCACACAGTGACCCAATCAGCCTTTAAACAACAATCTCAAGCACCTCTTTATTACGGATTCTCCTTCCCTTTAAATCGAGCTTAGGAATAATATTAACATTCCCAAACAGCCTTGCTATCACCTACAACAATGTGACAATATCTAAGATCCTAATTACCCTTGTTGCAGTTTAGATTCATTTCCCTTGATGCGTCTAAGGGTCCTTTCATACTGTGATAAGGGCTCCTTTAACTACAACTTTCCTCCTTCATTTTCTGTTGATTTGACAGCGTTAAAGCCTCTCCTTGATGTGTTATAAAAGCCTCTTTTAGGATAGGGAAGGAGCCTCTCTTCACTATGATAAGACTCCTCCATGACTGTGGCTAGGGCATGCTTCATTGACTGTGTTTTAGACTTCTCTTTGACAACATCTAGGGCTTCCTTTGACAGCGTTGAAGTTCCCTTTAGATAGTGTATAGAAACCCTCTCCTTGCTGCTAGAAGAGCCTCCTCTTGACTGCATATAAAACCCTCCTTGACTGCATAGAGGTGTCTCCTCCTAGGACTGCGTAGAGCCTTCTTTGACTATGTCTAGGGCTAGGGTTAGATCTTCTCTAGGGCAGCGTATTCTCCTATAGATCTCTCCTACCACCAAAACCCAAACAAGTGGAGAGAGATCACAAGAGATATGTGTCAAAATGACTTGAATACCTCTTCTATTTATAATAAAACGTTGAGGACAAGTGGGGGTAATTTGGTTGTTGGCCGGCCTTGACAAATTATCACATAAATCGGATGATATTTAGATCAATCCTACACCTCTCGATGAGAGGAATCCAAAAAAAATATCAGTTGCCATAAATAAGAATACCCACATGGAGTTTTTCCCTAGTTTCCAATTTTAACACTCCCTCTCAACTAGGGAGATCTCCATCTGCTAATCCATCTGCTAGACTATACTATCTCTGCCATCAACACAATGGCCTACACTGCTCTACTCTTCTTTGCTGAACTATGAAGAAGAAGAAGTGATCAAGAATGTATCATACCATTCTCTATTGACCTGAAGTCAGTACCATATAAAGAGAGTGTCTCATACCACTCTTACTGATTTGAAATCAGTTACAAATAAAGAGAGTGTCTCATACCACTCTCACTCATCCGAAATCAATTCCAAATAAAGAGAGTGTCTCATACCACTCTTACTCATCCGAAATTACTTCGAAATAAAGAGAGTGTCTCATACCATTCTTACTAATCTGAAATCAGTTCCAATTGATCCCAAATCAATATCATCCTAGCATAGGGAGTATAGTACTACACGATGCGTCCATCAATAGTACTATGGTCCCTATCCTCATTTCCCTGCTCATTGGCCAGATGAGAGGTACTTCCCATGAGTCCCAGATTGCATGGGTAGGATGTCTCGACAGTTTAAGGATGAACCACTCATCCTGCGTACATGTCACCAGGGGTATCTCAGGGGAAGGCTAAACTGCTCACCCTATTATTGTGTCTCAGCTAGAGAAGGATGAAACACTCATCATACCTACATATCAGACCATTAGGGGAAGGATGAACCACTCACCCTATGGTTTCTCATCGCTCCAAGAAGTACCCCCAAGCCCCCTAGAGCTCCCAGAGCTCAATGTCTATATCATATAGGACTCTCCGAAGAGGGTCTCTCCACGACTCCAAGTCATTTTCAGAAAGTCACGAATTTGACCTTTCCCAGGGGTTTCATCAGAATAACAACAACCTGCACATCAGTCCCAATGTGTTGGAGACTTCTTGCTCCTCATTATACCATATCCCAGATAAAGCGGTACATGATGTCTATATTGTTTGAGTGATAATAAAACATGAGATTATTCAACAATTGAATCCCACTCTGGTTTTCATAGAATATCACTTTGGTATCCAACACATGTCCAAACAGCTCACTAAAGATTTTCTTCACCCAGATAGCTTCACATGAGGTCATACTCGCAGCTATGTATTCAAACTCAACGGTGCTCAAAGCAATTGACTTCTGCTTCGTTCTCATCCCGGATATCAAAGCAGAACCCAAAGAGAACCAGCACCCAGAAGTGCTCTTACAATCCTCCACACTGCCTATCTAGTGAGCATCAGAATAATCATGCAGCTTCACATTTCCGGCAGTGTATCTCAATCCATGAGAGATTGTGCCCTGAAGATATCTCAAAATATTATTGGCACCAATCCAGTGAGGCTCAACTATATATGAGCTCAACATGATAACTGCAAAACATATATCCGGATGAGAGTTCACTAAGAACATCAATGTTATTATGAGTTGGCGAAACTCAGAGGCATTTCCCAAATCAAGTCCAGCAGCACTACCACATAACTTCTTAAAGTTAAGCTCCATCGAGGTAGTCATGGGCTTGCAGTCTACCATTCCAAATTTGGAATCCAACTCCCTTTTACTTTTGCAAATGAGAGGGTTTGTACCTGTCAAAAAGAGGTCATCCTCATAAGGTACCAGTATGAGAGTTCTATCATCCACAACCTTAAAGCAATGGTTTGGATCGGCTTCACTCCTAGTGAATTTCAACTTTGTCAGATAGCTATTATTGGCTTGTATGGGCCTAACCCAGGTTCAGAGGTGATTTAGCCAAGCAAATCGCGGTACTACTGGCCCTTTCAGAAACAGCGTGTGGAGCGCGGACTGAGGTCTCTCCTGAAGTAGTATGGGAGGGTGCTAGAACCAGGTTTCTTCACCCTTGGGATGTTTGAGGGGCTTCTAGAGGTCTGTGGTCTGCCTATTGCTACGCGCACTTCCGATCCCTTCGCAACCTGCGGTGCGGCTTCCACGCAGCCCTACTCGAGGCACGACCCATATAATACCCAAGTTCCTTGCTAATTAACCAATTACTTAACTTGTGTGTGTAAGATTTATGGTTATTACAGCATATTTAGCAATCATATCAGTGTGCGTGATACTTAAACGAATACAAACATAAAGAAGATAATGCACAACAATTACATAGAAATAGGAATCAACTTCTCTTTTATTAATCTTCAATCTTTCTTACAAACTCGACACGACCCTGCGCACTCAGATGCAGGGGTCCGCGCACTCAGCTGTGAACTCTACTAGGCCTCTGCACACTCAGTTGTAGAGCCTCTTCCTACTACTACAACCCAATACACTTAGAATCCTACTCTAAGCTTGAACCATTCCTTCGCTACTTTTTCTATCCTCAACAATCTTTACAACTTAGAGCCTCGCTCTATTTACACAATCCCATGGTTCGCAGACCATGGATACGCTGACATGACTTTACATTACATTACCTTACTTTAGGGCGACAACCCTATGACTTTAACCTCTACTTCGTGCTCTGCGCCCGCAATTCGCGGAGTCTTACAAAACCTTTGACCAAAACTTGGGCTTTGAGCCCCAAAACCTACTGTGGGGGGATTCCATTCCCAACAGGCCCCCAACACAATCACCGTGACTCGTCCCGAGTCACTCTGCTAGTGCGGAGATTTTGGCATGGAGCCCCTCCAACTGTTCCCGTACTGCCCAAAGGTCTACAATGCACTATTCTGATATTTGTTGGACCTGTTGCATGCACTCTTCTGTTGCTTCCTTGTGAGGCTTCACTGTTTATCTTAACGCATATAGTCTCTGCATCTGCGCGAGCTTGCCCTCAATCTCGGCCATAATGGTGAAGGCCTCATCAATCCAAGGTTGGGCGCGTGCTTTGAGAAGGGCCTCTTTTTGTCTTGCAGCATCCACCTGTTCCTTTAGCGCCCTCGCCTATTGCATCTTAGCTAGTTGTTGGGTGAGGATGACTATCTGTGTCGTTCCCCTGACACTGTCATACTATTGTTGCAGTTCGCGTGCCTCTGTTTCCAGGCGTTGTATGTTGGGGTCCTCCTGTAAGGATGTGAGGACATCGAATGCTTGGTCCAACATACCGGTGCAGTCCTGCACTGCCCTTCCAATTTCTTCCAATCCTGTCTGAATCGTGCTAACGCGTTGTTCTTTGACTTCCAGAGGAGTGGAAGGTTGCGCCTTCATCTGCAGCTCAGCAATCTGGAGGTTCAGCTCCAGCTACACTCGTGTTGTTTTTCTTCACGTCTACTTCAGACTCCACTTGCCAGACAGTGGATCCGCATCTCGGTTGGTAGCTCTACAGCGATAGATAATTCTGGAACACACCGGCACGCTTCATCTACTGTTTGCACAATCTGTCAATTTTGTGACACTAGCTCATCATGCTACAGGTTGAGTTGTTCTATGTTGATCTTTTGCTCACTCAATACCTAGATCACGCGGCCTTCCCATGCTCGTAGCTCTGTTGTTATGCTGTCCTGCAACTTGTACAATGTGTCTTGTGGAAGGGTAGCTAGATTTAGGCCAAGTCCCTTAATCCAGCCTACCGCGGCTCTGTCCTCCTCACCCTCAGCGGTTAGCGCTCCTTCCGGTAGCATTATGGTGTTGGCCATTTTTGCGTGCAGCAGCTGCTCAGTTGTTGATGCACCTGCGGCACTGTAGGCGACTACTATTCCTTCCTATGGGGCCTACACCTGAAGTTCCTGCAGCTCCGCCCTTAGGGCCCCTAACACATTTTGTTGCTCTGTCATAGCTTCCTAGAGTGCTTCCCAGGTGACCTCACGAACTATGTCGCTGATGTCATAGAAATCACCCTCTGTCAATGTAATTGGCTCGATCTCCAGTTTGGAAGTCTTAGCCTTCTTTTGCGGGCCTGATCTTTCTGTAACGCGTGGTCGTTTCAGCTGTGTAGATGTTGCACTCGAGTTGCGCTTCTGTTGGGCCAACTGGTTGATATGCAACTTGGTGGCATCCTTCTGCTTTTGTGCTGCTATTCTATCCTGCTCCACCAGATTCGGGGCACACCACTTGGGAGGCCATGATTCGAGCACAGAGAAGATGGCATCATCAATTGCAATGAAATGAAGCTTGGTCTAGTTTTGCGTCGGATCCTTACGCGCCTTGATATACACATTGTGCATATCTACCTTGAAGTCTGCAAAGATCCGCATACTGTTCTACAATGTGGGGGATAGGCGCGGCCTCCTATTAATCCACATCCGGACTCTCGCCTCCATGAGCACCCAGAAGATCTTAGTTTCGCGGATCCACGTGGCGTCCTTTGTAGCCCAGAGCAACGCATATTTTGCAGTCTCTGGTAAGTCCTGTTGAATATGAGGGAACTGCTTGTCCTCAGGCAGTTCCCCTATCACCAATAAAATAGACAAGAGCAACCACGCATAGTGGAAGGTCTTGCCCTACTCTTGAGCTTCCTTGCAGTTGGTTAGGAATTTAGCCCAATTGAATTGGACCCCTTCTACGCATTGTTCTGCCAGGGCAACGACCGACGCTGGTACCTCGTCTCCGTGGCATTTTCTCATCAACTTCCCGAACAGCATTTGGGTGACTACACACACCCCATTATCTTTAACACTACTGATTGTGTAGCCTCTCTTCTTCTTTTCCAATTTGTACTTCTTCTTCATGGCCTCTACAAGAATCAAATCTCCGCTTTTGCCGTCTATCTCCGCGGGGTCCTTTCCCTTACAAGGAAGCCAGGAAATCCTGTGGATAAGCTTCGTCATGATGGGAATAGGCTCCTCCAGCCATAAGTACCCATCGTGCACTAAGCAAAGCAGTTTCCTGATGACAAAGATCGTGATAGGTGTGCGGTGAATGTGCGGAATCCAAAGTAGGTGGAGTAGTCCGGCCTTCTCCACACCGTGCAGCCATTTCTGCGGCTCTAGTGTTGTAACTGACCCCTCCTTACTTTGTTTCATGAGGTTCTCAGTCTCTAAATGTGGGAACTTCTCACTGTCCGCGAGGTCCCAGTCTTCAAATTTCATTGTGGGCATGCGGCCCAGGGCCGAGCCTTCAAACAGAATTCCATCTAGGAGGAGCGGGGTTTGGAGTGTGCTCTTAGCGGCATCCAAATCCTTGGGTACTTTAGCTTTCCCTTTCCACGAAGGAATGTACTCGGGCAGTTTTGCTGCAGCGTGCACCAGCTGGATGTCTTCTTCCATTTCTTCATCCGCCTCTATCTCATTTATGAGAGCCTAGAGGTCCTCCTCCTCATCATCTGTCTCAATGTTGACAACCTTGCCCTTTTCTTCCATGGAAATTTTACCAAACCGTGGATTTCGCAGGGACATGCGGACTAGTCCCGCTGCCTGTTTATCCTTCTTGGGCCTCGGCATCCGAGGTGATTTCGTAATTTCCAGAACATCCCCCACCTACACCATAGGGCTCTACGCAGCTTCCTCAGCGGTACTCTCTACAAAACCCACACCTCTCCTGGTAGTTTTCATCTTGTTAAAACTGTCTGTGGTTGTTCGCAAACTTGGGGCCTCAAATACTGCTTGGCGCTCAACACTCTGTGCTCTTCATCCTTCTGCATCCACACCAGTGTTTAAAAGTTCCTTGATGCGTACTCCACCATCGTGTGGGTGTTGTGTGTAGTGACCACTTTAGCGCATCGAATCGCTGCTGTTTTAGTACTGCACTTTCCAATTTGCTCATAAATTCATCCACCGTTGACAATCCATCATATGTCTGCAGCTCCCTTGCCTCTGTTTTTACGCAACGCAATGACTTGATCATCATGTTTCAGTTCAGTGTTGTTACTTCGTGCAACCGATTATGCCATCGCTCTATCTCTTCGTTTGAATCCGAAGTGCAGGAGCTTTCGCGCTCCCACAAAATCCTTCCATCTATAGTCGGATTCACCCAATCCTCTCCTTGTGCAGTTATCTTGTAGATACAGTTGAGATCGTCATCACTATCATCATTATGCAATGGTTCGGTGTATCACGCTCCTTTTGCTGGGTCTACCGGTACTACTAAACATAATGACTTTTTCTCAAAGATCATTTTGCACTTCTTCAGATTTATGACCCCATTCATATCAATAGCCCAGTCTATTCCTAGTAGCACGGGATAGGGATTGTTGTCATCGAAAATCTCTATCACTTCAAAATTCGCCTACGTGCTCGCGCCTTCAATATCGACTGTCACCCCTTGCAATCTTCCCATGGGCAAAATATTCTGTTGGTTCGCCATTCGTAACTGAATAGGGGACCATTGTAATGCGGGTCTGCCCATGCGTTCCCATGTTTGCTTTGGTAGTACATTCGCATTCGAACCCAGATCCAAGATTACTTGATCCATTTCATACTCGCCTATTTGCGCAGTCAACCTCATCTCCCTTCCTGTGTGCAATGCATGCTTTCCAAGTTTTCGGACCACGCGCAGTTCTCCTGACCCTACGCACCTAGTGATAAGTTCCTGTAGCCCTTTGACTGCCTTTTTTTCACGCAACAGTTTCATGCATGTCTCCAGAAAGGTAGTGAGCATTGAAGGATCCATCCCTGGTTCTAGTTGATCCTTACTACCTGAAGTGGAGGCCTCCGTGAAGCTCTTCTTAGCTTCCATGAATGTCTCCTTCGCGCATTCTAAGTCAAACTCGGGTTCCTTTGTAGGAGCCTTGCGAACCCATGCGTTGTCTTCTCACTGCTTCCCTTTATCATCTCCCATGGCCATCCTTCTCTTAAGCATCATGTTTACATTTGGGTCTTCTTCGCGTGGTGCAGACCTCATCATTTATAAATTCTAGGTCGGAGGAGGCTAGAGTACCTCCTTTTCATGCATCTTCGCTATCAGCGAAGGGCAATCTTCTGCCTCATCATCAAACTGATTACAGTACCAACATGACATCCTAGTCAGGTTCATGCAATCGCAGGCATAATGCCCTGGCCCTCCGCGATTGTAACAAATTATCTGTCTGTGACCCCTTCCTAGTCCTATTCCACCTCGACCCCGCCTGCGCCCCTGAAAACCAACACACACCATCCCTGCATTTGGGTCGAGCACTCGCGTTTCGGTCTATACCCTGTAGGCAGGAGTCTGAACTATCATTACTTCATAGCTTTGGCAGATGCGTTCGTCATGGCCTACTGACTTGTAGAAATTACAACACAATTGTTGGGACATCTGCGTATACTTCTGCAACAGATGACAATTATCCGTGTTATGTTTTTCTCCTATCTGGCAGATTGCGCACCATAATATAGACGTTGCACTTGGCCCCACCTATGCCTCCGGTCTTAATGGCATTGGCCCTCCCCCTACCAAGTAGTTTGCGAACACTAGACAGTGGTCCTTGTCGTGCCCCTGGCCTTTGCATTTTATGCACCATACTTCCTCGCGCACCTCCGGCCGAGTTGTCCTCTCCTGTTTCAAACTTTTCATCTCTAGACACAAATTTTGTAGTTGCGTGTGGATTTGTTGGACTCCCAACCCAGGGTCTTGTATAGGGGTCTCATGCAATCTTATTGCCATCTCCCACGCTTCGGCTTGGATGGAAAGTTTTTACTGTGACAACGTCATCCTTAAGTGTGGTGTAAGTGAGGCCACAAACCATGCACAATGTTGTGCATCCGTTAACGTCATATTGGCTTCGCGGATCATACTCTTCAGCCTTTGGTCCAGATCCCAGGGGGTCTCGCCCAGGAGCATCGTGATCTCCTTAAACCCGATGATTGATTGTGTCTTTGATTTTGGCCTGCTAAATTCCCTGTTCAATGTGGTCTGGATCTCTGCAATTCCTACGTTCGGGTGGTCATTAGAATGCTTGATATACCACGTTAATGTGCGATCCTGCAGTGCGCTCACCAGTGTAGCCTTTTTAATATTATCATCCATGACGCCCTGTGCTTCCCATACTGCTCTTACCACGAACCAGAATTGGTCTGGATCTTCATTTCCTACTCCTCTGAACACTTTGAAGTTTGATCACACTTGCCATACTGAGCTGCGATGGTGGCGGAGGTAGGGTGGGTGGAGATGGAGGTGAGGAGGGTGAAACTGGTGGCAGTGTGGGTGGGGCTCGTAAACTTGGAATTCTCTGTCTTATCAAATTGATCGCGCTTCTCAGAGAAACTTTAGCGAGCTCCTCCTCGCTTTCCTGCAAGGGTGAAATTAAGGAATTGTTTTCCAACTCCTCACTACTTCCGCTTCTGTAGATCTTTCCGCTTCGTGTAGTCCCAAACATTAATTTATTCACATAACCCACTTTTCACAAAATAGCATCTTAATCCAAGTGTTCAAAGATTTAATATACTTACCTTGCGGTCCGTTGAAAAAATGTCGCTCTACCTCACTATAGCTAACGGTCGTGTCTACTGCGAACTCAGCGATAAACCCTCCTATTATTCGGTTGAGCCAGTGTTTCACAGCTCACGCTATCTTATCTTTTGAGGCTTCTAGTCTGCGCACTAGTTCCGGAGTCCACACTATTAGTTTGTCGAGCCTACACCTTCCCTGGCTGTTTGCTAACTTCGCGATCCATTCATACAGCTCAGACAGAAAAGATGCAAAGAAAATTTCATGGATTTCAGTATACAAGTAGCGATCCAACCACTGTTCCTTAGATACTCGCGGATTTCTGTTTTCCTGCGTCGCGAACTCGTGAATCTTCTTGTCCAACCACTCTTCAATTTCTTTCTTTATAGGATTCCAATGGCACGACATCAGACATCCTTTATGCAGATCCCAGTCCCGGCAACGGAACCATTTGTTGGCTTATATGGGCCTGACCCAGGTTCAGAGGTGATTTAGCCAAGAAAATCCCGATACTACTGGCCCTTTTCGGCAACAATCCATGGAGCGCGGACTGAGGTCTCACCTGAAGTAGTATGGGAGGGTGCTAGAACTAGGTTTCCACACCCTTGGGATGTCTAAGGGGCTTTTGGAGGTCCACGGTCTGACCTGTCACTATGCGCACTTGCGATCCCTTCGCAACCTGCGGTGTGGCTTCCGCGTAGCCCTACTCGGGGCGCGACCCGTATAATACCCAAGTTCCTTGCTAATTAACTGATTACTTAACTTGTGTGTGTAAGATTTATGGTTATTACAGCATATTTAGCAATCATATCAGTGCGCGCGATACATAAATGAATACAAACATAAAGAAGATAATGCACAACAATTACATAGAAATAGGAATCAACTTCTCTTTTATTAATCTTCAATCTTGCTTACAAACTCGACACCGCCCTGTGCACTCAGCTGCAGGGGTCCGCACACTTAGCTGCGGACTCTACTAGGCCTCTGCGCACTTAGCTGCAAAGCCTCTTCCTACTACTATGACCCAATACACTTAGAATCCTACTCTAAGCTTGAACCATTCCTTCGACTTTTTCTATCCTCAACTATCTTTACAACTTAGAGCCTCGCTCTATTTATACAATCCCATGGTCTGCGGACGATGGGTAGGCCGACATGAATTTACATTACATTACCTTACTTTAGGGTGGACAACCTTATGACTTTAACCTCTACTTTGCACTCCGCGCCTACAATTCGCGGAGTCTTACAAAACTTTTGACCAAAACTTGGGCTTTGAGTAACTATCAATCCTCTCGTGCCAAGCCGGGGGCACTTGATTTAAATCATAGAGATTTTTCTTCAACTTGCATACATGAGATTCCTAATCATGAATCTCAAATCCCTCGTGTTGCTCCACATCTGTGGTCTTGATATAACATGAGGGGAATGGTCCCCTTGTAAGCATTTCATCGGTACATCTCGAACATGCACCTTCATGCTCTTCTTTGAATTCAGGCATCCCTGTCACCATCTGTGTCACATCGGGCCTTACAATGAAGATGAGCAAACCTTTGGTGCCATTGAAGAGATAACTCACATGACATGGTCCCCAATGGACTTCCTGCAACTTGATACAAATTACCAACCCTGAACCCAAGAGTAAAAGCATATTTAAAATTCCTTTTCCAAGCACGTACCTTTCCATCGATGAATTCCACCTTGTAACCTTTGTCTTCCATTACCGAAATGGACACAAGGTTCTTCTTGAGATTCGGTACATAAAGAACTTCTTGAAAATGAATCGATTTACCCTGATCCAGTGGAAGAGTAACATTCCCTACACCCTTCGCAGGATAGGTTGAATCGTCTCCAAGAATAATCTCCAAGTTTGTTTCCTTCTCTATCAGATTAGAGAGTGCTTCCTTGAATTCAGTGAAGTGCCTTGAGGCGCCACTATCAATAAGTCAATCAAAGAGTCTGGAGGAGAGGTAGTGAAGAGGGTTGATATAAGATAATACTCCTCTTGCTTATACGAAATAACATTTGATTCTTCATACCTAGGTTTCCTTGCTTTCTTGAAGATTCATCCATTTCCATGATGTCCTTTTCCTTTGCCATTGTACCTATCATTCCTTCGATCGTTGAAGATGCCTCTGGAATGATTGTGATCATAATCATGAGATGTGTCCCTTCTATTTGGACACTCCCTCGCAAAATGGCCAAACTTATTACAAGCAAGGCATCTACCCTTCCTTCCACCCTTAGATCCAGACCTTCCATTGAAGTGACCTTTAGGTAGGCCACCAGACATTGTCAGTCATTAGGGGACTTTTGAGGTCTAAAATGGGCCTCCTAAGAAAACTATCCAACTAAAATAAACTTTATAAGAACCAATAGGATTCAAGATGATGATGTCAACCATGGGGGATGATTCACCATTTTTGGAGTAAAAAAGTACAAATATTAAAAAATAAAATAATAAAACTATTTTTTCAACTTGCATTTTCAACATATCTCCATAAGGTTTTACTCAAATTTTGAGTGGGGGTGCTCATTGGATGCAAAATTTTAATTCCTCATCCAAAGAGTATCCATGTTGCATACTTTCGATAGACCCTGCTATACGAAAAATGAGAAATACATGAAAAAACATGATTGCAATCACATTTTTCATGTATTTCTCATTTTTTGTGTAGCAAGGTACATCAAAAGTATGCAACATGGGTACTTGTTGGATGACGAATCAAATTATGCATTCAATGAGTGTTTCCGCTCGAAATTTGAGTAAACCCACAGGGAGATAAGTTGAAAACACGAGTTGAAAGAATAGTTTTTTCTTTTTTCCCTTTAAAATTTGATGATGTCATCTAATATTATTTTATTATTTCGACTATTATTTTATAATTTCCTTAGGAGGCCCATTTTAGACCTCAAAAATCCCCTAATAAGAATCTTTGATAATCTTCTTTGCTTTGACTTCACCCTTGGTGTATTTGTTCTTTGGAGCAATTGGTGCATTTGATGGAGGCTCAAGGATTTTACCCTTCACGAAATCCAGCACTTCTTGCTCTTCCAATTCAGCCGGGAAGTGGGATGAGGAACCCATTGAGCCTTTGACCTTGTCCAACTGTCTTCGGTGATTTCTCTTTCACTCTTGCTTGGGATTTGTCTTCACCTCGGCTCTGATACCATGTTAATTTTAGGCATGTTCTATGATTAGAGCAATTTATTTCAATTTTTCGTTTTAGCCCAATGACAATATTCAGATTAGCAATCACATCAGCATGATAGTAAAGTGCAGATAGAACATAAACATAAACAACAGAAGACAAGCCAAGACAAGAGGACACAAGATGTGGCACCAGCCAGGGACAAACCCCAATGTGGGGAAACCCTTGATCAATTCTTCTTATATTCTTCAATAGTTCAGCACAGAGAGAGATAGTACAAATACATTTGAAGTCAATACTAGACTTACCAAAATAGGAGATCAGACATCAAAGATCTTCACCATGAATATAACACAATATATCTAATGACAAGTACTAGAGATATGCAGCAGATGATAGGTCTAGAACAGTTCAACCAATTTCGCCAAAATACTGAAGCTTTCCTTCTATAAAACTCTTCCTCCTTTCCTGCTTCACTGATCATGTCAAGGCTGCTAATCTGGCAACTTGTGAATTTTGAAGCATATCTTGGCAAACCTGATCTTTGGTTAGGGCACAAGATCTGAGACCTACTACACGCTAAACATACTCCACAGTTCACCTATTTACTATGGATAGCCTACACACTGATCTCCAATGATACGCTGCCTTACAGGGTCTGAATGCAGCACTTAAAGAGGCCTCCAATTGCTAGCTATGGCTTGCAGCCTAGCCCAGCAGTTGACTGTAACTTTTGTCCCTTCACACAGTGACCCAATCAGCCTTTAAATAGTAGTCTCAAGCACCTCCTTATTACGGATTGTCCTTTCCTTTAAATCGAGTTTAGGAACAATTCTAGCATGCCCAAACATCCTTGTTGTCATCTACATCAATGTGACAATATCACAGATCCTAATTACCCTTTCTGCAATCTAGATTCACTTTCCTTGTTGCGTCTAAGGGTCCTTTCATACTGTGATAAGGGCTCCTTTAACTACGGCTTTCCTCCTTCATTTGTTGTTGATTTGACAGCGTTAAAGCCTCTCCTTGCTGCATTATAGAAGCCTCTTTTAGGACAACGAAGGAGCCTCTCTTCACTGTGATAAGACTCCTCCATGACTGCAGCTAGGGCATGCTTCATTGACTGCGTTTTAGACTTCTCTTTGACAGCATCTAGGGCTTCCTTTGACAGCGTTGAAGTTCCCTTTAGATAGCGTATAGAAACCCTCTCCTTGCTGCTAGAAGAGCCTCCTCTTGACTGCATATAAAACCCTCCTTGACTGCGTAGAGGTGTCTCCTCCTAGGACTGCGTAGAGCCTTCTTTGACTGCATCTAGGGCTAGGGCTAGATCTTCTCTAGGGCAGTGTATTCTCCTATAGATCTCTCCTACCACCAAAACCCAAACAAGTGGAGAGAGATCACAAGAGATGTGTGTCAAAATGACTTGAAGACCTCTTCTATTTATAATAAAATGTTGAGGACAAGTGGGGGTAATTTGGTTGCTGGCTGACCTTGACAAATTATCACATAAATCGAATGATATTTAGATCAATCCTACACCTCTCAACGATAGGAATCCAACAAAAATATCAATGGCCGTAAATAAGAAGATCCACATGGAGTTTGGCCCTAGTTTCCAATTTTAACAAAGGAGGACCTTGCAAGAGAGTTTGAAATGAAGGACATGGGTCTCATGCACTACTTCCTTGGATTGGAAGTATGGAAAGGTGATGGGTAACTGTTCGTCTCTCAGGGCTAGTATGCCAACGAGATACTTCAGAGGTTTTTTGCATGGACAGTTGCAAACCCATGGAGACACCTCTAGGGACCAACTAGAGGAAAGAAGATGCCACTTCAGGTGAGGAAGTGGATGTTATTGTTTACCAACAGTTGGTGAGTTCACTAATGTATCTTGTGAACACACAACCAAATATGTGTTATGCATTTAACCAACTAAGGAAGCTAAGCATGTTCTACGATACCTTAGAGGCACTACCTAGTTTGGACTATGGTACAGATGGAGAGAGGGAGTGAAGTTATGTGGTTTCACAAATGAAGATTATGTAGGGATTCCATTAGACCGAAATAGTACATCAAGTTGAATTCTCATTGTTGGGTTCGTAGTGGTTTCATGGTACAACAGGAAGCAAAGATCTATGGCACTTAGCTCGGTAGAAGCAGAATACATGGTTGCCAATCAAGCAGCATGTGAGGCGATGTGGAGGAGAAAGATACTTGTTGGATTGTTTGGTCATATGATATATCCAACTGTGATCTAATGTGATAATCAGAGTTGCATCAAGCTCTCTGAAAATCCTATTTTTCACGATCGATCCAAGCATATAGATATTCGGTATCACAATTTATGGGACTATGTACAAAGGCAGATAATGTTGTTGAAGTACATTTCGATAAAGGAACAAGATGATGATATTTTGATAAAGGCCTTGTCAAGATGGAAGTTCGAGTTCCATAGGTGCAAGTAGGAGTGGTTAATAATCCCTTTCTTGTTGAGAGTGTTGGAAAATGTAGCAAGAAATTCTGAATTTGATTTTTCCTTGATTAAATTAAGAAAATTCGAATTTCCACATCAGTACACAACTTGGATGATGTTAACTTGTGTGAAATGGCTTGTGTCACCCAGTTTACTCAACAAATTCAAGTTGGAGGAGTTAAATTTCAGTTCTACATGTGTGATTGCTAATTTGTAGCAATCAAGGTTAGTTATCTCAGGTTGTTTTCAGTTAAACTAGTTCCAACTTTTGGAGGAACTAGTGGAAGGTCAATTAAGTAGTGGGACTTTAGTCAAACTCAATGATCATCCAATTAACTGATCAATCAGCCCAAATAGCTAGTGCATGCAAAGAATTCGAGTTACCCAGTTGAGGTGGAGATTCCAAGGCAGTGTAACATCAGTTGTAGACTAGTCTTCATTGTACACGTGTTGCAGCCAGATGATCAGCCTAAGGAATTGTGCAATTAAATTAGAGGAATTCCCTAAATACTAGAGGTCAATTCCTCAAGGAACAACGCATGGAAATAGGAGCTCAAGTCGAGGCAAAATTTGACTAAATCTGGATCAAAGGAATTGAGTGAGCAAAGAGATAGCTTGTGCACTTGCAGGGTGACCTCAGTTGAGCAAAGCAATTGTAATGCATCTCTATTCATTTGATTAATGCAAGCATGGATTGGGGTTTTTTAGCAGATTGCTTTCCTCGGATAAAAATACTTGTTGCATGTGTATTATTTCTTCTTGCATGTCTGATATTTTTGTTCTAAATTGTGAATTAATGTCTGCAAAGAAGTAGTGTAGGTTTGTGTCTTGTAATTTTGATTAAAACTTCATGAGTAGTTGAAAATATACAACGTAATTTCTACACTCACATATCTTGGATGACATTATCAATTGCCAAATATCACCATTTATCAAGACAGGTCTTGGATATGTTGGTGAGTCCTCGTGTTGCAAGAATGAAGATATCAAAGAAAAAGAAATGTCACATGAAGAAGATGAAAAGAAGACTCATGAAGAGAAGCCTCACTCCAATGATGAAGAACAACCACATGTCAAAGAAGAAGAGAAGCCTCGTGATGAAAAGAAGGCTCATGAAAGAAATCCTCATGCCAAAAATGCAGAGAAGTCCAAATCCAAAGTCCTGCACAAATCAACCAACATTGAAAGTTAGAAGACCAATACTTGAACAAATCAAGATGATGCATTCAAGGCACCAACTCATAAAACAGAATTCAATAATGGAGAGAAGAAAAGCCTTGGATACTCTCAAGGGTGAGACACCTTTGGTAGATCATCAGCTCATACACCTAGGTATGAAAGCACATTTCATGGTTATTGTTACACGTGTTCTAACCTAGACATAGAGCTCAAGGTTGCATGAAATATAGCAGGAGTATTGATAGGGTTTTATCAAAGCCCTAAAAACATATTTTCTGGAAGACAAGACAAAATCGCATATACCTGTGAAAACATAAGTTACAACAGGTTTGCTCCATTATTGAGACCATATGTAGAGTGTTATTTATGCCATAATTTTGGCCATTTTGCATGAGATTATAGAAGAGGCTTGACATGGACTCAGAACTAGGAAGGAAGGTCATTCACTAAGTAGAAAGATAAGAGCACTAGGGTCTGGAAGAGAAAACAGGTTTGACAATGAATGTTTACACAAGTGGAAGATCAAAAATATGAATAGGGGGAGCTACATCACAAGATTAGACGATGCCACAAGAGATTATATGATCAGGGGGAGCTAATGTATTGGAAGAGATGATGCAATAAGAAATTTCATGAAACTGGAAAGCACATTTTCAAGGGGAGCTTATGGAGATGATGCAGCAAGTATGTTGTCAAGGGAAGCCACATCACTTGGAGATATTGTCAAGGATATGTCAGTCACACTTTTCCATTAATGTCAAAGGGGGACATAAGCTTGGAAAAATTAAGGGAGAAAGAGAGATGCATGATGCAAAATTCCTTGTTATGTTAGGTATGTTGACATCAATGAGAAATTGGGAGATTGTTGAGTCTATTTTCATTGGTGTCAAAGCAAGAACATGTGCAGGATGTCGAGCGGGTGTAGGATGGCAAAGTGGATGCAACAAGTGCAAGATGTCATCATTGATGTCCTCAACATATTCGTTGTCATGGATGTGAGGAAGCAGTGATGAAACCCTAGCTAACCCTAGCTTTAGGGTTTGGTTTCTTGGTTGATGGATATACCCTGCATTTGTTGGAGATTCCGAAGCAGAAAACCATCGAGGTTGCCTTGGAGACGCTTTCCAGTTGATTTTCCTCGTCATGTTGATTTCATTGATATGTGGAGTGTCTCGAGCTGCCTTACGGTTGGAGAGAAAAGCCTAATCAAAGTTGCAAACTGCAGCGAATGGTCCAAAATCCCAAGGGTTGATGATGTGGCAGATTTTCTTTAGCTACAAGGATGATGATGTGGAAACAAATTGGATGATGTGGAAATTAATTCAAAGCCCCAAATTTTCGAATGATGTGTAAACCAATATATGGTTGTAGGGTTTCAAAATTATTTTGAAATTAAATAAGGTGTGCTAAAAGGTTTTATAATCTATTATTATGGAGGGCTAACAAAAACATTTTAAATTATTTCAAAAAGGACTTTGCAAGTATGTCTTAATGTTGGGGCCAAAATTTAATTAAAATTTTAATTTTAATGTGGTTTCCCTGTAAACCCTAAGCCGGTTGGATTCTCATCCGTCTCTCCACAACTATATAAATACATTATCTTCCTCTCCAAAATAAGCAAGCAATAGTGCGAAGTCTTTTTCCTGCGGTCAAAACAGTTTAAGCATAAGTCATTGCTTCTGAGGTTTCTAATGACTTTCCTAAAGAATTCTGGGCTTGACACTCCTTTGAGGGTTTCACTTGAGGTTCACCTTTAGGGTTTCTGGACTACTTTTAATTCCCGAGATATGGAGATTCCCTGGTGTTAATTTGTTTTGCAGGTTGTCTTCACTAACGAATGAATGGATTCACTCATATGCTCTGCGAATCTTAAGAACCTGAGACTAGCGAAGATATCATGACATATTCCAAGTTGTTTTTTCTTGTGGTTATTTTTGTGGTCTTGATATGGTCAAAGAGGGATGTGCTTAATGAACTTGTCAATGCACCTAAGCACCACCTTGAAATCCTTGAAGGAACAAAGTACAGGAGGGTTTTAAGCCCATCGTTTCTAAAGAACGAATTTCTAAAGTAACACATTATTTCCACTCTGAGATTAAATTCGTTAAACTTTTGGACACTCTTGGCAATCATTTCCGGCACCTTTGAAGGATGATTTAAGTATTGGTTGAGCAAGTTTTGTTATGAAGAAACGAAATTCAGCGTCCTCAACATGAATCTTGGTTGGAACAAATATTGGAAGGCCTATCTAAGCATCAAGTATTATTACAACTTAATATATATATATATTATATATAGACAACTTAGCACCTGTCTCCCTCTATATATATATATATCGAAAAGAATTAAACTGACCCTTTGAGACCTTTTTACGGTGACTCTGCACATACAAAATTGATCTGGAGCAAAGGCAAACTGGCACAGCGTATGGAGCCTACCTGTGCGATTGATTTGCTGGACCTTGTCTTTTTTCGGAGGGAATCCGGCTTTTTAAAAGGTCAGTCACTTTTGTTGAGGCTGTAAAACTCTTCTGAGTTTTTGCATCGCATTTATCTCATTGGTTGGAGTTCGTTTGGGTGCTATCTTAGCATACTTTTGTGAAGAAAATTTGTCAAGTATCCAAAGGGTGTCAAGAAATCTGAAGGATGGTTCAGGGCTTATTGATGATAATTGTACAATATACATTCTTCTAAAAGTGCAACCTTGTATTGGTTTGTCCCTTACTTTCCTCCAATACCTGTATGAACATACCTCCATGGAAATTATTGATGACCGTCTCAAAAATCATCTGTGTCGTGATTTACATTGGAATTTAAAAGTTAATCAGTTGGAAAGCGTCTGAAAGCGTCTGAGATAAACATTGACGTAAACATCTCTATATATCTGAAGACAAATATTATTTATCCCAATCACTATTGGAATATTATTTATCTCAATCACTATTGGAATATGATATACGTTCAAAATTTATCTCATTTATGTCACTATATGTCCACATATATCAGTATATCGAAATCTTTGCAAGTTGATAAATTATTGAGATGACAAAAAATAATTGAGATGTACAACTTTAGATGCTTAAAATGTGGAGAGTAAGATAAGGTAAATATCATGAAGAGAAATATTGTTTATCCCATCACTATTGGAATATGATATAAATTGATAATTTATCCCATTTATGTCACTATATGTTCACATATATCATTATATCGAAGTCTTTGCAAGTTGATAAATTATTGAGATGACAAATTAATTGAGATGTACAATTTTGGATGCTTAAAATGTGGGGAGTAAGATGAGGTAAACATCACTATATGTCTGAAGACAAATATTGTTTATCCCATCACTATTGGAATATGATATAAGTTGATAATTTATGCCATATATGTCACTATATGTCCACATATATCATTATATCGAAATCTTTGCGAGTTGATAAATTATTGAGATGACAAAAAATAATTAAGATGTACAACTTTGGATGCTTTAAATGTTGGGAGTAAGATGAGGTAAACATCACTATATATCTGAAGACAAATATTGTTTATCCCATCACTATTGGAATATGATATAAGTTGATAATTTCTCCCATTTACGTCACTATATGTCCACATATATCATTATATCGAAAACTTTGCAAGTTGATAAATTATTGAGATGACAAAAAATAATTGAGATGTACAACTTTGGATGCTTAAAATGTGGGAATTAAGATGTACGTATATTAATTTTAATATAAAAATTAAATTTAATAAGAGATGGATGGTTATTAGTGTTGATCCAATTTAAATATGGATCTAGAATGCGTTGAGAGGGATCAAATCTCTTTGCGTGCAAAGCTCTTTTAGAGTGCAAAATTTGAAAAAAAAAAATTGCATCCCTCTTATCCTTCATTAGATCTCAATGAATCTGTAGTGAGTCTCATTCTATGTATATACAATGTGTAATTTTTCATTATTTAAATTGTATTTTTGAATACTATATGTATATACAATGTGTAATTTCTCATTATTTAAATTGTATTTTTGAATACTATATAACATACATAAAAATGACCAAATTGTAAAATAACGAGACTTCAAACGTTTTAGTCATAAAAACTTATTCTTTCCAATTGTTTTAAATGCTATAAACATAATTTTTTTTAAACAATATAATATATGCACAATTTACATTAAAATAGTTAACTTACCATATGCATTGAGATATTTTATCTATAGACTACATTGTTTACATTAAAATGTTTTTATTTCTTAATATATTTTTAAATATATTGAAATAAACATCAATATTACATAATCCCGCAGATTAAAATATTTTATTAATGATTTACATTGAATTTTTGCCAGTGCAAAGCCATAGAATTTAGATATTGCTTCTTCTTGCCCCTAGTGTGCCTAGGGTCAAGAACCCACAACGACATGTCCTCTACGATTTCAGAATTCAAATGGGATTGTCTTTTAACCCCCACTTGACTCTCTAACTTGTGAATTTATGTCCTTATATCCATCGAAATAGTATTGAAGTAGGTGGTAGCTAAGTCGTGAGCAAAGATTTTCACTCCTCTCTGCCCCTACAGAGCACTACCACCTCCCCCGTTTACACCACATTCACTATCTCAATGGCATGGCTAAGACCCAACGGGGTACACCTGGAAAACCCACTGTAAATTCATCTTCCTGCAAAGAAACAAGAGAAAAAACCAAACACGCCTGCAACAGGACTAAGACTCCAACCCACTATATCATTCTCAAAACTCAATACACAAGCCTCGGACTCAACAAAGGCACCGACATGGATAAAAGAGGTCATGACATCATTTATGGAGGACCCACGCCCCGACACCATTAAACAAAAGAGCATACACATATACAACAAAGAACCCCGGGCACCTAAGAGTCGAAAACATTCATGATACTCGGTCCACATGAGCACTACCGACCTATCTATAAAATTCATGCAACAATGCCCTAATTCCTTTACCCAAACAATAACCACCTACTGCAAACATTAACAATTCCAAGAAGCCCTGAAACAATATAGGCATACATGGTACCAAGCCACCCCAACCCCTATCCATGAACTAAGACAAGAGCTCAAGACACAAAGTTGCAGATAAACTAAATAGCTAGATGAAGAAAGAAAATGACTTGAATTTCCACACTACGAGAAGCAATTGATGCCCTCACCAACCCACCAAAAATCCAGGGTCCAAGCGACCATGCACAAACCCGAACATTAAGGGAACTTGGTTGCTTCCTCCACAACTCTCGTATCACATCAATTTCATATCTTGCCACCTCAATTACATAATCAAGCCCGAACACAGAGCTCCCCACTATCACAACCAAAACATGATGCATGCAATGGGGGGCCAAGGACTAGCCCGAACCTCCACTAAAACAACCAACAGATTCGAGACCCTTCAACAGACATGTATTAATAGCAATTGCCCACTGGAGAACTGCATGTAGATGCATGTGAGGGCATGCTGCATCTCCTTTGCTTAAATGCACATCATGTCCGAGGGAGGCAGGCACTACCTCCAAAGTCCCCATTTCCACCTCATTAGCACCCCATTGGGGGAATAAGGTTTTATAATGATTTTATTTAAAAGTAATTAAACATGAATATTCATTTTTGTTTTTTATCATACTCAACATTGCTTTTATATTTAGAAAATATTTTACTTTTATTTTAAAAGACATATGTCAACTCCACATTGAACCAAAATAAAATCACACATCCTGATACTCATCATCTCTCAACACAACAATTATTAGAATAAACCTAATTTCACTTAATATAATAAAATACACCTCTTTTTATATATTGCAAAAATTTATAGAATAAACCTAATTTCACTTAATATAATAAAATACACCTCTTTTTATATATAGTGCAAACCAAGTTGATATACCTTCCATACTTCAAAACGAATCATATAATTTTGACCTCCTTATTAAGTTTTACAAAACCTTCTTAAACTCTTGGTCACGGTTTGTGAACCACCAAAACATAATCATGAGGTTCCATTAAAATTGCTTTACTTTTGTTGCGTTTAGATGAATGGTACTAATGTAACAACATATATATTAGTAAATTAAAAGTTTTCTTTTTCGCGGAAGCAGGAGAAAAGTAATTAAAATTGCTTTACTTTTGTTGCGTTTAGATGAATGGTACTAATGTTTTCATTTTTAGAAGATTGTAAGTGTTTTTTTAAGTTTTTAAAGATTTTTGGAAGTTTATTTTTTATTTAAGTTTACACAGTTAAAATAGTAAACTAATTGGTAATGAAGTTTCTTAGGAATTTTTTAATGTGAAAATCATACGTAAAGGTTATTAATTAAAAACTGTGTAAGTTGAAAAAAAAAAAAAAATTAAATAAAAAAATAATGCTATCAAAATTATTTAAATTATTAAATTGTTATTATATAATTAAAATGGCTATTTTAACCCAACTTTATCACTTGGGTCTTTTACTTCAGCTAGTCTTTCCCAACCATGATATCCTTAGCTTTGAATCACAGTCAATTGACAAGCACCTTTAGTATCATCCATGACAGAACCAAAAAGATATCTATGACTATTTCAACCAAAACTTTATCGGTTGGGTCTCTTGCTGAAGTCAGTTTGAATTAAATAAATTAAACAGGCAAGCGATTTATTTATAAACACTTACTAAATGTTTGCTAATATAATCATAATGATATCTGAAATAAGAGGACAATGATAAATAAATAAAGCACACCGACCATGATGAGTGACTTATCTCACATTAAAGCAATTAACTGAACACAATTTTTTAATATTAAAAAAAAGAAAAAGAGAATGGTCTCCACTGACCATGACGAGTGACTAATCACATTAAAGCAATTAACGGAACACAATCTTTTAATATAATAAATATTAAACCTAAAATAAACATAAGTTATTTATTCAAGTAACAATAAATTAAGTATGTTTTAAAAGGGTTCTGGTTGGGTTAAGAACTAATTCTTTGCCTGGAATATAAGGAAATATGTTAACAATCGAGGACCCAGAAGTATTTGGTAGCAAAATAAGACATGTTAACAATGGAAGACTCAGAGGTATTTGGTAGCAGTGAAAACCTGCTCCCCACGGATCACTAGCAAGTTGTTCACAGTGGCATAGTTTTCCTTGAATAACAGTGATGAGTCAGCCTGCATTTGCAGATATTCTAGCTGTCCTCACTGTTGCTTTGACAACTGAGTTATGATGCCATATTTAAATCTTGAAAATGCAGATTATTCTAGGTGGCATAGTTTTCCTTGAATAAGGGTGATGAGTCAGCCTGCGTTTGCAGATATTATAGCTGTCCTCACTGTTGGTTTGACAACTGAGTTATGATGCCATATTTAAATCTCGAAAATAGAAATAACGGAAATGAATAAATTGATTAGGACTGTTTTGACAGGGAAATTTTACATGTATAGATGACTTATATACCAGGGGTATCATATATCAATTTGGTGTCTAGTTTGACCCTCATCTTAAAATCAAATAATAATAATAATAAAAAATAGTACAACGATTTAAATGATAAATACTACATTAACAGAAATGTAACTTAAAATATATATTTTTTAAAAATAAACTTGACTTTTCTGGTTGGAAGTAGAGGCGTGAAACCATGCTACAGCATTCCCATTTGTACACACAAGAAACTGAAATATATATTTAAAAAAAAAAATAAACTTGGCTTTTCTTGTTGGAAGTAGAGGCGTGAAACGATGCTACAGCATTCCCATTTATCCACACAGGAAACTGAAACAGCAACACAAAAACAAAGTAACCACAGCAACAGAATTCAGGGTAACTAGAAAACGACCTTCATCTAGAAGTCTCGGTTCGTTCACTGACTGCATTGACTCCTCTAACTACCAAAGGAGAAACAACGAAGAGATATGACAGCTACTGTGAATTCATTTAGTGTTTGTACAGTGGTGGGTGGTAGAAATTACAGCTCCGTTCAACACTTCTCCTTAATTTCTACCCTTACATGCTTCAGCATTTACAATTCCTAAATTCTGTCTTTGAAATTCAGAACTATCCCTAGCTAATGGTTTGGTGAAGATATCTGCTAATTGCTCTTTAGACTTTCAAAATTTAGAAATTACAGCTCCGTTGAACACTTCCCCTTAATTTCTACCGTTACATGCTTCAGCATTTACAATTCCTAAATTCTGTCTTTGAAATTCGGAACTATCCCTAGCTAATGGTTTGGTGAGGATATCTGCCAATTGGTCTTTAGACTTTCAAAATTTCAAACAAATTTCACCTTTAGTCCTAGTTCTTTGATAAATTGGTATCTCATGTCGATATGTTTATTCTTGCAGTGGAATACAATACATGGTTCTTTGACAAAGCAATGGCTGAACTATTATCACAATATATAGGAGTTGTTTCCTTCTATTCATATCAGTTAAGAAGAATCTGTGACAAGCTGTTGAAGTGGCTGACACATATTCTGTTTCTGCTGTAGATATGGTAACGTGGGCTGTTTCTTGGATACCCATGAAATCAGACTTGAACTAGACCTACTTTTCTGTCATCACCACCACATGGAAAGTCACTAAAACCATCAATAGTGCATGAATACATAATGTCACAGCCTGTTGCAATATATCATAGAATTTTTTTAGCAACTTGCCAATGTGAGTCTTTGGGAAACTCCATTAATCTCAAAATTAGACTAACTGCAAACATAATATCTGACCTTGTTGCTGTGAGATACATGAGGCTGCCAACAAGCCTCTTAAATAGGGTAGGATCAGCTCTTTATCCTTTATCTTATTTAATTTTGTGCCTATTTCTACAGGTGTGGTTACTGGCTTGCAATTCATCATCTAGAACGTTTATAAAACATCTCTTGCAGACTTGTTTTGACAAATAAAAGTTCCATTTTCAGATTGCTCAACTTCTATTCTAAGAAAATACTTTATCGGCCCAAATCTGTGATTTAAAATTCATTCTGCATTGCAGATTTAAAAATATCAAGTAAAAGGTTACTTGTATATATCATGTCATCTAGATATAGACAAACTATTAAAATTTGTCCTTGCTGATTTGACTTTGTATACAATGTAGGTCCACTCTTGCTTCTGATAAACCCATTAGCAACAAAATAAGAATCTATTCTGTTGTACCAAGCTTTGGGATCTTGCTTCAACCCATACAATGCCCTCTTCAATTCATAGACTTCATCTTCTGGTCCGTCAATTTTACAACCAGGTGGTTTTTTAGCATGAAGATTTTCATAGTCAATGAATTGATGTTGATGGAAACTTCTGGTAAACTGTGTGTTGTGTTCGTTGGTATGCTCATCATTTTGGGTGAACACTTCACCCATCAAGTGTTCACCCAAAATGTCGGGCGTATAAACGAACACAACACACAGTTTACCAGAAGTTTCCATCAACAACCAGGTGGTTGTTCAGTATAAACTTCTTCAACGATGTCATTTAGAAAAGTTGATTTAACATCCATTTGAAAAATCACCAAATGTTTTTGAGATGCTAATGCATATAATGTCGAATCTAGCTACAAGGTGCAAATGTTTCTCCATAATCTATATTATACAAGGTGCCTTTTCCAACCATCTTTGCTTGTTACTTCTCAATCTCACCTCTTATATTATATTTTTTTTCCCGTATATTTGACACCAATGTTGTCCTTACCTGTTGGTAAATCGACTAGATCCCATGTATTATTCTTTTCTAGGGAATCCATCTCCTCATTCATGGCTTGGACCCATTTTCTTCTTTGACAGCCTCCTCGAAATAGATTGGTTGACATGTAAACAATGCAGTGCTTGACTGCGGATCCAAATCATCAAGTTGATCATAAATATTTTTTAAACTTTTTGTCTTCCTATATCTCAAGGATGCAATTGTTGGATTTGATTCACTGCTAGAATGAGAACTCGGAGTTTGTTGTCCTTCTTGTCTTGATGACTCTAGTTGAACTTGAATTCTCAGTGTCTTTGTAGAAAAATCTTGGACAGATGATTGAACTTGTGCATCTTGTTGTTTACTTGCTTAATCTACTCTTTTACAATAACTTATCCACAGGGAATTATTGCTCAAATTCTAATAGTTTTGTCTACATCCCAAGCTTCAGCTTCTTTGAACTCTATATCTCTGTTAATTATAAAATTCTTTGCGATTGGATAGTACAATCCATATTTCTTGGACTGCTCATTATAACCTCTAAAAATACACTTCTCACTTAAATCACATCTAGCTTCCTTCTTATTTGTTCAAGTATGTAAGCATATGCCACATCCAAACACCTTGAAATCTGATACATTGCACTTCATACCACTCCAGGCCTCTTCTCGCACTTTATTTTTGACACTCTTTGTGGGGACCTATTCAAAGTGTATACTGAACAAGCAAGTGCTTCACCCCAACAGTCATCGGATAAGTGTCTTGCTTTCAACAAACTTCTAGCCATGTTCATGATTGTTCTATTTTTCCTTTCTACAATATCTTTTTTCTATGGTATTTACCTGGTTGTGCATTGTCTCTTGGTTCCAAAGTGTTTACAGTATGTTGTAAACTCTTTGGAGTCATATTTTCTTCCTTGATCTGATCTCAAGAATTTAATATATTGACCACTTTGCTTTTTAACCATGGCCTTAAACTCCTTAAACATGTTAAAAGTTCACATTTATGTTTCAAGAAGTATACCCAAGTCTTCCGACTAAAATCAGCAATGAATGTAAAAAAATAAAAGTTCCCTCCAAGAGATTGGGTTCGCATGGGGCCACAGAAATCAATATGCACCAGCTCCAATGGTGCATGTGCCCTGTTAGATGCACTAGTTGGACAGTTGTCACTGTATTGTTTTGCCAATATACAACTCTGATAAGAACTGGCTAGTTCATGTATCATTGGTAGGCCTTTAACCAAATGTTTTTGCTGCAATAAATTAAGTCCTCCAAATACAAGTGACCAAATCTAAAATGCCAAAACCAAGACTTATCTAGACTGGTTACTTTATGGGAAAATGAGGTTGACTGATAAACACTTTTCACAGTCAAAGGATACATACTATTCTTGATCATTTGAATCTTAACGATCAGACTCTTGCTAGAAAATTTATCAAGATTGTACAAGTATGGTTGTTAAAACTGACTCTGAAACCATTTTCGTTAAGTTGACCAATACTCATAAGGTTATGTTTTAATACTCATAGACATCAGAAGTATTTTTCTTTTCACATTTCTTTACCAAGGACACTAATTATCCTCTTACCAACATCATTGAAACATTGTCATTTCCCAATTTAACTCCAGGCTGCTCCAGCCTTAACAAAGTTAGGCTTGTAAACAGGTTCCTATCTCCGGTCATATGGTCACTACAGTCTACAACCACTATCAATACAGCCAAAGGTCTTTATTACTCTCTTGCCCAACATTACAGATAATAAACATAGACTGTAAAGTACTTTTAAAAGTATTTATAATATTGGCATTGCTTTTATTTAGGTATAAATTCATTTTCCTACATTCATTACCATAATGTCCATACTTTTTATGGTATTAGCAATGATCTTTCGACCTGTGATATCGTCTTGTTTGCTAATGGCATCTGCAATTCCCCCCTTAAGTTCTGAGAGTTTTGTTGAGGCGAATCTCCTTGATCTAGACTTGTAATGCCATCTTCTTGTGAGTTGGTTCTAGTATACTTGTCCATGCCTTTGTTGTTCCTTCCTTTGCCTTTGCTAGTAAATGTTTGTGATCTGAAGGCATTCTCCTAAGATTTGTCATCCCTGTTTATCCTTGTTTTATGGGCTAGCAGGGATCCCATGAGTTATACTCTGGAAAGCTATGCAAATTCTTTGATTCTTCACTGGACTAAGAGACTTCTCAAAACCTTCTCAACAACCATCGGCTCAATTATGTCTTCACCATGAATTCTCAACTAGTTTACCGCATTCATTACTTGAGTCATAAAGTGGTCAAAACGGAAAATTCTTCATCTTTAGGTTCTCAAAACTCCTAAGAGTCCAACTTTGTTTTTTTATTTTATTTGTTCCTTGATAGTAAATATCTAAAATATCCCATGTCTGCTTGGCATAAGTCGCTGCTGAATTTTTTGGAAAAAATTGGTTCTTCTAATCCCGGTGGAATAAACCATAGTGCTTTTGAATCCTTTCTATTTTCAATTAACTAAGCTCTTTGAGCATTTGACATACCCTGTATGCCAGCTTGATATGGTTCTATGAATCCATTTACAACTACATTCCAACAATCCTAAGAACGGAGGCAATATTTCATCTTGATTGACCAAATTTCTTAGTTTTTACCATTCAAAATTGGTCCTTGAGGCTAGGCTGTCCCAGATTGCTACTAGAAGCCATCAGTCTGAACACTTTGAGCTAAGCACTTAAAATCTGAGGTTTACTCCAAAAACAAAAAAATGTATTGAACAAGGCCAATCAAACTGCCAGAACCAGCTTCCTTCCTATCCCTCAGTGCTTTCAAAAAACTTAGTGGTTCCTCTCTGAACTATAGGTCCCAGGAAATTCACAAGTTCCCTACAAATCTAACACCTACATTTCTAAACTCCGTGAGACTCGAACACGCACACACGCTGCAGGTCCACCAAAAACTAAAGGTTTACTCCAAAACCGAAAAAATGTATTGAATAAGACCAGTCAAACTGCTGTCAGAACCAGCTTCCTTGCTGTCCCCCAATGCTTTCAAAAAACCTAGTGGTTCCACTCTAACCTATAGTTCCCAAGGATTCCACAAATCTAATACCTACATTTCTAAACTCCATGAGACTCAAACCCTACACAGGCACGCACGCAGCAGGCCTACCAAACCAACCACAGCAACCTTTTTCCCATCACCATGCACTCTGCGAGACTTGATCTCTGTACCACGGCATGCCTTAGATACAAACCATACCCCACAAATTATGCAATTTTGTGCTCGGGGAAGTTCTGAGTTCGAACCCTAGCATGCAAAAACACACGGTATAGTTGAAGAGAGATAAGCTTATGATATTGTTATGTGTGCACTGCCCAACTCCTAGTAGCACGCCTGTCCGGTCAGTGGCTAAGGTTCAAAACAGCCATAATGACAACGACCGGAATTTGAGAATAAAAATGGCAGTGGCCCTCACTAAACGGCTCCACTCCTTCAACAGACGCCTCCCCTGTGCTCTGGTACCACGGTGTTGGAAGCAGGTACTTGAAATGATGCTACAACATTCCTATTTATCCACACAAGAAACTGAAACAGCAACAAAAAAAAAAGTGACAACAGCAACAGAAAACAAAGTAACCTAAAACTCTATTCATTTCATTATTGAAAACCGCCAAAAAAAACCAAGAATACAACAGCAGATACAGAGGGACTAAAATACAAGCTTTCGTCTAGAAGTCTCGGTTCATTCACTGGCTGCGTTGGCTGCTCTATTGGAAGCAGGGACCTGAAAATTTGAAATGATGCTACAGTATTCCTATTTATCCACACAAGAGACTGAAAACAACAACACAAAAACAGAGTAACCACAGCAGCAGAAAACAGAGTAACCTGAAGCTCTATTCATTTCATTATTGAAAACCGCCAAAAAAACCAAAAATACAACAGCAGATACAGAGGGACTTAAAAAAGAGCTTCATCTAGAAGTCTCAGTTCATTCACAGGCTGGATTGACCGCTATAACAACCATAGGAGAAATGACAAAGAGATATTACTGCTACATTGAATTCATTTTAGTGTTGAGTTCACAGTGCCCCCACACAGATAAATCATAAGCATCTAATCGATTAGAAAATATAACAGAGTTCACAGCTAACAGATTTCATAACTCCCACGTATCGATCGCGAATATTTACAAAAATAAACCAGATCTCGGAGTTTGCAGCTAACAGGTTTCATAACTAAAAACGAAAATAAGGATTTGCATACAGCCATAGTCTGGCTTGCCTGGTACCAACGCGTGTGGATCATCTTCACAGCTACCGTGAAAAACGTTGAGAGCATAACCTAAAATAGTTTGAATCTGAACTATAATGATAACATTGCTTTGTTCATTCTTTTCAACGCTGCCTTGACCTTGCAGATGACATGATGCCTCCTAGTTATTCTTCTGCAACATCCCAACTTGAAGCGATCAACATCGTCAATTACAAAACCTCTGTACACACAACCCTTTTTGGCACTGACCCCACCCCAATCGAATTGGGGAGTCTTTCCATGACTGCTCAAAGGTACAACCCCCTTCTTATGCGAGGGTTTTCCATGGTCAAATTCATCAAGAATTTGATAATAAATCTCGATGAAAGGATATCCCATAATGACAATGAAATCTACAGATTTGACACTGTTTTAAGATCACTGTGTTTTCATGGGAGGGAATGAAGAACTGAAAACACTTGAGCAAACTGTTATTCAGATTGTCACAAGATACAGCATGCTGTATCAGTAACACTATTATTATAGCTTAGCTATTTTTTTTAGAGGTGGGAAAATTTCAGTAGGTTAGTGGTCAAAGTAGCAGTGAGGATAATTATCTCTTGCTACTAACCAGGAAGTTCTGTCTTGAAATGCTGTCTGTAAGGCGGTGGAAGGATCACGCCACTTGGAATAATCCGTACTAACTATGAATTCAGTTGACTCATCACAAGGAAAACGATGCCACCTGGAATAACCGTTGGTGGTCTGTAAGGGGGCAGGCTTTCACTCAGGCTTTCACTCCTGCAATATGCCTTTGGGTATTGGACCGTTAATAAATTTCCTTCTTTGGGTATTGGCCCGTTAATATATTTCCTTCTTTGGGTATTGGACCGTTAATATATTTCCTTATATCAGAGGAAGACAAACTATTAACCAAACAAAAACAGGGTGACTCATCATCTTTAATCAAGGAAAACCAGGCCACCTGGGATAACCCATTGGTGGTATGTAAGGAATAGGCTTTCACTCCTGCAAAATGTCTTTAACTATTAGGCCATTAATCTATTTCCTTATATCCGGAAAAAACAAACACTTAACCAAACAAAAACAATTTTAAAACATACTCCCAACCTCTACTAATACAATTTAAAATTAAATTAATACCTTTAACATAATCCAATATTTTTAATTCATACCCTCACAGAATCCAATAACTGATCTGCCAAGCAGTTAATCTCTGCCCTAGGTATATATTTCCGACGTTAATGCTGAAAGTCCCAAGATGCGAAGGTCCTACGTACGAATCTTTGACGCTTCTATTCACACAGGCCTGCTTAAAATTACGCCACGCCCAGAGTAAACAAAACACATACCGAAGCAACTTTGGAATTCAAATTCTTACTAAATTTAACTGCGACAACGTTTTTATTATTTAAAATGTATTTTTAGGAATTCACATGTTGTGAAGGTAAATTATGGAATATAATATTAGTATTTATGTTGTAAAGGTCAATTATGGAAAATAATATTAATATTTAAATTTAACTGCGACAATGTTTTTATTATTTAAAATGTATTTTTAGGAATTCACATGTTAAGGTTAATTATAGAATATAATATTAGTATTTATGTTGTGAAAGTCAATTATGGAATATAATATTACTATTTAAGTTATAGGATGTAAAAGTCAATCATGTAGTGAAATTTTGTTTTCTATGAAAATAAAACAAATTAGTTAAAATGTAAATTATTTTTTTAATAATATAAAAAAATTAGTATTTAAATAATTAATTATTTTTTATATATAATAAATATAAAATTTTAAAAAATACATCAATTTAATTATATATCTATTTTTAATTCATTAATATATATTTCTTTTTAATTTATTACTGTGTTATTTACCTATCATGATTATGTCATAATAACAATACGAATTATCTAAAAACAATAGGAATTATCTATTCCTACCATTGTTATATTTTCCTTTTGATACAATTTATATATTTATTTCACTGTTCTTGAATTTGATATTTTATTTTTTATGTTCGCATTTGTAGCTACAAATGAAACTATCACTATTCATATATCAACCCATTTAAAGTGTAATTTAATTTAAGTTCACTGAGGGGTGTGTTTGTAAACTTATCAACCCATTTAAAGTGTAATTTAATTTAAGTTCATTGAGGGGTGTGTTTGTAAACTTAGATACTTATTTTTTGCATAATGCATTAGAACTACAAACTAATGGGTCATTTATAACTTCTAGACTTATTAAGGAGTGTTTTGGATTTTGAGAATATGTATTTTCTATGTATTACATTGGAACTAATAACTAAAAAGTGCTTTGTAACTTGGACTTACACAAAAGAATTTTATAACTACAAATTAAGAAATACTTTAAGTGTTTTATAATATAAACTACATTTTCTATATAATGTATTTGAATTACAAACAAAATAGCTATCATATAAATACAAAATAGCTATCACGTAAATATCTCCACTTACTTACAAACTTGATGTTGTTAATAAATATAAACAAAAATATTACATCAACATCTCCACTCAGGTTCCAACATCAAATACTTTTAAACGCAGATAACAAAAGCTAATAACTTGATAAATGTGATTCACATCTCAGGAAAATAAAATTTATGTTTACACACATCAAAGCATGAGTTGTGTCACAATTTCCATATTGACTAATAACATGTTTGCTTACGAGTCTTTTCATTTGGCATTCCTACTAATACTTGTTTTGAAAGGATGTGTTAGGCAGTAAATGAGAAAATTAATAACATGTTTGCTTACGAGTCTTTTCATTTGGCATTCCTACTAATACTTGTTTTGAAAGGATGTGTTAGGCCGTAAATGAGAAAATTTTAAGGGTTTGTAACTAGTGCTCAAAATAAAAATAAAATCCTCAAAGAAGATTAATCCTCAAAGAAGATTTAATATGTTTTAAAAGTGTAAAAAAAAAAAAAAATAGATAGTGAATATATATAATCAATATTATTTTAATTTTAATGTTTTGAGTATTTAATATTTATTAGATTGTAGTGATAAATAAGAATGGATTTGTAGAATAATATTATGACTAAAATTAATAATTATTTTCAGATTATTAATAAATATTTGATCATTGATTATTTATAGGTATTTCAATTATTTTAAATATTATTTAATAAAAATTATTGGAGAAGCTTAGGCACTTTGCTTTCTTGATTAATTTGAATATAAATGTTATATGGACTTTTATTCATATTTAGTATGTTTGGATTCTTTATTTTGTCATAATGTTATCTCTTTTTTTTTTCTTTTTATAGTAAGTGTTTATCTAGGTAGAGGAATTGCTCAGACAGTTAAAAGCGACTAGAATCTGGGCAAAAAAAAAATAGCTTGCATCAGCAATGTTTGAATCATGTTTTTGATGGTGGAATGGATTCAACACCATCAAAAACCTCTGCACCAGCGAAAACCTTGAAGTTTGACAATTGTAACCTGAATTTACAAAAATAGTTGCTGGATTTGATCAAAATCTTGCCGGAATTACCATGATTTTCACTTAAGATTAGCCACAGAATCTAAATAACATTTGAATTAAATAAATTAAATAGGCGAGCAATTTCATTAAGCACAATGATATATGGAATTAGAGAAAAATGAAAAAATAGAACAATCTTTTAATCAAATAAAATATCAAATGTGAGTGATTGGAGGCTTCCACCAATAACTATCTTTCAAAGTCTGCCATTGCAGAGCATTCTTACAATTCCAAGCACTTAATCTGTTTCAATCAATCAAAAATCATTGCTTCTACCCCGTTTTACTCCTCTTCTGTTATCCAAGAAGCCCTAGAAATCAAGAAAACTCCTGATAATTTTAATATGGAAGATGGTTACAGGCTCAGCCAATCTTGGAGAAGCCCTGGAAATCAAGAAAAACCCTAATAATTTTAACAGGGAAGATGGTTACAGGCTCAACCAATCATAAACCTATCATCCACCATCTTACCAATGACTCTTGACCTTGCCTTGTTCTTTGTCCCTCCTTCCATTGTTCCTCCTCACTCCCCCCCTCTCCCCCTTCTTGGTTACCTTAAAGAATTATGGTTCTCTCTACCTTATCTCTCGAATCATTTCCTTTATCTTGAATGCTTCTTCTTTGACTTTACTAGTTCAATTCTCTTCTCTAATTTTTAACCTCTATTTTTTTACCAGCTCTAATTTCTATCAACCTACCATAAAATCTTCATTGTTCCATTAATGCCCCTTCATCTTAATAATCCTTTAAAAAAAATTACTCATGCCAAAATAAATTTATACATTGCATTAATTCATCTAAGTTCCAATTTTGAAAATTATTCATATAATTTCAATTCTTCAAATAACTTCTGCTATTTCTTAATTTAACAAAAAATTATCCAAATCTTGTTCCATAAATTTTCAATTTCAACTCTTATTTAACTAATTTATTTAAAAAAAAAAAATCAAACAATAGATAAAATTATATTTCCATTTTGTAAATAATTCATATAATTTTAATCCTTATATTTTAAATGATTATTATTTTCTTATTTTTTAATTCAACAATCAAGCCATTTTCATCCATCTCCTCTGTTTTGCCTTTATTCATAAATCAAAATAAATAAAAAAATCCAATTTCCTAATCATTTTTTGGTCAAACCTTGGTCCATAATTAATCCGTCTCAACCATTATTGGACTAATTTTGGTAAAAAAGTGAAAAGTAAATTTGATAAAATATTATTTCTAATATTATGTCCACTTATTAACTTTTAATCAAGGAATACAGAATCCAAAAAGGTTCCTATAAAAAGGTGGCTCTAGCACTAGTTCACTTTCAGGCTTTTTCTTTGGCCCCTCATGATGGATGGAGTTCCTATCGGAAACATTCACTCTCAGACTCTCTCTTCGGTCTCCTAATGATGGATGGATTTCCCATTAACTCTTAGACTCTCTCTTCGGTCCCCTAATAATGGATGGAATTCCCATGAAAAACTTTGGATGGATCAAATACTTTACACAGTACCCTTCCAGAAATCTATAACAAAAAAATCAAATATAAAACACATATCACTCTAATAACAACACTGAACAAACTCAATTGATTTAAGTCAGATTTAAATATCAGAAAACATAAATGAATAAATTGATTATGGCTGCTTGGGTACGGAAATTTTTATATATACAGGTGAATTATACACGACGATTCAAGTCCTAAAAACGACATGATGTCAACAGAAAAGGAACATAGAAGATACAAATTTTAAAAATAACCTTGGTTTTTCTGAGTAATTCAATCAAACAAACTATTCTTCTTCGACTTCTCAACAGTAAATCTCTTTGAAATATACTTCACAGCATAAATACAGAACAGGAATCTAGTCCTGTTCTGTATTTATCGGCTTCTTTTGTCTTCCTGATGTTTTTTCCATGAGACAATGATGGACTAATCTTTTTCCTTTAATGGGATGCATCTGCTTTTATCCCAGAAGCCTTCCTGTCTCTTCTGGACAGATGGATGCTTCATGTAATCTTATCATGCATATGCTGTATATATTGCCTCAATATAAATATTAAAGCTTTTCTTTCTGAAAAAATACAGAACAGAAATGATAAACAAACTATTATTTCGACTTCTCAACAGTAAATCTCTTTGAAATATACTTCACAGAATAAATACAGAATAGGAATGTTAGCAAGTTTAGATTCGCAGAACATAAATTTTAATAAGTTTAGATTTATAGTTTGATGGTAGATTTGAGGAATATTTCGAAATAAAATTGACCAAAATAATATTAAAATTGACATAATTTTCTTTATCAGATTTTCTAAATTCAACCAAAATAAATATAACTAATTTGCAATCTAATCAGATTTATTGAATAAACTACCAAAAAAAATTTACTCAGGACAGTTTTCATCTTTCAAATCACGGGATCAAAGACCAAATCTAATGAAGTTGTGCCACCTGAGAGTATTTTGTTCAATTGAGTTCACAATACCCTCACAGAGATAAATCATAAACATTGAATTGATCAGAAAGTATAACTAAGTTCACGGATAATAGATTTCATAAGTCCCATATATCGATCGATAATATTTAAAAAAATAAACCAGATCTCGGAGTTTATAGGTAACAGATTTCATAACTCCAACACATCCAATAAAGCTATTTGAAAAACAAAAACAAAAAACAAAAAAAAAGTTAAGGATTTGCATAGAGCCATAGTGTGGCTCAACTGGTACCAGTGCGTGTGGATCATGTTGACCGCCACCATCATCAAACTTGAGTGCAAAACCTAAAATACCATATTTGAATCTGAACTATATTGATGATAACATTGCCTTATTCATTCTTCTCAACGCTGCCTTGACCTTGCACATGACATGCGGCTTCCTACTTATTTTTCTGCAACATCCCAACTTGAAGCGATCATCATCATCAATTAGAAAACCTCTGTACACACGACCCTTTTTGGCACTGCCTCCTCCCCAATCGAACTGGTGAGGCCTTCCATGCCTGCTCAAAGAAACAACCCTCTTCTTAGGCCAGGATTTTCCATTGTCAGATCCGTCAAGGATTTGATAATAATTCTCGATGAGAGAATATCCCATGATGATACCCAAATCCATAATTTTGATTCTGTTTCAAGACCTCTCTGTGTTTTCATGAAATGGAATGAACAACTCAGAAAACCATAGCAAATTGTTATTCAGATGCCAAAAGTTGTTTATAATATAGACTGGTTGCCAAATTTATACAAAATGGAGATTGTTGTTTTTTTCTGTTCGAGTAGATTTTAAGTGAAACTTGCACCTTACGCATCACCAACAGGTTATTCTAGATGGCTTGGTTTTTCTTGAAAATCGGTGATGAGTCAGCCTGTTTTTGTGGATAGCAAGGTTATCTTCACTGCTGATTTGACAGCCTGTTATCGCGGATAGCAAGGTTATCTTCACTGCTGATTTGACAACGAAATAATGATAGGTTTTCCCACCTTGTAAATTTTATTTTTCCAAATAGATTTTAAGCGAAACTTGCCCTCTTATGCATCACCAGCGAGTTATTCAATGTGGTATCGTTTTTCTTGAAAATCGATGAGTCAACTTTACGAATAACAACAAAAAATAGCTGTCCTCACTATTAATTTGACAACTAAATTATGATAAATTTTCGCACCCTAATATATATATAAATAATCATTCTTAACAATATTATTATCATTATTATTATTAAATAATCATTCTTAACAATATTATTATCATTATTGTGCACTTTTAAAAATTAAAATTAAATTCACATCTTTACCTACAATATTTTTAATTGACATCTTCACAAAATACAATAATCGATCTGCCAAGCAAGACTCACATTTAATCCCCGAGCAAGAGACATGTTTCCTATATTAATGCTGACACTAAGAAGAAAATGAGAAGCCTGCTCAAAAAATACGCTGATTATAAAACAAGCCCCACACACAAACTAAACTAAACACATAGGGAAGCAACTTTGGAAATCAAATGGTATGTAAATTTAACTACAACGCTTTGATCATTTATAAAATATTTTTAGTTTTTAAATAATTAATCTTTCACTATATAACAAATTTAGAGTTAATAAAATTACATATCAATATTGCTATATTCTTATTTTTTACCATGTAAAAATACTAAATATACACTTATATAATTATTATCTTTCAGTCTTTTAACTTTGTGTTTTTTATTTTTTGCTTTGTAACCATAAATGAAACAAAAATGAAATCAAAAAGAAATCAATATCTGTGCAATCTAATTTAGATTTATGGGAATGTATTGCATTGGAATTACAAACTAAAAAGGGCTTTGTTAAGTCCATGCTTTCTCATTTAAATTTACTGGAGCGTCTTGTAAGTTGGACATTTATTCTATATGTATTTCATTGTAACTACAACCCAAAAGTGCTTTATAACATGGAATTACTCTAAAATATTGGAATGTATTGAATTGGAATTGGAATGTATTGCATTGGAATTGCAAACTAAAAAGGGCTTTGTTAAGTCAATGATTTCTCATTTAAATTTACAAACTAAAAAGGGCTTTGTTAAGTCAATGCTTTCTCATTTAAATTTACTAGAGCGTCTTGTAAGTTGGACATATATTCTATATGTATTTCATTGTAACTACAACCCAAAAAGTGCTTTATAACATGGAATTACTCTACAATATTTTGTAATTTGGGATATGTATTTTTTTTAAATGTAGCATGGGACTACAAACAAGGGAATGCTTTGTAACATGGAATTATTAAAGGAGTCAAGGAGTGCTTTGTAACTTGGACTTACTTGTAAAGTGGACATGTATTTTAAATATATTGCATTGGAATTATAAATGAAGGAATGCTTTGTACGTGCACTTATCTAGGAGTGTTTTCTTACTTGGGACATGTATTGTATTTTTTATATATTTCATTGCAACTACAAACCAAGGAATGCTTTGTTTTCTAACTTGGATTTGTGTTTTCTATGTATTGTATTGGAACTACAAACTAAGGATTTCATTGCAACATGACTTATCCAAGAGTGTTTTAACTTCGGCATGCATGCTTTATGTATTGTTTTGGAACTATAAACCTAGGAGTGCTTTGTAACTTTGATTTAACCGAGAGTTTTCTAACTTGGATATGTATTTTCTATGTATTGCATTGAAACTATAAACGAAGGAGTGCTGGGAAACATGGACTTACCTAAGAATATTTTATAAAAAGGATATTTATTTTCTATGTATCACATTGGAACTATTCTTTGTAACTTAGATTTAAGTAGGAGTGTTTTCTTAGGTGGATTTGTATGTGTTATATATTGCATTGGAACTACAAACCAGGAAAAGTTTTGCAACTTGAACTTACTTAAAAAGGATTTATAATCAAGACTTTGCAATTTCTATAGATTGCATTAGAAATACAAACACGATAACTAACAAGTCAATATCTCCACCTACACGCTAACCTGATGTTGTTATTAAATGCAAAAAAAAATATTACATAAATGTAACAGCATAACACATAAAAACAAATTTTTTAACTTTATGTTCTTTAACCTTACTAGGAGGCAAATATAACAATTATTGGCTTCAGGTCATGCGATGGGTTTAAGGTGTATTTAAGACATCGTCCTCCATATCTGCACATAATCTACCCTCGAAGTACTCTTCGTTAGCATGCTTATCGTTAAATGAAATGTATTAAAGGCAGAGGTGAACCGTGGTTTGGGATGACACTTGTAGCTCTGTCAATTAATGACCGATTGGACTCGGTAGAAGGGTCTGGATTACAGAAGCACCTGGCATACTTTACACCGTAGGATCGGGTGATGATCTACGACTCTCATGCTCTAGGAATTATCACTATGAATGTTTTGGGTTTGTTGTAAGGGATTTTCATTTGGCATTGCAAAGGGGAGCTTGTAGCTTGGCTCTGCAACTTGAATACGACTTTTTATGGAGAACAGCAGTGCAGCTCAATCTCCTCGTCTCAACGGGTTCAACAGACATCCAGGTATCACATTGTGAGTTTAGTTTCCTAAATCCCTCCTGGCACTTCTATTTTTCAAAACGAAACAATCCATTTCTGCTTACTCAGTTCTTGGCATTCAGATGACTTAAACATTTGTTGGTCTGCTTGCACCAGAGAAGATGAGGTTGGGAACACTACAACGTTCTGGAGGTAATGACCGGGGCAGGCTATAGGAGTGCTTTCATTTATATTTTGACTATTGTGAGCCATTGATGATTGTTGCAGGGTTTCCAGGTACTCATCACCTCCTTCCGTCCAAAATTTCTACACCTTAGGTAAGAATGAACCCCTGAACATTTTTCTTCTGTCAAATGTTTAATTCAAATTTGTTTCAGGGTTTAACTCCAATGTTTTTGTAAGTGCAGGTAAGGCTCTGGAAGATGTATTTTCGGAAGGTTCAGGGTATGATGGGCTCCCTTACACCATTTGTCACCCTCTTATTACAGGTTGGTCTTTCATCAAGCTCTCTGGCGAATTTCCCACCTAGTAGATGCTCTCAGACTTTGATTGATTGTGAAGATGTTTCACCTTGTTGCATTTTAAGTTTTTTGGGTTTCTTGATTGGAGGAAAGACCTCATGCCACGACTGAAGTCGGGTTGGATCTGTAGATGTTATAAAAGAATGGACAAGGGTTTAAATTTATTTATGCAGAAGTGGAATAGTTCTCTGAACCGATGTGAAATGGACTTATTTAAGGGTTTAATCCCAACTTTTGTTATTTTAGTTCTATATCTGCATATATATACTGATAACAGTTTTATAATCTATATTCATTTTTTGTTTCGGTTGGTCGACTCCCTTCATTGTATCTGGGTTTTTTTTCTTGGTCGAATGTGCACAACTTTCATGATTTGGTCATTCTGAGTCAACGGTTCTCGTATTTAATGGTTTGAAACTTAGGTATAGGCTTGGGAGGTTGGCTCATGGTTGTTCCTTCGGAACTTGACCGAGAGCCATGAAGAACCCTTTGCAGATTGCCTCTATCATTTTGTACAATTCAAATTAAAACTCAGGTTTATTCTGTAACGAAACAATTTTGCATTTGACGATTTCATTAATGAAGTTTCCCTTTATTTTACATTTAACTATTAAAGTATTCAGAGATATTTCTATTCAAAGATATTGTTAACCGTGTCTGTTGAAAGTTTTATGGTTCCATAATGTATGTTGTTGGGTTTATTTTAACGCATGCTTAACTTTCTAAGATGCATATCATGGTTTGGGATATAAACCTAATAATCGCTCTAAAAGCCATAGATTGTTCTTTTGTTAACTTCTCTAAATCATTGATGTGTTATTATTCCAAAATGGTTTTGGGTTATTTCCCTAGAGAAGTTAAATCTATATGCATTACTTCACTATTATTCATCGATGTATATAAAATGACAGAATATAACTAGCAATATAAAATGACAGAATATATCTAACAATATAAAACGACATATTGTCTCTAGTAATCTGTTCTAATGTTAACTATCCATTACTGAACATTAATAACCCCTTTCAGTTAATGATTACCAAGCACAAAATGTACTACTTATATGTCTCTGTTGTATTTATAACTGTGTAAGTATTTCCTATTCTTGAAAGGTCTCACTACCCCGCCATGGATCTGGCAATTACATCCAGAATCCCCCTCCAAGCTCTTCCTACTCCTGACAGTCAATAAGTCTGTTACAATATGATATCTTGGGCATCACGACCATGGTCCAGCCTCAAGTCACATACCATTTTGATTGTAATCCACAGTTTTTCCCACTGGTTATTTTTGTCTAGCTCAAGGAAAATATGGGCAACATGATTCCTGCTTCCTTTTCCTCTGTATTTTTCCAACCCCTTAGGATTCTCCCACTTTTCCCTTTTGAGGAAATAGATGAGCAACTGTTTGTAACTGTCTCAGGAGTTATTTAATTGTTTCTTTCAGTTCTTTGACAAACTGTTTAAATTCTTTAATTAATAAATAACAAGATATGTTCTAGCTTCTCAGCCTTAATTCTTTAACAATCTATGTTAAACAAAGTAAAAGTTTTAAGTAATAGGTAAAAACTTGGTAACAAAGTAAATTCTTGTGCAACATAGGGTGTTACAACTTCCTCCCCTTGTGAGGAACATTGTCCCTGGTGTTGTTTTAGGAAAATAGTGTCAGATAAGCTTTCTTCATAGTTTCCTCCTCTTTCCAAGGAGCCTCTTCCGGGCCAAAGTGCTTCCACTGCACTTTAACCTGGTTGATGGCTCGTTTTCGCAAGATGGTTTCTCTTCGATTGAGAATACAAAGAGGCTTTGCAATAAATTCTCCCTATGGTTGGAGCTGCACAAATTATAATCTGTTGTCAGAAATTTTCAAAACAAAAATTCATATGTTACCTATTATATTCTTTTATTACCTATATATTTTCCCAGTTAATTATATGCTGAGGATTGTACACATATTTTTTTAACAACGATACATAGAAAACATTGTGGACCCGAATATGGCGTGGGAGTGCTAGCTTGTATGCTACTAGTCTAATCTGTTCCAAGATTTGAAATGATCCATAGTACCGGGGTGCTAACTTAGCACAACCCTTCCATTGTAAGGTACTTTTCTAGGGCTTGACCTTCAGGTATACGTGATCCCCCAACTGGAATTCCTTATGTGATATCTTCTTATTTGCATAAATCTTTTCCTATCCTAGGTAACTTTTAAATTCTGATGGACCTTTTTAACTGTATCCTCCATTTTAGCCAACATATCAGGACCCAGTGTTAATCTGTTAATAGGGATATTCCAATCTGTGGGTACCCTGCACTTTCTCCCATATAATACTTCAAAAGGGCTCATGCCCAGTGATTTGTGATATCCGTTATTGTAGGTGAACTCCACCAGGTGGAGGTAGTCCTCCCATTTATGTGGTTGTTGCATCACAAACATCCTCAACATGTCCTCTAGGATTTGATTTACTCACTCTGTTTGGCCATCCATTTGTGGATGGTAAGCGGTACTAAATTGAATCTGGGTACCTAACCTAGAGAAGAGGGTTTTCCAAAATGTGGATGTAAATTTTACATCCCTGTCAAAGATTACCACCCTGGGTATCCCGTGCAACCGGAAGATTTCCCTCATAAATATGTCTGCGATCTCCATAGTTTTGTAGGTTGATTTCACGGGTATGAAATGAGTGGTTTTTCTTAGCTTGTCCACCACCACCATGATTGATTCATGTTGTTTCTTAGTGCAAGGTAAATTGGTGATGAAATCTAGAGTGATTGTCTCCCATTTCCACTCAGGAATGGGTAATGGTTACAATAGGCCATCGCGATGCTGCTATTCTGCCTTCACCAGTTGGCACTCCAAACATTTGGATAGATACTCAACAACATCCTTCCTTAAACCCATCTAGAAATTACTTTTTCTTATGGAAGAGAACAATTTTTGGTATCCTGGGTGAGTAGTGTAAGGCTTCCTATGAAATTCATCTAATAAAAATTGTTTAACAGAATTATGATTAGGAATATATATTTTGTTTTTGAATGTTAACATTTTTTCTGGATTTATACGTTGTTCATACTCTTTCAATTTGTGTGATTCATAGGCTATAACCTTCCCTTCATGTGTTAATACCCCGCCAACACCCTCCTTACTTGCATCCGTGCAAACCACAAAAGATTTTTATAGATTTGTTACTTTTAGCATTGGTGCAGTAGTAAGTAACTATTTTAACTGCTCAAAACTTTGCTGACATTTAGCTGTCCATCGGCAGGTACGCCCCTTTTTCTATAATGAGGTCATACGAAAAGCTATTTTCGAAAAAGCTTTAATGAATCGACTGTAGTAGCCAGCTAAGCCCAAAAAGGATCTAATATCAACAACATTCTTCAGGGTGGTCCATTTCATAATAGTTTTGATCTTTTCCAGATCCACCGTTATTCCCTCTACTGATATAACATGACCCAGATACTGTATTTTACTTCTGAAAAAGCAGCACTTGCTATACTTAGCGTATAGCTGATTATCCCGCAAAATCTGCAATACTATTCTCAAGTTTTTTTCATTCTCCTCCTAATTCTTAGAATAGATTAGTATAGCATTAATAAAAATTAGTATAAACTTATCTAAAAATGGCTGAAAAATATTGTGCATCAGAATCATAAAAGTAGCTGGAGCGTTGGTAAGGCCAAAAGGAAATAACACGAACTCATAATGGTTGTAACAAGTTTGAAATGCAGTTTTGCAAATATCTTCTTCCTTTATCCTTATCTGGTGGTAGCCAGACCTCAGGTCATTTTTTGAGAACACACTAGCTCCCTGCACTTGATCAAATAAATCGTCAATACGTGGTAAAGGGTATTTGTTTTTGATAGTCAGTTTATTTAGCTGACGATAATCAATGCATAGCCTCAAGGTTTCGTCCTTCTTTCGCACAAATAGCATGGGGGCTCCCCAAGGGGATACACTGGGGCTAATGTACCCTTTATCCAGAAGTTCCTGAAGCTACATTTTGAGTTATGTTAGCTCAGGGATGCTCATGTGATAAGGAGCTCTTGAAACAGGAGCTGCTCCAGGTATCAATTCAATGGTGAAATCAATATCACGCTTAGGTGGCAATCCAGGAATGGATTCAGGAAACACATCAACGAAATCCTGAATCACAAGAATATTTTCCAAAGAAGTCATTTTACTCTTGGAATTGGTGTATCCTACTTGGACAGCATAAATCTGACAACCCTTCCTAATACATCTTCCCAACTGGTTAGCAGTAATAGGGCGTAACTTAATATTTTTCTTGATTCCTTGTATTTCCTTTCTTTGTCCTGATTCTGTGAGATAACTTACAGATTTCTCCTTACAATCAACTAGGGACCAATGCCCTTCCAACCAATCCATCCCTATTAGTACATCATAGGAACCTAAAGGGAGTACATTAAGGTCGACATGGATTGATTGTCCTGAAACTGTTATAGGACAATGTTCTATTTTCGCAGATACCCTTCTTCTCGTCCTTGTGGCTAGTTGAACTAACCAAGGCTTCTTAAACTTGTTGCTTTGCAACTGACATTTCTCTACCACTCTAGGACTAATATAGCTTAAGCTAGCACATGGATCAAATAAAACAGAAATAGGTTGATCAACAATCATACCTTCACACTCGATCATGGTGGGATGGTATTCTGCTTGATGATCATCCAGAGCAGCGTTAATTCTGGGCATGCTCCTTGCTACATCTCCAATTGTGGAGGCCTCTTGCATATTTGAAAGTTGTTCTATTCTGGCCCTGTGCGGGCAATTTTTGTAGTAATGGGATTCTCCACATCCCCAACATTGCAGAGGTTGTTTTGGCTGTTGGTCATTAGCAGGTTTGTTAACTCCCTCCGATTGTCTATTCTCGGTGTAGGCTGGAACCTTTGGCTGGTTCCTTGGAAATTTATTAAAGGTTCTTTGTTGTATATTCCTTCCATTAGTGCTCTTTGTCTGTCTGCTTGGGGGTAAATTTCTCCCTCTTCTACCTATTGCTCCTTTGGACCCTTCACTCTTTTGTTTCATTTGCTGATAACATATGTGGGCTTTTCGCACCGCATCATCCATTGTTCTAGGATAATCAAATTCTAGTTTTTCCTTCATAAAGTTGGGCAGACTGTTAATAAATCACTGAATCTTGGCCTTTTCTTCCTACATATACAGAACATATCATAATAGCAAGTAATCGTTTCACATATTCATCCATGGTCAAGGTTCCCAACCTTAAATCATGGAATTCCTTTGCTTTTTCATCATAGTACTGTTCAGTTAGATATTTATCCTTGAAATGCTTCTAAAATTATTGCCATGTCACTTGTTCCTCATCAAATTTTCTCACAGTTTTGATTTCTTCCCACCAAAGGGTGGCCTTACCCCTTAGTTGATAAACTACCAGTCGTGCTTTAAGTTTATCAATGTAGTCGTAAATCTGAAAGTACTTACTTTGTAGGAATTTACAAGGTAAGTTCCTCAGATAGAACACCAAATTACACTGCTCACAAATAGATCGCAGATCAATACACCAATATTCTTGATGTGGTTAAAACCCTCAAAGAGTGAAACAGTCCATGGCCTAAGCCAACGCGGCCACTTTAGGAAATCTATTAATGTAAAAGAAAGAAAATTTACATAAGCTTCTCTCATGAACGATCACCCTACAAATGACCCTCCATGCTCTTTAAATAGAGATCATGGACCAATCGGGTGCTAAGCCACGGATCAAGTGTCGGTAATAACCAGGAGAGAATGAACTGTCATATCACTTCATGTCTAGAACATATCATGACCGTCGGATTGTAAGTTACAAAAGTACATAGTAAAGAAACACACTTTACCTAACTCTACACTAGACCAAGTTATACTTAACTATTTCCTATGTGTCGAAATATCCTAACATCCCCCCTTAAGAACAAAATTGGGATAGGATTGAAGGATGTACAAATATGACACAATAGGATAAAGAAGGAGGTATTAGAGCCTATCCTCCCTTAGTGACAACTTCTTGAACTCCAACCATAAATCGAAGTTTAGTAAACTTTCTCCTTTGTGAGAGCCTTTGTAAAGATGTTTGCAACTTGATCATCTGTTGAACAATATTGCACTTCAAGAACATGGTCATGAATAAGCTTTCCGATGAAGTGCATGTGTAGTTCAATGTGTTTGTTGCACTGATGTTGGACTAGAACTTTGCATAGTTGAATGGCACTTTGATTATCACACCATAGTGTAGTTGGATGCTGCTGCTGAAATCCAAACTTTGACAGGATCTGACGAAGCCATAAGGCTTCCTTACTAGCTTCTGCGGCGCCACAATACTCTGCTTCTGCTGAAGAAATAGAAATGGCACTTTGTTTCTTACAAGCCCATGTAGTAGGTCTAGAACCAAGAGTGAAGACATAACCGACAGTAGACTTCCGATCATAAGCAATAAGGCCAACGACAAAGGAAATGTAAGGACGAATATGGGTCAGATACAAAATTTTTCTACAAGTTGATGGTATAAGGTAGCATCCACTTCAGGGGAAGTACAAGTGACTAAAAGTTTGGCTCCAAATTGAAAGGGATAAGGGGTTGGCTTACATTCCTCCATGTGAAATTGGCGTAGAAGATCATAGGCATACTTGGACTAGGAAAGGGAAATACCTTCCTTTGACTACAAGACTTGAAGACCAAGAAAATAATGCAAGTGTCCTAAGTCTGTCATTTCAAACTTCTTTTTAAGGCTAGACTTCACATGGTTTATAAGGTTGGGATCACTACTAGTAAGGATAAGATCATTAGCATAAAGAACAAGAATGATAAGAGACTTACCCACTTTCTTGGTGTAGATGGTATTGTCAGAATGACACCTAGAAAAGCCAGTATCTAAAAGAAAATTATCCATTTTGGCATACCAAGCCCGAGGGGCTTGCTTGACACCATAAAGTGATTTCTTAAGCCAAAATATAAGGTTGGAGCCTATTTGTATAGATCCAGGAGGTTGTTCCATATAGATTTTTTCATGGAAGTCCCCATGCAAGAAGGTAGATTTAACATCCATCTGATGGACTTCCTATTTGAAAGAGGCAACAATGGAAAGAACAAGGCAGATAGAGTTCATTTCGGCAACAGGGGAGAAGGTTTCAGTATAGTCAATGCCTTCAACTTGTGAAAAACCCTTAGCAACAAGACGGACTTTATGTTTATCAATTTTTCCATCTGGTCCAAACTTGGTTCTGTAAACCCATTTGCATCTAACAATTTTTTGTCCCTTTGGAAGAGGAACAAGATCCCATGTATCATTTGCCAATAATGAACGATATTCTTCATTCATAGTTGTGTCCCAATCTGGATGGCCTGAAGCTTCTGTAAAGGTGTCAGGATCATAATTCACTTAAGCTTGAGCCAGTAAAGAAGAGGCTCTATCAAACTGAGAACATGTACGTCGCTAATTTGTAGGATCACATGCAAGAGAACTTCCTGCATCCTGAGTAGCATGGACCCATTTTGGAAGATGAGGAGTTGAAGGAGGATGCTAAGAAGGTGGGGGAGGATTGTCATCCTCACTATCATCATATGAAGAAGAAATATTCTCAGAAGTAGAAGAGATATACCGAACTAGGCTCGTAGGCCGATATATTTTTAGAAAACATTACATCTCTTCTAATGATAACATTTTGGACTTAGGTGAAAGAAGTCTACATCCTTTGACATCTTCAGAATATCCAACAAAAATACATTTTTCACTCTTAGGTACTAAAGCTTTATGTTTCTCATCTGGAATATGGACCCATGCTTCACTTCCAAAAACATGAAAGTGACTTACATCACGTTTAATTGTGCTCCATGCTTCTTCTGGAGTGATATTCTTTAAAATCTTAGTAGGAGTGCGATTTACTATGTAATTTGCACAGTTAATTGCTTATGCCCAAAAATTAAAAATAAGTCCTTTAGATTGAAGCATACAATTAGCCATTTCCTTTAAGGTGCGATTCTTCCTTTCAGCTACACCATTTTGTTGTGGAATATATGGAACAATATGTTGCATTTGAATTCCATGCTCAGTGCAAAATTTGATGAATTTGTTGTTAACATATTCTCTGCCATTATCAAATCTTAGCTTAAGAATTTGATGTCTAGATAGTTTCTAAACAAAGTCCTTAAATGCCAAGAACATGTTAAATACTTCACTCTTGAGTTTTAAGAAGTATACCCAAGTGTCTAAGTTTTAAGAAGTATACCCAAGTGTGTCTGGAGAAATCATCTATGAAATTTAAAAAATACTTGTAGCCAAAGAATGAAACAACCGGAAGTGGACCACATAAATCACTATGCACAAGTTGTAAAGGGGTTGAAGCATGCCAAGAGGCATGGTTTTCAAAAATATCCCGATGATGTTTTCCGAGTACACATCCAGAACAAACACCATATCTGCAAAATACCATAGGAAGACTTGTCACCATATTTTCTTCACATAGATTTTGAAGGGAGGGATAGTTTAAGTGACCAAATCGCTCATGCCAAAGTTTGCTCACTTCATCATTATGAGTAACAAATACCAAGGGAAGAGTTGATGACCCAAAGTTGTTAAATTTATACAACCTTGTAGAATCATAAACAATGCTAGTGGCTAAAATTTGTTTAGGATCTCTTAGGTCCTTAATTACAACATCGTGAGGTGAAAATTCAACGATTTTACCTTCACCTGAATGAGTTATTTGATATACAAATAGAAGGTTGTAGGATAAGGTTGGAACACATAATACATCATTAAATTGACCATTGTCTAGATGAATAGTTCCAATCCCTACAACACTAAGAGATCTATCATCATCGATGTATACATTTTTGGTGTTACAATCATTTAAAGAAGAAAACATGGCTTTGTTTTGGCCATGTGATAAGAAGCTTTAGAATCAATGAGCCACTCATGAGAATGAGAAGAAGAAGATACATTTAGTGCATAACCAGACGGAGATGCTTGACAACCACATGCAGAAAGTGCTCTTCCTGAAGATGTAGTTGAAGTTGAAGAGTGCTCCAAATGCATGTTATGCTTCTTCATTGTTGCTTCCAAGGCTTCCATCTTCTTAAGGCATTTGGATTATAAGTGGCCATATCAATTACAAAAGTTGAAATTTCTATCAGTCTTCTTCCCTTTGTTTTTATTTGCCTTATCATTTTGTTGAATTAATTTTTCATTTTTAGACTGAAATTGCTTAGGACCCTTGTTTAGTTTAGGACCATTCTTTTTAGGATATTGCTTCTTAGGATTCTTTGAATTTGGTTGTTTCTGGGCAGCTAAGGCTTTCTTGGAAGAGTTTCCAAGATTAGGAAGACCAAGATGTAAGAGTTTTTCTTGTTCTCTTATTAAAGAATCACAAAAGGCATCAAAAGAGGGGGACTTGTAGTCTTGTCCTTAAGAAATAAAGGCTTCTCTAGTAGAATGGAAGGTGGAAACAAACACAGAGTAGGCTGGTTCCAACTTAGTAAGAATGGAATAGATAAGGCTACCATATTCTTTCTTAACCTTAACACCTTCCAAGAGAAGTCTAAGGGTCTTGAACTTGGACAAAAAATCTTCAATGGAAGAAAAATTATTGGGGTCAATCGTAAGCAACTCGTTTTCAAGTTGATGGGCTCTAATTTCATTTTTAATTCAAAAAACTTTAGTGAGTTGTTTCATTGCTTTATTAGGGGTATCAAGTTTCGCAATATGGAATCTAAGGTCTGGAGAAATAGACATCCCTATGATCTTACATATTTTCCCATTTGGCTACCTTATCTTCATCTTTAGGTTCAGTTTCTTGGCCTGAGGCTATTCTGTAAAGACCTTTACTTCCAAGTAAATCCACAATGTAGGACCACCATTAGAAGCAGTTGGTGTTGTCAAGAATAACTTGGCATGGAATTTCCATTTTAATATAAATTGAATCTATAGATGATGAAAATAAGTGTTCTAATGGAAAAATCTCAAAAAATTAGGCCGAATAAAAAAAACCGGATCTGAAAACAACTTCTAGATGAAGAAATTGTCTTTTTGAAGAAAAAGTTGTTGAAGATGCCAACGAAGTGCGTAAATGTGTGAAAGTGAATTATATATATATATATATATATATAAATCCCCCCCTTTCAAACTTAATCTAATTAGCTCACTTTAAAAAAAGACGTTATGTGACCCACTTTTATAAATAAGTGAAAGTCACTTTTACAATGGTACTTTCTTAGCTACCTAATAAATTGTAACTTAAATAAAAGATAAAGAGACTTTAGAATTATAAGTGACTCACTTTTTATAATGGATGAGAACACTTTTACATAAATTAACTTTAAAACATAAGTTACAAGTGCTTTTTGAAAAAGCAACTCAACAAAAAGAAAGACTTGAACTCAAGACCTCTATTCTCATAAAGTAACTTTGGACCAAGTGAACTAGTTTAAAAGATTATTATTTTTTTGAAAAGAGGAAGGAGGGGTTTTTTGTGATTTTGGATTCAGATAATCCACAGTCTTAACTTTCATGTTGTCTATGTTTAGAGTCTAGAAAAAGACTCATCCTCAGGACTAATTTTCAAAGAAGAGAAACGAGAGCTATATATATGGTCTAGAGTGATGTCAAGGAGGAAGGAGGGGTTTTTTATTTTTATTTTTAGTCACTAAAGCTTTGGAGTGCATGCTTACTTGAAAAAACCATTTTTGCCTACAAAACAAAAAACCACACAACCCAACACGGGCATATAAAAAAAACCAAACCTTATGGCTTGAAGTTAGCTTTTGCCGAAAACTAAATATTTTCCTCAATGTTTCTGATTTTCTGAGATCACACTAAGGCACAGTGGAAAAGAGCATATGCATGAGAAAAATCCTTCCTTTCTGTTTTTGATTTGCCCAAATCGCACATAGTCATGGGGCAAAGAGAATATGCAGAAATGAAAGGTATATATCTGATAATAAAATAGAGAGATAAATAAATGAAAATAAACAAAGAGATAAATAACTAAAACTGCAAATAAAGATTGTATACCTCAAGATCTTAAAAATGACGTAGCTAGGGCTACCAGAAGCCTTTTCATGTGAAACGAAAGGGGTTCCTCACTAGAATAGATGCTCCTAACACAATAAAGCAGTCCTCTTGACCTGAAACCGGTTAGAAATAGTATATCTAGGAAACAACGACCGGATGTAGTTGTATCGACTTCCCATTTGGATCACCAACAGATGCGGCCGTCAAATAGCTCTGATACCATGTAGGAATTTACAGGGTAAGTTCCTTAGATAGAATACCAAAGGACATTGCTCACAAACAGATCACATATTAATACACTAATATCCTTAACATGGTTAAAACCCTCAAAGAGGGAAATAGTCCACGGCCCGAGCCAACACGACCACTTCAGGCAATTTATTAATGTAAAGGAAAGAAAATGTACATAAGCTTCTCTCATGAATGGTAACCCTACAAATGACCCTCCATGCTCTTTAAATAAAGATCATGGACCAATTAGGTGTTAAGCCACAGATCAAGTGTCAGTAATACTGAGGAGAGAATGAACCGTCAGATCACTTCATATCTAGAACATATCGTGACGGTCAGATTGTAAGTTACAAAAGTACATAGTAAAACACACTTTACCTAACTCTACACTAGACCAAGTTATACTTAACTATTTCCTATGTGTTGAAATATCCTAACATACTCATGTCAATTAACCAGGCTTCAGCTGCTTCTTCAAATTCTCCTTCAAAGAGTGATGGTTTTATCTTTTTAAACTCACCTTGTAATTCCATCTTTTGTCTCTTTGTCTTACACTAGTCGGAAACATTATATGAATTTCCCTCTTCATCTTCTCCATGCCCTTTGGCTAATTCTACATTATCTTCACCATGATGGACTGTTGGAGTTTTATCCCTATCCTCTGCATTGGGATCCAGTCCCCATTGATTTTTTTAGTCGAACAAACTTTTGAGGATTCCTTCTTATTCCCACCTCAGTCATTCACTGTTCGTTCTCAGGTTTGTCATCTCTACATGTAATTGTTGAACTGTCTCGAGTAGAGCAGCATTGGCTTGGCGAGATTCTTCTCCCAGTTGTATCCATATGTCTGGGTTGGCCTCTACATAAGTTTCTTCCGGTTGGTTCGATGGTCTAGGACTCCTTTGCATTTATTATTTTAGGGTGATGATCTCTAGCTCTATTTTCACATTCACACTTACTCAGGTACTTATTGAAAATGTATATTATATATATATATATATATATATATATATATATATATATATATATATATATATATATTTGTATGTATATATTTATCCCAGAAGTCTCAATGTGTGAACCTAAGCTCTGATACCATTTGTAACAACATAACACGTAAAAACAAAAAGTTTTAACTTTATGTTATTTAACCTTACTGGGAGGAAAATATAACGATTATTGGCTTCGGGTCATGCGATGGGCTTAAGGTGTATTTAAGACACTGTCCTCCATATCCGCACATAATCTACCCTTGGAGTACTCTCCATTAGCATGCTTATCGATAAATGAAATGTATTAAAGGCAGAGGTGAGCCGTGGTTTGGGCTAACACTTGTAGCTCTATCAATTAATGACCGATTGGACTTGGAAAAAGGGTTTGGATTACGGAAGCACCTAGCATACTTTACACCATAGGATCGGGTGATGATCTACGACTCTCATGCTCTAGGGATTATCACTATGAATTTTTTGGGTTTGTTGCAAGGGATTTTCATTTAGCATTGCAAAGGGAAGCATGTAGCTCGACTCTGCAACTTGGCTGTGGATTTTGATGGAGAACGGTGGTGCAGCTTGATCTGCTCGTCTCGATGGGTCCAGCAGAAATCCAAGTATTTCATTGTGAGTTTAGTTTTCTAAATCCCTCATGGCACTTCTGTTTTTCAAAATGAAACAATCCATTTCTGCTTACTCAGTTCTTGGCATGCAGATGACTCAAACATTTTTTGGTCTACTCGCACCAGAGAAGATGAGGTCGGGAACCCTACAACGTTCTGGAGGTAATGAGTTGGGTAGGCTGTAGGAGTGATTTCATTTATATTTTGACTATTGTGAACCACTAATGACTGTTGTAGGGTTTCCAGGTGCTCATCACCTCCTTTCATCCAAAATTTCTCCACCTTAGGTAAGAATGAACCCCTGAACATTTTTCTTCTGTCCAATGTTTAATTCAAATTTGTTTCAGGGTTTAACTTTGGTGTTTTTGTAAGTGCAGGTAAGGCTCTGGCAGATGTATTTCTAGAAGGTTCAGTGTATGATGGGCTCCCTTACACCATTTTTTGTCCTCTTATTATAGGTTGGTCTTTCATCAAGCTCTCTGGTGAATTTCCTGCCTAGTATATGCTCTCAGACTTTGATTGATTGTGAATATGTTTCACCTTGTTGCATTTTAATTTTTTTGGGTTTCTCGATTGGAGGAAAGACCTCATGCCATGGCTCAAGCCAAGTTAGATATGTATATGTTCTAAAATAATGGACAAGTGTTTAAATCTTTTTATGCAGAAGTGGAACAATTCTCTGAACCGATGTGAAATGGAATTAGTTAAGGGTTTAATCCCAACTTTTGTTATTTTAGTTCTATATCCGCATCTATATATTGATAACAGTTTTATAACCTGTATTCATTTTTTGTTTTGGTTGGTTGACTCCCTTCATTGTATCTGGTCTTTTTTTCTTGGTCGAATGTGCACAACTTCATGATTTGGTTATTCTGAGTCAAAGGTTCTCGTCTTTAATGGTTTGAAACTTAAGCGTAGGCTTGGGCAGTTGGCTCACAGTTGTTCCTTTGGAACTCGAATGAGAGCCATGAAGAACCCTTTGTAGATTGCCTCTATCTTTGTACAATTCAAATTAAAAATCAAGTTTATTCTATAACGAAACAATTTTGCATTTGACGACTTCATGAATGAAGTTTCGCTTTCTTTTACGCTTAACTATTAAAGATATAGCTTATTCAGAGATATTTCTATTTAGAGATAATGTTAACCATGTAAGTTTAAAGTTTTATGGTTCTAGAATGTATGTTGTCGGGTTTATTTTAATGCATGCTTAACTTTCTAAGATACATATCATGGTTTGGGATATAAACCTAATAATCACTATAAAAGCCATAGATTGTTCTTTTGTTAACTTCTCTAAATCGTTGATGTGTTATTATTCTGAAATGGTTTTAGGTTATTTCCCTAGAGAAGTTAAAGCTATAGGCATTACTTCACTATTATTCATCGATGTATATAAAATGAAAGAATATAACTAGCAATATAAAATGAAAGAATATATTTAACAATATAAAATGACAGATTGTCTCTAGTAATCTGTTCTATTGTTAACTATCCATTACTGAACATTAATAACCCCTTTCAGTTAATGATTACCAAGCACATAATGTACTACTTATCTGTCTCTGATGTATTTATAACCGTGTAAGTATTTCCTTTTCTTGGAAGGTCTCACCACCTAGCCATGGATCTGGTGATTACGTCCAGAATCCCCCTCCAAGCTCTTCCTACTCCTGACAGTCAATAAGTCTGTTGCAGTCCGATATCTTGGGCATCAGGACCATGGTCCAGCCTCAAGTCACATACCATTTCGACTGTAATCCACAATTTTTCCCACTGGTTACTTTTGTCCAGCTCAAGGAAAATCTGGGCAGCATAATTCATGCTTCATTTTCCTCTGTATTTTTCCAACCCCTTAGGATTCTCCCTCTTTTCCCTTTTGAGAAAACATATGAGCAACTATTTGTAACTATCTCAGGAGTTATTAACTGTTTCTTTTAGCTATTTGAAAAAAATTTAAATTCTTTAATTAATAAATAACAAGATATGTTCTCGCTTCTGGGCCTTAATTATTTAATAGTCTATGCTAAACAAAGTAAAAGTTTGAAGTAATAAGTAAAACTTGGTAACAAAGTAAATGTTTGTGCAACATAGGGTGTTACAATAAACATCTCCACCCATGTGAAAATGAGGCAATCGTTTTGATTATTTTTAGTTAATCAAGTATCAAAAGTAGACAAAAATGTCAACCACCTTTGCAATGTGATTTACAACTCAAAAGAGAAAATATCAACTAATCACATGCCCACTCACCTTTCTCTTCATTTGATATTACTCTAGATATATGTTTTGAAACATTTTAAGTATTAATGTGGTATAGGGATATGTTATTTAGTAAATGGGAAGATGTAAGTCTATATAAATAGGGCTCAAATTTGAATAGTCATGGAAGATTTAATGTATATTAAAATTGTTAATTTTTTTTTTTATATTTTTAAAAATATATTAATTTAATTTTAAAATTTTAGATAATTTAATATTTATGATATTTCAGTAGTAAATAAGAATGAGTAGATATCATAAATATTATGATCTAAATTCATTAGATATATGATCACATGATTTTACCATTGTATAGGTGCTTTAATCATTTTAAATATTACTTAATGAAAACTCTTTAGATAAGCTTGGACACTTAGCCTCTTTTTATTATGAATTTGAATTTAAGTGTTATGTTGTCTCCTATCGATACTTAGCATGTTTGGATTTTTTTAAGTAATAATGTTATTTCTTTTAATTCCCTTCGATGTTTATATATTCAATTTCTTTAAAAATATTATTATTTTGATTTATAATTATTTTGTTGCATTATTATTTTGATTTATAATTATTTTGTTGCATTGATAATATTATGTTTTTATTGATGTATTTATAATATTAATATTTATTTATTTTTTATTATTTTTAGTGTGGTTCACGAATATTTTAGTCAGTGAGTGGTTGCTACGTCCATGGCTAATCGCCCCTTGGCCTAATGGCAAGACCTAACCCCAAAGGCTTTGGCCAAAATTGACCCTGTGACCTCCGGATGGCGAGGCACAGTTTTTGACCAACTAAACTAACCTTTAAGAATTATAATATTAATATTTAATATTTATTTATTGTTTCAATATATTAATTAGACTCTTTGTTACTTATTATTTAATTTATGACAAATTTACTATATTACAACTTATATTTAATAAGACGCAATTTGAATGTAATTTTTTTAGTAATTTATTAAGATTTCGAGATAGCATAGTTAAATTCACGATAAAGATAATCTATAGTTATAAGAATTTATTATTACTTCTCTAAGAATAATAATAATAAAAAACTCTCATACAAATGGGGTGGGGGAGATAATATGATAATATACAAACCATATATAATATATAGTTTGCATATTAATTCTACCTGCCTCACAAATTAATATAGGAAATAAAAATTGAAATTAACCAAAAACTATATATATATATATATATAATATATTGATTCATGATTTATTAATATAAATTCTAGGTATATTGATTTTTTTTTTCTCTAAATAAATACATGATGATAATGGTATGTTATAGAAAATAAAATATATATAATACCAATAAAATAATATATTTTTAAAGAATTATTTAATTTAATTATAATTTAAAAATTAAACATTTTAAATTATATTTGTTGAAAAATATTTTCAGAATTTCTTTAAATTTTTATTCTAATCTTTGTTTTCAACTTTTTTTTTGGAATTTTCTATATAGGTAAAACAATGTCATTAAGTAAATAAAAATGCCTACTTTTTCATTGAAATAAAATTTAAGCAAAATATAAGTTTATTTTATGGCGGCAATGAAGAAGATGGTGCTTATTGAAGTTGTGGCACTAAAACTGATGAAGATGAAGCCCCTGTTGTTGGTGTTGAACCATGGAACCTAGGAACCAAGGGACCAGATGGGATGGCATCTCAACTCAATCATCATCATCCTAGAATTGCTCAAAAAATTCATACAAAAAGAAACCACTAGTTAACAAAAAAAAAACAGGAATTAGAGAAATTTGTTATAAGCAAACTTGACACATTTGAATTCAATGGACATGCTACTTATTGACTGAATTTTGGAATGCATACCACAATGGACATACTTGGACAATGACATCCTCTAATTGCTCTAATCGTAACACTCCATCCTCCAAATTGGGCTCCTTTGGATTCCTGTCCCAAACCTTAAGGTCTTTATTAGTCTTTGCATCATCACAGTAATGGGACAATGATCTCAAGTTGTAATGAAGATAAACCAAGCTCTCTAACCTGTCTAAACTTAACATGTTCCTTTTAACGTTGTGGATGAAAGAATAAGAGCTCCAACACCTCTCTGCAGAAGAAGAGTTTACCACCTGTGATAGCACCTGCAATGCCAAAGTCTGTAGAAGTGTAGCAGCTCCTCCATGCATGTTCCACCACTCAAGAGGAGAAAAACTCCCTCGATCTCTAATTGCATACATGCTCCCAAATGGACCAGTGTTAAGCACATAGTTGATCAATTGTTTTTGTACCATGACAACCTCCTCATCTGGGACTAATTTATCCTATGCAATCATATATTTTTCTAGAATCTATGGATCTAGGTGTGATTTTCTCTCCCCCCCCCCATCCGAGTGTTGGTGTTGAAAGTCATGCTGGATGATAGTATTTAGGTGTCAAAACATATGCTAATGCATGCAATGGAACATTTAGCATTTCCCATCAGTTTTCCATCTATGCATGAATATAATTATACAAGGTGATATCTTTAGGCTCAATAATGTCTTTAATCTACCCCAACATGCTATCCATTTTCTCATACAGCTCCCCAATTATTGGTCGATTTGAATCTGCAAACTTGATCATGTAATAAATTGGTTTGGTGATTTGCAAAACATATTTAACTTGTGACCAAAATAACATGCCAAGAATACTGTCCTTGGCTACATTAGCACCATATCTACAATGTTAATTTCCTCCCATGATTTAGAGGTCACCATATTAGTTAAAGCTTGTATCACCTTCACTAGCCACTTAAAGGTGAGGTAATAACTTGCAAATCTTGTTTTTGCAAGTTTAAGCAACTACAACTTGGAGTAAGTGCCATAGAAGTAGTTTACCCTTGTATGATGTTTGATAAATTTAATGAGTTGTTTCCCTCTCCTGTAAAGCTCATCAATCCACCCACATTCTTTATGCTTCACAATATCATGCATCAAAAGGTTCAATATGTGCACCAAGCACCCAGACCAAAAGATGCATGGATGAGTATGCTCAATAACATTTCCTCATGCCTTACAATTCAATGCATTATCTGTGATCACTTGAACCACATTATTCAGACCAACATCTCTGATTGATTGCAATAGGAGATCTGCAATGTTTTGGGAACTTGCACTGATGGAGGAGTCATGACATGTAATAAATATTGCACCACTAGCAGAAACACCAAGAACATTAATCAAATGTTGGTTTCTAATATTTGTCCACCCATTTGGTACAATGGATAGGCGACACTCCACCCACTCATTTGTAAAATGTTTCAAAGCTATTTGAACCTTTGCTTTTTCACTTTATAATAACATTGTTCTAGCTTTCTCATAGTTGGGGGCCTTGTGTCCTTTTGGGGTTTCATTGATGGCCTTTACCATTTCATGCCAATAGGGAGAGCGAAACACATTGAATGGTACACTGCAAGCACAAAGAAATCAGACTATCTTTCCATCCACATCATCCCTCCCAACAAAATTTAGGAAATCCCCTATTGTTCTTTTACCCCTAGAGCTTGCAGAAGTTGTTGGAAATAATACTGAGAGGGGGGGGGGGGTGAATCAGTATTATCAAATTCTTTTCAATATATCTTCCAGATTTATACTTTAATTTATTCTTCAGATATTGATCATTAATTTGTATGTCAGTACCATATAATAATGAGCAAGAACAAGAAAAACAGATAGTCACACCAAAGAACACCAGATATAAGGTGGAAACCCAATGTGGGTGAAAATCACCTGCTACAATATGTCTCTATCTTCTTTCAATTAGTAACTTCTTTTACAATGATTTTGTACTGGTGCAGTCCTTTAACAGTACGCAGGCTGCAACCTGCAGAGAGCTACAACCCTCTCTCGTTTTCCAGTCTCTCCTAGAAGGGAGCTACAACCCCCTTAGCTCTTGTACTAGCTGAACTACTAGTACGTAGGTGCTGACCTACTTCTTTTCTTCCAAGGACCACGTTTCATAAATTTTCAAACTGGATCCATGAACATCAAATAATCATCAAGTACATGTGAATCAACCAGTCTCCTTTTACAATCACCCAATGAATCAACCAATAACTTCTCAGAATGCAGTAACCAGAAAAGCAATACCAGTAATCTAAACCCAGAACACTACAACAATAGATAAAAGGCAGCCAACAAATATTTCAAGAAAAGTCCGCAACTTCACCAATAGAAACTTGCGAATATCTGCAGTTCTTCTGTGTCTGGATTGCGCAACTTCGCACCTGCAATGTCTACCTGACAACGTACCTCTGCACCTGCACTGTCTACCCGACAGCATACCTCCGCACCTGCGCCTTCTTCTACACTGCGTATCTCCACACCTATGCCTTCTACTGTGCTGCGTACCCCCGCACCTGTGCCTTCTGCTACGCTGCGTACCTCCGCACCTACGCCTTTTGCTACGCTGCGTACCTCTGCACCTTCGCCTTCTACTGCGCTACATACCTCCGCACTGCGCCTTCTGCTTCGCTGCGTACCTCTGTACCTGCGCTGTGGATCGCCTGCGGACCTTCAAATAGAGCCAAATTAACAGTCCTCCAATGTGCCACAGACAGTCAGATCCACAGATCTGATCATGCGCCAGAGAGATCACGACCTATCAATAGATCCGCCTTACAATTTACAGTTTTCACCTTGATTTAGATCTAGCTTTTCAAACCGATCACCCAAAATTTCAGATCTCAAGATATTCAAATTTCACAAGTGACTAGCCAAGTGATCTCCTTTCCTTTTTATAGGCAAGCCCTTACTCAAACCATGGGACAAAACCATTGAAAACCAATACAAGGGATCCAAAACCGGGGTTCAATAATTTAGATGCTATACCACGGACCAAAACCATAGGATCATGAACGTCGGACTAAATACCATGGACCAATCATAAAAATTCCCATGTGCGCGCACTTCTCTGCATTGAAGTGAGTGAATTTGACGCCCGCACATTTTGTTCGGAGAACCTGCGGGTATGCCCACACTTCTTGTTCGGGGCACCTGTGGGTCCGCAACTTTTCTTAAGCTCACCTGCGGGTATCTCTTTTTCTATGATTTTGAGAGCTTGAATAGAGATTTGCCACTTGAGTGAGTTGCCATCAAGTACAACACCTGTGCCATAGCGCCAAACCTGAATCATAATGCCAACAATCTCCCCATTTGGACTTGGTGGCAACCCCAAGATCCTCAAAGTCATTCTCCCCCTTTGTCATCAAGGGCAAAGGGTTATGCTCCCCCTGAGAACATGTTGAAAACTCTACTCTGCTGTGCTGATCATGCTCCGCCTAACTATAGGCCAGATCTGTAAAAGAAATTTTCTTCAAGAAGAACCATAATCCACCATACACCATAAATGACCTTGACAAAAGAGATATAAGACATAGAGACAAAACATTAGTAGCAATATTCAGATCAGCATCCTTCTGAACTTTCTCCTCCAAGATCTTCTACAATAATTCCAACAATGTATTATTAGAAGAATATATGCTCCCCCTGAACCTGTGCCATATGGTCGTTGACCAATCCATAAACCAACGAATGTACGCTTATACCCCATATGAAACTAGAAACAGATAAGATTCAACAATAATATGATGCATCAACTACCCCCATCTTTTGCCTGAGGTATTCAAAGGTCTCCTTGGGCAGTGGTTTGGTGAGAATATCAGCAACTTGTTCCTTAGAAGGAACATACTCCAACTTGACTTTTTTTTCAAGCACTTGTTCCCGAAGAAAATGATATTTGATAGGTATATGCTTGGTCTTTGAATGCATGACTGGGTTATTTGAAATGCTGATAGCACTTGTATTATCACATAGGATGGAGATAGGCGGAGTACAAGTGATTTGAATGTTCTGCAAGGTTTGCATCATCCAAAGAAGTTGTGTGCAACAAGATGCAACAGCCACATACTTTGCTTCAGCTGTAGATAAATCAATTGAACTCTGTTTCTTGTTGAACCAAGATACTAATCTGGAACCCATGAAGAATGCACCCCCATTAGTGCTTTTTCTGTCATCCAAGCTTCCGGCCCAATATGCATCTGTATAAGCATGAAGTGTGAGATTTGTATCTCTAGGATACCATAAGCCATAGTTTTGAGTTCCTTGAAGGTACTTGAAGATTCTCTTAACTTCCTGAAGATGATTTTCCTTTGGATTTTCTTGAAATCTGCCAACTATTTCCACTGTGTGCATGATATCTGGTCGGGTACCTGTCAAATAAAGCAGACTTCCAATCATGGATCTATAGGTTGGTTGATGCACTGCTGTAGATTCATCATTTTCACTGAGGTTGCATCCTGTAACCATAGGGGTACATACTGGTTTCGAATCTTCCATGCCATATTTCTTCAAGATCTACTTGAGGTACTTGGTTTAAGATAAAAAGATACCACCTTCATTTTGTTAGATTTTTAGACCAAGAAAATATGTCAGCTCTCCAAGCAAAGACATTTCGAATTCTTTCTTCATTACCAAGGCAAATTTTTGACTCATAGATTCTTCATTACTGCCAATTATAATATCATCTACATACACAACAAGTATTAGCAATTTGTCATTTTCAATTTTTACATAAAGATTGCTATCTGCTGATCCTCTTGAAAAACCTTGTTGATGAAGGTATTTGTCCAACCGATAGTACCAAGCCCTTAGAGCCTGTTTGAGACCATATAGAGCCTTTTTTAGTCTGCATACAAGATTTGGATCAATCCCAAGGATGAAACCATCTGGTTTCTCAATGTACACTTCTTCTTCTAAGTCTCCATTCAGAAAGGCTGATTTCACATTCATTTGAAATACTTTGAACTTTTGAAAGCTAGAGAGAGCAAGGAACATTCTGATGGCCTCAAGTCTTGCAACGGGAGCAAAAGTTTCTTCAAAGTATATTCCTTCTTGTTGAGCATACCCTTTACAAACAAGTCTGGCCTTGTTTCTAATTACTTCCCCATTTTCATTCAACTTGTTTTTGAAGATCCATTTTGTCCGTATGACGTTCTTATCTTTTGGTCTAGGAACCAACTCCCAAGTATTTTTCTTTTCGATCTTCTCAAGTTCTTCATCCATTGCCTTGACCCAGCATTCATCTTTGCATGCCTCTCTTACCTTTTGTGGTTCAGTGGAGGAGAGTAATGCCAAATAGCTTGAAGCTTCTAAAATTGTTCTTCTTGTTTATATGCCTGCCTCCTTTTGCCCCAAACTTTGAGATTCTGGATGATTATTTTGAACATACCTGGATGGAGTCTTTTCTTCTATCCTTATCTGTTCCTCTGGTGCCTCATGGGTTTCTTCTTCATCATGAATCTGATTTGATGTTGATGGATAGTCCTCATTATCTTCGAAGTCTTCAGATCTTACTTGCCTGGGAGTGTTTTCTTTTTCATCCACCACTACATCAATGCTGTCAACAATTCTTCCAAGCCTTTTACTGTAACATTTGTATGCTTTGCTGTGAGGATAATAACCAAGGAGAATGCCTTCATCTGCTGTAGGTTCAAATTTGCCAAGATTTTCATCATTATTTTTAATATATCATTTGCTTCCAAAAATTTTGAAATGTTTTACCGAAGGGGTCTCACCATACCAAAGCTCATTAGGAGTTTGAGTGTTGTTTACCTGAATATTTGTCTTGTTGAGAATAACAACTGCAACAAATGCAGCTTCACCCCAGAAGGTTGCGGGAGTTCCAGACTCATCAAGCATTGCATGAGCCATTTGTTGAACCATTCTGTTCATCCTTCTACCACTCCATTTTGCTGAGGAGTCCTAGCTGTAGAGAATTCCCTTCTTATTCCATGTTCTTCATAGAAGTCGAAAAATTCATTCGAGGTAAAATCCCCACCTCTATCAGACCTGAGGCATTTGATTTTGTGATCTAATTCGTTCTCCACCAAGGCTTTGAATGATTTGAACTTTTCAAAGGCTTCATCTTTGTGCTTCATAAGTCCTATTCAACACATCCTGGAAAAGTCATCAATGAATAATATGAAATATTCTTCTCCTCAAGGTGACCTTTTCCTAGATGGGCCACAACATTAGTATGGACAAGTTCAAATGGCCTACTAGCTGATCCTTCCTTCTCAGGGAAGTTAGTTCTGGTTTTCTTACCAAACTGACATGATTTGCAAATTGTATTGTCTGGAATTCTGATGTCTGGAAGACCATGAATTGCCTGGTATTTACATGCTTTCCTTATCTGTGAGAAGCTAAGATGCCCCAATCTTCTGTGCCATAACCAGTGTTCATCGTTCTTGCTTAGGTAACATTGATGTTGTCCTTCTTTGAATATGTATAAATTATTTGGAGTCCTTATGCCTTTGATCAATGTTTTTCTTGTATCAAGATCATGAACACTACATCCATTTGATCGAAATATTACCTCTGTTCCTTGATCACACATCTGACTGACACTCAACAAATTATGCTTTAACCCATCAACATACATAACATTTCCAGCTTTGACCTTTTCTTTCAACTGAACAGAACCTTTACCTTTTATGAGCGCAGGGGTGTCATTCCCAAAAGAGACCTTCTTCTCCTTCTCTAAGGCACTATATGACTGGAGTTTTTCCTTATCACCCGTCATGTGTTTCAAACAGCCTCTGTCAATGTACCATTGATTTTCTTTCCATTCTGCATATAAAGCTATACCACATCTCCTTGGTTGTGGTTCCTTCATTCTCCATGTTTTGACACTTGAGGCTTGCTCCTTCTGAGTTGTCTGCCGAAACCTGCTCCTGCATTCAGAATCTTCACGACCAAAGTTGTTACAAATAGAGCATTCTATTTCATTTTCAAGAGCAGAAAAGTTATTGTAGGTTATTTTCACAATCCCGGTCATGCTCCTTTGTTTTTGAGCTTCTCTAGTCATGATTGTCTTATAAGCAACACATTGAGCTGCTTTGTGGCCAAAGTTATGACAAGAGAAACATTGGCCATTGAAGAAACTCCTGTGATCAGCCAAATGATTCTAATTTCTATTGACATCCATTCTTGAGGCAAATTGAGAAGGTTTTACCTGAGGCTGGTTGTAGCTTATGTTTGTCCTTAAAGTAGATTGCCCCCGATTTACCTGATAATCTTTGTTCATTCTTGAGGTAAACTGTCCCTGATTTACCTGATGATTTCTATTAGGCCTTTGCTCGCTCCTCCTTGCTGCATCAAGATAACTTTTGGAGGTGGATGTTTGAGATGCTTCTCCATTATATCCCAGACCTGTCTTGATTATTGGAGAACGTTGCACATTGATAATCTCATCCAGAGTTTCAGATCCTTTAACAAATTTAAGATTAAGAGCTTTTGTTTTCTCAATCTCTTTTCTAAGACCAACAATTTCACATTCTAGCTTTTCATGAAGTTTTTCTTTTTCAGCAAGTTGGAATTGAAGAGTATCAATGATCACATTCTTCTCTTCTAAACATATTTTGAGTCTAGAAATTTCTTCATAAAGACCTTCTTCATCTATAGCATCCATAAAAACATCATCTTCAAAAGCCATTAAGAGTCTATAATTGTTACCTTGTTCATCTTCGTCACTATTTGAAAGTCCATCATTGTCTTAATGAGTGTAGTAACTTTTCTTAGTTACATTATGTTTCTTGTTCCATCTGACAGGTTCCTTACCTTTATCAAGCTTGTCTTTATGTGGACACTTTGCAGCATAGTGACCGACTCTTCCACAAGCAAAGCATTTGAAAGGTAACTTACCTTTGAATCTTCCAGCCCCCCGTTGAAGATTCTTGACAAAATTTGATTCTTCGTCTTCTTCTGATAGATGTCCTGACTCATAGTAATCTTTGCCTGAAGCCTTGAATGCAGCTTCTCTTCTGTCTGATGGTCCTCCTTTCCTCATTTTGTAAGTGGTCAGAATTCCGTGTAGTTGTGACATAGTGAGGTTTCGTAGATTCTCCTTTTCTTCTATAGCAGAAACTTTAGATTCAAATTTAGGGGACAAGGATCTTAGAACCTTTTCAACCACAACAGCCTCTTTTACTTCTTCAACCAAGTTTTTCATACAATTAACAATCTCATCTACACGAAGGAAATAGTTAGCCGCACTTTCATCATTGTGCATTCTGAGATTTTCATACTGAATTCTGAGGGTTTGAAGTTTTGCTCATTTTACCTGTTCATCTCCTTCATAGCTTAGAACAATCTTGCCCCATATTTCTTTTGCGGATTTATACTACATAACCTTGACGAATTCTGATTGAGATAGACATCCTAGTAGAGTATTGATAGCCTTTGCATTTGTTTCATATTTCTTCTTCTCAGCCGGATCTGTAGGAGTTGCTGATGGAAAAGTGTACCCTGTATCTATGATATCCCAGACTTTTGTACCAAGAGATTGAAGATAGGCAGTAACTCTTACCTTCCAATATACGAAGTTTTTCCCATCAAAAATCGGTGGCCTGATAGATGCTTCTCTCTCGTAGTTGCTGATGATGATGGATCTTCCTTCAAGCGATCAAGCTTCTTCAGAAGGACCTGCTCCGATTCTAATTGTTGGAAATAATACTGAGAGGGGGGGGTGAATCAGTATTATCAAATTATTTTCAATATAACTTCCAGATTTATACTTTAATTTATTCTTAAGATATTGATCATTAATTTGTATGCCAGTACCATATAATAATGAGCAAGAACAAGAAAAACAGATAGTCACACCAAAGAACACCAGATATAAGGTGGAAACCCAATGTGGGTGAAAACCACCTGCTGCAATATGTCTCTATCTTCTTTCAATTAGTAACTTCTTTTACAATGATTTTGTAATGGTGCAGTCCTTTACCAGTATGCAGGCTGCAACCTGCAGAGAGATACAACCCTCTCTCGTTTTCCAGTCTCTCCTGGAAGGGAGCTACAACCCCCTTAACTCTTGTACTAGCTAAACTACTAGTACATAGGTTCTGACCTACTTCTTTTCTTCCAAGGACCACGTTTCATAAATTTTCAAACTGGATCCATGAACATCAAATAATCATCAAGTACATGTGAATCAACCAATCTCCTTTTACAATCACCCAATGAATCAACCAATAACTTCTCAAAATGTAGTAACCAGAAAAGCAATACCAGTAATCTAAACCCAGAACTCTGCAGCAATAGATAAAAGGCAGCTAACAAATATTTCAAGAAAAGTCCGCAACTTCACCAATAGAAACCTACGAATATCCGCAGTTCTTCTATGTCTGGACTGCGCAGCTCCGCACTTGCACTATCTACCTGACAGCGTACCTCCGCACCTGCATTGTCTACCTGACAGCGTACCTCCGCACCTGCGCCTTCTACTGCGCTGCGTACCTCTGCACCTACACCTTCTGCTACGCTGCATACCCCCGCACATGTGCCTTCTGCTGTGCTGCGTACCTCCGCACCTACACCTTTTGTTGCGCTGCGTACCTCTACACCTTCGCCTTTTGCTGCGTTGCGTACCTCCGCACTACGCCTTCTGCTTCGCTGCGTACCTCCGCACCTGCGCTGTGGATCGCTTGCGGACCTCTGAATAGAGCCAAATTAATAGTCCTCCAATGTGCCACAGACAGCCAGATCCACAGGTCTGATCATGTGCGAGAGAGATCATGACCTATCAATAGAACCGCCTTACAATTTACAGTTTTCACCTTGATTTAGATCTAGCTTTTCAAACCGATCACCCAAAATTTCAGATCTTAAGATATTCAAATTTCACAAGTGACTAGCTAAGTGATCTCCTTTCCTTTTTATAGGCAAGCGCTTACTCAAACCATGGAACAATACCATCGAAAACCAATACAAGGGATCCAAAACTGGTGTTCAATAATTTAGATGCTATACCACGGACCAAAACCATAGGATCATGAACGTCGGACTAAATACCATGGACCAATCATAAAAATTCCCATGTGCACACGCTTTTCTGCATTGAAGTGAGTGAATTTGACACCCGCATCTTTTGTTGGAGAACCTGCGGGTATGCCCGCACTTCTTGTTCAGGGCACCTGCGGGTCCGCAGCTTTTCTTAAGCTCACCTGCAGGTATCTCTTTTTCTATGATTTTGAGAGCCTGAACAGAGATTTGCCACTTGAGTGAGTTTCCATCAAGTAAAAAACCTATGCCATAATGCCAAACTTGAATCATAATGCCAACAGAAGTACCATGAGGAGATGAGATACCAAATCTAGAGGTTGCACTTGATTCAGACTGATTTTTTTATTCTTGATTTTTTACTGTGCAACCTACTCCATTTGGATGTATTTTCTTCGTTTTTAAACTGAAGTGTTTGGGAAAATTTGTATCCCCACAACATCCTTTTTATCATCCCTGTCCGTCACCTCATAAATATGCCTCCTCACATAGGTATATGAACCACTAAATGGCTTTCCTCCATGACAACCATGAGGGCACAAAAAATTGTAGCTTCCACCATCTTTTCGCCCTTCAAGTTTGGTCACATAATTCCACAAGGGTGTCAATGCAGCTTTCCCCTCTAGTGTTTCAATGTTCCCTTCAAGTTCATCACCTTCCTTTTCAAACCTTTCCTCCTCATCATACATTGGGTCACTCATATGGGGACCACTATCCTCTTGTTCTTCTTCCCTTCTATTCCTACACCCACTTGCCATCATTGAAACCAAAAGTGGAATGATACATAGAATCCAAAAGAACACCATCTTGGAATATGAATATAGGTGTTGTACAACCTGCAATTAAATGAGCAAGAAGAAAGAATGGGAAAGAGTAGGAGAGGGAGGAGAAAAATATAAAAAACAATGACAAAAAAATGGGGGAGTTTGGGGTTTGCACATACATCTTTAGATCTTGTAGATGGAAGCCCTTCTTTACTCCTCCAAGCTCCTCCTCCTTCTCCTATCTCCTCCAAGCTCTCCTCAAGTCTCTCCTGTCTTTCTCCTCTCTTCTCCAAGCTCTCAAAAAATATAGGTGAGAAAATGAGAGGTGAAAGAGCCTTTTAATCCCTTCATTACCTACCCTAACCCAACTTGGACTCACCCCAACTACTATATAAAAATATATTTTTTATTTTTTATTTTTTTTGGTGAGGCCGCACGATGGAACTGGATGAATACCCATGAAATCAATCATGATCGGTATGGATTTCACCCTGAAACGCAGTGTTTCGGCCAGGTAATCCACCACGTGAAACGCTTTTTGGAAATTCCAAAACACGGATTGGGCATGATTGTTCACATGGGCAGGAAGTGTCTTTTCCAACTCGATCTACATTTCAAAATTTCCAGGATGTGTTATAGGTGGTGGATCACCCACAAATCCGTATTGGTCATGTTTTGGGTTTTTGATCTTTTGGGGGGATGTTTCGTGAAACAGTAATGGGGCTATAAAAATAAATATGGACCAACTCCAATGGTGCCTTTGCCTTGTTAGATGCACTAGTTGGACAATTGTTACTGTATCATTTTTCCAATATGCAACTCTAATAAGAGCTAGCTAGTTCATGTATAATTGGTAGGCCTTTAACCAAATGTTTTTGTTGCAATAAATTAATTCCTCCAAATACAAGTGACCATATCTCAAATGCCAAAACCAAGACTCGTGTAGATTGGTTACTTTATGGGAAAATGAGGTTAACTGATAAACACTTTTCATAGTCAAAGGATACATACTATTCTTGGTCATTTGAATCTTAACAATCAGACTCTTGCTAGAAAATTTATCAAGATTGTACAAGTATGGTTGTTAAAAATCACTCTGAAACCATTTTGGGCAAGTTGACCAATACTTATAATATTATGTTTTAACCCTTGGAATAAACAGACATCAAAAGTATTTTTGTTTTCACATTTCTTTAACAAGGAGTGAGGACACTAATTATCCCCTTACCAACATCATTGAAACATTGTCATCTCCCAATTTAACTCCAACCTTAACAAAATTACCTAGGCTTGTAAACAGGTTCCTATCTCCGGCCATATGGTCACTACAACCAATATCAAATAGCCAAAGGTCTTTATTACTCCCTTACCCAACATTACAAATAATAAACAGAGACTGTAAAGCACTTTTAGAAGTATTTATACAATTGGCATTGCTTTTATTTAGGTCTAGCTTTCCTTTCCTACATTCATTACCATAATGTCCATACTTTTTACATAATAGCAATGAGCTTTTGATCTGTGATATTGTCTTTTTTGCTAATGGCATCTTCCATTCCCCCTTGAGGTTTGAGATTTTGGTTGAGGCAAATATCCTTGATCTAAACTTGCAATGCCAACTTCTTGTGAGTTGGTTCTAGTATATTTTTCCATGCCTTTGTTGTTCCTTCCTTTGCCTTTGCTGATAAATGTTTGTGATCTGAAGGCACTCTCCAAAGATTTTTCATCTATGTTTATCCTTGTTATACTCTATAAAGATATGAAAAATCTTTGATTCTTCAATGGACTAAGAGACTTCTCAACACCTTCTCAACAACCATTAGCTCAATTATGTCTTCACCATGCATTCTAAACTAGTTTACCACATTCATTACTTGAGTCATAGAGTGGTTAATAGACTGAGAATCCTTCATCTTTAGGTTCTGAAAAATCCTTCTAAGAGTCTCCAACTTTTTTTTTTATGTATTTCTTCCTTGATAGTAAATCTCTAAAATATCCCATGCCTGTTTGGCATAAGTCGCTGCTGAATTTTTGGAAAAAATTAGTTCTTCTAATCCTTTTTAAATAAACCATAACACTTTTTAATCCTTCTCTCTATTTTCAATTAACTAAGCTCTTTGAGTATTTGACATACCTCGTATGCCAGCTTGACTTGGTTCTATGAATCCATTTACAACTACATTCCAACAATCCTAAGAACGAAGGAAATATCTCATCTTGATTGACCAAATTTCATAGTTTTTACCAAACAAAATTGGTCCTTGAGGCTATCCTAATTTGCCACTAGAAGCCATCAGTCTACGCACTTTGAGCTAAACACTCAAAATCTGAGGTTTACTCCAAAAACAAAAAATATTATTGAAGAAGGCCAATCAAACTATTGTCAGAACCAACTTCCTTGCTATCCCTCAGTGCTTTCAGAAAACTTAGTGGCTCCACTCTGAACTATAGGTCTGTTGAGTGGCTACAACCACCCTCCAAATTTTTTCCTTAGCTTCATTTTGGGCCTCCCTACCAACCATCCTCACCAACATGTCTTGCACTATCATGTACATAAGCTTCAATGGTTTTCTAGCAGATTCCTAGCATGTGCATGATAGTTTGTTGCATCCCCTCATAGGTTGTTTCTCCAGACTTGGTCCAGCTGCAGGCTGAGCAGATCCCTCAAGAAATTGTGCAATTCTGGAGGGGAACCAGTCTTCCTTGCAGAAATTGCGCAATCCTGTTTGGCAGCTCGCTAGGCTCCAGAATTGTGCAATCCTGCTTGTCATCCTTCACTTTAAAAACAACACAATCTAGCCTAGCAAGATTGCTCAGCCCAGAAATTGCACAATTTTGGGCAGCAGTCTGTTTCTTAGCCCAGAAATTACACAATCCTTTTGGGCAGCCAACCCAACTCCCTCCCAGAAATGCACAAATTTTCCCCTCAGCTGAGCAGGGTGTTGCATGTGCCATTGGGTTGACAGATTCCCCTCGGGACCGAGAAAAATTGACTTGCATGCATGGGCTAACTTTTCCCTAAATAGCAAAAAGAAACATGAAAAAAGAACCCCTAGAATTTAGGGAGCTATTTTTAGCAGCTCGAGGTTACATAAAAATATCATTTTAGAATCTTTCTTCCGAGTGTTGCTTTTTCTTAGATCTATGGCTTGAACATCATGAGCCTCAAAATTATTTATTCGATGCTTCAGAGCTCACTTATTCACATCAATCTTGGAGCTCTAACATCCCACATCACATCTAGGAGTCTTTGACACATCCAACTCAACTATTTTCGCGTAAGTCTTCCTAACTTGTCTTTTGCAACATTTCTGTTGCTTTTTGTGTTTTGGCTTGTGTGAGTGTTGTTTTCTTGATTTATGTGAACTCTTTTTGTCGTTTACATGCATAATAGCTTGTACTAGCATCGTTTCATTTTTCGTGAGCATCTCACTATTGTCACATGCATGAAACTATTTTATATGAATGGTTGCTGATTCGGCAACTTGCTTCACCCACATGCATGTTGTTCCATTTTCTGAATCTTTCATTCACTGTTTGCATGCACAATCATTCACTCCTGCTTACACTTAGTATTGCCATGCATTCACATTCACATTTTCTTGCAGTTGCCCGTTAGTGGGTCTGGGCAGCCTTGGCCTGGACTCTGCCTCACCAAGACAACATTGTGCAATCCCAAGAGGGAAAGCTATGGCTTACTCTAAGAAAATGCGCATTTCTACCTAATGAATATCCTCCAGTCTTGTATTGCACAATTCTGAGGGGCAGTGACTGCTGGCCCAGAAAATTGCGCAATGTAGTCACTGGGCCTGTAACCATTTCCAATTGGAATTGCGCATTGTGCAATCCCAACAGCCAGCAAGCCAGTCTGGATTGCGCATTGTGAAATTCTAGCAGCTAGCCAAGCCGCCAATAGCCTAGACTACCTTTTGTGCAGTTCTGGAAACCAGTTTCCCAACCTGCTAGAAAAAATTGTGAAATTCTTGCCAGGCAATCCCCAGGTATGTTGCATGTCATTCCTCAAATTTGCTTTGGTTTTAGCTAACAGATTTCTTGCCATGCATGTCACTATGTATCTAGATATAGCAGGTGTTCATCTGCCTCTCAGCAGTTCAAGATCAATGGCCTCCAAGAGAGAAGGATCAAAGGACACTGACGATAGTGCAACTGGAGCAGCAGTTGAGCAAGTGTTTACAAGTTTGTCAATTTATGAAGATACCAAGCTGAATGTAGACAAGGACATCAAGTTGAAATGGAGAGAGGTCAATGATGCATTTGCAGACACATTTGAGGAAGACCTCGAAGACCTCCATATGTAAACATCCACAAGTTCTGCTTGTACTAGTTTGCATGCAAGTATCTCGTGCCCCCATGCATGGACATGATACATTGGGTTGTCTCGGAAATTGACCCTGAGACGATGACATTGAGTAGTGTTAACAGAGCAGAGATTACTACCTTCAGGGCACCGGATTATGAAATTATGTATCATATGTCAAAGCTTGTGATCACCATGGAGACTCCCTTAAGCATACCTAACAGCAATACCAACTCTAGAGATATCTTGAAGAACTGGGTGGAGGAGCCGGCTAAATTCAAGAGGACACGAAACTAGGTCTACAAGACAAAGATACTATGGAAGGCATATCAATACTTTGTCATGTTTTTATGTCGTCTTTATGGCTAAGAAAGCATGGAAACCTTCCCACAGAGTTGGGTGATCGTGTTGGACCAGCTGGCTAGAGAAGGCAAAGCATGCAACTAGTTTGACATGTTGGCTCATCGGCTGAAGGAACATGTAACAAGAGCTCGACAACCACCAAAAGATCAGGAAGCATAAATCTATATTTCACCTACATCTTGGATGCAATCTGTGCCCGTTAAGAATCCCCGCACTTGAAGTGGGCATGGACATCGGCAGGGACCTCTGTGAACACTTATTGTAAGACGTTGTCCAAATGCAGATTCAGAGGAGTTATCACAAAACTGTCTGATCATTTTGTCACCTTGGTGTACAAGATGATATTTGAACAAGATCCACCCTGCATGTCGAAGGCAACAATGGAGGCACTAATCAATATAACAAATTTAATGCCTCACTGTCTGACACCTTCATACAGATCAACAGCGTGGAGAAGCCTTTGCATGTTCTACCGAAGTTTTCCTTGGACAAAATCATCATGTAGGAAGTGTCATATCACATCTCGGTAGGATTGTCAGCTAGGCTACACTAGAAGAAGAAGGCACCTTGGCTCGCTCTTCTGTTGCGGATCAGGTTATACGAGATACAAACTTTCAATCATGCGAATGTCGAAGCAGAGGAGATGAAGAAATATCCATTCGAGACTCGAAGTTACAGTCCATATGAATGACATTGTCTTATGGAAGACCATCAAGCAAAATTTTAAGGATGGAATTTTTTCTTGAAGTTTAAAAACATTGGCGAATCTCACTAATCCCTAATATGCAAACTATAAAATGGTTTATTGATATATTTGTAAGAATATTCAAATTTATAATGATTTTATATACAGTCTCTATATAATGTTGGCGATTTTTAAGGTAAAGTAATTTTATATTCTAAAATTTGGGCGAATCATCTTTTATAAAAAATGGAAATTGGCGAATCTTTTTTGTGGAAAAATCATGGAAAATTAGCCCACTAGGTGAATATTAGCCCCTAAAAGTTTCCATGAAGACAACTGCGTGAGATTACAGTTTACTTGGATCCACGAGGCATGCCATTGGGCAGAGGAAGACCCATGGAGATATTGTTACAGCTTCTCCAAGCCCAATGAACCAGTCAACATCGCTATGGAATGGTTAACAAAGCAAAGTGAAGAAGCATCCTGGAGAGTAGCAACATCAGAGGGAAACAAACCAGTGCGTGACATGGGCAAGAGGAAGATTGTAGAAAACATGGAGGAGGAACAAAGCTGCAAGTTTTGAGTAGACCCACTTGTGCAGAAAGCATCTTTGGCAATAGAGGCGAAGAGACAACAGCGCGACAAGAGGAATGCGCAAAGGCAGAGAGAAAAATAGAGAATGGAGGAAACAGAGAAGGAGTTGCATGAGTTGAAGGAGCAACTTCGGAAGGAATAGGAGCTGCGTAGATAGGAGAAGGAAGCACAATAGGAACAGGTACAATAGGGGGAGAAACATGTATAGACAGATGAAACTACATCTGTACAGGTAGTAGATTCATCAGAACAATTGGCACCAAGCCAAAAGGGTGAATAGTCGCAGGAGTAGGACTTCACTCAGGAGATAGAGAAAGCACTTAAACAAATGGATACAGATATGGAGCAACAGGAGTTAGAGCAAGACATCGACATCATGCCTCACAACCAAGAGGTTGACCCACCAGCTTCACCGCATCTAGAAGAGGATCTCAAGCGACCAAGGAGACACTGAAATCCTTGGAGACAATCCAAAGGGAGAGATGCACAACATCTCATTTGATGAGTCCCAACATAGAGTTGTGCAATCTCACAGAGTGTTGACTCCAAATGATCATAAATCTCCTGTGCATTTTGAGGAATGAGTAATCATGTCTAACATGCACAAGAATCCAACAACATTGGTTGATGCCACCAGAGCATATGCCAAAGCGACTAGCTCAAGTGTTCACTTCTTGATAGCTGAGAACGAGCGAATAGCTAAGGAGTTACAAACGACCAACGAGGGAGGAGAAATGGTTGTAGCATATGTTGGAGCAGAGTTGAATAAGGTAATATTGGATGAAGTATTGTCCCTTGACACAATCATGCAGGCGTTGTATTCCAAGTTTGGTATTGTGCATAAGGCAATTGTCCATGTCAACGGTTGGTAGTAGCGATGTGCTAGAAGAGCACGTATCTTGTGAAATGTGCATGCCTTTGTTGATTACATGCAAACATCGTCAATGAGATATAAGGGAGCCTCGTTGCACTTCCCTAAGATGATGAAGCCTAGAGCGGTCGAGCTGAAGGCACACATCTGGAGTCAGATCCAGAACTATGAAGATATCCCATAGCTCATCACCAGTCTACAGGCTTCCCATGCACGAGTATTCAAGAGTATGGATGTTGTTGTGCATGCACATGTGATCCCATCTATTGGGACACTCACCCAAGCGAAGATAAAGGCACAAGCCCGACTGGAGCTTGACTCGTACTTTGATGAGTTGATGTGCATAGCCACTAGCCCAGACTTGGTGATAATACAGACACCATGCGCAAGTATGTTTCTTGTCCGGCCGCACTCAAGACAATGATGTGAATACTATCAGAAAAGTTGGACAGAGGAGCCCAAGCAGTGTACCCAGATGCTATGGAGGCAAGAGTTCATTTCTAGAATGATGTCACCTTAGAGTACAAAGACACCTTCGTGAACTACTGATCTTGGCATTAGTTTGGTACTGTTAATCACCATGAGGATATCGAAAATCTGGTCTTCCAACAGTTGTCTAAGTCATAGTGATGTCTTTGATCTGAAAATGGGGCACTTAGGTTTCTTGTCTAACTTACAAGAACCTCTCCCACTCCCAAAGCTTTAAATATTCCCAAGTCTTATTGATTAACCAATGCGGAAATGATAATATGCTTGAAATAAAGGTGTATGCTTATTTTTATTGTTGGTTGTTTATGTGCTTTAATATATGTTGTGTATGTTGATATGTAAATACATACAATAAATACTAATGCAACAATAAACAAAACACACAGAACAAAAATTTAATTTGGAGTTCACCCAAAACTCTTGGGTTGCATCCCCTTGAGCTCTAGTCAACTCGACTAGGCTCTATTGGATTATGGTATAAGTCCTTTTTACAAGCTCTTGGCTCAACTCCTACTATTTTACACAGAAACAGTGGGTTTAGACACCATTTTATCCCCTGGCTCTTGAAGCTCTCAGCTTTCCGGCTCTCGGCTCTCACTCTAGCTCTTTGGCTCCAGCTTTGGCTCTGGCTTTGGCTCTGGCTCTTCGGCTTTGGCTCTAGCTCTTAGCTTTGGCTCTTGGCTTTGGCTCTCTAGCTCTAGCTTTGGCTTTAGGTTCTTGGCCCTTTGCATCCTTCAGCTCCCTGGCTTTTCACTTGAACTTCAAGTGACCCCAAAGGCTCCCTCAGCTACTTTGTGTAGTAGCTCTTCGGCTCTCTCAGCTCTGCTACTACTTTCAACATTTAGCTTACTCCCAATTGAGCTCTCTACCTCCTTTGAGGTGAGATTTTGGCTTTTTGGCTACCCCAGCTGTTTTTCTATGCACAATCATCCTTCTATGGCTCTTTGGCTTCCCTGCGTATTGTCTGTTCGACTACCATTTAGCTTGGTGGCTCTGTGGCTTCAAACACATCATTGTTTGTAAAAAAACCCACCCGTAGCATGCATCAATGATCAGGAGCTGTTACGAAGGGATCGTGGCTGTTTCTCTGGCAAAAACCCGAGAATTGGGAAAATCCCATAACACAGAGAATTCCTAAAAAATGCATTATCGGGCGTGATTTCGGGACCTGAAAATATATTAAATTGCCCCTATAACCCTCTTGGGTCTGCCATTAGGCGTAATATCACATCTCCACCATTGATCTGGGAGATCCAGATCCAACGGTTGTGGTTCCATTTCGGGCGGCCCTTTCGTACGGGAGTTAACCGCCCGATAAGGATGGTTTTCTCTCTCCTCGGCCTCGACACATGGCAACCATTGTATGGGTTCAGGCAGAGCCCGGCCAAAACCACTTACTGCCTTTGGGTCCTCCTAAAATACCACTTGTTTTGGACTTGAAATAATATATAGTGGCCTTTATAAACCCCTTCGGGTCCGGTTTCATCACATTAGCGCTTTCCCTTCGTTTTTTGTTTATTTAACGAAAAGGCGAAAATACATAGAAATCTGTAGTTTGATGGATCTCAAAATATATCCAATATTTCCTATAGCCTTGTCGGGTCCAGCTATCGCATCGCACATATATATGTGTTGCCCCACTCTGTTGTGTAGCTTCGATGTGATTTTGCGATGCGACTAGTCGCAATTGCATATCACATGAGCTCGGGGTCTCGCCATATGGCATTGTCGATTGCAATCCATTGATATCGGCGATCGGCATATCGCTCGGCCCGATCCCTATGTTATATCACATGTGTCTTCCTTTGACTCGATATGTCAGGGATCGACAATTGGGTGTGGCTTCCCTTTTTCACTTAATCTGCTCTTTTGCCCTGGTCTAATGCAATTTCCTCTTTTGAAGGGTTTTTTTGCCTTTCTAAAGGATTTTGCCTCTTTTTCTAAGGAACAAAGGGCATCTTCCTTAAGTGACAACTTCTGCATCATAAGTCCATTTTATCCCGTTCAAATTGCAATAGATTCAGAAGAAAAATATCTCTGCAATGGGGCTATTTCTAAGAGCAGCCTGCAACTTTCATTTTCCTCTGATTTACAAAGGATTTGTACCATTTGGCACCTTTTATCTCTTATATGAAGTCTTTTAGACTTAGAGGTTTATCCATGTTGGAATATCTAATTCCTACTTGTCTCTAGTTGTGATTCTCACTAAGTAAAGGAGTCTATTCCTAGTAGTTAGGATCCATTTCCTAGTTTGGTTTGTGGTTGAGAGATTTCCTCAACCAACAGATTATGTGTCCAAGATAGTGTACCTATCTTGAGACAACACCTTGTATATATGTAATTGTATTTGATTAATAATTGGAATCTAGATTCTCAGTTTTTAAGTTGGTATCAGAGCCCCTAAGGGCTTGGCCCCTCGTGGGCTTGGCTGCTCCTAGGCTGAAGAGAATAAAAGTTTTGTGAATGTTTGTTTATCCATCATGAATTTTCCATCCGCGGAGGATTAAGCTCAGCCAAGTTTGATTAAAAGGGGTCATGATTTATTGTTTGTCAAGTATAAATTTATCAAGCTTCCAACGGCTATTGAAAGAATCAGTTTTGATCCTGTGATAGAGCATGATTAGCTGTAAGAATTTCCAAGAAGTTCATTTAATAGCTGCAATAAAATGGCAATGTTTGTATTAAGAAAAATAAAACCCACTGGTCAACTCTACCAAAGAGAGTCTAAACCAGGAGAGTTTGGCTCTTCAAAGCGCTCTACATTGTTCATCAACATTACACATTAAATAGAATACATGATTTTAGGGAAGTTAGAACAACATCCTAAGAAATAGATTCCTATCTTGAGGCTACATGAACCAACTCTACCTATTCTAGGATATTCTCCATTATCTTCAACACTCCCCCTTAATGGAGAATGGGTTCACATATATTCCTAACATCTCCCTAAACATTTGAAATTTTACTTTTCCAAGAGGCTTAGTGAAAATGTCCGCAACATTATCACATGTATTACAATATTCCAGATGTATTTCTTTAGATTGCACTTTCTCCCTTACAAAATGGAATTAAGTATCAATACGTTTAGTGTTTTTATGAAACACCGGATTGTTGGCCAGCTTGATTGAACTTTGATTGCCGCATCTGATTATTGTTGTGACTGTTTGTTCTTCCCTAACATCTTGGAGAAGTTTCCGCAACCAAACCGCCTCGCACGTTGCTGCACACATGGCTTGATACTTTTCTTCTACTGAGGACAAGGAGACCGTGTTCTGCTTCTTGTTGCTCCAAGTGATCACCCTAGATCTAAGACTGAATGCATAACCTGTTATAGATCTGTGATCGTCTACATTTCCTGCCCAATCTGAATCTGCAAATCCTGCTAATCTAACATCAGAAGAGTAAGTGTAAATAATTCCATAATATATAGTACCTTGTAGATACCTCAAAACATTCTTCGCTGCATTCCAATGGCTTTCAAGTGGCTTAGACATAAATTGGCTTAACACACTGACTGCATAAGCCAAATTAGGTCTAATGGTGGTTAGGTAGATCAAACTCCCAACCAGCTGTATGTAAAGTGTTGCATCCGCCGCTTTCGAGCCATCCTCACACTGCAATTTGATGTTTTGCTGCAATGGTACTGGTGCAGACTTACACTGATCCATTCTAAACTTTTCTAACAGGATTTTGACATACTTTGCTTGAGACAAAAATGTTTGACCTGAATTCTCTAGATCTCGAGACCTAAATAGTATTTGAGTTCACCAAGATGCTTCATCTCAAACATCTGTGACATCTGCTGCTTGATTTCATCAATCAGATATATAACATCACCTATAATTATCAAATCATCTACATATAATGAAATCAACACTACGCACCCTTTTTCATCTTTCATGGTGTAAAGATTAGGGTCATTCTTACTTCTGTGATAGCCAACTTGTAGAAAAATGAATCAATTTTCTCATACCATGATCTGAGAGCTTGTTTTAGTCCATAGAGTGCTTTCTTCAACCTACAGACTAAATGTTCTTTTCCCTTCTGGACAAACCCTTTTGGTTGCTCTAAATAAACCTCTTCTTTTAGTTCTCCATTCAGAAATGCAGAATTTACATCTAGTTGGTGCATTATCCAATGTTTCTTAGTAGCTAAAGCAATTAACATTCTGATAGTGTTTAATTTAGCTATAGGGGTGAAGGTTTCCTCATAATCTATCCCTTTTTCTGTGTGTACCCCTTTGCAACCAACCTAGCTTTCAGTTTTTCTATAGTTCCATCTGCATTGATTTTTGGTTTATATAACCATTTGCAACCTATGACCTGTTTTCCTCTAGGGAGTTCTACCAATTCCCAAGTGTTGTTTCTGGTTATTGAATCATATTCCTATTCCATGGCTATTTTCCATTCATTACTTTCATTTGTTTCTTTATAACTAGATGGTTCAACAACATTCATCATACTAGTTATAAATGCATTTTCCCTATATCTTGCAGGCATTTGAGATTTCCTACCTGATCTCCTGAGTGGTGGGGTGGTGGTTTCAAACCTTATTTCTTCCTGCTGTTGTTGCTGATGTTGTTGTTACTGTTGTTGTTGTTGTTGTTGCTATTGTTCATCCTCTACCTTTGTTTACTGGTGACCCTGATTGTTCTCTGCATCTTCTTCTTCAAAGTATGGAATGTCCCGTCCATCATAGTGCTCATCAGTTTCTTCACTATCTTGCTCATGGAATTTAACATCTCTACTAACAAAGATCTTGTAAGTAGAGGTATTAAATAATCTGTATGCTTTATATGATGAACAATACCCTATAAAAGTGCATCTGATGGCTTTTGAGTCTAATTTCTTTCTATCTTCCTTTGTTATGTGGGCAAATTCTTTACATCCTAATATTCTTAAGTGTTTTACTACAGGTTTATATCCATATAAAGCTTCAAAAGGAGTTTTAAACTCAAGACTTCTTGTAGGACTCCTATTTTTTAAATAAACTGCAATATTCACTACTTCAGCCCAAAAGCCATTTGAAAGATTCTTACCTTTAAGCATACTTCTAGCACCTTCCACCAGAGTTCTGTTCTTCCTTTCTACTACCCCATTCTGCTATGGAGTATGGGGTACTGTAAACTGCTGCAAAATTCCATGATCTTTACAATATCTGATAAGCTCTTCTTTCCTATATTCTCCCCCTTGATCAAAATGAAGAATTTTTATCTGTTTCCCTGTTTGTCTTTCAATCATATTTTTAAAATGCTTAAAGTATTTGAATGTATGACTCTTCTTACTTAAGAAATACACCCAAGAAAACTTCGTACAGTCATCAATGAATAGTAGGAAATATAGTGCACCTCCTAATGATTTTTTCTACATGGGACCACAAAGGTCTGTGTGCACTAACTCCAGTATATCCCTCTATTTCTTTTCTAATCTAACAGGGAATTCTTCTTTATATATTTTTCCTAAAGTACAAGCATCGCAATCATTATGTACTTGCTTTAGCATAGGAAGATCTCTTACCATTTATTTCCTCTATAGTAACAACAAATCATTGTAATTGATGTGGCCAAATCTCTAGTGCCAAAGCTCTTCTGTAGTCAGGCTCGCTGCTATCAATGCTCGAACCGGTGCAGGTCTCACATCCAACTTGTACAGTCCTCCTGTTCGGATCCTTGTAGCAATTGTCTTCATTCCATCTAGAAGATCCTTAATGTAACAGTTAGATTTTAAAAATTGAACTTTCAAATCTTGATCTGTAATCATTGATACAAAAATCAAGTTCTTAGTTATGCCAGGCACATACATTACATTATAAATTTGTTTGATATTACCATAAGGTAGAATAACAGAAACTTTCCCACATCCTTTGATTTGATGACTTCTGTCATCTCCTAGGTAAATTTGTGCGCCTTCATTGATCTCTTTAAAATCCTCCAGCTAGTGCTTGTTCCCTGCCATCTGTGTTGACGCTCCTGAATCTACATACCAAATGTCTGCATCAACATTTTCATCACGATCTGCCATGAAAAATCTCAAATTCTGCACTTGATCACTACTCGCGAGATGACCTGCATGTCTCTTTGGCTTTTGTTGTTCTTCATGATACTTCTTTTTCCTACATTCTCTGGCAATATGACCCAATTTTCCGCAATAAAAACATTTAGTTTTAGAGTAGATTTTATTCGGGTGCATACCTTGTGTCAGATTTGGCTGTTTATGTGAACTTGCTCCGTTTTGCTGTTGTGGGCCTCCTTTCCCTTTGTAGAAGTTTTTCCTCACCACCAATGCAAGATCGGCACTCTAGGGCTTCAGAGTCAATCTCCTCTCTTCTTCCTGCATCAGTATACCTGTCAGTTCTTCAAAATGTGGGATATTTTCTCTGGAATTTATCCCTGTGATGAAAATCTGATAATCGTCAATGACACCGTTCATTGTAATGGTCACAAGATCTATATCATCCATTGTATGACCAATATTTGATAATTTGGTTTTCATATCCTTGATCCTTGCTATGAATGAAGCAATCATTTCATTCTCCTCCATCTTCATGGACATAATCTTACTCTTGAGGAACAAAAGATTATTTGAATTTCTGATCTCATACAATTCCTTCAGAATTCCCAAAATCTCGTTAGCTAACTTACCTTCTCTGATATGCGGTATAATATAGTCTTTCACTGACATATTTAACATTGTCCTTGCTCTACTTTCTCATTTCTCCCAATTTTGGACCAATTCTGATCCAGCCGCGGGCCTCGACTCATACCCATTTACAATTTGCTAAGAACTCTGCGCTTCTAGCAGAGTCTGCATCTTAAACTTCTAATTTGCATAATTGGAACCATCGAGCTTGTTATGCTCATTCATGCATGCTTCAAATATGTTGTTATTCATCTTGGCGGTTTAGAAAAAAAAAATCGACAGGTAAAATATGTTAAATTTACCCCGGATCTGTGATAGAGACAGATCACTATTGTTTGATCTCGCAACACATGCGTAGATCACCGTGGCTTTCTTCTCAGCCTCCAGAAAACCTCTTGTTGTCAGCTTCAACATTGTTCTTGGCTTCCCCACTTAGCTTCATTGACAGCTACAATCTTGTTCTTGGCTCCCTTTGCAATTTCTTGGATTTACATGATCGTCGTAGATATATGCCCAATATCAGAGACCTTCATAGAAACACACCAATTTTCTGAGACTAGTCATAGATATACGCCCAATATTCGAGACCGTCGCAGAAATACACCAATTTTCTGAGACCGTCGCAGTTGTACACTGGAAAACTGGGATGATCGAAAAATAAAAATTTAGGAAGTGTAATAGTGCTATCATCACGACTGCCCACTCAAAACCTGCGACAATTTCAGTGCAAAGAACCACCCACCAGCCAGCGTACAGGTTCCTTAGCCCTGACGTTCTGATACCATGATAAAAATGGCAATGTTTGTATTAAGAAAAATAAAACCCACTGGTCAGCTCTATGAAAGAGAGTCTGAACTAGGAGAGTTTGGCTCTTTAGAATGCTCTACATTGTTCATCAACATTACACATTAAATAGAATACATGGTTTTAGATAAGTTAGAACAACATCCTAAGAAATAGAAACTAATTCTTATCCCGAGGCTACGTGAACCAACTCTACCTATTCTAGGATATTCTCCATTATCTTCAACGATCCAGGATCCATTTTTGGATCACGCCTTCCCACTAAAAGAACTTTTGGTCTCCAAAAGACTAATATATTGATCTAAACAATAAATGAGAGTGACTCACCCTCTTCTTTCAGCCTTCCTACACTTGCTTTGCATAGTGCCTCTAACCAAAGTCTCTGACCACTTCCTTTCTTGGATGGGATGGTCTTCCTGGGAAGAACTATCTTCCTCCTTGCCTTCCTGCAGAACTTCTGCTGAACTGGTCATAGAAGGCGGTTTGAACTTATTTTCCTTTATCATTGATCCAAGGTAGCTTAAACAAATGTGATGTACATCTGCTCCACAAACCTTTCATTTGTATCTATTAGACAAGCTTTCAACAACAACTATCAACCACAATAGAAATACAGACAACAACTAGATGGCCTAAACTCCTTATTCAACAAAAGAAACATATTTCACAGCTTGTGAACACCTCCCTATCTTCATCTACATACAAATGATGGACTAGATAACAAGCCCACAAAGCATGCCTTTCAACAAATGAGCCTTCAAGTCCAGCATGTAGAAAAAGACCATTAGGACTCTTTTTTAAAAGATGAAACACTTCATCATTATATCCATTTGGAGACCAAGTTAACTTCTTCCAAGTCAACATGGCATCACATGCATGTCAAAGCAATCAACCCTACAATTTAATTACACATACATGTTCAAAGACAAGGAAATCTTCCACATCCCTGTGTTCATGCATCTCATGCTCATGCATGCATTTCATCCTTCAACTTTCACTTAAGCACATTGTACTTTTGAAGCTGAAATGAAATATAATGTAGATGCATCAATAGACATGCAATCTTAATCGGATAAGAACTCTAATAGTTCCTTACCAATCCCTTTCAAAGGTACTACCTTTGTCTGCACATCAGCATCATCATGTGAATCATTCTGAGACACATCATTCATGGAATCTTCACTTCCATTTCTGCCATCTTCTGTTTCCACTTTCTTCAGCTTTTATGGAAGCATTGCTGGATTCAGAGTCCAACATTTTGCAACAAGATGTCCTTACTTACGATAGTAAGTGCACTGCATGTGCATCCTCTTGACATCATGATTTTCCTTATCCATTGGACCTTTGGCTTCTTGCTTCTTTTCCTTCAAAATTTTCCTGTATGCGGGCATTCTCTTCCAAAATCTAGAAACATTATGGTTATCCAACCCACAAAAGGAACATGCAATTATTTTCCCATACTTATGTGGAAATTTATCATGCTTTGCAAAATCAAAAGGAAAATGTTTAGAACCAGATTTATACCTTTCTCTTTCACCTTTATTGCCTTCATGAGGAGGTGAAGCAAATGAAGAGGTGGCTCCCTTTGGAACACCATCAAAATCTTCAAGGCTGTTAGAGTCTCCCAAACTCTCTGGTTCAAGTGTGTGCTTCTGAACACCTACATCCTGCGAATGATGTTTCAAGCTATTGCATTCCTCATGAACACAATCTTCACACTCTGTAATGCAACCCCTTCTTGGAGCTGTTTCAATGGCCTTCATGGAATCTTTGGAACTTTCTCCATAAGACTCTCCATAGCCAAGACCCAAATACTTAGGCCTTTCCTCAATTATTATTGGCTCAAAAATACCTTGTGCATGTCTACCCAAGCCTTTTCCTTCATAGCCCATTTGGGACATTAGCTTGGAACCTATGCCTCTAGTATGCTTTTCAAAAGAACCAATATAAGCATCCTTAGAGGAAGTTGAAGACAAAATGGAATGGTTTACCTCTTCTTCAAGCTGATACTTGACTAAGGCTTCTTGGGCAACAAAGGGCTGTGTCTCCAACTCATGCATCCTTTTCAAGTTCATATTTGCAATATGAAGTTGCCTCTCCATTTCTTGCAATTTTTCAGAAGGCAACTACTTTTCTTCCTTCATGGAATTCAACTACTTTCTAAGTCTGTTGCTCTTCCTTCCATCCTCATACATTTCTCTCACCATATCCATCATGGTGGACAATTCTTGCTTCATGTCATCATTAAAGAATCTTGTGAAGAACGCAGAATTTGAGAACCCACTTGTAGAAGTTGTCATTATGTCAATGAACAAAAGAACTTCAACAAGATAAATAAAGAGCTTATTCAACAACCTTTTTCAACAAACCTCTTGTGCTCCAAAGATTTCCTTGAGTTCCTTTGGGATAAGAAGAGTGCCTTCAGCTCTCTTTCCTTCTTGTCCTTCCTGGACTGAGCTATCAAAAACTTTACCTTTACCTCTGCAAACTCAAACAATAGTTAGTCTACAAAACAAGCATACAATCAACCTCTGACTATTTAAACACCTTTCTGACAAGCAATCTTTGCTTTGTCAATCAAGCATTCTGATATAACCTTCTTTGAAGGTGGGGTTAATCAATCTCAAGCTCTGATACCACATGATCTGAAAATGGGGCACTTAGGCTTCTTGTCTAACTTACAAGAACCTCTCCCACTCCCAAAGCTTTAAATATTCCCAAGTCTTATTGATTAACCAATGCAGAAATGATAATATGCTTGAAATAAAGGTGTATGCTTATTTTTATTGTTGGATTTTTATGTTCTTTAAAATTTTTTGTGTATGCTGATATGTAAATACATACAATAAATACTAATGTAGCAATAAACAAAACACACAGAAAAACAATTTAATTTGGAGTTCACCCAAAACTCTTGGGCTATGTCTCCTTGAGCTCTAGTCAACTCGACTAGGCTCTCTGGGATTATGGTATAACTCCTTTTTACAGGCTCTTGGCTCAACTCCTACTATTTTACACAAAAACAGTGGGTTCAGACACCATTTTATCCCCTGGCTCTTGAAGCTCTCGGCTTTCTGGCTCTCGGCTTTGGCTCTGGCTCTTCGACTCTAGCTCTAGCTCTTGGCTCTGGCTCTTGGCTCTGGCTCTTGGCTCTGGCTCTTCAGTTCTCTTTCTGGCTCTCTGGCTTTGGCTTTGGCTTTGGCTTTGGCTCTGGCTTCTTGGCCCTTTGCAACCTTCATCTCCTTGGCTTTTCACTTGAACTTCAAGTGACCCCAAAGGCTCCCTCAGCTGCTCTGCGCAATAGCTCTTCGGCTCTCTCAGCTCTGCTACTACTTTCAACATTCATCTTGCTCTCAATTGAGCTCTCTGCCTCCTTTTACGTGAGCTTCCGACTTTTTGGCTACCCTAGCCATTTCTTTGTGTGCAATCATCCTTCTGTGGCTCTTTGGCTTCCCTACACGTTGTCTGTTCAACTGCCATCTGGCTTGGTGGCTCTGTGGCTTCAAAAACATCATTGTTTGTAAAAAACGCCCACCTGTAGCGTGTGTTAGTGTCAGTCTTTTCAGCCTTCCTCCAGTGATCAAATGTGCTCTTACAAAGTGGTCTCAGAGTGTCAAGGTCAAATTTTGTCATTTCAGTGAGTCTTCAAGCAAAATTTGGTCACTAGGCATTAGGTCTAGGCTTTGCCCAAATGTCAGTCCATGTCATCATTCAGCTGAGCCTATCATAATTCAGAGGGTTTTCATTATCATGTCAGTGTCTAATGAGTCTTTTTACAACGTATTCATGCTTCAGTTGTGCCTAGGCAAGCTCATTTCCCTCTCCTAGGGTTTTGAAGCCAATTTCTCTTGGACGGTCAAATCATCAGCAAAACTTGTATCCAGATGTTCATACACCTTCCCCTATCCTTAAAGTACCTTATCAAACACTTCCCATCCCTTAGATCCGCCAAAATCCTCATTTTTCCACAAACCCTAGTTTCTAGCTACAACCTGGCAATTTTCTAGGTTGGGCCTGTGTTTTGCCCTTTTGGACCCCTTTCCCTCACTCAATCTCTGAGATTCAACTTTCCCCTACTTCCTAACATCCCTCCCTACTCCCCAAAATTTCCCCAAGAATTTAGAAGCCCCCTATCCCCTTCATTTCGCTTCATTTCGGCAAAATCCCTTGTTCCACACATTGGGACAAGTTTCACTCAAAAGATGTTTCAGATCAATAAAAGATGAATTTTGGGAAACTGAGAGAGGTTTTTGTCCAAAACATGCCAAAAAAGAAATACCTCCTTCAATTTTTTCACAGGTGTCATTGTTTGAGAGAAATTTCAAGAATACCGTTGCCTCGGGAGAATCAAAGACACCTCTGAAGTGACCTTGGGAAAATCAAGTTTTATCCTAGCTTGGTTGGCCAAATGATTTACTTGATGGGTAAAATGATAACTAGACACAAATATATTTCCAATGAGCTATCATGAGCTCAATTTGGGGTTGAGGAAGGCATTCAAAAGTTGACTGCAACAGTACTCTTCTTTCAGGCAGCCTCATTTAGCACTTTTTGACCAGTCTTGGGAGATTTGATTTTTTACAGGTAAAATAAACTCCAAATTGAAAAATTCAACTTGGGTTGGAAATTAGACTCAAAGAACTTTCCAACGAGCCATCCTGCGCCCGATTCTGACACCGGGAAGGCCTCCAAAATCCTCCTGCAAAAGCGCGACCCGTTGAGAGGTGCGCGACCCGTTGAGAACCCTTTTGCAGTTCAAATTTTGAACTGGCGCGACCCGTTGGGAGGGGCACGACCCGTTGAGCTGTAAGCTACAAATTCACTTCAAACTCACTCAAATCTTATTCAAATTTTCAAATTGGGTTGAGGTAGGCTCTCTACAAATTGTTTTGTTGGTTGATGATGAATGATTGACCTCCATACTTGTTTTAAAGCCTCCAAAGATGCAAGTGAAAAAATCATTCAGTGGCTGCTTGTTGATGTTTGAAATTTGCTAGGGTTTTATGTGGTTTCAAGAGATTTCCCTTTTCACATTGTTTTTCCCTTCCCTTATCACTCACATGTTCATTTGCCCCTATTTTCCCATGCCATGTTGAAAATAAAAGTGCAGGCCATCCCTTGTCCCTAGTCACCAAAAAATCAAAAACCCTACCCCCTCCTAAAACAGCAAAACTGTAAACCCTAGCTGGCCTCACTATAAGCATATTGTAAACAAGAAAAGTTGATGAAATTGCAAAGGACATTGTGGACAAACTTCCCAAAACAATCCCCATGATTTTCCCTTTGTCCACACATGTATTTCCCTTATTTCCCTTATTTCCCATATCCATGCATATATACATTCAGATCTTCATGAGATTATCAGGCAGAGAGAGGTGGAGAACCGCTTGTTACAGCAGAAGCTTGACATGGCTCAATGGACTATCAACTATCTTGAGCAGCGCAACAAGCAATTAGAGGAGGAAAAGGAACTTGATGAGCTATGGAGGATACGCAGCGACCGAGTCATAAACCGTAGGAGGCCCGGTGACGTATTGCCTAAGGAGAGAGAGTCAATGTTCATCCGGGTGAATGCACACTTGGAGAAGCTGTTGGCGAAGGCCAACCAAGACAAGAGGCTGCTGAGGAATATGAAAAACCATTATTGGCTAGGATGCACGTTTGTAAAACAAAGATGAAAATGTTCCAAAGAAGGTTGACCGAGGCTCTTAAGAGGAAGAAGAAGACCAACCCACTCCGCATCTTGGCCGAGGCTTCTCTCACTCATCATGACACCCACTAGCCTCTTCATAGCACCAAGCACAAAAAATTTTGGAAGTTTTGGCTCATTTTTGACATTTTTGGGCAATTTACAGGTTTTGGCTTCTCAACGGGTCTCACCCCCGGTGAGACCCTTTGTCATCGTAGCTCCGTTTTGCGAAAACTCAGAATTGTTGGATTTTTCATGCAAAGTTACATATGCCCATGCATTACCTTGAGTTTTCATGAAGTTTTGGGCCTCCAAAAGGTCAAAATACAGCCAAATTTTGACTTTCTGCCCCTTTTTTGAGCTGCAGAAGTAGTCTTGGGAGAATTGACTTTTGACTAGGCAAATGAACTCCAAATCCAAAAATTCTGGTTGGGTTGGAAATTAGACTCAGATACCTTTCCAACGAGCTATCCTGCACTTCATTCTGACACTAGGAAGGTCTCCAAACAGGGATCCAAAGTGTGCAACCCGTTGAGGAGGATGTGCGCGACCCGTTGAGGGAACTTTGCCAGTTTTGACCAGTTCAGCCCAGAAATTGCAGTTTAGCTCCAGTTTGACTTTCTGAGGTCAATGGTGGTCCTCTTGACTATACTTGTGGCACTTTTTGGATACTTTTACTCTTCTTTAACTCTTCTAGAAGTTTCTCTCATGTAAAAGGGTAAAATTGACTGTATGAACTGGTTTCCAAGTTTTTAGAGGGAAGTTGTTTTGACTGCCTATTTTGTAGTGCTTAGTTTAGAAGTTGTTCAAATAGCTCCTAGGATAGTGAGCTCGACCCATGGAGGCAAGGAAAGAGGTTAGATCATCTATATTATGTACTTTCATGCTCATTTTCATGGTTGGACTCTTGAGGGAGGAACTATCATTGTATATTTTGCTTGTATCTCTGCAATTTTTGGCTAAGGAAGACCAGGTTTTGCAGTCATCATTGGGATTCTTGTGGACTCATTGTGTTGATGGTGTGTTTCTTCATGTTATTGTAAGCTTTGTTATGTGTTTCATTTCCTTTCTATACTGCTGCATATTAAACAAATGAAGTGATAAAGTCAGAATTCATGCTTGCCATGCTCTACTTTTAAATTTGTTTAATTTCTATGTTTTCTGCTGTCTAAAGAGAATTCAAATCCATTGTTTGCTCTCTTTAGCCTTCTTTTCTTTCTTCCTAATCATCCATTTCAGCTAAAGACATCTACACAATCTCCTACCTTGCCCCAAAGACCCCCCTACAGAAACTGTGTCCAATCCCCGCACCCTAAATTGCAGTTCCTCAATTTGCCACCAAAAAACCTCAAAAACCCCCAAATCAACCTTCAAATCAGTTTACTAGCCTAATATTAGTGTTACCTTTGTTGGTCATTTCATCCCATTGAAGATTTACCGAGATTTGACCAGAGAGAGCCTTCTCCTGCCCCGTAGGGCTAGCTACGAGGCTGAATGGTTTGATGTAGCTTTGAGATTTGCCTTTTCAACCTGAGGTGAAATTTCAAGTGCTAACATACTGGCGACCATACTGGGGAGAACAACTGATCGTTTGCTCATTGATGTGTTTGTTTCATAAGTCTTAGACGGAGCCTGAAGTTACGCCAGGTAGCCTTCGAAAACGCTCTTGTTTTACATCAGCGTTAGTAGATAAACGCTACTTCAGTCAATCTCCGTGAGCTTGTGAACGTAGTGCTTCATTTGCATTTTACCCCAGTACATGTATCAAGTTCAGATCTGATTGTTGATAGTGGACAACGATCAGACACTTGAAAGGCTGAAAGCATTCACTTGGCGACTCTAAATCAGTTTTGAGATCAGATCCAAAGACTCCACTGGAGGATGATCCCGACCAGCAAAAACATGAAAGGAGAATATGGACAGATCAGGTACTCAAGTTGGAACTTCATCCAAGATGTTTTGTTCTTTGTTCTAAATTATTTCTCCTCTTTTCCTCAGAATGTAAAAAGGGCTTTGCAAAGTATACTATATTTGAGAAGAGACCTCGACCTACAGTTAATTCTTTTCCTTCGAAGATTGTGAATACCAAAGATTTGCATACCTTTGAGCTTGATCAAGACCTTTCTTCCGAATTTTGTGATGGCCATCTTCAAGTTGATGAACCTCAAGTGACCAAAACTAATTCTATACCTGCTGTACATACCCCTATACCTTGTAAAATTCCAGATCGGTATAAACCTCTTGTTTTACCTTCTATTCTTCATGCTTTCCCCAAAAACTATGATCTATACTTGCCGAGGTTTGATGGTGAATGTAAGAATGTCAACGCTGAGCAACATGTCCAGAATTTTGAGAATTTTCTAGATCTTTTTGAAGTTGATGAAGAAGATGCTAGTATAAGGCTTTTTGCTCTTTCTTTGCAAGCCAAAGTGAAGAGTTGGTTCAAAGCCCTGCCTGATGCGAGCATCTCAGATTTCCAGCAGTTCGTCAAAGTTTTTCTCCATAGGTGGATGATCGAGAAAAACCTTCTCTTGATTGTAGAAGAGTATAACCATCTGAAAAGATTGCCAGGGGAGACAGTACAACAGTTTTCAGCCAGATTTAACCAAGTTTATTTTTCAATCCCAGTTGATATAAGGCCTACTCCTAGATCTGCTCTCTTGCACTATCCGGGTGCCTTTGATACGGAGATGGAGTTTCAGTTGAGAGAAAGGGATATTGCAACACTTCACGAGATGCAAAACAGTGCAGTGAATGTAGAGGCACATCTGCTGATCTGAAGGGCAAGGATGAAGGAAGAAGAGATGAAAAACATAGATCTGGCCGAATCAACATCTCTAGAGGTAAAGCTTGACATTTTGGTAAGTGCAGTGGAAAAGATGATGGACAAGATCAACTCAAGGAATGATTATGACGTTCATGGCGCGCTGATTGAAGAAGAACAAGTTGCTGATCCAAAACATTTTGTTTCTTACCCTAGTTGTCGTAGTGATTGTTTTATAGATCATTGTGAAGAAGAGAGAGCTGTTGATATGATGTGTATGTTTGATGATGATTTGCCTCATTATGATCAGTATGATGATGATTATGTTCTCCAAACAAACGCTAATCTTGCAGACGAACCAACAGCTAATTTGTGGGAGGAAAAAGTTCATTTTCAGCAGCTTGAATACAATGAACAGCCTATAACAAATCAGCAATCTCTCAGTGTAAATGTTGAGGATGAGACAGATGACAAAATTCTTGAGCAGCCTGTAGCATCAGATTTGCAGCTGCCAAATGAAATTGAAAGGCAGATTACAGATGAAGCTGTGGCAGCCGAAATACATGATTTGATGATACAGGAAGATTCTATACCCTTTTGTTTTGAAGCATTTCAGTTTATAAGGAAGAATTTTCATAAAATCTCTCAAGAAAAAGATGAACAGCTAGAAGGATGTCATACATTTTCAATGGATACATTGCAGCAGTCTTTTCAAGTTTTTCATGATCCAATAGCTAATGTTTTGGATGAGGTTTGTAGTCAAAGTCTTTCTCCATTAACTACATGTGAGCTTGAAACATGTGCTGATATGAACTTGATCCGGCAACCAGTTTCTTTGTCATTTTTAGCGGAGGTCTCATCACAAGACTCAGATCAAAGTTTGCATTCATGGTATGAGGAAACGAGAAGTAATCTATTAGATGAGCTAAGTTCCAGTGTGCTTGAATTTCAAGATCCTTATGCAGTGTTTTTGGAGGCGGATAGAGGATTCATATCATTCAAAGGATCTGTTTCTAAGCTGTCATGGGAGTTGCCTTTCAGTAGTTCTCTCTTGTTGGTCATAAGTGAGAAATTGCGGAGATTTCGAACAGCAGATGAGATACTTACTTGGTTGCATTGGTTGTTTCATTTCACTTGATCAGGTGATGAATGAAACTGTTAGAGTAGGTTGTGATGAATAAGCTCCACTTTGAGCATCATTTTCAGTTGGTCGATTGTGTTTAAGTATTGAGTCAGTTTTTAGTTGAGTCATGAGTCCCTTGTTAGTCCATTTTCAGTCTTGTTGTTAAGTTAGTTTGAGTCGGTTTTCAGTCATGCATTTCAGCTTGAGTTTTTGACTCCATTGCCCAATAATTGTAAGGCACTGGTCTGCTCTCCCAGAGGTCTAAGGTTCTTGGCACCTCCAAAGAGCTACCATCCCCATTGGAGCCAATGTTAGTGTCAGTCTTTTCAGCCTTCCTCCAGTGATCAAATGTGCTCTTACAAAGTGGTCTCAGAGTGTCAAGGTCAAATTTTGTCATTTCAGTGAGTCTTCAAGCAAAATTTGGTCACTAGGCATTAGGTCTAGGCTTTGCCCAAATGTCAGTCCATGTCATCATTCAGCTGAGCCTATCATCATTCAGAGGGTTGTCATTATCATGTCAGTGTCTAATGAGTCTTTTTACAACGTATTCATGCTTCAGTTGTGCCTAGGCAAGCTCATTTCCCTCTCCTAGGGTTTTGAAGCCAATTTCTCTTGGACGGTCAAATCATCAGCAAAACTTGTATCCAGATGTTCATACACCTTCCCCTATCCTTAAAGTACATTATCAAACACTTCCCATCCCTTAGATCCGCCAAAATCCTCATTTTTCCACAAACCCTAGTTTCTAGCTACAACCTGGCAATTTTCTAGGTTGGGCCTGTGTTTTGCCATTTTGGACCCCTTTCCCTCACTCAATCTCTGAGATTCTACTTTCCCCTACTTCCTAACATCCCTCCCTACTCCCCAAAATTTCCCCAAGAATTTAGAAGCCCCCTATCCCCTTCATTTCGCTTCATTTCGGCAAAATCCCTTGTTCCACACATCGGGACAAGTTTCACTCAAAAGATGTTTCAGATCAATCAAAGATGAATTTTGAGAAAATTAGAGAGGTTTTTGTCCAAAACATGCCAAAGAAGAAAAACCTCCTTCACTTTTTGCACAGGTGTCATTGTTTGAGAGAAATGTCAAGAATACCGTTGCCTCAGGAGAATCAAAGACACCTCTGAAGTGACCTTGGGAAAATCAAGTTTTCTCCTAGCTTGGTTGGCCAAATGATTTTCCTGATGGGTAAAATGATAACTAGATACAAATATCTTTCCAATGAGCTATCATGAGCTCAATTTGGGGTTGAGGAAGGCATTCAAAAGTTGACTGCAACAGTACTCTTCTTTCAGGCAGCCTCATTTAGCACTTTTTGACCAATCTTGGGAGATTTGATTTTTTATAGGTCAAATAAACTCCAAATTGAAAAATTCCACTTGGGTTGGAAATTAGACTCAAATCCCTTTCCAACGAGCCATCCTGCGCCCAATTCTGACACCGGGAAGGCCTCCAAAAGTTTCCTTTAAAAGCGCGATCCGTTGAGAGGTGCACGACCCGTTGAGAACCCTTCTGCAGTTCAAATTTTGAACTGGCGCGACCCGTTGGGAGGGGCGCGACCCGTTGAGCTGTAAGCTACAAATTCACTTCAAACTCACTCAAACCTTATTCAAATTTTCAAATTGGGTTGAGGTAGGCTCTCTACAAATAGTTTTGTTGGTTGATGATGAATGATTGACCTCCATACTTGTTTTAAAGCCTCCAAAGATGCAAGTGAAAAAATCATTCAGTGGCTACTTGTTGATGTTTGAAATTTGCTAGGGTTTTATGTGGTTTCAAGAGATTTCCCTTTGCACATTGTTTTTCCCTTCCCTTATCACTCACATGTTCATTTGCCCCTATTTTCCCATGCCATGTTGAAAATAAAAGTGCAGGCCATCCCTTGTCCCTAGTCACCAAAAAATCAAAAACCCTACCCCCTCCTAAAACAACAAAACTGTAAACCCTAGCTGGCCTCACTATAAGCATATTGTAAACAAGAAAAGTTGATGAAATTGCAAAGGATATTGTGGAAAAACTTCCCAAAACAATCCCCATGATTTTCCCTTTGTCCACACATGTATTTCCCTTATTTCCCTTATTTCCCATATCCCTGCATATATACATTCAGATCTTCATGAGATTATCAGGCAGAGAGAGGCAGAGAACCGCTTGTTACAGCAGAAGCTTGACATGGCTCAATGGACTGTCAACTATCTTGAGCAGCGCAACAAGCAATTAGAGGAGGAAAAGGAACTTGATGAGCTATGGAGGATACGCAGCGACCGAGTCATAAACCGTAGGAGGCGCGGTGACCTATTGCCTAAGGAGAGAGAGTCAATGTTCATCCGGGTGAATGCACACTTGGAGAAGCTGTTGGCGAAGGCCAACCAAGACAAGAGGCTGCCGAGGAATATGAAAAACCACTATTGGGCTAGGATGCACGTTTGTAAAGCAAAGATGAAAATGTTCCAAAGAAGGTTGACTGAGGCTCTTAAGAGGAAGAAGAAGACCAACCCACTCCGCATCTTGGACAAGGCTTCTCTCACTCATCATGACACCCACTAGCCTCTTCATAGCACCAAGCACAAATTTTTTTGGAAGTTTTGGCTCATTTTTGACATTTTTGGGCAATTTACAGGTTTTGGCTTCTCAACGGGTCTCACCCCCGGTGAGACCCTTTGTCATCGTAGCTCCGTTTTGCGAAAACTTAGCATTGCTGGATTTTTCATGCAAAGTTACATATGCCCATGCATTACCTTGAGTTTTCATGAAGTTTTGGGCCTCCAAAAGGTCAAAATACAACCAAATTTTGACTTTCTGCCCCTTTTTTGAGCTGCAGAAGTAGTCTTGGGATAATTGACTTTTGACTAGGAAAATAACCTCCAAATCCAAAAATTCTAGTTGGGTTGGAAAGTAGACTTAGAGACCTTTCCAACGAGCTATCCTGCACCTCATTCTGACATCGGGAAGGCCTCCAAACAGGGCTCCAAAGTGCACGACCCGTTGAGGAGGATGTGCGCGACCCGTTGAGGGAACTTTGCCAGTTTTGACCAGTTCAGCCCAGAAATTGTAGTTTAGCTCCAATTTGACTTTCTGAGGTCGATGGTGGTCGTCTTGACTGTACTTGTGGCACTTTTTGGATAATTTTACTCTTCTTTAACTCTTCTAGAAGTTTCTCTCATGTAAAAGGGTAAAATTGACTGTATGAACTGGTTTCCAAGTTTTTAGAGGCAAGTTGTTTGGACTGCCTATTTTGTAGTGCTTAGTTTAGAAGTTGTTCAAACAGCTCCTAGGATAGTGAGCTCGACCCATGGAGGCAGGGAAAGAGGTTAGATCATCTATATTATGTACTTTCATGCTCATTTTCATGGTTGGACTCTTGAGGGAGGAACTATCATTGTATATTTTGCTTGTATCTCTGCAATTTTTGGCTAAGGAAGACCAGGGTTTTGCAGTCATCATTGGGATTCTTGTGGACTCATTGTGTTGATGGTGTGTTTCTTCATGTTATTGTAAGCTTTGTTATGTGTTTCATTTCCTTTCTATACTGCTGCATATTAAACAAATGAAGTGATAAAGTCAGAATTCATGCTTGCCATGCTCTACTTTTAAATTTGTTTAATTTCTATGTTTTCTGCTGTCTAAAGAGAATTCAAATCCATTGTTTGCTCTCTTTAGCCTTCTTTTATTTCTTCCTAATCATCCATTTCAGCTAAAGACATCTACACAATCTCCTACCTTGCCCCAAAGACCCCCCTGCAGAAACTGTGTCCAATCCCCGCACCCTAAATTGCAGTTCCTCAATTTGCCACCAAAAAACCCCAAAAACCCCCAAATCAACCTTCAAATCAGTTTACTAGCCTAATATTAGTGTTACCTTTGTTGGTCATCTCATCCCATTGAAGATTTACCGAGATTTGACCGGAGAGAGCCTTCTCTTGCCCCGTAGGGCTAGCTACGAGGCTGAATGGTTTGATGTAGATTTGAGATTTGCCTTTTCAGCCTGAGGTGAAATTTCAAGTGCTAACAGCGTGCATCAATGATCAGGATCTGTTACGAAGGAATCGTGGCCATTTCTCTAGCAAAAACCCAAGAATTGGGAAAATCCCATAAGACAGAGAATTCCCAAAAAATGCATTATCGGGTGTGATTTCGAGACGTGAATATATACTGAATCGCCCCTATAACCTTCTTGGGTCCACCATTAGTCGTAATATTGCATTTTCACTATTGATCTGGGAGATCCAGATCCAACGACTGTGATTCCATTTCGGGTGGCCCTTTCGTACAAGAGTTAACCGCTCGATAAGGGTGGTTTTATCTCTCCTCAGCTTGGACACGCGACAGCCATTGTATGGATTCGGGTGGAGCTCAGCCTAAACCACTTACCGCCTTTGGTTCCTCCCGAAATCCCGCTTGTTTCAGACTTGAAATAATATGCAGTGGCCTTTATAAACCCCTTCGAGTCCGGTTTCATCGCATTGGCACTTTCCCTTCGTTTTTCGTTTATTTAACGAAAAGGCGAAAATACATAGAAATATGTCGTTTGACTGATCTCAAAATATATCCAATATCGCCTATAGCCTCGTCAGGTCCAGCTATCACATTGCAGATATATATGTGTTTCCCTGCTCTGTTGTGTAGCTTCGATGTGATTTTGCGATGCGACTAGTCACAATCACATATAGCATGAGCCTGGGGTCTCGCCAAATGGCATTGCCGATTGCGATCTGTCAATATCGGTAATCGACATATCGCTTGGCCCGATCCCTATGTTATATCACATGTGTCTTCCTCCGACCTGATATGTCGGGGATCGACGATCGGGGGTGGCTTCCCTTTTTCACTTAATCTGCTCTTTTGCCCTGGTCCGATGCGATTTCCTCTTTTGAGGGGTTTTTTTCCTTTTTAAAGGATTTTGCCTCTTTTTCTAAGGAACAAAGGGCATCTTCCTTAAGTGATAACTTCTGCATCCTAAGTCCAATTTAGCCCATTCAAATTACCATAGATTCAGAAGAAAAATATCTCTGCAATGGGGCTATTTCCGAGAGCAGCTTGCGACTTTCATTTTCTTCTGATTTACAAAGGATTTGTGCCATTTGGCACCTTTTACCTCTTATATGAAGTCTTTTAGACTTAGAGGTTTATCTGGGATCCATTTTTGGATCAGTCTTGCATGGCTTGCTCAAGCCTATTTTGTCTCATATGGGTACATGTGCAGATTTTATGTAATGTCTTGTCAAGTGTAAGTTCAAGTGTCGATAGTTGGATGTAACAGTCATAGAGTAGATGAAGAGTCATGAGGGTAGTTGATTTGTCACAAAGGGGAATGTCAAGGGCCACCCCACTATTTTCTATATATAGCCCCTCATAACTCATTATAGAGGCTTTTGGTTAGCCAAGCTTCTAATAGGAATATCTTAGAGAAAGCTTGGACAATATTGTAACGAGCCTTGGATTCTTCACTGTGTAGAGCTAATATATCTCTTTGGAGGAGTAGGTGGTTGTGATTACAACGTTCTGCTATCGGAACTAGTGGTTGGACATGGATGTATTGTATGGCTGGTACTTACACTTCTTAATATAACCGAGCCAACATGTTTCATGCATATGTCGTATTGTATTCCAGGTATCTTGTTTAATCTAAATGATATATGTATTTGTTTTCTTACGCATGCATGTATGGACTATTCTGTATAAGTATGTATGAATCTTACTGAAATGTTATGATTAGTTTAACCATCACTTTGGATTTCTTGCTAACTTGCTTTCCAGCTGGTGATGCATCTTCGCTCATGTGTTCCCTTCCAAGCCGCGTACTATTATAGGTTTCCAAGGGGTGAATTCACCCCACTTACCGTGTGTTAGAACCATTCATGCACCTTCCTTGACTCACCACAGCTGTCACATCCTTGCTACCAATAGAGACATCTTACTTGCCTCTATGCAAAATTGCAATCAAGGCGATACCATACGACCCACTGCTGGGACTCCTAAATGAAACAGTTGGAGGTCTAATTGGGACTTTTTACCGGAGAGATCCCTTGACATGTTGGTGAGTCCAGCACTGTCAACATCTCTGGTGCTAGAAGGAGGGCCAGATGACAAGCTGTGTCCTCTCATCCTGTTTTGAACCTTTGCACATCTATCATGGAGTCTTGCACACTCAACCCTCCACGATGTTTTTCGCATGCCAAACCTCTTCACATCACAAGGGAGTTTTTTGATCTCTTGTCTAAATACACATATGATGGTGAAGGCGAAGTGGCCAGCATGTTTTCTTACATGACTTCCTTTCCATGCTTGATGAGGAAGATGGATGTTCTAACGAATAAGCCAGTATGTTGCTTGCATACACACTTCGTCAATCCCCACTACGGTGGCTCTGCAGCCTACCGGCTGACAACGTGAACTCACTTGAGAATTTCTGTGGTCTCATTGAAGATACTTTCCATCATTTCGATCCAGAACATATTGACCACAAATTGTTACAACAACAAAAGGATCTACATGAATCGCCTATGGATTTTTGGTAGCGCTTCCGCGATTTTCAGTTTCAAGATACAAAAACCTAGATGAAATTTCATTATCTTTGAGATAGATTCGAGCATTGTCTTAACAAATTAGTTCATCCCAAGAAGAAATATGAGCCTAAGCCTCACTGAGCATACTTCAGTGATGGATTTGCGCAATCACAGATGAATATGATCACTTTCACTAGTGACTGTCCACCATCCCCTCATCAAACAGCTCCACCACTACAGAGTGATGCAGGAGAATGGGCACACACATTTGTTCAACTGTCACATCTTCCCAACATCACTTCACTTAATTTTCACGTAGATTTGGTGGTGAGTCCATCGAGTTGTCATATGCATTTTGTACCACAAACTCTATCTTCATACTCGGATGATCCCCTGGATGATACTGTCTTGTGTTCTTCCATTCCGAGCTCTACACTTGTTGTGAACAAAGATCATGCCTTTGACAGAGTTGGTGTTACACAACCAACATGCATTGTCATTCATGAAGAGTATGGTTGGGAGCTTGAGCATTAACACTCAGGGTAGGATGACTCCCTTCTACTCGAGCCCCCTTCGTTCTTTCCTACATCTTTGGTGAACCTTCCATCCATGATTTTGCATATGTATCTTCATCTACGGATGCACCCATTTTTGATCACTCAGAGGACACAACGGATGTCAGTCCATCATCTGACAATGGAGAGGATAAATTATTCATTGAAAATCCACTTGATTTTTCATCTGCTTTTTCCAGAAACATTAAGGATGAATTTGTTTGCTTCTCATATACCCCTCTATTTGATTTATCAGATCATGAGGATGCTTATGAAATCATTAATTTTTCTGATTGTAGCAGTCGTGAGCCATTTACTCCCATATTCGATCATGATTATGATTCTATTGTAGTTGATTTTTTGAAGCCGCCTGTTTATGATGATCTATTTGACGACGAAGTCGAAACCCCACAAACTGTCGAGGAACTTTAGCCCGAGTTGATGGTTATGTCAGGCCCTCGCTGTCCTGAGGTTGGTTTCACTTCTGATCAGGAAATTTTTGAAACACTCGAGGCTCCTCATCACTCATCTATATGCATTGAAGATCAATCTCACACACATATCATACCTCCTCCACTCAAACTGCAAGATACCATCGCTCATGCATTGGAGGAATCTTACATTGCTAACACACGTGCACAACGCAAGTTGTCTTTGTTTCTTTCATTTGCTTGCATGACACAGTCAAGAGTATGCGTATGCTTCACAACTGCATTCAGTATCATACAACACTGTGATAAGTCCATAGACTACATGTCATGTATTTGCACTCACTTATGTCCCGTGGACAAATTTAATCACGGAGTGTGTTTGTCTTCATTGTTATATACTTCATGTTTGTTGGTTCGCAAAATTGGGTTGCTCGCAGACCATGCCTTCACCAACATGGGTCAACCAATGCGTTGGTGGCTACATTAGAAGTATCACTTCACTGATTAGGCTCATGCATTGTTAGCTTAGGAGTAGGAGTAGTTTTTGCCTTCAATTTGTTTACTTTCATGCTTGTTTTCTTACTTTATTTTTATGTTTATTTGTTGCTTCTTATTTTCTTACTCGCTTTGCTTTCACTTTTTCTGATGATTTCTCTTTGTTTTGTTTGCTTTCTTGTTTGTTCGTAGGTTAGTTTCACTTGAAATAGTGCACAACTCTTGAAACAAGTTGGGTAAAGTACAAAAGGCCTTATGCAGCTATCACTACTTGGTTATCTATCATCCTGCCTCTGTATGAATAACTTGTTATTTTTTGTCCATGACACATCAATGGAAAATACAAACTGCTCAAAGTGAACCTTGGTGAAAACACAATACTTGCGAGCTAACTAGTGTCACCTACTCTAGTCGGTTGTTTTTGGGTTAACCCTTGGAAACCAGTCAAGTAGAGTAAGGTGAGGGGGAAAACCTTAATAGGCAAGTCAGAGGTATATGATAAACTACTTCTCTGAAGGAAAAACCTCTTCTGCTCTCAATAAGTCGGGATCCCTCTTCCGCCTCTGAAATGGATAAGTGTTATACACAGTTTTGAAAATGAAAGATGAAAGAATGAAAAGTGAAAAAAAAAAAAAAAAAACAATGAATAAGGAGAAAGAAGAGAAAGGCTTCCTGCACAAAGAGGTGATGAAAGTAACTCCATCGAGGTACCGACCAAGATCGCTGGCAATGGAGTGATGCTTGTGTTCATGCATGACTCTGTCGGGGTATTGTCGAGGCCTGCTGGCAGCGGAGCAACACTAGAGTTGAAACTAAGACTCTGACAACTATACTGCTTGTGCACTAATATACCCCTCAATCCCAATCAAAACAACTGGGTTGGCTTGGATTGGAATGTGTGTCAATCAACCAAGAGCTTGGTAGATGCTACATCTTACAATCAAGCAAGTGTGGAAACCAAGACGAATTGAGAACTGAACAAAATTTCTGGAGGTTTTAGAATTGCTTTTGATGAACAAGGTCCATTCAGAGAGCTGGAGTTCTACCAATGTGTCACCAAATGTTGTAGCGACTACAACCACCATCAAAATATTTTCCGTATCTTCGTTTTGGAGCCTCCCTACCAACCGTCCTCAGCAACATGTCTTACACTGTCAAGTACACAAGCTTCAGTGGTTTTCTAGCAAATTTCCAGCATGTGCATGATAGCTTGTTGCATCCCCCTCATAGGTTATTTCTACAAAATTGTTCCAGTTGTAGGCTGAGTATCTCCCTCGAGAAATTGCGCAATTCTAGAGAGGAACCAGCCTTCCCTCTAGAAATTGTGTAATTGAGTCTAGCAGCCTGCTGGGCTTGAGAATTGCATAATCCTTCCTGTCAACCTTCACTGGAAAAACTGCGCAATCTAGCCCAGCAGGACTGCTTAGCCCATAAATTGTGCAATTCTAGGCAACAGTTAGGTGCTCAACCTAGAAATTGCGCAATCCTTCTGGGCAACTAGCCCAACTCCCTCCCAGAAATGCGCAAATTTTCCCCTCAGCTAAGCAGGCTATTGCATGTGCCATTGGGTTGACCAGTTCCACTTGGGACTGAGAAAAATTGACTTGCATGCATTGGCTGATTTTTCCCGAAACAGAAAAAAGCAACATGAAAAAAGCATCCCTAGATTTTAGGGATCTATTTTTAGCAACTAGAGGTTATATGCAAATATCATTTTAGAATCTTTCCTCCAAGTGTCACTTTTTCCTAAATCTGTGGCATGCACATCATGAGCCTCAAAATTATTTATTCGATGCTTCGGAGCTCACTTATTCACATCGATCTTAGAGCTCTTACATCCCACAACACATCCAGGAGCCTTCGACACATCCATCTCAACTATTTTCGGGTAAGTCTTCTTAACTTGTCTTTTGTAGCAAATCTATCACTTCTTGTGTTTTGGCTTGTGTGAGTGTTGTTTTCTTGATTTTTGTGAATGCTTGCTGTCATTTACATGCATATTAGCTTGTACTAGAACAATTTCAATTTTCATTAGCATCTCACTGTTGTTGCATTCATGAAATTGTTTTACACGAACGGTCGCTGATTTGGCGACTCACTTTGCCCACATGCATGTTGTTCTATTTTTTGAATATTTCACTCACTGTTTTCATGCATGATCATCTCTCCTACTTACACTCAATATCACCGTGCATTCACATTCACATTTTCTTTCAGTTGCAGGTCGGCAGGTCTCGACAGCGTTGGCCCGAACTCTGCCTCACCAAGACAACATTGCACAATCCTGAGAGGGAAGGCTCCACCTTCCTCTTAGAAAATGTGCATTTCTTCCCAGTGACTGTCCTCCAATCTTGCATCGTACAATTTTGAGGGGTAGTGACTACTAGCCCAAAAAATTGCGCAATGCAGTCATTGGGCCTCCAACCATTGCCAACTGGAATTGCACATTGCACAATCCTAGCAACCAATAGGCTAGTATGGATTGTACATTGCATAATTCTAGTAGATATCCAACCCCCTAGCAGCACAAATTAATTTTGCGTAGTTCTGGCAGCCAGTCTCTCAACCTCCCAGAAAAAAATTACACAATCCTTGCCAAGAAATCCCCCGGTATGTTGCATGTCGTTTCGCAAATTTTCTTTGGGTTTAGCTGATAGATTTCTTACCATGCATGTCGTTATGTCTCCAAATCTAGTAGGTGTTCATCCACCTCTCAAAATTTTAGGATCAATGGCCTCCAAGAGAGCAGGATCAAAAGACACTAACGGAAGTGCAACTAGAGCAACAATTGAGCGAGTGTCTACAAGTTTGTTGATCTATGAATATACCAAGATGATTGTAGACAAGGAAATCAAGATGAAATGGTAAGAGGTCAATGATGCATTTGCAGGCACATTTGGGGAAGACCTCGAAGACCGCCAAGTCTATGTGAACATCCACAAGTCTGGCTTGTACCAGATTCATACAGGTATCTCATGCTCCCATGCGCAGACATGATACTGTAGGTTTTAACCCCATACAGAAATTGCCTGCATATGAATTCTAAAAATAGAAAATAAACAATGGTGAGAGCATAAGCAATAAAACAAATATACACAGATATTTTCCCTTGGATCCCAAAACTGGGACTACCAGATTTATTTTTCATTATGTTCCTTTCAATGCTACAATACATATATATACATGTTGAAGCATCCATAAACCCCAATCCATTAACCCTGGATTAGAACATAATCGTAGTTCCCTTGACCAGATCTACAAAAAACCATCGACTGAAAACCATCGCACCCAAAACCATGTGTGAAAACCATACACAAAACCATAGGTAGGTCTGCCCACCTAATATAGGGTCCAATTGTTTTTTCCCAGGGCGCTGCCCTGGACACCTATAGAGGGGGGCTACCACCCCCTCCAACCCTTGTTACAAGGGGGCCTGCCGCCCCCCTGTGACCCCTCCACTACGCATAAGCACAAGGAAGGGGGGGCTCCACCCCCCTCTAATCCCCCCATTATGCTACTTTGGCTAGTCGTGGAAAGAATATAACACAACCCAACATATACATTTGATCATCTTGCACACAGACCCTGAGACGATGACATTGAGTAGTGTCAGCGAGATAGAGATTTCTACCTTTAGGGCACATGATTATGAACAGATGTGTCATATGTCGAAGCCTGTGATCACCATGGAGATTCCCTTCAACATACCCAATAGCAATGCCAACTCGAGAGATATCTTGAAGAACCGGTTGAAGGAGCCGACTAAATTCAGGATGACACCCAACCAGGTCTACAAGACAAAGATACTGTTGAAGGCATATCAATACTTGGTCATCTTTGCATGTCGTCTGTATGGCCAAGAAAGCATGGAAACCTTACCACAGAGTTAGGTGATTGCATTGGACCAACTGGCCAGAGAAGGCAAAGCATGCAACTGGTGTTGGTGCACTAAGATGTCTTTTTACAAGAAATCTTAATTCCGACATTAATTGTCAACCCAAGGTAAGTCTTTTCATCTCAAGAGATTTAGCACAATATATGTAGTGCATTCAGAGGTTATCTAATGGTAAATCATTGCAATCACTAATAACTATCTCTTCATCTCAATCCACACAATTTTGAAAGAAATAAGGAAGAAATAACTCAGAAAGAACTCTTAACACACTCTGTAATTCTATTTAACTTATTCCGAAATCAAATGAATCTAAATGCGAATGCAAAGAATCATGCTTGGCAACCTTCAAATAGAATTAATACTAACTCACTTAATCAAGAAAGGGAACTATAACAACTGAACAACAATAATAATCTATAGCAAATCCAAATTGAACAACAAATCCTAATTGAACGACAATCTCAATTGAACGACAATTTCAATTGAACGACAAATCCTAATTGAATGACAATCTCAATTGAATGACAAATGATAGTTGAACATCAAGCACGCATATAACGGTAAATGATCTCTAAGCAACAACTAATCTATGTAAGAAAATCACAGAAATCGATAAATGCTATCTCTAAGATCTATGGTAACATCACTCAGAATGAACAATAATCTACTACTGAAACTAACATAACCAATCCAATCAAAGCGTTAATCAGATATATCACATGGCTAAGTCTGAATCTAAATGAACAATAGTATGAATCAGAATCGTCAATATTCACAATAAGCAAAATGATAACAACTGAACATTAACAATCAATAAATACTAAGTAAAAAGATTATAACACAAGAAAGTAGTATAACTTCTCTTGATTGGGCCTAGAGTCACCAAAAGTCTCTGCTAAGAAATACTCACAATATAAGTATGGATCAAACACAGTCTTTCTTCATTAATATAAGTAACAAGATTACAACATCACTGAGATAATAATATTATATGTCTCCAAAAGAATAATTACAAATTATGAAAGTCTGAACTCTGAACTCGTTTTCCTTTCGGCCTTATATATAACATTAAAGAGTAAATTAGATAAAAGCAAATCCTCAGGATCAGAGGCTCCTGAGGATTTTGCTATACGTAATCTGATCTTGTCATGAAACAGTATTAGTCTGCCTGGTCTCTCATTGTCTTGCCTGCCTCAGACGTTGTCTTTTCCTTTTACGACCTGGTGTTGCTTTGTCGATTGAACGGTTATTGACCAATCCACGTATTCTGCACACAAGGACAACAAAAGTCAATTTCTTGTGCTAGATTTATATAATTTGTTACCAATTACTTTTATCCAACTTTAGCTGTTATTTCCTTTATTTTGATCCATAAAAAGAGATACCCATGTAAGGATAAATGCTGAAATAAGCTACTTGCAAAGAGAAAACATACCATTTTCTTGAGCCAACATACTCCCTAGCTTACCTTGTTGCATGTCCTCATGCAATTAAATAATTGATGTGTAGTTGAGTCAGGGAGTAGGCAAGATATACCTCCTCCTTATAATTTCTAAAGCCATTTTTCTTCTTTAGTATGCTCGAAATCCTGGGTAACATCTTGATCCTTCAAGGTGTAGTCATAATGATACTTATTTGGAGGATACCATATGATTGGAGTCCTATACCAACATCCTATCCATTCAGATCCCATGGATAAGAACATGTTACTGTACTTGGTGAAACGAGAGGAGGCAGCTTTAAAGTTCTGGTATCCAAATAGTTCTTGATTTCTAATAGTGATGCTAGAGACTTCCCACCTTTGTCTAGCTGCAGACAAGGCTTCCTCCTTAATATCTTGGAAGTAATCCTTGCCAGCTTGTATAATATCCATGTGAAATGGCCCCAGTTGGCCCACAACATCGTCTCGCTTCATGAACTGCTTGTGTCAGACCGAAAGATGCAGGGGTTTGGTTGGTTCCCCTCTCAGCCATAGGTCAATCCCTTCTTCTCGCCTCCTAAAAATATTGTGAACCTTGGCCCAATTGAGTTGATTAGTAGCAAAAGACAGAAATTGTGCATATAAAGGGCCCAGGGTTGCTGTCCCTGTCATCTTCCAGAAAGAAATTGTGCATATAAAGTTCACAGAGGAGGAACTGTACCTACTCGTCCTATTCTCTAAAGCATTTGACAAAATTTGGGGTAGTTTTGATTTCCATAGGGTTGCCAGCCTTAGCATCTTTGACTTTTAACAAGAGGAACCTTTCAATGAGGAATAGGGCATAATTTGTAGCAGGGGCTCTGCATGACAGGGTGTATGAATAAAGAGAGAAGATAGTGTCCAACTGCACTTTAGCATTCTGTAATTTGTCCCGTTCTTTCTCAGCGCTTTTCTATTCAGCATTGTACTAAGCAAAGGTCTCATCTTCAATTATGGTTAGTGCCTCAAATTTCCTCCTCAACTCTTGATGTTCATGTAAGGGCACTACCTTTTCTTTGTACTGGGCTAATTCCTTCCGAACCTTCAGTAGTTCATTCTGCAGTCTACTAATAAATGCCTCCCTTACTAGGGGATATAAGCAGGTGTCTTCTCTATTTGGGTTTCTCCATCCTGGGTCTCCTTGGGATCGGTTTGAACAATAGCTTCAACTACCTTTTGAATCATGCAATGACCAATTTGAAATTCCTCTTCAACATATGTTTGAACAAGAATATCCACAATGGGTTAGTCCATTTGGATATCCTATGAGGAAACACAAGGGTCTTTAGTCTGCATTTCAGTGTCTTCTACAAGACATGGCTTTATCTAATTTTCCTTTGGACAGGCCAAAAGATCCTCAGTTTGGGTTTCAACATCCCTCCCAAAACAATGTTCTATCTGTGTGCCTGTGGTCTCTTTTATACTTTCAAATTTCTAGCTTTAATGGCTTCTTTTAACCACTGCCTTAGTTGCCCAATTATTTGCTTTTGTTTTATGTACTTCTTAATCATTTTTCTGAGCCTAACCTTGTAGGACTTCTTTATCACAGGACTTCCAATCGGTGTTGGGTTAACTGCATTGTCCTTTTGTTCCTGTATAGGTGGTATTGTCTCAACATCAGGGAGGGTTCCAACTAGAACTATATCTCCCAATGGAGCTTCACCTTCTAGCTCCTCTTTGTCATGGATTTCCTTTTCAGGAGATCCCAATACAATGGTATCTCCTAAACAATTGTTGTTCTCCTAGTTTTCTTCTGGGTAGGCCTCGTCCTCAGGGGACTTAGAAAAAATAATATTGCTTAGTTGATTTACATCTCCCAGGGTTTCATCTACAAGATTTTCTTAAGCTGGGGGGTCCACTGGATCAATGTATACTGTCTGATTTTCTTCTCTAATGACTTCCTGTTCATGTACCTCCGCTTCAAGGGGTTTTTTCCACAGAAGGGATCAATTCCCTCTGTTCTTCCATGGAATCAATGAATGGTAGGGTTTGCTCATGACTAGGTTGTCAGCAAGGGTAGAATGGTTGGGGGTACAATTTTGTTCTTCAACATTCCCAGATTGTTCTCTACCCTCGCCAAATATTCCCATGTTTCCAATACCATGGCTACTTCCTCCTCATAGTCTTTCAAAGGGGAATTTTACGGACTTGGAGGTGGTGTGTGGGATGCTCCAGCCTCATCTATTTGACTTAGGATACATTTTTGGGCTCTCACTCACATAGAGCACTTATGTTGTGTTGGGTTCAGGGGCACAAAGGAATTATTTCTTTTCAGTGTCCTTCTTGAACCTAGGGTTCTTGGCCCTTGTTTCTCTGTTACTGTGTTTTTTGGGGGTGGAGCCAAAGTAGGATTTACAACATTGTCCCAGTTAACTGTTGCTGGGCGAGTCCATTCATGATAATCAATTTAATCAATTCACGATGATTGATTACTTTGTGTGGGTCCTTACCTGTCCTAACTCGACGGACGACATCATGTAATAGGGAATTCAAATAAAACAGAAAATTAACTAAAACTTTCTGCATTAAAATGGCTAGAAGTTTCAGTTGGTAGGGATTTACCAGATAGTGTGGACCATCATAGATAATGTACCTTTTCATGATGACGACGAATTCTTGCCACGAATGCCTTAATGCCGAAGGATGAATCCCTTTTTTTGTCTGCACCAATTGCTCACTTGGATCCTGGAATACTTCAACCACATTGTGTAGAAGGACATGCTTTTCTGTCCATTTGGTTCCCTTAGCTGAAAGTCTAGTGACATTGGCTATGACTACTTTCGAGACCATTATACTTCTGCCTCTTACCACTGTGCTTCTATTCTGCAAACTATGCAGAAATTCCAACATCATCTCCCCATGAAATCCTTGCAATCTATTCAGATATTGTAGCCATCCCGCGTGCTCAAGAATTGCATGGGCTTGATTCGATACCATAAGCACTAGAGGTTCATTCCGGATAGCTCTTCCTCCCATGGCTGTTGTACTTGTGACTGGTTCAGTTGTATGCAATTGTTTTACACTTCTATAATTCAGAACAGCAGCAGAGAATGTTACAACAATTAATAAAGAAATGAAAATGTTTTGAGAATTAATATTATGTTCAGTTAAGTCATTTGTCCCGTCAACCACACTTAATGCAGGATCATGAGTCTGCATGCCAGCCATAATGGTTGTTTCCCTTTCCCCAATCAGAAATACTTGATAAATTTTATGCATTCATAATCATCATGTAGTCCTTACCCGGAATTTAATTCAAATGATTATCACACAATTATCCATAACTATCACACATGTTGTGCATACGCAGGCCATCCCCCCTTTGACGATAAAAAGGCATCCACGTCCTCGACACGGTTGCTTTTTAACCCCACAAATGAGACAGAGTCCTCCTTTTAGTATGTAGATGGTTCTTCTTTTCTTGTCATAAAGAGACCACTATGCTGGCATGGTGACCAGATGACCATAGTGCCATTCACCAAGATATAACAAAGTGATCAGGCTGGCTCATGATGAGACCCCCTGTCCTTCTGACAATTTTAAGCATCAAGAAGGTCATTACCTTGGTTTGGTGGCCAAATTGGAATGTCACCCATTACATCCTTATGATCATGGTAGGTTGGCTCAAGATGAGACCCCCTATCCTCTTTAAGACAATGTTGGATGCATTTTCATATCTCATTATTTCCATTTTACTTTTTTTTGTAAAAAGAGGGAGGCTCATTTTCTCCTTAAGAGTCAGGGATGGTGTAAGAAGTAAAAAGATGCCAATGAAAGTTTATACTCTTATCCCCATATCATCATGTCAATGAGATTTATCCATTTGAAAGTGTAAACATAAGCCAACATGGTTTGAAAATAATGAATCATTTTATGATGTGCCCAAAGAAGAGATGTTCAGCTAGTCATTATAAAGATACACCGTATCAACTTTTGAATAAAGATAACCATAAAAAAGGCTTCATAAGTCATAATGGTATTTTCATCACTATTTTTCCTTATATCAGGCACAAATCCATTCAAATAGTGTTTATTCATAATACAAAAGAAAAAAAAAAAAGATGATCATCAATCAAAGAATTCGCTGTTTATCATATTTAAAAAGACAAAAAGTGTTGTTCAATGGATTGAACAATAGAAATTGAAAGAAAAGAAGAAAAAAACACGCACAAGTGTTGTTCAATCAATTGAACGACAATCATTCAATTGTTTGAACAAAAATTGCAAACAAAAAGTGTTATTCAATAAATTGAACAACAATCATTCAATCGTTTAAACAAAGAAAATCACAAATGTAAAAGTGTTGTTCAATCGATTGAACAACAATTGTTCAATGAGTTGAACAACAAAAATCACAAACAAAAGGTGTTGTTCAATCAATTGAACAACAGTCGTTCAATCATTTGAATAGCAAAAAATACAAACATAAAAGTGTTGTTCAATCGATTGAATAATAATCGTTCAATCATTTGAATAGCCAGAAATGGAAAAAATTTAAAAGTGTTGTTCAGTCGATTGAACATCAATCGTTCAATCGTTTGAACATCAAAACAAAAACTGCAAAAGTGTTGTTCAATCGATTGAACAACAACCGTTCAATCGTTTGAACAACCAAAGAAACAAAAATGCAAAAGTGTTGTTCAATCAATTGAAAAACAATCGTTCAATCATTTGAACAGTGAAAGCCAAAACACAAAAGTGTTGTTCAATTGATTGAACAACAATCATTCAATCGTTTGAATGACAAAAATAAAAAAACGTAAAAGTGGTGTTCAATCGATTAAACAAAAATTGTTCAATCATTTGAATGAAAAAAAAAAAAAATGTAAAAGTGTTGTTCAATTGGTTGAACAACAATCATTCAATCATTTGAACCGCAAAAATAAAAAATGCAAAAGTGTTATTCAATCGATTGAACAACAATCGTTTAATCATTCGAACAACAAAAATCAAATGACATTGAAGTGTTGTTCAATTGATTGAACAAAAATTGTTCAATCGATTGAACAACAATTGTTCAATCGATTGAACAACAATTTTTCAATCATTTGAATAGAAAAAATAAAAAATGTAAAAGTGTTGTTCAATCAATTGAACAACAATCGTTCAGTCGTTCTAATAGCAAAAATCAAAAGACACGGAAGTGTTGTTCAATCAATTGAACAACAATCGTTCAATGGATTAAACAACAATCATTCAATCGATTGAATAACACTTATCAAGCACACAAAGCAATAACAATTTTCATATTTACATGGTAATGCCTATTCTTAATTGCAATCAATAAAAAAGAATATATACATTATTTACAATTTTAAAGAGATCTCAAGTTTTTTGAAAGAAAATTTGTTGGGTCATCACTCCCTGTAGTTAAGATTTGCATGGAGGGGTCCTCGCGTACCTGCTTGCAGAAAGACTCCTTGGTGAGCGGTCTATGACAGAGGCACACTCGGTGCCCATTCACCTTAAAATAATGGCCAGATCCATCAATGGTAGTCAAGGTAAGAGTACCATTGCTATGCACTTCTTGAATCTCATAAGGGTTGAGCTATCTTGTTTGCAACTTTCCCAGGAAATACTAGAATCTAGAGTCGTAAAGGAGTGACCAATCCATTTTTGAAACGTTTTCTTCTTGATAAGGTTGTCATGCCATTTTTCCCTTTGTTGCTGAATAATTGCAGTTCATTGCAAAGTAAGCAGTCGAGCCTCATCTAGTTCATTGATCTGCTGGGGTTGCTTGGTCTGGGCTTCTATTAGATCCAATCCCACTTCCTGAGCCATTCTTAGAGTCTTTATTTCTATTTTGATTGGAAAAATAGGTTCTTTTCTAAGCATAAGCTGGTATGGAGAGTATCTAGTAGTATTCCTCTAATTCATGCGATAGGCCTACAAGGCCTCTGGCAGTCTAGAAGCCCAGTCTCACCAGTGTGTTGAGACTGTCTTGGTCAAAATCACTTCAATGACCTTATTGCTGCTTTCGATCTGCCTATTTGCCTATGGGTGATACGGGGAAGTGATCTTCTGCGATTTCTGGTGGTAGTAATCTTGTGTCCTATGAATTTACCTCCCCCGTCTGTGATCACTTCTTGCGTAAAACATACCGCACAAATAACTCAAAAAGGAAGTTAATCAAAACTTCCTCTGTGTCTCTTGGTAAATCCACCGTTTCCTCCCATTTTGTCCCATAATCTGTGGCAACTAGTATGTAGGCCTTTTGATTAGGTGACAGATGGAATGCGCCCACAAAGTCCAATGCCCAACACTTGAAGGGTTCTATGACTAGTTGGGGCTGCAGAGGCATTTCATCATATTGGTTAGGTCGACCCATCCTTTGGCAGCTATCACAAACCTGGGTATATTTCTAAGTATCCTTAAAAATAGTGGGTCAATAATAGCCCATCTGTAATATGTTATGCCCTGTCCTTTAATCTGCAAAATGTCCCCCACAAGGTTCATCATGGCAAGCCTTCAAAATTTCATAAATCTCATCCTCGTGGATGCATCTGCGTATGCTCATGTCAGCCCCCGTAAGAAAAAGATATACGCATATCCAAGAGAATTGGGTGCTACGTTGAACGATCAGTTTCCTCTCTCTTGTCATCAAATTCCTGGGTAGCTTCCCTACTCCCAGATAATTTGCCACATCTACGTACCATGGCATCTTGACTGCCATGGAAAATAGATGTTCACCTAGAAATTGGTCGTCTACCGCTAGTGGATCATTCACCTTCAGGATTCAAGATAGAAAATCAACAGCTTGGTTTTCCTTCCACAGACGATCCTTAATAGTAATGTCAAACTCCTGCAAAAGAAATAACCAGCATGTTATTTGACCATTTGTGATAGGTTTATTAGCTAGATACTGAATGGTAGAGTGATCAGTGTACAGAAAGACTTGGTAGCCAGTTATGTAGTGTCTAAATTGGTTTATTGCATAAATAACAACTAAGTATTCTTTTCCTTTCACTGTATAATTAAGTTCTACAGAAGTGATATTTTTACTAATATAATATATAGCATAAGGTTTCCTATCCTCGTCCTAGCCGAGGATAATGCCTATAGATACATCTGATGCATCTATGGATATGTGGAAAGGAAACTCCCAGTTTGGTCCACATAATATTGGTGCTGTTAAGACTAGTTTATTTAGACCTGTAAAAGTTGTGTCACATTTGTCAGACCATTTGAAATCAACATTTCTAGTTAAAGCATATAAAGGAAAAAAAATTGTGAATTTTTTTTAATAAACCTACAATAATAGCCTGCATATCCCAGGAAGCTACATACCTCTATCTGAGTGCAGGGAGTAGGCAGTAAAATAATTACCTGTATTTTTGTTGGATCTACTTGTATTCCTGCTGTAGAGATATAATGTCCCAAGATTACACCCTCGGTCATCATCATGTGAAACTTGACATTGCTAAAACATAACTTGGTAGCAATGCATCATTCTAAGACCTTTTCTAGTGTTTGCAATGCTTGGTCGAAATCATCTGCATATGGAGTAATGTCATCCATATACACCTCAAGTCCTTCATTTATTAAATCAACAAAAATGTTGAGTATAACTCTCTGAAATGTAGCTGGGGCATTACACAAGCCAAATGGTAATACTTTGTATGTGAATGTACCTTAGGGATAGGTGAAGGTTGTTTTTTCATGGTCTTAAGGGGCGATCTGAATTTGATTGTAGCCGCTGAAACCATCTAAGAAGGAAAATAACTGTGTCCTTGCCAAAGTATCAAGGACCTGATCAATGAATGGGAGGGGGAAGTGATCTTTCCGTGTCGCCTTGTTCAACTCCCGATAGTCTACATAGATACGCCACTTCCCATTTTTCTTAGGGACAACCACCAATGGGGAGACCCGTTTACTATCCGAGATAGGATAAATGAACTTTACATCTAGCAGCTTCTGTAACTCTTCTTTCACAATGTCCTTGAGATGTTGATGCAATCTTCGTTGAGGCTGCTGGATGGGTCGAGCATCCTTCTCCGTATAGATATGGTGTGTACATAGCTGTGGGTCTATTCCATTCATATTAGGATAATCCCAGGGAAAATCCCCTTTATATTTCTTCAAGACCTATATGAGCGTTTGCTGCTGATCGCTATCCATATTATCATTAATATTTATAATTTTGCTTGGTTCACTCTCAATAGGTTTTCTGTTATGAACAACAATTTTCTAAATATGCTGGTCATCGGTATCCTTTAGAGGATCCTCCATGGCTTCATTATCAAGAGTTGCTTTAAACATTTGACACTTTACATTGCTCACGTTAGCCAGTTGGCTTATAAAATTATTAATAACACATCTTCAGTTTGATCTTTAAATTCCAGTGCCTCCGCTACTGTGAGTGGTGAACATATGCTTTCCTCCAGGTACTGTTACAAATCCATTTGGGCACATCACTCCCATCATTTAGATCAATACCATTAAGGCTCATTAAACCCTAATTCAGTGGCTACATGCCCTAGACAAGTCATCACTTTGAATGCCTCCTTCCCTGAGAGTTTCTTGGCCTGAAGCCCTCAAGAATTTCCTCCTTGAGGGACCAGCGCAGCCTTGGTCAGGGGTAAGTGTGCTTCAGTGTAGGTAGGCCCATGTCAGGGTGCTCTACAGAGCACCTAGGCCCACTTTGACCTGCGCTGGGCAAGTTTGAGCGAAATCATCATAGGGTTTTGGGAATATTCTTATCTTCTGGAGCCATCTAGAAGATTCCCACACTTATCATCTCCTATGAGCTCGAAATTGGATAGGGAATGAGTTAAGTAACCTCCTATCCTCTCATCCCTTCCTCCATGGAAACTAACTCTATGTTTGGAAGGCCATTCAATACCATCATTTATGATTAAACCTCCTCCATTTGCCTATAAATTGAGCACTCATCTAAGTGATCAGGGGTTGGAATTTGATAATTTGTAAGGAGATACTGTTGGAGTGAGGATTGAGATTGTGAGCAAGTATTGTTATGCTGCCAGAGTGTTGTGCTATTGATGTGATGTTGGTTGGAACCCAAGCTAGAAGAGTGACAATGGATTAGACTTCATGGTTGTAATTCTTCCTTCTACCTAATAAAGCAGTTTACACCTTTTTCCATATCCTTATCTTGATATATGATGTTTATAGGTGTGAATGTATCTGATTCCATTTACTTATATTCGGTAGATCTCTTACTTTGATTGTTTCTCTAACTTTTGTTTATGCTTGCAGGTACTTTTTGAGTGAGTTAAGTTCGAGAAGGAGCGACAGGATCCATACAAAGGAGAGAAAAGGAAAGCGAAAGAACACGTAGGTCCTTTGATTCCCTTGTCTTATTTATCATCTATAGAAAAAGGATAAGCGCTTTAAATCTGTTGTTTTAGGTATAACTACCTACCTAGGGAATTAGCATTTATCCATAGATGCAAAATTCCTCATAACAAATTGGCGACTCCATTGGGTAATGATCATTGTTTTGGGTAGTTTACCTTCATCCTAGTACACTCTAGTAGACCTTACTTGCTTCCATTGATCTTTTTTCAGCATTTTTGAAGTTTTTTGGTCAAAATTTGCACTAGAATGCCTACTTTAGGAATGTGCTGGAATCAATGCACCCTTGGTCAGGGTACAGTGCGCTCATCAGTGCACCCTTGTCTTAGAGACAGTGCATTGATCAGTGCACCCTTGGCTTAGAGACAATGCATTTCAACACATTGTCTCCCATTCAAACCTGTGCTGATCCACCTTAGATCAAATTTCCACCTTTGGATTGGGTTTCTTCCAAAATTTCCTTCTGCTTTTTCTTGTTGAATGATCAATGAATATTATGTCTCTAAAATCAACATTATATTTCCTTTTCTAGCCCTACTTTGGCTTTGATTGATTAATGTTTTTTAAATTATTTCTTTATCATTATCAATTCATTGTCAAAGTTATTTTATACTTGATTAATCTTTGTTCAAAAGAAAGTGTTGTAAAAGTCTTCATTTCTTTCAAAACGGAATTGTCGTAAAGTCTTCATTCTTGCAAAAAGATTGATTAATTGTATGTGCATTAGTTTCCTTTTGTTCATCATAACATTAAGGGAATTGAAAAGATAAACTTGCATTGTGCATTGAAAAAGTTTGTGTGTGCTCATAGGAATAGTTTAGGGAAATTGCATTAGTTTTTTCTCTTTGCTCTTTGATTAAAAGAATCTAATTTCTCTATCCCTACTAGCTAAGGTTTTCATTGTTAAATTGAATGAAAAGGATGCTTATCATATTAGTTGCATTATAGGAATTAAAAATACATCACGTGGTGAAACTTGAAAGAAAAATTCTTAATCAAGATCAACTTAGAATTAACATCAATTAACCTAATGTAGTATCGTCACCTAACGCAAAACATTTAGAGGTTCTAGGCTAGAGACGTGTTCCGATGTCGTAAAACATAGCAGTTGTCGCTAACTTGTCTGTGATACATTCTAAGTGTGATAGCTCATTCCACGTACGCGAGTATATCATAGCTCATCCACATACCTTCGGGTCTATAGGTCGGTGTTATAGTACCTAAAGTATATGGGAATGCTCTCAACGTGCGGTTTCACATTAGACAACGCTAATACGAATTGGGCCTCCACGTATTTTTGGGTATATATGGGAGGAAAACACTAGGTTGCTATCCATCCTTAGGTAACCGAGTCATCTACCTTGTAAATTGTGATACACCGAACACAACATTTGGGGAGATTACCTGTCCGTACTTCTCGGTTGGTCGGGAGGTATTCTGCAGTTCACAATTACCTAGTAATACTTTTGCCTAGATCATCCCTCTTTTGTTTTGTTTTCTTCTTTTGATGAAAATAAATTTAATTGACCATGGATAACATCCTCCATGCTAACTCCTTAGTTGATCTTAGGTTGAGACATATGGTGACAAATCCAGAGTCCATCGATTAAGGAGTTCCTTTTGATGGGAATCCTAGTCCTTTTCTTCCTTTCGGAAATAATGGTGCTTATTATATGGCTACATTGTCCCTTCTGAGACTTACCATTGGCTTGCCAATATGGTTGTTTTCAACCTCCATGGTTCAAAATGTTGTGATTTCTCCGCAATCGAGTACTCCTCTAATTGGAAAAAATCAATCTCCAATTGATCCTAAAGTTGAAGCTTTGCCTTCTTCCTTGGTTGTTTCTTCCTCCCCTCCTTCCTCTTCACCGAGTGAAATTATTGGTACTAGTAATAAAGTGGCTAAGAAGAAGAAGAAAGGGAGGAAGAAGAAGAAGAAGAAGAAAATTCAGCAGGGGGAAACCAAGCAACCATTTCTTTGAATGCAACTTTTGATGAGAAACCGACTGATAAGCCTCACAATGTTTTATATTCATGAAAACTTTGTATGGGAGACCATCTTCTTCGATATTGTTATGGTATACCTCAAATATTAGAGGAATGGTCTTCTCGTTCACGTCATCCTGTGTCATCAAATTCTGGAGATCATGTTGGTGACACACCATCAACTAGTGGTAGTAAAGTTCATGGAAAGAAGGGTAAAGTTAAGTTTCCCTATAGGTTATGTGAAATGAATCACCCCATTCACCTTTGTCCCTATCTGGATGAAGCCCAGAAAGTGTTGGATAACCGTCCTGCTTCTCCGGAGCGACTTCCATCTGGTTACATGGGACTCTCCCTTAATCCTTCACTATTTGATAAAGTGACTGACCCAAATCAACCACTGTCAAACCCACTCTCTCTGAATGTGAATCCCATGAGTCTATACCTAAACAATCACAGGTCGAGGAAGCAATTGACCTGATTTCACCTTCAGTGAATTGTACCTTTCTTGAAGAGAGTGAGTATGATACCACTCAGGTTCTTTTTGTTTCTTCAAATTCCAATGAGCTTGGGGCCAATCCTCCTATTCCATCAAGACAGGAGGAAAATCCTCCCACTCTCATAACTCAAGGGGGTAATACTCTCGTTTCTACGGCAACCCCTCCAAGTAGTATGGTCACTTCCTTTGATTGGAATCGACTGGCAGGATGTTGTCTTCCTTCTTATGTTCCTTTCCAGATCATAGTGTAGGTTTGTAATATGATTGTACCTGACACTATTATAGATGAAGGTGCATCTATGAGTTTCCTTTCCTCCACTACTTGGCAAGCACTCGGTTTGCCACCACTTGTGCCTGTTACCCAGAATCTGTTGGCTTTTAGTAGAGGAACCAGTCAACCATTAGGGATCCTTCCTCAGTTGCCTATTACTTTGGGAGGAAAAATTGTTTATCTCAATATGATGGTATTCCCAAGTCCTTTAGATTACAATTTACTTCTTGACTATGTTTATGACATGGGAGCTATTGTTTCAACACTCTTTCGAGTGATGTGTTTCCTGCATGAAGAAAAAATTGTCACCGTTGACCAGCTTTCATTTCTCGGTCCAAATATGGCTTCCAGTCAACCATCTTCCCTAAGTGGTCCTTTTCTTCCAATGGTATCTTCCTCACCACGAGTCAATTATGTGGCAACTCGTTCCATGCGTACATCAACGGATGATCAATTCCATGATGTTGTACATTATATACTGGGGGCATTGGAACCAGATCTCTCTAATGATCCCTTCCAAAGCATTGTTCTCCCATCTGATGAGAACCTCTTATAGGTCATGACCTCTTATGGGTCATGATCAAGGAATATGAGGATAGTTCCTTGTCTTGTGTCAACCTCATTAAAAAATGAAACAAAGGGTATGAGATAGTTCCTGATCTGTGTCAACCTCATTAAAAAATGAAACAAAGGGGATGAGCAAAGTTCCTTGTCTTGTGTCAATCTCATTAAAAAATGAAACAAGGAATCTGAGCAGAGTTCATTGTCTTGTGTCAAGCTCATTAAAAAATGAAACAAGGTCCCCTGAAGCAAAGTTCCAAATCGAGTCTTTGATTATATCTCGTCAAATCCCAATCGAGTCTTTCACTTGATCTCATAAATGAACCTTCATTCCATCCACCTGATAGCCACAAGTATTCTACTTAGGTGAATGCAATGAAGCTTGGGGGGCATGCACCTATAATCAAGTCATCATGATGGGGGCATGTAAACCAATTCCAAGCATAGTTTTTCATTTCCAAGCTTGTGTAAACATGAAATTGAATCCAAACATAGTTTTTCATTTCAAGCTTGTGTAAACATGAAATTGAATCCAAGCATAGTTCCCTATGGTTCAATCTTGTGTAAAAATGAACCCATCTCCATTTTAACTCTCGTGATTGCCATTCTATCAGCCTCTTCCATCAGATGAGCCTTGGTTTTTTTCCTTCCATCATAACTATCTGCTTGGTCGATCATACGCTTTCACTTGGTTGTTTTACACTTTTTGAGGAATATTTGCAATGAGTGGTCTTATTAGCCAGGCTCTTCACATAAATCAACATGTTTTGAGAAGTTCCAACATCACCGGAACTAGTTGCCATCCTAGACACCACACGTTCCTCAAAGTGGAGACCTCTTTAAGCTCTTTTCAGACTCTTGAAATATGAAAAGATTGTCGAGCGCTTGTCCTTTTCAACTCGTTAATGGATTGGTCCAAATGACATGTACTCAGTATAAGTTTAACCCTTTTTCAAGCTGAGATAGATTATTTATGAAAGAGGAACAAGTTGACCGAACATGGCCAATAGGTTCTCTCTTGTATTATTTTATGTTTTTTTGGACTTGAGAGACAAATCTATGAAAAAGAACTTGTGGAGTTTTCTTTTTGTCCCTTTTCAAACCCTCTAAACATGAAAAGGACCGAGTTATCATTGTCATTAGACTTGTTAAAACATCAAATAACGACAAACTTGTCCATCGTGACAAGACTGAGTTTCACCTTTGCTAGACTCGTTAAACATCACATAGCAATGGATTCACCCAAAGGGTGGAATTATACAACAAGCATATGTTATCCTCCTCAAGCTTGATAAAAAGTAAAGAGGTACTGGTCAGCAATGATTGGGGAAAATGGGAAAAGGGGTAAACCACTTTATGACAACAGGTCACTCTTGAACATGACACTTTCACTTCATCATATTGACTACATGGGTTGGGTTATCTGCTTGAGGGTAATCGTACCTTGGTCTATCATACCATCCATTAGTTTTGTTTTGGGTCAATGCTGCCAATTCATTTAGTGTCGTCGACATGTTCAAGAGAAGTCACTCAGTTAAAATTCATCCTTTGCAATACTTGTAAACCTTCATTTTCATAACCGCCATTCCTGAACCTTGTGTCGTGAGTAAAATTTTGTCTCCAAAATCATTACACTCATTTCGTGTCATTGATTTGGGATACATTAAGGCCCTCCTACGACAAGTCACTTCTTGTCGACATCAGCACATTTAATCCAAGAAGTTTACTTAGAAACACCCTTCCAGTACCTTGAGGCTTGCATACATAAATGGCAAGTTTCTCTCTGCGGTAGGTTGACATCATTGGCCTTCGACTGAAAGACTTTGTATGGTGTTCGACATCAAAACATCCATTCACACCATGCAGAATGTACTGTAGTACCTTGAGGATCATTATCATTATCGATGATTTCTCTCGCATCTATTAACGACTTATATCATTGGCTGGTAATTAGATGGTGTCTTCCCATGTTGGACTTCAGATCACATATTCACATGGTTAGAATCGTACTTGAGAAAACGATTGAATGAGATAGAAGACCCCAAATCTAGTTTCATCCATTTGGGCTACGATTTCATGAAAGTACCAAATCATCCATACAATGGCATTACATTGATGGTCAACCAATCATGGGTATATATCTGTAGATGACTGTCTATGTATTTTAATGAAAGTTTATATTCTGAGCATGGGTATGCCTTCCCTTAGTGAATCATGAGAAAAAATCAAAATATCATGATATTATGTATTGTAATCGATGCAGGTCACCATCCACTTTAGAACCTCCTCATCACATCGTAAAGCATATCACTCGACATCATCATTTTCGACTTCATGCTTTAGGGGGTAGTTGTTACAGATCCATTTGGGCACATCACTCCCATCATTAAGATCAATACCATTAGGGCTCATCAAACCCTAATTCAGTTGCTACATGCCCTAGGCAAGTCATCACTTTGAATGCCTCCTTTCCAGAGAGTTTCTTGGCCTAAAGCTCTCTAGAATTACCTCCTTGAGGGACCAACGTAGCCTTGGTAAGGGGTAAGTGTGTTCTAGAGCAGGTAGGCCCATGTCAGGGTTCTCTATAGAGCACCTAGGCCCACTTTGACATGCGCTAGGTGAGTTTGAGTGAAATCATCATAGGGTTTTGGGAATATTCTTATCTTCTAGAGCCATCTAGAAGATTCCCACACTTATCATCTCCTATGAGCTCGAAATTGGATAGGGAATGAGTTAAGTAACCTCCTATCCTCTCATCCCTTCCTCCATGGAAACTAACTCTAAGTTTGGAAGGCCATTCAATACCCTCATTTATGATTAAACCTCTTCCATTTGCTTCTAAATTGAGCACTCATCTAAGTGATCAAGGGCTGGACTTTGAGAATTTGTAAGGAGATACTGTTGGAGTGAGGATTGAGATTGGGAGAAAGTATTGTTAGGCTGCTGGAGTGTTGTGCTATTGATGTGATGTTGGTTGGAACCCAAGCTGGAAGAGTAACAATGGATCATACTTCATGGTTGTAATTCTTCCTTCTACTTAATAAAGCAATTTACACCTTTTGCATATGCTTATCTTGATATATGATGTTTATATGTGTGAATGTATCTGATTCCATTTACTTATATTCGATATATCTCTTGCTTTGATAGGTTCTCTGTCTTTTGTTTATGCTTGCAGGTACTTTTTGAGTGAGTTAAGTTCGAGAAGGAGCGATAGGATCCATACAACGGAGACAAAAGGAAGGCGAAAGGACAAGTAGGTCCTTTGATTCCCTTATCTTATTTATCGTCTATATAAAAATGATAAGTGCTTTAAATATGTTGTTCTAGGTATATCTACCTACCTAGGAAATTAGTATTTATCCGCAGATGCAAAATTCCTCATAATAGGCACGTTGGTGGTTGTTTTCATATTTTTATAATGGGTAGATTTGGTTTGGCAAGAGGATATAACACAAGATTTTTTACATCATGCCCCTTTGCAATAGTCATGCTTCCTTCTCTACAACCAATATAAGCATCAGCTGTTGCCAGCTAAGGTCGGCCTAGAATCAGAGGGTGCCCATCTAATCTACTCTTTGGTTTTATAACAAGAAAATCCACTGGATATTCCCACAAATCAACAGAAACTGTAATATCCTGTAAGGTTCCTTCTGGCCTTACCACCAAACGATCAACAAGTTCTAATAAAGTGGTGGTCGGTTCCAAAGTTTTAATACCAAGTTCTTGACAGGTTTCTGTTGTTAAAATATTAAAGGCTCCACCCAAATCAACTAGTGTATTGGGAAAAGAGTGGCCATATATCTGAACTGTCACTATGGGATTTCAAAGATCTTCATACTTTATTGGAGTTTCCCCTCCCAAGAGTAAATCAGATAAGGTTCCTACAACGTGAATAGTGGGTGAGGTTTTATCTTTCCTTGCAGGATTCTTTACACATATATCTTTGATTGTTTTAGCATAAATGGGAATATCTTGAATGGCCTGGAGGAGAGGAATTTTAATACAAATATTTTTTAGTTCCCCTACAAGATTGAAATATGGGTAAGCAATAGGTTTGGGTATCATTAACCTTTCGGGGAATGGGGGAGAAGTGACTGTAAGTTTTTCAAGGTCTTCATGCTAATTTGTCTCTTCTCCTTGCTTTGGTTCGGTATTAATTACAGGTGGTGATATATGTACAGGTGGGGTTTCAATTTTGATTGAAGGTTGGTCCCTATTTTCCTCAGGGGTGATGATATGTCTTGACCTCAATCTAAGTTCATTACATTCTTTCTGCTCAATCTCATAATCTAAGCTTTTGATGATCTGCACCAACTGGACTGATCTGTTATTAGGATTCAAATTCGATTGAGCTGGCAATTGAGGGCACAAAAGAGGTTGAGGATTTTTCTATAATGTATATGGATCTGATAGTGCAGGTTGAGGCTGAGGACTTGTCCCCAAAGGTACATTAGATATCCCCAGTGGTCGCTAGCAATTTGGAGACCAGTTTGGATTTTGAGAGGTGGAGACATATGACTGGGATTGATAGGGATTGCCTTGCGAAATAGGAGTAAAAGGAGAATTTGGCTAGCCATTACTCGGAAAGGATTGTGTTGGCCAGGATGCCATAGGAAATGGTTGAGTTTTCCAATTTGGGTAAGGTGATTGGCCTTGCCATGCTGTCCCAAGATTTTGTTGCTGATTAAATTGTGAAGAAGGAAAGAAATGGGATGCATCTTGTGACGTATCTGTAAGTTTAGCCTACCACTATCAACACTGGTTCATTAGGTATACCGGTTTTGTTTCTTCTTCTGCTTCCTTCAATACTGTTTTCAGCCCCGGCAATGATGGACAATGTTCAGTGTCATGATCTTTAGTACATATAGTGCACGTCTGTACCATGTCTTATGGGCATTCCTGTTGGCTATGATTCTTTCGACAACATGGATAGAAGATGGCCAAGTTTTGTTATGCTAAGGCTTGATTTTGTTTAGCCTGCAAGATGTCCAGCTACGTTGTAAGGGTGCCCAGGATGTCTATTTTGAAATGTTCTAGTAGGTTACTAATCTCCATTCATGTTATGCCGCCACTATGTGGTTTTCTTCCCCTGTTCATGGACCTCAGCTTCCTGCTCTAAGGCATGTGCTTCCTCGTGAACACCTGATACACAAGCGGACAATATCATCATAATCTTCCTAAGAAATATCTCCTTTTCCCATTAAATTTAGAGTTTCTAACCATTCTTCTTTCATTCCTTTAATTAAGATAGCTCTTATGACTTATTTAGGTAAGGTGGTGTGTCGAGACCTGTGCAAAGTATAATTAAACCATTCTACATATTCTTCGAGTGCTTCATTATCTTTTGCAGTCATCTTAAAAATTTCATCTTTTAGCTCCCCAGTCTTACAAAAGTCTTGATATCTTGTGAGGAAGGAGGTTTTCATACTGTCCCAAGAATTAATATTTCATCCACCCATACCCATGAACCATCTTAAGGATGCTCCTTTCAGAGTGGAAGGGAGCAACTTTAGCTTTTGGGGGTCAGTGGTGTAGTCATACCCTCTGCAGAGGACTTCAAACTCAAACAAGAAAGCTGTTATAGACATTTTTGTGCCCTACAACTCCAAGCATGAAATGTCCATAAACCAAGGGCTCCTAAGTCCCTAAAAGTGTTGTTCTAACCCCTAAAGGAACAAGGTCAACATATTACAGCTTCTCCCAGAAGTTCTCCACCAGAAACTGCTCAGAATTGGTCAAAACAGGATCATTGCAGCTGCTCCATTGGCTAAGTGCGTTGCATCTCACCTAGATACACTGTGAGGGTGTGTTGCATTTCAAAACTCCCTTCTGTGGGGTGCGATGGGCGAGAAATGACAAATGGCAGTGTCATTCCGCGAGGTGGAGAGGCAATGGAAGCTTCCAGAATCTTCTCCTGTGACACTTGCCTCACTGAATTCGACCAAGGATGAGTAAGAGGCCCTCAGTCTCCAAGTGGAAGCAAGAACTGACAGAGAGAAGACACTAATCAAATCACAAGCAGACTCATCCCCCTTACAGATATCTATATATGGATCCCTCATCCCAGAGATCTGGAGGCTGGAATTTTGCATATTGTAAGGAATTGTTGTTGGTTTCTAGAGACAAACATCAGATTGTTGGGTGATCTAAGCTTTGTTTGAGGTGAAGAGGGGCTTCTTTGCTGGGAGGTTGATGCTGGGTTGGAACCACTGGTTGTAACTCCTCCTCGATCTTTTCTTGTTTATCAATAAAAGCTATTTGAGTTTCCTCCATGCTTTTGTATCATTGATGCTTGTTACATTTGTATGGTCAATTTAAATCTGATCCTAAGTTGTTTATGAATATAGATCCATGTCTTTGTGTAGTGCTATGCTTCTGTGATCTTACAAGTACTTTGTGAAGCTGGGCGTGCTAGGGAGCAGGTAGCTAGAGACTATCAAAGAACAGAGGGATCGAATCAAAGGATTAGTGCAAGACAGAGGTTGGTTCTTTCTATTCCTCTCTATCTATAATTCATAAAAGGAAATACAAAAGTAGCTTTTCTCTGTTTGTTTCTAAGGAAGCTGTCACACCTTAATGGGATAGAGCAGTTCTAAATAGACACTTTTCCCTGTAACAAAAGCATCATGATCCTTTGTGATCATCCCATGAAAAGTTGGGATGCTCTACAGAGGAATAGCCTTCATGGGGGTATTGGCCACTTGGTCAACTATGGGATACTCCAATGTCTAGGTTTGACCTTGAGGTGTCTAGTTTTCCATTTGGTCAAAGATGTGCCAATAACCTTCAGGTATTTCAAGGGGTGCTTCTTGAGTAAGTGGAGGATTAACAACCCGAGTTGGTTTTGCAACACTGCCTAGATCTGGGATCATAGGAGACCCCTATTCAGACAACCGTGGTTCTCCCTTAGCAGTCCCACTAGTTTCTCCTTCTCCTTCTCTTAAGTTACAAGATTTTCCCTCTTGTAGAGGATCAAAATGTAAACTTGCTGTAGCTTGAAGACTCTATTCAGATCCTCTAATTTGGATTTGAATCTTAGAGTAAGCTACAGATGGTGAGCCTGTTGCTTGAGGGATTACAGTAGGACTTTTTCCATATATTGCCTAGAATCCTACTGACGCTTGAGACTCTGCTTTTCTTAGGATTTCATTTATAAAGGTTGTTCTCCCAAGGTTCACTGATCCTTTGGGTTTTGTGGATTTAGGTAGGGGGTTCATCTCTTTTTTTATCTTTATATTCCTAGTTATTCATAAAAACCCATTCCTATTTAACCTCTAAGCTTTTGCAAAAAAGCGGGCTGGTAAGCAAGAACTTTACTTGATAGGTACACACGTTCTTACCTTCCATTTTTAAAACCCAATTATTTCACAACTAGATAAAAATGAAATCACTTGAAACAATCTCCCCAACAACGACGCAAAAATGTTGGTGCACAAAGATGTCCTTTTACATGCAATCTTAATTCCTACATTAATTGTCAACCCAAGGTAAGTATTTTTATCTCAACAGTGTCAATACAATATATGCAGTGAATTCAGAGTTTATCTAATGGTAAATCGTTGCAATCACTAATAACTATCTCTTCATCTCAATACACACAATTCTGAAATAAATAACTAAGGAATAAATAACTCAGAAAGAATTCTTAACACAGTCTGCAATTCTGTTTAACTTATTCTGAAATCAAATGAATCTGAATGCGAATGCAAAGAATCACGCTTGGAAACATTTAAATAGAATTAAGACTAACTCAGTCAATCAAGAAAGGGAACTATAACAACTAAACATCAATGATAATATATAGAAAATCCAAATTGAAAAACAAATCCTATTTAAATGGCAGTCTCAATTGAACGACAAATCCTAATTGAATGAGAATCTCAATTGAATGGCAAATGATAGTTGAATAGCAAGCAAGCATATAACGGTAAATGATCTCTAAGCAACAATTGATCTATGTAAGAAAATCATGGAAATCGATTAATGCTATCTCTAAGATCTATGGTAACATCACTCAAAATGAACATCAATCTACTACTGAAACTAACATAACTAATCCAATCAAAGCATTACTCAGATATATCACACGACTAAGTCTGGATCTAAATGAACAATAGTATGAATCAGAATCATCAATATCCACAATAAGTGAAATGATATCAACTAAACATTAACAACCAATAAAGACTAAGTAAAAATATTATAACACAAGAAAGCAATACAACTTCTCTTGACCGGGCCCAAAGTTGCCAGAAGTCTTTACTAAGAAATACTCAAAATATAGGTATGGATCAAATGCAGTCTTTATTCATTAATATAAGTAACAAGATTACAACATCACTGAGATAACAATATTATATGTCTCCAAAAGAATAATTACAAATTATGGAATTCTGAACTCTGAACTCGTTTGCCTTTCGACCTTATATATAACATTAAAAGAGTAAACTAGATAAGAGCGAATCCTCAGGAACAGGGGATCCTGAGGATTTCGCTATACATAATATGATCTTGTCATGAAATAGTATCAGTCTACCTGGTCTCTCACTGTCTTGCCTGCCTCAGACACTGTTTTTTCCTTTTATGGCCTGGTGCTGCTACGTCGATTGAACGACTATTAACCAATCTACATCTTCTGCACACAAGGATAGTAAAAAGTCAGTTTCTCATGCTATATTTATCTAATTTGTTACCAAGTATTTTTATCCAACTTTAGCTATTATTTCCTTTATTTTGATCCATAAATAGAGATATCCATGTAAGGATAAATGTTGAAATAAGCTATTTGCAAAGAGAAAACATACCTTTTTCCTAACCCAACAACTAGTTTGACATCCTGACTCACCAACTGAAGGAATAGGTAACAAGAGCTCGACAACTGTCCAAAGGTAAGAAAGGAGAAATCTATATGTCTGCCTACATTGTGGATGCAATCTGTGCCCGTCAGGAGTTCCTGGGCTTGACGTGGGCATGGAAATTGACAAAGAACTCTATGAATTCTTATTGTAATATGTTGTCCAAACGTAGCTTCATAGGAGTTATCACACAACTATCCGATAATTTTGTCATCCCGGTGTACAAGATGATATTTGAACAGGATCCACCCTGCATGTCGAAGGCAGCAATGGAGGCACTGATTGATATAGCAGATTGGTATGCCTCACCGTTCGACACCTTTGTACAAATGTATAGCGCAAAGAAACCTCCGCTTGTTATACTAAATTTTTCCTTGGACAAACTTGTCATGCATAAAGTATCATATCACATCTCAGCAGGATTTTCAGCTAGGCTGCATCGGAAGAAGAAGGAACCTTAGCCTACTCTTCCATTGCGGATCGGGTTATACAAGATACATACTTTCAAGCATGTAGATTCGAAGCAGAGGAGATGAATAAATATCCATTCGACACCCTAAGTTATAATCTGTATGACTCGCATTTTCTTGTGAAAGACCACTGCGTGAGAGTATAGTTTACTTGGATCCACGGGGCATGTCATTGGTCAGAGGAAGACCCATGGAGATATTGTTATAGCTTCTCTAGGCCCAATGAATTGGTTGGCATCGCTGTGGAATGGTTAACAAAGCAACATGAAGAAGCATCCTAGAGAGCACCAGTAGCAGAGGTAAACATACCAATGCGTGACAAGGGCAAGAGGAAGATTGTCGACAACATGGAGGAGGAACATAGCTACAAGTTTCGAGCAGACCCACTTGTGCAAAAAGAAACTTTGGCAATAGAGGTGAAGAGGCAACAATGCGACAAGAGGAACGTGTAAAGGCAGAGAGAAAAAAATAGAATGGAGGAGATGGAGAAGGAGTTGCATGAGTTGAAGGAGCAAATCCGGAAGGAATAAGAGCTGCGTAGATAGGAGAAGGAAGCGCACAAGGAACAGGTACAACAGGGGGCACAACATGTACAGATAGATGAAACTAAGTTCGTACAGGTAGTAGACTCGTCAAAACAACTGGCGCCAAGCAGACAGGGTGAACAGTCGCAGGAGTAGGAATTCACTCAGGAGATAGAGCAAGCACTTGAACAAATGGATACACATATGTAGCAACAGGAGTTAGAGCAAGACATCGACCTCATGCATCACCACCAAGAGGTCCACCCACTAGATTCATCACATCTAGAAGAGGAGCAAGTCCCAAGTGACCAAGGAGACACTAAAATCCTTAGAGACAATCTGGAGGGAGAGATGCACAACATCTCATTCTATGAGTCCCATCATAGAGTTGTGCAATCTTGCAGAGTGTGGACTTCAGATGATTATACGTATCCTATGTAGTTTGAGGAATGAGTAATTGTGTTTGACGTGCACAAGAATGCAGAAACATTGGCCGATGCCACCAGAGCATATGTTGAAGCCACTAGCTCGAGTGTTCACTTCTTGATAGCTGAGAATGAGCGAATGGCTAAGGAGTTACAAACGGCCAAGCAGGGAGGAGAATTGGTTGCAGCGTCCGCCTGAGCAGAGTTGAAGAAGGAAATATTGGATGAAGTATTGTCCCTTGACACAGTCAAGCGGGCGCTGTATTCCATGTTTGGTACTGTACATAAGGTAGTTGTCCATCTCAATGGTTGGCAACAATGATGTGCTAGAAGAGCACGTATCTTCTCAAACATGCATGCTATTGTTGATTACATGAAAGCATGGACAATGAGATACAAGGGAGCCCCGCTACATTTGCCTAAGATGATGAAGCCCAAAGCGGTCAAGTTGAAGGCACGCATCCGGAGTCAGATCTAGAACTATTAAGATCTCCCATAGCTCATCACTAGTCTACATGCTTCCCATGTACGTGTATTCAAGAGTATGGATGTTGTTGTGCACGCACATGTGATCCCATCTATTGGGACACTCACCAAGGCGAAGACAAAGGCACATGTCTAATTGGAAATTGACTCATACTTTGATGAGTTGATGTGCATAGACATCAGCCCAAACTTGGTGATTAGTGCAGACACCATGCACAAGTATGTTGCTTGTCTGGCCGCACTCAAGACAATGATGTGCATGCTATCAGACAAGTTGGACAGAGGAGCCCGAGTAGTGTACCTAGATGTGATGGAGGGAAGAGTTCGTTTCCAGAAAGATGTCACCTTAGAGTACATGGATACCATCGTGGACTACTGAGCTTGGAATCAGTTCGCTATTGTCAATCACCATGAGGATGTCAAAGAGCTGGTCTTCCAATAGTTGTCCAAGTCATAGTGATGTCTTTCATGGCTTGCTCAAGCCTATTTTGTCTCACATGGGTACAAGTGCAGATTGTATGTAATTTCTTATCAAGTGTAAGTTCAAGTTTCGATAGTTGGATGTAACAGTCATAGAGTAGATGAAGAGTCATGAGGGTAGTTGAACTATCACAAAGGGTAATGTCAAGGGCCACCCCACCCTTTACTATATATAGTCCCTCATAACTCATTGTAGAGGCTTTTGGTCAGCCAAGCTTCCAATAGGAATATCTTAGAGAAAGCTTGGATAATATTGTAACAAGCCTTGCCTTCTCCATTGTGCAGAGCTAGTATATCTCTTTGAAGGAGCTGGTGGTTGTGACTATAATGTTTTTTTATCGGAACTAGTGGTTGGAGATGGATGTATTGTATGACCGAAACTTACACTTGTTAATATAATAGAGACAACACGTTTCATGCATATGTCATATTGTATTCCAACTATCTTGTTTACTCTAAATGATATATGTATTTGTTTGCTTATGCATGTATGTATGGAATATTCTGTATAAGTATGTGTGAATCTTATTGATGTGTTGATTGGTTTAAACATCAATTTGGATTACTTGCTAACTTGATTTCCAACTGGTGATGCATCTTTGCTCATGTGTTCCCTTCCAAGCTGCGTACTATTACAGGTTTCCAAGGGGCGCACTCATCCCACTTTCCATGTGTTAGAACCATTCATGCACCTTCCTTGACTCGCTACAGCTGTCACACCTTTGTTACCAACATGGAAATCTTACTTGCCTCTGTGTGAAACCAAGGTCAAGGCGATACCGTATGACCCACTGCTGGGACTCCTACACCAAAGAGTTTGAGGTCTAATTGGGACTTCTTATCGAGGAGATCCCCTAACATGTTGGCAGGTTCAACATCGTCAACATTTATGGTGCTAGGAGGAGGGCCAGATGATAAGTTTTGTCCTCTCATCCTGTTTTGAACCTTTGCACATCTATCATAGAGTCTTCCACAATCAACCCTCCACAATGTTTTTCACATGCCGAACCTCTTCACATCACAAGGGAGTTTTTTGATCTCTTGTTCAAATACACGTATGATGGTGAAGGCGAAGTGACCTGGCCTGTGTTCTTACATGACTTCCTTTCCATGCTTGACAAGGAAGTTGGATGTTCTAATGAACACGCTAGTCTAGTGTTTGCATACAAACTCTGCAAATCCACACTACGGTGGCTCTGCAGCCTACCAGCTGCTAGCATGCACTCACTTGAGCATTTATGTGATCTCATTGAAGATACTTTCCATCATTTCAATCTAGAACATCTTGAACACAAACTGTTACAACAACGGAAGGCTCCACATGAATTGACTATGGATTTTTGGTAGTGATTCCATGATTTGTAGTTTGAAGCTCCAAAAAGCTAGATGAAATTTCCTTATCTTTGGGATAGATCGAGTATTGTCTTAACAAATCAGTTCATCCCAAGAAGAAATATGAGCCCAAGACTTGCTCAACATACTTCAGTGATGGAGCTGCGCAATCACAGATAGATACGGTCACTATCACTAGTGACTATCTGTCGTCCCCTCACCAAACAGCTCCATCACTGTAGAGTGGTGCAGGAGAATAGGAACACACATCTGTTCAACTGTCACATCTTCCCAACATCACTTCAAATAATTTTCACGCAGATTTGGTGGTGATTTCATCGAGCTGTCATACACATTTTGTACCAAAACCTTCGTCTTTGTACTCAGACGATCTTATGGATGATACTGTCTTATGTTCTTCCATTCCAGACTCTACACTTATTGTGAATGAGGATCATGCCTTTGACGGAGTTGGTGTTGCACAAACAGCATGCGTTGTCATTCATAAAGAGTATGATTGGGAGCTTGAGAATCAACACTTGGCGAAGGATGACTCCCTTCTGTCTGAGCCCCCTCTGTTCTTTCCTGACATATTTGGTGAACCTGCCATCCATGATTTCACATGTGTATCTTCATCTATAGATGCACCCATTATTGAGCACTCGCAGGACACATCGGATGTCAATCCATCATCCAACAACGGAGAGGATAAATTATTCATTGAAATCCACTTGATTTTTCATCTGATTTTTTTGGAAACACAGAGGATGAATTTGTTTGCTTCTCATTTACCCCTCTGTTTGATTTATCAGATCGTGAGGATGCCGATGAAATCATTGATTTTTATGATCGTAGTTGTCATGATCCATTTACTCCCATATTCGATCACAATGATGATTCTATCATAGTTGATTTTTCGAAGCCACCTGTTTATGATGATCTATCTGACAAAAAATTCGAAACCCCACATACTGTTGAGGCACTTGAGCCCTAGTTGATGGTTATGTTAGGCCCTCACTGTGCTGAGGTTGGTTTCACTTTTGATCTGGAAATTTTTGAAACACCCGAGGCTCCTCATCACTCATCTTTATGCATTGAAGATCAATCTCACACATAGATCATACTTCCTCCACTCAGACTACATGATCCCATCACTCATGCATTGGAGGAATCTTACATTGCAATTACACATGCACGACGCAAGTTATCTTTGTTTCTTTCATTTACTTTCATGTCACAATCAAGAGTATGTGTATGCTTCACAACTGCACGCAATGTCACACAACACTGTGATAAGTCCTCGGACTGCATGTCATGTACTTGCACTCACTTATGTCCGGTGGACAAATTTAAACATGGAGTGCGTTTGTATTCATTTTTATATCTTTCATGTTTGTTGGTTTGCACAACTGGGTTGCTCACAGACCATGCCTTCACCAACATGGGTCAACCAATGCGCCAGTGGCTGCATTGGAAGTATCACTTCACGTGATCAGGACCATGCACCGTTAGCTTAGGAGTAGCAGTAGTGTTTGCTTTCATTTTGTTTGATTGCATGCTTGTTTTCTTACTTGATTTTTCTATTTGTTTGTTTAATTCTTGTTTGCTTACTTTGCTTTCAATTTTTCTTCTGCTTTCACTTTGTTTTGTTCGTTTTCTTATTTTTTCATAGGTAAGTTTCGCATGAGACCGTGCGCAACTCTTGAAATAAGCTGGATAAAATAAAAGAGGCCTTATGCAACTATCACTACTTGGTTGTCTGTCATCCTACCTCTGTATGAAGAAATTGTTACTTTTAGTCCATGATACGTCGATGGAAAATACGTACTGTTCGAAGTGAACCTTGGTGAGAACATAAGGCTTGCGCACTAGCTAGTGTCACCTACTCTAGTCGGTTGTTTTTGGGTTAACACTTGGCAGCCCAGTCAAGTAGAGTACGGTGTGGGGAAAACCTTAACAATCACGTCAGAGGTATATAATAAACTACTACTCTAGAACAACCTCTTCTAATCTCAATAAGTCGGGATCCCTCTTCCACCTCTGAAATGAATAAGTGCTATGCACAATTTTGAAAATGGAAGATGAAAAAATGAAAAGTGAAAAATTTCAAAAATAAAAAATGAATAAGGTGAAAGAAGAGACTTTCTTCCTGCGCAGAGAGGTGATGCAAGTAACTCTGCCATGGTACTGACCAAGCTCGCTGGCAGTAGAGCGATGCTTGTGTTCCTGCATGACTTCACCGGGGTACTATCCAGGCCTACTGGCAGTGGAGCAACACCAGAGTTAAAACTAAGAATCTGACGACTATACTGCTTGTGCACCAATATACCCCTCAACCCCAATCAAAACAACTAGTTGGATTAGCTTGGAATGTGTGTCAATCAACCAAGAGCTTGGCAGATGATACATCTTACAATCAAGCAAGTGTGGAAACCAAGACAAACTGAGAACTGAAAAAAACTTCCAAAGGTTTTAGAATTGCTTTTCACGAACAAGGTCCATTCAGAGAGCTGGAGTTCTACCAGTGTGTCACCAAGTGTTGTAGCGACTACAACCACCCTGCAACATTTTTCCTTAGCTTCGTTTTGGAGCCTCCCTACCTACCATCCTCAACAACATGTCTTTCATTGTCAAGTACACAAGCTTCAGTGGTCTTCTAGCATATTTCCAGCCTGTGAATGATAGCTTGTTGCATCCCCCTCACAGGCTATTTCTCTGGACTTGGTTTAGCTATAGGTTGAGCATCTCCCTCAAGAAATTGCAAAATTCTGGAGGAGAACCCTCCTTCCTTCCAGAAATTTCACAATCCTGTATGGTAGCCTCCTGGGCTCCAGAATTGTACAATCCTTCTTGTTAACCTTCACTGGGAAAATTGCGCAATCCAGCCTAGCAGGATTGCTCAGCCCAGAAATTGCACAATTCTGGGCAGCCATCCCAACTCTCTCCCAGAAATGAGCAAATTTTCCCCTCAGCAGAGTAGGCTATTGCATGTGCCATTGGGTTGACTGTTTCAACCAGGGACTAAGAAAAACTGACTTGCATGCATGGGCTGCTTTTTCCTGAAATAACACAAAGCAACATGCAAAAAGCATCCCTAGATTTTAGGGAGCTATTTTTAGCATCTGGATGTTACATGCAAAGATCATTTTAGAATCTTTCCTCCAAGTGTCGCATTTTCCTAGATCTGTGGCATGCGCGTCATGAGCCTCAAGCTTATTTATTCGACACTTCAGAGCTCACTTATTCCCATTGATCTTGGAGCTCTGACATCCCATAACACATCCAGGAGTCTTCGACACATCCAACTCATCTATTTTTGGGTAAGTCTTCTTAACTTGTCTTTTGCACCATTTTTTTCGCTTTTCGTGCTTTGGTTTGTGTGAGAGCTGTTTTCTTGATTTCTGTGAACACTTTCTATCGTTTACATGCATACTAGCTTGTACTAGCACTATTTTTTTTTTCGTTAGCATCTGACTGTTGTCACATGCATAAAAATGTTTTGCACGAAAGGGCACAGATTCAACGACTCACTTCACCCACATGCATGTTGTACCATTTTTTGAATCTTTCATTCACTATTTGCATGCATGATCATTCACTCCTTCTTACACTCAGTATCACCATACATTCACATTCACATTTTCTTTCAGTTTCCCATGGGCGGGTCTAGGCAGCCTTGGCTCAGACTCTGCCTCACCAAGACAACATTGCACAATCCTAAGAGGGAAGGCTTTGCCTTCCTCTTAGAAAATGCACATTTATGCCTAGTGACTGTCCTCCAGTCTTGCATTGCATAATTTTGAGGGGCAACTACTGCTGGCCTAGAAAATTGCAAAATGCAGTCACTGGCCTACAATCATTTCCAACTGAAATTGTGCATTGCGCAATCCCAACAACCAGCAGGAAAGTATGGATTGTGCATTATGAAATTCCAACAACTAGCCATCCCCCCAACAACCTAGACTACCTTTTACGTAGTTCTAGTAGCCAGCCTCCTAGAACAAATTGCGCAATCCTTGGCAGGCAATCCCCAAGTATTTTGCATGCCATTTCTCAAATTTTCTTTGGTTTTAGCTGACAAATTTCTTTCCATGCATGTCTCTATATCTCCAGATCTAGAAAGTGCTTGTCCATCTCTCAGCAGTTCAGGATCAATGGCCTTCAAGAGAGCAGGATCAGAGGACGCTGACATAAGTGCAACTAGAGTAGTAGTTGAGCGAGTGTTTACAAGTTTTCTGATCTATGAAGATACCAAGCTGATTGTAGATAAGGACATCAAGATGAAATGGGAAGAGGTCAATGATGCATTTGCAGGAAAATTTAGGGATGACCTTGAAGACTGCAAAGTCTATGTGAACATCCAAAAATCTGGATTGTATCGGATTGCATTAAGGTATCCTGTGCACGGACATGATACATTGGATCATCTCGCACACTGACCTTGAGAAGACGACTTTGAGCAATGTTAGCGGGATGAAGATTTCTACCTTCAGGGCACAAGATTATGAATAGATGTATCATATGTTAAAGCCCGTGATCACCATGGAGACTCCCTTCAACATACCAAGTAGCAATGCCAACTCTAGAGATATCTTGAATAACTGGGTGAAGGAGCCGACTAAATGCAGGATGACACCCAACCAAGTCTACAAGACGAAGATACTCTGGAAGTCGTATCAATATTTGGTCATATTTTCATTTCGTTTGTATGTCCAAGAAAGCACAGAAATATTGCCACATAATTGGGTGATCGCGTTGGACCAACGGGCTAGAGAATGCAAAGCATGCAACTGGTCCAACATGTTGGCTCATCGACTAAAGGAATAGGTAACAAGAGCTCAATAGTCACCCAAATGTTAGCAAGAAAAAATATATATGTCTGCCTACATCTTGGATGCAATCTGTGCCTGTCAGGAGTTCCCGGGTTTGAAGTGGGCATGGAAATTGGTGGAGACATCTGTGAACACTTATTGTAAGATGTTGTCCGAATGCAACTTCAGAGGAGTTATCACACAATTGTTCGATCATTTTGTCAACCCAGTGTACAAGATGATATTTGAACAGGATCCACCCTACATGTTGAATGAAGAAATGGAGGCACTGATCGATATAGCAGATTAGTATGCCTCACCATCTGACACCTTCATACAGATGTACAAAGCAGAGAAGCCTCCGCATGTTCTACTGAAGTTTTCCTTGGAACAAATCGTCATGCAGGAAGTATCATATCACATCTCGACAGCTTTTTCAGCTATGCTACACCGGAAGAAGAAGGCACCTTGGACCGCTCTTCTATTGTGGATTGTGTTATATGAGATACGAACTTTCAAGCATGTGGATGTCGAAGTGGAGGAGATGAATAAAGATCCATTCGAAGCTTGATGTTACAATCTGTATGACCCACATTGTCTTGTGAAAGACCACTGCGCAAGAATACAATTTACTTGGGTCCACGGGGCATGTCATTGTCCAGAGGAAGACCCATGGAGATATTGTTACAACTTGTCTAGGCCCAATGAACCGGTTGGAATCATTGTGGAATGGCTAACAAAGCAGTGTGAAGCAACATCCCGGAGAGCACCAACAATAGCAACAACATAGGTAAAGATACTAGTGCGTGACAAGGGAAAGAGGAAGATTGTCAACAACATGGAAGAGGAAAAAAGCTGCAAGTTCTGAGTAGACCCACTTGTACAGAAAGAAACTTTGGCAATAGAGGCAAAGAGGCATTAACATGACAAGAGGAATGTGCAAAGGTAGAGAGAAATAAAAAAATGGAGGAAATGGAGAAGGAGTTGCATGAGTTGAAGGAGAAACTCTGGAAGGAACAGGAGCTATGTAGATAGGAGAAGGAAGCGCAACAGGAATAGGTACAACAGGGGGCACAACATGTATAGATAGATGAAACTACTTTTGTACAGGTAGTAGAATCTTGAGAATAGCTGGCACCAAGAAGACAGAGTGAAAAGTCGCAGGAGAAATACTTCGCTGAGGAGATAAAGCAAGCACTTGAACAGATAGATACGGATATGGAGCAACAGGAGTTAGAGAAAGACATCGACCTCATGCCTCACCACCAAGAGGTTGACCTACCAGCTTCACCACATCCAGAAGAGGAGAAAGTCTCAAGCAACCAAGGACACACTAAAATCCTTGGAGACAATCCAGAGGGAGATATGCACAGCATCTCATTCGATGAGTCCCAACATAGAGTTGTGAAATCTCGCAGAGTGTTGACTCCAAATGATCATACATCTCCTATGCAGTTTTAGGAAGGAGTGATCATGTCTCACATGCGCAAGCATCCAATAACATTGGACAATGCCACCAGAGCATATGCCGAAGCCACTAGCTTGAGTGTTTGCTTCTTGATAGCTGAGAATGAGTGAATGGCTAAGGAGTTACAAATGAAAAAGCAGGGAGGAGAATTGGTTGTAGCATCCACCCAAGCAGAGTTGAAGAAGGAAATACTGGATGAATTGTTGTCCCTTACACAGTCATGCAGACATTGTATTCAAAGTTTGGTATCATGGATAAGGCAGTTGTCCATCTCAATGGTTGGTAACAACGATGTCCTAGAAGAGCACATATCTTATCAAACGTGCATGCTGCTATTGATTACATGCAAACATGGATAATGAGATACAAGGGAGCCCTACTACACTTGCCTAAGATGATGAAACCTAGAGCGGTCAAGCTGAAGACATGCATCCAGACTCATATCTGGAACTATGACTATCTCTCGTAGCTCATTACTAGTCTATAGGCTTCCCATGTAGACACTCACCCAAGTGAAGACAAAGGCACAAGTCCGAGTGGAGCTTACTTTGTACTTTGACAAGATGATGCACATAGCCACTAGCCCAGACTTGGTGATCAATGCAGACACCATGCACAAGTATGTTGCTGGTCAGGTCGCACTCAAGACAATGATACACATTCTATCAAATGAGTTGGAAAGAGGAGCTTGAGTAGTGTACCCAAACGCTATGGAGGCAAGAGTTCGTTTCCAGAAAGATGTCACCTTAGAGTACATGGACACCATCACAAACTACCGATCTTGGCATCAGTTTGCTACTGTCAATCACCATGAGGATGTCAAAGAGCTGGTATTCCAACAGTTGTTCGAGTCATAGTGATGTCCTGCATGGCTTGCTCAAGTCTTTTTTGTCTCACATCGGTACATGTTCAGATTGTATGTAATGTCTTGTCAAGTGTAAGTTCAAGTATCGATAGTTGGATGTAACAGTCATAAAGTAGATGAGGAGTCATGAGGGTAGTTGAACTATCACAAAGGGGAATGTCAAGGGCCACCCCACCCTTTGCTATATAAATGCCCTCATAACTCATTGTAGAGGCTTTTGGTTAGCCAATCTTCCAATAGGAATATCTTAGAGAAAGCTTAGACAGTATTGTAATGAGCCTTGGCTTCTCCACTGTGCAAAGCTAGTATATCTCTTTGGAGGAGCAGGCAGTTGTGACTGTAATGTTTCGCTATTAGAACTAGTGGTTGTACATGGATGTATTGTATGACCGAAACTTATACTTCTTAATATAACAGAGCCAACACATTTCATGCATATATTGTATTATATTCCAACGATGTTGTTTAATGTAAATGATATATGTATTTGTTTGTTTACACATGCATGTATGAACTATTTTGTATATGTATGAATCTTACTGAAATGTGTTGATTGGTTTAACCATCACTTTGGATTGCTTGCTAACTTGCATTCCAGCTGGTGATGCATCTTCGCTTGTGTGTTCCCATCCAAGCTGCGTACTATTACAGGTTTCCAAGGGGCGCACTCACCCCACTTTATGTGTGTTAGAACCATTCATGCACCTTCCTTGACTCGCCACAATTGTCACACCCTTACTACCAACAGGGACATCTTACTTGCCCATGTGCGAAACTGAAATCAAGGCGATAATGTATGAACAACTACTAGGACTCCTACACCAAATGGTTTGAGGTCTAATTGGAACTTCTTACTAGGGAGATCCCTTGACATGTTGGCTGGTCCAACATCGTCAACAAGGTCCCATGAAATCCACAAGTTCCTTACAAATATAACACCTACATTTCTAAGCTCCAAGAGACTCAAACATGCACACATGCAGCAGGTTTACCCAACCGACCACAAAAATTGAGGTTTACTCCAAAACCAAAAAAAAGGTATTGAAGACGACCAATCAAACTATTGTCAGAACCAACTTCCTTGCTATCCCCCAATTCTTTCAAAAAACTTAGTGGTTCCACTCCAACCTATGTTTACCAAGCATTCCATAAGTTCCATACAAATATAATACCCACATTTCTAAATTCCATGAGACTCAAATCCTACACAGACACGCACGCAAGAGGTCTACCAAACCAACCACAGTAACTGTGTTCCCATCACCATGCACTTGGCGAGACTTGATCTTTGTACCACAACACGCCTTAGATACAAATCATACCCCACAAATTATGTAATTTTGTGCTCAGGGAGGTTCTGAGTTCGAACCCTATTATGCAAAAACACAAAGAGTATAGTTGAAGAGAGATGAGCTTATGATATTGTTGCATGTGCACTACCCAACTCCTAGTAGCATGCCTCTCCGTCCAGTGGCTAAGGTTCAAAACAACCATAATGACAATGACCGGAATTTGAGAATAAAAATAGCAGTGGCCCTCGCTAAACGACTCCACTCCTTCAACAAATGACTCCCCTGTGCTTTGATACCATGGTGTTGGAAGGAGGGGCCTGAAATGATGCTACAACATTCCTATTTATCCACACAAGAAACTGAAATAACAACACAAAAATAGTGTAACAACAACAATAGAAAATAAAGTAACCTAAAACTCTATTCATTCATTATTGAAAACTGCCAAAAAAACCAAGAATACAACAACAGATACAAAGGGACTAAAATACAAACTTTCATCTAGAAGTCTCAGTTCACTCACTGGCTGCATTGACTACTCTTTTGGAAGCAGGGGCTTGAAATGATCCTACAATATTCCTATTTATCCACACAAGAGACTGAAAACAACAACACAAAAACAAAGTAACCACAACAACAAAAAATAGAGTAACCTGAAGCTCTATTCATTTCATTATTGAAAACTGCCAAAAAACCAAAAATGCAACAACATATACAGAGGGACTTAAAAAAGAGCTTCATCTAGAAGTCTCAGTTCATTGATAGGTTGGATTGATTGCTTTAATGACCAAAGGAGAAATGACAAAGAGATATTACTGCTACATTGAAATCATTTAGTGTTGAGTTCACAGTGCCCCCACATAGATAAATCATAAGAATTTAATTGATTAGAAAATATAACAGAGTTCAGAGCTAACGGATTTCATAACTCCCACATATTGATTGCGAATATTTACGAAAATAAATAAGATCTCGTAGTTTGAATCTAACTGGTTTCATAACTAAAAACAAAAATAAGGATTTGTATATAGCCATAGTTTGGCTCACCTGGTACCAATGAATGTCGATCATCTTCAGAGCTACCATGATCAAAGTTAAGAACATAACCTAAAATACCATGTTTGAATCTGAACTATAATGATAACATTGCTTTGTTCATTCTTTTCAATGTTGCCTTAACCTTGTCGATGACATGATGCCTCCTAGTTATTCTTCTACAACATCCCAACTTGAAGTGATCAACATCGTCAATTACAAAACCTCTATACACAACAATTTTTGGCGCTGACCCCACCCCAATCAAATTGGGGAGGCTTTCCATGCCTGCTCAAAGGTACAACCCCTTTCTGATGTGAGTGTTTTCCACAGTCAAATTAATTAAGGATTTGATAATAAAGCTCGATGAAAGGATATCCCATAATGACAATGAAATCTACAGATTTGAGATTGTTTTAAGATCCCTGTGTTTTCATGGGAGGGAATGAAGAATTGAAAACACTTGAGAAAACTGTTATCAAAATTGTCACAAGATACAACATGCTCAAAAAACTTATCCAAAATGGAGGGTTTGTGTTTTATAATATAATAGATTTAAGTGTATGTGAATAATCAATCAATAACAATATTACTTTCACTCTCATTACTTGCACTAATACGATTTAAAATTTAATTCATACCTTTCACATTATACAATATTTTTAATTCATACCTTCACAGAATCCAATAATTGAGTTGCCAACCATTAATCCCTGCACAATGTATATATTTCCGATGTTAATGTTGAAAATGCCTAGATGCGAAGGTCGTACAAATCTTTGCGTTTTTATTCACATTTAAAAATTGCTGAAAATAAGTAGCTTGTTGATGGGTATTAAATGAGTGGGGTCGTATATATCCACTAATGGATGGGTATTAAATGAGTGGGGTCATATATATTTACCGATGGATGGGTATTTACTGTTGGATTTTGGCAGGGCAGTTATCCAACTGTAAGTATATACAACCCTGATTCATTTAATGTCCATTGGCAAACTACATATTTGTTTCCCTTAAAAATTAAACTGCTTATAAAACATACCACACACAATATCCAAACAACTTTGAAATTCAAAAATTTTCTAAATTTAACTACCACAATGTTTTTATTATTTAAAATAAATTTTTGGGAATTCACATGTTGTGAAGGTCAATTATGGAATAGTAAAAGTCAATCATGTAGTGAAATTTTATTGGAAAATAAATCAAATTGGGTAAAATGTAATTTTTTTTTTAATATAGAAAAGTTTTAATATTTAAATAATAAATTATTTTTAATATAATACATATAAAATTTAAAAAATACATCAAATTAATTATATATTTATTTTTAATTCACTACTCTATATCTTTTTAATTTTTTACTATGTTACCTTAATCATAGCAATTATCTACCTATCATGACTATAGTCATGATAACCATATTAATTTATCTATATGTACAATTGTTATATTTTCCTTTTGATACCTTGAACTTGTATTTTTTATGTTTTGCATTTGTACCTACAAATGAAACAATTATTAAATTAATATCGTTACTCACATATCAACCAATTAAAAGTGTAATTTAACTTAGCCTTATTGAGGGTTGTGTTTGTAAACTTAGACACCTATTTTTTGTTTATTGCATTGGAACTACAAACGAATGAACGATTTATAACCTAGACTTACTAAGGAGTGTTTTGTACTTTGACCTATACATTTTCTATGTATTATATTGGAACTACAAATTAAAAAGTGCTTTGTAACTTGGACTTTTGAAAATAGTTTTCTAACTAGAAATCAAGAAGTTTTTTATAACTTAAACTCGTATTTTCTCTATAATGCATTTGAATATCTCCACCCATCTGCCAACTTGATGTTGTTAGTCAATGTAAACAAAACAAATACCGCATCAACATCTCCACCCATGTTCCAATGAGGTAGTCATCCTCTTCATTATTAACATCTCCACCCATGTTCCAACGAGGTAGTCATCCTCTTCATTATTTTTCATTAGTTGAATACATTTAAAAGAAATTAACACCCATGTTCCAATGAGGTACTCATCCTCTTCATTATTAACATCTCCACCCATGTTCCAACTAGGTAGTCATCCTCTTCATTATTTTTCATTAGTCAAATAATTTTAAAAGCAAATAACAAAGGTTAATGACTTCATAAATGCGGTTCACATCTCAAGGGAAAAAGTTATTTGTTTACACAAATCAAAATCATGAATTGTGTGACAATTTACATATCGGCTAATCGCATGCTTGCTTACTAGTATTTTTATTTGGAGTTACTGCTAATATTTATTTTGAAAGGATGCGTTAAAAATTATAAGTGTTTATAAATAGTGTTGGAAAATTTAATGCACAATAAAATCGTTAAAAATAAATTTTAAAATGGATAGTGAGTATCAATATACATTATTTTAATTTTAATGTTTTTGAATATTTAAAATTTATTATATTTTAGTAATAAATGAGAGTGGATGTTGTTGATGGTGTTGGACCCATCAACATTCAGGGGATCTCCTCAATATGAAACATCAACTAGACCTCACATTGTTTGGTTAAGGAGTCACATCCGATACGATGGCCCGGTTTCTATTATCTTAAAGATATGCCTTAGCTCTTACTATCAACACATGAGAGTGGTTTACTTAGTCTTCAAACAACGAGGTTCGCGTGCCTAGTGAGTGCTTAGTGTCACTTGTGTGAAGGTTCTTTCACTGCAAAGGGAGAGGATGAGAGTAAGTCTCAAGTCAAAAGGGAGTAGTCCCAACTATGTTAGAGATACACAACACAACAAGACATGCGCATCCTTCGGCGGAGTAGTCCACAAGGATGAGGCAGTCACAAACACAAAGTGAACAAATAACACATACAACACCCAGCAGAATAGTCCACACAATTGCGATGGTCATTATAACAAGTTTACGAGAATGAATCTATCGAATGTCTGATGGAATAGTCCACATGGGTGAGACAACGTTAACAACTAATACAACACATTTCCAAAAGCATATGTACTAGGAAAAATGAAATAGTTCAACTGTCTTAATACAGGTTAAAGAAACATGCATTACAAGCATCCAAAGAACAATCTTACAAATGAATACAATACATGTGGGAAAACATGCTGGCCTGTTAAAAAACTTCTGAATTAAGCAAAAGTTCCAAGACACATCTGTACACCATTACATTAATAACCCTGATGGCGGAGCGTTGGAGCCACTGCTCACTCCTCAAAGAAAAGACTATAGACTCTCAAGGCTATGTGGGAGGATCCGAGGTGAAAAGTCTTTTGCATGTACAAATGAGGGGTATATATAGCTAAGAGTGAAACTGACCCTTGTGATTGTTTGACTTCCCTCATGATTGTTCGACTTACATGACTCTTTGACTTCATCTGTGGGTCTCTTGGACTTCCACATTACATTACATTGATTACACATTTATGACACAAAGTAGTGATTGATGAGCCCCATAAATGGGTAATTATATGGGCTCATTTTTCCTTCTAACATAGTTAAATCAACCATTCTATTAGCTTATTGCATGTTTTTTGATTATATTTATGCTTATGGAGTGAGTTGAGTTAGTTATGATGCCATGTGGTCTAATATGTGGTTAATGCAGATTTTTGTTGAATTTTGAAGACAAAGTCAAAGATTTAATGGACAATTGGCAGCAATAATTCAAAGTGGACAAAGGAAAGGATTTATAGGGGGGAATCCCCCTCATTTATTACTCCCCACTTTGAATTCTCCTTCATGCAGCTCGGAGTACAAACAACCAAATCAATGCAATAGGAGGCAGTCGAACAGGTGGAGGATAACTGATGTTTATCTCGAGTTTTGGGAGCCAAGCCTCCCTGATTTTAAGGAAGCTGTTGGGAGTTTCAGTGGTATAAGTAGAGAGGTCTAGGGCCTCACTAGGGTCAGTTTTTTGTTGTACTTTTGCTATTGTAAAACTCTGCTCAACTTCCAGCTTACTTTTGTGGACGGTTCCATGTAATCTTATTACTGTTTTGATAATAAAGATGAGATCCTTTTTGAGCTAACACTGAGTTACCTCAGAGGGCTGAAGCTCTTGGGTTAGGGCCCAATCCAAGCAGCCAAGCTTCTCTTTTCTTGTATTTATATGCTTTGTTTCAGTTTATGGATTAGTTGTTTTTAGATAAATTTCCTTCTTGGTTAAGAATATATTGTTTTTTATGGTTTAGTAGTTTGCTTTCATTTGTGTTTTCTATAGCAAGTTCAGCAGTGATAGAAAGAAGATTCAAAAGGCTAGCAACAGTGCCTTGGCCTTGTTTCCTCCCTTTGGGACTATGAATTGGGGCAAAGACCCTCTTGCTGCCCCTAAAACACATATTTTCTTTCTCCATAGGATTTGTAGTGTTTGCAAGTGTGTTAGAAGGTTAATGCTTTGCTTTAGATCTCTTCCACCATGTTCATTTTTGTATTTGCAATAAGTCTTCTTCCATGCTTTCTTTTCTTGTAGCATTGCTTAGCATTCACTTCCATGGATCATAGTTTAGACTAGCTTGATGCAAAATTCTATTTTTTTTCAGATGTATTCACTTCTTTGCTTGCTTGATCTTATTGGTTGACTATCAGTTCTTTCGTAGCAGATCTCTCCTCACAGTAGGTCAGCCTATCATCCATCACATTCTCTCTTTGATCCATGCCCTACAAGTCGCCCAAAGTTCACCTCAAATATGCCTTAGTTTTCTGCATTTTTCCATAGGACTTCTTCCTCTCTCCCAATCATCTTTCCCTCTCCTAGTGATTCTTGGTGGACCCTAGGTGCCCTAACACATCATCCCAATCTTCACCTACCTTTTACACCCACTCTCACACCCTTAAAACCTTCAAAACTTATCTCGGCATCCTCCTGTAGACCTCCTATAGATCCCTTGTGTCCTCTTGTAGATTTTCCTGTAGGCTTTCTTTTGAAGGCCGAGTGTGGGAAAAGCCTCCAGAAGTCTACCTGAGACCTCCTAGGACCCATCCACACTATCCTACATCCCCACAAAGCCCAAAGTCACCCTTCAACACCACCTATTTGTTTCCACCTTCACACACAATAAAACACATGCCTGTCAATTTCACATAAAAATACATAAACATCCAAAAATATGTTTTTTGCTCATTTACTTCTAGAAATAGCATGAGTAGATGTTGTTTACTTCCTTGAGTAGGTAATGGCATTCATTTCATGGTTTTTATAGTGCTTTCTGCAAGAGTAGGATTAGTTGGTTAAGTAGGGTTTGCTAGGTTTTCTTTACATTTCGGTCTTTTTCCTTTCTGCAATTAGAGTAGCCTCTATAGAGTAAGCTTTCCTTTCTTTCATCACATATAGAGCTTCTTCTGGAATCCATAGAAGTTGGCTTGAGCTCCTAGTGATCTTGCGTTAGCTGACCAAGTGACAGCCTGCAGTAAGAACTAGTACTTGTGCATACAACACTGTTGCTTCCAAGTTTGTTACGAACTACCGGGTTGATAAGAGTAAAGTAGGCAGCCTAGGAGTTGCAACATTATTGCTGCAATACTGGTGCTCGCCGCTTTTTGGCACCGTTGTCGGGGAAGCGTCAGAGTATTTTGTGATTACTACTTTCTTCTATTTTGTGTCGCAACATTTTGCTAAATAGTTTATTTCAACAAAAGTAGAATAGTCATTTCTTTCAGTTTTTGCATTTCCTTTATTTCCTTTTCAATTATGCAAATTTCATTTCAGCAAGAGTAGGCTAGTAATTTCTTTCAAAGCTCTGAATTTCCTTGCTTTCCTTTTCAATTCTGAAAATTTCATTTTAGCAAGTTCATTTCAGTTAGTTGCAATTTGTTTTGTTCAATCCATTTCAATTTTGCGGGTACAATCAGTGTGAAAAAACAAAAACCAACCAAAAATATTTCCTTTCATGCCTCGTAGGAATAGAGATAAGTCAGGAAAATTCTTGCCCAACACCCCCACTACCTCACATAGCCAACCTCCTCTCTTCTTCGGTGGCAGTGATCAAGAAGAACCTTTAGGTAAATAACCAGAGATATTTGAAGAACCTATAGGGGAAGAAGAAGAAGAAGAAAACATCCCTCTTGAGCCAATGGCTGAAAACAGAAATCCTAGGGGGAATGGAGAGAGAATAGAGGGTACCTTTCCCATTAGTGATACCAATGGGGACACCAAAATGAAGAATATAAGCCCTTCAGCCCTACCTCACTTCCATGGTTTGACTACAGAAGATCCTGACCCCTTCTTGTTTGAGTTTGCTGTCATCTGTCGAACCTATGGCTATGCAGAAGATGAGCAAAAGTTGAAGCTATTCTCTTCTACTCTCAAGGATGTAGCATTGTGCTAGTTCATGGGGCTACCTGGAAATAGCATCACAACTTGGGCTTAGATGCAGCAGGCCTTTAATGACAAGTATCGAGACTACTGTAGGTCAAAATATACCACAGAAGAAATCTTCCGAATGACCATGGGAAGTGATGAATCCTTGGAAGATTATGAATAGAGATTCTAGCTCAGCTACAAAAGGGCCAGTTGTACACTTGACCCTGAATCTCTGAAGTTGGTCCTTCTAAGGGGAATTCCAGAAGACCTTCTAGACACCCTCTATCGGCTGGTTGGGGGAGACATCTACCAACTATCTTATGAGGACATAAAGACTATTTTTAGAAACCATTCTAGAGCTGCCAAAAAGAAAGGTAGGGGGAGTCAACCCATAGCCAGTACCTCCTCTTCCAGTTCATCCATTAAAGGTGAAATTGGAAACATGTTGGAAGAATTCAAAAGTGAGATGCTGCAGACCTTTGCCATGCAAATGGATACCTTGCATATCAAAAGAAAAAAAGAGGAAGCAGAGAGGGATTTGGCCATCTTTTGTCCTAGATGTACCAGGAGGCATCCTAAGAACGAATGTCCATTGAACTCTATAGAGGTTTGTTCAGTCTGTGAAGAAGATCATTCTACAGATAAGTGCCCTTCCTTGCCCGGACTTAAAGCTATATACCAAGGGGCCGAAGGAGCCACTGAACCACTCTATTTCATGAACCAAAGGAGACTGCATGGACCTATACCATACCAGCAGGGGATGCAAGGGACATCTCATGCATACTTCAACCCCAACCAAGTCACTTCCATACCTTCTTGGGGCCCTCCTAGTCATCCTGCCTAGTCCACGCCTCCTCCTTGGTCCTTCCCAGCTTAATATCATGCCCAACCAACTGCTCATTCATTTCAATCCTATGTTCAACCGCAACCTGAGTGGAATGCATCTCATTAGGGGTGGAGGCCCTAGTACAACTCTCCTCCCGCTCTTTTGCCTCCACCACTTGCTTAACCACAACCATCACCTTCTGCTCTACCAAGGCAACCCCAAATTCCTGCCTAGCCAAACCTGAACTCGAAAAACAGACAGGCTCAACAAGTATATAGTGGGGAACCATCATGCCCAACTTAAGCTATAGAGATTCAGGAGATTAACCTGTGATCTGGGAAGGTTCTCCCAGATAGCCAGCCTCCACCTAGGGAGGTTGAGGAAGATAAAGAGGAAAGTGAACCTAAAGCAATTCCACCCTTTCCTGAGAGACTATCCAGGACAACACAGCCTACCCCAGAAGAAACTGAACTTCTGGGAGAATTGAAACAATTATGTGTGAAGATACTACTCCAAGCCATAAAAGATGTGCCTATCTACAATAGGTTGATCAAAGAGAAGTGCTTTAGGCATCCAGGAAGGTGCAAAAGAGATGCCCCAACCATCAATGTCATAGGACAATTGTCCGACCTGATGTTGGGGCAGGTAATCTGTCTGAAATATCTAGACCCTGGAAGCCCAGTAGTTGATGTCCACATCAATGGCACCATGATCCCACATACCTTGATTGATTTGGGAGCCACCATTAATGTGATGACAAAGGACACAATGCTTAAACTTAACCTCCAGGGCTCCTTGAGGAAGACCATGACAGTACTACAGCTAGCAGACCGCTCCACTGTGACCCCTGAAGGGATTGTGGAAGATGTGATGGTCTCCATTGATTCTCGGGAGTACCCTTCTAATTTCTTAGTTCTCTAGCTGGAGGCAAATCTCATTGGGTATTCTCTTATCTTAGGAAGGCCTTGGTTGGCTACTGCCGTGCCTACATCAACTATCAAGCTGGGAACATGACCATAAAGAATGGGCATATGTCCAAGCAGTTAATCCTATACCCTCCTACCCAACCCTTGCTAGAACATGATCTACCTCTCTGGTTGGAGGAGGAGGATGAGGATGAGGTCTATTCTGCACCACTTTGTGCATTAGAAACTGCCATGGGGGGGAAACTACAAGATGAGGATGATATGATTGAAAATTTGATTCAGAATCCACCCCCCAGTGTCTTACCATTAGAGGACATAGTGAGAGAAACCCAAAACAACCCCTCAACTGATCTCTGTGTGGCCGACCTGACCTCTCTTTGTGTTAAGAATATAGAGTTCAGCCCAGAAAGAACCTTGAAAATCAATCCATCCCTATCCACTTCCCAGGAGGAGCTGTGCAGCTTATTGAGAAAGCATTTAGATGCCTTCGCCTGGAGTTATAAGGAGATGAAGGGAGTGCACCCTTCAGTATGTACTCATCATATATACATTAAGGAAGATTGCAAACCAGTCAAGCAGCCTCAAAGGAGGATGAATCCAACACTTAAAGACATTGTTAAGGAAGAATTGCAAAAATTGCTTGATGCAGGATTCATCTACCCCATCTTTGACAGTGAATGGGTCTATCCTTTGGTGCTAGTGCCAAAGAAAAATGGAAAGTGGAGAATCTGTGTCGACTGTTGAGAATTGAACAAAGCCACTAAAAAGGACCATTTTCCTTTACCATTCATAGATCAAGTGTTAGATGGTCTAGCAGGGAAATTTTTTTTCTCCTTCCTTGATGGGTTCAACGGGTACAATCAGATTCAAATCAGCCCGGAAGACCAAGATAAGACCACTTTCACTTGTCCTTGTGGTACCTTTTCATACTGGGTCCTTCCTTTTGGTTTGTGCAACACTCCAGCCACTTTCCAAAGAGCAGTATTGAGTATATTTTCTGAACTGGTTCATGATGCAGTGGAAATATATATGGATGATTTTACTCCTTATGTTTCTGACTTTCAGGAAGCTTTATCTAACCTAGGAAAAGTTATAGACAAGTTTTTTGAGATGAACCTATCACTCAGTGTGGAAAAATGCGAATTTTTGATGACTGAAGGGACCGTGTTAGGTCATGCAATATCTCAACAAGGACTGCAGGTGGACCCCAACAAGATTTCCATCATCCAAAGGGTCCCACGTCCTCAAAAGGTGAGAGATGTCAGAAGTTTCCTAGGCTTAGCTGGATATTACCGAAGATTCATTAAAGATTTCAATAAGATAGCCTCTCCTTTGTTTGGAATTTTAGGCAAAGATGTTGAGTTCATATGGTCCGAAAACTATCAAGAAGCCCTAGATACCTTGAAGAGAAAGTTAGTAACTTCCCTAATTCTTAGAGGCCCAAGCTGGGCCCTACCCTTTCACATTCACATAGATGCCTCGAACAAAGCAATAGGAGCGGCCTTAGGAAAAAATGATGAAAGGTTGCCTTATGCTATATACTTTATAACCAAAAATTTGCCAAAGACATAGTTAAATTACACAGTGACCGCAAAGGAACTCCTAGCTGTTGTGCATTCCTTAAACAAATTCAGACATTATATTACAGGCTATCAAACCTTCGTGCACACTGATCATGTTGCAATTAGATATTTGATGAATAAACTAGATGTAAATGCTCGCATTATTAGATGGTTGCTTTTACTGTAGTAGTTTGATCTAACCATTATTGATAAGCCTGGTAAAGAAAATGTTGTTGCTGACTTTTTGTCTAGAGTAAATTTGCTTGCAGGTGAAGAAGGAATGGTGGATGACCAAATTCCAGATGAATATCTATTTGCTATTTCAGTACTCTCTCCATGGTTTGCTGATATAGCAAACTACTTGGTTTCAGCACAGTTTCCACCACACCTATCCTCAAAACAGAAGAGTACGATAATAAGGAAAAGCGCCCCTTTCACCTGGATTGGGGGTAATCTCTTCAAACTTGGCCCATATCAGATCTTGAGGAGATGTGTCAGGGATGAGAAACTCTTTGACATTCTCCTGACCTGTCATGAAGGGCTTTGTGGAGGTCATTTTGCAGCAAAGAGATCTGCCTTCAAAATTTTGCAAGTAGGCTACTATTGGCCCACTCTTCATCAAGATGTGAGGAGATACACCAGCCAATGTGATCAGTGTCAAAGGATGGGGAAACATACTCCAAAGGATGAGATTCCCATGCAACCTCAAGTGACCTTTGAGCCATTTGAAAAGTGGGGCATGTACTTTGTGGGTCCTATCATCCCTCCTTCAAGACGGGAAAAATACATCATTGTGTGTATCGATTACCTGACAAAGTGGGCAGAAAAAAAAAGCAATCAAAACAGCAACAAAGGAAAAATTAGCTGAGTTTTTGAGAGAAAACATATTCTACAAGTTCGGGTATCCAAGAGAATCAGTCACAGATCAAGGTAGTCAGTTCACTTCCAATTTGATTGATGACTTGCTCACACATCATAAAATCAAGCACATGACTTCCACCCCTTACCATCCACAAGCCAATGGGCAGGTGGAAGTCACTAACAAAGCTTTGGAAGGAATTCTGACCAAGGTAGTGAGGAGTAGCAGAAAAAATTGGGTGGACAGATTGGTTGAGGCCACCTGGGCCTACAACACAACATGGAAGACCACTACAGGGATCACACCCTATGAACTGGTCTATGGGAAGAAGGCTTTGCTGTCAATAGAATTTGAATTCAATATACTAAGGATGGAATCTTAGCTGAACCTAGACCTCAACCATGCACAGAAGGAAAGGTTACCCTAGCTCAATGGATTGGATGAACAAAGATTGCAGGCCCTTCTCCACATAGAGGTAGTTCAGCTTCAGAGGAAGATATGGCATGAAAAAATATCAAGGAGAAGAAATTCCAAGAAGGAGATTGGGCACTGCTCCAAGAATTCAAAGGCAAGCTGAGGACAAGATGGTTGGGACCCTACATTGTGGAAAAATGCAATGACAATGGTTCATCCTTGATCAGAACCATTGATGATGAAGCCATCCCCATGCTTGTTAATGGACATCGGTTGAAAATTTACAAGAAGCCCCTCTCCAAGCGAGAGTTCATTGAAGATTTGAATAAGACAATGATGGTAGTGGAGCATGTCTTAGCCTCCACTCCACCCACTCACCGAAGGAAAAGAAAAAAAGAAAAAGAAAAAATAAGGACTCAAGTGAAAACCTCCATGAGGCGCTTGAAGTCCCATCATTCGGTTGAAAACCTCTCCTGAGGCGGCCTAGTGATGTCAAAAAAAAAGAAAAAAAGAAAAAAAAGAGAATAAGATCCATGGGTGAAAACCTCCCTTGGAGGCACCTAGGGCAGGAAATTAGGGTGAAAACCTCCTTGAGGCACCCCAGTTGTTTTCAAAAGAAAAAGAAAAAAGAGAAAAAAAGAAAAAGAAAACTGAATTTTAATGTGCATTGCAGGAGGACCACAGAGAGCAAGAGGAGATTCCATAGAGCCCTGACATTCACACCAGCACCTATTTCATCTCCTCCACACTCTTCTCCATCATTTCTGACCTTTCTTCCACCCCACTGTGTTTTTTTCCGGAAACTGTGTGTTCTATAGGAGGCTCTGTGTTTTCTACAGGAGGCTCCTGTAGGAATTACAGAGAGCTAGAAATGGTTCCAAAAAGCAGTTTGAGGGGCTGGGAAGCTTCATGAAGAACATATAAACCCTCCTACAGCTATCAACCCACCTTGCCATCCATTCCACACCTGCATCACATCATCATCATCATTTTTTCTTCATGTCCCAGAAAAACACAAAAAAAACAGTTTTTAGTAAAAGAGAAAAAAACAAAAATAAGAAAGGAAGAAGCACCTCAAATCTCACTTGCAGCTTACCTATTATCTCTCCATCTCCATCAGCATCTCTGGCATCATCGTCACAGCCCCTAGCACAGAAGTAAGATGAAATTTCAAGGGGAGAAGTAGCTACAGGAGCTCCTGTAGGAATTCTTGTAGCAACTGATCCCATTAAAATCAAGCCACAGTAGCAAAAGAAGTGCGACCATGAGGATTGAAGGAGACATCTGAAGCTTGATCTAGCCAGAGGATACTTGCACAAGACAAAAAGCCACACATTAGAAAGAAGAGAGCATGTAGCAAGGGAAACATAGGCATGCAGCAGTAGAAGGAGCCAAAATACCTTGTAGCACATACATTCGACTCACGGGTAAGTGACTAACCCGCTCCTCTGTTTGCATTTGTGTAATTGAAAGATATGCATAAGTAACGAGATGGTTGATGTTGAACAAGGAAAAGGTGGCCAGTTGACTTGGCCACCTTCATCTAGTTGACTGCACTCATCCGAAGATGTCACCCACACATGCGCATAGTCAACTCAGAGAAAGATACCAAGGACAGGTAGTGGAGGGTATGTAAACTCTGATGCAATAATGAGAGGTGATTGTAGGAAGGAACCATGATGACAATGCAGGTGGGGACCAACGGTCCAAATATGGCCAACATACATTTTTGCTAGCTCACCCCCATCACCGGAAATATCTAAAAGAAGTAATAAGTACTCCTCCTCGAGCACTCTCACCACCTTTTCCCTCATTCTCTCCTCGTAAAATTAGCTGCAGTAAACTCCTTGTCACCCCACAGCGTCGAAACCATCATTTTCCATCGAATTCACCCATATTCCCGTTCTCGGCGTTGTCTACAAGAGCACTTATAGGTTCTACAGGAGCACCTACTGGGAGTTCTACGGGAGGGGCAGTGAGCCGTTTTTAAGAAGAAAACATGGGTTTTTTGCTCGATTTCTAGCTTGAGGAGGTAGGTTCCATGCATACCCACCTTGATTATCATCATGTGCAAGAAATGATATCATATTAAGGAGGAATTTAGTCCATAGAAGAAGAGGAATTACATAAAAAAAAATTGTCTGTTTTGAAAAAAAGCACAGTTTTCCTCTGTTTTCCTGTTTCTTCAAAATTATTGTCTCCATCACTACATTGGGTGTTCAAAAGGGGTATAAGCACAATGATAGGAGGATTCATGAGGAAGGAGCCCACTAATTCCACCAGGCTCCATGAAAATGCCCAAGTAGTGGCCATATTCACAAGGGAAAATTGGATGAACTTTTTTGAGAAATTCCGAGGGTTTGATGAGGAAATTGCCCAGGAATTTGCCCTTTATTTAGTCCCTCACTCAAGAACACATGCCACTGTCACTTTAAGAGGTATTTCCATGAAGATAACCCCTGAATTTATCATTAGGGTTACTACCCTTCCTCTTGGATTACCTGGGAGCAAAGATGAAAAACTAATTGGACAGGCTGCCAAGAAAAAATTCTTCCAAAACAATGAACATCCTGTAGAAGATAAAAATGGCATTGGAAGGGCTAGCATACCATACCCTTGGGATGAGGTTAGTTATCAAATCATCAAATACATTTCCTGTGAAGGGAGGTACAACATAGTCTATGGCTACCATTTTAGAATCCTTCATGAGCTGAGATATGGCATGGACACTCCAACACCCCAGAAACTCAGCATCCCCTAATTCCTCCTGCAGTCCCTCATAGACTCTAGCATTAAGTTTAAGGTAGGGAGTCCAGATCAGCTGGCTCACCATGGGTTAATCAAAATTTTAGTGTAAGAATCTCTCCATACATTCACACTCCCTATAACATGGGAAGTCTTCAGGAACATGACGACAGAAGATGACATAAAGGCCCTCACCTATGATATCAGTCCTTCTGACAGTGAGGAAGAAGAGAAAAAAGGGGGAGAAGGGGAAGAAAACGATGACTGAGTAGGATAAGAAAAGGAAGAGGAAGAAACTAAGATAGAATAGGAGAAGGGGGAAGAAACAAAATAGGAAGAAACAGAGCAAACAGAGATAGAAAATGAGGCAGAAGGAGGAGAAAAAGAGGCAGCAGGGGCGAAACAAAGAGAAGGGTCCCCTGAGACCCTAGAAAGGGAGGCAGTAGCTACCCTCACAACCCTAAGCACACCAATTAAGCCAAAAGAAAAGAGAAAAAGGTAGGCCTCCATGTATTTCAAGGCCAGGAAAAGCATAAGGATCAAAATAGGGAAACCCCAACCATCTTCAATAGTGCCAATTACAAATGAAGATTCACCCACTTTCAAGGGGGAAGAATCTCCCTCTAAAGCCCCTATCACATATGAAAGAGGGACTCCTAGATCTTCCACCTAGAAGTAAAATGTGCAACTATAGGACCCAAAAAAAATCTTACAAGAGGCACAGACAGTTTTACAGGAGACACTGTCAAAGCTACAACAGACCCAATAGCTAGAGAAAAGAATAGAATAGTAGCCAAAAGGGAAGGAGGAAGCTATAGAGCCATAAGAACCTGATCCCTAGCCCAACCTTGCCTCTTATTTCCATCTTCTTGAAGGAGGAAGGATAATTCCACAAACATTTGCAATTCCACTATTCTTTGAACTAGAGAAGGAAAGAACAAGAACACATAGGTGGATGCAAATAGCCAAATCCAAGGGAGTTGAGGATGTTGGCCATATGGAGAACAGACTTAGAGAAATGGGTAGAGAGTTAAGTGCTGTCAGACATAGAGAAGCAATTACAAGAAACCAACTTCAAACTGAAAATGAATTGCTAAAGAGGCAGCTAAAGGAGAAAGAGACCCAGCTAGTATGCATGGCTACCTTATCCATGGAGGCATTGCAATGTAGAACACCAACAAAATCCCATGGATTATACCTCAAGGACCAATGGCTACAATTTCAGATTAAGACTTTAGCACAAAGAGGCACAATGCCTTTTCAAGATTACAAAAAATTTATGGACCTGTGTGATCAAAGCACAGCAGAAGATAAGGCAAAGATGGCATAATTTTATTTGCATAATATGGCCCTCATAGACATGAATGTGTGGGACCCCAATGCTAGGCTAGGGGACCTACAACTAATGGCCATGGCTTCCTGGATGAACCATGAAGAATTAAGGGCAACAGAAGCAAAAAAGTTGATGATAAGGGAGCAGAATGAGCCATTAATGATCAGAGTTGAGCCATCAGATCCCATGGATCTCATCAGCACACACCAGGTGCTTACCAATAATCCTCAAATTGCCCCTAGATATATAAGTGATCAAGCACAGACCATTGCACATTTTGAGGACATGGAAAGGTTACTTGGGGATGAATGCGTGCATGCATGTATGAGGAGATGGAACACCTTACCACACAATATGAAGATCAGGGAATATCATTCCCCAATGAGGATGAAGGAGGCACTAAGGAGAGTGCCAATGTACAAGCACTCAATGCAGAGGCTGCAGGTCAATTGGATTGGTGTCAAACTGAGTCCACCACTGCTGTTAGGCATGCTAGAAGGAAGGATAGAAGAAGAAGAGCAGAGACAGTGGGAAGAGATAGACAGAAAAGTAGGCTTCTATGACAAGGAAGAGGAAACAACATCAGAAGCTTGGGATGCTAAAGAGGCCACCAGGGTCATAAAAGATGAGGATATGGACTAAGTTGCTCAGAGGATGAGCAACACCTTCAGTAGGGGGGTGATGATGAGCCCCATAAATGGGTAATTATATGGGCTCATTTTGCCTCCTAACATAGTTAAGCCAACCATTCTCTTAGCTTATTTCATGTTTTTTGATTATATTTATGCTTATGGAGTGAGTTGAGTTAGTTATGATGCCACGTGGTCTAATATGTGGTTAATGTAGATTTTTGTTAAATTTTGAAGACAAAGTCAAAGATTCAATGGAAGATTGGTAGCAATAATTCGAAGTGGACAAAGGAGAGGATTTATAGGAGGAAATCCCCCTCATTTATTACTCCCCACTTTGAATACCCCTTCATGCAGCTCGGAGTACAAACAACCAAATCAATGCACTGGGAGGCAGCCGAGCAAGTGGAGGATAACTGATGTTTATCTCGATTTTTGGGAGCCAAGCCTCCCTGATTTTAAGGAAGCTGTTGGGAGCTTTAGTGGTATAAGTAGAGAGGCCTAGGGCCTCACTAGGGTCGGTTTTTGGTTGTACTTTTTCTATTGTAAAACTCTGCTCAACTTCGAGCTTACTTTTGTGGACAGTTTCATGTAATCCTATTACTGTTTTGATAATAAAGATGAGATCATTTTTTAGCTAGCAATGAGTTACCTTAGAGGGCTGAAGCCCTTGGGTTAGGGCCCAATCCAAGCAGCCATGCTCCTATTTGTTTATATTTATATGCTTTGTTTTAGTTTATGGATTAGTTGTTGTTAGATGAATTTCTTTCTTGGTTAAGAATAGGTTTTTTTTGATGGTTTAGTAGTTTGCTTTCATTTTTGCTTTATATAGCAGGTTAAGCAGTGATAGAAAGAAGATTCAAAAGGCTAGTAACAATGCCTTGGCCTCTTTTCCTCCCTTTGGGACTATGAATTGAGGAAAAGACCCTCTTTTTGCCCCAAAAACACAGATTTTCCTTCTCCATAGGATTTCTAGTGTTTGCAAGTGTGTTAGAAGGTTAATGCTTTGCTTTAGATATCTTCCACCATGCTCATTTCTGTATTTGCAATAAGTCTTCTTCCACGCTTTCTTTTCTTGTAGCATTGCTCAACATTCACTTCCATGGATCATAGTTTAGACTAGCTTGATGCAAAAAATATGTTTTTTTAGATGTACTCACTTCCTTGCTTGCTTGATCTTATTGGTTGACTATCAATTCTTTTGCAGTAGATCTCTCCTCATAGCAGGTTAGCATATCAGCCATCACATTCTCTCTTTGATCCATGACCTACAGGTTTCCCAAAGTTTACCTCAAATCTACTTTAGTTTTCTGCATTTTTCCATAGGACTTCTTCCTCTCTCCAATCATCTTTCCCTCTCCTAGTGATTCTTGGTGGACCCTAGGTGCCCTAACACATCATCCCAACCTTCACCTACCTTTTACACCCACTCTCACACCCTCAAAACCTTCAAAACTACTCTCGGAATCCTCCTGTAGACCTCCTGTAGACCTCCTATAGATCCCTTGTGTCCTCCTGTAGATTTTCTTGTAGGCATTCTTTTGAAGGCCGAGTGTGGGAAAAGCCTCTAGAAGGCCACCTGAGACCTCCTAGGACACATCCACACTATCCTACATCCCCACAAAGCCCAAAGTCACCCTTCAACACCACCTATTCGTTTCCACCTTCACACACAATAAAACACATGCCTGTTAATTTCACATAAAAATACATAAAAATCCAAAAAGATGTTTTTTTCTCATTTACTTCTAGAAATAGCATGAGTAGATGTTGTTTACTTCCTTGAGTAGGTAATGGCATTCATTTCATGGTTTTCATAGTGCTTTCTACAAAAGTAGGATTAGTTGGTTAAGTAGGGTTTGCTAGGTTTTCTTTACATTTCGGTCTTTTTCCTTTCTGCAATTAGAGTAGCCTCTGTAGAGTATGCTTTCCTTTCTTTCATCACATATAGAGCTTCTTTTGGAATCCATAGAAGTTGGCTTGAGCTCCTAGTGATCTTGCGTTAGCTGACCAAGTGACAGCCTGCAGTAAGAACTAGTACTTGTGCATACAACACCGTTGCTTCCAAGTTTGTTACGAACTACTAGGTTGATAAGAGTAAAGTAGGTAGCCCAGGAGTTGCAGCATTATTGCTGCAATACTGGTGCTCACAAGTGATGTGGTCGAGGTGACTCATGACACTACTCGTATGCACATGTTGGTTATGTTGTTCATGCCGAGTCGTTGTGCTACTGAGTGATGAGTGTGCCCATGGTGTACAATAGCTTCACCTCCATATGGCAGAGTGCGTGGAGTCTTTAATTGTCTTGGTGTTCACTTGATAGTTCATGCATGCACATGTGTCTCCTTCGCTTGCTACTTGGTATGCTTTGTGTGTTCATCCAACTACGAGCAAGCCTCCTAGCATGTGCTCCTTGTTCATCTCGTTCATTGTGGCTACATGTCTCATCTATGTACCTATTTTTGCAATCACCCATGACGAGACGAAATAAAATCCAGAAATCCCCTAGTTTACCATGAAGCGTTGTCTTTCGTTTTCGGGTGCATGTGACCGAGAAAGAGGACAAAGCTCTGAAACAACACAGAGCACATGTCAGGCTAGGATACGAGGCTCTGGGCACTGTAACAAAAAATTACACAGAGGCCATTGGGAGGCTGGGATGAGCAGTCAAGAACAACAATGACATTCTGTGGAATCTAGCTTAGTTGGGAGGAAAAATTATGCAATTTTTCCCACGAAGGCAATGCAGCTAGTAGAGGACACTGGCAATGAAAACTACATAGATTTCCAGGGGAGGCTGAGAGTAGGCTGCGGGAGCTTGCTGGAAAAAGCTGCGTAGAACTGGGAGGAATTCATGTAGGACATGTCTACATGGTTTCTGGGCTAAGAGGGATGTAAGGCAGCTAGTAGACAATCCAAGAAAACTGCACAATTTTCAGGATGAGCAACAGGTCAACTGGTAGGGAGATTGACTGATAGAACTGTACAATTTTCAGAGACAATGTAGTGACAGGCAACGAGTGCCTGTCCCTCATATCTCCACATTTTATTATGTTAGAAGAGGTGGGCATGCTGACATATTCTGTGCAATTTTTGGGAGGTGTGAAGCCCGATGTCATTGCCTGGTCAAACTCTTCGGTTGACTAGTAGGAAGCTTGATGGATAGGCTTGTGGGAAACATAGATTGAGATAGCTTCTTGGGCAACTTATTCGTTGTTATGGGTGACAGTCATCCAGGTCGATTCCAAGATTGCACAGTGCAGATTACCTAGGAGGTAGCCTCAATCTCTGCACAATTCTGTGCAACATTACTTGTTCACTTAGGGCTAAGATTGCATAGTGCAACTCATGGGAGGTATGACTGGTGGAGGGTGGTTCTTTCGACAAATATTTGGAAAAATAGTTAAGTGTGTGAGTGAATTAACTTGTGTATACATGACCTTGCGAATAGACACTCAACATGACTTGATGATAAGACATCTTGAACCAACATGACAACATATCTCAATGTGACTGAATGCAGGATCGTCTAATGATGAAAGAGACAAGTGCAACACTTCGGATAGACCTTTGGATGACCGTGATGACACTTGCGTGAATGTTCTTACAACATCGTGTGTGAGTGTGATGGATGTTTAAAGAGCGAAAATAACTCAAACACAAACCTTCAACATCACGAGAACGAGGTCGCAAGCATGTCATAGAAATCAACATGCCAAAGAAGATAGTTGGCCAAACAAGCGAAAAGAAAGTAAGACATGTACAGGAAACACGTGAAATGACCTTTTTTTTGTTTGCACACATGCATGTTACTAAGGACAGGATGATATGACATTGACAAGAAGTCCTGCAAAGTTAACTAAGAGGTGTACTTCGAAAGGTGTTCTTTACTTACCATTCTTACCCTCAAGATGACCATGCATCCGACGAAGTTTGCCTATTGTCCTGATCTTTTCCATTACTTGGTCTCTTGGTCCTTCTCCTCAACTCCTTGGGAGTGATCTCAATATGTCACCTTTGCCTATTTTCATTGAGTGATAGGTCAGCTTCGTTTCAATGGGAAGTGAATACTGTTGGAATGGGGCACTATGAATCCCATTTGTGCAATTTATGCATGCAAGATAGATAGGGAAGCTTGGGCAACACTACACAGCTTTGAGGAACAAGACACTGCTGCGAGATGGGAGTCCTAGGAGGATACCTCTGTGCAATTTTTGAGAGCATTGCTGGTTGCTTGACTGCTCTGCACATTTATGGAGAGGAGTGCTAGTTTGGATCTCTGTGGATTGCGAGGTTTGAGTCGGCAAGGGAGGAATTTTGATGGTTGCAAAAGTAAAGTGAAAAGTTCTGGGAAGATGAATGAGGCTAGGCTGCTTGGGAAATGGCTAAGTGTGAGATCAGTGAGACAGATGTAAACAGTGATACGAATCGATTGTGATCGCACATGGACACTTAGTGACACAACGTAGACCATCCATAATGCATAAGGCATACTTTTATTGATGCAAAAACCTTCATGACAAGAGTGTGTGAAGTGAGTGTGAAACATGTCTATGTGATGAAAACCACTCATACGCAAACAATTCCCGTGAAGAAAAACAACATTCCCAAACAATAACCCCTATGCCCAAAGATGACACATGTTGCGTAAAGATGAGAATACGAACAACTCTTAAGATCAAAGAGGGGAGCTTGAAATCACTAGCTTAGCAACATGTGACCAAGGATGATCGATTTCTGGATCCAATGTAGGCTCCAAAACATGCGAGTCATTTGGATGGTGGTTGTAGCCACTACAACATTGGTGACACATTGGTAGAACTCCAGCTCTCTGCATGGACTTTGTTTCGTCAAAAGTGAGTCTAACATTTCCGGAAGTATTGTTCGATTCCTTGATCGTGATGGCTTCCACACTAGCTTGTGTGAAAGATGTAGTCCCTACCATTCTCTTGATCGGTCAACACACATTCCAAGCCAAGTCAACTTAGTTGTTTTGATTGGGGATGAGGGGTATATTGATGCACAAGTAATATAACTGTCAGAGTTTAAGTTTCATCTCTTGTGTTGCTTTGCTGCCAATAGGCTTGGACAGTACCCTGATGGATTCACGTTGGAACACAAGCTTCACTCTGCTACCAATGAGCCTAGTTAGTACCCCGGAGGAGTTACTTGCATCACCTCTCTATGCAGGAAGCCTTTCTCTTCTTTCACCTTATTCATCTTTCATTTTTTCATTTTTTCGAAGAACTGTGCATAGGCACTTATTTATTTTAGAGGCAGAAGAGGGATCCCAACTTATTGAGAATAGACGAGGTTGTTCCTTCAAATAAGAATGTTATATATACCTCTGACATACTTGTTAGGTTTTTCCCCTCACCTTACTCTACTTGACTGAGCTGACAAGGGTTAACCCAAAAGAATCGACTAGAGTAGGCAGTACTAGTTGACAGTGCAAGCCTTGTGTTTTCACCAAGACTCACTTTGAACAAGATGTATTTTACATTAAGGCATCATTGACTGAAGACAACAAGCTCTTCATAAAGAGAGAGGAAAAGAAATAACCAAGTGTTGATAGCTGTACAAGTCCTCTTAGATTTGCCCAACTTGTCTCGAGAGCTGAACACGTTTTCAGGAGAGGCTAACCTATGGGTAAAAGCAAGCAAAGGAAGCAAAAATAAAAAAACATAAGTAAAGTGAAAGCAAAACAAGTAAGTAAAGAATGCAAGAAAGGAAATACAAACAAGTAAGAAAGCAAAGCAAACATGCAAACCAGGAAGCAAAGAAAAGAAAGAAAACAAACACTACTCCTACTCCTATGCTAAACAGTGCATGGGCCTACTCATGTGAAGTGATATTTACAATGCATCCACTGGCGCATTCATCAGCCCATGTTGGCGAAATAAAGAAATATATGCATGTAAACTAATGAACAAGAAAGATATATCAATGAAGACCAACATGCTTCGAGTTCTAAAACATCCACAGAAAAGAAATGAGTGAATACACAAGACAAACATTCTGCAGACTTAACATGGTGTTGTGACAAATTTCATGCATATGATAAGCTTTCACACTCTGTTGACTATGACAAACAAGAAAATATGAGAAAGAGAGCCAACTTACGCCTTGCAAGTGTGTTTGTTGTGTATGATTCCTCCAATGCATGAGCGATGGGATCAAGTGATTCAAGTGGAGGAAGCGAAATCTGTGTGTTGGATTGATCTTCTGTGTAGACAGATGAGTGATGAGGTGCCTTGTGTGTCACAAATTTTCTGATCGGAAGGGGAACTATTCTCAGGACAACGAGGGCCTGACATAAACATCAACTCAGGCTGAAGTGCCTCGACATCCTAAGGGGTTTCGTCAATAGATAGATAATCGAAGAACAGTGGCTTAGGAGGATTAACAACGAGTGAATCAACATCATGATCAAATGAAGAAGTACATAGATCATGATAACCACAATTAGAAAATTCAGGATGTTCATCAACATCTTCATGATCTCATGAATCATGGAGAAGGGTTAATGAGAAACAAGGAAGTTCACCCTCCATTTTTTCAAAAATGACAGATGACAGATGGGATGATTTTCAGTGGAAGATGTGTCCTCTTCGCTATCTAGTTGATAGGCTGACATCTAGCGTGTCCTATGATTGATCAAAAGTAGAAACATCCAGAGATGAGTTTTCACAGGGAAAATCAAGAGTGGTAGAATCACAAGAGATGTTAGGATATAGCGGATGAGGTGCGGATGGAAGGGAGTCATGCTTCACCACAGGTTCTTCTTCAGATTCCCACACACACTCATCATGAATGATAGCATAGGTTGGCTGCACAACATCAACTACGTCAAAAACTTGATCCTCGTTGACAACAAGTGTGGAGTCTGGAATGGAAGAACACAAGATAGTGCAATCCAAAGGATCAGTGGAACGCGAAGACAGAGGTTGAGGGAACAAATCCATGTGACAAATAGCAAGCTTGCAAGCCAAATTTGTCTAGACATTGAGAGTAAGTGGGGTGGGAGGATGTGATAGTTCAACAGATGTACACGCACCTTCTCCCACCTCGCACTATGGAGCTAGAGTTGTTTGATGAGAAGAGGTTGGACAATCACTTGTGATAGTGACCTCATCCGTCTTAGATTTGGCAGCTATAACACCGAGGTATGTTGGGACATATTCGAATGATTCTAAGAATTGTGGATTCTCAGATAAGTAAAGAAGATACTTAAATATTCCATCGAGAAATTCCCAATCAATTTCATCTTCGGAAAATCGATATGCAAGATTATAAAAGCGTGTTTGAAATTTCTCAACGGATTCATCAGGTGAATTTCGTAATTTTAGAGGTTTTGTATTGAGTTCTTTACAGTCAAAATAATTGAAAGCACGGTCTATCGCAGTGACCAGATGAGGGAGATAGGGAATAGCTTTTTAGGGCAGCGTGGCACACCAATGCAGTGGGTACCCTTAAAGCATGTATGCGAACAACACACAGGTCATATAACCTTCAATGATTTCATGCATTTCACAAGAGCCTACAATGCCAACCACGTGTCTAACCAAGGCTACTTAGCCTCCACCATCGTATGTTTTACGTGACAAGTTACTCCAGAGCTCTTCTGAGATTTCAAAGTCATTTCACTAAGACATACACTACGGAAGAGAAATTATGTGGTTAGTCATGATAAGTATGTAGAGATTCAAAATAGATTGTGAGGACTCAACTTTTCATTGTAGGTTTTAACCCCATATAGAAATTACCTGCATACGAATTCTAAAACACATAAAATAAACAATGTGAGATCATAACACATAAAACACATACACACAGAGATTTTCCCCTGGATCCCAAAACCAAGACTACTAGATTAATTTTTCATTATGTTCCTTTCAATGTTACAATACATATTTATACATGCTGAAGCATACAATACCATGGACCGAAAATCATCGCATCCAAAACCATGGACCGAAAACCATCGCGTCCAAAACCATGTGCGAAATCCATGCACAAAACCATAGGTAGGTCCACCCAACCTAATATAGGGTCCAAAAAAAAATTCTCGGGGCGCTGCCACGGATCTCGTAGAGGGGGGCTACTTGCCCCCATGTGACCCCCTCACGCAAGAATCAGCACAACGAAGGGGGGGCTCCACCCACCCTCTAACCCCCTGGTTCACTACGTAAGCTAGTTGTGGAAAGAATATAACACAACCTAACATTCTCCCACTTGTTGTTTTCTTTCCACAGGGGGCCACAAGAGAGCTTAATCATTTATCTAGCCCTACAACGCCGATTGTTTCTCTACACCAAGAGAATTTCTCAGAGCTCGCAAATTTTTTCAATGCATCTACAATTTTCTTCAAAGTGTCTACCTTTACCAACAACACCTTTTTGTCTTCTATCATATCTCTCACAAAGTGATATTGAACATAAATGTGTTTTGTCTTTGAATGATAAGCTAGGTTGTTTGCCAAGAAAATTGCACTTTGGCTGTCACAGTCTATCCTTATAGCTCCCTGTACTAACCCCATACTTGAACACAATCTCTGCAACCAAACTGCTACCTTGCTTGCATGAGTGGCTTCCATGTATTTTGCCTATGTAGTTGGTAGTGCCACTACATATTGTTTCTTACTCATCCAACTGATTGCACCTCCAAATAGGTTAAACACATACCCACTTGTAGATCTTATTTGATCCAAATCTCCAACCCAATTTGCATCAACAAAGCCACGAATATCCAACACTCTGTCTAATCCTAGTCTTCCTTGGTAGCACAAACCATAATCACTAGTGCCACACAAATACCTGAAAACCTGCTTCACTGCTGTCCAATGCTCCTTCCCTGGTTTTGACATAAACCTGCTCAATACTCCCACTGCATGTGCAATGTCTGGTCTCGTACAGACCATCGCATACATCAGACTATCGACTACACTTGCATATGGAACACGAGACATGTTCTCTTCCTCTTCTTGTGTCTTGGGACACTGTTCAACATATAGCTTTACACCTATAGGAATAGGAACCTTCACCGATTTACTATCCTGCATATTAAACCTCTGCAATATTGTCTTGACATACTTCCTCTGGTTTAACTAGAGCTTCCTCTTTGCCTGATCTCTTTTAATTTCCATGCCCAAAATATAGTTTGTAGCACTAAGATCTTTCATGTCAAATTTGGAGGACAATTGGGTCTTCAAATCCTGGATAATTTCTTTGTCATTTCCAACCAACAACATGTCATCCACATACAAGACCAGATAAATAAAACAGTCACCAATTAATTTAAAATACACACAGTGATCTGCTTTGCTTCTGGTGAAGCCAAGTCCCCGTATAAATGTATCAAATTTCTGATACCACATCCTTGGTGACTATTTTAACCCATACAAAGACTTCCTTAACTTGCATACCAGTTCTTTCTTACCCTTCACTGCAAAGCCTTCAGGTTGCTTCATGTAGATCCCCTCTTCCAGATCCCCGTGAAGAAATGATGTCTTCACATCCATCTGTTCTACCTCAAAATAAAAATCAGCAACAACAAATAAAAGTAATATAATAGAAGCTACCTTGGCAAGAGGAGAAAAGATATCACCGAAATCAATTCCCAGCACATGGGAATAACCTTTTGCTACCAACCGAGCTTTGTATTTCTCCACCTTTCCTTCTGCATTTGTCTTCTCTTTGAACACCCATTTGCTGCCAATGGGTTTCCTTCTAGGCGACAACTCCACAAGATCCGAAGCTTCATTTTTGTGCAAAGATGCCATTTCAACCATGGCCTCTTTCCAGAGTTTGCCATCCTTTGAATCTACTGCTTCCTTCACAGTTCTAGGATCATCATCAATAACATATAAAGAAAAATTTGAATAGAAAGCATATAGACTATACCTTTTTGGCTGCTACTCGAACTAATCTTCTCACACCCAGAGTTTGTGGCTCTTCATCTTTTGATTCCTCCTCTTTTGTAGAGTCAGATTCTTCCTCCTTGAGCTCAAACCCTATCTTCTTAGGTTCCTTTGGTTGTACTTCATGTTTAATAAAATCTTTCACCTCTCTGAACACTACATCTCGGCTATACACAACCTTCCTTGTTACTAGGTTCCAAAGCTTATAACCCTTTAAACCATCCTTATACCCAATAAAGATGCACTTTTTAGATTTACTATCCAACTTGGTTCTTTTCTCTTTTGGAACATGTACATATGAATCACATCCAAATACCCTCAGATGTGAAAGAGAGGGCTTCTTACTAGTCCATACATCTTGTGGAGTCTTATCCTCCAACGGTGATGAAGGTGATCTGTTGATCATGTAACATGCAGTCTCCACTACCTCTGCGCAGAATTCCTGTCCTAACCCGGCACCACTGAGCATGCTTCTTGCCCTTTCCATCAATGTCTTGTTCATTATTTCTACAACTCCATTTTTCTCAGGTGTGTATGGAGTAGTCTTCTACCGTCCTATACAACACTTCTTACAAAACTCTTCAAATTCCTTGCTGCAAAACTCTCCACCGTTATTTGACCTCAACACCTTTATCTTCTTCTCTGTCTGGTTTTCCACCAGAGCCTTAAATTCTTTAAACCTGTCAAAGACTTCAGCTTTCTTCTTGAGGAAATATATCCATGTATTCCTTGAGAACATAGACTTACCCAGTGATGGAACCTTCACAAGTCCAAACACATCACTGTGCACAAGCTCTAATATCTGTTTCACCTTCTTACCACTAGAGGGGAAACTCACTCGATTCTGCTTCCCATATACACAATTTTCACAGAAATCAAAATCCAGAGAGCTATTACTCATAACTTCTACCATACCTTTACCATGAAGTATTCAAAGGCCATTCTGTCCAATATGTCCAAGCCTTTGATGCCACATCACGGTCTTCTCTCCAGAGACCACTAGATTTTCTACTCCACTTTCAGGAACCGCAGAACTATTTCACCCATCAACAACAGTGATACCTTGTAGCTTGTACAAAGTTCCAATCCGAACTCCCCGCATCAATGCTAGTGCTCCCCAAACCATCTTGCAGGTATCCTTCTCGAACACTGTTTTTACACTTGCATCATCCATGTTGCTTACATAAATAAGATTTATGGCCAATGCAGGAATATGCAAAACACCCAGAAGTGTTCTAACCCTCCCACCTTGCAACTTCAACTTTAATTTTCTGTGATCATTGATTCTAGCCTTCCTGTCATCCCCGAAAAAGACATTGTAGAATTTTGTAGAATTTTTCCTACAAATCGGCTAGCTTTGATACCATGTAGAACTTTTTCTACAAATCAGCTAGCTCTGATACCATGTAGAAATTTCCCACCTGTAGATCACCTGGTAATGCAATTTTCTAAAGCAAAACACTTGATCTACTTCTACAAACAATTTAGTGGAAGCTTAATCAACCATGAGAAAAATCAATAAGAACACCTATAACTGATAAGAAGGAATCAATCACACATAACACAGAAGAATTTACCCGGGGAAAGCACTTGCCTAAAACCCCATCTCTGTATTATCATACAAGTGGAAATGTAGTCCAGATTACACAAAGCCTGAGCTTGGAAGCTATCCAGCTCTCAGTACAATCCCTCTGCTGCTCATAGATAGTCAAAGGCTTCTCACAAACCTCCTCCTTTGCCCTCCAAGCCTCCTATTTCCTAGTGCAATTTCCTTGGGGTCCAGTGCTGCCACTTGTGTGAATTGGCCTCTTCACACAGTAACTAACCTATGATCTAACTGCACAAAATTGAAGGAGATAAATCCTCATCATGGATGAGCTTCCTTTATAGGAAAAATATTCATCCAACTGGTAGTACACTGTCCCTTCTCTGATCTCAACTGGGTCTCTGTCTGAACTGCCATGCATCAGTTAGCCATGAGAGAATATTTAGTTATCTAAAAATAATAGTTGTCACATGCATGCAAGCATTAACAAACTGTATCTCATTAATTTAACAACTTGTTAAATTAATCTAACTAAACTTGACTAAGTTAAACTAAGTCAACTGATCCTCTCAATATAGAACTCATCCTTAATTTGTCAATCAGTGGAGCAAATCAAGGACACATTCCCCAATTAGTCTCACAAAGACTTCAAGTTTGATTTTCCTTAACTAATTAACTCATGGAGAATTAATTAATTAATATTCAAACTACTGGTAAGACCAAAATTCGAATTTTACTTCCTATTTTAGACCAAGTACTGTCTAAAAATAGGAATCCAACTTGAACTGCTAAAAATAGAATTTCTATTTTTAGCACTTTCATTTTTCATTCCCTGTTGCCCAATCCAACATTGATGCCCAAACTACTATTTTTAGCACTTCTATTTTTAGCAATTCTTTTTGCCACTTTTCAACATACATCGCCACCATCATATTTCTCATACTCGCAGAACCACTCTTTATGGGGAGTAAAGTGAAAGGATGCACCTGAGTCAATCAACCATGCCTCATGATCTACATGTGTATTTGAAGAAGCCAAGTACACATCCCCACCTTCATATGAGGTGGTTTTCGCCTCTGCAGAAGGAGAATCATTAGATCCCTTTCCTTTGTCAGGAGCTTTAGATTTAAAATCCATTTTATAGTGCCCTTCCTTTCCACATTTTCAACACACCACCTTTACAGGTTTTCCTAGAGATTTAGATCTCCCACTCGATGACTTATTTTTGTTTCTGTTTTGGGACCGTCCTCATACAGACAAGGCATCACCATTCTAGCTCTCCATATTTTTCCATCTCATCTCCTCCGTTAGCAAGGATGAGACTATTTCATAAAATTGAATGGAATTTGCGTTGCTACCTATTGTAATACCATACTATCCCACGAATCTGGTAGAGAACACAACAAACTGATGCACTTATCTTCATCTGAAATTTTAATATCAACAGATAATAACTGAATTACCATAGTATTAAATGAATTCAGATGCTTTGTCACTTAGTCTCCATCTTTCATCCTCAGGTTATACAACTTTTTACGTAGGAACAGTTTATTCACCAGAGACTTAGATTGGTACAAAGTCCCTAACTTGTCCCACAAATACCTTGCCATAGCTTCCCCTGATACATTTAGCAATACTGAACCTGAGACACACAATTGTATTGTGCTCTTTGCCTTCCGATCCAACTTCTTCCATTCTTCATTGGAAACTCCTGTTGGTTTAGAACCTGGATCTACCGCCATCCACTGATCTTTATCCACCAATAGATCCTCCATCTTGAGCTTCCATAACTCAAAACTCTGACCATTAAATTTATCAATCTCTATCTTTCCACTGCTTGCCATATTCTTTCACCACCAGAATCGATCCAGTAGATCTCCCACTGAACAAGGTTTACCACAGGCTCGAGCGAAAGCCCTCAACAACAAAGCCGTCCCCTCGAAGCCAAAACAGCTCTAATACCAAATGTAGGTTTTAACCCCATATAGAATTACCTGCATACGAATTCTAAAACACATAAAATAAACAATGAGAGAGCATAACACATAAAACACATATACACAAAGATTTTCCCCTGGATCCCAAAACCCAGACTACCAGATTGATTTTTCATTATGTTCCCTTCAATGTTACAATACATATTTATACATGCCGAAGCATCCAATACCATGGTTCGAAAACCATTATGTCCAAAACCATGGACTGAAAAACTCATGTCCAAAACCATGGGCGAAAACCATGCACAAAACCATAGGTAGGTCAACCCAACCTAACACCATTCGTGGAAAGAATATAACACAACCCAACAGTCATATGGCCCTCCTTCTAGCACTAGAAATGTTGATGGTGTTGTACCCACCAACATTCAGGGGATCTCCTTGATATGAAGTCCCAACTAGACCTCACACCATTTGGTGTAGGAGTCCCATCCGCTACGATGGCCTGGTTGCCATTATATTAAAGATATGCCTTATCTCTTGCTGTTAGCACATGAGAGTAGTTTACTTAGTCTTCAAACAATGAGGTTTACGTGCCTAGTGAGTGCTTAGTGTCGCTTGTGTCAAGGTTCTTTCACTATAGAGGGAGAGGGTGAGAGTGAGTCTCAAGTCGAAAGGGAATAGTCTAACCTCTGCTAGAGACACACAACATAGTAGGACAAGCGCAGCTTCCAGTAGAGTAGTCCACATGGATGCAGAAGTCACAAACACAAAGTGAACAGATAGCACGTACAAAACCCAATGCAATCGTCCACATGAGTGTGCGGACATTATAACGAGTTTACGAGAATGAATATGTTGAGTGTCTGGCGGAATAGTCCACACGGGCAAGACAATGTTAACAAATGATACAACACAATTCCAAAATCATATGTACTAGAACAACTGAAATAGTTCAACTATATTAATACAGGTTAAAGAAACATGCATTACAAGCATCCAAAGAATAGTCTTACAAACGAATACAATACATGTGTGAAAATGTGTTGGCCTATTAACAAGCTTCTGAATTAAGTGAAAGTTCCAAGACACATCCATACACCATTACATCACTAACCCTAATAGCGGGGCATTGGAGCCACTGCTCGCTCCTCAAAGAAAAGATTACAGACTCTCAAGGCTATGTGGGAGGAGCAAATGTGAAAATACTTTTGCATGTACAAATGAGGGGTATATATAGCCAAGGGTGAAACTAAACCTTGTGACTATTCGACTTCCCTCACGATTGTTCATCTTACATGACTCTTTGACTTCATATGTGGGTCTCTTGGACTTCCACGTTACATTACATTGATTACATAGCTATGACCCAAAGTAGTGATGTGGCCGAGGCGACTCATGACACAACTCAACATGACATTTCCGATATGCACATGCTGGTTGTGTTGTTCATGTCAAGCTGATGTGCTGCTGAGTGATGAGCGTGCTCGTGGTGTACCATAGCTTCACCTCCATATGGCACAGTGCGTGGAGTCTTTAATGGTCTTGGTGTTTGCTTGATAGTTCATGTATGCGCATGTGTCTCCTTCGCTTACTACTTGGTATGTTTCATGTGTTCATCCAACTGTAAGCAAGTCTTCTAGCATGCGTTCCTTGTTAATATCATTCGTCGTCATACCATGTATCATCTATGTACCTATTTCTGCAATCACCCATGACGAGACGACATCAAATCCAGAAATCCCCTAGTCTACCATGATGCATTGGCTTTTGTTTCCGGGTGCAGGTGACCAAGAGAGAGGATAAAGCGCTGAAACAACGTAGAGCACATGTTAGGCTGGGATGCGAGGCTCTGGGCCACTATCAATAAAAATTGTGTAGAGGTCACTGGGAGGCTGGGATGAGCAGTCTGAAACAACAGTGACATTCTGTAGGATCTAGCTCAGCTAGGAGGCAAAACTAGGCAACTTTTCCTGGGAAGGTAGTGCGGGTAGCAGAGGACACTAGCAATGAAAATGACATAGATTTTTAGGGGAGGCTAGTGTTGTCGCTAAATCTTGCACCAACTGCACAAGTGCAACAGGAGGTAAGGAAATCTCCCTAAAGAGAGCATATGGGTTGATTGTAGACCAGTGCTTATGAATAGAGGAGTGCTTGTAAGTTACATGTGAGAGGGTTGCAACACTCCGATTTTCACATAAAAAGGTATGAGGGGGACTTGGTTCATTTCTCCAAAGGCATGAGTTATATATTTCAGGTATTCCTTCCCACACACAGTTCCCAGAAGTATCACATAGGACAATGAAGGTGTTAGAAAATTATATATTACAGAGCAATGGAACACATAAAATATTGCAAAAATATAAACACAGAAAACACATAAAACAAGAGAGACACATATATACATGGTTCACCCAGTTTGGGCTACATCCACGGAGAAACAACCAGTCCTTTTTTTATATTATCCAGCAAATTGAAGTGATACAACCTACAACAGATCTGCTGTAACACCCTCTTCATTCTCAATCTCCTCTCTCTTCCTTACTCAGAAAACAGAGATCTACATAGATGCAATACAATTCCCTCATATATAGCGAGGGGTTTCCTTCTAGGGAAAAAAACCCTAAATTAAACATAACTTCTACCGTCAGATCATCCGCCTAATGAACGGCCCAGATTGACTAGAAATTACTATACTTTTACAAGGCAATTTTACATCTATTTTTAGCTTCGGGGGTGCTACCCCCAAACCCCCGCCGGGGGATCGCTGGCCCTCGGACCCCCCAGCCAGGGGGGGGTTAGCCCCCCCGGACCCTCGTGGGGAGGACAAGTCCCCCCCGCATCCCCCCGCATGGAGGGGTGTACAGTCTTCCTGGGGTATACTTCCGACTGAAACCTTTGAATACAGAAGATAATCAGGCTCCACACCCAACAAAAGGCTGATTAATTCAAAGGGGATTACAGATTAATAGGCTTTGTTGAGTAAATGAGAGAGGATTAGGAGAAACCTTAACTCATCATATAGAGCCCAACACATCCAAAACTCCATATTGAGCACATAAAGCTACAAGCAATGGGAAATTCTACACTTGTTTGAGTTACAAGCAGAAGTAATGGATGAGAGAGAAGATGGATGCTATGATTCTTATAGATCATTTTAAAGATATACTTCAATCCTTTATATAGGCATTATGCATTAATAAATCAACACACATGGATTTGTAAGGAAGCATGAAATAATTTCTATTAGCTATCGTAGCATCAATGCAGAGAGGAATATGAAACATAATGGAATTAACAGAAGGAAAAAAATACTGCAATGCTAAGAAGGAGGAATCACCACCATTTTTGTGATATTCTGAAAGATCTACATGGGTAAAGAAATACTATCTCAAATAATAGTCATTCACTTACAGATTTATGAGCCAAAATGGTATCACAGAGTTCAACCCTTTCGGGTGAGAAATTCTAGAACCTGTGTTATAGATTTCATCCCCCTATTTATAAGAAGAGGGGGAGATCTTTGAGTTACTATCAAAATATCTGAGCTCAAGCCCCAGCTTTCATGCTAGACTAGCTGTCTCAGCTCTGTAAGGCTCTACTACCACCTACCTAAAGATTACAATAGGGATCAAATCCCTTTCTTGGAAAAAATGTAGAAATAAATGCACAGAGAAAAAAAATTGGAAAGGGGAAGGAGGAGGTGTACCCTTGCTATTTCAGTGGAAGCCCCTGATTTAGCCATGTTCCTACTATCATCATGCTTCTCATTATTGTTGAGGTGGTTCACTGTTGGTCAGCTAGTTTCTGTCCATTCTGCCTTAACTACATGAGTGAGAAGTTCTGTGGAAAAGTGATGGAGTGTGAAAGTCGTGTGTCTAAGCAGTCATTTTCAATGTGTCAGAGTGGAGCACCATGTCATGCTATTAAGGTTTCTTGAGTTCCCCCCATACTGATCTACAACAGCCACATACACCATTAAAGTCCTTAGCTGTCAGACCATCTGCCCATTAAACATATGTACTACACAATTAGGGCCTTGATGTAGTGGGGGAGATGTGTTCCTGAGTAGTTAGCGCATTCTCGCAGGCACGAGCTTTTCTCCTTTTAAATAGGTGAACAATGTAGAATATCCCACTATAGAACACCTGATAAAGCAATATACTAAAGCAAAATACTTGATCTACTTCTACAAAAAAACTTGCGAAAGCTTAATCGATATTGAGCAAGATCAAATAGAACACATATAACAGAGAATGAGAAATCAATCACACATGAACACAAAAGAATACTTTGGGGAAAGCCTCAGCTAAAAACCCCACTATTTGTATAAGCTTAATCGATTTTGAGCAAGATCAAATAGAACACATATAACAGAGAATGAGAATTAATCACACATGAACACAGAAGAATACTTTGGGGAAAGCCTCAGCTAAAAACCCCGCATTTTGTATTATCATACAAGTGGAGTTATCTTCAGATTACACAAATCTTTAGCTCACAAGCTATCCATCTCTCAGTAAAATCCCTCACTGCTTCTCATAGACAGAATATACACAACATATGCCTTCCTCCAGTCCTCCAAGCCTCCTATTTCCTTGCGCAGTTTCTCCCGAGTCCTTTGGCTGCCACTTGTGTGATTCACCTCTCACACAACTCACCAAACTCAGAAGTAACTACACAATCTCCAGGGAATGAATTCCTTCTACATGCAAGAGATATCCTCAATGGAATATTCCTGCAAGTGATAGTACACTGTCCCATCATCTGATCTCAACTAGGTCTCTGGCTGAACCGACATGCATGAGTTATTTATGAGATAATATTCAGTTATCTAAAGTACAGTAGTTACATGCATGCATGCATTAACTAACTGAACTCACAATCAGTTCCACAAATTGTTGGATCTAATCTAATTGGACTTAACGCAGTTAACTGAGCTAACTAATTACAACTCAAAGTACAACTCATGCTGATCACTTTAATTAAGGGATAACTTCCTCAATCAAAGGGAAAATGGTTGCATGTCTTCACACAGACTTCATGTTTGATTTTCTCCAAATAATTAACTCAAGATGAATTGATTAATTATTTTTCAAACAGCTGCTAAGATCAAATTTGAATTTGAATTCTCAATTTTAGTTCGGGGACTGACTAAAATTGGAATGTATCCCGAAATGCTATTTATAGAAATTCTATATTTAGCATTTCTTGTTGCTATTTTCAACACTCCCTCTCAACAAGAAAGGGATTATCTGTCACCCCCATCGTGTCTCCGTGGAACTCGAACTTGCATTTTGACAATTCCTTAGTCAAAATATCTGCATCATGTTCCTCGGTCGAAACATACAGCAACAACATGATCCTCTTCACCACATAGTCTCGACAATGATACCAGATATCGATGTGCTTGGACCTATCATGAAATACTGGATTCTCAGAGAGATTGATACAACTTTGATTATCGCAATAGATCACAGTTGGATCCATCCTCTGACCAAACTATCCAACTAGAATTTTCTGCATCCAAATGGCCTCACATGCTACCTAACTGGCAGCCATGTATTCAACCTTTGCTGAGCTAAGTGCAACTGATCTCTGTTTCTTGCTGTACCAAGAAACTACAACTGAACCAAGGTTGAAAATTCGTCCTGAAGTACTCTTCCAGTCTGATGGACTCCTTGCCCAATCTGCATCTGTGAGGCCCTAAACCTTCACTCCCTCCATTCGTCTGCACCACAATCCATACTGAGATGTGCCTCTGAGGTATCTTAGCACATGATTTACTGCCTTATAAAATAGCTTGGCAGGCTGAACCATAGCTTAACTCAGCTAGTTCACTGCAAAGCACAAATCTGGTCGTGTGTTCACTAAATACATCAATGAACCCACAAGCTGCCGATAAACAGTAGCAACTACTACCTCACTTGAAGTAGCATCCTCCTTCCTCCAGTTACCTATTAGAGGAGTCTGTATGGGCTTGCACTTCTCCATGTGGAATCGCCTGAGTATCTCATTGGCATACTTGCCTTGAGACACAAACACTTCCCCATCCTTTTGCCACATTTCCATGCCTAGAAAGTAGTGCGTAAGACACATGTCTTTCATCTTGAACTCTCTTGCAAGGTCCTCCTTCCAAGACTTGATCAAATGATCATCACCTGTCAATATCAGATCATCAACATAAAGAAAAATGACCAATGGCTTACCTTCTACCATGATGTGGTAAAGGTTCGCATCTGCTTCACTCTTTGTGAAGCCCAACCTGGTGAAATAGCTGTTGATCCTGGTGTACCAAGCATGAGGTGCTTGCTTCAGCACATACAAAGCTCTCTTGAGTTAGCACACATGTGACTCACGATCAAAGGTCTCAAAACCTTTCGGCTGCTCTATGTACACCTCTTCCTCAATCTTGCCATTGAGGAACGTAGTCTTCACATCCATCTAATGGATCTTCCAACCCATCTGAGCTAATAGTGCCAAAATCGATCTGATAGATGAGTACCTTTCTACAGGAGCAAAGGTCTCATCATAGTCGATCCCCTCGACCTATGAGAAACCACGGGCAACAAACCTTGCCTTATGTTTCTCCACACTGCCATCAGCTGCTTGCTTTACCTAGTAAAGCCATTGGGAACTCACCACTGACTTGTCCTACGGTCTTGGGACAACATCCCAAACACTATTTTGAACAATGGAGTTGTACTCCTCCACCATAGCATCAATCCAGACTGGTTGCTGCATTGCTTCCTTGAAGGAAGATGGTTCAGTCTCTACACACTCCCCAACCAGTGCCATGTAACCAGTGTACCGCTTGGGTGATCTCCTCTTTCTCCACTGAGAGGATGGCTGTCCCACATTCTCTCTCACATCTATCACTAATTTGTTACCTCCCTTGTGTGTTTCCGCCCATATCTGGAAGACTCTACATGAGTGGATGTCTCCACTCCTAGATCCTCTGCATGTGGCTACTCTGCATTAGTGTGAGGCTCCTCCTCCTTAGGAACTAAAAGTTCCTCCTCTGCATGTAACTTGAGCTCCCTCTCAAGGAAAACTCGCATGGCCTTCTACTAATTGAACTTTAGATCTCTGCGTACCACCGTCCTCTGACTGGTAGGCAAGAACACTCGATAGTTGTGGCGTGTATCAGTGTACCCCACAAGTATCCCCAACTCAACTGTTGGATCTAGCTTCTTCCAGGCATCTTTGGTCACATGGCAATAAACCGATGATCCAAAGATCCTAAAGTGACTCACATCTAGTCTCTTCCCTGAAAAGGCCTCCACTGGTGTCTTCATCCCCAATATACGATGCAAACTTCTATTCTGCAAGTATAATGATGTATTGCATGTCTCATCCCACAAATGAAGTGGTAGGCTTTGGTCATGTAGCATCACCCGAGCTACTCCCACAATCGATCTGTTCTTGCTTTCGGCCATCCCATTCTGCTGTGGGTTATGGGGTGCTGTCAACTCCTGTTTAATTCCTTTTGCTGCATAAACTGTTGGAACTAATCTAACTCGACTTAACTCAGTTAACTGAGCTAATTAATTACAACTCAAAGTACAACTCATCCTGATCACTTTAATTAAGGGATAAATTCCTCAATCAAAGGGAAAACTATTGCATGTCTTCACACAGACTTCATGTTTGATTTTCTCCAACTAATTAACTCAAGATGAATTGATCAATTATTTTTCAAATAGTTGCTAAGATCAAATTCGAATTTTAATTCTCAATTTTAGTTCAGGGACTAACTAAAATTGGAATGTATCCTGAAATGCTATTTATAGAAATTCTATTTTTAGCACTTCTATATTTAGCATTTCCTGTTGCTATTTTCAACAAACAGGCTTGTGTTTTTTTTTACCCCTTGGCCCACTTTATTTCAGATCCCTGTGTGACAATATTCAATATGACCGAAGTTGGGAACAAGGGTTTAGTCTTTGAGCACCAAGGCTTCAAACAACCATGCCGGTAGGTCTTTTCCCTTTACAACCTGAAATTCCATTGTTTTCCCTTTACACCACACTGGCCAATATGCCGGACATGAAATCCCTATACAATAAAACACAAAACCTATCACATCCTAGGGGTCCCTTTCCTTATCGCAATCATAGCCATGGAGGAAACACAGTGGAAGAGAAGCTTTACATTGCACGATCACCAATTGCGATGAACCTGTTGGCATCATCACTACCACGTCATCGCGGACGTCATCACTTCCACTTGTCACCCCGTGAGTGGTGACACGTGGCATCTGGAAATAGCCCCATAGGACCCCTAAAAATTCCAAAAACGAGTGACACGTGTCCACCCACCACTTCATCCTTTGTACATGCCACGTCACTAGTGATGTTAGCGACCATGTCAGCTCGGTGGACCAATCAGAGGCCGCCACGTGGCCTGCTGAGGAGAGAGAAAATGACCAGTTAGGCCTTGGTTTTGTAGGGAAATCCTTTGTGTTTAAAATTTAGCTCTCCCCGGGACTTTAACATAGGCATCACAAATCAGAGGTTTTGCAGGTATTTTTAGGTTGACACCCCACCGATTTTGCCAATCGCTGATCGTCGATGAAGGAGAGAGGAAGGGGAGGCCCCGCACTTGGTTTGTCATCCTTTTGATTTGTAAACTGTTTTCTCGACCCCCGACGATGTTACAAAATTATCACAAATCGGTGGTTTGCTAGTCTTTAAAGTTTTAGAATCCATCGATATGCCAAACTGCTAGACTGTTGTGATGTGGGGTTGCTAGGATATGGGGTCGCCAGGATGCGGGATTGCGCCATGTGGAGGAGAGAGAAAAGGGGAGGCCCGACCCTTGTTTTTCCATGATGTTCTTTGGTAACACTTTCTGGTCCTTCACCAGTTATGCAATAATATATCACAACTCGTCCCGCGCGTTGTTTGGAGTATGTTGTAACTGAGGGACTGTTGGATCTGTGAGATGCGATATGTGATATTGGCACTCAACACTATGATATGTCGATAACCTTATTCGTGTGCGCTGGGACCATGCCGATAGTTGATAAATTTTGGGCCTTGACCCGCCGACCACCGATATGTGATAAGCGATGAGCCTCCCGGGTCCCGATTGCAATTTTTCTCCATACTTAGCCATTTTCCTTATTTTCTGAGTTTTTCAAAGGAAATCTTCAATAGGGTCTAACTTTTGATCAAGGAACCCTTTTTTGGACTTCTATATACCATCGGAAAGCTTTTTCCAAGCACTACGGAATGGAGAGGGTACCCTCAAGCTCTGATAGATTCTATGGCTCAAATTTTGGCATAAAACATAACTGCTATTTGGTTTTTGAAGCATTTAGTGATTGAAAAAGCAGTGGGTGACAACATTGACTCTTACTAGGGACAGTGTATTGCTGGCAAGGTGCTAAGAACCTATAGACCAGTATCTTTCACCATTGGGCATGGAGTTAGTAATAAATGCTTCTTTGTAATTAGCAAAATCTCCATGGGACTTTCCTCCTCACTATAGAATGCAGAAATAAAAATTCTAACAACTGAAAAGTAAATGCTTAGCTGGTGAGCTTATTTATGTACAATTGTACTTATGCACAATACTTAATTCAGCTAAGTATGTTCAATTTTCCAATAGAACCAGTCCAACATAAGAGTAATGGACCACATGCCTTCATACTTCTGAAAAAGAAAAATTAAAATAGGCCTGCAACATGAAAAATCTACAAATATGGAACGCGATACATGCTCATGAAATGACCTTTGTTGCTAGCTTATGAATAGGTTCATGTATTCAGCCACAGGGTCATGAAATACAAAAGTAATGTTTGCAGCAACCTTTTCTTCACATGCATACTACTAGATGTTGTATTTTTGGTTATGGTAGCTACAAACACCCATCAGCTCCTCAAACTCAGTCTTTTCAAGGAAGACTGGCTACCGCTCTTTTACTGCCCATTTTTCAATGGGACAATTGTCTTGGAAATCTTTCTACAACAATTCAGCTTTGGGCTCTTCTTGAAATACTTGCTACTGAGAGATTTCTACCCACTTGTCAGAAAACATCCCTTCTGAACCTCCACAACCATATCTTCCTCCTATTAATAATTTGAATCACAAGTTGGAAGAGGGTCTTGGTCTAGTTCTTCGTGTGAAGGGTGTGTGGTGTGAAATTGAGCCTCTTTGCTGACCTCCTGATCAACCTCCTCTTCTTGCATAGCTTCCCCTGACTAGATGCATTTTATTCATCAGAGGAAGTAAAAACATCCAGTTTGGCCGAATCAGACCCCTAAGGGCTTGTTGGCAGCTCAGTGGCATCTCCTTCTTTACTTTCTTGCTCATTTTGTGTTTTCTCTTGATGTGAGTAGATGATTTCCTGGAGAGGAGTTCCACAAACATCTTTAGCTGGGTGTTCAACCTAGGTAAAGTATTCATCGTTAAAGTGTGCACAACAATCTTCAAATAGAGCGTTCGGTGGATATAGTCTTTTGTAGTAGTGGTTGAATGTTATATGAAATTTTTTTAGGGAAGATATACTGCCATGAGGTATTGTTCCATACCAGACTCTAGCATCCCCCTCTAAAGAATACATGAACAACTTCATTTGTACATCTTCATGGAAGATACCTTGTTGTTTCGTGCATTCATGAAACTCTTTGAGGTGTTGGTAAGGCCTTCTCTTTGTGCTCCCACTGAATCTAGGCAAATAGCTATCCCACTCATGAAATGAAGGAACATTATTGGGAGAACCAACAATAGAAGAAATATCCAGTGGGGCGAATTTGTTGACTAGGAATGTAGGAAGGGCCATCTTGAAAACCTCCCTATACGAGTGATTTCATCTTCAAAAGCAGGGAGAGTTTTGGGCTGTTGTAGCATTTAAGTGAGTATGAGGCTGCTTAAAAACCAAGATGATCAAATAGAGATATGGACAGTGGAGTGGCCAGGATGTTTACCATAGAATAGGAAGTCGTGTTGCCAAGGTGAGATATCTTCAACCCACACTTCCTATGCTCACCTAACAGAGGAAATGAATTTTTTTTTCGTACTTAGGGAAAAATATTGTAATCTGTTCCCTGACAATGATGCCATAAAGATATTGTTGCTAAATCTTGCAACAACAACACAAGTGTAACAGGAGGCAAGGAAAGCTCCCTAGAGACAACCTATGGGTTGATTGTAGATAAATGCATTGGACATCTTAAAATAGAGGAGTGCTTGTAAGGTTATGAGTGGGGCTTGGTTCATTCCTCCAAAGGTATGAGATATATATTTCAGGTATTCCTTCACACACATAGTTCCTAGAAGTATCACATAGGACGTCAGAGGCTGATTACTTCAAAGGGGATTATAGATTGGTAGGATTTGTTAGGTAAATGAGAGAGGATTAGGAGATATCATAACTCATCATTTAGAGCTCAACACATCCAAAACTCTATATTGAACAACAATAGAGCTGCAAGCAATGGGAAATTATACACTTGTTTGAGTTACAAGCAGAAGTAATGGATTGGAGAGAAGATGGGTGCTATGATTCTTATAGAGCAGTTTAAAGATATACTTCAGCCCTTCATACATGAATTATGCATTAATAAATCAACACACATGGATCTGTAAGGAAGCATGAAATAATTTCTAGCATCTATTGTAACATCAATGCAGAGAGGAATATGAAACATAATGGAATTAACAGAAGGAAAAACATACTCTAATGCTAAGAAGGAGGAATCACCACCATTTTTGTGATAGTACGATAGATCTACATGGGTAAAGAAATACTATCTCAAGTAACAACCATTCACTTACAAAGTTATGAGACAAAATGGTATCACAGAGTTTAGCCCTCTTGGGTGAGAAATTCCAGAACCTTTGTTATAGATTTCATCCCCCATATTTATAAGAAGAGGGGAAGAGATTTGAGTTACAATAAAAATATCCGAGCTCAAGCCCCAGCTGTCATGCTAGACTAGCTGTCTCAGCTATGTAAGGATCTGTTACCACCTACCTAAAGATTACATCAGGGATCGAATCGCTTTCTTGGAAAAAATGCAGAAATAAATTCACATAGAAAGAAAATCGGAAAGGGGAAGGAGGAGGTGTCACCTTGCTATTTTAGTGGAAGCCCCTGATTTAGCCACGTCCCTACTACCATCATGCTTCTCACTGTTGTTGATGTAGTTCACGCTGGTCAGCTGGTTTCTGTCCATTCTGCCTTAACTACATGAATGGGCGGTTTCGTGGAAAAGTGATGGAGTGTGAAAGTCATGTGTCCAAGCGGTCATTTTCTGTGTGACAGAGTGGAGCACCATGCCATTCTATTAAGGTTTCCTGAGTTCCCCCCATACTGATCTGCAGCAGCACCATAATCCATTAAAGTCCTTTGCTACCAACCCATCCGCCCATTAAACCTATGTACAGCACAATTAGGGCCTTGATGTAGTGGGGGAGATGCATTCCCAAGTAATTAGTGCACTCTCGCAGGCATGATATTTTTTCCTTTTAAATAGGTTAATAGGTGGACATTTTTATTTACCAGTTGGCCCCCTTTATTTTAGATCCTCGTGTGACGTTATTCAATATGACTAGAGCTGGGACCAGGGGTTTAGTCTTTGAGCGCCAAGGCTTCAAACAACTGCGTGGGTAGGCCTTTTTCCTTTATAATTGGTGAGCACCAGTATTGCAGCAATAATGCTACAACTCCTGGGCTACCTACTTTACTCTTATCAACTTGGTAGTTCATAACAAACTTGGAAGTGACAGTGCTGTATGCACAAGTACTAGTTCTCACTGTAGGCTGTCACTTGGTCAGTTGGCACAAGATCACTAGGAGCTCAAGCCAACTTCTATGGATTCTAGAAGAAGCTCTATATGTGATGAAAGAAAGGAAAGCTTACTCTACAGAGGCTACTCTAATTGCAGAAAGGAAAAAGATTGAAATGTAAAGTAAACCTAGCAAACCCTACTTAACCAACTAATCCTACTTTTGCAGAAATCACTATGAAAACCATGAAATGAATGCCATTACCTACTCAAGGAAGTAAACAACATCTACTCACACTATTTCTAGAAGTAAATGAGCAAAAAACATCTTTTTGGATTTTTATGTATTTTTATGTGAAATTGATAGGCATGTATTTTATTGTGTGTGAAGGTGGAAGTGAATAGGTGGTGTTGAAGGGTGATTTTGGGACTTTTGGGGATGTAGGATGGTGTGGATGGGTCCTAGGATGTTTCAGGTGGCCTTTTGGAGGCTTTTCCCACACTCGATTTTCAAAAGAAAGCTTATAGGAAAATCTACAGGAGGACACAGGGGATCTAGAGGAGGTCTACAAGAGGTCTAAAGGAGGATGCCAAGAGTAGTTTTGAAGGTTTTGAGGGTGTGAGAGTGGGTGGAAAAGGTAGGTAAAGGTTGGGATGATGTGTTAGGGCACCTAGGGTCCATCCAGAATCACTAGGAGAGGGAAAGATGATTGGGAGAGAGGAAGAAGTCCTATGGAAAAATGCAGAAAACTAAGGTAGATTTGAGGTGAACTTTAGGTGACCTGTAGGGCATGGATGAAAGAGAGAATGTGATGGCTGATAGGCTGACCTACTGTGAGGAGAGATCTGCTACAAAAGGACTGACCATCAACTAATAAGATCAGGCAAGCAAGGAAGTGAGTACATTTAAAAAAACAAAATTTTGGATCAAGCTAGTCTAAACTATGATCCATGGAAGTGAATGCTACAAGAAAAGAAGGGATGGAAGAAGACTTATTACAAATACAGAAATGAGCATGGTGGAAGAGATCTAAAGCAAAAAATTAACCTTCTAACACACTTGCAAACACTAGAAATCCTATGGAGAAGGAAAATATGTGTTTTTGGGGTAGCAAGAGGTTCTTTGCCAAAGAGGCCAAGGCACTGTTGCTAGCCTTTTGAATCTTCTTTCTATCATTGCTTAACCTGCTATAGAAAAAAAAATGAAAGCAAACTACTAAACCATAAAAAACAACCTATTCTTAACCAAGAAAGAAATTCATCTAACAACAACTAATCCATAAACCGAAACAAAGCATATCGATACAAACAAAGAGGAGCTTCACTGCTTAGATTGGGCCCTAACCCAAGAGCTTTAGCCCTCTTAGGTAACTCAATGCTAGCTCAAAAATGATCTCATCTTTATTATCAAAATAGTAATAGGATTACATGAAACTATCCACAAAAGTAAGCTCGAAGTTGAGCAGAGTTTTACAATAGCAAAAGTACAACAAAAAATCGAACTTAGTGAGGCCCTAAGCCTCTCTACTTATACCACTGAAGCTCCCAATAGCTTCCTTAAAATCAGGGAGGCTTGGCTCCCAAAACTCAAGATAAACATCAGTTATCCTCCACTTGCTCGGCTGCCTCCTAGTGCATTGATTTGGATGTTTGTACTCTGAGCTGCATGAAGGGGAATTCGAACTAGGGAGTAATAAATGAGGGGGGTTCCCTCCTATAAATCCTTTCCTTTGTCCACTTCAAATTATTGCTGCCAATTTTCCATTGAATATTTGACTTTGTCTTCAAAATTCAACAAAAATTTGCATTAACCACGTATTAGACCACATGGCATCATAACTAACTCAACTCACTCCATAAGCATAAGTATAATAAAAAAACATGCAATAAGCTAAGAGAATGGTTGATTTAACTATGTTAGGAGGCAAAATGAGCCCATATAATTACCCATTTATGGGGCTCATCATCACCCCCCTACTGAAGGTGTTGCTCATCCTTTGAGCAACTTATTCCATCTCCTCATCTTTTATGGCCTTGGTGGCCTCTCTAGCATCCCAAGCTTCTGATGTTGTTTCTTCTTCCTTGTCATAGAAGCCTGCTTTTCTGTCTATCTCTTCCCACTACCTCTGCTCTTCTTCTTCTGTCCTTCCTTCTAGCATGCCTAACAGTAGTGGTGGACTCAGTTTGAGGCCAATCCAATTGACCTACAGCCTTTGCATTGAGTGCTTGTACATTGGCACTCTCCTTAGTGCCTCCTTCATCCTCACTGGGGAATGATATTCCCTAATCTTCAGACTATGTGGTAAGGTGTTCCATCTCCTCATACATGCATGCACACAGTCATCCCCAAGTAACCTTTCCATGTCCTCAAAATGTGTAATGGCCTGTGCTTGATCACTTATATATCTAGGGGAAATTTGAGGATTATTGGCAAGCAGCTGGTGTGTGCTGATGAGAGCCATGGGATCTAATGGCTCAACTCTGATCATTAATGGCTCATTTTGCTCCCTTATCATCAACCTTTTTACTTCTGTTGCCATTAACTCTTCATGGTTCATCCAGGAATCCATGGCCATTAGTTGTAGGTCCCCTTACCTAGCATTAGGGTCCCACACATTCATGTCTATGAGGGCCATATTATGCATGTAAAATTCTGCCATCTTTGCCTTATCTTCTGCTGTGCTTTGATCACACAAGTCCATAAATTGTCTGTAATCTTGAAAAGGCATTGTGCCTCTTTGTGCCAAAGTCTTGATCTGAAATTGTAGCCATTGGTCCTTGAGGTATAATCCATAGGATTTTGCTGGTGTTCTACATTGCAGTTCCTCCATGGATAAGCTAGCCATGCATGCCAGCTGGGTCTCTTTCTCCTTTAGCTGCCTCCTTAGCAATTCATTTTCAGTTTGAAGTTGTTTTGTTCCAATTGCTTCTCTATGTTTGACAGCACTTAACTCTCTGCCCGTTCTCTAAGTCTATTCTCCATATGGCCAACATCCTCAACTCCCTTGGAATTGGCTATTTGCATCCACCTATGTGTTCTTATTCTTTCCTTCTCTAGTTCAAAGAATAATGGAATTGCAAATGTTTGTGGAATTATCCTTCCTCCTTCAAGAAGATGGTAATAGGAGGCATGTTTGGGCTGGGTATCAGGTTCTTATGGCTCTATAGCTCCCTCCTTCCCTTTTGGCTACTCTTCTATTCTTTTCTCCAACTGTTGGGTCTCCTGTAGCTTTGACAATGTCTCCTGTAGAATTGTCTGTGCCTCCTGTAGGACTGTTTTGGGGTCCTGTAGTTTCACTTTTTCCTTCCAGGTGGAAGATCTAGGAGTCCCTCTTTCATATGTGATAGGGGTTTTAGAGGGAGATTCTTCCCCTTTGATAGTGGATGAATCTTCAATTGTAATTTGCACTGTTGAAGATGGCCGGGGTTTCCCTGTGTTGATCCTTGTGCTTTTCCTGGCCTTGAAATACATGGAGGCCTGCCTTTTTCTCTTTTCTTTTGGCTTAATTGGTGTGATTAGGGTTGCGAGGACAGCTGCTATCTCCCTTTCTAGGGTCTCAGGGGACCCTTCTCTTTGTTTTTCCTCTGCTAGCTCTTTTTCTCCTCCTTCTGCCTCCTTTTCTATCTCTGTTTGCTCTGTTTCTTCCCCCTTCTCCTCTTCTATCTTAGTTTCTTCCTCTTTCTTTTCTTGTCTTTCTGAGTCATCAATTACTTTCGCTTCTCCCCCTTTCTGCTCTTCTTCCTCACTGTCAGAAGGACTGATATCATAGGCGAGGGCCTTTATGTCATCTTCTGCTGTCATGTTCCTGAAGACTTCCCATGTTATAGGGAGTGTGAATGTATGGAGGGCTTCTTAAACTAAAATTTTGATTAACCCATGGTGAGCTAGCTGATCTGGTCTCCCTGCCTTAAACTTAATGTTGGAGTCTATGAGGGGCCGCAGGAGGAAATAGGGGATGTTGAGTTTCTGGGGTGTTGGAGTGTCCATGCCATATCTTAGCTCATGAAGGATTCTAAAATGGTAGCCATAGACTATGTTGTACCTCCCTTCACAGGAAATTTATTTGATGATTTGATAACTAACCTCATCCCAACGGTATGGTATGCTAGCCCTTCTAATGCCATTTTTATCTTCTATAGGATGTTCATTGTTTTGGAAGAAGTTTTTCTTGGAAGACTGTCGAATTGGTTTTTCATCTTTGCTCCAAGGTAATCCAAGAGGAAGGGTAGTAGCCCTACTAATAAATTCAGGGGTTATCTCCATGGAAAGACCTATAAAAGTGACAGTGGCATGTGTTCTTGAGTGAGGGACTAAAGATAGGGCAAATTCCTGGGCAATTTCCTCATCAAACCCTCGAAATTTATCAAAAAAGTTCATCCAATTTTCCCTTTTGAATATGGCCACTACTTGGGGATGTTCATGGAGCATGGTGGAATTAGTGGGCTCCTTCCTCATGAATCCTCTTTTCATTGTGCTTATACCCCTTTTGAACACCAAATGTAGTGATGGAGACAATAATTTTGAAGAAATAGGAAAATAGAGGAAAACTCTGTTTTTTTTTTTAAATCGGGCATAATTTTTTTATGTAATTCCTCTCCTTCTATGGACTCAATTCCTAGTTAATATGATATCATTTCTTGAATATGCTAATAATCAAGGTGGGTATGCACGAAACCTACCTTCTCCAGCCAGAAATCGAGCAAAAAACCCATGTTTTCTTCTTAAAAAACAACTCACTGCCCCTCCTGTAGAACTGCCTGTAGGTGCTCATGTAGAACCCCTAAGTGCTCCTGTAGACAACATTGAGAGCAGGAGGATGGGTGAGATTGATGGAAAATTATGGTTTCAAGGCTGTGGGGTGACAAGGAGTTTGATGCAGCTAAGGTTATGAGGAGAGAATGAGGGAAAAGGTGGTGAGAGTGCTCGAGGAGGAGTACTTATTACTTCTTTTAGATATTTCTCGTGTTGGGGTGAGCTGGAAAAAATGTACATTGGCCATATTTGGACCATTGGTCCCCACCTGCCTTGTCATCATGGTTCCTTCCCGCAATCACCTCTCATTATTGCATCAGAGTTTACATACCCTCCACTACCTATCCTTGGTATCTTTCTCTGAGTTGACTATGCGCACGTGTGGGTGACATCTTCGGATGAGTGCAGTCAACTAGATGAAGGTGGCCAAGTTAACTGGCCACATTTTCCTCGTTCAACCTCAATCATCTCATTACTCATGCATATCTTTTGATTACACAAATGCAAACAGAGGAGTGGGTTAGTCACTTACTTGTGAGTTGAATGTATGTGTTGCTAGGTATTTTGGCTCCTTCTACTACTGCATGCCTGTGTTTCCTTTGCTGCATGCTCTCTGCTTTCTGATGTGTGGCTGTTTGTCTTGTGCAGGTATCCTCTGGCTAGATCTAAGCTTCATATGTATCCTTCAATACTCATGGTTGCACTTCTTTTGCTGTTGTGGCTTGATTTTAATGGGATTAGCTACTACAGGAATTCCTACAGGAGCTCCGGCAGCTGCTTCTCCCCTTGAAATTTCAGCTTATTTCTATGCTGGGGGCTGTGAGGATGATGCTAGAGATGCTGATGGAGATGGAGAGATAATAGGTAAGCTGCAGGTGAGATTTGAAGCGCTGCTTCCTTTCTTATTTTTGTTTTTTTCTCTTTTTATTAAAAATTGTTTTTTCTATGTTTTTCTAGGACATGAAGAAAAAATGGTGATGATGATGTGATGCAGGTGTGGAATGGATGGCAAGGTGGGTTGATAGCTGTAGGAGAGTTTATATGTTCTTCATGAAGCTTCCCAGCCCCTAAAACTACTTTTTGGAACCATTTCTGGCTCTATGTAATTCCTACATGAACCTCCTGTAGAAAACACAAAGCCTCCTATAGAACACACAGTTTCCGGAAAAAAACATAGTGGGGTGGAAGAAAGGTCAGAAATGATGGAGAAGAGTCTGGAGGAGATGAAATAGGTGCTGGTGTGAATTTCAGGGCTCTGTGGAATCTCCTCTTGCTCTATGTGGTCCTCCTGCAAACCTGTAATGCACATTAAAATTCAATTTTCTTTTTCTTTTTTCTCTTTTTCCTTTTTTTTTAAAACAACTGGGGTGCCTCAAGGAGGTTTTCACCCTAATTTCCTGCCCTGGGTGCCTCCAAGGGAGGTTTTCACCCAGGGATCTTATTCTCTCTCTCTTTTTTTTTTTTACATCACTGGGCCGCCTCAGGAGAGGTTTTTAACCCAATGATGGGACTTCAAGCGCCTCATGGAGGTTTTCACTTGAGTCCTTATTTTTTCTTTTCCTTCAGTGAGTGGGTGGAGTGGAGGCTAAGACATGCTCCACTACCATCACTGTCTTATTCAAATCTTCAATGAAATCTTGCTTGGAGAGGGGCTTCTTCTAAATTTTCAACCGATGTCCATTGGCAAGCATGGGGATGGCTTCATCATCAATGGTTCTGATGAGGACTGAACCATTGTCATTTCATTTTTCCATAGTGTAGGGTCCCAGCCATCTTGTCCTCAGCATTCCTTTGAAGTCTTTATACCTTGAATCATAGAGTAGTGCCCAATCTCCTTCTTGGAATTGCTTCTCCTTGATATTTTTGTCATGCCATATCCTCCTCTGAAGCTGAACTACCTCTGTGTGGAGAAGGGCCTGCAATCTTTGTTCATCCAATCCATTGAGCTGGAGTAACTTTTCGTTCTATGCATGACTAAGGTCTAGGTCCAGCTGAGCTACCATCCTTAGTGTATTGAATTCAAATTCCATTGACAGTAAAGCCTTCTTCCCATAGACCAGTTCATAGGGTGTGAACCCTGTAGTGGTCTTCCATGTTGTGTTGTAGGCCCAGGCGGCCTCAACTAATTTGTCTGCCCAATATTTTCTGCTATTGCTCACTACCTTGGTCAGAATTCCTTCCAAAGCTATGTTAGTGACTTCCACCTGCCCATTGGCCTATGGATGGTAAGGGGTGGAAGTCCTGTGCTTGATTTTATGATGTGTGAGCAGGTCTTCAATCAAATTGGAAGTGAACTGACTGCCTTGATCTATGACCAATTCTCTTGGATACCCAAACTTGTAGAATATGTTTTCTCTCAAAAACTCAACTACTTTTTCCTTTGTTGCTGCTTTGATTGCTTTTGTTTCTTCCCACTTTGTCAGGTAATCAGTGCACACAATGATGTATTGTTTCTGTCTTGAAGGAGGGCTGATAGGACCCACAAAGTCAATGCCCCACTTCTCAAATGGATCAAAGGTAACTTGAGGTTGCATGGGCATCTCATCCTTTGGAGTAGGTTTCCCCATCCTTTGACACCGATCACATTGGCTGGTGTATCTCCTCACATATTGATGAAGAGTGGGCCAATAGCAGCCTATTTGCAATATTTTAAAGGCAGTTCTCTTTGCTGCAAAATGACCTCCACAAGACCCGTCATGATAGGTTAGGAGAATGTCAAGGATTTCCTCCTCCCTAACACATCTTCTCAAGATCTTATTTGGGCCAAGTTTGAAGAGATTACCCCCAATCCAGGTGAAAGGGGCACTTTTCCTTACTATCTTGCTCTTCTCTTTTGAGGACAGGCGTGGTGGAAACTGTGCTGAAACCAAGTAGTTTGCTATATTAGCAAACCATGGAGAGAGTACTAAAATAGCAAATAGATGTTCAACTGGAATTTGGTCATCCATTATTCCTTCTTCACCTGCAGGAAAATTTACTCTAGACAAAAAGTTGGCAACAACATTTTCTTTACCAGGCTTATCAATAATGGTTAGATCAAACTGTTGCAGTAAAAGCAACCATCTAATAATGCGAGCATTTACATTTGGTTTGTTCATCAAATATCTAATTGTAGCATGATCAGTGTGCACGAAGGTTTGATAGCCTGTAATATAATGTCTGAATTTGTTTAAGGAATGCATGACAGCTAGGATTTCCTTCTCGATCACTGTGTAATTTAACTCTGCCTTTGAAAATTTTTTGCTTGTAAAGTATATGGCATAAGGTAACTTTTCATCAATATGTCCTAAGGCTGCTCCTATTGCTTTGTTCGAGGCATCTGTGTGAATGTGAAATGGTAGGGCCCAGTTTGGGCCTCTGAGAATTGGGGCAATTACTAACTTGATCTTCAAGGTATCTAGGGCTTCTTGACAGTTTTTGGACCATATGAACTCAACATCTTTGCCTAAAAGGCCAAAAAAAGGAGAGGCTAGCTTACTAAAATATTTAATGAATCTTCGGTAATATCTAGCTAAGCCTAGGAAACTTCTGACATCTCTCACCTTTTGAGGAGGTGGGACCCTTTGGATGATGGCAATCTTGTTGGGGTCTGCCTGTAGTCCTTGTTGAGATATTGCATGACCTAACATGGTCCCTTCAGTCATAATTTTTTTTTCATTTTTCCAGACTGAGGGATAGGTTCATCTCAATACACTTGTCTAGAACTTTTCCTAGGTTAGATAAAGCTTCCTGAAAGTCAGAATCATAAGGAGTAAAATCATCCATATATATTTCCACTACATCATGAACCAGTTTAGAAAATATACTCAATACTGCTCTTTGGAAAGTGGTTGGAGCATTGCACAAACTAAAAGGAAGGACCCAGTATGCAAAGGTACCCCAAGGACAAGTGAAAGTGGTCTTATCTTGGTCTTTTGGGCTGATTTGAATCTGATCATACCTGCTGAACCCATCTGGGAAGGAGAAAAACCTTTTCCTTGCCAGACCATATAACACTTGATCTATGAATGATAAAGGAAAATGGTCCTTTTTAGTGGCTTTGTTCAATTCCTGATAGTCGACACAGATTTTCCACTTGCCATTTTTCTTTGGCACTAGCACCAAAGGAAATACCCATTCACTATCAGAGATGGGGTAGATAAATCCTGCATCAAGAAATTTTTGCAATTCTTCCTTAACAATTTCTTTAAGTGCTGGATTCATCCTCCTTTGAGGCTACTTGACTGGTTTGCAATATTCCTTAATGTATATATGATGAATACATACTGAAGGGTGTGCTCCCTTCATTCCTTATAACTCCAGTCGAAGTCATATAAATGCTTTCTCAATAAGCTGCATAGCTCCTTCTCCTGGGAAGTGGATAGGGATGGATTGATTTTCAAGGTTCTTTATGGGCCAAACTCTATATTCTTAACATGAAAAGAGGTCAGGTCGGCCACACAGAGATTATTTAAAGGGTTGTTTTGGGTTTCTCTCACTATGTCCTCTAATGGTAAGACACTAGGGGGTGGATTCTGAATCAAATTTTCAATCATATCATCCTCATCTTGCAGTTTTCCCCCCATGGCAGTTTCTAGTGCACAAAGTGGTGTAGAATAGAGCTCATCCTCATCCTCCTCCTCCAGCCAGAGAGGTAGATCATGTTCTAGTAAGGTTTGGGTAGGAGGGTATAGGATTAACTACTTGGACATATGCCTGTTCTTTATGGTCATGTTCCCAGCTTGACAGCTGATGTAGGCATTGGTAGTAGCCAACCAGGGTCTTCCCAGGATGAGAGGATACCCAGTGAGCTTTGCCTTCGACTGGAGAACTAAGAAATCAATAGGGTACTCCCAAGAATCAATGGAGACCATCACATCTTCCACAATCCCTTCAAGGGTCATGGTGGAGGGGTCTGCTAGCTGCAGTACTTTAGTGGTCTTCCTCAAGGAGCCTCGGAGGTTAATTTTGAGCATTGTGTCCTTTGTCATCACATTAATGGTGGTTCCCAAACCAATCAAGGTATGTGGGATCATGGTGCCATTGGTGTGGACATCAACTACTAGGCTTCCAGGGTCTAGATATTTCAAACAGATTACCTGCCCCAACATTAGGTCGGACAATTGTCCTATGACATTTATGGTTGGGGCATCTATTTTACGCCTTCCTAGATGCCTAAAGCACTTCTCTTTGATCAACCTATTATAGATAGGCACATCTTTTATGGCTTGGAGAAGTGGTATCTTCACACATAACTATTTCAATTCTCCCAGAAGTTCAGTTGGGGTAGGCTATGTTGTCCTGGATAGTCTCTCAAGAAAGGGTGGAATTGATTTAGGTTCACTTTCCTCTTTATCTTCCTCAACCTCCCTGGGTGGAGGCTAGCTATCTGGGAGAACCTTCCCAGATCACAGGTTAATCTCCTAAATCTCTACAGCATAAGTTGGGCATGATGGTTCCCCACTATATACTTGTTGAGCCTGTCTGTTGTTCAGGTTCGGGTTTGGCTGGGCAAGAATTTGGGGTTGCCTTGGTGGAGTAGAAGGTAATGGTTGTGGTTGAGCAGGTGGTGGAGGAGAAAGAGTGGGAGGAGAGTTGTGCTGGGGCCTCCACCCCTGATGAGATGCATTCCACTGAGGTTGCGACTGAACATAGGATTAAAATGAATGAGCGGCTAGTTGGGCATGATATTGAGATTGAAATAACCAAGGAGGGGATGTGGACTAGGAAGGATGAGCAGGAGGGCCCCAAGAAGGTATGGAAGTGACTTGGTTGGGGTTGCAGTATGCCTAAGATGTCCCTTGTATCCCCTGCTGGTATGGTCTAGGTCCATGCGGTCTCTTTTGGTTCATGAAATAGAGTGGTTCAGTGGCTCCTTCCGCCCCTTGTTATAAAACTTTGAGTCTGGGAAAGGAAGGGCACTTATCTATAGAATGATCTTCTTCACACACTGAACAAACCTCTATAGAGTACAATGGACATTCATTCCTAGGATGCCTCCTGCTGCATCTAGGACAAAAGATGGCCAAATCCCTCTCTGCTTCCTCTTGTTTTCTTTTGATATGCAAGGTATCCATTTGCGTGGAAAGAGTCTGCAACATATCACTTTTCAAGTCTTCCAGCATGTTTCCAATTTCACCTTTAATGGGTGAATTGGAAGAGGAGGTACTCGCTATGGGTTGACTCCCCCTACCTTTCTTTCTAGTTGTTCTAGAATGGTTTCTAAAAACAATCTTTATTTCCTCATAAGATAGTTGGTAGATGTCTCCCCCAGTTAGTAGATGGAGGGTTTCTAGAAGGTCTTCCAGAATTCCCCTAAGTAGGACCAGCTTCAGAGATTCAGGGTCAAGTGTACACCTGGCCCTTTTGTAGCTAAGCTGGAACCTCTCTTCATAATCTTCCAAGGATTGTTGTGGGGAAAAATGCCTATGCAGGACGATCCTATCCACCTAAGGTGTGATAGTGCCTTAGCAACAAACAGAGACAGCTATTCTAGTATTCTTCCTTTATGAATTAAGAATGAAGAGAGATAGATGGACTAACCAGTGTCTTCCGTTTGTCCCTCAATCCGGTTTCTCTTCTCTTGGAGAGTTCCCAGCTACTTGCCTTCTCGCTCGCCCAGCTTCAAGAGGTTTCTGCAAGATCACAAGAAGAGAACACTACACAAGACATGGATTCATATTCATAACTAGTTCAGGATTAGAAATAAACTAAACATACTAATGCAATCATACATCAAAAATACATCAGTATATAGGAGAAACCAAGATAGCTTTATTGATGAATAACAAGGTTCAGGAAGAGATACAACCCAGAGGGCTCCAATCCAACATCTCCTTCCCAGCAAATGGAATTCCTATCTTCACCCCCTTCAAAGCATTAAGCAGCCAATGATTCCAATCTCAAACCAACAACGATTCTTTGCAATAACAAAATTACAGCCTCTAGATCTCATGGAGGAGAGATCCATATATAGATGTCTGGAGAGAGGATGAGTTAGCTTGAGATCTGACTAGTGTCCTCTCCCTCTGTCAGTTCTTGATTCCACTTGGAGGTTCTTGCTTCCACTTGGAGATTTGGAACCTCTTACTCATCACCAGTCAAATTCCCTGAGGCAAGCGTCATTTTGGAAGCTTCCTGGGTTTTGACACCTTGAGAAATGAACTTGCCACATGTCCACTCTCGCTCAGCGCAGGTAGCCAGTGTTGCCTTTGACATTCAGCGCAGGTAGCCAGTGGTGGCTTTGACATTCAGCGCAAACAGCTAGTGGAGCCACTGAATTGATCCTGAATTGACTTGTTTTTGAGCAGTTTCTGGTGGAGAACTTCTGTGAATTGCTGTGGTTTGTTATCCTTGTTCCTCTAGGGGTAGGAACAACATGTTTAGGGACTTTGGATCCCTTAGATTATGGACATTTCATGCTCAATGCTGTAAGGCACAAAAATGTCTATAACAGTTGCCCCCTAAAGTATGAGGCCGTTTATCGGGTGAAATGCTTTATTAGGGGGATCCGAAGTTCATCCAATGCTGGGAGGAGACCTGTAATAAGATACAATACAATACATTATTTTTCATACTGCTTTCATGATCTAGCTGAGGCGGGCATTCCCATGCTCAGCTTTATAAATTCATTTTTCTGTTCATAGAATAGACAATCGTCTGATGGTAGATTGATAATTTTGATGAAATTATCATCCTTTGAGTAGGATGATTATCTGTTGCAATGATGTACATGTCAATGTCTTTATCTTTCCTGAATATATATCGTAGCCCGGATGGATGAAACTAGATCCGGGGTCTTCAAACTCGTTCGATCTTCACTCTAAGTACAAGTCGATCCATGTGAGAAATGTTCTAAAGTCGAACATGGAAAGACATCGCTTGATTACCAGTCAATGATGTAAACCGTTAACGAGTGCGAGAGGAATCACCGATAATGATAATGACCCTCAAGGTACTGCAGTACAATTCACGTGGTGTGAATAAAGGACTTGGCGTCGAACACCACGCAAAATCTTTCGGTCGAAGGTCATTGATGTATACCTGTCGCCGGAAGTGAGAGACTTGCCATTGAGGCATGCAAGCTTCAAAGTACTGAAGGGGTTGTTCCTAGATCAACTTCTTGGATAATGAGCTGATGTCGACAAGAAGCGATCCGTCAAAGGAGGGCCTTAATGAATCCCACATCAGTGACACGGAATGGAGCTAATGATTTTGATGGAGGTGAAAACGATCTGTGACATATGATTCAGGGTGGCGGTCATGAAAGGATGAAGGATAATGTATGGCAGTGGATGGGACACGGTTGACTTTTCTGAATGACTTCTCTTGAACATATGGCGAAACTGATGCGATGGATCGGTAGCATTACCCCAAATATGGATGGTATAGCGAGACCATGGTGATGTGACCGGTGAATGAAACAACCCAACCCGATTGTGGTACAGAGGAAAAGTTTCATGTTCAAGAGCGACTTGCTACCATCAAAGTTTTCTTGAGTTTCTCCCAATTTTTCCCTAGTCATTGCTGACCAGTACCTCTTTATTTTTGTCAAGCTTGAGGAGGATAACATATGCTTGTTCTATAACCTGCCCTTCGGGAAAGCCCATCGCTATGTTTTAACGAGCCTAGCGATAGTGAAACTCGTTCTCGTCTAAAGACAAGTTTGTCGCTATTTAATGATTTTGACGAGTCTAAAGACAAGGATAACTCGGTCCTTTTCATTTTTAGAGAGTCTGAAAAGGTACATAAAGTTAACTCCAAAAGTCCTTTTTCGTCATCTAATCCCTTAAGTCCGAAAAAGTATAAAACAATACATAAGGGATGAGTTTTCGATAGTTTTAACGAGCCGAATAAAACAAGCGCTCGATCTTTTTGTGTAATAATCCCTCAGGTCCAAAAAGATTAAAATCTAGAGGAGGGATAACACTTCCTGTCCCTTTAACGAGCTGGAAGGCCAAGGACTCGGCAATCTTTTCATATTTTACGAGTTAGTTGAAAAGAGCTTAAAGAAGACTCGTCTTTTGAGGAACGAGTGATAAACAGGGTTAGCAGCTGATTCCAGGTACAAGTTGGAATTTTCCAATCACGGCAGTGTCACAAGGATGGCTAGGTGAAATCACTCTTCGCAGCTATTCCTCAAAATGGGTAAACAATCATATGGAGGTGAACGATCGGCCAAATGAAAAGTGGAGGTGACGGTGCAAATACAACCAAGGCTTTAATGGCTGATAAGGTTACATTCACAGTGGTTATTTACCGGGTAGGTTCATTTTTTATTTTAAAATGAGCTTAAACGCCGGTGGAAACACTTGCTCATTGTTTATGTTTATTTTTTAACGAGCATGAAGTCCGCGTTAAAACTGCTCGGATCTTGCATTTATTTTTTAACGAGCATGAACTGTGTGCTAAAACTGCTCGATATTATATGTTCAAATTTTGATTTTTTTTTTATAACTAGCTTTGCCCTTTTTCAAAGATAGTACTGTATCCTCAATTACTGCATCAAACTAGTTAGAAATGAACAACATTTGCACCGAAAATATTCAACTGGTGTGATGCAGTACTTCTTCAGATGAAAAGTCATTTGAACAAGGTAAAGGACGGGAAGCTGAAGAACTTTGGATTTGGTTCTATTCTGACTGCCTTTGCCTTGGAGAAAATACCACTGATGCAGCCTCAGTATATTGCACTCGACTTGCCTTCTCCTACCGAGCTACGCATGCAGAGATGGGTTGATCACATGTCTAGGCATGCTGGTCAATCTCAGATTTCTTTCACTGATACCTTCTTCAGGTGGTTCGAGCGTCAGGAGATGGTCTATTCCGAGTATCCATATGTTGGTATGGATTTCCGAGGTGACCCGGACTTGGTATTGCCGGATGGCGAATAGTGGGGCGCTATTGGTAAAATCTTCGACCATATCACTGTTTACTGTTTTTATTTATAATGCCCTTGTGCTTTATTCTATCAAGACTTTAATCAAACTCATGTGTGCATGAAGATGTTGGTCCGAGAGCGCCAGTCGCTGCCCCAGCAGGGGAGACTGCTGGGAGAGTTATTCTCCGCAACCTTGATGTGGCCGAGACCCTTACAGCTGTGCATGAGCAGGTTGAGAGCCTTACTCTCGGCATTCCCGATGTGAGGATTGACGAGTTATCTTTGCAGTTGCAGCGGCATACTACTGGTGTGCCTAGACGATGGACTCGTCTCTTGCGCATGATTGCACAGGCCGTGACGTGCTATCATGAGCATCACTAGGCTAGGGTGCCCCCTAGCATTTTGAGTTTTTGGGTCATGCGACCGATTTTTGTCTTGGTTACAGAACATTATGTACGAACGATAAACAACTTATATATATATTTTGATTTTCGGGGTTTATTCTGGTTGAGTTATATGATCCATATGTACAACATTGATGATGTGTCTCTTTTTATAAATGTCGCAAATGTCTATCTAACACATAGTTTGCTAATGAGTCGGTTAATGTGTTTAAGTTTCTGGAAATATGCTGGTATTGAATTAAATCAAATTGTCTTTCCAAAATCTTAACCCTTAGGAACATGCGATAAATAGCTGGGTTGCGAATGGAATATATACCATTGAGTTGTAGTATTACGAGTTGTGAGTCTAGCCTGACGACTAGTCGGCGTATACCATGGGTAATGGCATCAGAGAGTAGTTCTATCAACGCGCTATACTCAGCGATGTTATTCGTTGATTGCCCGATACATACGCCTCTGAAACTTACTAACTCGCCGCTTGGATCAAAAATGGCCTAGGCTGCGGAGGACAAGTTCCGCGAACTATGACTCGCTCCGTCGGCATATCCAACACATGTCTCCAGAAGGTTTGACATCTGCAACAAATGTAAAAGGTGGATTACTCGACCAAAACAAACACTTTAGCGAAAAAAAAATACAACAAAAGCATACAGGTTACTATTTAAGCATAGTAACGCTTGAGGTACAACCCATTACGGGGTTGCGCCAGTGGAATTCCGTCATAATCCATTAACTCGTAGGATCCTTTTGCTAACACTCGTTTAACAATATAGGGGCCCATCCATAAAGAACTAAATTTACCTGCTCCCAATTTATCGGATTCTTGGTCATAAAGCAAGACCAAGTCACCTTCTGAGAAGACACGGGGTTTGACATTTTTGTCGAACTGTGCCTTGACTCGTTGCTTATGGGCTTCGTTAGCCAAAGCGGCGTCACAATGGGTTTCATCCAATTAGATTAATTCCAAGAAACGAGCCTCTTCTTCCGAAGTTCCGGGGAGGAGATCAATTGCGAGTTTAAGAGACGAAATTTCACACTAGATTGGCAAGACTGCTTCCAGGCCATACACCAGTTGGAAAGGTGAGAACCCGGTCGCATTCCTTACCGATGTTCGGTAAGCCCACAAGGCTGAGTACAGGATTAGGTGCCACCTTCTTTTGTGAACCCCGATCATCCTTTGCAACATACGCTTCAGGACCTTGTTGATTGCTTCAACTTGTCCGTTGGCTTGTAGATAATACGGGGTAGAGCTGTCGTGAGATAGCCCTAGCTTGGCAGCTAATTCAACCATCATGTGATTGTGAAAATGCGATCCATGATCTGTAACTATGGCCTGTGGTACGCCGAACCTGGCGACTACATGATTGAAAAAGAAGAGGGCAGCTGTTTCACCAGTGTTATCTAATGTAGGCATGGCCTCGGCCCATTTGGTAAAATAGTCAATGGCGACTATAATATACCCATGCCCCCCGGTCGAGGTGGGGTTACATGTCATGAAATCGATGCCCCATTTGGCGAAAGGCCCAACAATAACTATTGGCTGTAAAGGTGCGGGTGGTCTTCTAGTTTTGCTATCAAAAATTTGACAAGCATGGCATCTTCTGACTGCAGTTATGCAATCTTTGAACATGGTTGGCCAGAAGTATCCTGCTTGTAAGATTCTCTGTGCTGTATCATATCCAGATTGATGCCCCCCACACGCGCCTAAATGACACTCATTCAGGGCTTTTTCGGCCTCTTCATGGGTGAGGCACCTCCTCAGAACTGTATCGATACCACGACGGTAAAGCGTATCACCGACGATCATGTAGTCTTTCGCTTGGTATCGTATACGTTTCTGTTCTGAGTGAGAGGTGTTAAGCCTGAACTTTTGGGTTTGGAGATAAATGATTATATCTCCATACCACTCATTGCTTGCAGATATCAGAAACAAAATTTCGTCCACGATTGATTCTTCGGATGTTTCATCGTTGGACGACGATGGGAGATCGCACAATAATTCTGCGAAAACTAAAGCTTTCTTTGATTTGGATTTTACAAATTCCAGATCAAACTCTTGAAGGATCGCTATCCATTTCGAATACTTGCCCCCCAGCAACTGTCGCGACAATATATAAGTCATGGGGTTGCAATCTGATAGAATGGTAGTTTTCCGAAAGAGGACATAATGTCGAAATCTTTGTATCGCTTGAACAACAGCGAGTGCTAGCTTTTCAACGTAAGAATATTTTCTTTCTGTATCATTCAAGTTTTTTCTTAAATAATATATAGGATGTTCAATTCCATCGACTTCTTGTACTAAAACCATTGCAATGGTCGTATCTGCTGCAGCCAGATACAGGTTAAAATCTCTTTGATAGTCTGGGGCATACATTAATGACGCTTTTACTAGAGAATCTTTCAGAGCATCAAAGGAAGCTTGCGCCACCTGATCCCAGACAAAAGGTACATCCTTTTTCAAAAGACGAGTATAACCTTTAGCAAGTTCTGCGTAATTTGGAATGAACCTCCTCAGAAAGTTTGCTTTCCCCTGGAGTTTCTGAATCTGAAGCAAATTTGAAGGTGGAGGCAAATTAATGATTTCCTGAACCTTGCAAGGGTCGAGACGAATCCCATCCTTAGAGACTACAAAGCTAAGTAAACGACCAGAACCGACGCAAAACACACATTTGTGTGGATTGAGTCTTATCTTGTAGTGTCGACAACATAGAAATATCGCTCTCAAATGCTGCGGATGATCAGTCCGCTTTCGCAAATGAGCCGGAAGGTCATCGAGATATGGTTGAACGATGTTCTTGATGTCATGGAAGGCATAATTCATTGCCCTCTGAAACATCGCCCCTGCGTTCTTTAAACCAAAGGGTAATTTTCGATAAGCGAATGTGCCCCACGGACAGATGATTGCAGTCTTTGACTGGTCCTGTGGGCGGATATTTATTTGATTATACCCGGAAAATCCATCCATGAATGAAAAGATTTCACATCCGGCGCATTCATCAATTATTTGGTCGATGAAGGGTGTAGGGTAGTTGTCTTTCGGACAAGCTTGGTTTACATCCCTATAATCGACACACACTCTAATTGTCCCTTGTTTCTTCATAACAAGGACAATGTTCGATACCCAATCGGTTAGAGGAACCGGGTAGATGAAACCAGCATGGAGAAGCTTTTCAACTTCTGCTTTTATGGCAGCGGCTTTCTTGGGGTGCACCTGCCGAAGCCATTGTCTTACTGGTTTGACATCAGGATACATCTTAATTTCATGTTCAACGATACTCGAGTCAATGCCTGTCATTTCATCATATGACCAAGCAAAGACATCTCTGAATTCGCGAAAAAGAGCGTTATATATTTCCAGTTCTGAAGGAGAACATCCTTTGCCGACATAAATATTCTCTACAACATTTGTCTTAGTCGAGATATTTTCGGTTGGAGGCACTCCAAGGCGTGCTGCACATAGGATCTGTTGGCAACATGAAGAGATGCGCTATCGGCCATCCTACCAATAGTATACAGAATGGACTTGAGAGATCTGTCAGCAATCTCATGGATAACGACCTTGCCATCTCTTCTCGGCTGAGATCCTTCCCTACAATACTGGCGGACATAATCTCTCACGGAGTCATTCCCTCGGGCCGAACCTGACAAAGAAATGGGAGCACCCTGCCTCGACAAGCCAGTCAAGAAGTAAATGTCTACTACGGTCAGGGGGATAGATTTTCCCCTTATCTGAAATACTTGGTTGATAGGATCCCAAGCATCAAGCATATACTGCAGTAAGGAGATCTGTGCTCTCATGCCAGAGATACGGAAGAACTTCAGCAGGCCACAGTTCCACAGCGCGTTCACCGTGACAGGGTCATGGAGGGCAATCATGTCCTCTTCTTCATGTTCTCGTTCTCGCCATGTAAGGGTCATTTTTCTCAAAAGTCCCTGCAAAACAAACAAGAGAAAGAGTGAGATCCTGGATTTGATGAGAAATTGGCAAAATTTTCATCAAAAACTGTGCAAAAGAACTGTTTTTCTATGCCCAACGCAACTGGCTAGTGTTCCACCTGCGTTGAAGGTCAAACTGCCTTCATGCAGCTTGACATTCAACGCAGGTTTCGAGTGGACTACCTGCGCTGATGGCAGAGTGCCCTAGCAAAACCCCAGGGGCTCAGGGGAACATGAAAACAGGCACAGAATGGAAAAAGGAAACCATGAAAAGAAAGAGCTAGGGTTTAGCTCCTACCTGGTCCAGACGGCGCCGAAAATCGTCCGTAGAATCTCCCGGAATCAGCTGATGAAAATCAAGGGGGAAAAGGCACCTTCAAAGCATTAAGCACCCAATGATTCCAATCTCAAACCAATAGCAATTCTTTGCAATAACAAAATTACAACCTCTAGATCTCATGGAGGAGAGATCCATATATAGATGTTTGGAGAGAGGATGAGTTAGCTTGAGATCTGACTAGTGTCCTCTCCCTCTGTCAGTTCTTGATTCCACTTGGAGGTTCTTGCTTCCACTTGGAGATTTGGAACCTCTTACTCATCACCAGTCGAATTCCCTGAGGCAAGTGTCATTTTGGAAGCTTCCTGGGTTTTGACACCTTGAGAAATGAACTTGCCACATGTCCACTCTCGCTCAGCGCAGGTAGCCAGTGTTGCCTTTGACATTCAGCGCAGGTAGCCAGTGGTGGCTTTGACATTCAGCGCAAACAGCTAGTGGAGCCACTGAATTGATCCTGAATTGACTTGTTTTTGAGCAGTTTCTGGTGGAGAACTTCTGTGAATTGCTGTGGTTTGTTAGCCTTGTTCCTCTAGGGGTAGGAACAACATGTTTAGGGACTTTGGATCCCTTAGATTATGGACATTTCATGCTCAATGCTGTAAGGCACAAAAATGTCTATAACAAGGATTCATCACTTCCCATGGTCATTCCGAAGATTTCTTCTTTGGTATCTTTTGACCTACAGTAGTCTTGATACTTGTCCTTTAAGGCCTACTACATCTGAGCCCAAGTTGTGATGCTATTTCCAGGTAACCCCATGAACCAGTGCAATGCTGCATCCTTGAGAGTAGAAGGGAATAGCTTCAACTTTTGCTCGTCTTCTGCATAGTCATAGGTTCGACAGATGACAACAAACTCAAACAAGAAGGTGTCAGGATCTTCTGTAGTCAAACCATGGAAGTGAGGTAGGGCTGAAGGGATTATATTCTTCATTTTGGCGTCTCCATTGGTCTCCCTAATGGGAAAGGTACCGTCTATTCTCTCTCCATTCCCCCTAGCATTTCTGTTTTCAGCCATTAGCTTAGGAGTGATGTTTTCTTCTTCTTCTTCCCCTATAGGTTCTTCAAATATCTTTGGTTGTTCACCTAAAGGTTCTTCTTGATAATTACCACCAAAGAAGAGAGAAGGTTGGCTGTGTGAGGTAGTGGGGGTGTTGGGCAAGAATTTTCTTGAATTATCTCTATTCCTATGAGGCATGAAAGGAAATATTTTTGGTTGGTTTTTGTTTTTTTCATACTGATTGTACCTGCAAAACTGAAATGGATTGAAAAAAACAAATTGAAACTAACTGAAATGAACTTGCTAAAATGAAATTTGCAGAATGAAAAGGAAAGCAAGGAAATGTAGAACTTTGAAAGAAATGACTAGCCTACTCTTGCTGAAATGAAATGTGTAGAATTGAAAAGGAAAGCAAGGAAATGCAGAAGTTGAAAGAAATGACTATTCTACTTTTTCTGAAATAAACTATTTAGCAGAATGTTGCGATAGAAAATAGAAGAAAGTAGTAATCACAAAATACTCTGACGCTTCCCCGACAATGGCGCCAAAAAGTGGTGAGCACCAGTATTGCAGCAATAATGCTGCAACTCCTAGGCTGCCTACTTTACTCTTATCAACCTGGTAGTTTGTAACAAACTTGGAAGCGACGGTGCTGTATGCACAAGTACTAGTTCTTACTACAGGCTGTCACTTTGTCAGCTGGCGCAAGATCACTAGGAGCTCAAGCCAACTTCTATGGATTCTAGAAGAAGCTCTATATGTGATGAAAGAAAGGAAAGCTTACTCTAGAGAGGCTACTCTAATTGCAAAAAGGAAAAAGACCGAAATGTAAAGTAAACCTAGTAAACCCTACTTAACCAACTAATTCTACTTTTGCAGAAAGAACTATGAAAACCATGAAATGAATGCCATTACCTACTCAAGGAAGTAAACAACATCTACTCACGCTGTTTCTAGAAGTAAATGAGCAAAAAAACATCTTTTTGGATTTTTATTTATTTTTATGTGAAATTGACAGGCATGTATTTTATTTTGTGTGAAGGTGGAAGCGAATAGGTGGTGTTGAAGGGTGACTTTTGGCTTGTGGGGATGTACGATGGCGTGGATGGGTCCTAGGAGGTCTCGAGTGGCCTTCTGGAGGCTTTTCCCACACTCAGCCTTCAAAAGAAAGCCTATAGGAAAATCTACAGGAGGACATAGGGGATCTACAGGAGGTCTACAGGAGGATGCCGAGAGTAGTTTTGAAGGTTTTGAGGGTGTGAGAGTGGGTGGAAAAGGTAGGTGAAGGTTGGGATGATGTGTTAGGGTGCCTAGGGTCCACCAAGAATCACTAGGAGAGGGAAAGATGATTGGGAGAGAGGAAGAAGTCCTATGGAAAAATGCAGAAAACTAAGGTAGATTTGAGGTGAACTTTGGGCGACCTGTAGGGCATGGATCAAAGAGAGAATGTGATGGCTGATAGGCTGACCTGCTGTGAGGAGAGATCTATTGCAAAAGAACTGACAGTCAACCAATAAGATCAAGCAAGCAAGGAAGTGAGTACATTTAAAAAAACAGAATTTTGCATCAAGCTAGTCTAAACAATGATCCATGGAAGTGAATGCTTAGCAATGCTACGAGAAAAGAAGGCATGGAAGAGGACTTATTGCAAATATAGAAATGAGCATGGTGGAAGAGATCTAAAGCAAAACATTAACCTTCTAACACAATTGCAAACACTAGAAATCCTATGGAGAAGGAAAATCTGTGTTTTTGGGGCAGCAAGAGGGTCTTTGCCTCAATTCATAGTCCCAAAGGGAGAACAAGAGGCTAAGGCACTGTTGCTATCCTTTTGAATCTTCTTTCTATCACTGCTTAACCCACTCTAGAAAAAACAACCGAAAGCAAACTACTAAACCATAAAAAATAACCTATTCTTAACCAAGAAAGAAATTCATCTAACAACAACTAATCCATAAACTGAAACAAAGCATATAAATAGAAAAAAAGAGGAGCTTGGCTGCTTGGATTGTGCACTAACCCAAGAGCTTCAGCCCTCTTAGGTGACTTAGTGCTAGCTCAAAAAGGATCTTACATTTATTATCAAAACAGTAATAGGATTACATGAAACTATCCACAAAAGTAAGCTCGAAGTTGAGCAATGTTTCACAAAAGAAAAAGTACAACAGAAAACTGACCCTAGTGGGGCCCTAGGCCTCTCTACTTATACCATTGAAGCTCCCAATAGCTTCCTTAAAATCAGGGAGGCTTGGCTCCCAAAACTCGAGATAAACATCAGCTATCCTCCACGTGCTCGGCTGCCTCCTAGTGCATTGATTTGGCTGTTTGTACTCCGAGCTGCATGAATGGGAATTCGAAGTGGGGAGTAATAAATGAGGGGGATTCCCTCTTATAAATCCTCTCCTTTGTCCACTTCAAATTATTGCTGCCAATTTTCCATTGAATCTTTGACTTTGTCTCCAAAATTCAACAAAAATCTGCATTAACCACATATTAGACCACATGGCATCATAACTAACTCAACTCACTCCATAAGCATAAATATAATTAAAAAACATGCATGAAGCTAAGAGAATGGTTGATTTAACTATGTTAGGAGGTAAAATGAGCCCATATAATTACCCATTTATGGGGCTCATCAATAACATGAAATGTCATTGTTTTTCCTTTACACCACACTAGCCGATATCCCCGACACAAAATCCATATACAATAAAACAAATAACCTATCGCATATGGGGGGTCCCTTTCCTTATCACAATCACAACTGGGGAGGAAACACAGTGGAAGAGAAGCTTTACATTGCGTGATCGTCGATTGTGATAAACCTAAAACATAGTGGAAGAGAAGCTTTACATTGCACGATTGCCGATTGCGATAAACCTGCTGACGTCATCACTTCCACTTGTCACCCTATGAGTGGTGACACATGGAATCCAGAAATAGCCCCATAGGATCCCTAAAAATTCCAAAAATGAGTGACACATGTTCACCCACCACGTAATCCTCCATACGCACCACGTCACTGTTGATGTCAGCTTCCATGTCAGCTCGATGGACCAATCACAGGCTGTACATGGCCTCCTAAGGAGAGAGAAAAAGGTAGGTTGGGCCTTGGTTTTGCAGGGAAATCCTTTGTATTTGAAAATCATCTCTCCCTGGAACTTTAACACAAGCATCACAAATAAGAGGTTTTGCAGGTCTTTTTAAGTTGACACCGCGCCGATTTTGCCAATCACCGATTGTCGATGAAGAAGAGAGGAAGGGGAGGCTCGACCCTTGGTTTGCTGACCTTTTCTTTTGTAAGTTGTTTTCTTGGCCCCTCAAAAATGTTACAAAAAAATCGTAAATCGGAGTTTGCAGGTATTTAAAGTTTTAGAACCCATTGATATTACTAACTGCGGGACCACTGTGATGCAGGGTCGCCAAGATGCGGGATTGTGGCATGTGGAGGAGAGAGAAAAGGGGAGGCCCGACCCCTCTTTTTCCATGATTTTCTTTGTTAACACTTTCCTGTCCTTCCTCGATGGTGCAACAATATATTGCAACTCGGCCCCCACATTGTTTAGAGTATGCTGTAACTGAGGGACTGTTGGATGTGCGAGATGCAATATGTGATATTGGCGCTTGGGACTGTGATATGTCGATAACCTTAGTTGTGTGCCCTGGCACCCTACCGATAGCTGATAAACACTAGGCCCTGACCCACCGACCACCAATATGCGATATGCAATGAGCCTCCTGGGTTTCGATTGCAATTTTCTCCATACTTAGCCATTTTCCTTGTTTTCTGAGTTTTTCAAAGGAATTCTTCAATAGGGTCTAACTTTTGACCAGGTGTTGTGGCCAGCAACAACCCCCCTTCTTATTTGGTGTTATTACTAATACTAAATAAGTGGGGACCCTTAGTCAAAAATTAAAAAAATCAACTAGTGCTTATATTTCCTTTTTCAATAAAACTTACCATCTTAAACTTAGGAAAAAACCCTTAAAAAATCAAAAAGCCTAACTTTTATGATAAAGTAGGATTATTCCTTAGGAAATATCGCATTGCAAAAGGAGCATGAATACCCCCTTGCAATCCGAATTCTAAAATTGCAAAATCGCGATACGGGACTATGGACATATATCGCATCGCATGTGTCAAACATCGCTCACATTGAAAAACTTTAAACTGCCGATATGTGACAACGCATATCACAAATTGCAGGAAACAGATTAACGAAAATCGTCATATACCACGCTCCCGCTATATCGCGATATTGTGATATTGCGATATTGCGATAAAAGTGGCGATGTGATAGAACGATTATGCAATAATGCGATATTGTGAGTTTGTGTTATAGCAAGCAAGCGATGTCGTGATTCTGCAATGCTGCAATTTGCGATATTGCGAAGCAAATTGAAAAATTGCTTCATCACAGATCTCAAGGGCTCGTGGTTCGAAAAAGTATTTTCCATAAACCAAGACCTGGTTATGCGCTTTAATGCCAATTAATGAGTTAGTTGCCAGTAATTAATGGAATAGGGTTTCAAAAAATCATTTCATGTAAGGTGGTGTATTTTATATGTCTTCGGAATTTAAAGCTTTTCCGTCACCTTTCCTTATCATTATTCTCACTTCACTTGTAAATTGCAGGAACGAAGAATAGAGAACGATACAAAGCAGTACGCAGGATACTATGGGAAAGAAAGGCAAAGCCCCGAGCTCTGAAGAAAAGGAAATGGCACCCTTGTATACAGACACCACCTGCAACCGAGATGCTGGTATTGCTACTTGGGAAGGCATGTACAATCTATGTGAGGAAGAGAATCCCGAAGTAATGGAGGTCGAGGCTACTGCAGGTTCACATAGTTCCTTCGAAGCATCCCTTACAGAGCTAGCTTGATTGTTCTTACACTGAATAGCAGCGAGGCCCAGAATTCTTCCATATACAGACATGGTTAAATGGATACTATACAATGCTGATATCAGAAACAGACAGTTTAAGACTCAGGGTCAAGAGCTTACAGAATCATTACTTTTACAAATTTTGAGCTTTATATCCGCTAAAAGAAAAAGCGCAAAAGGCGAAAAATGCACCAAGGAAGCCTGGATCAAGAAACGGAGGTAGTTTTCGATGCGCGATTAGCACCTAACGCTAATCGTGCATCGCTGACAAAAACTTCTTGAAAAGGAAAGCTTCTAATGGCTCAGTCACCTGCAAGCCCAAAAAATTCGTAAGAAAGCAACGATAGAGGTAAAAAAGAAAAACTTGAATCCTAGACCACTGGTATTTGTTAGAAATATATTCAAAAGGATATCTACCAAAGGCACAACAATTACAGACAGACTGGAGACAGAAGGCTCAAGAAAAGGCAGAATCAATCCAAAGATTAACCAAGTTAAATTGGGATTCTTACTGGATGTACTTGGTAAAACCACACAACCAGTGCATGACTCTCAAGTGCATCATCAATTCTGTCAAGAAGATGGCGCCGGCTCTTACTGATTCTGTTTTCTCAGCACAGCTAAAATCAGAAGTCAGCCAGCCGACTTTTCCCAGACAGATGCTGAACGCATGCGATTTCAAGGATCAGATACACAGTTAGTTGGTAATTTTAGTATTTTTAGTTTTAATTTAGTTTTATTTTTGCCTAAGATAAGGACGGTCATTTAAACCACATCCTACATTTTTGTAATAATTTATTTTTAGATTTAGTTAGTAGTATTTAAACCCTTCTCATGCATTTAGAGAAGGGTCCTGAAATTTTTCAAAAACTTTTCCCCAGAACATGCACTTTTGTACCCTCTGAGGAGGTTTTGATGAATGAATGGAACATGATTTATTGATATCTGCATTTAATATCTGCTACCGATGTTGCACTTCTATACTCTCACTCGATGTTGGATTAAGAAGAGATAAATCATTATCACTTGAAGCTCATGAGTAGAACTAGTTATAAATGATACTTCTATCTCTTAACTATTTCCGCCTTTGTGTTAAAAGTGATATTCAAGTTCAGTTGTTTATATATTAATGTGTGAATGCTTGAGTTATCATTTGGCACTTTTGTACAGTGATAACTATTTATTTATGCTTAATGTATGAATAGCTTATTATGCAATATGTTTTTCACAACTGTTTTGTCTAACTTTTTATACGAACTGGTTCATCTTTATTGAATTATTTTCTCATAGTAGTTGAATGATCTTTATTACCAATTGTTATTTGAAATCATTTTAGATCGCATAACAGAAGGATTACACCCCGGGTTAGTGTAGAATTAGATGTTTCCATTTAATAGAATACAATTTGCATGTTATTAGATTAGAGTTAGAATTAGAGCATCTCACTTAGGAAATTTTAGAAGGGAAATATCAATTCTTCACACACACACACATAAATTAGGAAACTGGTCCCATATCCCCAGTCGGACCCGCTATACCAAACGGAAAAGGAGCTGCTAACCAAGGTCTGGACTGGGTGGGTATTCCCCTTGTTGTAGACCCGCTTTTCGGGGCTTCAACATATTTGGCGCTAGAAGGAGGGCCTGAACTGTGAATGGAAAGTAAATCCAAATCTAAATACCATTTTGAGAGTAAATTTCCCTCACCTTCTCCCTCGACTTCTCCATTGCATTTAGAATCTTTAAATCTAGAGCCAGATGTCGCTGGAGCAACAACCACTGTTACAAACCCTAACATTTCAGAACAGTCTACTATTGAACCTCCTGAAGTTGAATCTTTTATTCACAAACTTCAGCGATTTTCTATATCTCCTCAGAAATCTGATAAATCTCAAGGCAATGTGACTTCGCAATATAACCCTGCTCATCCTCTTACCAGATTAAAGAGTGAAAAGTTTGGTGTTCAGCCAACCGAGTTACCTCTACCTACAAGGAAGAGAGCAAGGAAATCTCCTAAAGTGTCCGATAGTGAGGATCTTTCATCATCATCATCCATCTCAACCTCTTCACTGCGAAGTCAACCATCCACCCCTCCACTTCAGATCATTGTCCATCAGTCCATCGGCACTACCACATCTTCTTCTCAATCATCTGGAGTCATAATATCCTCATCTTCTCAACCGCAGGGATCATCTTCTGTATTTTCTCTGTTAGCAGTTCAACAATGGCTCAATCTCCATGGAATAACCCAGGGGCAGTCTTAATGCCTGCACCCTTGAGTCAGCTACCGACCCATCCTGAAAAATGGCTGCCTAAGTTTAACCCTGAGGCAGGCATGCTAGCAGAAGAACATATAAATAACTTTATGCTATCCATAAATCTTAATGGAGTTACCAATGAAGACGCTGTTGTCTAACTTTTTCCTTATACTCTGCAAGGAACAACCGGATCATGGTATTTTTCATTACTGTCTGGATCTATTACTAGTTGGGAGATTTTCCAAGAACAATTCTTGATTAAATTTGGTGATGATAGGTCTACGGTGACACTAATCAATGACCTGTCTAACCTTAGGGCTGAGTCAAAAGAACCTATCAAAGATTTCAATTTACGTTTCAATAAAACCTTAAATAAAATTCCCACTGCTTCCTAGCCTAGCAAAGAAGTGCAAAGTGAATGGTACATTACTGCTTTACCATCAAACATTGCAATCTTTGTTGATAGGGCTAACAAAACAACTTTAGTTGAAAATATGAAAGAAGCAATAGTAGTAGAGAAACGTATTATAGCCCCAGAAAAGAAAAATGCAATAGAAGAACGAAAATCCAAGAAGGTTACTTTCAAGGAAGACCCCAAGAAAAAACAATTGAAAGATCCATTCGATTTAGAAGGATTGCAAAAAGTTTTGAAGACCATGTCTAACAAGATGGTTGACATTAAGAAACAAGTGGTAGAAATTTCTTATAAAAAGCCATGTAGACCTTTTAAAAGAAACCCTTCAACCGATTCCAAACCCCCTAACACTATTACAAGTGCTGAATCCGAAGAAGAAGAAGAGGAAATTGCTACTGAAGAACATACCAATGAAGAGGAAGTTGTAGAATTACAAGGTATGTGGGATTTCATCCTCCTAGATGAAGAGGATCAAGAGGCATCCCCGGTTAGTACTCGCTGCAGAAATCAACTTGACCCTCCTCAACCTACACCTAAGCCAAAGAGCACAAGCTCAATGACTAAGGATAAAGTCACAGCCAAGAAGATGTCACCTAAAGCGACTCAAACTAGCCCAGTCCAAAAAGACCCATCAAATCCATCTAAAATGATGATCGTTTTAGATGAAATGGAGTATAATATCATAGAAGACATGAAAAAGACTAGGGCCAATATTACTTTTTTTGAATTGAGCAAGTTAAAACACCAGCAAAAGGTACTTTTGAAAGAATTGCATGCTGTACCAGTTGCACCTTTACCAGCCGCTGTAATCTTTCAAGCTTCCCATGACATGGGAAGACCTCCAACTAATGTGATGAATAAATTTGATCCAAATGATATCACCTTAATTGGAGGTAGATCGAGATCTCATACTCCCCCATTTCTTCTTACTTATGAAATTTTCAATAAAAATGTGCATAATTGCTTAGTGAATTTTGGAGCTTCATTGAATATTTTACCAAAGTCAATATGTGCAAAATTGAACATTCAACCACAGAAATCCGCTGTGCGCATAGTTCAGCTAGATCGTTCGCAAGTCGAAGTGATTGGTGAATTAAATCAGGTCACCATAAGGCTATCATCCAACCCAAAGGTATGTCAAGTAATCGATATTTTAGTTGTTGATATTCCGGAATTTTATGGCTTAATTCTTAGTAGAGATTGGTCAGAAAAACTTCATGGATACTTTGCAACTAACTGGTCGCACATGTGGCTCCCTTACAATGGTAAACCAAATCAGATAAAACTTGAGCGGGAAAGACATCAAAAATACATAGTAACAGAAATCGAGGGAGAAAGTGAACCAGTAGCATATAATTCTAACATCATTGGCAACTATTCAGTAGATTCTTTCCTAGGAAATTTTAATGCTCATACTTCACCTTACTTAGAACATTCTGTTTTATCTCAAGTAGAAAATTTCTCTCAAACAGATAGTTCTAGATGTATCAATTTTATAGATAATCCTGTAAATAAATCTTTATTTTGGAAATTATTTTTTGATGGTTCTAAGTCTAACGAAGGAGCAGGAGCAGGATGCATGTTAATAAGTCCAGAGGGAGATAAGACTATGCTAACTTGCAGACTCAAATTTGATTGCACGAACAACACAGCAGAATACGAGGCTTTAGTCCAAGGGTTGTACAAAGCAATCGGATTAGACGTCAAATATCTTCAAGTTTTTGGAGATTCTGAAATTGTAATCAGACAGGTACGTAATACTATACATTGTTTATCAGGTCATTTAAAACATTACCAATCTTTAGTCCAAGATTTGACTGAACACATTATAGCATTTAATATTTCATAAATTCCTAGACTGCAGAATGCTAGTGCAGACCTCTTAGCCAACATAGCTTCCAAACTCATTCCTTCAGAAATTTTAACCCTGATCGATTTTCAATTGAATTAATTTTTAGACCATCTATTCCTAATAACATTACCAATTGGAGGATTTTCAACGGCGATCCTGATATTGCGAGTTTCCTCACATCTGAAGGATCCTACACCAATCAAATAATTGACAAAGACCAACATGACCAACAATTGCAACAAGATAGCACTAACAATGCTATACCAAAGTAAGTAGTCAAGTTAGAAGATCTTTATGATTTGAAAGATCGGTTTAAAATATCTACCAATTCAAAACTCCAAAGTTCAACTCTGAATTATGAATTAGTAAATCTAGGAACTGATACCAAACCACAGAATATCAATCTAGGCCTTGGTCTAGCTCCTGAAGAAAAATTAGTGTATATTCATCTCTTGAGACAATACAAAAGTGTCTTTGCTTGGAATTACGATGAACTCAAAACATACAACACGTCCATCATCCAACATACTATTCCAATGATAGACAATGAAAAACCTGTCCAACAAAAGTTGAGAAAGATCCATCCCAATTTAGAAAACCAGATCAAATCTGAACCCAATAAGTTATTGAAAGCCAAAATAATTTTTCCCGTTCGACATTCCAAATGGGTTTCCAATATGGTCCCTGTAAGAAAGAAAAACGGAGACATTAGAATCTTTATTGACTTTCGAAATCTTAACAAAGCCTGCCAAAAGGACAATTTTCCTTTACCTCCCATGGAACAAATACTGCAGGCGGTTGTGGGCTCAGAATTGATGTCCTTCTTGGATGGATTCTAAGGATACAATCAAGTGTTGGTACATCCCGATGATCAATTAAAAACCACATTCAGAACTAAATGGGGCACATACGCATATCAAAAGATGCCATTTGGTCTGATTAGTGCTGGTGCCACATTTCAGAGAGCTATGGACATCGCATTCAAAGAGTTAGTCAATAAATCAGTGGTAATCTATTTGGATGATATAACTGTATATTCCAAGAAACGAAACAATCATCTTAGAGATTTAAAAAAAATCTTCCAATGTTGTCAAAAGTATGGGATTTCACTCAACCCAATAAAATCTTTTTTCGCATTAAGTGAAGGAAAACTTCTTGGATTCATATTGTCAAAATCTGGGATTCATATTGACCCTGACAGAATCAAGGAGATTTCTGCAGTACCCCTACCTCACAACAAGAAAGCCATGCAATCTTTTCTTGGCCAGATTAATTTTGTAAAGAGATTTATTCTAGATTTTTCAAGAATTGTGTCTCCTTTACAAGCAATGATTAAAAAGAACTCAAACTTTAAATGGGGCCAAGATGAACATGAGGCATTCAATCTGATCAAACAAGCAATCATTAATGCTCCATCTTTAGCAACTCCAAATCTTTCTAATCCTTTTATTTTATATACATTTGCCTCTGATAGATCATATGCTGCGATACTCACCCAAGTAAGTCAAGAAAAGGCAAAAGCCCCAATTGCTTTTTTCAGTTCCAATTTACAAGGGGTTGAGTTAAATTATTCAGATGTGGAGAAACAAGCTTATGCTGTTTTCAAAGCAATTAAATATTTTAGACCTTTTATACTCAAAACACGTACAATGATCATAGTACCATTTCCAGTGGTAAGAAATCTTCTAGTACAGAAGGATGTGGGAGCGAAAAGAGCCAATTGGGTTACTGCCTTATAGGAATATGATATAGAAATCAAACCAACAAATATTGTAAAAGGTCAAGGCTTTTGCAAAATGCTGGCTGGAGCATCGCTGATGTCTAAAATTCCATCTACAGAGATACAAATGTATGAGGTAAGCCTAAACGATGTTGAGTCATTATACGTTGATATCATTTATTATCTAAATAATGGATACACTCCTTCAAACCTCGATCATACCAAGAAAAGAGCTCTAAGGTTGAAAGCCAAACAATATCAGCTCATGAATGATGTTCTTTTTAGAATAAATTATGATTCTGTTCTCCTTAGATGTCTCGAGAAATCTGAAGCTGAAAAGGTTTTGCAGGAACTCCAAGATCGGCCAGCAGGCGGACACTATGCTGGAGATGCTACTGCTCATAAAATCTTATGCGCAGGCTATTACTGGCCCACATTGTTCAAAGACTCACATAACTACGTGAGGAAATTTCAAGTCTGTCAAACCGCTGCTGGGAGACAAAAGAAACCATCCTTGCCACTGCAACCAGTTAATATTGAGCAGCCTTTCGATCAGTGGGGATTGGACATAATAGGTGAGATCATTCCTCACTCTTCTAAGCAGCATAGATATATCCTTACAGCAATAGATTACTTTACTAAATGGGTAGAAGCAGTTCCACTCAAGACGACTAATGCTGAAAATATCATCGAGTTCATAGATCAGTTCATAATCACTAGGTTTGGGTTGCCTTCTGCTTTAATGTTTGATAATGCATCATATTTTTCTAGTAATGCAATGACCGAATTTGCACTCAAAAGAGGTTTCAAACTCAAATACTCTGCCAATTATTACCCACAAGGGAATGGGTTAGCTGAATCTACAAATAAGAATTTAATTAGAATCATTAAGCAAACCATTGACCAAAATCATAAAAATTGGCATAAGTCTTTAATATACGCTTTATGGGCAGATCGAATAACGCAGAAAGCCTCCATCAACACTTCTCCCTTTAATTTAGTCTATGGGAAAGAAGTGGTTCTTCCAACTCATTTGGCAATTCCCTCTTTAGCGTTGGTTCAATATATTGATGAAGCACCAACTTCTTCCTTACAACTAAGGCAACAGTCAATAATCAAGTTAGAAGAACAATGGGAACAGGCCAAGATAACTCACACTCATCATCAAGCCTTAGTAAAAGCCTCTTTTGATTCCAATATGATATTCGGAAAAGATTTTCAGATGGGAGATCTAGCTTTAAAATGGGACAAGGCTCATGAGGAAAAAGGGAAACATACAAAATTTCAACGAATGTGGCTTGGCCCTTTTCAAATCATAGAAGTCATAGGTCCGTCTACATTTATGTTATAGGATTTAACAGGAAAAAGAGATTCTTTACTTGTTAACAGTCAGATTCTCAAAAAATATTTTCCATAGGAGATCATTCTTCTATTTTGTAGAATAGTTGTTTTAGTTTCATAATAAAACTGGTTGTAAATGGTTACATTCGAGATTCATGAAAAAGACATAAATTCTCTTTTAGATTTTGTTTTTCACTTGTATAAATAGAATTCTTTTTAGAAAATTGATCATTATTATTGAAAGATACAGTTAAAAGTTCTAGGCCTAGAAATGATGCTAGTTTCAACTGTATAAATTTTGGTAAAAAATGACTTTTAGTAAAGAAATTGTTTTGCATCAGTCCAATGAAAGGTATCAATAATAAAACGAAGGTTCTCTGTAGAAAATCTCTTTCCAAAAAACTCTATTATTGTCGTCCAGAGCCATCTTAAGGAAACAATGACTTCCTCCCCACCTAGGAAGCTACAATGTTCAGGGAACGATCCAATGATACACTTTAAACTTAAAGAGTAAGACGTCTCATCACGAGCCGACTTATCATGATTATAGATATTATAGCTTACTGACTTTTCCAATACTGCATACCACAATAGGGCAATGACTCAAGATTGTTGCAATCAAAAGACAAGGGGTCTCATCACGAGCCAGCTTGTTTAGCAAAGTTATAAATCAATGAATGACTATGTCATAAATTGGCTACCAAACCAAGACATTGTTCTTTAAGGATAAAAAAGGAAAAGAAAGCGATAAGTGTGGCTATGGATTTCTCTTTGAAAATTGTAAATTTTTCTAAGTAGGATACACGATCATTGCTGGGTAACAGGTAACCCTATTGAGGCTATAAACGCCTGCTGGTAGCAGAGGCTCTACCTATGACAAATGAGCATATTCAAAATTGATTTACAGAGAAGGCTTTGTTTTTATCTTTATAAACTAAGTAATAACCGATGTAGATACAAGGACTAGCTTGAGGGAGTAAATAATCAAAGTTGAAAATAGAAGAAACAAAATATCATTGATAGGTAAAAACATAATGCACTTTGTCTTTCTATAATAAAGTTTAATTTCCTGGAAAATTTTCTGTTTTGGAAGTTTAGAAAATTCAAAAGAAAAACAGAGATAACTGGTTCTTCCAAGTGAATCGCCAATTGTTGTGGCCAGCAACAACCCCCCTTCTTATTTGGTGTTATTACTAATACTAAATAAGTGGGGACCCTTAGTCAAAAATTTAAAAAATCAACTAGTGCTTATATTTCCTTTTTCAATAAAACTTACCATCTTAAACTTAGGAAAAAACCCTTAAAAAATCAAAAAGCCTAAGTTTTATGATAAAGTAGGATTATTCCTTAGGAAATATCGCATCGCAAAAGGAGCATGAATACCCCCTTGCAAGCCGAATTCTAAAATTGCGAAATCGCGATATACAGACATATATCGCATCACATGCGTCAAACATCGTTCACATTGAAAAAATTTAAACTGCCGATATGCGATGGCGCATATCGCAAATCGCAGGAAACATATTAATGAAAATCATCATATGCCACACTCCCGCGATATCGCAATATTGAGATATTGTGATAGAGCAATTCTGCGATAAAAGTGGCAATGTGATAGAACGATTATGTGATAATTCAATATTATGAGTTTGCGATATAGAAAGCAAACGATGCCATGATTCTGTGATGTTGCGATTCGTGATATTGTGAAGCAAATCGCAAAATCGCTTCATCACAGATCTCACGGGCTCGTGTTTCGAAAAATTATTTTCCATAAACCAAGACCTGGTTATGCACTTTAATTCCAGTTAATGAGTTAGTTGCCAGTAATTAATGGAATAGGGTTTCAAAAAATCATTTCACGTAAGGTGGTGTATTTTATATGTCTTCGACATTTAAAGCTTTCTCGTCACCTTTCCTTGTCATTATTCTCACTTCACTTGTAAATTGCAGGAACGAAGAACAGAGAACGATACAAAGCAGTACACAGGATACTATGGGAAAGAAAGGCAAAGCCCCGAGCTATGAAGAAAAGGAAATGGCGCCCTTGTATATAGACACTGCCTGCAACCGAGATGCTGGTATTGATACCTGGGAAGGCATGTACAATCTACTTGAGGAAGAGAATCCTAGAGTAATGGAGGTCAAGGCTACTGCAGGCTCACATAGTTCCTCCGAAGCATCCCCTACAGAGCTAGCTTGTCTGTTCTTACACCGAATAGTGGCGAGGCCCAAAATTCTTCCATATACAGACATGGTTAAATGTATACTAGACAATGTTGATATCAGAAACAAACAGTTTAAGACTCAGGGTCAAGAGCTTACAGAATCATTACTTTTACAAATTTTGAGCTTTATATCCACTTAAAGAAAAAGCGCAAAAGGCGAAAAATGCACCAAGGAAGCCCAGATCAAGAAACAGAGGCAGTTTCCTATGCACGTAATCACGCATCGCTGAGAAAAACTTCTTGAAAAGGAAAACTTCTAATTAATCACCTGGAAGCCCAAAAATTTCGCAAGAAAGCAACGATAGAGGTAAAAAATCAAAACTTGAATCCTAGACCACTGGTACTTGTTAGAAATATCTTCAAAAGGATATCTACCAAGGGCACAACAATTACAGACAAACTGGAGACAGAAGGCTCAAGAAAACGCAAAATCAATCCAAAGATTAACCAAGTTAAATTGGGATTCTTACTGGATGTACTTGGTAAAACCACACAGCCAGTGCATGACTCTCAAGTGCATCATCAATTCTGCCGCGAAGATGGTGCCAACTCTTACTGATTCTGTTTTCTCAGCACAGCTAAAATCAGAAGTCGGCCGGCCGATTTTTCCCAGACAGATGCTGAATGCGTGCGATTTTAAGGATCAGATACACAGCTAGTTAGTAATTTTAGTATTTTTAGTTTTAATTTTATTTTATTTTTGCCCAAGATGAGGACGATCATTTAAACCGCATCCTACATTTTTGTAATAATTTATTTTTAGATTTAGTTAGTAGTATTTAAACCCTTCTCATGCATTTAGAGAAGGGTCCTAAAATTTGTCAAAAACTTATCCCCAGAACATGCACTTTTGTACCCTGCATGAATGAATGGAATAGGATTTATTGATATCTGCATTTAATATCTGCTACTGATGTTGCACTTCTGTACTCCTAGTGGATGTTGGATTAAGAAGAGATAAATCATTATCACTTGAAGCTCATGAGTAGGACTAGTTATAAATGGTACTTCTATCTCTTAACTATTTCCGCCTTTGTGTTAAAAGTGATATTCAAGTTCAGTTGTTTATATATTAATGTGTGAATGCTTGAGTTATCATTTGGCACTTTTGTATGGTGATAACTATTTATTTATGCTTAATGTATTAATAGCTTGTTATGTGATATGTTTTTCACAACTGTTTCGTCTAACTTTTTATACGAAGTGGTTCATCTTTATTGAATTCTTTTCTCCTAGCAGTTGAATGATCTTTATTACCAATTTTTATTTGAAATCATTCTAGATCGCATAACAGAAGGATTACACCCCGGGTTAGTGTAGAATTAGATGTTTCTGTTTATTAGAATAAAATTTGCATGTTATTAGATTAGAGTTAGAATTAGAGCATCTCATTTAGAAAATTTTAGAAGGGAAATATCAATTCTTCACACAGACACATAAATTGGGAAACTGGTCCCATATCCCCAGTCAGAACCACTATACCAAACGAAAAAGGAGCTGCTAACCAAGGTCCGGACCGGGTGGGTATCCCCCTTGTTGTAGACCCGATTTTTGAGGCTTCAACACCAGGGACCTGTTTTTGGGCTTCTATATACCACCAGAAAGCTTATTCTAAGCATTACAAAATGGAGAGGGTACTTTTAAGCTCTGATAGCTTCTATGTCTCATGATTTTCCAAGAAAAATCACTGCTATTTGGATTTTGAAGCATCTAGTGAGTGAAAAAGGAGTGGGTGACAACAACTGGTAGCGAGCTGCAGAAGCTTGCTGGCCAAAAATGTGCAAAACTGGGAGGTAGTCATGCAGGAAATGTCTACGCAATTTATGAACTGAGCGGGATGATGGGAAATTGGTGGATAGTCCAAGAAAACTGTGCAATTTTCAGGAGGAGTAGCAGGTCGGCTGGTAGGAGGATTGACAGACATAACTGCATAATTTTCAGAGACAATGTGGTGATAGGTAGCGGATTCCTATCCCTCATGTCTACTTAATTTCTTCAAATAGTAGGGGTGGGCATGCTAACAACTTTTCCACAATTTCTTCAGTCAGCAGAGGTGGCCATGCTGACAACTTCTGTGCAATTTTTGGAAGGAGTGAAGCCCAGGGTCAATGCCTAGTCAAACTCTTCGTTTGACCAGCGGGAGGCTTGATGGATTGGATTGCGGGCAACACAGATTGAGATGGCTACTTGGGCAACTTCTGCGTTGTTCTGGGTGATAGTCAGCTAGGTTGATTCCAATATTGTGTAGTGTAGACATCTTGGGAGGCTGCCTTAAGCTCTACACAATTCTTGGCAACAGTACTTGGTCACTAAGGGCTGAGTGTTGGCTTAAGGAGTCCTGACCCAGGTTCAAAGTTAGTTGAAACAACCAAAAAAGCCCTACATTACTGGCGCTTTCGGAAACAACCCGCATAGCGTAGTCTACACTCTCACCCAAAGCAATATAGGGGGATGTAAGAACCAAGTTTCTGCATCCAGAGACTAGTGTGATGTCTTCCAGTGCCTTGGATATGCCTTTGCGTAGATTGATAAACTCTTAGGGCACGTTACTGCAACTCTATTAAAACAACCTTCAGACCTTTGTGAAGGTCTACGATTAGTCCTTGTGGAACTTTAATAGTTGATTTATCTACTTACGCACATTAGAAAGTAATCCTAAATTGGTATTTGCGTAGATCTACTTAATCCATCAAAAAACATAAGAGAAATTACCAAAAACTTTGTGGGAGTGTTTAAACATGCACTGTGTACATTATTAAGACTTATGCAAGAGAATCACGTAGCATTCAATCAATATTTCATAAAGAAATTCATTCATCAATGACATATAACATAAATAGACATGAACAAAAATACTCAATAATTCTTTTGAAACTTGTCTTTATTGATCTCAATTCACAAATTATAGACTCAAAACATCCCTATGCACAACTGCAGGGGTCCATGCACTCATTTTCAGACTCTACCTAGGCCTCTGTGCACTCATCTGCAGAGCCTTTCTTTCCCTATCTAAGAGCAAGAAGCAGAGCCTTCCTGCCTTAGCTCTTGCCCGAGACTGGTCTATCCACCCAATTCTCTATCTTCTTTTCTTCTTTTTTTTTCTTCCTTTTGTTAAGACTCACTATTTATATATTTTTTTTCATACAATGGCATGGTCCGTGGACCATGGGTGAATCTCAAAAGCTGACTCAAAACATTTCCAAAACAAGGGGCTAAGCCCCTTTGACTCCTAATCATCTACGCGCTTCACATCCACAAATCACAGAGACTTTACATTATTTACAAAATTCTACAAAAATTTGGGTTATCTTAACCCAAAACTAGCCCAGGGGACCCCATCCCAATAGGCCCTCAACACAATGATTGTGACTCACCCTCGAGTCACTCTACTGATTCCGCGATCTTACTGCAAAGATTCCCCAACTCCACTTGGATCACTACAAATTCAACAATGTTTTGTGCCACTACCTGTCGAACCTCCTCAACCAAATTTTTAGTGGCTTGTCCTTCTATTTCCAGCCTCATCGTCCATTGCATCTGCTGTAGTCCCTTAAGCTTATCTTGAATAGAGATCGTGATCTAATAAGCCTCATCCAATCAAGGCTGCAACCTGGCCTTTAGCAAGGCCTCTTTCTTCTGTGCTTCCTCTACCTGTGCCAGTAGCTTCTTTCCTTCCTGTCACTTGGCAAGGCATTGATCTAGTACTAAGGTGCGCACAGTCACCCTGACCTCATCATATTGGCACTGCATCTCCCTTACCTCTGTGTTCAATGTTTACAGTTTCAGATCCTCCTGCAGATTGGTTAATAGTTCCATAGTTTACTCAAATAGTGTCGCAAAGTCAGTGATTGTGGCATCCAAGGTAGCCATGCCCTCCTTAATTTCGAGTCCGCGCTACTCCTAGACCTCAGGTGGAGTCGTGGGCTGTAAATTCAATTGTAGCTCTATGATCTTCATGTTGAACTCAAACGTTACTTGTCCAGCTTATGCTCTAGCCTCATGCACACCAATGACTAATTTTTTGACTATGGCTTCAAGCTGTGCATCCTCCAGGATGTGAAGTTTAGGCACTATCTTACATGCTTCCACTACTTCTGACTCCAAACTTGAAATACGCGCCTGTAGTGCCTCCCTTTTCTTTAGAGCTAGTGTCTTTTCAATGAACATCTGTTCATTGATGACTTTGTACTCACTTATGAGGTTGAGGGCGCACTGCTCCCTGGTTCTCAACTCATTCGCCACCCCCTTATGCAGTGCATGGAGGGTTTCGTTGGAGAGCACCGCTATATTCAACCCTATATCCTTGATTGTACTAAGTATAATACAATCATCGACTGACTCTACATGAATGGACCCGTCTGGCAATGGTATAGTTTGAAGATCTAGGTCCTTACTATCTCTGCTGCTTAGTTTGTCCTAGGTGTCAGGCTTGCTTGCTTCGCGCTCAATTTTCCAATGTTTGCCTGTATTCTGCTTGTTTGGATCTGTAGCTCATGCAGATCCTTCTGGATGCTCCCCAACATCTACATGTATTTCTTCTCAAACTGCTGCAACACTTTTGTTGTGGTATCCCTAATTTTATCACCGATCTCATCGAGATTGCTTTCTGTAAATACCATGGGATCAACTTATGTTTTATCCGATTTGTGCTTTTTTTTTTTTGCTCCGGCCTTCTACTCCATGCCACGTCTTTTCAAAATAAAGGGGGTGCTCTACCCCTCATCACTGCCTCCACCTTGGCCTGAAATATCTTCTTCCTCTGTCTCTGGCGAAGGTGACTTATCACCTTTCTTTGACTCACGCTGTTCTTTTTCTGTTTGCTCCTTAGCAGTGTGTTCTTGCTCTATGCGAGCTTTTTCTACAGCTTCCTTCTTTTTCTGTTCTACTAGGGTACGCACAACTTTCTTAGCGGCCTCCTTTCTTTTCTACGTAGTAGAACTTTCCACGCCCATGCTTGTTCCAACATCTAACTCTGATGGGGCACACCACTCTGTAGGCCATAACCCTACGACCTCTTACACGTCTGTTTCTGACACCAAATAGGGAAACTGGTGCCATTTCTGCTCTGGATCCTTCCGTGTTTAGATATAGACTCTGTGGAAGTCAGTATTGAATGCCGTGTAGGCTTAAAAATGTGTGAACAAGGTTGGGGACAACCTTGGATACTGATTGATTTCCATATGGAGATCCATTTCCATAAAATTCCAAAATATCTTTGTATATATAATCTGTGTGGTATCCTTCATAGACAATAAAGAGGTGAATTGTGCGGCGTCCGACAATCCTTCTTCAAGAGGAGGAAATTGGATATCCTCCGGAAATCTCCATGCAACGAGCACAATTAATAGCAACAACCAAGCATACTGGAACGACTTGGTTTCCTCCTAAGATTCGTGGAAGTTTGCTAGGAACTCCTGACAAAGGTATCTGGCCCAATTAAATTGTACGCCTTTCATGCACTATGCAACAAGTGAAACTACTGGCGCCAGAACTTTCTGCGCATGACATTTTCTCATAATCTTCCTTGCTAAAATTTGGGCAGCAAATTGAATTGGCTAGTCTGTAATAGAGAGAAGGAAAGCCCTCGTGACTTATTGAGGAGGCTGTAATCCTTCTTCATCTTATCTGCAATCTCTTCCCCCCCAGTCTTCCCTCAAAACTCCTTGGCAGGGTTCACACCTTTGTAAGGCAGCCACGTGATTATGTGAATCAACATTTTCGTGATGGGGATAGGCTCTCCTAGCCATAAGCACCCATCATGTACCACCATGAGGAGTTGGTGCACACATATCGTATTAATAGGGGTACGACGATAATGTGACACCAACAACAGATTGAGAAACCCTGATTACTCAACACCATAGACCCATTCCATTGGCTCCAATGTTGTAACACCCGTTTCTTCATAATAGATCTTGCACATATATTTTTCCGTCACCAAATGTGGAAACTTAATGTGGTCCATGAGGTCCCCAATCCTCCATCTTTAACAAAGAGATTTGTGTGAGTTGAGGACCTTCAAGGGGGACCTGCTTAGGCAACAGGGGCATGGATACTGTAAATTTCCCAGTATCAGGGTCCTTCGTTACCTTTGCTTTTCCCTCCTGCTGAGGGATATACTTTGGTAGCCTTGTCATGGGTTCCACCCCTTTGGCATCAATATCCTCCATTCCCTAGAATTTTTCCGCCTCGAGGTCCACTACTCTTTTTGGCTTCTTATCTTTCTTCTGGTTTGCCTGTGTTTTAGTAGGCCTCCTTGGAGACGTGTGCATCGAAACCTTCTTCTGCTTTTCCTTCACGGAATTTTTTGGCTTGGCTAGTTGTGTTTCTCTGGTAGGGGTGTGCGTTGGCCTAGGCGACCTCGGCCTAGTAGGCACAACAACTCGAGCTTCCATACTTACAACTTTTGGGGCTGCTACGTCAAAGAAAACATCGTCACCACTAATAGTTTTAGCAGGGCTTGTGGTAGACATTTTCTCAAGAATAATCTTTCGGTTTATCTCAGGTAATTTAGAAAACGTTGCACTTCAATGAAATCTTCCCAAAATGTGCCGCTCATAGGTGACAGACAGTGAAATTCAGCAACAAGTCTTAGAGCACAAAGTGTTCTTTGTTGGAATGACACGCATAATTTATAGGGGGTTTTGAATTCAAATCCGACCGTTCTCCCCAAATTCTAATAATAAATGTTGTTTTTGCAGTAGATCTTCAAAGATTTTTGCCTTAGTTGCCACTACCTCATTCGCCTTAACCATTTTCTGGTCATCAAGACATGAAAGGTAACTTGAATGGTCATTTTTCTACTGGGTTGTGTGATCCCTTCGCTTTTGGCACAACTTCCTAAGCGCAACTTCATTGGCTTCATCTTCATTACTCTCCACACAGCCTACTCGCTGAATTGTCCACCAAGCTGGGAAGTGTAGTTTATAGTCTCGCGCTCCCTTACAACTACTTGGAGCACTAAGACTATCCTGCTACCGTATAGTCATTGCACAAGATCCCCTGTATACAACTTCAATCTGCTCCCATTCACTATTCTTGGGAAAGGCTCCCCTTTCATCCTTGTGAGCTAAACTGTGCCACCATCTATAATTTCCTTGACAATATATGGCCCTAACCAATGCATCTGGAATGTACCTGAAAATTTAGTGGATTTACTATCATATAATAGGACAAGATCATTTACCTTGAATGTGAAAAGCTTGATATGGCGATCATGCCATGTTTTTTCACATTCCTTCTATACTTGTTGATGGAATCCTACCAAAAATCAATCTTCTTCGAGCTCCATGAGTTGCGCGAGCTGTTCCTCCAAGGCCTCAGATTCTTCCATATCCGTCAAAGCTGATATGCGTAGACTAGGCACAATGTATTCCATCGGCATTACAACTTCGACTCCATAGACCAATATGAACGATGTTTGTCTTGTCAGCTTATTACAAGTAGTCCTATAAGCCCATAACACTATAGGTACATGTACATCCCAGTCATTCTGTTGCGCATTGTAGATCTTCGCCAGCGCGTTCTCCAAAATCTTGTCAAAGGCTTCAACAATTCCATTTTCCTGTGGGTGATATGGCGTACTCTTCTGATGGTAGACCTGGAATTCCTCAGTCAATGCACTGATCGTTTCGTTTAGATAGTGCGTACCCCTATCATTCATCAACACTTTCAGGCATCCAAATCTGGTTAAGACATACTAAAACAATAATTTTTTTGCTGTAGCCCCTGTACAATCTTTAGCCAACTGTTCTTTCACCCATTTGGTTAGGTATTCCATCACAATGATAATATAACGTGGACCCATTTGATTTCGACGGGGCTGAATTGGCCCCACAAAATCAATCGCCCACTTATCAAAGGGTTGCAAAGATACCTGAGGGTGTAGTGGTATCTCATCTCTTCAGGATGGTCTGCTAGTTCTTTGACATGCATCACATGCCTTACAATATGCCTTGGAATCTTTATGCACTATTGGCCACCATAGACCTACATGCAAAATCTTCTATGTAGTTGCCCTGCCTGCATAATGGCCTCCCGTAGCTCCCCCATGAGCTTCAGCGAGAATGCTATCCCACTCAAAGTCTGGCACATATCTTCGCAATATTTCATGGGCACCCATTTTATTCAAATGTCCCGTAATAATTGAAAAATCGGTCATGCGTACAACTAATTCCTTCTTCTGCTGACTTTTATATCCTTCTGGTTCCATCCCCATAGTCAAGAAGTGAATAATTTCTACAAAATGGTCATCCACTACGCACACCGCAAAGAGCTACGCATCTAGAAACCCTTCCTCCAAATTATCAGGTTCTTCTCATGTTTCAATTTGCGACAGATGGTTAGGTCCAAAATTTAACCTCACCAGCTTCCCAATGACTTCAAAGTCATACACCTGAAATAAGAGCAATCATCTGTAGATATTTCCCCCCAACACAGGATTGTTGACTAGGTATTTCAATGTAGGATGATCTTTGTACATCTTGAAATTCCCTCCTAACAGATAATACTTGAATTTTTGCAGCGCGTACATCATGGCCAACCCTCCGCACTCAGTTGTTGAATAGTTTTTATCAGCCTTGGATAAATTACTACTTACAAAGGCTATAGGATGGTCCATTTCTCCTTCACCGGCCTACGTGAGTACTACACCCAACGCAATGCAAGAGGCATCCACATGTACATGAAACTACTTTTTCCAATCTGGGAATACTAAGATTGGTGCAGTTACCATCTTTTCCTTCAACACATCTAAGTTGCATTGACATTCTTCATCCCAACAAAGTGTCGCATCCTTCTTTAGCAGTTTCTCCATGGGCACAATAATTTGAGCATGAGCTTTAATAAATTTTCTATAGTATCACATATGTCCCAGTGTTGTGCATAGCTACTTGAAATTCCTAGGAGCCTCCAAGTTCACAATTACCGCAATCTTTGCAGGGTCCACCATCAATCCTTTCTTGCACACAACATGGCCCAACAAGATCCCAAAAGGAACACATAATATGCATTTTTTCAAATTCAGCACGATTTGGTATCTACGACATGTATCAAGCATCAGGCAGAGACTCGCTACATGGCGCTTCACTAATCAAAACATCATCCAATCATCAAAGTATACCTCCAGAAACTTACGAATGACCTCCTTGAATGTTGTTGTGAATATGCGGGAAAATATCACAGGTGCATTCTTTAATCTAAAAGGCATCAAAATGTACTAGAAACAACCCCACTCCATTGCAAAGGTTGTTTTTCTCCTATCCTCTGGCAAGATCTTGCTTTGATTATACCCCGAGAAATCATCAATAAAGGAATAGGCCTCCTTCCCTCCAACATTGTCTAACACTTCATCTGTAAACAACGTTGGAAATGGACCGCGAACACATGCATTGTTAAGCTTCCACATATCTACACAGATCCTTATTTCACCTTTTCATTTATTCTCTTGAACCACCACTAGGCTCACCCAATCAGATTCTTCAACATGTTCTATGATGCCTGCCTCTAGCATTTTATCCATCTCTTGGCGCACCTTTTCTTTCTACTTAGGATTAGGGCGATAAGGCCTTTGTTTAATAGGATTCACGTCTGGTTTAAATGTGATCTTCATAATGCCCAAATCACCAATTATGCCCTTTAGATTTAAAAAATTAGTTGGAAAGAGATCCTAGTATTTGCGGATTAATTCAACAACTTTATCTACTATAGCATTGTCCCAGTAATCTCCAATTTTCGCAAACTTTGGTTCTTCCACAATGCCAATGTTTACTTGCTTTGTCATCAAAGGTGCGAAGATGTCTAGGTCTTCTATTTGTGGGCCTTCAACTTCACAATTCCCTTCCGCCTCGAGAATATTGATGTTCCTTGGGTCTTCTTCTTCCTCTTCAGTGGTCACATTATAGCATTATAGTGCGTGGCACAGTTAGGTGCTCCAGTTTCATTGGGTCAATTGCATAGGTTCCTTTGCCGTTATGAAGATAACCACTTTAATTGCTTGTAGTGCATCATCGATGCTTGCAAACCCATCCTCAAAATTGAAAGTCAATAAGAATCCTTCCTTCAATACATCCCATTCCATGGTGCCATGGCAGAGTTCTGTTTCAAGATATGAGTTCATGGGGATTGTATCCAAGGTATGGAAAAATATGTGTACCCATTCTAGCTAGAATTCTGTCCCCCATGACTTAGTCCACTTCGCCAGGTGATCACATGGACCATCCTTCCCATTATACTTCTAAGTCATTCTGGTATTAGCACACCCAAACCGTAGCTTCATCATTCTCCTGTAATCTCACTAGCAAACAAAAATATCCTTATGCGTACCCCACCATTGTGTAGGCGTAGCATGCAGTGCCAAATCTAATGCTTGAAAGCGATGGTCGTTAGGGAATTCACACTCAAAGTCATCCAAAAATAGATCTATGTCAGTTAAACCATCATAATAGGGTCATTTTCTTACCTACGATGAAACAGAGTGCAATGACTTCGCCATCATATTGCATCACAATATAGAAACTTCATGTAAGCAATTCTACCAATGCTCTAACTCCTCGTATCAATCAAAGGTACAATAAATCTCCCGGTACCATCCAATCTGCCAATCAGCCATCAGATTGATCCAGTCTTGGTCTCGCGCTGTTATTTTGTAAATTTGATCCAGTTGATCATCACTTTCTTCATAATCGTGGACTAGTTCAGTATAGCGTGCCCCTTCTGCAGGGTCTAGAGGCACTATAACCCTAAGTGACTCTCTTTCAAATGACATCGTTCTTTTCTTTAAATTAATGACCCCATTCATATCAATAGCCTAGTCAATTCCCAAGAGTATGGGATAGGGATTACTATCATCAACAATTTCTATAACTTCAAAGTCTACCACCGTGCTCGCACCTTCAATATCAACTGTTTCTCCATATAACTGTCCCATGGGGATGATTTTCTACTGGTTTTCCATCCTGAGCTGAATCAGAGACCACTACAGTGTAGGTCTCCCCATCCTTTCCCATGTCTATTTCTGTAAAACATTCGCATTGGATCCTAGATCCAAGATGACCTAGTCCATCTCATAATCACCTATCTATGCTGTTAGCCTCATCTCTCGCCCTGTTCATGCCTTAGGCTTGCCAATATTTCTGACCACGCAGTGTCGATCAGGGGATTTCTCTTTGCTGGCACATTTATTTATTAATTCATGCAGGTCTTCCACAGCCTTGCTATCGTGCAGTAACTTCATGCAGGTCTCCAAAAACATAGTGAGTACAGAAGGATCAACATCTACAGGGGCACTGAGTGCTTGTATCTTTCATTGGCTTCTTGAGGTGGAGGCCTCCATGAAGCTCTTCTTGGCTTCCATAAAAGTTTCCTTAGTGTGGTCTAGGTTAAAGCTAGCTTCTTTCTCTGCCATTTTGCAGACCCATCCTTCTTCTTCAGGCTATTTAACTTTATCAATGCCAATCCTTATTCCACTTCTTAGCACACTATTAACACTTTGATTTTCCTCGCAAGGCTCAGCCCTCATCATCTATAAATTCTGTGTAGGCTGTTAAGGTTGCATTTTCTTCTCTTCCATTTTAGCTATTAGCACCGAGCATTCTTTTATAGTATGGTAAAAATGTCTGTAGTATTGACATGATCGGTGTGTAGGATTCTGGCACTCTCGTGCATAGTGCCTCGATTATCCATAGTTGTAGCAGATAAACTAACTGTGACCTCTACCTAGTCCTCCTCCTCCTCGGCCCCATCCTCGACCTTGATATCCTCCACGTGCTCCTCTGATGCCTTGATATGGAGGCCAAGTTTCTGCTTGGATACGGTACATATGGGTTCTTTCCATCATCAACTCATAGCTTCGATAGTGGTGCTCATCATGGCCCACAGATTTGCAAAAATTACAGAACAACTGTTAGGGTGTCTGAACGAACTTCTGAAGTAAAGGGAAATTATCTGAAACATGTTGCCCAGTAACTTGACAAATGGCGCACCACAGCACAGTCCCCATGCTTGGCCTTGCTGGGGCTTTTGGTTTCAGGGGAATCGGCCCCCCTCCTGTAATATAATTCACGTACACAGGAAAGTGATCTTTATCATGCTCATGGCCCTTTCACATCAAACACCAGACTTCTGCATGCACTTTATGCTTAATTGCCTTGTCTTTCTTCAAACTCTATATTTCTAAGTATAAGCTCTCTAACTGTGAGTCGATTTTTCATTCTCCCAGGTTTGTATTCTGAGTAGTGATGTATGTAATCTCATGGTGATCTCCAAGGATTCTACCTACATTTCTATCTTCTATTATGATAGAGCAATTCTCAAGTGGGGAAAAAGCGACGCTATAAACCATTCGCGATCCTAGCTATCTGTGATCTGCACGTTAGCCTCTCTGATCTGGCACATCAACCTGTGATCAAATTCCCAAGGTGTCTCCTAGACCATCATCATGATCTCTTTAAATCCAATTACTGATTGTGAGTTGGGTTTATGTTTAATAAACTCTTTGTTGAAAGCCATCTTAGTTTGTGCTAGCATTGCAAGAGGATTATCAGAGCAATATTTAATGTACCAAGTTAGCGTGTGTTCCTGAAAAGCGGTAACTAACTACGATTTTTTTATATTATCATTGATGATATGTTGAGCTGTCCATATAATGTTCACAACAAACTAGAACTGCTCAGGATCTTCACTTCCTATGCCCTTGAAGTTCGGCATCTTCAATGCATTCGCCATGTTGAAAGGTGGTGGTGGAGGTGGAGGTGTGGGCAAAGGTGTATGCGGTGGAGGTGGAGGTGTTGGTGGGGTGGATGGATGATTTCTTCTAGGAATTTCTTGAGTGATTATCTGAAAAGTGCTTCCTGGCATAGTCTACCCCGCCCCTTCATTGTCACTTGAAGGAGGTCTAATCAAGGGACTATACTCTGGTCCCGATCCTTCGCAATTTCTAAAGAATTGTCCACTTCGCATAGCTCTGAACATCAAGGTAATGGAATCACCCATTTTTCACATGACAACATTTTAATCCAAGTATTCAATGATCTTAAGTACTTACCTTGCAGTCCCTTGAAAAATCTTCACTCCACTTCATTGTAGCTAATTGAGGTATCAACTGCAAATTCTGTAACAAATCCTTTGAGAATTTGATCGAGCCAATGATCAATATCCCGCACGATCTTGTTTTTAGAGGCTTCTAGCTATCGCACTAGTTCTTGAGTCCACACTATAAGACTATAGAGCTTATACCTTCCTTGAATGTCTAGCAATTTAGCTAACCACTCATACAGTTCAATCTGGAAGGTGCAAAAGAAGATCTCGTGTATCTATGTATACAGGTACCTATTCAACTACTCTTCCTTTAACATGTGCAGATTCCTGTTTTCTTGCACCGTGAACTTGTGAATCTTGCGATCCAACCAAGGATAATTTTAGGGGCGAATGTTCGCCCTTTGGCGAAATTAAGGGGTTTTAAATTTTTAGTGGGCGAATATTTTGTATCATAGTACATTTTTACAAATCACCTCAAATAGCCCACCTTATTTTAAGGAAGAGGGTAAAAAAGGTAAATTTAGCCCTTGAAATTAGGAGTTACAACCTTCCATTCGCCCATTTTCAAGAATAGGTTTTATTTAAGTGAATCCATTCGCCCATTTTCAAGAATAGGTTTTATTTAAGTGAATCCTATGGCCAAATACCATATTTATAAAAGAGGTATGGTAAATTAATAAAAATATAAATAAATGAGAGGTATGGTAAATAAATAAAACATTTTTTATATTTACTCCATAAGTCACTTGGTGTAAACAAATAAAAATATAAGTAAAGTGGAGGTATGGTAAATAAATAAAACGTCTTTTTATACTTACTCAAATGGTATGGTAAATAAATAAAAATATAAATAAACTAGACGTATGGTAAATAAATAAAACCTCTTTTATATTTAGTCCATAACCCTCATTCTATTTATGAAGGCTCAAGAAAGAGGTTTTATTTAAGTGAATCCTATGGGCCAAATACCATATTCGTAATAGAGGTATGGTAAATTAATAAAAATATAAATAAACAAGAGGTATGGTAAACAAATAAAATATTTTTTTATATTTACTCCATAAGTCACCTTATATTTACGAACACTCAAAAAATGGGTTATATTTAGGTGAAACCTATGGGCAAAATACTATGGGACAAATACCATGGACTAGATTGTTTTTAATACCATGCAAAAAACCATTATTAACCCTAATATTAGAATTAATAAAAATAAAAATGGCACATGGCATTGACCCATGGTATTCACCAAAATGGCACATGGTATTGACCCATGGTATTCACCTAGAATGTAGCCTATTTAAATGGGGGAATTAATTAAACCAGCATAGATCCATCTCTGGATCTACTAACCCCCGAGAGGTATCAAATATCGTGATATGCAAACTAGCATAGAGTGAAAAAATATTTGATCCTCTTGGGGCTTGGTCAAGAGTAAAAATGGATGTTGTAATTTAATGTAGGTTAAACATTTTAGCTTGGTTAAAATAAAAAATAAAATAAAAATCAACTATTAATTTTATTAATTTTTATAAATTACTAATAGTAATTTTTAAGCTCGAGGTTTATGATAACCCATGGTATTGACCCATGGTAATACCATGGTATTCATGTGAGCATAGACTATTTAAAGGGGAAATTCTATCGTCTTAGATCCATACAAAGTTTTATTATTTAGTGAAAGACTTGCCAAGATCTTACAAGATTTTATAATTGAGTAAAATATTCGCCATGCCTGGTGAGAGATTCGCCAAAAAATTATATATACATATTATATTATTGATAAAATCGCCTTCCGTTTTTCCTATATACCATGGAGATTCGCCCATTTATTATATTTATAAATTTAGGGGGGTTCTTAAAATTTTCCCTGGTCATCCAACCACTTTTCAATTTCTTTCTTGTTCGGATTCCAATGATGTGACATCACACATCTCTTTCAAGAAGATCTCGATCCTAGCAACAAAACCATTTGTTGGCTTAAGAGGTCTTGAACCAGGTTCAGAGTTAGTTGTGCCAACTAACAAAAACCTACACTACTAGCCCTTTTGGCAACAACCCACGTAGCTTAGGCTGCAGTCTCACCTGAAGCAGTATGGGGGGATGAAAGAACCAAGTTTCTGCATCCAGAGACTAATGTGATGTCTTCCAACACCTTGGATCTGCCTCACGTAGATCAATACAATCTTAGGGCATGTTACTGCAACTATGTTAAAACAACCTTCAAACCTTCGCGAAGGTCTACGATCAGTCCCTGTGGACCTTTAATAGTCAATTTACCTACTTACGCGCATTAGAAAGTAATCCTAAATTGGTGTTCACACATATCTACTTAATCCGTCAGAAAACATAAGAGAAATTACCAAAAACTTCGTGGAAGTGTTTAAACATGCATTACATACATTATTAAGACTTATTCAAGAGAATCGTGTAGCATTCAATCAATATTTCATAAAACAAGTCATTCATCAACGACATATAACATAAATAGACATGAACATAAATACTCAATAATTCTTCAGAAAATTGTCTTTATTGATCTCAATTCATAGATTACAGACTCAAAAATACCCTACAGACACAGCTGTAGGGGTCTGCACACTCAATTGCAGAATCTACCTAGGCCTCTGCGCACTCAACTGTAGAGCATTTCTTTCCCTATCTAAGCGTGGGAAGCAGAGCCTTCCCACCTTAGCTCCTGAACAAGACTCGTCTATCCACCCAATTATCTATCTTATTTTCTTCTTGTTTTTTCTTCCTTTCACTAAGACTCACTATTTATAGCCTTTTTTGATACAATGGCATGGTATGTAGACCATGGGTGAATCTCAAAAGTCGACTCAAAACTTATCCAAAACAAGGGGCTAAGCCCCTTTGACTCCTAATCATCTACACGCTTTGCATCCAAAAATCACGGACACTTTACATTATTTATAAAATTGTAGCAAAATTTGGGTTATCTTAACCCCAAACTAACCCAGGGGACCCCATCCAACACTGAGATTGGATTAGCGGAGGTCTGGATGGTGGAGGGTGGTCCGGTCAATAGATCTTCGACAAAATGGTTAAGTGTGTGAGCGAGTGAACTCGTGTATACATGAAATTGCAAACACACACTCAACATGAATTGATGACAAGACATCTCGAACCAACAAGACAACATATGCTCAGTGTCACTGATTGCGGTATCGTTTAATGATGAAAGCGACAAGTGCAACACTTTGGATAGAGCTTTAGATGATTGTGTCGACACTTGCATGATAGTGCTTACAAAATCCTATGTGAGTGTGATAGATGTTGACATAGTGAACACAACTCAAACATAAACCTTCAACATCACAAGAACAAGGTCACAAGCATGACATAGAAATAAACATGCCAAAGATGATAATTGGCCAAACAAGCAAAAAGGAAGCAAGACATGTAGAGGAAACACATGATTTTTTTTTTTCACACATGCATGTTACTGAGGAAAGGATGATATGATAATGACAAGAAGGCTTGCAAACTCAACTAAGAGGTGTACTTCAAAAGATGTTCTTTACTTACAATACTTACCCTCGGGATGATCATGCATCCGACGAAGTTTTCCTACGGTCCTGATATTTTCCATTACTTGGTCTCTTGGTCCTTCTCCTCAACTCCTTAGAAGTTTTCTCAGCATGTCACCTTTTCCTGCTATCACTAAGTGATAGGTCATCATTGTTTTAGCGAGCAGTGGCTGTTTCCAACATGAGGCCCTGGGAAGCCCATCTGCGTAGTTTCTGCATGCAAGATAGACAGGGTAGCTTGGACAACACTGTGTAGTTTTGAGGCACATAACACTGCTACAAGATGGTGGTCCTAGGAGGATACCTCTACAAAATTTATGAGAGCAGTGCTGGCTGCCTGACTGCTATGTGCATTTATGGAGAGAAGTGTTGGCTGGGGTCTCTGCGGGCTGTTGGGTTTCAATAGGCAAGGGAGGAATCATGATGGTTGTAGAAGAAAAGTACAAAGTTTCAAGAAGCTGAATGAGGCTAGGTTGCTTGGGAAATGGTTAAGTGTGAGATTAGTGAGACAGATGTAAACGGTGATAAGACTCGACTGTGATCACACACGGACACTTAGTGACACAACATAGACCATCCAAAATGCATAAGACATGCTTTGCTTGATGCAACAACCTTCATGACAAGATTGCATGAAGTGAGTGTGAAACATGTCTATCTGATGACAACCATTCATATGCACACAATTCCCATGAAGCAAAACAACATTCCTAAAAAACAACCCTTATGCCCAAAGATGACGCATGTTGCATAAAGATGAGAACACGGAAAACTCTTAAGATCAAGGAGGGGAGCTTGAAATCATCAGTTTCCCAACAAGTAACCAAGGATAATTGATTGCAGGATCTAAGGTAGGCTCTGAAAATTGCATGTGAGGCAAAATTTTGGAGGGTGGTTGTAGCTGCTACAACATTGGCAACACACTTGTAGAACTCTAGCTCTCTGCATGGACCTTGTTTCATGAAAAGTGAGTCTAATCCTTCCGGGATTATTCTTGAATTCTGTCACACCTTTGATCACATACACATAATTTTTTTTTAATGTATACCTCATATAAGGGACTTGCTAAATACTACATGATTCATCCCTTATGCATGTGCGCATGTTTAACTCTTATCGAATATTCTCATACTTTATGCCATGTATTTACAGCTGATTAGCCTATGATTAATTACTGTTGTAATCCTTGTTTACATATGCTACGTGGCATTATATTATGCTGTCATATGGGTTTTAGTGTAAGCATTGACTTCACGATGGAACCCAGCTATTAGACTACCAGTCTGCTGTGAATATTAATGTGGCACGGGCTTTGGTGGTCCTGCCGCAGCCCTTGCAGGTGCCAACTCACCCTTGCCTTAATGACTTCAGTCCTTATCGAGGCAGGTGGCATGGTTTGGCTCCTTTGGCCATGTGACACCTCGGTTACGGTGTTCTCGGCCTTCTCGCTTCATGTTCCCGCCTTGCTTGGACGGTTGGGATCTCACTCTTGGATCGAAGGGCTGATATGCATTCGAGGGTTTAAGCCTTTACATAATCACCTCCGAGCAGTCTCAGGGTTTATTTGCTCGTTTGGCCTTTCCGGCTTTGTCTCGGTGTTCAATCTCTGGTTCAATACCACCAGCATTATCTTCTCACCCTGCAATTGCTTCGGAAGCTGTGAAGTGCCCGCCATCAAGCCATCACAGGTATTGACCTTTGGCTCCTAAATTTGCAGCATGCATTTACAGTTTTGGTTAATTAAATGATCCTTACTGACTTATTTCTGTTTCATTGTTAGGGCATGCAGCTGGGTTATTCAAACCCCTCTATCGGTGCCAAGGTGGCTATACACGACGGTTCAACCCTATCGGCAGTCACAGGTAAGCTATCAGTTCTGGTTTACTCTGCCCTGCATACGAGAGCTCGAATTTCATAGGTCTTGAGCTGTGATTTTTATGGTTTGGTGCAGACCGCCGTTCAGAAGCGGGTTTCCTTGCTTCAATTGCTGAGGTATTCTCCACCGAGAACCCTCACGGTTTACATTTATGTTTGTAGTCTGGCCATGTCAATGGCTCGCCTGTTAAGTTATTATCCACGGCGGAACTCCTGAGTTCTTTTACATGTGTTTGCGGATTCATTTTGTTTATATTGCTGCCCTTGCGGCATAGCCGGATTTTGGTTTGCTTTATCTGCTATCAGACATATGGCTTCGGATCTGGCCGTAATGCACAGATCTGGGCTAACGGATTCAGGTTCTGTTTGAGGTTTTTCCTTATCAATGTATGTACAGTTATATCCTTTCCAAGGTTTCACCATCCGGTGTTATTTTTGTAATTATATACATGGAACTGTGACTCTGTCTGAGCCCTCAGGGCAACTTACGCTTTGCATCTTATATGAATCTATTTCGTGTACCCAACAGTATTAGAACAGTGCGCGGGGTTTATCTTGTTATTGCTGGTTTCGCTCGTCTCAACGATGACAACCTCATAGATTTACTCAGGTTATGATCATTGTTCTGAGTCACTCGCTCTGGTGTTCACTATGCGACTTACGTCTTTGCTAAAACTTGTACAGGATGGTTTTGGTTAATTATAAGAACAATATCATACTTTCTCCTTTCTTTATGGGAATGTTGAATATAAGTATGCCTAAAGTTTTTCTTCTTTAAAGTAACATGCACAGGGTTTTATATATATATATATATATATATATCTCTTTCCTTTACCGCTCTTAACGAACTGGTTTCTCTGTTTTATACCTGCGAGCACTGTGTTTTAATAACGCTGGTATAATAGAATACGGTATGGTTCTCGCTCTCGGTTTTGCACAATTTACAGATTAAAATCTCCTTGTCTGGAATAGCTTATTTATTTCTTCACATATCAACAGTCAATTATTATAGATAGCTGTAGTTTATTTCCTTTCGTCGAAAAATTAGAATCCGACTACAGTCGGTACTCTCTACCTAGACTCAGAACCCTAGAATCCGACTACAGTCGGTACTCTCTACCTAGACTCAGAGGGTTCTAATTTCATTCCTGTCGACACATTAAAATAACTGCCTATTTATATTCAAGGTGTTCTGCACTGTTTATTCCATTATTCGTTGTTCTGTTATTAACACAGAGCCTCTGTCTCTCTGACGAGGTTGTGTCCTGTTTATTATTCAATAGCCGGTTTCTGGGTAACTTCCCTTCTTATTCTATAACCAGTCTTTAATTTAACTACACCTATTGTAGCTTTATTTACCACATGACTAGTTTTAGATTATGTCTTTCGATTGGTAATTTGACCTTTCACTTAAAACTACACCTGTGCAGTTCTTAGACAATATAACAGTATCTAGGAGAATGAAACATAATCCTTATTTACCTACTGTAAATTCACTGTATATTTATATTCAATCAGAGACTCTGCAACTTGAAACCGTACCTGGTTCACCAGAGTCAGGAATAGGTTCTCAAGCAAGTCACCTGTGCTTTGTTTCTGCTCTTCCACCCAGCCTTGAGATCCATCCCTCAGACGGAATTCTCCCCCCGAGCCATCTTGCAGGCCTCAAGCCCTCAACAAGATTTGTGCACCTCGTGCCTGGTTATTTGGTCCTTACCAGACTTAACCAGTCTTCTTTTGTATCTTTTCTCCTTTTTCCTTTCCTTGGAAAAGGTCTCTTCTGTCTGTCCCCACAGCACAGAACTTCCTCCCTACAGCCAGGACTTTTCCTGTTTTGGGAGGGTAGTTTCAATCAGTTATTATAACTGATCTTTTTCTTTTAAATCCACCTCCTAGAGGCTGCGATCATTTCAAGAAAATATTTAAATTACTTAAATAAAATAGTTTGTCACAGTTTGTTTTTAAAACATAAAACAACAACTGTCATACTGTCTTTTACCACAGTAAAATCTCACATTTACATTGTCTGGGGTCATTACATCTCCCCCTCCTGTGATTGGACATCGTCCCGATGTCTGTCTCCCTTAAACAAATTCGGGTAAGCTTCTTTAAGGAGTTCCTCATCCTCCCAAGTGGCCTCTTCAGGCCCATAGTGCTGCCACTGCACCTTAGCTTGGAAAATAACCCGTTTCCGCAGCCACACTTCTCTCCGGTCGAGAATGGTCAGTGGTTCGACCAGAACCTCGCCTTTCGGCTCGACCTACAATCAGCAACAGATTTAGTTATTTTCTTGTTTAAGAACAAAGCTTATCTAGAATGACCAGATTAATTCTTACCCGAACATTCTGCCATTGAATCACATGTTTAGGATCGTAGACGTATTGTTTTAATACGGAAACGTGAAAAACATTATGGATCTTAATATGGCTTGGTAGGGCGAGTTGATAAGCTACTAGCCCCACTCTTGCCAAGATTTGAAAAGGTCCAAAATAGCGAGGTGCAAGTTTGGCACACCCGCTCCACTGCAAAGTACTCCTTTTGGGTTGAATTCTTACAAACACATGGTCCCCAACTTGGAATTCTTTGAACCTTCTCTTTTGATCAGCAAAAATTTTATGTCTGTCCTGAGCGGCTTTTAAGTTGGTATGCACTTTTTTTATCGTGTCTTCCATTTCCTTGAGCATTTCAGGATCAATTCGTAATCTATCGTCAGGTCCACCCCAACTTGAGGGTGTGCGGCACTTCCGCCCATACAGGACCTCAAAAGGACTCAGCTGTGTTGAGGAATGATACCCATTGTTATATGCGAATTAGACCAGGTGGAGGTATTCCTCCCATTGAGTTGGTTTCATCATAACACATGCTCTCAGCATGTCCTCCACTACCTGATTCACTCGTTCCGTTTGGCCATCGGTCTGGGGATGATAAGCTGTGCTAAAGTTCAGCTGTGTTCCCAGTTCAGCAAACAATGTCCTCCAAAAGGTTGATGTGAACTTAACATCACGATCAGAGATTATTACCTTCGGAAGTCCATGCAATTTGAACACATTTTGCATGAAAATATGAGCAATTTGCACAGCCTTATACGTGGATTGCACAGGTATGAAGTGTGCTGCCTTACTTAACTTATCCACTACCACCATAATGGAATCATTATTTTTCTTTGTTCGAGGCAATCCGGTTATAAAGTCCATGGAAATAGTCTCCCATTTCCATTCCGGAATGGGTAAGGGTTGTAACAGCCCTGCTGGATGCAAATGCTCTGCCTTAATCTGTTGACATTCTAGACATCGCGCTAGATACTCAGCTACCTCCTTCTTCATTTTTGGCCAGTAATATTCTTTTCGAAGAGCGGTAACCATTTTCTGGTACCCTGGATGCCCGGTGTAATGGCTGATATGAAATTCGTCCAGAATCAGTTTCCTAAGACTATCTTCATTGGGTACATACAGCTTTTTATTAAAATACAACATTCCGGCATCATCTAGCTCATACCCCTGTTGTATTTCCTTACCAGAAAGTTGCTGTACTTGCTGCTTAATGTGCTGGTAAACAACATCTTGATCAGCCACTGTTTTTATCCTTTCAAGTAGGGTACTCTGCCATTTATTGACCGAAATCTTGCACACGCATTGTACCTTTCGACTCAATGCATCAGCTACTCGGTTCTCCTTCCCCTTTAAATGCTTAATTTCAAAATCAAACCCGCTTAAGAAGTCGGCCCAACGAGCTTGTCTCGTATTTAAGGTGGGTTGGCTGAAATAGTTTGTTAAGCTGTGGTGGTCTGTTAATAGCAGAAATTTTCTTCCCAAAAGGTAGTGTCGCCACATTTTCAGTGCATGAATAACAGCTGCCAGCTCCAAGTCGTAAGCAGAATATTTCTGCTCATGTTCCTTTAGTTTCCTTGATTCGTATGCAATTACTCTTCCTTCTTGCATCATCACTCCTCCCACACCTTCTTTACTTGCGTCAGTACAGACCACGTAATCCTTATTAGGATCAGCTATGCTTAATATGGGCGCGGTGGTGAGTAAGTGCTTGAGCTATTCAAAGCTTTGCTGACATTCTGAGGTCCACTTAAATACCTTTCCCTTCTTTTGTAAGGAGGTGATAGGGTATGCTACCCTGGAAAAGCCTTCCACAAATCTTCTGTAATAACCCGCTAGCCCCATAAAGGACCTAATATCTGCCACGTCCTTTGGTATGGGCCACTCCATTATAGTTCTGATTTTTTTAGGGTCTACTGCAATTCCTTCCTTTGTGATTACATGGCCTAAGTATTGTATCTCCTCCTTAAAGAAATCACACTTACTAAACTTTGCATATAATTGATGTTCTCGCAAAGTTTGCAACACCAATCTAAGGTGTTCCTCATGCTCCTTCCTTGATCGGGAGTAAATCAGAATATCATCTATGAATATCAACACAAATTTATCTAAGAACCTGTGAAACACACTGTTCATCAAACACATGAAGGTAGCAGGTGCATTGGTCAGACCAAAAGGTAGCACCACGAACTCATAATGCCCATACCGCGTTCTGAAAGCTGTCTTAGCGATATCCTCTTCTTTAATTCTGATCTGATGATAACCAGATCGCAGATCGATCTTAGAGAATACCGTTGCCCCCTTCACTTGATCAAAAAGTTCGTCTATCCTAGGCAAAGGATATTTATTTTTAATCGTGAGCTTATTCAGCTGACGATAATCAATGCACATCCGAAAAGTTCCATCTTTCTTTTTGACAAATAACACTGGGGCTCCCCAGGGTGATACACTGGGACGGATGTAATTTTTATCTAGCAGCTCCTGCAGTTGCATTTTTAATTCTGTTAGTTCTGGTACACTCATTCGGTATGGTGCCCGTGACACGGGTGCTGCCCCTGGAATCAATTCAATAGTGAAGTCCACATCTCTTTTAGGTGGCAATCCCGGTACTTCCTCGGGAAAAACATCTGCAAATTCTTGTACCACCGGAATGTTACCTAGCATAGCAGTTTTATCTTTCTGGTTTGTGTAACCCACCTGGATAGCGTAAATTTGACATTTCTTTCTGATGCATTTAGCTAACTGAGATGCTGTAATGGGTCGAATCTGTACGGTATGCTTGATTCCTTGTAATTCCTGCTGCTCTCCACGGTCATCCCTATAGTAAATGGTTTTTGTCTTGCAATTTACCAAAGACCAGTGTTTCTCTAGCCAATCCATCCCAATCAGGATGTCATATGAACCCAAAGGTAATATGTTTAAGTCTGCCACTATTGGCTGCCCTGCTATGGTCAAAGAGCAATTATTTATTTTGGCCAAGACCCATCTCTTGGCTCCTATAGCTAATTGGACCAACCACGGATTCCTGAATTTTTCAGATTGTAACTTACATTGTTCTACTATCTTTGGGCTAACATAACTTAAAGTAGCTCCTGGATCAATAAGAACAACAATAGAAAGGTTTGAAATTTTACCTTCAAATTCAACCATAGTCGGCTGATATTCCGCTTGGCGGTCCTCCAAAGCTGCATTAATTCTGGGTACATTACGTGCCACGTCCCCAACGGTCGAGGCTTCATGGATTTTGGATATCTGGTCTGTCCCCTTCCGCTGTGGGCAGTTTTTAACATAGTGAGGTCCTCCACAGCCCCAGCATTGAACTGGAGGTCTGGTCATCCCTTCACCTTCTAGCCTAACAGGCTACTCACTTACTCTAGATTCACTTATTGGCCTAGCTCGGGGCGCACTCGTGACTCTTTGCTACAGATCTACTGTTTAATCCTTTACCAGCCCTTACTTCCATTGTTGCGACCTCCCTTGCTGCTTCCAACCATCCGACTACTCTTCTTTTCATTCCATCTTTTATTTGAAGTATCCCCCTTCTGTTTATTCTGTTGGTAGCCGATCCTTGCTTTACGAATAGCCTCATCCATGGTCCTAGGATTATCAAACTCAATCCTCTCTCTTATATACGAAGGCAAGCTGCTCACAAACCTTTGTACCTTGGCCTTTTCCTCTTTGATATAAGGTACATAACGTAGCAGAGAGGTAAAGCGATTAATGAACTCGTCCATAGTCTGTTGTCCCAATCTTAAATCATGGAATTCTCTTGCCTTTTCATCGTAGAAGCGCTCAGTCAGGTACCTTTCTTTGAAGTATTTCTGAAACTTTTCCCATGTAATGGTCCATTCACTTACCCCCTTGACAATCTTGATTTCCTCCCACCACAAGGTTGCCTTACCTTGTAATTGGAAGATAGCTAATCTTGCCTTCAAGTTATGATCATACTCGTACAACTGAAAATATTTATTCATATTTATTAACCATGCTTCAGCTGCTTCCTCCTGTTCCCCATCGAAATGTGGGGGTTTAATTTTTCGAAATTCTCCCTGCAGCTCCATTCTCTGACGTTTTGAAGTTTGCTGCTCTGGTACATTGTCAGAATGATCCTCTTTTCCTTCTGAATTTTCAGGTTCAATCTCATAGTTTTGTTCTTCTGTCATCCTCTGTTGTTCCGCGCTGGGGTTAGACAGAGGTGGATTTTGCCTGTCCGACAAACTCTTCAGAATCCTTTCTTGTTCTACCGTCAAACGCGCGTTGTCTTCTCGCAAACGTGCCATCTCATTTTTCAACTCTTGAACAGTTTCCAGTATTGCAAGATTGGTACTTCGTGTTTCCTCACCCAACTGTACCCACAGCTCTGGGTTCTCCCGAGGGTTGCTGCCGGCTCCTTGCATTTCGTTCCCTTTTCTGGCTTAACTTTTAGCTGTTATAATTCTGTATCTTACCCCTAAATAGACAGAACAACAGTTAAGTGATGTATTAGCTTTCATATGTTTGCATGGTGTAACTTCCGCACAGTGAAACATGTCATGCTTGAGGCCACAGTGTTGAAACTGGGCTCTGATACCAATTTGTCACACCTTTGATCACATACACATAATTCTTTTTAATGTATACCTCATATAAGGGACTTGCTAAATACTACATGATTCATCCCTTATGCATGTGTGCATGTTTAACTCTTATCGAATATTCTCATACTTTATGCCATGTATTTACAGCTGATTAGCCTATGTTTAATTACTGTTGTAATCCTTGTTTACATATGCTACGTGGCATTATATTATGCTATCATATGGGTTTTAGTGTAAGCATTGACTTCACGATGGAACCTAGCTATTAGACTACCAGTTTGCTGTGAATATTAATGTGGCGCGAGCTTTGGTGGTCCTGCCGCAGCCCTTGCAGGTGCCAACTCACCCTTGCCTTAATGACTTCAGTCCTTATCGAGGCAGGTGGCATGGTTTGGCTCCTTTGGCCATGTGACACCTCGGTTACGGTGTTCTCGGCCTTCTCGCTTCATGTTCCCGCCTTGCTTGGACGGTTGGGATCTCACTCTTGGATCGAAGGGCTGATATGCATTCGAGGGTTTAAGCCTTTACATAATCACCTCCGAGCAGTCTCAGGGTTTATTTGCTCGTTTGGCCTTTCCGGCTTCGTCTCGGTGTTCAATCTCTGGTTCAATACCACCAGCATTATCTTCTCACCCTGCAATTGCTCCGGAAGCTGTGAAGTGCCCGCCATCAAGCCATCACAGGTATTGACCTTCGGCTCCTAAATTTACAGCATGCATTTACAGTTCTGGTTAATTGAACGATCCTTACTGACTTATTTCCGCTTCATTGTTAGGGCGTGCAGCTGGGTTATTCAAACCCCTCTGTCGGTGCCAAGGTGGCTATACATGACGGTTCAACCCTCTCGGCGGTCACAGGTAAGCTATCAGTTCTGGTTTACTCTGCCCTGCATACAAGAGCTCGAAGTTCATAGGTCTTGAGCTGTGGTTTTTATGGTTTGGTGCAGACCGCCGTTCAGAAGCGGGTTTCCTTGCTTCAATTGCTGAGGTATTCTCCACCGAGAACCCTCACGGTTTACATTTATGTTTGTAGTCTGGTCATGTCAATGACTCGCCTGTTAAGTTATTATCCACGGCGGAACTCCTGAGTTCTTTTACATGTGTTTGCGGATTCATTTTGTTTATATTGCTGCCCTTGCGGCATAGCCAGATTTTGGTTTGCTTTATCTGCTATCAGACATATGGCTTCGGATCTGGCCGTAATGCACAGATCTGGGCTAACGGATTCAGGTTATGTTTGAGGTTTTTCTTTATCAATGTATGTACAGTTATATCCTTTCCAAGGTTTCACCATCCGGTGTTATTTTTGTAATTATATACATGGAACTATGACTCTGTCTGAGCCCTCAGGGCAACTTACGCTTTGCATCTTATATGAATCTATTTCGTGTACCCAACAGTGTTAGAACAGTGCACGGGGTTTATCTTGTTATTGCTGGTTTTGCTCGTCTCAACGACGACAACCTCATAGATTTACTCAGGTTATGATCATTGTTCCGAGTCACTCGCTCTGGTGTTCACTATGCGACTTACGTCTTTGCTAAAACTTGTACAGGATGGTTTCAGTTAATTATAAGAACAATATCATACTTTCTCCTTTCTTTATGGGAATGTCGAATATAAGTATGCCTGAAGTTTTTCTTATTTAAAGTAACATGCACAGGGTTTTATATATATATATATCTCGTTTCCTTTACCGCTCTTAACGAACTGGTTTCTCTGTTTTATACCTGCGAGCAATGTGTTTTAATAACGCTGGTATAATGCAATACTGTATGGTTCTCGCTCTCGGTTTTGCACAGTTTACAGATTAAAATCTCCTTGTCTGGAATAGCTTATTTATTTCTTCACATATCAACAGTCAATTATTATAGATAGCTGTAGTTTATTTCCTTCCGTCGACAAATTAGAATCTGACTACAGTCGGTACTCTCTACCCAGACTCAGAGGGTTCTAATTTCGTTCCTGTCGACACATTAAAATAACTGCCTGTTTATATTCAAGGTGTTCTGCACTGTTTATTCCATTATTCGCTGTTCTGTTATTAACACAGAGCCTCTGTCTCTCTGACGAGGTTGTGTCCTGTTTATTATTCAATAGCCGGTTTCTGGGTAACTTCCCTTCTTATTCTATAACCAGTCTTTAATTTAACTACACCTATTGTAGCTTTATTTACCACATGACTAGTTTTAGATTATGTCTTTCGATTGGTAATTTGACCTTTTACTTTAAACTACACCTATGCAGTTCTTAGTCAATATAACAGTATCTAGGAGAATGAAACATAATCCTTATTTACCTACTGTAAATTCACTGTATATTTATATTCAATCAGAGACTCTGCAACTTGAAACCGTACCTGGTTCACCAGAGTCAGGAATAGGTTCTCAAGCAAGTCACCTGTGCTTTGTTTCTACTCTTCCACCCAGCCATGAGATCCATCCCTCAGACAGAATTCTCCCCCCGAGCCATCTTGCAGGCCTCAAGCCCTCAACAAGATTTGTGCACCTCATGCCTAGTTATCTGGTCCTTACCAGACTTAACCAATTTTCTTTTGTATCTTTTCTTCTTTTTCCTTTCCTTGGAAAAGGTCTCTTCTGTCTGTCCCCACAGCACAGAACTTCCTCCCTACAGCCAGGACTTTTCCTGTTTTGGGAGGGTAGTTTCAATAAGTTATTATAACTGATCTTTTTCTTTTAAATCCACCTCCTAGAGGCTGCCAGCATTTCAAGAAAATATTTAAATTACTTAAATAAAATAGTTTGTCACAGTTTGTTTTTAAAACATAAAACAACAACTGTCATACTGTCTTTTACCACAATAAAATCTCACATTTAAATTGTCTGGGGTCATTACAAATTCCTTGATCATGATGGCTTCCCACTAGCTTGTGTGAAAGATGTAGTCCTTACCATTCTCTTGATCAATTAGCACACATTCCAAGCTAATTCAACTTAGTTGTTTTGATTGGGGATGAGGGGTATATTAATGCACAAGTAATATAACTATTAGAGTTTAAGTTTCATCTTTGGTGTTGCTCCCCTACTAGCAGGCCTGGACAGTACCCCAGCGGAGTGACGTAAGAACACAAGCATCGCTCCTCTGCCAACAAGCCTGCTCAGTACCTTGGTGGAGTTACTTGCATCACATCTCTGTGTAGGAAGCCTTTCTCTTCTTTTTCCTTATTCATTTTTCATTTTTTCTTTCTTTCATTTTTTCAAAGAAATGTGCATAGGTACATATTTATTTCAAAGGCGGAAGAGGGTTCCCGACTTATTGAGAGTAGAAGAGGTTGTTCCTTTAGATAAGTATCTTATATATACATCTAACATACTTGTTAAGGTTTTCCCCTCACCTTACTCTACTTGACTGAGCTGATAAGGGTTAACCCAAAAGAAGCAATTAGAGTAGGCGATACGAGTTGATAGTGCAAACGTTGTGTTTTCACCAAGACTCACTCTAAAAAAGATATATTTTCCATCAAGGCATAATCAACTGAAGACAACAAGCTCTTCATAAAGAGAGAGGACAACAAATAACCAAGTGTTGATAGTTGTACAAATTCTCTTATATTTTCCCAGCTTGTCTCGAGATTCAAACACAGTTTCACGAGAGGCTATCCTACGGGTAAAAGCAAGCAAAGGAAGAAAAAAGAAAAAAATTAGAAGTAAAGCGAAAGAAAATTAAGAAAGCAAAGAGAGCAGTAAGATAATCCAACAAGTAAGCAAGCAAATCCCAGGAAGCGAAGAAAATAAAGAAAGAAAACACTACTCCTACTCCTACGCTAAATAGTGCATGGGCCTACTTATGTGAAGTGATATTTCCAATGCATCTATCGATGCATTGATTGGCCCATGTTGGCGAAGGAAAGAAATATATGCTTGTAAACCAATGAACAATAAATATATATTAGCGAAGACCAACATGCTTCGAGCTCTGAAACATCCACTGAAAAGAAAAGAGCGAATGTGTTGAGTCGTAAAAAGGGTCTTTTTCACCTCTAACTACTTCACATTAACTTGTCAATCCAGGAACGATTTTTTATCTCAAAGAGTGTACTCAGTTTGAGGCGGTCATTTGTTAGAGTAATGCTAGTAGTATAGTGCTCAAAATACAAGAGTAAACAGATGCTTAAAATAAGATCTACTTACAGCAAAGCACTTTAAAACCTAAATCATACATTCGGAAAACTAAGCAATTTATCAGTCAAGGGTCCAGTAACAGTAACTCATCCCTCTGTAAACTAATGTAATTGAAGATGAATAGATCATCAACCTGGGAACTAGACAACAGATGTCAACACTCACTACAGTTTCAGATCGTTCTGCATACCAAAGCAATGAGAATGCAAATAACAGGAAATGGAACAACAACTAGGAAATGGAACAACAACTAAGAAATGGAACAACAACTAGAAAATTTAACAGCAACTGATTCTTATAAACAACAACACTTTAATCTACAAGAATAAGTGCAACAATCGTGTCCTACAGAAATCAGATAGCAATCTTTACTCTAGGAATAAATCAGATATCACATGGAAATAGAACGACAACTGATTAGTAATGAAATATAGAACAATGCTTAAAGCCAATTGTGAATGTACAGTACACCGAAATAAATAACACACATAGCACACCTTGATATTGAGAGAAACAATAATCTGACTTTGATACCATAAATATTAATCTCAGTTATAAAGGATAATGATCGCAATTCATAATGGAACAACAATGTGACTTGAACAACAATCGTTATTAAACATAAACCATAGATGAATACAGTACTACCAACTTAAGAATATTATAGCCCAATTACTCGGTAATTGAACAACGATAGCATTCTGTAAAGAACAGTAATGTTACATCGATGATTTAAAGGAACAACAATGCGTTATAAAATCAGAATGAACAATACAATATTCCTATTACAGAGAGTGAGTGTAAATATAACAGAGCTATGATATAAAATAACAAAACACACCAGATTATCGAACAAAGCTGATAATGAAAACCACACACGAACTAAAGATAATGGTACAGGAGCAAGTGTTCCACCAAGGCCGGGCACTTAGCTTCCAGGGATACACTGCTTGAGATTACGGATCAAAGATGGAATAGCAACCAGATTTATATTAAAGAATTAAAACAAAGTTACAGTGGATCACTTCTCAATGAGAGTCGATGATCAAAGTTTCAAGTACAACAAGAAATTACATAAGAGTAACAACAACCGTCCCCTGGACTAGTAGTGCTGCCCCTTTTTATAACAGCTAAAGTGGAGATATCAAGGATGCAAAAATAGTTAAGGCAGCGATCCCTCAGGATCAAAGGATCCTGAGGGATTTGCCAAAATGTTAATTCCAAGTTATCCATTTGTTTTCTTGCGCCGAGTCGATATCTCCTTTTCCTTTCCTTGGCTGATATGTTTTAATTTAGATCGCCTTGTTTGCATATGGTTCCCCGCCAAAGGGACAACAGTTAACTTGGCCCTGTCTTTTTCTTTGGAACGACAATCTTTCATTTTTCCCTTTTCCTGCATAAGAAATAGCAATTATCAGTGTTTTCGTGTTGCATATAAATCCTATAGATTTTGTCATGATTTCTTATTATCTACCTAGTTCATGATGCAAAGAGGTTACGAGTTCTAAAGAAAAGATGACAAAATAATCAATAAAAACATACCTTCTTTAATACTCCACACACCCCCCTACTTACCCTTTTTCATGCCCTAATGAAAACATTGTAGTTGACATGTAAGGCAGTGAGAGAGTAGGGTGGAGATGGGATCTCATGTGGTGGTCTACAACCATGATGCCTAACTAGGTGTTCAGAAAGATGGCCTGTCTGACCCTCAGGCATTTCATACAGGGCTTGGTATCCAGGTGCAGGGTGCCAAATAATCAGACTCCGAAACCTATATCCTAACCAAGATGGCCCTGCCCTCAAGATAATTTTGCCATAGAGGTTCAAGCGATCGGCAGCTAATTTAAAGTTCTCATAATTAAATGGTTCCCTGAGTTGGATATTCGGATTAGAGGTCTAAAGTCAAAATTTAGCAGCTGCAATGGCAAGGTCCTTAATGGTAAAGAAGTATTCTATCCCTTGCCGATTGATTGCTGTATGAATGGGTCCTAATGCTTCAATCACGCCTGGAGTCCTCATGAGACTCCTGTGTTTATTCCATAACTGTAATGGATCTCTAGGCTCAGCTCTTACCCATAAGTCTAATCCATTTTCCTGTCTTTGGAAGGCATTATAGGCTTTAAGCCATTTAATTTGATTAACCCCAAATGAAACAAATTCCTGTAGTTGGATAACCCCAATGAAAGGGCCGGGGTTCTACTCTGTCTCTTGATCTAACACGAGGCTGTGCAGATAGAATTCACATAGTAGTCTTTGAACCTTTACTCCATAGTGCTTACAACAATTTATAAAATCATCAATAGTATTAATTTGTATAGGGGCTCCTGCTTTGACAGCCTTAATTTTCAATTGAAAATATCGTTCCATTAAAAGCAAGGCATAATTCTTAGTAGGGGCTCTACATGCTAGGACATCAGTGTACAAAGAGCATAAGGTATCCATCTGCTTGATAACTACATCTAACCTATGAGTTACCTTTGCGACTTTCTCTTCTTCCTTTTGCCATCCTTCAAAAGCATGGCTTTTGGATAGATTGACGTTCCTTAGTTGTTGTTGTAATTCTTCATACTTTTCTCGAGAAATCATTTGTTCTGTGAGTTTTTCTACTGCTTGCTGAGCTTGCATCAAACCCTATCATAGGGTTACTCTCCTCGGATCACTTTCCCACGTAGTAGTGGAAAGTGGAAAATTTACTTGAATATTTTTATTGTGTCGCCTTGTGTTTATAGTCTACATTCCTTCAGAGGACTGTGCCTATGTCTGAACTTCTTTGTCACAGGCCGATATATCGTCGTTTTGCACTTCAACATGGGCAACAGTGGAATGTTGTTCCTTTTGCTTTTGAACGGTAGTCTGTACTTAAACAGTATTTTGAACAGCAGACTATTCTTCAACAGGGTTTTGAACAACAGGTTGGACATGGGTCCTCCGAAACTTTTTCTTGGGGGGTCTCACCGGAGTGGTTGCATGTCTTACCCCTGAAGTCCTTTTTGCTATCTTTCTCATTTTCAAAACCCTGATTTGTTGTCGAAGTCGTGCTATCACATTCAACAATATTTACTGTTCTTTTCGTAATCGTTTAATTTCTTCTGTTTCTTTAGAAGGAACAACTATCTGTATACTCGCGCCTGGACTGTTATCTTGGCCAATTCCCTGGTTTTCTTCTTGGGGTGCTCCTTCATTGTTTTGTTCAGGTTGCTCAGGAGTAAAAACCCTAGCTGGTTCTGTTATTTCCTGGGTGACTTCTTTTTCCACCCCTTCTTCCTGGAATTCTTCTGTTGTAGTCTGGCTGGGAATAGATTGTTCCTCCTCTGTATCACTTTTCTCTCCTGTCATACCCTCATCATGAATAGGATGATTCTTTTCTTCTACTTCCCTATCACGTAATTCTTTGAGTGCATCCTTGTCTTGAGTAGAATGCTCTTTTGGTTATTCTTCAATATGGAGGCCTAGCGGGCTGAGAGGTTAGGCATATTCGCCCATACTGGCTAGAATTTTGGCCAATTCATCCTCTTGAAATAGGTTTTGCAATGGGCTATCTTCGCATTGCTCTGTTTCTTCTTCCTCCTACCTAGGCTGCTCGGCCTCTTCCTCCGTTTCTGCTTCCTCATTTCCTTCCAATCCTTTCTCATTCTCTTCTCCTTCCAATTGTGGGGGTTGCCCATCCCCTGAATCGTCTATCTCCACTGGTTGGCTAGTATCCCCTTGGGGAATTTTCCAGCCTCCCTCTAATCTGTGCCAATCTAACTGATTTTCTCTGTTTCAATGGTCTATTTGGTGTACTGGCAGCATTCTTATGTTTTGGGGCCAGCATAGTCAGTCCCCCTTCTATCATGGAAATTAGCTCTTCCTAGCTGCTCTGTTGCTGAGCGAGACTATGGCTAACTATTAGCCATATTAGCCCATGGTGACTTACCACTGATTGTACATGTTGTGATTTCCTCATGCTTTGAGTGACATCATGAAGTAATGAATTTAAAAATGAAGGTAAGTTCACAAAGTATTTCTGCTTTAATACAGCTAAGAGTTTAAGGTGTTGTGGTCTTACCACGTATTTCCTGCCTTCACAGGTGATGTAGCTCTGGATGATCTTCACCAATTCTTCCCACGACTCACCCAATACTGTTGGTAGGACTCCCTTTCCTCTGACTGTTAGGTTCCGACCTTCATCTTGGAAGATCTTCATGATCTTTCGCAGTCTCTCCTTCTTTATAGTCCACACAGGTCCAGTGGCTGGTAGTCTCGAGACCTCTGTAATTATGTCATCGGTGACTGCTATGTGTCTCCCCCTTACTGTGGAGTGATATTCTTGCAAATTCTACAAGAATTCTATTGCTACGGTCTCATTGGATTCCTGTAAACGATTAAGATAAACCAGCCATCCTGCCCTTGCCAAGATTTCCCATGCAACATCGGACACTGTCAATGCCTGTGGTTCTCTCCGAATTGAACTTCCTCCCATGCTTTAGCTCACTGTAAAAATGTAGAGATGACAATGGAACAACAGGCTATTCAAACTGTTAGAAATACAGGGAAAATAACGAAACAACAGGGCTCGTTCAAATCCTGGGTAACTTACTAATTGCTACAAAGCATAATATAGAAATGGCTTAGGAACAACAAGCCATGCAGATTGAAAAAAATATACTGTTGAGCCTTGCTATTTCCAAGTAAACAATTTTCTGAATAATAGTCTGACACATATACCAGTAAAATATGAGGTCACTTGCCTCCCCCTTGCAATGTGATAGGCCGCCCTCGGCCATCAAATGAGGGAGTGGTGTGCCAACTTGCCATAGTACAGAGTCATAAAGGAATATCATATAGTGGAATGCCATGTTTTACAAAAGGAGTAGATTGCCGAAATCAAGGTACAGTAGGATCGCTTAACAAATAAGAGAATGCTATGATATGATGCGAGGCTGGGAGGATAGGACAATTTACGTGCACAAAGAGTCCAATGCGGTCATTATCAACTTTTTTCGTCATGATTGGCTGTAATAGATTTTCATGTATTTAGTGGTTCAGGGAAATGAATTACATAATCTCATGTGACATATTACAAAGGTATAAGACAAAAAAGGGTGTTAATGATTACTATTGGTGTATAAGGAATGTGACTTCAATACCATTAACAGAGCTCTGCTGCCGATAGGTGTCCATAACCTTGACAGAGTTGTTTGTTTCACCCATGGAACCATGATCCTTTGTGTATGCTTAGGAAGTGTTGTACAATGTCAAAATGGAGGCCATTATGCTGGCTTGGTAACCAATTAAACCATAATGCCATTCACCAAGAAGGAGTGAAAGGTGGGCAGGCCGGCTCATGATGAGACCTCCTGTTCCAAGGACTCTTTATTTTTTCTGATGTGCCTCTTGGATCATATCCCTGGTGTGGTGGCCATAGTGGGAATGCCACTTCACTTTCTTCCTTATGATCATGGTAGGCTGGATCTTGATGAGACCCCCTATCCTGCATTTGACAACCCATAAGTTATATAATTATTTTTCTCTTTTTTTTTTTCTTTTTCTTTTTATAAAGTACTTTCTTATGTATACACAAAGGGTGGTTCAACACTCCTTAAGAGTAGGAATGGTGGAAGAAATCTTAACATCTCAATACAAAAATATAACCTTTGTTCTTATTCCTTAATAATGATGAAAGAAGATTATGGGAATTTTTAAAGAAGAACCACCATGATAAAGATAAGCAATCATATCAGTATTAGTAGGATAATGACAGCAAAAGTGGTTGATAATTGTGTCCTTTCCTCTTTCCTCCTATCAATTCAAAGCAATTTCTTGTAAAAATAGTGATTTTCATATGATTTACTAATTTCAGTATGCTCTAGTTTTGTATCCATTGCATAAGTGTATAGTTGTGTTCCAAAAGACCTGAAACAGGAGGAACAACAGGTATCTTTTCATTGGAACGGCAAGGAGAACAAGCATAAGTAAAAGGAATATGAGAATGTTGTTATTTCGAGAAGGAAGAGCAAAAGTACAGGTGATGTTCCTTTGGAAAAGGAACAGCAGAAAATGCCATTGCCATTCCTTTAGAGAAGGAACAACAAAAAACACAAGTGTTGTTTCTTTGGAAAAGGAACAACAAAAGCACAAGTGCTGTTCCTTTGGAAAAGGAACAAAAAAAACCATCTGTGTTGTTCCTTTGGAAAAGGAATAACAAAAAACGAAAGTGTCGTTCCTTTGGAAAAGGAACAACAAAAAACTGAAAGTGTTATCCCTTTGGAAAAGGAACAGCAAAAACACAAGTGTTGTTCCTTTAGAAAAGGAATAGCAGAAACCGAAAGTGTTGTTCCTTTGGAAAAGGAACAACAAAAAATGCAAGTGTCGTTCCTTTGGAAAAGGAACAGAAAAAAACAAAACATGATGTTCCTTTGGAAAAGGAACAACAAAAACCAAAAGTGTTGTTCCTTTGGAAAAGGAACAACAAAAACCGAAAGCGCTGTTCCTTTGGAAAAGGAACAACAAAAATGCAAAAAGTGTTGTTCCTTTGGAAAAGGAACAACAAAAAAGCAAGTGCCGTTCCTTTGGAAAAGGAACAACAAAGTGAAAAAGGAACAGCTAATACAAAAACTGATGTTCTTTTGGAAGAGGAACAACAAAACAAAAGTGTTGTTCCTTTGGAAAAGGAACAGCAGAAAAACAAAAGTGCACACAAATGCCATTCCTTTGGAAAAGGAACAACAAAAAAAATAGTGCTATCCCTTTTAAAAAAGGAGCAGCAGAAAAATGCAAAATGAAAGAAAGGAATTAGTAAGATAGTGATGGTGTTGTTCCTTGCTAAAAGGAACAATGAAAACAATAGAATTGTTAATTCTTCGAAAAGGAACAACAAAGTGCAAAAAGAATATGTATAGAGAATAATTTATGCTAACAAAGCAAAAGAATTATGTACAAAATGTAAAAACAGTTAAATCACTTAATGAATCACAGGTGAGGAAGATTTCTCTTCCTCCTGTAAAATTTTCATATCAGAATCTTCACGGAGTTGCTGGTAGAAGGATTCTCGAATAAGTGGTTTGCGGTATAGTAGAACTCGGTGGCTATTTGCCTTGAAGGCATGTCCAGATCCGTCAATGGTGATTAGGGTAAATGTGCCATTATCATGTACCTTTTGCATTTCATATGGTCCCAATCAACGAGTCTGAAGCTTCCCGGGAAAATCCTGAAACCTAGAATCATATAAGAGTGCCCAATCTCCTTCACGGAAGACTTTCTTTTTAATGAGAGCATCATGCCATTTAACTTGCTGCTGTTGGATTAATGCAGTGTGTTGAAGGGCAGAGAGCCTGATCTCATCTAACTCATTGATCTGCTGTAATCTATTAATCTATGCCTTGTTTAGATCTAGACCAACTTCTTGTGTTGTTCGCAGTGTTTGGATTTCGAATTATATGAGAAAAATGGGTTCCTTTCTGAATACCAATTGGTATGGTGAATAGCCAGTAGTGCTTCTCCATGTTGTTTTATAAGCCCACAAGGCTTCTGGTAATCTTACAGCCCAATCACGTCCATGTGACGCAATGGTTTTTTTCAAGATTGCTTCTATTATTTTGTTGTTGCTTTCTACTTGACTGTTTGCCTGTGGGTGGTATGGAGTAGTAATTTTATGCTGGATATGATAGTTTTTTAGTGTTGCAGCAATCTTGTTACTAGCAAACTGTGGTCCATCATATGTAATTATGTCTCTTGGAAGCCAATATTGCACAAATATATGGAACAAGAACTGTATGATGGAATCCTCTGTAGCTCTCGGCAATGCTTCTGCTTCAACCCATTTGGTGACATATTCTATTGCCACAAGAATATATGTTTTCTAGTTCGAGGATGGGTTAATTGGACCAACAAAATTGAGTGCCCATCGCTCGAATGGTTCAATAACCAGCTGTGGGTTTAGGGGAATTTCGTCAGACTGACCAGGGCGTCCTGTTCTTTGGCAACTGTCACAAGCTTGAACAAACTTCTTTGCATCTTTGAAGATCGTAGGCCAATAATACCCTGTTTGGAGCACCTTATGTCTAGTTCTCCGATCAGCGAAATGTTCGCCACATGGTCTGCCATGACAAGCTTTCAAAATGTCAAAAATTTCATCCTCCTGGACACATCTCCTGATGTGCATATCTGCTCCTGTATGGAACAGGTAGCCCCCAATCCAAGAAAATCGAGCACTTCGCTGGAAAATCCGTTTTCGTTCATTGGGGGTCAGATGTTTCGATAATTTGCCTACTGCTAAGTAATTCGCAACATCAGCATACCAGGGTGTTTTAACAGTGACAACGAACAGATGCTCATCTGGAAATTGATCTTCAACTACTGTTGTGTCCACTGGTTTGGGCATCCATGAGAGAAAGTCAGCTACTGGATTTTCTTTTCTAGGGCAGTCTTTGATTGTGATATCAAATTCCTACAATAAAATCAATCATCTAGTTATTCTACCATTTGTGATTGGTTTATTTGCTAAATATTTTATGGCAGAGTGATCTGTATACAAGATAACAGGATATCCAGTAATGTAATGCCTTAACTTATTGATAGCATGTATTATAGCTAGAAATTCCTTTTCAGTAACAGTATAATTCAATTAAGTAGGGGATAAATTCTTGCTAATATAGTAAATTGCATATGGTTTTTTTATCTTCTTCCTGCCTAAGGACTGCTCCAATAGCTGTATCTGAGGCATCTGATGAAATCTGGAATGGCAAGTCCCAATTTGGTCCTCGAAGGACTGGGGCTGTTGACACAAGCCTCTTTAGATCCTGGAAAGCACGATCACATTTTTCTATCCAAAGAAAGTCAACATTACCTGTCAGTGCATATAGAGGTGCAGCAATATGCGAAAAATGTTCTATAAACCTTCTATAATAACTAGAAAATCCAAGAAAACTGTGTACCTCTATTTGAGTGGTGGGAGTGGGAATTAGTAAAATTATTTGAATTTTGGCTGGGTCTACCTGTATGCCAGCTGCTGAGATATAATGGCCTAGAATAAGTCCTTCAGTCATCATCATATAACATTTTTCATGGCTCAAACAGAGCCTGGTGGCAATGCAACGCTGCAGGACTTTTTCCAGTGTGTCCAATGCTGGGTCAAAATCATCTTCATATGGTGTAAAGTCATCCATGTATACTTCAAGCCCTTCATTTATTAAATCTGAAAAGATGCTGAGGATAACCCTTTGAAATGTGGTAGGAGCATTGCATAAGCCAAAAGGTAAGACTCTGTAGGAAAATGTTCCCCAAGGACAAGTAAAAGTGGTTTTGTCTTGGTCTTTAGGGGCAATCCGAATCTGATTGTATCCACTGAAGCCATCTAAGAAAGAAAAGAATTTATTTCCTGCCAAAGTGTCTAATACTTGGTCAATGAATGGAAGGGGAAAGTGGTCTTTTTGTGTTGCTTTGTTTAGCTCTCTATAATCTACACAAATTCTCCACTTCCCATTCTTCTTTGGTACCACGACAAGTGGAGAGACCCATTTACTATTGGAGATGGGATAGATGAAGTTGAAATCTAAAAGTTTTTGAAGTTCAGCTTTTACAACATCTTTTAGATGAGGATTAAGTCTCCTTTGCGGTTGGCGAATAGGTCTCGCATCTATGTAAATGTGGTGTGTACATAACTGGGGATCAATTCCTTTCATATCAGAATAGTCCCATGCAAATGCTTCTTTGTATTTCCTCAGTAGTTGGATGAGCTTCTCTTCATGTTTAGGAGGCAGGTTGGCATTAATGTTTAAAGTCTTTCCTGGGTCAATTTCTAAAATTTTACTATTTGAGATAGAGGTAGTAGGTATTGTTTGATCGTGCGTATCTTTAAGATGATCTTCTTCTAATTCATTATCAAATGCTACTTCTATCATGTGACATTGTATGCGGGATTTGGTTTCAGTTTGGCTAGTAAAATTGTTAATGGCATCATCTTGTGTTTGGTCTTTGAAATCGAGGGCCTCTTCTATAGTTAATGGAGATCTGATATTTTCGGTAAGGTATGATACAGGATGCTTGTTAGTTTTTATTATTGTGACACTTAGCTGCATTAGGGGATATAAAGCTAGATTCTAGATATTTGTCCCCCTAGCTATGGTCATACTGCCTTGTCGGCAGCCAATATAAGCATCGGCAGTTGCAAGCCAAGGTCTGCCTAGGATCAACGGATGTCCATCATATCTGTTTTTGGGGTTTATTATCAGAAAATCAGCCGGATACTCCCAGGAGTCAATGGATACCATGACATCATGTAGTGTGCCTTCTGGTCGAACCACAGATCGGTCAGCCAGTTCTAATAAAGTGGAGGTCAGTTCTACTGATGTAATGCCTAGTTTTGGCAAGTGGTGGCTGTTAAGATATTAATTGCAGCTCCTAGATCAACTAAGGCATTTGAGAAGGTTTGTACATTGATTTTTACAGTTGCTATTGGATTTCCTGGGTCTTTGTATTTAACAGGTGTTTCTTTTCCTGATAATAAGTAGGATAGAGTGACAACTACTTGGACTTTTGGGTTATTTGTTATTTTCCTCCTTGGTTTCTTTATACATAATCCTTTGATAGTCCTTGCATATATGGGGATGTCTTGAATGGCTTGGAGGAATGGGATTTTTATGTACAGATATTTTAGTTCTCCCAAAATATCAAAATCAGAGTATTGTATAGGTCGAGGTAAAATTAGGCATTCTAGGAATGGAGGAGAGGATGTGGTTGCAAGATTATGAATTTGTTGTCTGGTCACTTCCTCTTCTTGTAGCGATTGTTCTGTAGGTAACTGATTTTCAACTTGAGCTGTTTTATCTCCCTCTGTTTCAATGATACGTCTAGATCTTAATTGAAGATCATTACACTCCCTTAGATCGGTTCCTATTTCTGGTGTCTCAATTATTTGAATGGATTGTACCAGTCTATTATTTGGATTGGGGTTGGGTTGGGCTGGGAGTTTCGATCTTAAGTTAGGCTAGGGGTTTTGTTGTAATGCTGGCAGTGTAGGTTGAGGGAGTGGGATGGTTCCTACTGGCTGATTCATCGGTCTTTGCCAGTTTGTTTGCCAGGCTTGACTCTGTGAAGTAGGAGGAGTCCATTGTGCTAGATATGCATTATTTTGGCAATATGGTGGGGTATAGGGAAAATTTGGCCAATTGGGTTGGCTTGCTTGATTTTTCCATGGAGATGATGAAGGAAATGAGTGTTGTGACCAATTCGGGAAGGGAGGTTGATTTTGCCACATTGTATTATATTGTTGAGCATGATATTGTGGAGGTTGAAAAGAAGAAGCTGGGTCTGAAAACATACCTGATTGTCGCGGCTACCATTGACGGCACTGATTAAGTAGATACACTGATTCAGGCTCTTCTTCTACTTCCTTGTATACTGCTTTCAATCCAGGAAGTGAGGGATAGCTCTCTATGGAGTGGTCTTTTGTACAAATGGTGCAAACTCGGATTGCATCTAATGGACACTCCTTATGGCTGTGTTTCTTTTTGCATCTGGGACAGAAGATTGCCAAATTCTGTTCTGCTTTTGCTTGCTTTTGTTTGGCCTGCATAATATCAAGTTGTGTTGTCAGTGTCCCCAATATGTCAGTTTTAAAATTTTCTAATAAATTTCCAATTTCTGCACGAGTTACTCCTTTTGCCGAAATTCTATTATCTTTTACAAACCGATCATGTTCTACTGGTTTTAGTCTTATGCTGCATCTCGAGCTCCTGATACATAAATCAATAATGTCAGCAAAATTTTCTTGATAAATATCTCCTTTCCTCATAATGTTTAGTGTTTCAATCCATTGTTCCTTCATTCCCATAATTAATGCTATTTTTAATACATTATCAGGTAAGGGTAATGATGCATAAGGAGATCTTTGAAGATTGTACTGGAAACGCTCTACATATTCTTCTAATGTTTCATTTGGTCTAGCTACCATCTGAAATATTTCATCTTTTAACTCTCTAGACCTGCAATAGTCCTAATATTTTTTTAGAAAAGACTCTTTCATTTGGTCCCAATTATTTATAACACCACCACCTAATCCCATAAACCATCTTAGAGCAGCCCCTTTTAATGTAGAGGGAAATAATTTTTGTTTCTAGGGATTGGTGGTATAGTCATATCCTATACACAGCACGTCAAATTCAAATAAAAATGCATCCGAATCTTCTGATGTAAGGCCATGGAATGTAGGGATATGTTGGAGAGGAATTGCTTTCATAGGTGCATTAGCTGCAGTATCCACAATGGGGTATTGCAGTGTAGATGTTTGGGTGTTTGGCTAGTTCTAGCCCATTTGGTCAAATATATGCCAATAACCTTCTGGGATGTCTAGGAGGGTATTCCTAGGTTATCGAGGGGGAATGGCTCTAACGGGAATGGCCTTAACAACACTTCCTTTATCTGGGATGATGAGAGTGTCTAATGTTTGGGAGGGTTCAGGTTCTTGAATTTCTTCAACTTCGTTATAAATGATTTTTGCAGCACTTCCCTTATCTGGGATGCTTAATGGCTGTATTATCCCAAGAGGAGATTTTGGTTCTTCAGTTTCTCTTGTTTCTTCTCTTCCTTCACAAAGATTGCTAAGGTTCACTTCTTAAAATGATTTTGGGCTAGAATTTTCAATTTCTTGAAAATCTTGCTCTTCAGTTTGACTGTGCACCTTAGCAAAGGCTACAGATGGTGATCCTATGTCCTGAAAGGAACTAGTAGGCTGTCTAGAAGCAACTTTTCTAGGTCCCACTGAAGGCTGAGATTCTGCTTTCTTAAGGATTTCGTCTATAAAGGTCGATCGGCCAAGGGTCACCGGCCCCTTAGCTTTATCGGGCTTGGGTAGAGGTTTGGAATTCTTTTCTGGCTTTTTCTGCTTAGTCATGCACTCAAATCAACTACTAAGTTCTACCCAAACAAAATAGCAACAAATTTGTAGGAAAGTGGGTAGGGGAGCAGGGCTATTACATACTCCACACGTAGGTTCTTACCTTTCGTTTTTAAAACCCAATTCTTTCCTAACAGGTTCTTACACTACTATGAAAAGAGACAAATGGCTACACTCTTCTCCGACAACGGCGCCAAAATGTTGAGCCATAAAAAGGGTCTTTTTCACCTCTAATTACCTCACATTAACTTGTCAATCCAGGAACAATTTGTTATCTCAAAGAGTGTACTCAGTTTGAGGCAGTCATTTGTCAGAGTAATGCTAGTAGTATAGTGCTCAAAATACAAGAGTAAACGGATGCTTAAAACAAGATATACTTACAGCAAAGCACTTTAAAACCTAAATCATACATTTGGAAAACTAAGCAATTTATCAGTCAAGGCTCCAGTAACAGTAACTCATCCCTCTATAAAATGATGTAACTGAAGATGAACAGTTCATCAACCTGGGAACTAGACAATAGATGTCAACGCTCACTATAGTTTCAGATCATTCTGCACACCAAAGCAATGAGAACGCAAATAACAGGAAATGGAACAACAACTGATTCTTATAAACAACAACACTTTAATCTACAGGAATAAGTGCAGCAATCGTGTCCTACAGAAATCAGATAGCAATCTTTACTCTAGGAATAAATCGGATAGCACACGGAAATAGAACGACAATTGATTAGTAATGAAATATAGAACAACGCTTAAAGCCAATTGTGAATGTACAGTACACTGAAATAAATAAAACACACAACACACCTTGATATTGAGAGAAACAGTAATCTGACTCTGATACCACAAATATTAATCTCAGTTATAAAGGATAACAATCGCAATTCATAATGGAACAACAATGTTACTTGAATAGCAATCGTAACTAAACATAAACCATAGATGAATACAGTACTACCAACTTAAGAATATTACAGCCCAGTTACTCTGTAATTTAATAGCAATAGCATTATGTAAAGAACAGTAATGTTACATTGATGATTTAAAGGAACAGAAATGCGTTATAAAATAAGAATGAACAATACGATATTCCTGTTATAGAGAGCGATATTGTAAATATAACAGAGCCATGATATAAAATAATAAAACACACCAGATTACCAAACAAAGCTGATAATGAAAACCACACACGAACTAAAGATAATGGTACAGGAGCAAGTGTTCCACCAGGGCCGGGCCCTTAGCCTCCAGGGATACACCGCTTGAGATTACTCCAGGATCAAAGACGGAACAACAACCAGATTTATATTAAAGCATTAAAACAAAGTTACAGTGGATCACTTCTCAACGAGAGTCGATGATCAAAGTTTCAAGTACAACAAGAAATTACATAAGAGTAATAACAACCGTCCCCTGGACTAGCAGTGCTACCCCTTTTTATAACAGCTAAAGCAGAGATATCAAGGATGCAAAAATAGTTAAGGCAACGATCCCTCAGGATCAAAGGATCCTGAGGGATTCGACAAACTGTTAATTCCCAGTTATCCATTTGTTTTCTTGTGCCGAGTCGATATCTCCTTTTCCTTTCCTTGGCTGAATTTTTTAATTTAGATCGCCTTGTTTGCATATGGTTCCCCGCCAAAGGGACAACAGTTAACTTGACCCTGTATTTTTCTTTGGAACGACAAGCTTTCATTTTTCCCTTTTCCTGCATAAGAAATAACAATTATTGGTGTTTTCGTGTTGCATATAAATCCTATAGATTTTGTCATGATTTCTTATTATCTACCTAGTTCATGATGCAAAGAGGTTACGAGTTCTAAAGAAAAGATGACAAAATAATCAATAAAAACATACCTTCTTCAGTACTCCACAGAATGCACAAGACAAACATTCTGCGGACTTAACATTGTGTTGTGACACACTGCGTGCAAATAATAAGCATGCACATTCTCTTGACTGTGATAGACAAGCAAACATGAGAAAGAGAGACAAATTATGACTTGCAAGTGTGCTTTCTATGTATGATTCCTCCACTGAATGAGATATGGGATCATGTGATTCAAATGGAGGAAGCAAAATCTGTGTTGGATTGATATTCAGTGCAGACATATTAGTGATGCGTAGCCTTTAGTGTTTCACAATTTTTCTGATCGGAAGTGGAGCTGTCCTCAGGAAAACGAGGGCTTGACATAACCATCAGCTTAGGCTGAAGTGCCTTGATAGCCTGAGGGGTTTCCACTTCAATAGATCATCAGAGACCAATGGCTTAGGAAGATTAGCAATGAGTGAATAAATGTCATGATCAAATAAATAAGTACGCAGATCACAATAACCTTGATCAAAAAATTTGGGATGTTCATCAGAATTCTCATGATCTGATGAATCATGCAGAGGGCTTGATGAGAAACAAGGAATTTCACCCTTTGTGGATTCAAAAATGATAGATGACAGATCAGATGGATTTTAGAGGAAGACGTGTCCTCTCCACAATGTAATGACTGGCTGACATCTGATGTGTCCTGTGAATGATCGAAAGTAGAAACACCGAGAGATGAGTTTTCACAGGGAAAATCAAGAGTGGCAGAATCACAAGAGATGTTAGGATAGAGCGGATGAGGCACAGATGGAAGGGAGTCATCCTTAACCGTGGGTTCTTCTTCAGATTACCAACCACACTCATCATGAATGATAGCGCAAGTTGGCTGCACAACACCAACTCTGTTGACAAATTGATCCTCATTGACAACAAGTGTGGAGTCTGGAATAGAAGAGCACAAGATAGTGCAATCTGGAGGATCAATGAAATGAGGGGACATAGGTTGAGGGAAAAAATCCACATGACAACCAGTAGGCTTGCATGCCAAATTTGTGTAGATATGAGAGTAGGTGAGGTGGGAGGATGTGATAGTTCAACATATGTGCGCGCACCTTCTCCCACCTCACATTATGAAGTTAGAGTTGTTTGATGAGAAGAGGACGGATAGTCACTTGTGACAGTGACCTCACCTGTCTTGGATTTGGCTATAAAAATGAGGTATGTTAGGACGTATTCGAATGATTCTAAGAATTGCGATTTTTGGATATGTAAAGAAAATACTTAAATCTTCCATCGAGAAATTCCCAATCAATTTCATCTTTGAGAAATCAATATGCAAGATTACAAAAGCGTGTGTGAAATTTCTCAACGGATTCATTAGGTGCTTTCTGTAATTTCAAAATTTTTGTATTGAGTGCTTTACAGTCAAAGTGATTGAAAGCACTATCTATCTCTACGACTAGATGAGGAAGAGAGTGAATAGTTTTTTCGGGTAGCGTGGCACACCAATGCAGTGGGTTCCCTCGAAGTGTGTATGCAAACATCACGTAGGTCATGTAATCTTCAAAGATTTCATGTCTTTCACAGGAGCCTACAACACAAACCATGTGTCTAACCAAGGCTACATGGACTCCACCATCATATATTTTATGTGACAAGTTATTCCAGAGCTCCTCCGAGATTTTAAAGTCGTTTCCATAAGACATACACTCTGGAAGAGAAATTATGTGGTTAGTCATGATAAGTATGCGAAGATACAAAACAGATTGTGAGGAATCCTCTTGTCATTTGGCCCTCCATCTAGTGCCAGAAATGTTGATGGTACTTGACCCGCCAACATTCAGGGAATCTCCCTGATATGAAGTCCCAACTAGACCTCACACCATTTGGTGTAGGAGTCCCTTACTACACGATCACCCAATTGCCATTATCTTAAAGATATACCTTAGCTCTTGTTGTCAACACATGAGATTGGTTTACTTAGTCTTTGAATAGTGAGGTTCACGTGCCTGGTGAGTGATTAGTGTTGCTCGTGTCAAGGTTCTTTCACTATAGAGGGAGATAGTGAGAGTGAGTCTCAAGTCGAAAAGGAATAGTCCCAACTCTGTTAGAGACAAACAACACAACAGGACATGTGCAGCTTCCAGTGGAGTAGTCCACATGAATGCGATAGTCATAAACACAAAGTGAATAGATAACACATACAACACCCAGCGGAATAGTCCACACGAGTGCGACGGTCGTTATAACAAGTTTATGAGAATGAATCTGTCGAGTGTCTAATGGAATAGTCCACATGGGCAAGACAACATTAATGATTGATAGAACACATTTCCAAAAGCTTATGTACTAGAACAACCAAAATAGTCCCACTGTCTTAATATAGGTTAAAGAAACATGCATTACAAGCATCCAAAGAAAAGCCTTACAAATGAATACAATACATCTGTGAAAATGTTCTGGCTTCTTAACAGGATTCTAAATTAAGCGAAAGTTCCAAGACACATCTGTACACCATTACATCAATAACCCTGATAGCGGGGTGTTGGAGCCACTGCTCTCTCCTCAAAGAAACGACTGTAGACTCTCAAGGCTATGTGGGAGGAGCCACGGTGAAAAGTCTTTTGCATGTATAAATGAAGGGTATATATAGCCAAGGGTGAAACTGACCCTTATGATTGTTTGACTTCCCTCATGACTGTTTGAGTTACACGACTCTTCGACTTACATGTCTGTTTGAGTTACATGACTCTTCAACTTACATGTCTATTGGAATTCATCCATGGGTCTCTTGGATTTCCACATTACATTACATTGATTACACAGTTATGACCCAAAGTAGTGGTGTGGCTAAGGCGACTCATGACACAACTCGACATGATATTGCTGGTCTGTACATGCTGGCTATGTTGTTCCTGTCGAGCTGTTGTGCTGCTGAGTGATGAGTGTATGCATGGTGTACCATAGCTTCACCACTGTATGGCAGAGTGTGCGGAGTCTTTAATGATCTTGGTGTTCACTTGATAGTTCATGCATGCACATGTGTCTACTTCGCTTGTTACTTGGTATGCTTCATTTGTTCGTCCAACCTCGAGCAAGTCTTCTATCATGCACTCCTTATTCATCCTATTCGTCATCGTGCCATGTCTCATCTATGTACTTGTTTTTGAAATCATTCATGACGAGAGGACATCAAATACATAAATCCCCTAGTCTACCATGATGCATTTTATTTCGTTTATGGGTGCAGGTGACTAGGAGAGAGGAAAAAGCTCCGAAACAACGTAGAGAACATGTTAGGTCGAGATGTGAGGCTCTAGGGCACTGTCAAGAAAAAATGCGTAGAGGTCACTAGGGGGCTAGGATTAGTAGTTCGGAATTGCAGTGACATTCAACAGGATCTAGCTCAGCTGGGAGGCAGAAGTGTGCAAATCTTCTCAGGAAGGTAGTGCGGGCAGTAGAGGACACTCGTAGTGAAAACTGTATAGATTTTCATGGGAGGCTGGGAGCGGGCTGCGAGAACTTGCTGGCCAAAACTACGTAGAACTGGGAGGAAGTCATGCAAGACATGTCTACGTAGTTTATAGGTTGATGGGATTCCGAGAAGCTGGTGGACAGTCCAAGAAAACTGCACAATTTTAGGGAGGAGTAGCACGCCAACTGGTAGGGGATTGACTGATAGAACTATGGAATTTTTAGAGGTAGTGCAATGATAGGTAGTGGGTGACTATCCTTCACGTCTGCGAAATTTCTTCAGTTAGCAGAGGTGGCCATGTTGACAGATTCTGCATAATTTTTGGGAGGAGTGAATCCTGGGGTCATTGCCTGATCAAACTCTTTGGTTGACTAGCGGGAGTTTTCATGGATTGGCTTGCGGGAAATGAAAATTGAGATGGATTCTTGGGAAAATTCTACGCTGTTATAGGTGACAGTTAGCCATGTCGATTCCAGGATTACACTGTGCAGACTACTTGGGAGGCAGCCTGAAGCTCTGCACAATTCTGGGCAACCGTACTTGGTCACTAAGGGATGAGACTACGTAGTGCAACTCAGAGAAGGTCTAATTGGTGGAGGGTGGTCTGGTCAACAGATCTTTGGAAAAATGGTTAAGTATGTGAGTGAGTGAACTCATGTATACATGACCTTGCAAACACACACTCAAAATGACTTGAAAACAAGACATATCGAACCAAAAAGACACCATATGCTCAGTGTGACTGATTGTGGGACTATCTAATGATTAAAGCAACAAGTGTGACACTTTGGATAGACCTTCGGACGACCGTGAAGACACTTGTGCGATAGTGCTTACAACATCGTGTGTGTGTGTGCCTTAGATGTTTACATAGCGAACACAACTCAAACAGAAACCTTCAACATTACCAGAACGAGGTCGCAAATGTGACATAGAAATCAACATGTCGAAGACAATAGTTGGCCAAACAAGCAAAAAGGAAGCAAGATATGTAGAGGAAACACATGGAATTACTTTTTTTTTGTGTTTGGACACATGCATATTACTAAGGACATGATGATTTGATAATGACAAGTAGTCCTACAAACTCAACTAAGAGGTGTACTTTGAAAGGTGTTCTTTACCTACCATACTTACACTCGATATGATCATGCATCCGACGGAGTTTACTTGCGGTCTTGATCTTTTCCATTACTTGATCTCTTGGTCCTTCTCCTCAACTCCTTGGGAGTGATCTCAACATGTCATCTTTTCCTGTTGTCACTAAGTGATAGGTCATTATTGTTTTAGCGGGCAGTGAGTGCTACTAGAATGAGGCCTTGGGAAGCCCATCTGCACAGTTTCTACATGCAAGATAGATAGGTTAGCTTGGACAACACTGCACAATTTTGAGGCACATGACACTGTTGCGAGATGGGGGTCTTGGGAGGACATCTTTGTGTAATTTATGATAGCAATGCTAGCTTCCTGACTACTCTGTGCATTTATGGAGAGCACTACTGGCTGGGGTCTCTGTGGGGTGCGGGGTTTCAATAGGTAAGGGAGGAAGCTTGATGGTTGCAGAAGCAAAGTGAAAAGTTCCAGGAAGCTGAATGGGGCTAGGTTGCTTGAGAAATGGGTAAGTGTGAGATTAGTGACACATATGTAAACAATGATAGGATTCGACTGTGATCGCACACGGACACTTAGTGACACTACGTAGACCATCGAGTTTTAGGGTCCGACCCCAACCCTTTTATTTATGTAATAAGCCCAATGGGTAGAGTCATAGTCATGGTTAGTTAGAGAGTAAATAAAGCCCACATTAATAATTGTAAGTGGTTGACCAGCATTAGAGAAAAGGGACCACAATTAGTTGTAAATGGGCCATAGTTAATAAATAAAGTGGTTAACCCGTGTTGTGAAAGGGAACACTAGTATTTAGGGTTTTTGATGTCATCTAGTTATAAATAGTCTTAGTTAGTAAAGGAAAGATCATCGAGTTTGATTGTAATCGAGCTCTGCTCTATTGGACCCCTGTGTATATTGCGATCTATAGCACCTGGCACTCCTTGGTGACAATAGTTCCCTCTGTTATCTAAAGATCACCCACTACCTTATCTTCCATATTAGATCCAGTAGTTGGCATTCTGCTGTCGCTGTACAAATCACATCCAATAGTTGGGGTTCTTCCACCACCGTGCAACTAAAATTCATGAGTTGGGGTTTCACAGTGCCCATCAAACTCTTTGTGCCATGAGGCTTGCTGCTACTAAAGTTCAAGCTCTATTTTTGCTAGAGACTTAGCCCATAAGCTTCAGGATGACGAGCTGATCGCAGTGGTACCATTCACTTGTCAGCCTCAATTTTCTAGCAGTCCCAAATTTTTTTGAAGTGACTTCAAGTGATCCTTGCCAATAGATTCCTGAGCTTTCCCTCTTTCCAAGAAGACTACTCTTAAGTAATTGATCGAGGTTTGTGTATGGTAGGTACTAGATCTCAAGTAATGGCCTATGAAAAGATCGATAGCCTTGGAAAAAGGTTGGATGAGTTCCAGGGGAATATGAAATAAATTACCTCACAACTTTCATTGCTCACTAATATGATGCAGAGGCCTCATTGGGAGAAGCCTATTGTTGATGAATAACTCAAAGGAGAATCTAGCCATCACATTCACTTCCATGGAAATCACCAACATTCCCACCCTCGGCCACCCAAGTTGGACATGTACAAATTTGATGGCTCTAATCCTGCAGTATGGGTAGCAAAAATGTAACAATATTTCTCCCTTAATGCTATCTCTGAAGATCAAACTAAACTACGTGTGGGAGCCCTTTACTTGGACCAAGAGATATGACAATGGTGGCAGTGGCATCAGAAATGTTATCCTCGGAACATAACTTGGCACATGTTCTCAGAAGCCCTATGTGACTGCTTTGACATGGAATCTAATTTTGTGGGTCGCCTAACTAAGCTTAGGCAGACAGGCACAATAAAAGACTACATTGCAGCCTTTGAGACATTGACCATCAGAATTGAAGGTCTAGGAGATGACTTCTACTCGGAGTGTTTCATCATTGGTCTCAAAGAAGACATCCAAGCCCATGTCCAAATGCACCACCCAACTATGTGGATGGATGCCTGCAAAAAGGCCAACGAGGTGGAACTCGCCTTAGCTACCCAGTCCACTCATCCAAATTTCGTAGCCAAGGGCCATCCCACTAAGGCTTAGGGACCTACCCAAACACTTAAGGTTCAAAAGATGTCTCCAACATAAATGGTTGAAAGAAGAAAACAAGGATTGTGGTACTATTGTGATGATAAATACTCCCCGAGGCATAAATGAAAGTAACCAAAATTCTTTCAAATTGATGCTACTGATAACAACTCATCTGAGGAAGCCCCGACTATTGGTGGGCCCAAGGATGGAGTTAAGGAAACCTAGCCTGACAATGATCTCACAACTACACTAGATGAACTAGTTATCTCACTACATGTTTTGGCAGGCATTTCTTCACCTCAAACTCTCAAAATATGAGGCTTTCTTAAACATCGACCAATAGTGGTATTGATTGGTAGTGGAAGCACTCATAACTTTATCCATAAGCGAGTCACTGAAGTTGTTCATTGTTCATTGTTTTGTGCGAGGAGTCTCTAATTTCCAAATCCTTATCGATGATGGGGGGCCCATGAAATGTGAAGGCCGCTGTGAAAATATTAAACTTCAAATGGGAGACTACCACCTATATACCCACATGTTTGCTATTGAAATGGGTGGTTGTGACATTTTCTTGGGTGTTGAATGGCTTCGCACACTGAGCCCGATCACAATGGATTTCCAAGACTTATATATGAGCTCTAGGCAGAATGACCACATTCATACATTACGTGGACTCTAGGTAGGTGCCCCTATTATCATCAGTTTGCATCGAATGGAAAATATTTTGAAAAAAGGGCCATCATGGAGTCATCACCCAATTTAATGCCATCTAGGCCATTGACTCCACTACTCCTCATATTCATCCTGAGATGCAATAGGTCACTGACCTCCACCCTCAAAACCCACATTTTGGAAGAGTTGCAATCATCTCCAAATGCAAGGCATTCAAGCTTTCTGAAGACTTATGCTCGCGCTCATCGTTCTTTCTTTTGGACTGCCATGAAAAATGATATTCTTATTTTTTTAGTTGAATGTGATGTGTGTCAACGCAACAAATGAGAAACAGTTAAGTTACCAGGAACCATACAACCATTTCCACTCCCTGCCTCTATCCGGATGAACGTTCCCATGGATTTCATCACTAGTTTCCCAAAGTCGGGAAAAAAATATTTCATCATGATGGTTATGGAGAGACTTTCTAAATATGCTCATTTTTGTGCTCTACCCCATCCATTCATCCCCACTTTGGTGGCTCAAGCTTTCATGGACCAGATTTTCAAACTGCATGGCATGTCGACTTCCATCGTGTCTAATCGCGACCCCACTTTCAGTAGTAATTTTGGCAAGAACTTTTCAAGCTATAAGGCACGTAACTCCAACTAATTACTGCTTATCTTCCCCAAATCGATGGTCAAACAGAAGCAATCAACAAATTTTTGGAGACATATCTAAGGTGCTTCACTTCTGAAAAGCAACATCAATGGGTATAATGGCTACCTTTAGCTAAATGGTGGTATAATACTAACTATCATGAAGCCACCAAGATGACTCCATACGAGGCAGTGTATGGCCAACTCCCACCTTCACCTATTTCTTATATCCTTGGATGTTCTAAGGTACATGTAGTTGATCAACTCCTACAGAATCGTGCCGCCATGATAGCTCATCTCAAAGATAATCTACATCAAGCTCAGAATCAAATGAAGAAACAGCCAGACCAACATCATTCTGAGCACACATTTCAAGAATGGGATCAGGTATTCCTACAACTACAATCATATAAGAAAACATCTCTAAAAGAAAAGCGCTGCCAGAAAATAACACCAAAATTCTATGGATCTTATTAGATACTTCAGCGCATTGGAGTAGTCGCCTACAAACTGGCCTTGCCACCAACTTCAAAAATCCATCTGGTCTTCCATGTATCATGCCTCAAGAAAGTGGTGGGGAACAATTGCAGAATTCAAGCCAGTCTACCTAAATTGGATGAGGAAGGCTCACTCTCGCTCTACCCATAACAGGTCCTCGATACCCATGAAAGACATATCCGCGGCTGCACGATCAAGGAAGTCCTTGTTAAGTGGAAAGATACCTCTCTAGAAGATGCGATTTGGGAACCAACCACTATTCTTCAGCAGTTTTTGCAGCTTTAACCTTGAGGACAAGGTTGCTTTTGATGGGGGAGGGCATGTTAGGGTCGAACCCTAACCCCAATGGGCCGAGTCATAGTCATAGTTAGTTAGAGAGTAAATAAAGCCTGCATTAATAATTGTAAGTGGTTGACCTGCATTAGAGAAAATGGACCATAGTTAGTTGTAAATGGGCCATAGTTAATAAATAAAGTGTTTAACCCGTGTTATGCAAGGGACCACTAGTAGTTAGGATTTTGGATGTCATCTACTTATAAATAGTCTTAGTTAGTAAAGGAAAGATCATCGAGTCTTATTGTAATCGAGCTCTACTATGTTGGAGGTTGCCCCCTCGAAGAGGCAAGTGAACATTGAATCTATTTTTAAATAATAAAATATTTGTTGTTTTTCTCAATTTATTATGTGTTCTGGGCTATATTTCTCCACATTTATGGTATTTTGGCATTTCTCGTAGGTCGAGAGCATAACATCCAAAATGCATAAGACATAGTTTGCTTGATGCAAGAACTTTCGTGACAAGGGTGCGTGAAGTGAGTGTGAAACATGTTTATGTGATGACAACCACTCATATGCACACAATTCCCTTGAAGCAAAACAACATTCCCAAACGACAACCCCTATGCCCAAAGATGACACATGCTGCATAACTATGAGAACGCAAACAGCTCTTAAGATCAAGGAGGGGAGCTTGAAATCATCAGCTTACCAACGAGTGACCAAGGATAATCGAAATTTGCATGTGAGCCAAAATTTTGGAGGGTGGTTGTAGCCGCTACAATAAGTGTGTAGAATAAATATTATGATTAAAATTAATAATTATTTTCATAGTAGTAATAAACATCTATTTGATCACGATTATTGATCATTTACAGGTGTTTCAATCATTTTAAATATTACTTAATGAAAATTATTGGAGAAGCTTAGGCACCTTGTCTTCTTGATTAATTTGAATTTAAATATTCTATCGACTTATATCCATACTTAATATATTATGTTTGGATTCTTTACTTTGTCATAATGTTATATATGTTACTTTTTTTTTTCATATAGATATGCTCATTCTCTTTAAAAGTATGTATTATTTTGATTTATAGATATTTTTTATATTTTTTTTTTCCGGGGAAAATAGAGTTCATAATTTCTATTAAGAGGTATAATAGAGATTACATGCTGTAGATGCCGAAGGCATATGCTAATAAAGTGGTATTACCACCATTCAGTAGTTCCATAAGATCTGTCCCATATGTGTCACTGTGGATACGATGGGGCTATATCCATTTACAAAAAGTTTTCAGATATACATGTTGTTCTGAAATATGCAAAAAGTAAAAGAGGTATGTCCTCTGTTCGAAAAAATACATAATATGTCTGTAAAGAGTCAGTCCAATATATACAGAGCATGGGCTAGAAAAATCAAAATTTCAAAATTTCAGTTGGGGAGGATTCCCCCTTGTAACAGTCCATCTATGTACGGTCGATGGTAGAAGACGTGCATCCCTTCTGGACTGTGTTCCTCAATCATCCAATCGCCTAGAGGCCGAGCCGCCGCTTCTTTCGAGAGCCGGTCAGCAGTTGTATTTCTTTCCCTGTAGATATGTGAAACAGTGATCTGGTCAAAAAATGTTTTGAAAAAAACAATTTCTTCCAAGATATGTCTCAAAGAGTATGTGTGACAATAGGAAATATTGTTTGCCCAATCAATTACAATCTTAGAATCACCAAATATTTGTATTTGTCTGCAATTTTTAGAAAGAGCGAAATAGAGAAGATGTCTCAATGTGATGAGTTCGGCATGATTGTTGGTCCCCAGACCAAGACCCAGTTTCAGATGAAAATAATGAGATTCTGTAATGTGGAAAAGGATACCCCCACCGCACCCTTGTGCAGATGCGGCACCATCAAAGTATGCCCACGGCATGTTTCTGTTGATAATTTCGGAGGTGATCTGCCTGGGGGTATTAGCTTTGATGTCAAAAGGGATTTCAGTGAAGGCCGAACAAATGGATGGCGGAAGGTGCTGCCAGTTCTCCCTGCCTGCCGCAAAGATTATATCATTACGCTTATACCAGATATACATGGCCACAACCAAAGGCAGATTCCTTGCTTTCTCCGAGGACACAGCTGACCACCAGAGATCCCAGGCCGAAGAGATGTCATCTGCGTGCCAGTCGGTTGTGATGTTAAGAATAAGTTTGACCTGCTGCCAGATTTCCCTGGTGATTTCGCAAGAGAGAAATAAATGGTAAGTAGATTCCTCTGCCTTGTTGCAGAGGACACACCAGGTAGGGCCAGCGAATGAACGCCTTTTTAGATTTTCCCCCGTTGGTAATTTATTCGCCAGTGTGTTCCACATTAAGAGCCTGGCTCTGGGCTGAGCTTGAAGCTGCCAAATATTCGACCACCAACTTTTTATCAAGTCAGGCTTCTTGTCCTCGATGAGTTTTAAGTATCCCGACTTAGGAGAATATAAACCTGATTTTGTAGGTGCCCATATAATTTCATCATCATGCTCATGTAACTTAATATGAGATTCAGAGAGAGCCTGTAAGTATCGCTGCCATAATTCCGCCCATTCATCTGTTAATTGCCACTGATGGTCCGATCTCCAAGCTTGAGAGAAGATAGTTGATCGGATGGGGTCTCCGACCTGATCTAAGTATTTGATACCCATATAATTAAGATGTTGGATCATGTTTGCCGGAAGGAGGTGAGCGTTTCCAGACCCAGGCCATGGGTCCAGCCCAATTCGAACCTGGGTACCATTTCCAATCTTCCAGAGCAGGTTTTCCTTGATGAGGGGCAGAGCTTTTAGGGTGGCTTTCCAGATGGCCGACACACCTTGAAGTTGCCAAGAAGGTCTACGAATCCAGTCAAGGATGTTTGTGGGCCAAATGTATTTTTTGTGTATGACTTCTGCCCATAAGCTATCCATCTTGAGAAGAGACCATCCCTGCTTTGCTGTTAGGGCGAGTGCAAAATCGGGAAGGGATTTAAGTCCCCATCCTCCCCAGTGCTTGGGCATGGATACCAGGGACCATTTAGTCCAAGCAAAGATCTTACCCTTTTTATTCCCATTCCACAGGAACCTGCTACAAATCTGTTGAATTTTCTGTAAAATGCCTTTCGGAACCCAGGTAAGGGACATCCAATATACCGGTGTGGCCTCGAGAACAGATTTGATCAGCTGTAATCTGCCCGCTTTTGAAAGTAGGCGGTGGTGCCAACAAGTTATCCTCTTTTCTATTTTGTTGATGAGCCACCCCCAGTGTCCAGAATTGTATCCATCCGGCCTTAATCTGAATCCCAAGTATTTGATACCATCCAGAAGATTGTTTTCCTGGAAGGGAAAGAACTGAACAGCCAATAGAGATTCTTGTTGAGTGCATCTCGTCACTGATCTGGTAGATTTGTCCCTGTTTATTTCCATACCCGTGGCTTTGCAGAAGAGTTGAAGGATCTGGTTAAGGGCCGTGCTATCTCTAACGCTGCCATTAAGGAATATGAGAATATCATCCACGAACAATAGGTGTGTGATGGAGAGCTGTTCGGTAATTTTGAGGCCGCTTATCTCCCCATTCCTTTTGGCATCCGCAATAAGCCTGCTCAACCCTTCCATTACAATGAGAAAGAGTAGTGGAGAGAGAGGGCATCCTTGCCTGATGCCCCTGTTAATGTAAAATCGATCTGATGCTGCTCCATTGATGAGAATGGCAAACGAGACAGATGTAACACATCCCATGATCCAGTTAATGAAAGGCAGGGGGAAGCCCAGGTGTATAAGTGTCATCTTAAGATAAAGCCAATTCACCTTGTCGAAAGCCTTAGTAAGATCAATTTTTAAAGATACACTTTTCAGATTCTTCAGCTTGATGGAATGTAGGGTTTCCTGGGCAGTACCAATAGCCTCATAAATATGGCGATTTCGAAGGAAAGCAAATTGTTCAGCAGATATGTGGGAGGAAAGAATCGGCTTAATACGATTGGCAATTATCTTGGCAATGATTTTGTATAGGCAATTGCAGAGGGAGATGGGCCGGAAGTCATTGAAAGAAGAGGGTTCATCAGCTTTGGGGATCAAGGCAATATAGGTCTGATTCATAGGTGGGTGGATGTGCCCCGAGAGCCGGCTTTCCTCAACAACAGCTAAAATATCCTCACCCATCTGTTCATAAAACGCCAGATAGAATTCCACCGGCCATCCATCTGGTCCCGGACTCTTCTCTTTCTTGAACCATTTTAGAGTATTCTCAAGCTCCAGAGATGTGACAGGAGCTGTAAGGTCTTCCAGATCCTCCTGGCCAACAAACCGAGGGATTTTTTCAGCAGTTCTAATAATATCTGGAAGATTGATTTCTGGTGGAGCTGTAAAGAGACCCTTGAAATGGGACACCCCAAGACTAGCCAATTGCTGGTGAGTGGTAGCCCAACCATCTGGCTCTCTAGGAAGTCTCCAAATGGTGTTCGAAGCCTTCCTGCCGTTGGCTAAGTTGTGAAAGTATTTTGTGTTGCAGTCCCCGCTTTGAGCCAAATGGCTCTACTTTTAAGCCTCCATTGCTCCTCCTTTTCAAGTAGGATTTTTGCTTTTTGTCCATACAGACGGTTGAGCAAGGCTTTGGATTCATCAGTGAGGTAACCAGATCCTTTATCATCAGTTAATGAGGCTATCTGAGTTTCAGTATCCGTCAAAATCTGTTCATCTCTTTTCCTCTTGGCTGTCGCCCAGTCTTCAGTAAGAACTTTGAGTTTATTAAGCCTAACACAGAAATCATAGGCCTTGCGATGAGTCCGCAGAGGGGGCTGAGCAACCCAGAAGTTCGTGACCATATTATTATAATCCGGATCCTTGAGAAAGCCAGCGAAGAATTTGAAAGGGGATCTCGGCTTGGGTTTATTATCACTAATCTGTAAAAAAATTGGAAGATGGTCAGATAGACCCCCTATGCCAACCCATTGTCTGTATAGTGGACAAATCTGAATTAGATCCTGGTGCATCATGAATCTATCTAATCGCCTCCCCAGTGCAGCCTCCCCTGTGCGTTGATTGTGCCAAGTAGGAAGTTTCTTATTCATGGGGATGTCCACCAGGTGATGAGAGTCCAGCAGTAAATTCATTTGATCCGCAATGGAATCCCACTGGGCATTATGACCCCAAGATTCGCCAACTCCCAGAGAGAAGTTGAAATCCCCTCCAATCACTGCATGCTGAGTTATATGGTTACCAGATAGAAAGTCTTGCCAGAAGGGGAGACGATGCTGGTTGGGACCATATATGTTAATAAATCTTATCGGGAAGCCCAGATCCCCAGCCATGATATCCATTCCCAGGAACCCTCTGCCCCCCCAGGTGGAGATTGACTTACACTTCCTTGGGTTGATACCGATGAGTAAGCCACCGGATCGCCCACATGCGTCCAGTCCATGCAGAGTCCACCCCGGAAGAAAACCTTGCAGGCAGTTCACCGCCATCTCAGCTGTGCATAGAGTTTCTTGCAGAAAGATAATATCACATCTTGATACATGAAGAAGTCTTTTCAGAGCCAGTCGTTTTTTGGGGTTGGCAAGTCCCCTGCAATTGAAGGAGAGCCAGATCATGATTCACCACAGTGCATGGGCTCGATAGCTCTAAGCGCCCTTTCAATAGTAGATTGTCTCCCCAAAGCAACGTCCGCCACAGCGTTTAACTTAGCCGATGAGATATGAGAAGGTCTGCCCCGTTTCTGTTTTTGGAGTCGACCCGGGGAAGAGCCCAGACCTAGTATTCGAGGCCGAGCCCTAGATCGCAGGTGATAGTGGTGTGATCCGGATAGCTCCGGTGAAGAAGAGTGGTCCACGACCCCCAGGATCTGGTTGGACATGGGAGGGGTAGTAGAAATGGATGGCGGAGGAGGGGCAATAGTGCAAATAATGGAGGGAATGGGAGCAGATTCAGAGCGAGATGTTTGTATAAAAGAGTGAATATTAGATATCATATCATTAGAGCAAGATTGTGAGAGAGAGGGGACGGAATCATTACCCGGACGAGTAGGTACAGTCGCAGCCGGTTTTGTATTCTTCCCAGCAGTCCGTGAACGGGTCCGCGGCGGTCCAGGTGCAACCAGGTCCTTGCTGCGAGCAGTTTTTGTTGTGCTATCCCCCTTCTTCGTGGAGGGGATCTCCTGCTGAGGCTGCACATCTTCCGATGGCTGGTGCTCTCCTTCATTTTGATTCACCGTGTTCTGTTGGCGAGGTCCCTTGGAGTCCTCCGAAATCCCCTTCGCAAGCAATGGGCAGTCCTTGAAGAGGTGCCCTACTTTGTGGCATCTCCTGCACCGATAAGGCACTCCTTCATAATCAAGGGGTTGTTTGCGCGAGACATGATTGTGGTGCAGGGTGATCTTTTCCACCAGCCCAGGTCTGATATACATATTAACCAGAATTCTTGCCATAGTCCTGATGCCCGTCTTTTCAAATGATCTATCATGCTCCAGATAGGTACCTAGAGTGTCCCCAATCTTTTTGAAGGTGAATTGATTCCAGTATTGCCAAGGTAATCCTGGAAGCCGAACCCATATGGGGCCTTCGCCAAGATGTTCGCGCTCTGGATCAAACAGGGGATCCCACCTTTTAAGTAGCACCGGCGCGAGCTCAATATGCCAATATTGGGTAAGTAACCACTGAGTGTATTCGGGTCTCTGAAAGTGTAGGGCAAACCAGCCCCTTGTAAGCACCATAACCTCCGGGAGTTCTTTGAAAAGCGATCCCCAAATCTCGTTTACCCAAAGTTTGAGCCTCTCCGCAGAATAAGTTCGTCCTCTGACTCTGCCCACTAACACTTTTCGAGCCGCATCCATCATGTCCGGAATAGGATCTTCAGGTCCCAAGTTGATATTGTAGTCAGGATCAATGGAGCGGAGGCAGCGTCCCTTGGTCACCTTCTCGGAGCGCCTCCCAAAAGGAATTCCCTTCAGCAGGTTTCGGCATGGATCAGATGTGCTGTGCTGTGCTGATGCAGCTGAACGAACCGGGAGTGGAGTGGTGAAACAACCTGAGGGAATTGGAGATCGAGGGGAGGGAAAACCAGTACCCGGGAAGCCGGATACAGGGGGGATGAAGGGTTGCTGGAGGGATTGAGGCATAAATGATACGGAGGGGGAGTGGGAGCTTGAAGGGGGGGGAGGCGGAGGGGGAGGATGGAGCGCAGGCCGATTGAGTTCCTGTAAGGAGACGTCGAGCAAAGGGGATCCCAGGAAACAAGAGCCTAGTAACTGAGCAGTGGCCAGGGAGAGAGGAGGGCATGCAATGGGCGGGGATTCCGCTGTTGAGATAGCCGGTCCTTTGTTTTTATCAGCAGAAGACAAGTGTGGATGCAGATTCGGGGCACCTGTCGTAAAACCCAAAGCAACGCTACGCGGAATCATATGAGGCCTGCTGGTGTGTGCCCATATTTCTTGATGCGGCCTAGGGTCCGCCTCGTAATCTACCAATTCCTCGTCACCCATGTTAAACTGTCGGATATGCGTCGCGAGCGGGGTTCGAGCTGAGGTCCGGTAGCACCGAGATCAGGGAAGTCAGAGCGGCAGTGGGCTCAGAGGTGGGTGCCCAGGGGGGACCGCGGAATAAAATAATCCACGCAATAAAACAAAAACAACAGTGCCGCAGTCAGCCCGGCATTACAAGAGACCCGGGGGCTGTCTGTAAACCGCCATGGGGTTTGGTTCAGCAGCGCAGAAACTTGCTAGGGTTCCTATTTTTTATATTAATAATGCTATGCTTCTATTTATTATCTATTATATTAATATTTAATTATTCTTTTAAAATATTAAATAAACTTTTAATCATTTATTCTATAATTTATAGCAACTCTAGATAAATTATTTTTTTAAATATAAAAAACAAAATCATACATCACATTATATTAAGTTATATATTTTATTTGATAAAACTCAATACATATTAATTCATATATAATATATATAATTTTTAATTTATATTTTTAAAATGTTAAATATTTTTTCATAATTTTAATATAAACCGTTTATTCAACTTTCTAGGGTGTTTATAGGAGTTTTTGAAAAAATAACTAAAAACTCTAAGCTACATAAATAAATATTTATTAATATATAGATTCACAATTAATTAATTATATATAATCAAAATTATTTAAAATATTATTTTACAAATTAAAATAGATATTTAACCACATTTTTCCCTCTTATTATAATTTTCCAGCCCTATTACTTTTACCTATAATTACATTCAATTAAAAAACACCTAACCTTAATGTCATTCCGGACCGAAACAAGAAAAACCATACAATTCTATATTCAACTTCTTACTTATGGGATATTATTCCGAAAATTTTGTATCTTCCTCCATCATAATTAAAAATAATTAATAATAAACCTTATTAAACCCCAAACTGATGTCAAAAGATTAGACACGGATTCCAAATAACATTTGAATTAAATAAATTAAATAGGCGAGCAATTTCATTATAACTACTTGCAAAAATGTTTGCAAGTACAATGATAATATAAGCAAAATGATAAATGGAATTAGAGAAAAATGAAAAAATAGAACAATCTTTTAATCAAATAAAATATCAAATATAAAACAAATATCATTATGATAAAAACAACGAATAAACTCAATTGATTTCAGCCGGATTTAAATATCAAAAAACATAAATGAATAAATTGATTATGGATGCTTGGGTAAGGAAAATTTTATATATACGGGTGAATATACACAACAATTCAAGTCCTAAAAAACAACATGATATCAACAGAAAAGGAACTTAGAAGATACAAATTTTTAAAATAACCAACTAATTCAATCAAACAAACTATTTTTGTTGGATTTTTTAACACTAAATTTTTTTGAAATATATTTTAAGTATAAATATAGAATAGTAACGAATCATATTGGTTGGTTCGAAACGTCGACCAAATTTTTTTGTTGGATTTTTCAACACTAAATTTTTTTGAAATATATTTCACAATATAAATATAGAATAGTAACCAATCACATTGGTTGGTTCGAACGTCGACCAAATTCTAATGTTGTAATTAAAGACATTTATCTACAATATGGATCACAAGAGTCTCAAATCTAACAGAACAGAAATGTTAAACAAACTATTCTTCTTAGACTTCTGAACTGTAAATCTCTTTGAAATGTATTTCACAACCTAAATACAAAATAGAAATGTTTACAAGTTTAGATTGGCAGAATATAAATTTTAATAAGTTTAGATTTATAGTTTGAATGTAAATTTTGGAAATATTTTGAAATAAAATTAACCAAAATAATATTAAAATTGACCTAATTTTTCTTTATCAGATTTTCCAAATCCAACCGAAATAAATATAACTAATTTGGGATCTAATCAGATTTATTAAATAAACTACCAAAAAATTACTCAGAACAGTTTTCATCTTTCAAATCACGGGATCAAAGACCAAATCTAATGAAGTTGTGCCACCTGAGAGTATTTTGTTCAATTGAGTTCACAATACCCTTACAGAGATAAATCATAAACATTTAATTGATCAGAAACTATAACAGAGTTCACGGTTAATAGATTTCATAAGTCCCATATATCGATCGATAATATTTACAAAAAAATAAACAAGATCTCGGAGTTTATAGTTAACAGATTTCATAACTCCAACACATCCAATAAAGCTATTTGAAAAACCAAAAAAAGTTCAGGATTTGCATAGAGCCATAGTGTGGCTCAACTGGTACCAGTGCATGTGGATCATCTTGAGTGCAAAAACTAAAATACCATCTTTGAATCTGAACTATATTGATGATAATATTGCCTTATTCATTCTTCTCAACGCTGCCTTGACCTTGCACATGACATGCTGCTTCCTACTTATTTTTCTGCAACATCCCAACTTGACGCGATCATCATCATCAATTAGAAAACCTCTGTACACACGACCCTTTTTGGCACTGCCTCCTTCCCAATCGAACTGGTGAGGCCTTCCATGCCTGCTCAAAGAACCAACCCTCTTCTTATGCCAGGATTTTCCATTGTCAGATCCATCAAGGATTTGATAATAACTCTCGATGAGAGAATATCCCATGATGATACCCAAATCCATAGATCTGATTGTCTTTCAAGATCTCTCTGTGTTTTCATGAAATGGAATGAACAATTGAGAAAACTAGAGCAAATTACTATTCAGATTCCAAAAGTTGTTTATAATATAGAATGGTTGTCAAATTTATACAAGATGGAGAATGTTGTTTTTTATCTTTTCAAATAGATTTTAAGTGAAACCTGTCCTTTACACATAACTAGAGTGGTTTTTCTTGAAAATTGGTGATATTGTGATGAGTAAGCTTGCATTCGCCCATAGCAGCAATAAAAGGCTATCGTCACTGCTGATTTAACAACTGAATTATGATAGGTTTTCGCACCATGTAAATTTTAAGAGAAACCTGCCCTCTTACTCACCACCAGCTGGTTATTTCGGTTGAGTGGTTTTTCTTGAAAATCAATGATGAATCAGCCTGCATTAGTCAATAGCAGTCAGAAATAATTATCTTCACTGCTGATTTAACAACTAAATTATGATAATTTTTCCCACTTATAAAAATATATATATATAAATAATTATTCAATAATACGGTTATTATCATTATTATTACAATACACTCATACAAATTAAAAATTAAAATTAAATTTAAAACTTTACAAAATACAATTTTTTAATTCACATCTTCACAGAATACAATGATTGATCTGCCCAGCAAGGCTCACATTTAATCCCCTGCAAGAGACATGTTTCCTATGTTAATGCTGACACTAAGAAGAAAATGAGAAGCCTGCTCAAAAAATAATACGCTGCTTATAAAACAAGCCACACGCAAACTAAACTAAACACATAGGGAAGCAACTTTGGAAATCAAATGGTCTGTAAATTTAACTACAACGCTTTTATCATTTACAGATTATTTTTAATAATTTATATATTGTAATGGTCAATTATCATTTACAGATTATTTTTAATAATTTATATATTGTAATGGTCAATTATCGATTGTGTAATATTTTATAATTAAGTATTTAAATTAAATGACCGGATTTATCATGTTAATAAAAAAATTAAATATATTAAAATATAGTTGGTTAGAAACGCGTCGACAAAAGATTGATTATGTGATTTTGCCAAGATTTTCTAAACAATATTAAAATATAATTTATTTTTTATAATATATAATTTATTTTTAAATAATTAATTTCTTATTATATAATAAATTTATCGATTGTGTAATATTTTATAAGTAAGTATTTAAATTAAATGATCGGATTTATTAGGTTAATAAAAAAATTAAATATATTAAAATATAATTTATTTTTTATAATATATAATTTATTTTTAAATAATTAATTTCTTATTATATAATAAATTTAGAGTTAAACAAAATTTCATTTATATAAAATTACTATTTACTTATTTCTTACCATGTAAAAATACTAATTATACACTTATATCATTGTTATTTTTCCATCTTTTAACTTTTGTTTTTTATGTTTTGTTGTGTAACTATAAAAGAGAATAATAAATTTAATATCTCTATTAACATATTAACATATTAGTGCAATCTAATTTAGACTTATTGGAGGGTATTGCATTGGAATTACAAACTACATAGCGCTTGGTTAAGCCAATGCTTTTTCACATAAATTTACTTGAGAGTGTTTTGTAAGTCAGACATGTATTTTCTATGTATTGCATTGGAACTACAACCCAAAAAGTGCTTTATAACATGGAATTACTCTAAAATATTTTGTAGTTTGAGATAGGTAATTTTTTTTAGGTACAATGGGGACTACAAATAAAGGAGTGTTTTGTAAATGTCAAGGGAGTGCTTTGTAACTTGGATTTATTAAAATAGTTTTATAAAGTGGATGTGTATTTTAAATATATTGTATTTGAATTATAAATCAAGGAATGCTTTGTAACTTGTACTTAACGATGAATATTTTGTAAGGATTGCATTGTAACGTGTGCATTTACCTAGGAGTGTTTTGTAACTTGGGACATGTAATTTCTATGTATTGCATTGGAATTACAAACCAGGAAGTGCTTTGTAACATGGACTTACTTAGAAGTGTTTTCTAACTTGGATTTATATTTTCTATATATTGCATTGGAATTACAAACTAAGGAGTTTTGTAACATGGACTTACGTGGGAGTGTTTTCTAACTTGGATTTATATTTTCTATATATTGCATTGGAATTACAAACTAAGGAGTTCTTTGTAACTTCAGATATGTATCTTCTATGTATTGCATTGGAAGTATAAACTCTCCAGTGCTTTGTAACTTTGATTTAACCAAGGGAGTTTTCTAACTTGAATTGTATTTTTTATTTATTGCATTGAAACTATAAAAGAGGGAGTGTTGGGAAACATGGACTTACCTAAGAGTATTTCATAACTACTACATTTATTTTCTATGTATTACCTTACAACTATTATTTGTAACTTAGACTTAAGTAGGAGTGTTTTTTTACTTGGAATTGTATGTTTTATATATTGCATTGCAACTACAAACCAGAAAAAGTTTTATAACTTGAACTTACTTTAAAATGCTTTATAATCTAGACTTTGTAATTTCTATATATTTCATTGGAAATACAAACAAAATAACTATCAAGTCAATATCTCCACAAACATGCTAAATGCAAAAAAACAAATATTACATCAACATCTCCACTCATGTGCCAACCAAACCCTCCTTTTGATTATTTTTAGTTAATCAAGTACTTTTGAAAAGTAGAAAAAAGGTCAAATCAACTATGCAATGTGATTTACATCTCAAGAAAGAAAATCTATTTTTGCATAAATTAAAGCATCAGTTGTGTAACAAATTTCATATTAACTAATCACATGGCCACTAACCTTTCTCTTTATTTGATATCATTGTGAATATAGGTTGGGAAACATTTTAAGTATTAATGTACCATAAAGATGTGTTATTTAGTAAAAAAGAAAATGTAAATTTATGTAAATAGTGTTCAAATTTGAATAGTCATTGGATATCTATATATATATAGCTAAAAAAATAATTTTTTAAAAATTATATTAGATTAATTTTGAAATTTTAGATAATTTAATATTTATAATATTTTAGTAGTAAATAAAAATGAGTAAATATCATAAATACCATGATCAAGATTAACAATTATCTGCAAAACATTAAATTCATGGGATATACAACCACATGATCTTACCATTGTATAGGTGTTTTAATATTATAGGTGTTTGGATTTTTTCGTAATAATATTATTTCCTTTAATTCACTTTCATGTTTATAAGCTGAATTTCTTTAAAAATATTTATTATTTTGATTTATAATTATTTGGTTGCATGGATAATACTATGTTTTTATATTATCAATTATAATGTATTATGATATTAGTATTTAATATTTAATTATTATTTTAATATATTAAGTTGATTATTTCTCACTTATTATTTATAATATTAGTATTTAATATTTGGTTATTATTTCAACATATTAAGATGATTATTTGTTACTTATTATTTAGTTAAGACAAGTTCATTGTATTACAATTTATACTTAATAAGACATAATTTGAATGTAATTTTTTTAGTAATTTACTAAGATTTTAAGGTCGTATAGTTAAATTCACGATAAAAATAATGTATATTTTTATTTAATTTCATATAAGGATTTATTATGGGAGGTCGATTTGTGCCCACGCATAGTCCCCTGGATGAACTGGGTTGACTGGTCTGAGAAGGGGAGGATTTTCTCTATTTCCTATGGCCATGACCTTAACAACCATTCCTTCCTTTACCAGTGGCCTGGACCATATTTTTCCTCCTACCAAGCAAATGCTGACTTGTGTCGAGATCTAGAGGTCAACCCAAACAAGGTTGAAGCTTAGAAGCACGACACTACCAAGGGTCACTCCGGCTCTGCAGACTAATAGCCACATCGAAGACCATAAGGAGATTAAGCCCATGATTTCCCCAAAACGAATAGCCCAGTCAATTAGCTTATTGCAGATTGATAACAAGAGATCTGACAAATTGAGGAGGGATTTGAAATTGATTTAGAAGATTGGAAAACTTTGATTCCAAACCCTGGTCACACCCGTGGTAGATCCTCTCAATATAAACAAATAGTCCACTTGTTTTCGATGATGAAGAGCATTTTGGCTAAAGCCTTGGAGCATTTTCCACCTAATATGCATTTCTCCTCCCATGGACACTCGAATTATACCAAAGAGTTTCAAAATATTTAGTTTCAATTGCAACAGTAGAATGGTCAGCTCAGTCGCATAGAGCAACACATCCCCTGTATTCCCCACACAAAGTTGCCAGGTTCCATTGTGAAGGACCTTGCTCTGATGGATTCAACTGATGATGAGTAGTGGCAGTGCATCTCTGGTTATAGTTTTGTATGAAGCAATTTCAAATTTTTAGGCATATTAGTAGTTATGTTTATAGATATCTAGCAAATAGGAAGAACAAAGACTCTCAGACATATATAGCGTGGCTGGTTAGAATTATTATTTTTTGTTTTTGGATGACATATTTTGCGGTTAGGTGACCAACAAACTTGATTTCCCTTAGGGTAGATTAAAGACACCTAACCTTCATACATATGGATGTAACCTACTTTATGTTAGAAAATTAATAGAAAGGTACCACCAAACTTATATATATATATATATATATATATATATATATATATATATATATATATATATATATATATATATATACCTCTCTAAGAATTTAAAAAATAAAAATAAAAAATCCCCCTCATAAAAATGGGGGCGAGGGAGTTAATATGAAAACCATATACAATATATAGTTTGAATATTAACTCTCCCACTTCTGTAAATAAATATATTAAAAGATATTTGAAATTAACCAAAATTATATATATATAATAAGGTATGTATATATAAAATTGATTCATTGTTTCATTAAAGAAAATTCTATGTATATTTCATTAATGTAAAATTAAAAGAATAAAATGATTTTTTTTTTAAATGGACAAATGATTACTAATGCTATATCATAGAAAATAAAATATATATAATATAAATGAAATAATATTTTTCTTTTAAATTTATTTATTTTTAATTATAATTTAAAAATTAAACATTTTAAAATATATTTGTTGAAATTTTTTTTCATAATTTCTCTAAATTTTTATTCCAATATGTGTTTTCAATTCTTTTTTTAAGAAGAATTCTCTAGATAAATAGCAAAGTGTCCTAAAAAATCTTCATTTATCATAGAAATAAAATTTAAGCAAAATCTAAATTTATTTCATAAAAGATATAGCAATTTTATTTATTATGTGGGTAGCTTATTTCATCTTTATATTTTTGAAAATATCTTAAATAAATTTATATATATATATATATATATATATATCCTTTCAAAATACTTAACAAATGACAAATGAACCTTTTAACGGTTAACATAATCTTTTGTAATTTTTTTATAACTTTATACTATAATAAACCAATTTTCTACATTCTTAATATGCAATTTCTAGTTTCCCATTTAATATTTTATATTTTAAATGAACAAAACATAATTTTTGATAAAGAGGATGGTGATGTTGTTGATGTCAATAGTCATTAACATTGATTTAGACCACGCTTTAAAAGTTTTAATAAAAGCATTCTTAAATCACCATAGTTTTATGAGTTGAAAGTTTAGGAATATCAATATGGTAACAAATATTTTGAAATTGAGATGTAAGGTATGTGTATGTACGACATTTTAAGAGAGAGTACTTTCATCTTCAACCCTCTTACTGTCACAAAGATGAAAAACTCTATAAACGTTGACATTTTAGGAATTATCTAATGCCTCATTTCACCAAGGAGTTTGTGAGAGATTATTGTTATTTTAGCAATTGAAAATTTCTTCTTTGCACTAGTTAATAGAGATAGATATTGATCTTATATATAGGAGTTGATCATTTTTTGCTACCACATAATTCATTATTGAGTCAAATTTATCCTTAAATTTAGAATTAATTTAATATTTTTAGTATTATTGTTAATCTATAGATTAATCTCTTCTTGATTCTCCAACAATTCAGTTAAGATGTGGCATGTTTATGCCAATCACACTTGAGTTGCAAATGTTTTGATTAAAGCTTTCAGCAATCTTAATAGGATTTTTATTGGCATGTTTTTAAAATTCTAGTCATAACCATGCTCTCAATAGGGGAAATAGTCTCTTCTACATGGGAATAGGATAATATGTATTTCCTTTAAATTTAAGTTAGAATATTATAAAATTATTTTGGATTTGCTCTATCTTTCTCCATGATTCAACAGAGATAATACAACTTCACCACCATATCAGATAATAAGGGTGACAAAAGTCTCAAAGAGGACTTTCTTCTTATCCTAAATCCAAAGACCCACCAGTTTACTATTATTTTGAAGGTTGTAATAGGTTTTTTTCCCTCCATTTATTCTTTTCCTCAATGCTATAGTTCTAGTTAAGCTTGTGATGAGGATAAATTTTGAGATATTTGTATGAAGTTACTTCTTGCAAACTATTGTTTCCATATACATGATTAACATAAGTGATAATTTTGTATTTGATTATCATAACATTTGTTTGTCAATGTTAACAATCATACTTATAATAGAGTAGACACTGTTGGGAATTTTTATTTTCTTGTTGAGATCACAAGGATACCTTGCCATAAGAATAATATTTTTACCATAAGAAAGAAGGATGATGAAAAGTTTCATGATGGCGCAACCTACATCTTCTAAACAACTCTCTAAGTTGTCAATCTATAATGTTAAAAATAATATGGGATAAAGGAAAACCTTGATTAATGCCTATATTGCAATTAATTATTTTAACCAACTTCAATGTTTGTAAACTTGATAATATCATTCTCATATAAGATTATCATAGGAACTCCCAAATTGAAAGGAAAAAATATATTTTCCAATGTATTTCATTCACCTTTTTCTTAGAAGTCAAGGAGATTTTCATTATGGAAAAAATTAACATTTTTTTCTACGGCTTTTCAAAAGTCTACTAGCCTAGCTCCTACTGGATTGTTGTTCAGTAGCTGATTCACTAGAATTCTAATAGTAGAAAAAAAGAATGAGATAGCCAAAATAAGGGATTACCAAAAAACCAAAAAACCAACAAGATCTGCACACAACCTATAGCCAATATGATTCAGAAGAAGTTACTGGCATAGGTTTTGTCAGGCTAGAACTGAGAGGTGGCGACTTCAGAAATTCACACTGAATGTTCTTTCCATGTGTTCCAAGCATGCATCTAGATGGGTTAGATGGCTTCCAAATGAGCCAAATTGTCTTGCATCCTCCATTGGTTTATCTATAAATCATTGAGGAATGATATGATCTCATTATGATCATTATGTTTCTCCTTGAGGATTTTCCCCAGCAAAGTATTTAATTGCTAGTGTAAGGTGACCAAGTGGATAGATTGTGTTCTCCTCCCCCTAGTGTGTCCCAGACTAGGGAGCCAATGAGAAACTTCTCCAATAAGTTCTGAGTCTAAGAAATATTGTCTCTATTAGTGCATAATCTGCTCCAACCTACATATGTTAGATTGGGTGCTAGGATAGGTTGTGGCATGTAATGTAGTAGCCATCTCCTGGGCTTGATTCTTAGCCTAGGGAATGGTTGGGTTAGTTGCGACTGGATTTCCCATGTTCAGCCCTCCCTCAGCAACTATGACCCCTTTTCCTAAGCATAACGCCTCATAGTACTAACCCATCTCTACACTTGTCAGGAGGGATTTTAATACATCGAATCTATAAAATCTCCACTTAGTCTCTGCTCAGATAGCCCACAAGTGACCACTCTCTTTCATAATCACTCTACATGCTTGCCCCTTTAACATTGGGACAAAGGGAACCATCTAGAAGTCAATGAGACAAGGGGGGAGATAAAGTTGTGCCCACACACCCTAACAAATACCATACCCTAGGAGCACTGAGGTCAAGGTAAGGGAAACAACTAGAAACTAGAGAAAAAATAGGACTAGAACTCAATTAAAGAAAAGAACAATGTATGTTCCGAAGGGAAAAATTGAGACTTGGGGTAATGACAATTTTGAAAAGTAGATAAAACCTTGCAATAAAATGAAACAGTGGATCTAAACTAGGGAGGCCAAACACCCATAATTTCCTTGATGAACAATTAAAATGTCATGGGACCTCAACAATTGTAGTGTGCCTATAGCTCCTGCATTGCCTAGAAGTTATAAATCCCTAGTTCAATTGCTTTGAACCAGCCTTCTTACAAGGGTTGGATATCCTCCCCCACCAAATGGAGCCTAAGAGTTGCAATGAATGATATAACCTACTAAAGAGAGAAAGAGTTGAATGACAATGCCACCATGTCCACGCTCAGGAAGAAAAACCTGCATAGGACCTCCACTCGTTCAAATAGTTTCCAATTTGGAGAATAGTAGATTGAATTATAGGGTAGCTTGGACAACGCCACTGCAACCAACTAAGCCCTTTCTCATCCTACCATTACAAACACTCTAAAGGAGAAATTTGGAATAACCTTAAGGAATGACCCATTAAATGGTTTATGACCCATGCTGCCCCCCTCCTTATTCATCAAGGGAGTCGCTGGGGGTGGCATTGCCCTACCTTCCTCCTTCCTCCTTCCCTCCCTCGCCTCCGCCACCCAAGGTCTCATTTTCCATGTTTTTCCAACCCATCGGGGTAAATGTATTCCAATAGTTAGTTTAGGACATTGTTTTAAAAACTTCTCTAAAGTAAAACAAGAAAACAAATGAGATTGGTTTTATTATTATGACAACCCTATGAAATGATGTCAAGGGTAATAAAGTTTTCCATAGTTGAATGATTAATCCTAAAAAATGGTCAAACATAATGATCCTATAAATATAGATACTTTTTTAGTCCATTTTTTAAAATGAGAATAATGAGGCTTTGACTCAATGATTTAGAGAAATCTTGCTTAATTGTTATAATGAAGACTTTTGAATGTAGCTAAAACAAGGTCCTCATCTATTAATATATGATTAGGGCTCAAATCATAACTTAAGATAATAGTAATTGATTTTCTTTTCTAGAATAGGCCTAAATAATATCATTTAAAGAAGAAATGTTATTTTCTAGAATAAGCCCATATAATGTCATTTAAAGAAGGATAAAACATAATTATCATATAATTAGTCCTTATCTTTTTTTAGATGAGAATAATGAGGCTTTGACTTAATGATTTAAAAAAACCTTGCTCAATGATGGCTACTAACCATGAGACAAATCTTTTTAGGTTAAAGCCTTAAATTCTTCACCATAATAAATTCTAATAAACAATATAGCATTAATTTTACTTTAGATCTAAACTAAAATAAGAAAATAAAATCAATTTTTTATTTATATTATTTATGATTTTACTTTATATCTATAAAATGCACAAAACTAATAAAATTTTAGCTGATGTATAAATCTTTTTTAATGAATAAAAGTTATGATAATACAAAATATTCTATATTAAAGATGTGTTCACTTGATGTTTCATTAAATATTTTCAAATACAATTAAGACACATATTTTCAATTTAATGATTATTATCTACTCATACTTTTAAAATTCCACTAGTAATGCTATTTCTCTCTCAACAAGATACTTTTAAAATTCCATTAGTAATATTATTTCTCTCTCAACAAGAAGAATGATTTTACTTGATGAATCAGTTTAACCTAATAAACTACAATGAAATTAACTTAAGCAATATAATAAAATATTTTCTTTTAATAATATATATAAAACGATTGTTCACTTATAATTTTAATTTTTTATAATATTTATAAAACAATTGTTCAGTTTTGATTTTTTTTTTTTTTAATTAATTACATTTTTCACTTAAAAAAAACTTGAACCCAACATCCATGCTCACGCACAGTGACGAACTAAACTGCCTCACTGGTCACCAACTAAGCTATCTCACTAGGCTAACAAAAATATAATTACAGTGTAAATTCCAACTCTATACCATCATTCCTATGCAATTAAAAAAACTTGAACCCAACATCCATGCTCACGCACAGTGACGAACTAAACTGCCTCACTGGTCACCAACTAAGCTATCTCACTAGGCTAACAAAAATATAATTACAGTGTAAATTCCAACTCTATACCATCATTCCTATGCAATTAAATCCCCACTCTATTATTTGGATGTCAAAAGTTGTTTTTAATATAGACTGACCAACAAAATGAGTTTTTTTTTAATATTAGATTATGTGAGTTAAAAGTCATTCAATAACACTGTTACTATGATCGTTATCGTTATTATTACTCTTCACTTATACGATTTAAGAATAAATTCATACCTCCACGGCATACAGCATCTTTAACTTATACCTTCACAAAATCAATGATCTGCCGAGCGGTATTTAATCTCGCTGGATTCTAAGAGATTGTATTTTTGCTCTAAAAGTTATGAAAATTCTGATCATATTTTGGAAAATATTTTTGTAAATCCAAATAATAGTTGTCAAATTTTAAAGTTTTAAGTGTTGATGGTGCTCAATTCATTTCCATCATCAAAAATATGATTCAAACACTACCTCTACAAGATTTTTGGAATTTTTTTACCCAGATTCCAACTACTTCTAACTATTCAGACAATTCCTCCAACTCTATAAAAGACTCCCATCAATAAAAAAACCGGATACATATTTCCCACCAAAAAGAAAATGAGAAGCCAGCTTAAAAAATATGCTACACACAAAGTAAACAAAACACAAAACACATATGTAATCAACTTTGGAATTTAATTCTTTCTAAATTTAACTACAACTTGTTTATTATTGAAATATATTTTTCATCATCTATATATTGTAAAGGTCAATTATGTAATATTAAAAGTATTTAAATTATATAATGTTTTAATATTATAAATTTTGTTTAAATTTTAAATCAAATATATTATTATTTTTTTAATTATAAATTTTTATAATTTTTATAATAAAAAAATAAATTTTAAATAATTAATTTCATTTCATATATATAATACAGTTAAAATTACTTAAAAAAATTACTAATCAATACTAATACTAAAATATCTATTTTGGATCCATTCTCATTACTATATAATCTAAACATAACAACTTCATATCAATACAATCATTATAATTTTCATTTTAATACCAATTATATATGTATTTTCCCATTGTTGAACTTGTATTTTCTGTGTTACGCTTTGCAACCATAAGCAAAACTTGTATTTTATGTGTTATGCTTTGTAAGCACAAGAAAAATAATCATTGTTATATCTATACACACATGCCAACCAACAAGAAGTGCACTGTAACTTGGATTTACGGTACATGTTTTGTAATTTGGATATGTATTTTTTTGTGTATTATATTGGAACTATAGATCATGGAGTGATTTATAATTTGGATTTATTTGGGAGTGTTTTGTAACTTACACATGTATTTTTTATATAATGCATTATAACTATAAACTAATGAGTGCTTTATAACTTGGTTTACACAGAGTGTTTTGCAAGTTCGACTTGTATTTTCTATCTATTGCATTGAAACTACAAACCAAGGAGTGTTTCTTAACTTGGATTTACCATGGAGTGTTTTCTGATTTGGATTTGTATTTTCTATGTATTGCGTTAGAACTACAAATCAAAGAATGCTTTGTAATGTGGATTTACCTGGGTGTGTGTCGTAATGTGGGACATGTATTTTCTATGTATTGCAATGGAACTATAAACTAGGGAGTTCTTTGTAATCGGAATTATGTGGGAGTGTTTTCTAATTTGGATTTGTATGTTCTATGTATTGCATTGAAACTACAAACCAAGGAATGCTTTGTAAGGTTGGATTTCTTTGCAACTTGCACTTACATGAGAGTGTTTCCTAACTTGGATTTGTATTTTCTATGTATTTCATTGGAACTACAAACCAAGGAGTGCTTTGTAACTTGGACTTACTAGGGGGTGTTTTCTACTTTTATGTATTGCATTCAAACTACAAACCAAGGAGTTATTTGTAATGCAAAGTTACCCAATAGCATTTTGTAACTTGGGACTTTTATTTTCCATTTATTGCATTGGAACTAAAAATCATGTGTACTTTGTAACTTGGATTTACCTATGAGTGTTTTTAAATTTGGATTTCTATTTTTTATGTATTACACAGGAATTACAAACTAAGGAAAGTTTTGTAACTTGGACTTATTCTAGAGTGCTTTGTAACTTGAACTTGTATTTTCTATATATCACAAATTAATTCTATAAAAAAATAGCTATGAAGTCATTGCATCCACTCACATGCCAGTGGAATTGCAAATAAAACAACTATTGCATCAACATCTCCACTCATGTGCCAACCAAGTAGTCTTGAGAGGACACCTTTGTGCAATTTCTGATAGCAATACTGGCTTCCTGACTGCTCTGTGCATTTATGGAGAGCACTGCTAGCTGGGGTCTCTGTGGGGGTGAGGTTTCAACAGGTAAGGGAGGAAGCTTGATGGTTGCAGAAGCAAAGTGAAAAGTTCCAGGAAGCTGAATGAGGCTAGGTTGCTTGATAAATGGGTAAGTGTGAGATTAGTGACATATGTAAACAGTGATAGGACTGAACTGTGATCGCACATGGACATTTAGTGACACAACGTAGACCATCGAGTGTTAGGGTCCGACCCCAACCCTTTTATTTATGTAATAAGCCCAATGGGTAGAGTCATAGTCATAGTTAGTTAGAGAGTAAATAAAGCCCACATTAATAATTGTAAGTGGTTGACCTGCATTAGAGAAAAGGGACCACAATTAGTTGTAAACGAGCCATAGTTAATAAATAAAGTGGTTAACCCGTGTTATGAAAGGGAACACTAGTTTTTAGGGTTTTTGATGTCATCTAGTTATAAATAGTCTTAGTTAGTAAAGGAAAGATCATTGAGTCTGATTGTAATTGAGCTCTGCTCTGTTGGACCCCTGTGTATATTGCGATCTATAACACCTGACACTCCTTTGTGACAATAGTTCCCTCTGTTATCTAAAGATCACCCACTACCTTATCTTCTAGATCAGAACTAGTAGTTGGCGTTCTACTGTCGCTGTACAAATCACATCTAATAGTTGGGGTTCTGCCACCACCGTGCAACTCAAATTCATGAGTTGGGGTTTCACAGTGCCCATCAGACTCTTTGTGCCATGAGGCTTGCTGCTACTACAGTTCAAGCTCTATTTTTGCAAGAGACTTAGCCCATAAGCTTCAGGATGACGAGTTGATCGCAGTGGTACCATTCACTTGTCAGCCTCAATTTTCTAGCAGTCCCAAATTTTTCTGAAGTGACTTCCAGTGATCCTTTCCAATAGATTCTTGAGCTCGCCGTCTTTCCAATAAGACTACTCTTAAGTAATTGATTGAGGTTTGTGTATGGTAGGTACTGGATCTCAAGTCATGGCCTATGAAAATATCGATAGCCTTGAAAAAAGGTTGGATGAGTTCCAGGGGAATATGAAACAAATTACCTCACGACTTTCACTGCTCACCAATATGATGCAGAGGCCTCATCGGGAGAAGCCTAGTGTTGATGAATAACTTATAGGAGAATCTAGCCATCACATTCACTTCCATGGAAATCACCAACATTCCCACCCTCGACCACCCAAGTTGGACATGTACAAATTTGATGGCTCTAATACTGCAGTATCAGTAGCAAAAATGTAACAATATTTCTCCCTTAATGCTATCTATGAAGATCAAACTAAACTACGTGTGGGAGCCCTTTACTTGGACCAAGAGAGATGACAATGGTGGTAGTGGCATCAGAAATGTTATCCTGGGAACATAACTTGGCACATGTTCTCAAAAGCCCTATGTGACCGCTTTGACATGGAATCTAATTTTGTGGGTCGTCTAACTAAGCTTAGGCAGACAGGCATAGTAAAAGACTACATTTCAGCCTTTGAGACATTGACCATCAGAATTGAAGGTCTAGGAGATGACTTCTACTCGGAGTGTTTCATCATTGGTCTTAAAGAAGACATCCAAGCCCATGTCCAAATGCACCACCCAACTACGTGGATGGATGCCTGCAGAAAGGCCAACGAGGTGGAACTCGCCTTAGCTACCCAGTGCACTCATCCAAATTTCATAGCCAAGGGGCATCCCACCAAGGCTTAGGGCCCTACCCAAACACTTAAGGTTCAAAAGATGTCTCCAACATAAATGATTGAAAGAAGAAAGCAAGGATTGTGCTACTATTGTGATGATAAATACTCCCCGGGGCATAAATGAAAGTAACCAAAATTCTTTCAAATTGATGCCACTGATAACAACTCATCTGAGGAAGCCCCGACTATTGGTGGGCCCGAGGATGGAGTTAAGGAAACATAGCCTGACAATGATCTCACAGCTACACTAGATGAACCAGTTATCTCACTACATGCTTTGGCAGGCATTTCTTCACCTCAAACTCTCAAAATTGGAGGATTTCTTAAACATCGACCAATAGTGGTATTGATTGGTAGTGGAAGCACTCATAACTTTATCCATAAGTGAGTCAGTGAAGTTGTTCATTGTTTTGTGCGAGGAGTCTCTAATTTCCAAATCCTTATCGATGATGGGGGGCCCATGAAATGTGAAGACCGCTGTGAAAATATTAAACTTCAAATGGGAGACTACCACCTATATACCCACATGTTTGCTATTGAAATGGGTGGTTGTGACATTTTCTTAGGTGTTGAATGGCTTCGCACATTGAGCCCAATGACAATGGATTTCCAGGAGTTATATATGAGCTCTAGGCAGAATGACCACATTCATACATTACGAGAACTCCAGGTAGGTGCCCCTATTATCATTAGTTTTCATCGAATGGAAAAGATTTTGAGAGAGGGCCGTCATGGAGTCATCACCCAATTTAATGCCATCTAGGCCATTGACTCCACTACTCCTCATATTCATCCTGAGATGCAATAGGTCGCTGACCTCCACCCTCAAAACCCACATTTTGGAAGAGTGCACTCATCTCCAAATGCAAGGCATTCAAGCTTTCTAAAGACTTATGCTTGCGCTCATCGTTCTTTCTTTTGGACTGCCATGAAAAATGATTCTTATTTTTTTAGCTGAATGTGATGTGTGTCAATGCAACAAATGAGAAATAGTTAAGTTACCAGGAACCATACAACCATTTCCACTCCCTGCCTCTATCTGGATGAACGTTCCCATGGATTTCATTACTAGTCTCCCAAAGTCGGGAAACAAATCTGTCATCATGATGGTGATGGAGAGACTTTCTAAATATGGTCATTTTTGTGCTCTACCCCATCCATTCATCCCCACTTTGGTGGCTCAAGCTTTCATGGACCAGATTTTCAAATTGCATGGCATGCCGACTTCCATCGTGTTTGATCGCGACCTGACTTTCACTAGTAGTTTTGGCAAGAAATTTTCAAGCTATAAGGCACGTAACTCCAACTAATTACTGCTTATCTTTCCCAAACCGATGGTCAAACAGAAGCAATCAACAAATTTTTGGAGACATATCTAAGGTGCTTCACTTCTGAAAAGCAACATCAATGGGTACAATGGCTACCTTTAGCTAAATGGTGGTATAATACTAACTATCTTGAAGCCACCGAGATGACTCCATACGAGGCAGTGTATGGACAACTCCCACCTTCACCTATTTCTTATATCCCTGGATGTTCTAAGGTGCAGGTAGTTGATCAAATCCTACAGAATCATGCTGCCATGATAGCTCATCTCAAAGATAATTTACATCAAGCTCAGAATCAAATGAAGAAATAGCCAAACCAACATCATTCTGAGCGCACATTTCAACAATGGGATCAGGTATTCCTACAACTACAATCATATAAGAAAACATCTCTCAAAGAGAAGCACTGCCAGAAAATAACACCAAAATTCTATGGACCTTATTAGATACTTCAGCGCATTGGAGCAGATGCCTACAAACTAGCCTTGCCACCAACTTTAAAAATCCATCTGGTCTTCCATGTATCATGCCTCAAGAAAGTGGTGGGGAACAATTGCAGAATTCAAGCTAGTCTACCTGAATTGGATGAGGAAGGCTCACTCTTGCTCCACCCATAACAGGTCCTCGATACTCGTGAAAGACATCTCCACGGCTGCACAATCAAGGAAGTCCTTGTCAAGTGGAAAGATACCTCTCCAGAAGATGCAATCTAGGAACCAGTCACTATTCTTCAGTAGTTTTCGCAGCTTTAACCTTGAGGACAAGGTTTCTTTTGATGGGGGAGGGCATGTTAGGGTCGAACCCTAAACCCAATGGGCCGAGTCATAGTCATAGTTAGTTAGAGAGTAAATAAAGCCCGCATTAATAATTGTAAATGGTTGACCCGCATTAGAGAAAATGGACCATACTTAGTTGTAAATGGGCCATAGTTAATAAATAAAGTGTTTAACCCGTGTTCTGCAAGGGACCACTAGTAGTTAGGATTTTGGATGTCATCTACTTATAAATAGTCTTAGTTAGTAAAGGAAAGATCATCGAGTCTTATTGTAATCGAGATCTACTATGTTGGAGATTGCCCCTCGAAGAGGCAAGTGAACATTGAATCTTTTTATGAATAATAAAATATTTGTTGTTTTTCTCAATTTATTATGTGTTCTGGGCTATATTTCTTCACATTTATGGTATTTTGGCATTTCTCGCAGGTCAAGAGCATAACATCCAAAATGCATAAGACATACTTTGCTTGATGCAACAACTTTCGTGACAAGGGTGCGTGAAGTGAGTGTAAAACATGTTTATGTGATGACAACCACTGATATGCACACAATTCCCTTGAAGCAAAACAACATTCCCAAACGACTACCCGTATGCCCAAAGATGACACATGCTGCATAAAGATGAGAACGCAAACAACTCTTAAGATCAAGGAGAGGGGCTTGAAATCATCAGCTTACCAACAAGTGACCAAGGATAATCGATCACAGGATCTAAGGTAAGCTTCGAAATTTGCATGCGAGCCAAAATTTTGGAGGGTGGTTGTAGCCGCTATAATAGGTGTGTACAATAGATATTATGATTAAAATTAATAATTATTTTCATAGTAGTAATAAACATCTATTTGATCACGATTTTTGATCATTTACAGGTGTTTCAATCATTTTAAATATTACTTAATGAAAATTATTGGAGAAGCTTAGGCACCTTGTCTTCTTGATTAATTTGAATTTAAATATTCTATAGACTTATATCCATAATTAATATGTTATGTTTGGATTCTTTACTTTGTCATAATGTTATATATGTTATTTTTTTTATATATACATATGCTCATTCTCTTTAAAAGTATGTATTATTTTGATTTATAAATATTTTTTTATATTAATAATGCTATTCTTCTATTTATTATCAATTATATTAATATTTAATTATTATTTTAAAATATTAAATAAACTTTTAATCACTTATTTTGGAATTTATAATTTATAGCAACTTTAGATGAATTATTTTTTTAAATATAAAAAACAAAATCATACATCACATTATATTAAGTTTTATATTTTATTTGATAAAATTCAATACATATTAATTCATATATATAATATATATATAATTTTTAATTTATATTTTTAAAATGTTAAATATTTTCATAATTTTAATATAACTGCTTATTCAACTTTCTAGGGTGTATATAGGAGTTTTTGAAAAAATAACTAAAAACTCTAAACTACATAAATAAATATTTATTAAAATAAATATATATAGATTCTATTATATATATATATATAAATAATCAAAATTATTTAAAATATTATTTTACAATTAAAATAGATATTTAACCACATTTTTGCCTCTTATTATAATTTTCCAGCCATATTATTTTTAACTATAATTACATTCAATTAAAAAACACCTAACCTTAATATCATTCCCGACCGAAACAAGAAAAACCATACAATTCTATATTCAACTTCTTACGTATGGGATATTATTCCGAAAATTTTGTATCTTGCTCCATCATAATTAAAAATAGTTAATAATAAACCTCATTAAACCCCAAACTGAGGTCAGAAGATTAGACACAAATTCCAAATAACATTTGAATTAAATAAGCTAGCAATTTCATTATAACTACTTGCAAAAATGTTTGCAAGTACAATGATAATATAAGCAAAATGATAGATGGAATTAGAGAAAAATGAAAAATAGAACAATCTTTTAATCAAATAAAATATCAAATATAAAACAAATATCATTATGATAAAACAACGAATAAACTCAATTGATTTCAGCCGGATTTAAATATCAAAAAACATAAATGAATAAATTGATTATGGATGCTTGGGTAAGGAAAATTTTATATATACGGGTGAATTATACACCGATTCAAGTCCTAAAAAACAACATGATGTCAACAGAAAAGAACTTAGAAGATACAAATTTTAAAAATAACCAACTAATTCAATCAAACAAATTATTTTTGTGGGATTTTTCAAACACTAAATTTTTTTGAAATATATTTTACAGTATAAATACAGAATAGTAATGAATCACATTGGTTGGCTCGAAACGTCGACCAAATCCTAATGATGTAATTAAAGATATTTATCTACAATATAGATCACAAAAGTCTCAAATCTAACAGAACAAAAATGTTAAACAAACTATTCTTCTTAGACTTCTGGACAGTAAATCTCTTTGAAAACAACATAAATACAAAATAGAAATGTTAGCAAATTTAGACGAGCAGAATATAAATTTTAATAAGTTTAGATTTATAATTTGAATGTAAATTTTGGCAATATTTTGAAATAAAATTAACCAAAATAATATTAAAATTGACCTAATTTTTCTTTATCAGATTTTCCAAATCCAACCGAAATAAATATAACTAATTTGGGATCTAATCAGATTTATTAAATAAACTACCAAAAAATTACTCAGGACAGTTTTCATCTTTCAAATCACGGGATCAAATACAAAATCTAATGAAGTTGTGCCACCTGACAGTATTTTGTTCAATTGAGTTCACAATACCCTCACAGAGATAAATCATAAACATTTAATTGATCAGAAAGTATAACAGAGTTCACGGTTAATAGATTTCATAAGTCCCATATATCGATCGATAATATTTACAAAAAATAAACAAGATCTCGGAGTTTATAGTTAACAGATTTCATAACTCCAACACATCCAATAAAGCTATTTGAAGAACAAAAAAAGTTAAGGATTTGCATAGAGCCATAGTGTGGCTCAACTGGTACCAGTGCATGTGGATCATCTTGAGTGCAAAACCTAAAATACCATGTTTGAATCTGAACTATATTGATGATAATATTGCCTTATTCATTCTTCTCAACGCTGCCTTGACCTTGCACATGAAATGCTGCTTCCTACTTATTTTTCTGCAACATCCCAACTTGACGCGATCATCATCATCAATTAGAAAACCTCTGTACACACGACCCTTTTTGGCACTGCCTCCTTCCCAATCGAACTGGTGAGGCCTTCCATGCCTGCTCAAAGAAACAACCCTCTTCTTATGCCAGGATTTTCCATTGTCAGATCCATCAAGGATTTGATAATAACTCTCGATGAGAGAATATCCCATGATGATATCCAAATCCATAGATCTGATTCTGTTTCAAGATCTCTCTGTGTTTTCATGAAACGGAATGAACAACTGAGAAAGCTAGAGCAAATTTTTATTCAGATTCCAAAAGTTGTTTATAATATAGAATGGTGGTCAAATTTATACAAGATGGAGAATGTTGTTTTTTATCTTTTCAAATAGATTTTAAGTGAAACCTGTCCTTTACACATAACTCGAGTGGTTTTTCTTGAAAATTGGTGATGTTGTGATGAGTAAGCTTGCATTTGTCTATAGCAGCAATAAAAGGCTATTCTCGCTGTTGATTTTACAACTGAATTATGATAGGCTTTCGCACCATGTAAATTTTAAGGGAAACCTGCCCTCTTACCCACCACCAGCTGGTTATTTAGGTTGAGTGGTTTTTCTTGAAAATCAATGATGAGTCAGCCTGCATTAGTCAATAGCAGTTAGAAATGACTATCCTCACTGTTGATTTAACAACTAAATTATGATAATTTTTCCCACTTGTAAAAATATATATATAAATAATTATTCAGTAATACTATTATTATCATTATTATTACAATACACTTATACAAATTAAAATTAAATTTAGAACTTTACAAAATACAATTTTTTAATTCACATCTTCACAGAATACAAGGATTGATCTGCCCAGCAAGGCTCACATTTAATCCCCGAGCAAGAGACATGTTTCCTATGTTAATGCTGACACTAAGAAGAAAATTAGAAGCCTGCTCAAAAAATACGCTGCTTATAAAACAAGCCACACGCAAACTAAACTAAACACATAGGGAAGCAACTTTGGAAATCAAATGGTCTGTAAATTTAACTACAACGCTTTTATCATTTACAAATTATTTTTAATAATTTATATATTGTAATGGTCAATTATCGATTGTGTAATATTTTATAATTAAGTATTTAAATTAAATGAGTGGATTTATCAGGTTGATAAAAAAATTAAAAAATTAAATATAATAAAATATAGTTTATTAGCTATTTACTTATTTCTTACCATGTAAAAATATTAATTATACACTTATATCATTGTTATTTTTCCATCTTTTAACTTGTATTTTTTATGTTTTGTTTTGTAACTATAAAAGAGAATAATAAAATTGATATCTCTATTCACATATTAGTGCAATCTAATTTAGACTTAGTGGAAGGTATTGCATTGGAATTACAAACTACATAGCGCTTGGTTAAGCCAATGCTTTTTCACATGAATTTACTTGAGAGTGTTTTGTAAGTTAGACATGTATTTTCTATGTATTGCATTGCAAGTACAATCCAAAAAGCGTTTTATAACATGGAATTATTCTAAAATATTTTGTAGTTTGAGATAGGTAATTTTTTTAGGTAGAATGGGGACTACAAATAAAGGAGTATTTTGTAAATTGGATTTACTAGAAGAGTTAAGGGAATGCTTTGTAACTTGGATTTATTAAAATAGTTTAGAAGAGTCAAGGGAGTGCTTTGTAACTTGGATTTATTAAAATAGTTTTAAAAAGTGGATGGGTATTTTAAATATATTGTATTTGAATTATAAATCGAGGAATGCTTTGTAACTTGCACTTAACGATGAGTGTTTTATAAGGATTGCATTGTAACGTGTGCATTTATCTAGGAGTGTTTTGTAACTTGGGACATGTAATTTCTATGTATTGCATTGTAACTACAAACGAGGAAGTGCTTTGTAACATGGTCTTACTTGGAAGTGTTTTCTAAGTTGGATTTATATTTTCTATATATTGCATTGGAATTAAAACTAAGGAGTTTTGTAACATGGACTTACGTGGGAGTGTTTTCTAACTTGGATTTATATTTTCTATATATTGCATTGGAATTACAAACTAAGGAGTTCTTTGTAACTTGACTACGTTTTGTAACTTCAGACATGTATCTTCTATGTATTGCATTGGAAGTATAAACTCTCCAGTGCTTTGTAACTTTGATTTAACCAAGGGAGTTTTCTAACTTGAATTGCGTTTTTTATTTATTGCATTGAAACTATAAAAGAGGGAGTGTTGGGAAACATGGACTTACCTAAGAGTATTTTATAACTACGACATTTATTTTCTATTTATTACCTTACAACTATTATTTGTAACTTAGACTTAAGTAGGAGTGTTTTTTTACTTGGAATTGTATGTTTTATATATTGCATTGCAACTACAAACCACAAAATGTTTTATAACTTGAACTTACTTTAAAATGCTTTATAATCTAGACTTTGTAATTTCTATATTTCATTGGAAATACAAACAAAATAACTATCAAGTCAATATCTCCACAAACATGGTAAATGCAAAAAAACAAATATTACATCAACATCTCCACTCATATGCCAACCAAACCCTCCTTCTTCTGATTATTTTAAAGTAGACAGGAAGGTCAAATCACCTATGCAATGCGATTTACATCTCAAGAAAGAAAATCTATTTTTGCATAAATTAAAGCATGAGTTGTGTAACAAATTTCATATTAACTAATCACATGGCCACTAACCTTTCTTTTTATTTGAAATCATTGTGAATATATGTTTTGAAACATTTTAAGTATTAATGTACCATAAAAATGTGTTATTTAGTAAATGAGAACAGGTAAATTTATGTAAATAGTGTTTAAATTTGAATATTCATTGGGGATTTTTATATGTATATATTAAAATTGCAAAAAAAATATGTAATTTTAAAAAAATTATATTATTAGAATTTATATTATTTTAATTTTGAAATTTTAGTAATTTAATATTCATAATATTTTAGTAATAAATAAAAATGAGTAAATATAATAAATATTATGATCAAGATTAATAATTATCTGCAAAACATTAAATTCATCGGATATACAACCACATGATCTTACCATTGTATAGGCGTTTTAATCATTTTAAATATTACTTAATGAAAACTCCTTGGACAAGCTTTGTTTTTTTTATTACTGAATTGAATTTAAGTGTTATGTTTCTCTCGTCCATAGCATATTTGGATTTTTTCGTAATAATATTATTTCCTTTAATTCACTTTCATGTTTATAAGCTGAATTTATTTAAAAATATTTATTATTTTGATTTATAATTATTTGGTTGCATTGATAATACTATGTTTTTATATTATCAATTATGATGTATTATGATATTAGTATTTAATATTTAATTATTATTTTAATATATTAAGTTGATTATTGGTCACTTATTATTTTAATATTAGTATTTAATATTTGTTTATTATTTAAACATATTAAGTTGATTCTTTTCCACTTATTATTTAGTTATGACAAGTTCATTGTATTACAATTTATACTTAATAAGACATAATTTGAATGTAAATTTTCAAGCAATTTACTAAGATTTTAAGGTTGTATAGTTAAATTCATGATAAAAATAATGTATACTTTTATTTAATTTCATATAAATATTTATTACGAGAGGTCGATTTGTGCCCACGCATAGTCCTTTCGGTTGAACTGGGTTGACTGGTATGAGAAGGGGAGGCTTTCCTCTGTTTCCCATGGCTATGACCTCCACAACCATTCCTTCCTTTACCAGAGGCCTGGACCATAGTTTTCCTCCTACCAAGCAAATGCTGACCTGTGTCGATATCTAGAGGTCAACCCAAACAAAGTTGAAGCTTAGAAGCACAACATTGCCAAGGGTCGCTCCGGATTTGCAGAATAGTAGCCGGGTCGAAGACCAGAAGGAGACTAAGCCCATGATTTCCCCAAAACGAATAGCCCAATCAATTAGCTTATTGTAGATTGATAACAAGAGATCCGACAGACTAAGGAGGGATTTGAAATTGATTTAGAAGATTGGAAAACTTTGATTCCGAACCCTGGTCACACCCGTGGTAGATCCTCTCAATATAAACAAATAGTCCACTTGTTTTGGATGATGAAGAGCATTCTAGCTAAAGCCTTGGAGCAGTTTCCACCTAATATGCATTTGTCCTCCCATGGACACTCGAATTATACCAAAGAGTTTCAAAAGATTCAGTTTCAATTGCAACAGTAGAATGGTTAGTGCAATCGCATAGAGCATCACATCCCCTGTATTCCCCACACAGAGTTGCCAGGTTCCATTGTGAAGGACCTTGCTCCGGTGGATTCAGCTGATGATGAGTAGTGGTAGTGCATCTCTGTTTATAGTTTTGTATGAAGCAATTTCAAATTTTTAGGCATATTAGTAAGTTATGTTTATAGATATCTAGCAAATAGGAAGAACAAAGACTCTCAGAAATATATAGCATGGTTGGTTAGAATTATTATTATTTTTTTGGATTACATATTTTGCGGTTAGGCAACCAACAGACTTAATTTCCCTTAGGGTAGATTAAGGTCACCTAACCTTCATACATATGGATGTAACCTACTTTATGTTAGAAAATTAATAGAAAGGTACCACCAAGCTTACAAATATATATATATATATATATATATATATATATATATATATATATGAATTTATTACTACCTCTCTAAGAATTAAAAAAAAAAAAATATTCCCCTCATAAAGATGGGGTGAGGGAGTTAATATGAAAACCATATATAATATATAGTTTGCATATTAACTCTCCCACTTCTATAAATAAATATATTAGAAGATATTTGAAATTAACCGAAATTTTATATATATATATATATATATATATATATATATATATATATAAAATTGTATGTTTATTGAATTAAAGTAAAATTAAAAGAATAAACAGATTTTTTTTTAATGGACAAATGATTAATAATGCTATATCATAGAAAATAAAATATATGTAATATAAGTGAAATAATATTTTCCTTTTAAATTTATTTATTTTTAATTATAATTTAAAATTAAACATTTTAAAATATATTTCTTGAAAAATATTTTCATAATTTCTCTAAATTTTTATTCTAATATGTGTTTTCAATTCTTTTTTAGAAGAATTCTCTAGATAAATAGCGAAGTGTCCTGAAGAATCTTCATTTATCATAGAAATTAAATTTAAGCAAAATCTAAGTTTATTTCATAAAAGATATAGCAATTTTATTTATTATATGGGTAGCTTATTTCATCTTTATATTTTTGAAAATATCTTAAATAAATTTAAAAACATATATATATATATCTATATATATATATATATATATATATATATATATATATAAATGCTTAACAAATGAACCTTTTAACGGTTAACATAATCTTTTGTAATATTTTTATAACTTTATACTGTAATAAACCAATTTTCTACATTCTTAATATGCAATTTCTAGTTTCCAATTTAATATTTTATATTTTAAATGAACAAAACACAATTTTTGACAAAAGGATGGTGATGTTGTTGATGTCCATAGTGATTAACATTGATTTATACCACGCTTTAAAAGTTTTAATTAAGGCATTCCTAAATCACTATAGTTTTATGAGTTGAAAGTTTAGGAATATCAATATGGTAACAAATATTTTGAAACTGAGATCTAAGGTATGTGTATATACGACATTTTAAGAGAGAGTAATTTCATCTTCAACCTTCTTATTGTCACAAAGATGAAAAATTCTATGAATGTTGACATTTTAGGAATTATCTAATGCCTCATTTGACCATGGAGTTTGTGAGAGATTATTGTTATTTTAGAAATTGAAAATTTCATCTTTGCACTAGTTAATAGAGATAGATATTGATCTTATATATAAGGGTTGATCATTTTTTGCTACCACATAATTCTTTATTGAGTCAAATTTATCCTTAAATTTAGAATTAATTTAATATTTTTAGTATTATTGTTAATCTATAGATTAATCTCTTCTTGATTCTCCAACGATTTAGTTAAGAAGTTGAAGGCCAACCTCACAACCACATCCTATTCATAAAGAGCCAACCTTTGGAACAATCCATACTTAGCATGGGGGATAACCCTTAAACTATACCCTATAATAGTAACCCAACCTAATATACTATAATATATATATATATATATATATATATATATATATATATATATATATATATATATATATATATATATATATCTATCTATTAGTTTTCCAGTGTCTTATTCATGCTTATCCTAGCATGTCGGAGACCACACTGCTTTCACTTTGCTGATGTATCCCTTGGTATAGCCTGTCCATAACATAGACATAATCTAATCACATAATATCAAATCATAACCACATGATACTGAAGTCATATATTTTTCATGACTACTCTTCCTAATTGGTTCCTCGTAAGACCACGAACCTCATCATGCCATTCTCCTGCATAAGAAATCATTCCTCTACGAGAATGATTCCTAATGACCTGTCAGATAGTGACATAGATACATGGATGCATACATACATATACTTAAACATCAACATAAAATACTAATTAGCTAGTCAGTCAACAACATACATACATACATACATGTATACATATAAATGTTTTTTTATGTTACACAATAGATCCATATTGGTGATTAAAAATGTTGGGATCCGAGTTACGGTATCATGCAAAGAGGCTTTGGCAAGTTTCAATTGGGCAACATCACGGAAGGGATACATACATGCCGCCATTAATCCTGGCGTGATTAATCCTGGCATGTTATTAATACGGCAGAGAGAGGCTTTGGCATTCTTCAGTTGAGCAAGATCGCAGAAGGGATACATACACGCCGCTATTAATCCTCACTTGATTAATCCTGACATGTTATTAATACAACAGAGAGAGGCTTTAACATTCTTCAGTTGGGAAAGATCTCAAAAGGGATAGGGGAGGGACGCCATTACCTGTGCGCACTCCCCTCCACTTGGCGGACAAGCACGTGGATGGCACACAGCGGTGTATGACACACGTACACCTTGGAGAGCCACCTGTTCTACAGTGTGTCAACCATTAAAACTTTACCTGCCGACCTCTTGCCCGCTCATTTCCGCCTTTACGCCGTCTGTGGCTTTTCTGTTCGGGTCCGGTGATTGTTCGAAGCCCTCCGCCGACGATGGCGTGGGAGGGCTCCATTACCTGCGCATGATGTCCGCCATTGTTGAGCTCATGTCCACCATTGCTTGCTTGCATGAATCCATGGTTGAGCTCATGTCCGCTTGCAATTGCTGTTCAGTCTGGACCGCTAGTGGTTTAGGGTTTCCTGGGTGGTTGTTTAATTTGCGCTATTTGTTGTTTGGGGAGGAGCCGAAGCTAGTACCAATTTATAGGTAATTGCAGGTTTTAGTGAAATTTGTGTGGTTTTTTGGGCTTTTTTTCTCTCCATTTTCTCATTTGCTAATTTTTCCCACTTTTTGCAGGTGTGGCAGGTCCGGCGAGCACTGGAGAAGGTCCACCGAATGTGTAGCAAGCTCTAGACTTATGGCTTCGGCGAGCTCTGGACTTATGGCTTTCAGCGAGCTCTGGACTTATGGCTTCTATCCGGTAGGATTTTAATCCTACTAGCCATTTTCTGAAGTGTTTTTCAACACCTCACCGTGTGTTTCTCAACACCTCACCTGGTTTATTGGAATTTTTGTTAAATTTGGAGACAGGTTTTGGGTTTTGTCAATTAAGCCATGGGATGTTCTCGTGTCTCTTTTTTTTTGTCAAATGTTAACCTAAAATTATTGAAAAGTTGTTGTACTTCAGAATCTCCAAGTTATCGTCTTATAGCACTATATTTTACCTTGCGTATTGAATTTAAGTGCTTTATAAGTCTCTATTCCCATCTCTATTCTCTTCTCTTGGAAAGGCTTCAGAAACATTTCTAAAAACAGGTTTGTTACTTCATAGCAGCCCTTTGGTTTTGTCGAAGATATAATTTATTGGTAGCTTTGAGTAGTAGCCCTTTGGTTTTGTTGAAGGTATAATTTATTGGCTGCTTTGAGTACCACTCTTCAGAGTAGTTATGTTGTAACCTTTCTGGCATTATGTTGTAACCTTTCTGGCATTTTGTTTTTGGAAGTTACCCTTGGGGTTTTTATAACAGAAATAACTCAATTATTTTTGATGTTTCTTTCCTTTCTAACTTTTTTGAGCTACATATTACAGTGTATGGGCACCATTTAATGCTAGCTGAGAGCCTTGGCTTTGGTGTGACAAGAAGTTTAAAATTAAGAAAATTGGATTCTAATGGCAGCTTGGTTTTGGTTGCCATATCCAAATCTTGCAGCTAATGTGAGACTCGGAACATACGGAAATGATGTTGTAGCTTTTCGGTGTTAAGGTCTTGTGCTTTTTTCTGATATAATGGTGCTAAATATAAACAGGGCTTGCAGTCTGACCATTTCCTGCTAAACCCAGAAGCAAATGTGGACTATTCCCAAAATATGAATACAAAAAATGTGAGTCTGACATGCTCTGCAAAGGGTTGATCCTAAAAGGCCAAATCGTCCAACAAGAAGTTGAACACCCGAAACTGTTAGGATATTCCGACACATAGGAAATAGTTAAGTATAACTTGGTCTAGTATAGAGTTAGGTAAAGTGTGTTTCTTTACTATGTACATTTTGTAACTTACAATCCGATGGTCACGATATGTAGTGATCCGAAGGTTCATTCTCTCCTCGGTATTACGGACACTTGATCCGTGGCTTAACACCCGATTGGTCCATGATCTCTATTTAAAGAGCATGGAGGGTCATTTGTAGGTTAACCATTCATGAGAGAAGCTTATGTAAAATTTCATTCTTTTATTAATAAATTACCTGAAGTGGCCGCGTTGGCTTAGGCCGTGGACTGTTTCCCTCTTTGAGGGTTTTAACCACGTCAAAATACTGGTGTATTGATATGTGATCTGTGTGTGAGCAGTGTCCTTTGGTGTTCTATCTTAGGAACTTACCCTGTAAATTCCTACATGGTATTTGAGCTATTTGAGGGCCGCGTCCGTTGGTGATCCAAATCTAAAGCCGGTAGAACTGCATCCGACTACCGTTTCCTAGATCTACTGTTTCTGACTATTTTCGGGCCAAGAGGACTACTCATTTTTAGCACTAAGGTTAGAGGACTTCTCTAACCTTAGTGCTAAAAATTAGATATTATTCACCAAGAAACCAGAACCAAACCGTCTCTAAAATCAACGAGGACAAAATTTCGACAAAAACTAGTAGCACATGTGGAAAATGCAGTTAAAGCACTCACCTCATGTGTATATTTCTTAATAGGAATTGTAAATGCTCTTCTGAGGCCAAGATCTGCTATTTTTACTACACCTCTTCGCTTATCCACCAGGAGATTGTGAGGCTTCAGGTCCCTGCCATATTATAGGCTACCTTTCAATATTGGAGCATGAATAGAGAATGTTTTAATGACATCCTATTCCTCCTTGGATATCCTTTGCATTTATGGGAATTTTCTGTGTAACCAAATTCCTCCATGATAGGTTTGCAATAGTAACAACCTTACACTCTTTATCATCATCAAAGAGTTTCCAAAACATGGGATAGGCAAGAGGATGTTAATATTGGATTTGAATAAGAGATTGAATGACATGAAAATCTTGGTCTTCACATCCTTTAATTTAAGTGCTTCGGATTTTGAGTTTAGATGTGCCCAAAGAGATTATTTTATGTTCGAACTCATGTAATTTGAAAAATCTGGCCCTATTGACTTATCTTTTATTGTTTCAACTGCCTTTCGAGCTTCTGTACCATTCCATATAATTTATTAGTGCTTGCAGTAGCTTGGGTTAGGTTCCTAAAGACTATCTCCCATGTCTGCCTATGCCATTCAATTTTGTCTATCACATGCATTTTGTTCGTTTCCTTGGAACAATTCTTAGCTCAATTATTTTAGAACTATATATGACTACATATTTGATTATATTAAAATCAGATTTGTTGGATTTATTTACTTATTTATGGTTGAGAAGTTATTTGCAGCTCTCTGTCTTATTATCTCAGTGTTTCAGGTTTTATTCAGCAAATTTAAATAATAATTACTTCAAAAATGAAGAAAATGACTTCAAAGAGTCTACTAGTTCCAATTGTAACTCTTTATGATCTTTGTGGAGTACATATGTTGTGTAGGCTTTAAGTTTAGTTTAGTTTTGGTTTTGAGCTATTGTTGTGTATTAACTTCTTTCTGTATTCAATAGAAGATGGATGTGTTTGAGAGTTAAGATATTTTACAAAAGTATGTGCTTGTAGGTAAGCTTACTTAGATCTAGGTTATTCTTTCAAAGTTGAAAAACTGCTTACAGTGGCCTGCTTTCTATGATCCTTGTTGACTGCAATGAATAATTAGATCTGAAGCATATTGCTACTGTGACTTAATAAATACCATAAGACAATAATAATATGCCCAAGACCATTGCACATTCACCATAAGAGGCTAATAAAGTCATATGCTTTTCTGTTGGTGACTTTCCAAGTGTTTTTCTAAGGTCTGGTATATGTTTTCTGATATCTGAAATATGCTTTTCGAGATCTGGTGTACTTGTTTCAGTAAGAAGAAATCAATTTGCTAAGGTTTAATATCCATAAGAAATCACTTATCAGTCTTGGGAGCATCATTTTGAAGCTAATGGTGAAGTATTAAGTGATATATTTTGTGAAATATTGTTCATCTTTGCAGTGGAGAAAGATGCCCTAAGACATAATATGAATTGACATAACAATTTCAAAAGGGGAATAAGTATCTAAGTTATCATTGTAGCATCTTTTGTGGACTGATATCATCTCTCTTAAATATTTTAGAGGTTGGTGTATTTTTTGAGCCATTTGTTTCAGGTCTAACTATTATGTTTGCATCCATTGGGTGGCAGACTTCATTGGTTTCTCTTTTTGTCTTTATTATTTGAGCATTGCATGTTTGCATCTCATCTCATTGCAAAACATTACATTGACATTCTGATTTGTATTTTTCATATAACACAACATGTTCTAGCTACTCTTCGGGAATATTAACTCTTGCATAATATATCGTTCCTGTACTTATCATCGTTCCAAAATTGTTGCATTATTGAAGTAGAGGAGTCTTATAGAAGTCAGATCTAAAATTAACATAAAGGTGACTTTTGTGCATGGCTTTTAGTTTCTAAATTAGCTACTTTCAGTTGAGGTTTGCTAACATTTACTTTTCCTTCCACACCATCGTCTTGGAGATAGGCTTGTGGATGTGAATGAAATTAGTAAGCATGTCAATTAATGATTTTGAGATTGTGTGGATGTGGATGATTGCTTCAGCTTTCATCATTTGAAAAAATTGATAGATCCCAAGCAGTTTAGTAGGTATTTGTCCTCTTTAATCTGTCTTTTGTCGGGGCAGAGGTCAAATTATAGTAAGGGACCTAGCAGGATATGAGACATGGAACATAACTGGATGGTTTCTTCTTGTTGACGATTACTTCCTCATCATCTAAAAGAACTACTAGATCCGAAGCATTTCAGGCATCATCCTACTCTCAGGCATCGTCACCCCTAGCTTCCTTTTCAGCTTCCCTTCATGTTGTTGCAATGGACATGCCACTATACAGGTGTATGAAGGATCACATCGACATATCCTCCCTCTCATTCTCTTAGCTGTAGATGTTGTAAGTAAGCTTAGTTAGATCTAGGTTATTCTTTCAAAGTTGAAAAACTGCTTACAGTGGCTTGCTTTCTATGATCCTTGTTGACTACAATGAATAATTAGATCTGAAGCATATTGCTACTGTGACTTAATAAATACCATAAGACAATAATAATAAGCCCAAGACCATTGCACATTGACCATAAGAGGCTAATAAAGTCATATGTTTTTTTTTTGGTGACTTTCCAAGTGCTTTTCTAAGGTCTGGTATATGTTTTCTGATATCTGAAATATGCTTTTCGAGATCTGGTGTACTTGTTTCAGTAAGAAGAAATCAATTTGCTAAGGTTTAATATCCATAAGAAATCACTTATCAGTCTTGGGAGCATCATTTTGAAGCTAATGGTGAAGTATTAAGTGATTTATTTTGTGAAATATTGTTCATCTTTGCAGTGGAAAAAGATGCCCCAAGACATAATATGAATTGACATAAAAATTTAAAAAGGGGAATAAGTATCTAAGTTATCATTGTAGCATCTTTTGTGGACTAATATCATTCGTGCTTAGCTCGCAAATAAAACTGCTTTACAACCAATCAAGCTGCTGTTGGCTTTTCAATGTAGTGAATGCATAGAACCATAACGTTGTTAGCATTTCAAAGCAATAAAACAACCTAGGTTGTAAGCCAGAATGTTTCTGTGACAAGAAAAAGACACAATCCATCCAAAATCCACATCATAATGTGGTTACAACCAAAAACATATGACACCCCTATTCTTTATGGCCCTGAGAATCTTGAGTGCCAAAACTCCCCGAGTTACCTTCTTGAGCCAGGTAGGTTGGCCTACCTATCAAGGGTTGATTAGGAAATGGTTGATTGCTGCCATATGATTGACTCCAATTTTCAGCTTCCAACCATGGAGGTATTGAGTACCCATACCTCACATTTGCACTACTTACCCCTGTATTAAGTGGAGGTGTGTAATGAGCATACATAGAATTGGCACCAACTCTGGTAGGAATAAGGCAAGTGGGTAAACCCTCAGTTTGATAGTGAGGCACTTGAATGTTTATGAGATCTTGGAATAATGGTGTATTATTTGCAATGGAGTCCAATGAGTTTGAAATAATCCTGGTTTCATTAGCTATTCTTGTATCATTGTCAACCATATTGATCATCCCTTGTTTCTTTTCAAGCAATTGTTGTTCCTTTCATTTTTCCTTTTCCTGCCTTGCCATTTGCTTTTGTTGGTCCTTAACTTGCCTTGCTTTATCTCTTTCAATCCTTCATCTGCTCGACGTTGTGCTGCAACAATCCTTGCTTCCTTCTTCTCCTTGATTAGATCCTTCTTTTTCTGTTTTAATTCTTGCATTTCAAATTTCTTTTTTTCAGACTCAACTAACAGGTTTATATAGTCCTCTAAGGTGAGTAACTGTGAGCTTCAGCCCAGACAAAGACTACCCGGTGCACCTTGCTTTTTTTTCATTGATACTCTCTATACTGGTAGCTTTAGGAACCGTCCAAGTGTCTTCTCCACCCCTCCCACCTGCATGTCATTGCTTGGTACTTCCCTTTCAGTATCTATTGGAACTGATTGAACTATATCATTATCTTCATTTGATGCCTCATTATTTCCTTCATATTCTTCCATTGATCTATTGTTCACAAAAAAATGAACAATTTCACTGTTCAATTCTGCTGGTTGTGAGGGCATGTTCATGCTTTCTTCATTGGTTGCTGAGACACTATGTGCATTCATATTGATCATTGCTTCTACTAGCCATGAAGGTGGGGTTACTTGGCTTGGCAATGTCAATTGGTCATTGTCAACTGCATGTTCAACAATATCATTAACAATATCAGCAACAGGAATTTCATGTTCTTGAGTTGGTGGAACGATCTCCATGTTACTCCGAATTTGTTCATTGTTATATTGTGTTTCACATACAGTTTCATCATCTTCAGCATATAAGTGTCCTTGAGACAAGGAAATCATATTACCGGCTGCAACAACATCATCTTGGTCATCTACTTCTTGCACTTCAACACCTGTTTGGGCTTTCCCTTCTTCCTGACCATCCACATGAAATGCTTGGCTACAACCAGTATCATGCATAAGAGCATCATAGTTCAGTGGCCAGATTCCTGTCCTCCTAAAGCTAGCCTTGATATTTGATGGTGTCAAAGCCCTTTTAAAATTTTTACTTGCAAGCTCTGCTAGCTCAAACCTTTTCACCTCAACCCTTGGATTCTTTGCCATCCATGCAGCCCGCTCCGACCTGAAATAGTTCTTGAAAGGGCCAAACACACTAACATCAAGGGTTGCAGTCTATGAGTGGTATGAGCTGGCAATGTCAACAGGTCAATGCCTAAATTGTTTGCTTCCTCAATTGTTTGTACAGCCATGTGGCTCCCATGGCCATCTAATATCAAAAGGTGTCTGTTATTAGGCGAGACGCCACCTGGTACCGATGCAGCAAAGTGAAAAAGCCAACTTAGAAACATTTCTTTAGTCATCCATGCATGGCGATGTGCAGCCATGCATGCACCTGGTTCACAGTTCTGTATATAGTTTTTCAGTTGATTTTTACCTTTGAATAGATAAAATCCTGGGATTGAAGTAAGAATTGCATTGACACAACATAAAATAGTTATCCACTCCCTGCTCTTGGGCAAAATCTTTGGCACATTTCGGCTCCCTCTCTTGGCAATTACCCGCATGCCACAATTCCTCCCTGCCTGTAAACCTATTTCATCACAGTTCCATATATGGTATGCTCCATAAGAATGTTTATCGTAAGCACTAGAAAGTGTGTCATAGAACTTTTGCACAACTGCAGGGTGCAAATTTAATGCTCTGTCTCTGTCAAGGCCCTCAGCAGTACGCAATACAAGTTCTGGATGCCTTTTCTAAACCCAAAACACCATGATTTACCAGGAAACCCATCTTTGAATAGGTTTGGCCTCCCTTGACAGATTTGAGCAACTATTGATTTGAGATGTATCAACTCTAGCCCATGTCCCAGTTGGGCCATCTCTTTACACCACTCAACCACGTCGGCCTCCTCCTCCTCAGTCATAACTGTAAGAGGCCCTCTACATTTTGTATGAGTCAGTCCATTTATCCAATAATGTATTGATGAGGGAGGAATACCATGTTTTTTTGTAGATGCCCGAACTGATTATCCATGAAACTCTATGTCGTCAATTGCAACTAACATTTGTTCTTTTGTCCATCCTCTTATAGCACTGATCTTTTTAGTTGAGCTTGCCCCTTGGACTGTTGTTGATGGTGGTTCTGTGGCTGATGGTGTGTTAACATCAGCTGCTGTCACATGGTCATCCTCAACAATGTTCCCTGGTGCATTGTTGGCATTGACATCTGCTGGCCTGTCATCGTTAGATGATGTGCATCACAGCTGTGCACCCCTTGTCACTCTCCTACCACTTCTCCTTGTACGAGCAGAGTAACTTCCTTTTTCCATATATGCAACAACCTGTAAAATTATTGCATGCATTTAGACATTAGAATATTTGTAAATTATGCTTTATTGCTTCTGCAAAAATACTTTTCCTTTATTACAGGAAATTATCAACATGTATGTTACAGGAAATAGAATTGCATTACTTATTTTACAGGAAATCGAATTGCATTACTTAGTAGTCTCTCATTGCAAATTACTTTGTAGTCTCTCAATTGCCTGCCTGTTCATCAGTTTAGCAACTTTAATATGGATTCAAGTAGGATTCTATGATAGTTGTTTCAAATATCATTTTCCATTTTTTTTGCTATTTGGCATTGCCAAAAATGTCTGAGTACTACAACTTCTCTGTAGAGGTGGGGGAGACCAGAATGATATTGGAACCCTTGGGGATGGCTTGATACTCTGTCTATCCCATTAAAGGTTCAGTGGTGAAGTGGGATTTTTTTTTTTTTAATGGAGATGAAATTGTTTTGTGTTTCTGATGTTGTTTCTTGTTGATGTGGCTTAGATTCATTTGAAATGCTATTTTTTGCATGTATTAATAGCCTTAAAATGGATTAGGGGTTTTGATACATAGCCTAAGTGCTTCTGCTTTAAACCCTTGTAAATCTATCTGTGCCAGATTCCTTGAAGAGTCCACTAGTTCCAATTGTAACTCTTTATGATCTTTGTGGAGTACATATGTTGTGTAGGTTGACAATGGCACCAAATGACCAACAATGTAACGCTTGCTTATAAATTCTTATAACCCAAACCCAAAGTGATCCAAGAAATTTTTCAATTAAGCTATTTTTCCATGTATTCATCTGTTTTCATAATGAGAGTAAATGTTTCACTTTCATAGGGCAGTGTCAAAATTTTGCAAATTTCATTCCAAGTAAATCCATAGTTCATCAATTTATCAACTTTTATATGGATTCAAGTAGGATTCTATGATAGTTGTTTCAAATATCATTTTCCATTTACTTTCAACAGCTTTATACAGCTAAACCAATGAGGTATGTAAACATGTATGAATTACGTCATTCTCCTTATATCTGTTAAAGATTAGGGAATACAGGTAATAAGCAGGTCTATTCAATATGTACTTAGCCTATAGAGTAGAGTGTAATCATTACTAATGGTTGAATCAGTGCCATAAGTAGAACCATGGAAATCAAAGTAATGAGGAAATAGAGCTTGTTACATTAGGATATGTGTATACAGTGATTACAGTCTATCCATATGTATTGATTATGGAGAGAACTGTACTCTATATACCAATAAGAAAAAAGGTATTTATATAATAGGAATGACTAAGAGCGAGAACCCCGGGATATCATGTTGTATATTGATTAGCTTGTCACCTTTGTACCTTATCTAAGCTTATGACAAGCTATGGAATTAGAAGACAGTAGTTACACATGACTCTTTCTAACCATGCCTGTTTACCTAATCACTTGCTTGTCTCATTCTCATTACACTCGGCATAAGTAATAGCACGGATATTTTATAAGTAACATCATCTAAAGGTTGACCTATCAGTACTAACCTAAGAAATACATGTATAGATATGATAAAGTACGTGTATCACAGGTTGGTTATCTCCCTAATGGACTGGACTCAACTTTAATATAGATATAACATATGTAATTATACAGAGCTTTGTTCTAGCTCACTCATAGATAAGGGTGAACTAAAACCATGCTTAGATACTAATACGAGCTTTTTAGTGTATAGAGCTTACTAGTGATAAGATGAATGAGATCCATTGAATATGATACATACCTTTGTTCAACGTATTATGTTATATAGCTTATACAACTTAGCTTCATACTAGATCACGTATTGAGTAAGATACACGAGTTTCATCAATTCCAGTACTCTGACCGTAATCATACTAGTATACCTGTTCTAACTTATAAGTAATCTGTATAGGTATATCCCTAATTAACACTATCATAACATGTAAGGAACATAGACCCTTAGTAATACATGTTCCTTATCACTAGTCTCAAGCTTCATTAGTATCACTAAACAGTTACTCAGCTTAGGCTATGATCAGAGCTTGTATCGTTTCATCATAGTTCATAAGGTAAGCATATCCATATTCAACATACAAAAAACAACACGTTTTAAGCATAAGATGTAATCAGAGCTATGACCAAGTTGGTCGATTAGATGGATGCGACTGTATTCAATAGGTTCAATTCCTATAAGCTAAACAAGTTGTGACTATAGTACTAACATGACATACGTAACCTCTGTGATATGTAAGCTGTAATCACTATGAAGCTGATGATCGAATAAGTGTTGCCATAATAAGCTAGAACACATACATGAACTCTGTATAAAAAAGGTTAATTGTAACCCTATGGATAGAACTCTAAGAACAACGACTTTCAATGGCTATTTTTGAAACCATCCAGGTATCCTTCTAGCAGTTATGGCCAGATAGATCATGTAAGAAATCTGATAAATGAAAACAATGAAAACAGAACTGTAAGAAGAATGAGTTGTAATTCATATAACTAACTTGGATATATTGGCCACTGTTTTGTGATTTTGTCTTCAAGTTTGTTGAACGGTTTGAAAGCATAAGATGCAACTTCAACAATGGGTGGACTTCTTTTATAGTTTTGGGGACTTGAATTTAATTGGTGGACATGGATGCACATGGATTGCAATCACTTCATTTTGAATGTGTGGTATGGATTTAATTTGATGTGATCTAATGGTTGGGAATTGGTTATTTGTTGATCCATGTGCTTTGATCTGTTTTAATGAGAAGTAGAGTGAGTTGGGTGTCATTTATTGCAGTTATTGGGTCTGGGTGTCATTTATTGAACAAATTGGGTTTAAATGTTATTGGGTTGGGTGTCATTTATTGAACATAGGGTGTTTAGTTGTTGAACAACACAGTAGTTATGGTTGACATACATTCCCTTTTGTTATGTGCAGGTAGGCATATTTATTTGGGGTGCAAAGCTGCAGTTCTGATGAGTGGGGGTTGAAGTGACTACTGCTTTGTACTTCTGGAATAGACCATTTTGGAAGCCTTTATGGCTTTATCTGTTTTCTACTTGGGTCAATATGGTTTGCAGTATTAAGTAGTAAAATACTATTTATGGACAGTTGTGGGCCCAATCAATGTATGGGGAAATTTTGGACATAAATTAATACTTATTTATACATAATGTTATTTATTTTTGTTTAAATTTTGGTTTCAAAGGTCTCAATTTATGGTGGTTTGGTGGGACCAGTACTATATCAATTACTGGTCCCTGCACAACATTAGGAATCTCTCTCCTACACAGTTTGATGTTAGGAGATGGGGATTAAAGGAAGAAACACCAATTTAATCTAGAGCATGTCTCCCGATTTCAAAATATATCTATCTATAACATATCCCATTAGTCAAATCTGAAACTTACTATGTAATTCTATATATATCTATTTATTGAGCTCATCTAGTATGATTTGTAAGGGTTTCAATTAATCATTAAAGCTGAAATTTTGTTTGTCAGCCAAAATAAAAAAAATCTAAAATCTAAAAAACAAACTATTAAAAATTTATAGTATAGTATTATAGTATATTGGGTTAGATATTATCTCGTAGAGAATGGACTCTTGAAATTGTTGTTAATGTGAGACTTTGACGTTCCGTTTTATCTAATGTATGTGTATATATGACATTTTAAGAGAGAGTACTTTTCATCTTCAACCCTTTTACTATCACAAAGATGAAAAATTCTATGAGCCTAGACATTTTAGGAATTATCTAATGCCTCATTTCACCATGGAGCTTGTGAGAGATTATTGTTATTTTAGCAATGGAAAATTTCTTCTTTGCACTAGTTAATAGAGATAGATATTGATCTTCTAGATAAGGGTTGATCATTTTTTGCTACCACATAATTCTTTATTAAGTCAAATTTATCCTTAGATTTAGAATTAATTTAATATTTTTAGTATTATTGTTAATCTATAGATTAATCTCTTCCTGATTCTCCAACAATTCAGTTAAGACGTGGCATATTTATGCCAATCACACTTGAGTTGCAAATGATTTTGATTAGAGCTTTAAGCAATCTTAATAGGCTTTTTATTGGCATGTTTTTTATTGTTTAGTCATAACCATGCTCTTAATAGGGGAAATAGTCTCTTCTACATGGGAATAGGATAATATGTATTTCCTTTAAATTTAAGTTAGAATATTATAAAATTATTTTGGATTTGCTCTATCTTTCTCCAAGATTCTCTAGAGATAATACAAGTTCACCACCATATCAGATAATAGGGGTGAAAAAAGTCGCAAAGAAGACTTTATTCTTATCCTAAATCCAAAGACCCACCAATTTACTATTATTTTGAAGGTTGTAATAGGTTTTTTTCCCTCCATTTATCCTTTTCCTCAATGCTATAGTTCTAGTTAAGCTTGTAACGAGGATAAATTTTGAGATATTTGTATGAAGTCACTTCTTGCAAATTATTGTTTCCATATACATGATTAACATAAGTGATAATTTTGTATTTGATTATCATAACATTTGTTTGTCAATGTTAGCAATCATACTTATAATAAAGTAGACACTATTGGGAATTTTTATTTTCTTGTTGAGATCACAAGGATACCTTGCCATAAGAATAATATATTTACCATAAGAAAGAAGGATGATGAAAAGTTTCATGACGACGCAACCTACTTCTTCCAAACAACTCTCTAAGTTGTCAATCTATAATGCTAAAAATAATATGGGATAAAGGAAAACCTTGATTAATGCCTATATTGTAATTAATTATTTTAACCAACTTCAATGTTTGTAAACTTGATAATATCATTCTCATATAAGATTATCATAGGAACTCCCAACTTGAAAGGAAAAAATATATTTTCCAATGTATTTCAATCACCTTTTTCTTAGAAGTCAAGGAGATTTTCATTACGGAAAAAAGTAACATTTTTTTCTACGACTTTTCAAAAGTCTACCAGCCTAGCTCCTACTGGATTGTTGTTCGGTAGCTGATTCACTAGAATTCTAATAGTAGCAAAAAAGAACAAGATAACCAAAATAAGGGATTACCAAAAAACCAAAAAACCAACAAGATCTGCACACAACCTATAGCCAATATGATTCAAAAGAAGTTACTAGCATAGGTTTTGTCACGCTAGAACCGAGAGGTGGCGGCTTTATAAATTCACATTGAATGTGATTTCCATGTGTTCGAAGCATGCATCTAGATGGGTTAGATGGCTTCCAAATGAGCCAAATTGTCTTGCATCCTCCATTGGTTTATCTATAAATCATTGAGGAATGATATGATCTCATTATGATCATTATGTTTCTCCTTGAGGATTTTCCCCAGCAAAGTATTTAATTGCTAGTGTAAGGTGACCAAGTGGATAAATTGTGTTCTCCTCCCCCTAGTGTATCCCAGATTAGGAAGCCAATGAGAAACTTCTCCAATAAGTTCTAAGTCTAAGAAATATTGTCACTATTAGTGCATAATCTGCTCCAACCTACATATGTCATATTGGGTGCTAGGACAGGTTGTGGCATGTAAGGTAGTAGCCATCTCCTGGGCTTGATTCTTAGCCTAGGGAATGGTTGGGTTAGTTGAGACTAGATTTCCCACGTTCAACCCTCCCTCAGCAATTGTGACCCCTTTTCCTAAGCATAATGCCTCATAGTACTAACCCATCTCTACACTTGTCAGGAGGGATTTTAATACATCGAATCTATAAAATCTCCACTTAGTCTCTGCTTAGATAGCCCACAAGTGACCACTCTCTTTCATAATCACTCTACATGCTTGCCCCTTTAACACAGAGACAAAGGGAACCATCTAGAAGTCGATGAGACAAGGGGGGAGATAAGGTTGTGCCCACTCACCTTAATGAATACCATACCCTAGGAGCACTGAGGTCAAGGTAAGGGAAACGACTAGAAACTAGAGAAAAAATAGGACCAGAACTCAATTAAAGAAAAGAACAATGTATTTTCCAAAAGGAAAAATTGAGACTTGGGGTAATGAAAATTCGAAAAAGAAGATAAAACCTTGCAATAAAATGAAACAATGGAGCTAAACTAGGGAGGCCAAACACCCATAATTTCCTTGATGAAAAATTAAAATGTCATGGGACCTCAACAATTGTAGTGTGCCTATAGCTCCGGTATTGCCTAGAAGTTATAAATCCCTGGTTCAGTTGCTTCAAACCAGCCTTCTTACAAGAGTTGTCTATCCTCCCCCACCAAATGGAGCCTAAGAGTTGCAATGAATGATATAACCTACTAAAGAGAGAAAGAGTTGAATGACAATGCCACCATGTCCACGCTTAGGAAGAAAAGCCTGCATAGGACCTCCACTCATTCAAATAGTTTCCAATTTGGAGAACAGTAGATTGAATTATAGGGTAGCTTGGACAACACCCCTGCAACCAACTAAGCCCTTTCTCATCCTACCCTTACAAACACTCTAAAGGAGATATTTGGAATAACCTTAAGGAATGACCCATTAAATGGTTTATGCACATGTATCGTCCTTGGGGGGAGCATGCCATGCTGCCCCCCTCCTTATTCATCAAGGGAGTCGGTGGGGGTGGCATTGCCCTACCTCCCTCCTTCCTGCCCCCCCCTCCCCACCCAAGGTCTCATTTTCCATGTTTTTCCAACCCATTGGGGTAAACGTTTTCCAACAGTTAGTTTAGGACATTGTTTAAAAAACTTCTCTAAAGTAAAACAAGAAAACAAATGAGATTGGTTTTATTATTATGACAACCCTATGAAATGATGCCAAGGGTAATAAAGTTTTCCATAGTTGAATGATGAATCCTAAAAATGGTCAAACATAATGATCCTATAAATATAGATATTTTTTAGTCCATTTTTTTTTAAATGAGAATAATGAAGCTTTGACTCAATGATTTAGGGAAACCTTGTTTAACTGTTATAATGAAGACTTTTGAATGTAGCTAAAACAAGCTCCTCATCTATTAATATATGATTAAAGCTAGAATCATTACTTAAGATAATAGTAATTGATTTTCTTTTCTAGAATAGGCCTAAATAATGTCATTTAAAGAAGAAATGTTATTTTCTAGAATAAGCCCACATAATGTCATTTAAAGAAGGATAAAACATAATTATCATATAATTAGTCCATATCTTTTTTTAAATGAGGCTTTGACTTAATGATTTAAAGAAACCTTGCTCAATGATGTCTACCACTTGAGCTATTGTCCTTTAAGAAGAAAAATACTTTTTATTATGTAAAAGAATATGCTTAGAATATCTTTAGGATAAAATATCATGTTCCATACTAACGATGAGACAAATATTTTTAGGTTAAAACCTTAAATTCTTCACCATAATAAATTCTAATAAACAATATAATATTAATTTTACTTAAGATCTAAAATAAGAAAATAAAATCAATTTTTTATTTATATTATTTATGATTTTAATTTGTATCTATAAAATGCACAAAACTAATAAAATTTTAGCTGATGTATTTAATGAATAAAAGTTATGATAATATAAAATATTCTATATTAAAGATGTGTTCACTTGATGATTTATTAAATATTTTCAAATACAATTAAGACACCTATTTTCAATTTAATGATTATTATCTACTCATACTTTTAAAATTCCACACTATTTTCAATTTAATGATTATTATCTACTCATACTTTTAAAATTCCACTAGTAATGTTATTTCTCTCTCATAGTAATGTTATTTCTCTCTCACCAAGATACTTTTAAAATTCTATTAGTAATATTATTTCTCTCTCAACAAGAATGAATGATTTTACTTTATGAATCAGTTTAACCTAATAAACTACAATGAAATTAACTTGGGCAATATAATAAGATATTTTTTCTTAATAATATATATAAAACGATTGTTCACTTATAATTTTAATTTTTTTATAATATATATAAAACAATTGTTAACTTCTGATTACATTATTTTTTTTTATCATTTTAATTACATTTTTCACTTAAAAAAAACTTGAACCCAGTACCAGGGACCAACATGCATGCTCATTGACAGTGACGAACTAAACTGCCTCACTGGTCACCAACTAAGCTACCTCACTAGGGTAACGAAAATATAATTATAGTGTAAATTCCAACTTTGTACCATCATTCCTATGCAATTAAATCCCCACTCTATTATTTAGATGTAAAAAGTTGTTTTTAATATAGACTGACGAACAAAATGGAGTTTTTTTTCTTTGTTTTGTTTGTTTTTTTTTATAATATATTAGATTATGTGAGTTAAAAATCATTCAATAACACTGTTACTATGATCGTTATCATTATTATTGCTCTTCACTTATACCTTGGAACTATAGATCATGGAGTGATTTATAATTTGGATTTATTTGGGAGTGTTTTGTAATTTACACATGTATTTCTTATATAACGCATTAGAACTATAAACTAATGAGTGCTTTATAACTCGGTTTACATAGAGTGTTTTGCAAGTTCGACTTGTATTTTCTATCTATTGCATTGAAATTACAAACCAAGGAGTGTTTCTTAACTTGGATTTACCATGGAGTGTTTCTAATTTGGATTTGTATTTTCAATGTATTGCATTAGAACTACAAATCAAAGAATGCTTTGTAATGTGGATTTACCTGGGTGTGTGTTGTAATCTGGGACATGTATTTTCTATGTATTGCAATGGAACTATAAACTAGGGAGTTCTTTGTAATCAGAATTATGTGGGAGTGTCTTCTAATTTGGATTTGTATTTTCTATGTATTGCATTGAAACTACAAACCAAGGAATGCTTTGTAAGGTTGGATTTCTTTGCAACTTGCACTTACAGGAGAGTGTTTCCTAACTTGGATTTGTATTTTCTATGTCTTTCATTGGAACTACAAACCAAGGAGTGCTTTGTAACTTGGAATTACTAGGGGGTGTTTTCTACTTTTATGTATTGCATTCAAACTACAAACCAAGGAGTTATTTGTAATGTAGAGTTACCCAATAGCATTTTGTAACTTGGGACTTTCATTTTCTATTTATCGCATTAGAACTAAAAATCATGTGTACTTTGTAACTTGGATTTACCTATGAGTGTTTTTAAATTTGGATTTGTATTTTTTATGTATTACACAGGAATTACAAACTAAGGAATGTTTTGTAACTTGGACTTATTCGAGAGTGCTTTGTAACTTGAACTTGTATTTTCTATATATCACAAATTAAATCTATAAAAAATAGCTATGAATTCATTGCATCCACTCACATGCCAGTGGAATTGCAAACAAAACAACTATTGCATCAACATCTCCACTCATGTGCCAACCAAGTAGTCATCTTTTTTATTATTTTTAGTTAGCGAATTACTTTTGCAACTACTAAAAAAAAGTCAATAACTTGTGCAATGTGATTCACATCTGAAGAAAAAAAAAATCCATGTTTACAAAAATCAAAGCATGAGTTGTGTGACAATTTCCATATTGCTTTTGCAACTACACAACAAAGGTCATTAGCTTGTGCAATATGATTCACATCTCAAGAAAAGAACATCTATTTTTGCATAATCAAAGCATGAGTTGTGTGATAATTTCCATATAGACTAATAACATGTTGAAGTATCATATAAAATTTATTTTGAAATAATTACATAAGGATGTGAAATTTAGTAAATAAGAAGATGTAAGTGCTTATAAATAGTGCTCAAAATTGAATCCTCATGGGAGGTTAATGTGGACTATGATTGTGTTGGTGTTGGAACCGCCAACATTCAAGGGGTCTCCCCAATATGTGGTTCCAATTAGACCTCACACCTTTTGGGATAGGAGCCCCATCCAGAATATGGTCCGGTTGCCGATTTCTTAAGGATTTTCCTTGGCTCTAACTATCAGCAAGGGAGAGGAATGCATGTGTGCCTTCGAAAAGCAAGTAAGTATGCCTGGTGAGTGTTCGGTTGTAGGTGTGTCAATATTTTTCTATTGTAGATGGAAAAGAAAGTGAGCCTCTAAGACAGAGGTAATAGTACCACTCTTGTAGAAACACACACAAACAAGAGATATTTTCTTAACATCCAACGAAATAGACCACAAAGATGTGATGGGCATTGAAACCACCAAAACACATTCTCAATATAATAATCACTAAAATAATTGAAATAGTTCAACTACTTTATTATAAGTGAAAATAAACATGAATCATAAACGTACACAAATCAGTCTTACAAACATTCATAATCCATGCATGAAGAACGTACAGGCCATCAGGCTTCATATATTAAGTAAATGTCCTAGGACACATGTATACAATGAACACCACTAGCTCTAATGGTGGAGCATTGGAGACATTACTTGCTCCCCATGAGAACTAGCTTGTCTCTATGATGCCTTGTGGGAGGATCCAAGGTGAAAAGTCCATTGTTCATACATTGAGGGTGTATGTATAACCAATGGGGTGATGCTTAACCTCCCTTGTGTCTCTTTGAATACCCTCATGACTATTTGACTTCTTAGGACTTTTCAACTTTACATGACTCTTCATATTTTGTACATGTCCTTTGGATTTCCACTTTACAATTTTTTGAATAATAAATTACATAATCCACAAGAATGATGTGGCATATGATGAATCATGAAATGACATGACATGACACTGCTGACATGGACTTCTTGATGACATGGCAATGTTAAGCCATTCTTTCTTATCCTTGCTATGTGTCTTCTTGGGAGTGATCTTCTCTCCACCTCCATATGGATTAGAGGTACAAAGTATTCAGTGATGTCAAGTCTTGAGTTGTGGTTGTAAACTAATGTTCTTTTGCTTTATCTTGGTTGATCAACTTGCATAATCAACTACAAATATGTCTTTCAACATGTTTCGCTTCTCCATATCATTCTTCATCATATCGTCATGGTATGAAAGAGTACCTACATCTGCAATTCACTCATGACAAGGTGGCATCATCCTGATAAACCACTAGTGTAAGATGTTGCATGTTGATCCACTAACTGAGTCGAAACTGAGTGGAAGGATAAGGGAGAGGCTCAGTGACTGTGTAATTACGCAGCGTAGGAAGTCAAGGGTGAAGCTTGAGCCTTGAGAATGTGTAATGCGTAGTACAAGCTGGATTGAGGAAGACAATTAAGTAGTCTAGGAGCTTGGTGAACCAGGCTAAGGGGTTGAGCACTAATTCAGGCTACTGCACAGTTATGGAAGGCAGAGTAGGCTGAGTGACTGCACAATTGTGCAAATCATGAGCTCAAGGAATGGCATTGAGGTCTGAGACTTCGCAATGCATAGTTGATTCCAAGCTAGAGGGTTTAATTGTGCAGTTTTTTAGGCCAAGGTCGGGGCTTGAGCACTGAAAATGTGCAGTGTGCAATCCTTGGAGGAAAGAACAATGCATTACACAATGTCAAGAGGTAGGTTTTTAGCTAGATGGTTGAGACTGTGTTATGTGCATTTCAGGAGGGTCGGATGAGGTTAAGTTGCTTGGTGAGAGAGATTTCAGAATTTGACTAAGTGTGGGATCAATAAAGATGATGTGAACACTAAGAAGACTCAAATGTGATCACACAATTAGAACACTTGACGACACAACAATATATATCACCCAGGACACATGAATGACATACTTCACTTAGTGAGACAACTTTGCGATGACTTATGATAAGTGCGACACTAAAGATACACTTTGCGAGGACCGTGTTGACACTTATGTGACAATGCTTACAACTTTGGAAATGAGTGTGACAGATGTTTACATGGTGAGATCAACTCATTTACACAAAGCTAGCCTCTTGAAACGACCAAAACAAGCTCATATACGTTGTGCAACACTTAACATGTGAAAAGACAACATTTTTTCTTTTCTTGCAAAAGGGACCAAAAAACTTAGAGAAAACACATACAAAGGATTTCAATGTTTGTGGCGACAATATGAGACTATGGTAGGCTCTGAAATTTGGTGTAGGACAAAATTTTGGAGGGTGTTGTAGCAACACAACACTGGTATAAATCCAACTTCTCTGTCTTGGTTGACTATTCTATGCAGTTTCTCAGTTCTTCAAGGAGTATTGATTCATCTTGCAATTACTTTGGCTTCTCCACTTACCCCACGAATAAACATGGTCCGATTTGTGTGTTCTCAGTTTGAACATAGTCATAAGATTTAACAATATCACAATGTTTCAAACTAGAAAGGGTGGTGTAGTTTGCAAGCCTTATATTTTCAGATTATAATTTTTCATCTCTGGTGTTACTCCACTTCTAGTAGGCCTAAACACTAACCCGTTGGAGTTACTACAAGAACACAAACATTAGTCCACTACCAGCGAGCCTTGACAGTACCCTGATGGAGTTGCTTGCTTCACCTTTCAACGTCAGAATCTTTTCTCTTCTTTCACCTTTATTTATATACTTAAAGAGGACTATACATAACAACTTATTCATTTTATGGGCGGAAGAGGGATTCCAACTTATTGAGAGCAGGTAGAGAAGCATATAGAGACCTCTGATTTAGGTTTTCTCATTTGATTTTTTCCCCTTTTTCTCCTCTATTGATTGGATAAGCGTGAAAACACCGAAACATAATGAACTGAGTATGAGAATAAGGTTTCTAGAATAGACACAAGTATTATGGTTCGACCAAAAACTCTCCTTACAAATGAAACATATTTTTTGTCAGAACATCATCGAAAAAAATATATAACCAACACAAAGTAGGAGGAACAAAGGTTAGGCAAATGTTGTAGTGTCACAAGACTCTTTTCAACTTAGCCACACACAAAGAAGCCAGAAAACACGTTTGATGCTTATTTACAAAAACGAAAACAAGAATAAGGCCAAACAAACAAATAATAAAAAAAACTATGTACATAGGGAAGGGTATGTTATGAAACCAGCTCACAAAAAGATAGAAAAGATAGATGAACGCCTTAGAAATAAGCCTCTTCGAGGGGCCAACCTCCTTTACATTACACAAATGAACAATTCTTGGATGATACAAATGGAAAGACCTCCTTTCTATATATAGGAGTCTAAGGGGTCATAATATAATTAGAGCCGACATAACAATAATAATGTAAGGGAACAGGAGAAGAATCGATCCGGGGTTTGGCGATGGCGAAAGCAGGAGAAGAATCCGCGAGATCCGACCCTGAGGCTGCGGGATCGGCGACGGTCAAGTACATAAATTTGTATCTGCATATCGCTCCACAGGTGAAAGAGGGCTTCCTGGGCAATGCGAGATCTGAGTATCGAATAGATCGGGCACCCAGGGGCTACAGTAATGTAAATATCAGTGAAGCGCGCCCGGAAACAAAGTGGAGGGCTTACAATCACATTATATTGACATGCAGTGGTACGCTGATACATATCCAAGGACAAGAAGCCCACGACGACAAAACCCCGGAGGTAAGAAAACAAAAACCCAAAAATTTTGTTCATCAGGACCCGGATCCGTTTCTTCTTGCTGCAGATCATGTTGAAAACGTGCCTTTGAGCCCAGATTGGGCATTATTTTTCCTGATCCGTGGCATGGAGCCGGGATCAAGCCACAGGATCTATGATCTAGACCTGCGCACTGTAAAACGCCCCTCATTCTGGGTTATGCCTTGGATAGGAAGCAGCGACTGCGTCTATAGGAAAACAATCCGGCAGACTATTCCTCTGCCCCCTCTTGGAAAGCTGCGGAACCGATCTGTCATATTCCGGCAGCCCTCAATTGGATCGTTCGAAGACCAAAAAAGGGGTGAGAGCTTGGTTCTAATTTCCTTGAGATCTACAATACTGGATACTGGAAAAGAGCGGATCGACAAACAGCACATCTGGATTCGCGATAACAAAAAAACCCCTCATAGATCTGGATCTCAGATTTAGACCACAGATCGAATCAGCGACCAGAGAGAGGAGCTGATCACGAGGGAAAAGCTAAAGAGTCAAACAACATCTGCAGTAGATGTTTGGGAAGAAACAAAAAATAATCTATTTATCAGATCCATGGAAGGAAATACAATATGCATTAGATCAGGAAAATGGGAGACAACAAACACCCTCAAACAGAGGATATAATAAAGAATTGGAATTCCTCCATGCAATCAACTCCTTCTCTACACAGGAAAAGTATTGCAGGAGGAACGTAAGCTAATAGAATATGGTATAGGAAACAATTCAACAATCTGCCTCAGCACAAGGATACGCGGAGGCTGTTCTGGCACAAGCTCAAAAGGACCCGCGTCATTTAAAGATGCAGTAAAAGGGAAGTTGGAACCACAAATGAAACCAGAACAGAAAACTACAGTACGTGGGACCTACATTTTAGAGCAGACATCACACAACCCAGCCTTAACAATTATCATACCAGAGGTAAATGAAATACATACCGATTATCTAACCAAAGCAGTGATATGTAGGTTCAATGGATTCTGGCCCAAACCGGAAGCCCTCCGTCAATGGATCTACTCTATATGGACAGAAAACTGTGACATCCATTTATGCTCCAAGGGTTTCTTCATTGTCAAATTTGACACCATAAAGGATAGGGATTATGCATTAAACAATGGTCCATGCTTCTGGGGCAATGCAGGCCTGTTTGTAAAACCTTGGTTCCTGGATTTCGACCCCAACAACATGGTAGTCTCCAAAATGCCTGTATGGGTAAAACTGTTTAACTTACCTATACATTTTTGGCACTACAAAGTACTAGAAGGAATTGGCAATGCTTTGGGGACATTCCTAAAAGTGGACAGCAAACATCTATCAAAGGATATCTACACTTTCGCCAGGATCTGTGTGGAGGTCGATCTCAGTCAAGGTTTACCGGAACACATCCTCTTAATCCACAATGGAAAGCAATGGGAACATTTACTAGATTATGAAAACACTGCCTTTCGCTTCCGTATATGTAGACAAACTGGTCATCTTCAGAGTGCATGTCCATAAAATAAAAAAGAAAGGAAAAGAAGACATCCCCCAAACCAAAAGGCTGACAGTTTTCGCCCACATGGACAGAGGATATAGAAGTGGAACAGAAGGAGGAAGACATCAGCGCACCTCAAGAAGTTGTAGAAGAAGGAAACAATCCAGAAATCAAAAATGAAAGCAGCATACACCACCCACAGCATAATGAAAATCTGATTGGACCAACAACAGATCCAAATGAAAGCAAGCCACAACAGCAATATGAGAACAAAGGTCAGGAAATCGGGGGCAGTAAGAGAGCACACTCCCCAACAAGCTCAGATTCTGAAAAAGAAAACATGGCTGATACAAATGAACTTCAAATGACTATTGTAACAACCACACCCAACAATGAAGGTTGGAGGAAAGTGGAAAAAAAGAAAGGTAGGAAAGCATAGACAGAAATTTCTACAGATCATGTTCTTGCAGAACAAGTTTTGATAACGCATATGCTATTGTTGCATCTACAACATGTAATTTTACTCAAATTGAATAAAATTACGATTTTTCCAGTGGAAAAAAAAATAATGTAAGGGCACAATAATAATAATAGTGGGCTTCTATGAGGCACAATGGTAATAATATGGGCACTACATGGGTACATCAATATAATAAGGGGGTTGTACTAATAACAATAAGGGGTTACACTAGTAGTATAAGGGCCTAACATGCCCCTCTCCTTAAAAAAGTGTTGTCGTCAATGCTTGAGTAGTTCTTGATGCTTCTGTATAAAATTCTTGTCCTCTCATGTGGAATCTTCCGTGAGTAAGTTCTTCTACTTGATGAGATACTCTGAAATTGATCGATTTCGTAGTTGTCAGGTTCTTATTTCTGTGACTGCTCCAGGTTCCAATATGATTTTTCCTTCCTCTTCAATTTCTGGCAATATTGTTTGAATTGGGATCTTTTGCAACTTTTGAATAAGTGGCCATACTTCTTCGTCCTTCTTCCATTCATCCCTTTCTTTGTTTATCCAATCTTGTTGGATAATAGAAATAGCACAAAACAATGCTTCCACATCCTCATCCTTTCTTGAGAGTGCATCTGCAACAAAATTTTTCTTCCATTTTCTATAGATGATGTCAAAGTCATAACCCAACATATTTGTGACACATTTTTTCTATTCTTCTAAAGATAATAGCTGTTCTAAAAGGTATTTAAGACTATCATGATCCATTTTTACCTTGAAGTGTCTTCCCATTTGGTAAGGTCGCCATTTCTTAAGTGCATGTAGTATTGCCAACATTTCCTTCTCATAAATAGCTTGCTTGAGATGTAACAGTAAAAATACCCAATCACCTACATCAAAACATTTTCACTACGATGTTGATCTACCTGTTGTTTCATTCAATTTTGCACCAAAGTGGCGTTATCCTTTAAGAGTTGGAGAACTTGTTGTTGATGCTCGATGTGATCTTTCACTGCTTGAACCTTTTTCTTCTTGATATGTCCTTCTATATTTAGAGTTTGAGGAGTGGTAATTTCTTCCAATCCTTTACAAGATATGGTCAGATTCATTTCTTGATGCTCGATGTGATCTTTCACTTCTTGAACATTTTTCTTCTTGATATGCCCTTCTATCTTGATAGTTTGAGGAGTGGTAATTCTGACCAATGAATTACAAGATATGGTTGGATTCATTTCTTCTTTCTCAATGTGATCTTTCACTTCTTGCACCCTTTTCTTCTTGATATGTCCTTCTATCTTGAGAGTTTGAGGAGTGGTAATGTTGCCAATGCTTTACAAGATATGGTCTGATTCATTTCTTCTTTCTCTGGGGTTGGGTCCTGGTGTATATCCTCTTCTTTTGATGTTTCTTGATCCTTTTCTTCCTCCTCTTCATGCTCTATGTAAAATAATTTTTTCTCAGGACACTTATGACCTTTAGTGCATTTGCTATCACAACTGTAACAAAGCCATTTTTCTCTTTTTTCTTCCAATTGTTGTGGTGTAACCCTTGTAGGTTGTGGAAGGCTAGAAAAAACAACACTTCCATCTTTATAGTTGTGAGGGGTAGACTTCCTTGTTGCCATAATTTTACTTTCCACTATGTAACAAAGCCATTTTACTCTTTCCAATTGTTGTGGTGTTGCTCTAAAGAAGGTGTTGCTCTTTGTATCCTCATAATGTGCTATCATTTCCTTCATGAAAATTGACCACGTAACAAGTTGTTTACGAGAACAAAGCCCTTCATACCATAAAAATTGATCCAGTTCTAAATATGAAGATGCAATACATATCTTTTGTAACAATGGTACACCATGTAGATCAAAATATTGCTCCATTTAAAGTATCCAATTTACTGGATCCTTGCCATCAAACTTCATCATCTTGCTTTTTCTTGATTTTAGGAGCTCGGTCTTGAAACAACTGTAACTTTGTACTTTCATATCTTTAAGTTTTTAAATTGTGATATGCAGTAGCCCTCTGTGTCCTCTTTCCAATGCCACCAGTCTGATCCAAATTAGATTCTCCAAGGAAGAGTTATGCCAAATCTCCCACAGTGACCTGATTACAGTCTAGTTCAGTAGAGCGAACTTGTACGACATGAAATGAGTCACTATTTTGACATTTGGATCTAAAAAATATACAAGAAACTAAAGTCCATCCTCTTTCTATACCTTCTTATGAAATTTTGATCCAAGGCTCAGAGAGAAAGTTATGACGATTTTCCCCAGGTCACCTGTTTGGAATGTAATTCAGGAGTCTGTAAAAAGACCAACTTCCTCAGATCATATATCCACAAATATAATGTGAAAAGCTCTGAAATTCAGATCCGAGGTTTAGTGAAAATTCGTCTCAAATGGGTTTTTTTTTTAGCTTCTGAAACATCACAGAAAAAAAGTTATAGCGAAAATGCCACGATGACCTATTTGGAGTAGCGAAACCCTAGAATCCAATGCTCTGATACCAAATGTTATGAAACCAGCTCACAAAAAGATAGAAAAGATAGATGAACGCCTTAGAAATAAGCCTCTTCGAGGGGACCTCCTTTACATTACACAAATGAACAATTCTTGGATGATACAAATGAAAAGACCTCCTTTCTATATATAGGAGTCTAAGGGGTCATAATATAATCAGAGTTGACATAACAATAATAATGTAAGGGCACAATAATAATAATAGTGGGCTTCTATGGGGCACAATAGTAACAATATGGGCAGTACATGGGTACATCAATATAATAAGGGGGTTGTACTAATAATAATACAGGGTTACACTAGTAGTATAAGGGCCTAACAGGGTACAACCCAAAATCGTCATTAAAAATATTGTTTTAAGTCTTGGTCATTGACAGGAAGAGAGACAATATTTCCATCTATTGATTGAATATGATATGTGTGTCAGCCAAGCTTTTCGTGTGTAGTGAATGGTCCAATCCATAGGGATTTGAACTTAGTGTGTTTGCCTTTGTCCTCATGGCCTTTGTCCCACTTTAAGACTAGGTCACCCACACCAAATTCATTCTTCCATGTAGATTTGTTTTTGAACCACCTCTTGATATGACTCTGGTGATGAGAAAAATTTTCTTTTTCCTTTTGTCTTTCTTCCTGTATCTTGCGAAGATTGTCTATCCTACACTGAACCAATAAGCATGGCTTTCCTTGGGATTCTTGTGAAAGTTGAAGGGTAGGAAAATAGATGCTCGAGGGTAGGATGGCCTGTTTTCCATACACCAGGAAGTGAGGAGATGTGTTTAGAGAAGGTTTTTGCGTGACTCAGTGAACCCATATGGAATTCACCAAAGTAGAGTGCTAGTTCCTTTGTTCAGAGAAAATGGTCTTCTTAATGATATAGATAAGGTTCTAGTTTGTAGACTCAACAATACCATTCCCCTGTGGATGGAAATTAGTTGAATGTTTTAATACAATTCCATTTTTTAATGAAAAATCTTATAATATTAGAGATGAAAAGTATGTTGCATTGTAAAAAACAAGTGAAGTCGGAATGCCAAACCTAGAAATGATATTTTTCTTAAGGAAGTTGATGACGTCCTGATCATTCACTTACTTTAGTGGAAATGCTTCTTCCCACTATGTGACGTAGTCTATAGCAGTGAGAATGTAGCAATGATTCTTTGATGAGTGTATAAATATCTCACTAATAACATCTAGGACCCTTTGTTGAAATGTTTATTCCACTATAATAGGATGCAATGGGGCAACTAAATTTTTGTTTCAGCTGGTACACTTCTAACAGATCAGGCACTTGCGGGCATACGCATGAGCATATTTGAATAATGTGGGCCAATAGAAACTAGCCCGCATAAATTTATGCATTGTTGTGTCACCCGCAAAGTGTCCCCTAACTGGTCCATCATGGATATGATGCAATATTTTCTTTGAGTCATGTGCTTCCAAGCACCTGAGCAGTACTCCATTATGGTGCTTTATGAAAAGCACCCCATGCACCAATCGATAAGATAATTATTTTAGTATGAGTGCCCTCTTCTGCCATGCAGATAAGCATGAGGGCACTATGCCATGCTCAAGATATTGGTGCATATCAACGTACCAAGAGTTTGCAGTAATAGTGGGGGAAGCTCGCTCAACATTGTACATCTCGATTTATTGCTCCCATCCAGATGGATGTTCTTCTTTTACATCCAATGCTTCTGCTGCTAGCCAACATAGACCATGAACCTTGATCGTGTGAATTGGTTTGAATTCTAAGTCATACTCTTGCAGACCTATCATTCAATTCGCTCTTCTCTCGCCCAAATCTTATTGAACAAATAACAATCTGACTATTAGGCGTGGAACAAATACAATGTAATGATTCTTCAAGGGGTAGGGCTAAAAGTGTTTTACCTCCTTGTAGACTGCATACACTTTCTTATCAATGGCAAGACAATTAATTTTAGGTCCCTATAGGCTGTTAATCATGAAAGATATTGGTCTCTCATTATTTTGATCATCCTTTTGTGTGAGGACAACAATAAGATAAGTGTTAGAAGTGAAAGTGTAGAGAAGAAAATCTTTCTTGAAATACACATTGTACAAGGTTGGTGCTTCTGCGATAGCTTGCTTGATATGAGAAACTATGTTCTTTTCCCTTTTGTCTCACTTGTATGATGCATTTCTCTTTACCATATCCTGCATAGGTTTCACGATCTGAGCGTAATATTCCCTAGGAAGGACTGCATGAATTTCTTATTCATTGGGAAGGGAATCTCCATGATAGCTTTGACCCTATTGGGGTCTACTTTAATCCAACTTTTCGCGATAATGTGACCCAAGAGATTACCTCGAACACTTCAAAAATACTTTCCTTGGGATTAAGGGATATCCCATACTTCCAACATCACTTGAAGATTTTCTTCAAATGGCATAAGTGGTTAGATCTCTTCTTAGAGAACATTGTGACATCATCAAGATACACCACTATTCTCTGCATGATCATTCCATAAATGTGATGTCCATTGCACACTGAAATGTTGCACCTGCATTGACTAGCCCAAATGGAATTCTTTGGAATGCGAATGTGCCCCACTTAGTGCAGAATGTTGTTTTAGTCTGTCAGGATCTGAGGACAAAACTTGGTTGTAACCTAAGTAACCGTCGATCAAGGAGAACATCTTTGACCTCAATACTTTCTACATTATTTGTCCATAGATGGCACAGGGTAGTTGTCTTTGTTCGATGCACGATTCAAGTTTCAAAAATCAACTCACGAGAGGATGTCCCTGGACTTCTTCCTTACTGGGACCAAATTAGATACCCAGGTTTAATGTCGCACTTTTTATATGATCTGAGTAGCCAACAACTTTCTCAACTCTTTTTTTAATCAGGGATTCAAGCGTCGGATGCAATTTTTACAACTTTTGTTGAAAAGGCTTGGACCCTTCCTTGATCAGGATAACATGTTGGATTATTCGTGTGTCATAAGCTTTGAGCTCATCATATGTCCACGTGAAAACATCTTGGTACTACTTGAATAGGTGGATGAAATCTTGTCGCTCTTGTGGTGTGCATTAAGTACCGAGATTGACAAAATTCTGATCCTTTTCTGTTGCAAGATTTATTTGTTTTTGTGACAACGTCGAACTGTAGATTTTTACGTTGACTGGACCTCAAAATTTTTTTTGCAAGTCATACAACTTTTCCAGTGATACCGTGCCCTTCAGTATGGGTTTTTTTTTAATTTGCACAAGCTACATCTTGCAACGCCTTTTCATGCTCATCTTCGTTGATAACTGCATCTTTGGATACACGAGCCTTCACCATAAAGTGTAGTATCTGTTGGTCATCATTAAAAACATGTAAATTAGTGATATTGTTAGGTATGAGTGGCTTATAAATAATTTCAATAAAAAAAATGTCCCTAAGCAGTGACAACCTAGTAGCAACATTTGTTAATGCATCCACAACCGTGTTATGCATTCTAGGAACAAATGTAATATTAAAATCTTGGAAAGGAGAGATAAAATGTCATACCTCTTGTTGATAACCTTTCATATGGGGTGACAAATAGTGAATAATATTGTGTGCCTGTCACACGACGATCTCAGAGTCTCCTACTGCTTTGAGAACTCCAACATTGAGGTTGATGGCCTTTTGTGAACCCAAGATGAGTTCTTCATATTCTACCATGTTTTTTATGCACTTGAATTCCAAGCGACTCGAGATCAGGTGTTTCCTCTATCATGGGTTTGCTAAAACAAAACCAGCTCCAAATCCCTCCTGTATCTTTGAACCATCAAAGTACAAAATCCAAACATCATATGTACAAGAGCTAGGCCCTACACTAGTACTACTAATACTATTACTATCTATTATACATAAGTCATTTGTGCTAGTTGGACTGGGAAGGAGATCCAACTGTGTGTCAAGTGGGACTGGGGATGGATGGGCAAGATAACACCCTAAATCAATTTCTAGAAAGCAATTTCCAAATATTAGATTTGCAAAAGAAGTTGGTTCATTTTTTCCCTTAGAGGGTGTAACAATATGCTTAATGTAAGGTTCTGAGTTCACCTAGATTTGGTTATTTCTGCCCTTGTACAGGAGCCATAAATGTGACTAGCCTATAGAAAAATGCCCTTGTAGTTTGCTACACTAGTATTTACTTAACAATACACCGTATGTTTCCAGGATGTCCACAATTACTATATTTATACACTAGTGAACTTTTTGATTGGATGATAGGTGAATAAGAACATTTCTAAGTTCACCTATAGCATGGAAAAGGGTCTTGTCCAACTGAATAATTTGTGCATTTGTATTATCCCATTTTGCATTAATTTTCTTTACTACATATAGGGGCACTACATTTCTTGATGCATCAGAATCAAATAAGAAATTGTGTACATTGTAATTGAAAATTTCAAATGTTAACAAAAACAAAGGGTAGAGCGTGTTAGCTTCTAATGTTAAAGAATTAAGCATAGATTCTAGGGGACCAAAAGGCTTACCAGGTTCAAATCCATTTTGTGAAAAAACTTTTTTACCCAAGGCAAACTGTTCAAGAGAATGAATGACCAGTTCCTGTTGGCTTGGGTTTCTTGTAGTTTCGAAGAGTGAAATGTTAGCACAAATTTTATTCATATCTTTGACTACATTGTAATCAAGTGTGGGAGAGACTGTCGAAGTGTCTAGAGGTTAAACTTATATACTACTTCCAGAATGATGGAATTTCTTTTGCTATTTGTGAAAGTAATTTTAATTACAGTCACACTTCCAGACATGCTCTGAGTGTTCTGGATTGAGTTGATGGGTGATGTGATCTTCCTTAGAAAATGCTCTTTCAATTTCTGCCTCATCAACTTGTATTCAGGGACCGACCCTTGGCTTTTCAAGATTATCGATTGTTCTAATTTTGGTCCGAGTCCTCACTCAGTGGCTGTTCTACCACACTTTTCTTTTCTGCTACATAAACACAACTGGGTCTATTCATTGTGTGCCCAACATTCGCAGTTTCTTTGGTTGAAACAATTTCTTTATTCTCTTCCACTGGCTCAGTTTGCTCATGAGAAAGTACTATATCAATGATATTGCATTTAGAGCATTCATATTGTTGTTCCATTGAGGGAATGTTTTTTCTAAGTGATACTCTTGATGAAATGAACAATATTGGTCCATGCCCATACTCTCAACATTCAACACAATGTTCGAGCTTTGTGTAGACTTGGCTGGATGGTTGTTTCTACTATCGGAGTTGTCATCCCTTCTTAGAATATTGAATCTATCAGGCTTGATGCTTATAGTTGTCTTGCTTGACCTCTACTTTAACTCTGCCAACTCAATGGATAAAGACTCGATAGTGCAGGTCAAGCTCTCAAGATCAACAACTTCCTTTTCCTTGGCCTTGCTTATGGAGGCCTGAGACCTTTTTCCTGTGTATTTGGAGTCCTGTGATGGTTCATCATCAACAATGACTCTGATCGCATGCAAGTCCTTTTCAACTATGATTGCTTCTTCATATTTTTCTGTTAATTTTTATTTTGCAGTTATTTTCACGAACTACACAATGCTTGTTGGTAAGGCAGAAGTTTAACAATTGATAATGATGGAGTCATGAGGCTTTGTATCTATAGAAAATATGTTCAATATGTGATTAAACGACTGATTGAAATATTTCACATTCTCTTTGTGCTCCATCCTAAGATTTCCCAACTCTCTGAATAACATGGCAAGGGTTTTGTCATCAATTTTTTTTTCAAGAAACAACTTCTTAAACCCCTTCCAATTCTAGATTAATTTTGGGGGAAGGCTGTGATATCATACAATTTCTCTGCCATCTAAACTAAACATAAAAAATTTACATGCAACATAATCATAACATAATTCAAGCATTTGCAGATGCGGGTGAAAGTTGTCCAAGTGGTCCTCTGCCTTCATTGCTTTGTCAGAATCATACTTTGCTAACAACTTCTCTGGGTGCCTCGACATCTTGTGTAAAAACACTCTGTAGTGCAAATGGTCCTTGAGACATCCAATCCAGATCTTGGTATGTTATATCTTCAACTTTATGCTCCTCCTCTTCATCAAATTATGGTGGATCTTCCTCTTCTTCTCCGTAATTTGATGGATCTTCTTCTTCTTCACCACCTAAATCGTGAAAATTATTGTCTGCGTTATGGTTTCTTTGTGATTTTTTCAGTCTCTGCTAACTCTTCAAGGGTAGAGAGAACCATATATTCAACTGTCGAAATTGTTGGGTTATGAAACTGGTATGTTTCTTTCCCCTTATTTTTGTAGTTTAATATTTATTTTGCAAGGCTTTTATGTCTAGTTTCACAATAATTTGATAGATAGAAATTCCAAAAATGCAGTTAATAATATCATAGTAATTTGTCTTGTTGATAAGTTAAGATGAATACTTTAGATATCTTTTAGTTCTAAATCCATGTTATTTATGAACAATAAATTTGATGGATAGTTGTTTTTCCCTTGAAGAAGATGAATAAAGAATTAGTCCTAAGGACTATCGCATTAATCTTGGCATGCTGGTCCGAGATTTGTATTTATTCGCATCAGAACAGTTACAAGAAAGATATGATATGATTTTGTAATTTAAATAAAGGATCATGAGAATCTTCTAATTCACAAGATAGATTTATCATTCCAATGTTAGAATGTGTTGTAATATATATTAAATTGTAGTAAGAAAGCGAAAGTAATGGTGATTTTTTGATTATTCTCGATGAACTGTAAAAGTGAACAACATAACTGCTCTAAAAATTTAGAGACCGTTTTTTTACTTTACATTGATGTTAATGAAAGTTTGAATGATTCAACCTTAATATTTTATATTGAGTTTCTTTTAAGGCAGTTATCTCTAGAGATACTGGGCCCAATTGCTAGAAATATCATTGTCTTCTCGTGTATTATTATCTTTTGATTTCTATCATATGCACAATTGTTGTTTCTTAGATAAAATATTTAATTTGTAATTTCATTGCATAGATCCTTAGACTTACGATTTCCATTGTGTGAATTCTTGAAGCTTGTTACTTAGCTGTGTGAAGATTTACATTTCCTTCAATAGACTTGTTATGAATTCTTAAGATTTGATTTGTGAGTTATTCCAGAATTTCTTTACAATAGAGTGGATTTCCATTTCTTTGTCTTATTTTCAGTAACTTTGGGTAATTAGTGATTGAGTATAGATTCTTTCCGAAAGCATTATTCATGTTGAAAATAGCACCAAGAAATGTTAAAAATAGAATCCAGAAATTCCAATTTAATTTGTCCTTGAATTAAATTGTAATTCTTTTCTCATAGCAACTTGTAAATAGTTAATTAAATTTTATTAACTTAATTAAATTAATTAACTTAGGAATTTCAAGTTGGAAGTCTTTTTGAAGTCATGTATATTTTCTCCCTATATTATAAGGGTCCATGATGAGTTAAGTATGAGTGGTAATTAGTTAACTCAGTTTATTGAGTTAAGTCCAGTTAAATTAGTTCCAAACTATTTGAGGAACTAATACCGAGTTAATAGTCAATTGATGCATTGGTGCACTCAACTAGTGCTACTCTAGTTAACTGAATATTCTCTCACCAGAAACTCATGCATGTTGACTCTGAGAAAGACCTAGTTGAGACTAGAGTACAGGGACAATGTACTATTTGTTTTAGATTTTTCTGAGTCGCACTGATAGTGCATGCATTCAGGAACTGATGAGTTTCCCTTTGAATATGGGCTAATTCTATCAGGAATTGTAAAAAGAATTGGAAGATTAGAGGCTTGGAAATTTGGCTAAGTATTGTCCAAAGAAAGTCATCAAGCGGAGGATAGGAAATACTTGCGCAGGTTAGGCTCAAGGTTGAGCAAAGCATATTGTATTCATCCAAATTCTTTGACCAAAAGCATAAGGAAATAGGGACTTGGAGAGCTGGAGAATTGGCTAAGTGTTGCTCAAGAGTTTGCTTGTGAGTTGGAGATTGATTGTATTAAGTGCTGGGATTGTTATTGTGAGAATAAGAATTTTATTATCATCTTGGATTTTTGATTAATGCAATACAGATATTGGGGTTTTGAACTGTGGAATTTCCCAAATATTTATTGTGTTATGTGCCATTGATGTCATTCCTCTTGTCAATTATTATTTTGCTCGATCTTTATGGGATTCTAATGCAAAGAGTAGAAGTAGATTCTTGTCTGTTGTTTTATTAGATTACATGAGCTTGTGAATCTACAAGATTTTCTACATGGTATTGGAGCTGAGAACAGTATACCAGAGGAGATTTCGAAGTTTATAATTTTGGGCTATGAGTTTGTAGAGAAGATTTGAAAATATTTGTACAACATTTTCAGAAAAAAAAATAAAATATAAGATCTGGATTCCTTGTGAAAAAATACCCAAATTCAAAAAAAAATCGGCTGAATCAGAGTTCTGATGAGGGAGATATCGCTAATTTAAAATCAGCTCTTGTTCCAAAAAATATCGTGGTGGTGGGACAAATGAAACAGATTGGTTTGCTAGCCAAGAACCTGTATGCACTTGAGGTACAAGATTCATGAAAAACCTTGAGGAGCAAGGCAAATTTTAGAGACTTGGTGGTTGATAGGGAGAGTAAATTACCTCTCAACATGCAGTCCCAGAAGAAGCCTCAAAAGCAGCTTCAGGAAGTTGTGGAGCAACCACAACTAGAGAAGCTGAGAGGAGACCGAGTGGAGGCATCTAGTCATGTATAGACCTCTAGTAGGGGGACATTTCAATCCAAATGGGAAGAGGGATCACATACAACCATACCTCCAGGTGTGAGGTGGGGTGATTTGAAGTGATAGTTCCAAGAGGGCTAAAATTGGGTAAGGTCCATTGAGTAGTTTTATCTCATGGATCATACCTTGCTACAGGAGCCTAAAGTACGTACTAGTGTGAGGAATTAGTAGGATTGATGCAGTCAAAGATTAAAGTGATAGAGGCTAGAGCAGTCAGATACTAAAGAAGAGTAGCGAAGGGTTAACAACAATGTAGAAAGGTAGAGTCAACAAAAGTGCATATTTTTCAATCGATAGAGGCAATAATAGTCAGAAACTTTGATGATAGAGGCATCATTCTGATTCAGGTTGGATGTTTTTTGTTTTTAGACTTGCTGGAGTAATAGCACTAGAGAGAAGTGTTGCATGCAAAACATTCCAAAGGTTCAGGATCAATATTGAGTTGAATTCCTTTCTTGTTGAGAGGGAGTGTTGAAAATGGCAATAATAAATGATAAAAATAGAATCTAGAAATTCTAGTTTAATTTGTCCTTGAATTAAACTAAGAATTAAAATCGAATTCTATTCTCATAGCAACTTGTAAAAGCTAACTAGAGTGTGTTGACCTAGTTAACTTAGGAATTTCGAGTTGGAAGTCTTTCTGAAGTCATGTATATCTTCTCCCTATATTATAGGGGTCTAGGATGAATTAAGTATGAGTTGTAATTAGTTAACTCAGTTTATTGAGTTAAGTCCAGTTAAATTAGTTCCAAATTGTTTGAGGAACTAATAGTGAGTTAACAGTCAGTTGATGCATTAGTGCAATCAAATAGTGTTACTCTAGTTAACTGAATATTCCCTCATCAGAAACTCATGCATGTTGATTTTGAGAAAGACCTAATTGAGACTAGAGTACAGGGATAATGTACTATTTGTTTTAGATTTTTTTGAGTTGCACTAATACTGCATGCATTCACAAACTGAACTTTAAGGGATTGCACAATTTTTAGAGGCTTTATTTCCCATTAAATATTGGCTAATTCTCTCAAGAATTGTGCAAAGAATAAGAAGCTTGGAGGCTTGGAAATTTGGATAAGTATTTCTTTGCGCCCCTGGTCAAATAATTTGGATAGGAAATACTTGTGCAGGTTAAGCTCAAGGTTGAGCAGAGAATATTGTAATCATCCAAATTCTTTAACCAAGGGCGCAAGGAAATAGGGACTTGGAGAGATGGAGAATTAGCTAAGTGTTGGCCAAGAGTTTTCTTGTGAGCTGGAAATTGATTATACTGGGTATTGGGATTGTTCTTGTGAGGACAAGGATTGATTATCATTTTGAATTTTTGATTAATGCAATACATATAGTGGGGTTTTTACCTATGGCTTTCCCCAGATATTTATTGAATTATGTGCCATTGATGTTTTTCCTCTTGTCGATTATTGTTTTGCTCGATATTTATGGGCTTCCACTGTAAAGAGTAGAAGTAGATTCTTGTCTCTTGCTTCAGTATATTACATGAGCTTGTGAATCTACAGGATTTTCTACATGGTATCAGAGTTGAGAACAATATACTAGAGGAGATTTCGAAGTTTTGAGTTTTGGGCCGCGAGTTTGCATAGAAGATCTGAATTTTTTTGTGAAATAAATTCAAAAACAAATAGCAGATTTGGATTCTTTGCGAAAAATACCCAAATTTAAAAACAAAATCGGCTGAATTGGAGTTCAGATGAGGGAGATATTGCCGATTTAAAATTTGCTCTTTTTCCAGAAAATTTCGAGACAGCGGGACAAATGAAACAAATTGGTGTGCTAGCCAAGAACTTGTTTGCACTTGAGGTACAAGATTCATGCAAAGCCTTGAGGAGCAAGGAAAATTTTATAGACTTGGTGGTTCAGAGGGAGAATAACTTACCTGTCAAAATGCAACCCCAGAAGAAGCCTGAAAAGTAGCTTCAGGAAATTGTGGAGCAACCACAACTAGAGAAGTTGAGAGGAGACCTAGTGGAGAGATCCACTCAAGTGGAGAAGAAGCAGTCTTAGATGCAGTCTCATACAATTGTGGAGTAGCCACAATTGGAGAAGTTGAGAGGAGATCGAGTGGAGGTATCTAGTCATGCAGAGACCTCCATTAGGGGGGAATTTCAAGCCAAGTGGTGTTGTGGGGAAAAATGCCTATTTAGGACGATCCTATCCACCTAAGGTGTGACAGTGCCTTAGCAACAAACGAATATAGCTATTATGATTTCTTCCTTTATGAAATGTGAAAGAGGGGAGATTGGCAGACTTACCGTTGTCTTCCGGTTGTCCCTCGATCTAGATCCTCTTGCCCTTTGTGTGTCTACAGCTACTCGCCTCCTCGCTTGCTCAAGAGAACAACTACTTGAATACCACGAGGTTACAAGAGAACAGCTACCTGTGACAAGAGAACAGCTACTTGCGACAAGAGAAGAACACAATATAAAGGAAAATGTACATATTCATAAATGATTCAAGATTAGAAGTAAATCAAATACACTAATGCAATCATACAAAGTACACCAGCATATAGGAAAGAATCAAGATAGCTTTATTGAAAGTAACAGGGTTCAGGAAGAGATACAACCCATGGGGCTCCAATCCAGCATCTCCTTCCCAGCAGAATGGAATTCCCTCTTCAGCTCCCTTCAAAGCATAAACACCCAATGTATCCAGCCACAAACCAACAACAATTCTTTACATTCACAAAATTCCAGCCCCTAGATCCCATGGAGGAGAGATCTATATATAGTTATTTGGAGAGAGGATGAGTCAGCTTGAGATCTGACTAGTGTCCTCTCCCTCTATCAGTTCTTGAGTCCACTTGGAGGTTCTTGCTTCCACTTGGAGATTTGGAACCTCTTACTCATCACCAGTCGAATTCCCTGATACAAGTGTCATTTTGGAAGCTTCCTGGGCATTGACACCTTGAGAAATGAGCCTACCACTTGTCCAGTTATGCTCAGCGCAGGTAGCCTTTGTTGCAGTTGACATTCAATGCAGGTAGACAGTGGAGCAGTTGACATTCAGCGCAGATGCTCAGTGGAGCAGTTGACATGATCCAGAATTGGCTTGTTTTTTAGTGTTTTCAGGTGGAGAAAATCTGTGAATTGCTGTGGTTATTTGGCGTTGTTCCTCTAGGGGTAGGAACAACATGTTTAGGGACTTTGGATCCCTTGATTATCGACATTTCATGCTCAGTGATGCAAGGCACAAAAATGTCTATAACAAGTGGGCAGAGGGATCACAGGCAACCATACCTCCAAGTGTGAGGTGGGGCAATTTGAAGTGATATCCCAAGAGGGATGAAATTTGGCAGGGTCCATTGAGAGGTTTTATCTCATGGATCGTACCTTGCTACGAGAGACCAAAGTACATAGTAGAGGGAGGAATCAATGGGATTGATGCAGTTAGAGATCAAAGTGACAGAGGCTAGAGCAGTCAGATACTGAAGAAGCATAGCGAAGGCTTAACAACAATGCAGAAAGGCAGGGTCAATAGAAGCGCATATTTTTCAATCGACAGAGGCAATAGTAGTTAGAGACTTTGATGATAGAGGCATCATTCTAATTCAGGTTGGATGTTTTTTGTTTCTGGACTTGTTGGAGTAAAAACACTAGAGAGAAGTGTTGCATGCAAAACATTCCAAAGGTTCAGGATCGAGATTGAGTTGAATTAATTTCTTGTTGAGAGGGAGTGTTGAAAATGGCAATAATAAATGATAAAAATGGCAGCGGCTTTCTTGGGGTGCACCTGCCGAAGCCGTTGTCTTACTGGTTTGACATCAGGATACATTTTAATTTCATGTTCAACGATGCTCGAGTCAATGCCTGGCATTTCATCATATGACCAAGCAAAGACATCTCTAAATTCACGAAAAAGAGCATTATATATTTCCAGTTTTGAAGGGGAACAACCTTTGCCGACATAAGTATTCTCTACAACATTTGTTTTAGTCGAGATATTTATGGCCATAGTCTCTTCTATATTGGATAAGTTTCGCTCGGAATCCACCGTATTTACAGTATTTGATAGGAATTCAAAAACTGAAGGGTGATAAAGATCTTGTTGAGTATCTTCTTCATATTCTGGAAGAAGGGAACGATGGTGGTGATCATTCCATGGTGCCCCCTCAATCAACATTGATTGTAAGATTCCTTCGTCAGTCCCATGTAGTTTCGACCAAGGATCTAATGGGGTACCATATTCTCTAGACCTATCTACCCAAACGCTTGATGAGCGTTGATTTGGGTTTGCCTCCCATGCCCGAAACATTGATTGCTACAATATTTCTATAGGGCTTGGGGGCAAAACCATTGCATGATCCATGTCGACATCATCTTTTGCAACCTTCGTAGAAGATACCATGTTGCAGGCTCTTATGAATGCTACTTCTCCTACATAGAATGGAGGTGGAAGTGCGAAAGTTCCCATTAATGTGGGATCTTTCAGTAGGCCTACTCCGATGTCTTGCAACGAATGATTGCTTCCATGGATCATGGGAATGCTTCCTGTAACTTGTGAACCATTAGGGAGGAAGTTCTGTTGGTCGACGACCGTAATCCCTCCTTCAAATGGGAATGCGATCTTCCTAAAATAAGTCGACACAACAGCTGCCATGGCATAGATCCATGGTCTACCCAGTAGGATGTTGTAGTCAAGATTCCCATCAATGACTTCGACCTCTATTTCTACTGTTTTTCCTCCCAGTTCAATCTTCAAGTTATTAAGGATACCGTACAGGGTATAAGTCCTTCCGTCGAAATCTTTTAATGTTGTCGAAGATCGTGACAAGGTTGGAGATCCTAAAGTTTTCCAGCAACTCATCGACATAATGCATGTAGATGCTCCCTCATCAATAATTGTTCTGTGAACAGTTTTGTTGAGGGCTTTCACTTGTATAAGGAAAGCTAGTTGAGTTGGTAACCGAGGATCGTATCCTTTGTGATCAAAGGATACAAGATTGGAATTCTTAGGGTCGACCCCACCAATAGCCGATAGCAACGCCTGCCTTTGGGATGGGCAATTTTGTAATACTTCAAGAGTCAACATAGCGGATGGCGATTGGGCCAAATATTCCACTATGTTATAATGCTGCGCCGCTCTGGTGCGAGGATTAAATGTTGACTTGTGTACTACTCCCTTAGGTGGTTTTATTGTTAATTCAGGAATGATGGGCGGTACAACTTCTGTCGAAGTTGTTGTCGAACTACTTGGTTGATCTTTACCTTTGTCGTTCGACGGCTGCGAATTCCCATAATCTTTGTTCCTTGTCGAAATCAAAGCATCATTCTGTTGTTTTGAAACCGACAACATAAGCACTTGTGACGGGGAAGCATTTCCACTATCAACCAGATTTTGACCTGGGTTGGGAAATGGATCAGTTAATACAGCTGAGGTTTGGGAACTTTTAAAGAACCTCTTCAACTCAGCTTTGAATGGACAATTCTTTGTATAATGATCCTCTTCATCACATATTTGACATGGATAAATTGGTTTCCCTTTCCCAGGAGGGTTTGAAGAATCTTTTCCGGGGGATGATTCTCCCTGTTTTTTCTTCTTCCCTTTGTTTTGGTTCTTCTTGCTTCCTGGTTGATTGGTTTCTTTGCCTTTATCTGCTGATACGGCATTTACTTCCGAAGCAAGAATTTCTTCTTTTGCATTTTGATCCGAATTCTTACGGGCTTTCTTAGATGAAGCCTTTGTCGATTTCGTGTTTGCTGTGCCAATCACGCCATCACCGGCATGAGAGTCACTATTGGATTTTGGAGCAGGAGGAATTGAAAATTCCGGTCTAGGGGCGTCAGGTATTTTGTCGTAGATCGTGCCAGACTGAGTATAAACTAAGTCTAGATATTGTGCACGAGCAATAACTTGCTCCTCTGTTACGACTCCCCCTTTCGCCACATCTTCCGTTATAGCAGGAAGTAACGACTTTATAAACCATTCAGCTAACAGCTGATCGGGAACGTATGTTTTCACCATCCTACGATGACGACGCCACTCATGTATATGATCAGATATATGAGTGGCAGTTGTCTGCTTGAAGTTGGTTAATATTTCTGTTCCCGTTTCATACCTTATTGGTAATTGAAAATGGGTTAAGAAAGTCGTGGCTAGGGAACTAAAATTGTCGAACGAGGCTCTAGGTAATTCAATATACCATTTAGCCGCTGGACTTGTCAATGTCCTCTGAAAAAGGCAAAGCCTTATCGAATCATCATTTAGGGTGTTTGATGAACACCACAGATGAAAATTCATCACGTGATTCGATGGGTCTTCACCTGGATTTCCGTTGAATTTAGGAATGTCAGATGGAAGTTTGTGAGGAATCGCTGGCCACCAAGGGGCGTAAGCAATCGGATCGTTGGTTAACCGGTGTAAATCTGGTAACTCTAAAGTTGCCACAAATGGTAACTGTTGATTCAGGTTAGGTGAAGCATAACCAGGGTACGATGGAATTGCTTGAGCAGTGGGTCTTTGCATACCAGCATAATGTAATTGATGTTGGTATGACTGATACGGTTGGTGGACTTGACCACTGTAAAGCGGTTGGTTTTGACCGTTTTGAATATACGGTTGTCCACTGTTCGCAAAGATCTGCTGCTTAGAACCTTGGTACACTTGCTGGAATTGTGGTTGTTGGTATTGCACTAGCCATGGTTGTGAAGCCATGTTCTGTTGCGCTATGCTAACCGTTGGACCAAGGTGTGGGGTAATTGTACCCATTTGGACCTGTGTCGCCCCACCAGTTGGCGATTGTGGTTGTGACCCATGGTCAAGGGGCTGTTGCATTACAACCTGAGAAATCTGAGGTTGACATGCAACAGGCATCGCTTGAACTTGTGACACTGTTACAATAGCCGGTGTGGTTGGGATGTTCGTCATAGGTACACACTGTTGCATAGAATATACAACCCTTGGTTGTTGAGGTAGCATCGGTACCCAACCACTTGATGTAATTCCAGTATAACCTGAATATTGTTGAGAACTGCCGTATGGATATCCTCCCGGAGGAGGTAATGAAAGGGCATACTGCCCCCCGTACGGTAGCAATCCAGAACTCAAAGGGATTGTTTGCCCTTGGGGACTGGATGGCCCAAATTGACCTCCATAAGGATCAATCTGTCGAGTCTCAACATAAGGGTTGCCGGATATTATTCCGGATGAACAAACTGGAACAGGCCACACTGTCGAAATAGTCCCTTGGTGGACTCCTTCTAGCGGTTGCGAGCTAGTCGGGACAGATGGTATGCCGGTAAACATTGTCGGAGTGACGGCAGGGCTTCTGCTGTCACTGTGTCGTTTGACACCGTCCTAGACGTTGACGGTTGTTCAGACATTTTGAGTCTATCCAATAGATTGCCTAGCGATTCTACAGGAACCTCCACTTGTGGTGGATTAACTTCTGATGAAGGAAATAGAGTGACCCCGACTCCAAAATGGGTTGGAGTACTTTCTTGCAGATCCTCTGCAATTTCCTCTATCGCAATCAAACCAGGTGGAAGAGGAAGACCGTCAGGTCCGTAAAATATTTCTGGTGCCGAAGAAGGGGTTGTTTCGACAGCGACAGTTGTTTGAGGAACAAAACTCTCTGGACCGGTTACAGATGGAACTGGTTCAGTTACACAAGTGTTTGCCCCCAGACCAGGATCAGTGTTACTGTCCCGCCGTGGCTGTTGAACTTCTTCTATAGAGGCAGGGTTTCCAGAAATGTTTGGAGTAACCGGAGTCTCAGATGTTGTCGGAATACTTGTTCTAACTTTGATAGGAGATTTCGAACCGGTTAAACGAGTTCGCTTTGTCCGTACTGTTTTCGATTCCGGAGACAAAGACGGTTGAGTCGTAAGCCTCCGCGAACGACGGGGTTTCAATTGACTTTCTTCCACGATTGCGGATTACTCGATCAACCAAAATACAAAAAGGGAAATTGGTGTTTCCGAATTGAATGAATTTTATTAGACGCTTTAGACACAACTTGCTTTTTCACTTTTAAAGAGTCGAGAAAAAGCTAAAGATGACTCTAGTCTCCTTTGATGTTTTAACGAGCCCGAAGTGACAAATGCTCGGATGGACTTTTTCTGTTATAGAGTCTGAAAAAGGCCAAAAGAAACTGCTCTGGAGATCTAGGCAGAGGGTGTGCCAAACTTTTCGCAAAACCACAGAATACTTTTTACGGTACGGGTGGTCGATCTTCGTGAATGCTGTGTTCACTGCATTGCGATCAGTAGGGCGGCCGACACGGCTTCCTAAGGATAAAAGATATATGCCTATAGGGGTCTCCCAATATATACGCGACGGTACGTGGGAGCACAAATCCGTATTAGCGCTACCGCCTCTCAGGAGGAATCACCCACCTTCTTCGAGATCGACAGTCACTATGTTTAACGACGCCGGAACACGTCTCTAGCCTAGACCTCTATGTTGTGCGTTATGTTACAAAGCGTTGTTAGGTTCATTCAGTTTATTTTAGGTTGATCTTTTTAAAGTTTGCCTTTCAAGGTTCACCACGAGATGTATGATACAAATTCCTAAATGCAGTCTAAGATGATAAGCAAGCTTTATTATCTTTCAACTTTGAAAATCCTAGCTACTAAGGGAAAAGAATAACACTATCTCTTCTCAAAGAGCAATCAGCACACTCTAATGCACTTTCCCTAAATCCAACATGCAAACTTATCAAATGCAAAATGCACAATGCAGGTGTTTGTTTTCCACTTTCTTAGTATAAATGCCTACAAAGAAAGCTTTTTGCACAAATTTGAATTTGCTTTTAAAATGATCAATATAAACAAGTTCACTTTCTTCGAAATCAACAAGGGTAGAAGAGATTACAATCACTTTGCGATTTTCGAAATAAAGACTTGTTTTGACACTTAAAAGACACAAATTCAAACCAATAAGCAAAAGTAAATCTATAATCAATCTGCAATCAGCCAATGAACTCTCTTCTAAGATCACAATCAAATCTGAATCAAAGGCTACAGGATGACTACTTTACTCATGCAAAGGAAGACTGTCAATGACGCCACAAACACATAAAAACATTCACAATCTTTTTGTACAAAAATGAGGCGGAATCAAGCAAAGAAAAGCTTATCAGACTGGTACCTATGCTGGTCAAAGGCTGCAAAAACAGAGATCAAAACAGGGCAACAAAGGACAAAGAACCCCAACTACACAAGGCCACACTGGTTCAGCACAGGTCTAACACTGTCAGTTTTACATTCAGTGCAGGTAGCCCCTTCGGGACCTGCGTTGAAATGCAGACTGCCTTCACAGTGTCTGCGCTGAAAGGGAAAACTTTCGTTTCCCTTGGTTTCTGGGTCACAAAATGCTCAAAAATCAACTGTTTCAGGCCAAATCAGAAACACAAGCAAGGTATAAACAGAGGGATACTTTGATAGGGTACTAAATACTATCACAAGGATCATCAAATCATTTGTGGATCTAGTTTAGATCATAGACAAGTCCAACAACTGGATCAAAGCAGCAACTTTCTACTTTGCATCCGGGAAAGATGCAGTTCAAAGTTGCTGTCAAGTCTATGAAGTAAACAAATGACGGAAACACAAATGAAATGAATAAACAAGTTCTTCCCCAGTGGAGTCGCCAATTTGTTGTGGGGAAAAATGCCTATTTAGGACGATCCTATCCACCTAAGGTGTGACAGTACCTTAGCAACAAACGAATACAGCTATTATGATTTCTTCCTTTATGAAATGTGAAAGAGGGGAGATTGGCAGACTTACCGTTGTCTTCCGGTTGTCCCTCGATCTAGATCCTCTTCCCCTTTGTGTGTCTACAACTACTCGCCTCCTCGCTTGCTCAAGAGAACAACTACTTGAATCCCACGAGGTTACAAGAGAACAGCTACCTGTGACAAGAGAACAGCTACTTGCGACAAGAGAAGAACACAATATAAAGGCAAATGTACATATTCATAAATGATTCAGGATTAGAAGTAAATCAAATACACTAATGTAATCATACAAAGTACACCAGCATATAGGAAAGAATCAAGATAGCTTTATTGAAAGTAACAGGGTTCAGGAAGAGATACAACCCATGGGGCTCCAATCCAGCATCTCCTTCCCAGCAGAATGGAATTCCCTCTTCAGCTCCCTTCAAAGCATAAACACCCAATGTATCCAGCCACAAACCAACAACAATTCTTTACATTCACAAAATTCCAGCCCCTAGATCCCATGGAGGAGAGATCTATATATAGTTATTTGGAGAGAGGATGAGTCAGCTTGAGATCTGACTAGTGTCCTCTCCCTCTATCAGTTCTTGATTCCACTTGGAGGTTCTTGCTTCCACTTGGAGATTTAGAACCTCTTACTCATCACCAGTTGAATTCCCTGATACAAGTGTCATTTTGGAAGCTTCCTGGGCATTGACACCTTGAGAAATGAGCCTGCCACTTGTCCAGTTACGCTCAGCGCAGGTAGCCTTTGTTGCAGTTGACATTCAACGCAGGTAGACAGTGGAGCAGTTGACATGATCCAGAATTGGCTTGTTTTTGAGTGTTTTCAGGTGGAGAACTTCTGTGAATTGCTGTGGTTATTTGGCCTTGTTCCTCTAGGGGTAGGAACAACATGTTTAGGGACTTTGGATCCCTTGATTATCGACATTTCATGCTCAATGATGCAAGGTACAAAAATGTCTATAACAAGTGGGCAGAGGGATCACAGGCAACCATACCTCCAAGTGCGAGGTGGGGCAATTTGAAGTGATATCCCAAGAGGGATGAAATTTGGCAGGGTCCATTGAGAGGTTTTATCTCATGGATCATACCTTGCTACGAGAGACCAAAGTACATAGTAGAGGGAGGAATCAATGGGATTGATGCAGTTAGAGATCAAAGTGACAGAAGCTAGAGCAGTCAGATACTGAAGAAGCATAGCGAAGGCTTAACAACAATGCAGAAAGGCAGGGTCAATAGAAGCGCATATTTTTCAATCGACAGAGGCAATAGTAGTTAGAGAATTTGATGATAGAGGCATCATTCTAATTTAGGTTGGATGTTTTTTGTTTCTGGACTTGTTGGAGTAAAAACACTAGAGAGAAGTGTTGCATGCAAAACATTCCAAAGGTTCAGGATCGAGATTGAGTTGAATTAATTTCTTGTTGAGAGGGAGTGTTGAAAATGGCAATAATAAATGATAAAAATAGAATCTAGAAATTCTAGTTTAATTTGTCCTTGAATTAAACTGAGAATTAAAATCGAATTCTATTCTCATAGCAAATTGTAATAGTTAACTAGAGTGTGTTGACTTAGTTAACTTAGGAATTTCGAGTTGGAAGTCTTTTTGAAGTCATGTATATCTTCTCCCTATATTATAGGGGTCCAAGATGAATTAAGTATGAGTTGTAATTAGTTAACTCAGTTTATTGAGTTAAGTCTAGTTAAAGTAGTTCCAAATTGTTTGAGGAACTAATAGTGAGTTAACAGTCAGTTGATGCATTAGTGCAGTCAAATAGTGTTACTCTAGTTAACTAAATATTCCCTCATCAGAAACTCATGCATGTTGATTTTGAAAAAGACCCAGTTGAGACTAAAGTACATGGATAGTGTACTATTTGTTTTAGATTTTTCCTGAGTTGCACTAATAGTGCATGCATTCAGGAATTGAACCTTAAGGGATTGTACAATTTTTAGAGGCTTTATTTCCCATTAAATATGGGTTAATTCTCTCAAGAATTGTGCAAAGAATTAGATGCTTGGAGGCTTGGAAATTTGGCTAAGTATTTCTTTGTGCCCCTGGTCAAATAATTTGGATAGGAAATACTTGTGCAAGTTAAGCTCAAGGTTGAGCAGAGCATATTGTAATCATCCAAATTCATTAACCAAGGGCGCAAGGAAATAGGGACTTGGAGAGCTGGAGAATTAGCTAAGTGTTGGCCAAGAGTTTTCTTGTGAGTTGGAAATTGATTATACTGAGTGCTGGGATTGTTCTTGTGAGGACAAGGATTGTATTATCGTCTTGAATTTTTTATAAATGCAATACATATAGTGGGGTTTTGAGCTGTGGATTTCCCCAAATATTTATTGTATTATGTGCCATTGATGTTCTTCCTCTTGTCGATTATTGTTTTGCCTGATATTTATGGGCTTCCACTGTAAAGAGTAGAAGTAGATTCTTGTCTCTTGTTTTAGTATATTACATGATCTTGTGAATCTACAGGATTTTCTACATGGTATCAGAGCTAAGAATAATATACTAGAGGAGATTTCGAAGTTTTGAGTTTTGGGCCACGAGTTTGCATAGAAGATTTGTATTTTTTTGTGAAATAAATTCATAAACAAATAGCAGATCTGGATTCTTTGAGAAAAAATACCCAAATTAAAAAACAAAATCGGCTGAATTGGAGTTCAGATGAGGGAGATATCGCTGATTTAAAATCTGCTCTTTTTCCAGAAAATTTCATGACAGCGGGACAAATGAAACAAATTGGTGTGCTAGGCAAGAACTTTTTTGCACTTGAGGTACAAGATTCATGCAAAGCCTTGAGGAGCAAGGAAAATTTTATAGACTTGGTGGTTGAGAGGGAGAATAACTTACCTGTCAACATGTAGCCCTAGAAGAAGCCTGAAAAGTAACTCTAGGAAATTGTGGAGCAACCACAACTAGAGAAGTTGAGAGGAGACCTAGTGGAGAGATCCACTCAAGTAGAAAAGAAGTAGTCTCAGACGCAGTCTCATACAATTGTGGAGCAACCACAATTGGAAAAGTTGAGAGGAGATCAAGTGGAGGTATCTAGTTATGCAGAGACCTCCAGTAGGGGGAAATTTCAAGCCAAATGGGTAGAGGGATCACATGCAACCATACCTCCAGGTGTGAGGTGGGGCAATTTGAAGTGATATCCCAAGAGGGATGAAATTTGGCAGGGTCCATTGAGCGGTTTTATCTCATGGATCGTACCTTGCTACGAGAGCCCAAAGTACATAGTAGAGGGAGGAATCAAAGGGTTTGATGCAATCAGAGATCAAAGTGATAGAGGCTAGAGAAGTTAAATACTGAAGAATGTAGAGAGGGTTTAAAACTAGTGCAAAAAGGTAGAGTCAACAGAAGCGTAGGGTTTTTAGTTGACAGAGGCAATAATAGTTAGAAACTTTGATGATAGAGGCATCATTCTGATTTACGTTGGATGTTTTTCTGTTTCTGTAGTTGCTGGAGCTACAACACTCGAGAGAAGTGTTGCATGCAGAACATTCCAAAGGTTCAGGACCGAGAACAAGTTTAATTCCTTTATTGTTGAGAGGGAGTGTTGAAAATAGCACCAAGAAATGTCTAAAATATAATCCAGAAATTCCAATCTAATTTGTCCTTGAATTAAATTGTAATTCTTTTCTCATAGAAACTTGTAAATATTTAATTTAGTTTAATTAACTTAGGAATTTCGAGTTGGAAGTCTTTCTGAAGTCATGCATTTGTTCTCCCTATATTATAGGGGTCTGGGATGAGTTAAGTATGAGTGGTAATTAGTGAACTCAGTTTATTGAGTTAAGTTTAGTTAAATTAGTTCCAAACTATTTGAGGAACTAATAGTGAGTTAACAGTCAGTTGATGCATTAATGCACTCAACTAGTGCTACTCTAGTTAACTAAATATTCCTTCATCAGAAAAGCATGCATGCCAATTTTGAGAAAGACCTAATTGAGACTAGAGTGCAGGGAGAATGTACTATTTGTTTTATATTCTTCTGAGTTGCACTGATAGTGCATGCATTCAGGAATTGAGGAATTTCCCTTTAAATATGGGCTAATTCTCTCAAGAATTGTGCACAAAATTAGAAGCTTAGAGGCCTGGAAATTTGGCTAAGTATTGGCCAGAGGAAGTCATCAGGTAGAGGATAGGAAATGCTTGTGCAGGTTAAGCTCAAGGTTGAGTAGAGCATATTGTATTCATCCAAATTATTTGACCAAGGGTGCAAGGAAATAGGGAATTGGAGAGCTGCAAAATTGGCTAAGTGTTAGCAAAGAGTTTGCTTGTGAGTTAGAGAATGATTATACTGAGTGCTGGGTTTGTTCTTGTGAGAACAATCAATGTATTTTCATCTTGGATTTTTTATTAATGCAATACATATAGTGGGCTTTTGAGATGTGACTTTCCTCGGATATTTATTGTGTTATGTGCCATTGATGTTCTCCCTCTTGTTGATTATTGTGTTTCTCAATATTTATGGGCTTCCTCTATAAAGAGTAGAAGTATATTGTTGTATCTTATTTTAGTAGATTACATGAGCTTGTGAATCTACAAGATTTTTTGCAATTCATACTGAAGTTTTGCGTTATAGTCAGATAATTAGTTTTATGGAATTTAATGTTTGTTATTGAAGTAGTTAAGCAGATCCATGATTTTTGCAGAGTGGCTCATTTATATTTAAATAGACTGATAAATTAATTGATAGAGGATTGATTTGATTCCTTAGGAATAAATTAGCACCCAACATTTTGGCGCCATTTCCGGGGAGGTTGTCAAAGGATCAATAGATCGTATCTTTGAAGGGTTAGGTAGTGAAGACAGGGGGTAATAACCTACATATGAATCAAGTAAAGAGCTTGTGCAAGTGCCCACATTTGGTTGATACATTTGAATTATGTAGGTGTGTATGACTAAGATGAAGAATAGGAACCAGGTAGTGATAGAACATAAACCTCTACCAAAAAACACAAAAACCCAGGGTCCAGTGAGCCTTGGGAGATCGACATTCATAGATGAAATCATTAAAAGATATGAATCTCAAGCATTAGTAGATCCCCGAACAACATCTAGGAAGGGCTCTACTATTACCCCTCAAGTAGCAGAATCATCAATTGTAGCTCACATTGAGATTCATAGCCAGACAGAAGGATTGGAACAAAGCTTTCAAGATACACCTATCAAGTATCACAGTCCTCCTGATGAGGGGAATTCTTGCAAATTGAAAGAAGGGGAGGGAGAAATGAGTGGAATATAATCTAGAAGTATTGAGATAGGCTTGCACGTTCCAGAACTTGGACCCCTTATGACTCTAGTCGAAGAAGAGATATCTGAAGTCCATGATCTAGGTAGTGCACTAAGCCCCCCTTGAGGGTTGAACTCAGTAAATCTCCCTGCTTAGATAATACCTCGTGATTACGAAATCCCTGAGAACTATTTTCAAATTTTTTAGCAAATGGAAAATTAGGTTCCCCCAAACCAAGGACCTCCAACTTAGACCTCGACCATAGAATATCCTATAGTTGATTGATTGGCTCATGCTCCTATGAAATCCATCCCATTACAAAGTATTCCAACCTTTCATGGGATGAATTCAAAGGACCTTGATGCATTTTTATTCGAATTCGATGTTCTATGTAGAGGTTATGATTATACAACTAATCCCCAGAAACTGAAGTTGTTTCCTTCCACTTTGAAACGAGCAACTCATGGGATTAGGGGGAGGAACTATAGATTCTTGGGATGTAATGAAAAGTGATTTTCTTACCAAATATCAGGATTATTATCTATCTAGGGATTTAAAAGATGAAATCTTTAAAATGACTGCAAAAGATAGTAAAACCTTAGAAGAATACATTGAGATATTTCAGTACAACCTATAGAGATCGCCTTACACTACTTTACTAAAGGAAGTGTTGAAAACTACTTTAATTAAAGGCATGAAAGATGAATGGATAGAGACACTTAATTTGATGCGTCAAGGAGACATTTCCTAGGAAGAATATGATAATATTGTCAAACTGTGTATCAGGTGTTCACGAGGAACTACGCGGACCAGATCTGGAATCAAATATTCTCTCACTCGAACCAGTAAAACTCCAGGTGGAGGTGTAACTTGAGCAAAAATCAATAATATTTTAGAAGATTTTAAAAATGATATTTTGGGCACATTGGCTACATAGTTGGACTTTTTTCATGCCATGCAAAAAAAAGCTGAAGCAGAACAAGCCTTAGCCATATTCTATCCACGTTGTCAGAAGAAACACAGCCAGAGAGAATGTTCACTGGATACGATTGAAACATGCACTATTTGCACTAAAGAAAATTCAACATACTGATGTCCATCACTCTGGGATTGAAGGTTGTGCTCAAAGAAGCATAGGAAGATGCAGAACCAACATATCTCATGGCACAATGATGAAAATGGTAGGGTCATCCCTCAGGTATGATGCAAGATCCATCTTTGTTTTATTCGGGACAATATGTTCAACAACAAATTCCTAGATCTACATGGTAGGGACAACCATCCTTTAACTCCACTTGGAAATCCCAACCTTATCCCACACAACCTTGGCCAAATCAACCACTTGTTGGGTCTATATGGCCTAATCAAAAATATTCCACTCCATCATGGAAAAATGTAGCCAACAATCCCTATCCTTCACAATGGAATAATCCATCCATGAAAAACTCAATGTGGCCTCAAAATTGCTAGCGCCAAACAAGACTAATTAACCCACCTGTTGGGACTCTTCCCCAGTCTCAGCCATCATTAAAAGATCCATTTCAATTACCCTTGAATCCCCAACCCCCAATACAACCAAAATTACCAACTCATTCGAATCCTAATGCCAATAACAAACCTGTTCAATATGTACAAATTGTCGAAAATTTGGATTTTGAAGTAAATCCTCTAGAATACAATGAACTACAAATGAGATTTGGATGAGTTTTCTTCCTTGAGAATGATAAATATAATCGGGAACCAGAAGACAATGAAACACAGATAGAAGAGAAACCTATAGTAAAACCTCCAAGTGTAATTATTGCTGAAACAAAACTAGCTGATGTTGTTATCAATCAACAGAGCTTTGATAAAAGCACAATTGCTTCTCCTCCATTCCCCGAAAGACTTAGAATAATTAAATCGACCATCTACCTTGATTTTGGTCTTATTGGGGAATTAAAAATTTTATGTATGAGAATATCGCTCCTTCAGGCTATATGAGACATTCCAATCTATACCAAATCAATGAAATAATTATGCAGTAAAAATCCTGGAAAGAAATCTAAAGACCCACCAAAAGTTGAAGTTGTAGGACCATTATCTGATCTCATTGTAGGAATAAAGGTACTTGTCAAGTATGATGACCTGGGAAATCCAGTAGTAACTATCCAAATTCAAGGTTGCACCTTTCCAAATACCCTAGTAGATTTAGGAGCAGCCATCAATATTTTAACTCATGAAACCTACAATATTTTGGGCATTACAACTTTAAAGCCAACTTCAACCTTATTGGAATTAGCTGATAGACCGATAGTCAAAACTGAGGGTACTATGGAAGATATTATTGTCTATGTGGACTCCTAGGAATACCTGGTATATTTTTTGGTCATTAGTCTAAGAAATAGACTAGATGAGCACCATTTGATATTATGGAGGCCATGGTTGGCAACAATAGGCGCATATATAGGATCTAGATAGGAAATATGATTATTGCCAAAGGAAACACCAACAAAAATCTCATCCTATACCCACCTGCCAAACCCAACCCGACTATTGAAAGTTATCGACTATGCCTACCCAGATACCAAGAAGAAAAATTGATCTCCCCTCTCACATTAGACGAAGCCCTTGAACTAAAAAACAAAAAAAAAACGATGTAATTAACAATTTTATTATCACATTGTCTACCATAGGAAATTAAACATGTCAAATGTTTAAAGCCATACTTGATAATGAGGCTGAGGGAGACCCATTAGAAATTCCAAACAATGATCATATACCCACAGTTGTCATTCATAATAGCATACGAATTGAAATTGAACTAGGTAAAACTATCAACATTAATGCCAATCTAGACAACCAACAACGAGAAAAATTAATCTAGATTCTTCGCAGATATAAGTAGGTCTTTTTCCTGGGAATATTCGGAAATGAAAGGCATTGACCCACAATTATGTACTCATAAATTTTTTATAAAGAAGGATTATCGTGATGTTCGGTAACCCTCGAGAAGGCTAAATCCACATCTCAGGGATAGGTCAAATAGGAATTACATAAACTGTTGCATGATAATTTTATATACCCTATTTCAGAAAACCAATTGGTTTCTCCCTTAATCATCATACCAAAGAAGAATGGAAAATGGAGGATCTATGTAGACTATAGAGAACTCAATAAGGCCACTCAAAAATACCATTTCCCCCTCCCATTTGTAAACCAAGTCCTTGACACTTTTGCTGGGAAGAAGTTTTTCTCCTTCCTAGATGGGTTTAGCGGGTATAATCAAATCCAGATCACCCCAGAAGATCAAGACAAGACCACATTTACCTGCCCTTGGGGAACATTTGCATATAGAGTTTTCCCTTTTGGGCTGTGTAATTCCCCAGCCACCTTTCAAAGAGTGATCTTGAGTATTTTATTCGATCTAATTAATCAAGGACTGAAACTGTACATGGACGAATTCACCCCATATGGTGATGCTTTCAACCAAGCTTTGAAGAATCTAGAAAAAGTGCTTGAAAGATGTATTGCTACTAGATTATGTCTCAGCCATGGAAAATTCCATATGATGATGACTGAAGGTGTAGTTTTGGGACATTATATCTCTATAGCAGGTATTCAAGTAGATCCAGTGAATATCGAGACAATTCTTAATCTGCCCATACCCCATACACCAACAGAGGTACGTGGTTTTATTGGGTATGCCGGATATTATTGATTATTTATATAACATTTCTAAAAAATAACTACACCATTGTATGCTTTAACAAGTAATGTCAAGTTTCACTGGACTGACAAATGTGATGTTGCCTTTGCAGATCTTAAAAAAATTGGTCTCAACAGCTACAATATTAAGAGGGCTGAATTGGGATTTTCCCTTCCATATTTCATCAGATGCATCAAATACAATGATAGGTGTTGTTCTTGGATAGGAAGAAGACAAGAAACCATAAGCCATTTACTATATTAGAAAAAACATTACACGAGCCAAATTAAACTACATAGTCACAAAGAAAGAATTTTCAGTTGTTGTATACGATATTAATAATTTTTGTCATTATATAACAGGATACCAAATTTTTCTATACACTAATCATTTTGCTATTCAATATTTAGCTAATAAACCAATTACTAATGGCAGGGTGACTCAATGGATATTTTTACTGCAGGAGTTCGATATCACCATAAAAGATCACCTAGGGAAAGAGAATCTCGTCACAAATTTATTGTCTCATCTACCTAAGATAATTGACCCATCACCAGTCGATGATAAATTCCCAAATGAATATCTATTTGCCGTCATAATTCAGACACCTTGGTATGCATATGTGGCAAATTTTCTGGTAGAAGGAAAATTGTCAGCACATTTATCACCACAAGAAAGGAAATTGATTGTTCAACGCAGTGCTCGATTTTCCTAGATATATCAGTATCTCTTCCATATAGGCTCCAATTTTCAAATCCCTATATGCATTAGGGAAGATGAAATTTATGAAATTTTGAAGGCTTCCCATGATGAACCCTGCGATGGGAATTTTTCTGATCGTTAAACTAGACACAAGGTACTTCAGACGGGCTATTACTGGCCCATGATATTCAAGGATGCCAATAAATATGTCCATGCCTACGATAGTTGCCAAAGAATGGGTTGGCCAAGCCAAGCTGATGAAATGACCCTGCAACCACAACTAGTAATAGAGCCCTTTGAAATATGAGTGTTAGACTTTGTGGGTCCATTCAATCTACCATCGAACCAAAAAATGTACATTTTAGTTTGCACCAACTATGTAACTACATGGGTGGAAATAGTAGCCCTTCCAAAAGCTACAAAAGAAGCAGCTATCAACTTCTTATTCGAACTATTTGTACAATATGGTTTACCAAGAGAAGTAATAATAGATGGAGGATCCTAATTTATAGCTCATAAGATCACTGCCACCCTTCAGAATTATCATATCAAACATAGAGTTACATCTCCATACCACCCCCAAGCAAACAGGTAGGTGGAAAGCACTAATAAAGTTCTGGAGGTGATTTTAACAAAAACAATATCTGCGAAATCGTTGGAATTGGGAAACTAAACTTCTAGAAGCCCTATGGGCTTACCGAATGACATGGTGTAACATTATTAGTGACTCCCCATATCAGATTGTTTTTGGCAAAGAACCCATTTTCTTGACTGAATTTGAAATAAAAAATCTTAAAACTGCAAAAGAAGTTAGGTTGGACTTCACAAAAGTGCAAAAGCAACGATTGCAGCAACTTAATGAGCTAGATGAGACAAACCTATTGGCTCTGCAACATACAACTTTTATCCAACAATAGAGGGCCTTCATGACATGATCGCTTCATTAAAAATAAATTGTTTCCAAAAGGTGACTGGGCATTGTTGTATGACTCGGGATTTAAGGATTTTCCAGGAAAACTTCAAACAAGATGGCTTGGACCTTATGAAATTGCTGAAGTTCATAATAATGACACAGTGAACCTAACCACCATTGATGGGCCTAGATCCTATTTTCTTACAAATGGACACCTACTACATCTTTATCACCAATTGCTTACAAAGGAGTCTTTCTACCATGAGATAAGTAATGATTCTAATTTTCAGATTTAGTCGACTGGGGAGGTAACCCGGCTGTTACATCTTGTTGAATTTTTTTTTTTTCCATATTGTACATATTTTATATACTTTTGTGTAAAACTTTCTTAGCATTTTTTTTATACTTTTTGAATGATAATAGAACTAAGGGAGAAGAGATTGATGATTTTAGTATAACTTGCTAATTCTGTCATAATCAGTGTTCCTTTTGGTTACAACTGTTATTTTCTTTTGGACACCTTGTTGTTCCATTATGGACACAATTACTACCTTATTTACCATAGCCGTTTTCTCCTTGGTCGTAGATATTGTTTCCTTGCAACTCATCTCATTGTTCCTTTAATCATGATTGATGTTGCCTTTATCGCAACTGTTGTTTCCTTGCAGCTCAACTCATTATTATTTTAATCACGCTTGTTGTTGTCTTTATCATAGTTGTTGTTCCCTTGCAACACAGATCATTGTGCCTTTAATCACCGTTGTCGTTTCCTTCATCACAACTATTGTTTCCTCACAGCAAATCTTGGTGTTTCCTTAATCACGGTTGTTCTTTCCTTTGTTATAGTTGTTATTCCTTTTGTCACGGCTATCATTCCCTTGGTAATGACTCATGTTTCATTTTTGCACAACTTACTGCCATAACCATGTTGTTTCCTTTTATAACAATCATTGTTTTATCACAGTTGTTGTTTCCCTTTTTCACAGCCACTATTACCTTTCGTACCAGCTACCGTTCCCTTTGGGAATGACTATTGTTCCCTTGGATACAGCGATTGTTCCCTTGTAACTATGCAATTATCTCTATGATTTCGAAGTATTATTTTACTGTCATGGGATAAATACTATATTACTCCAAAAATTATCTTGCGAAGAGAATCTTATCTAATTTAACAAACCTTATCAAAATCTAATTTTTAGCCAACCCGATATCACAAGCAACATAATTTGTTCATAACATATTATTTTTATTACCACCAAAGTAATTTTTTTCTCCATATGGATTGGTGATCTCCTTCAAACATAAAACTTGTGGGGAAGCAATTCACAACTTAAAATGAAAAAATTATCATACTTCTTATGCCATCCCTAACTCTTAATGAGTTTATGAGCCACCCTATTTTGCCAATTGTTCATGATATTAGAAAAACAAATACATGAAAAAAAATAAATTAAGGGCATACTTTCTGTCACAAGAATAGGAGGTCTTATCATGAGTCGGCCTACCATGATCATCAGACTTAACACAATGAAATTACCATTTTGGTCACCAAGCCAGGGTAATGGCCACTGGCATTTTAGTTAGAGGACAAGATGTCTCATCACGAGCTGACTTGTTCACTATGTTAAATGTCCAGTGAATGGCATTGTTAATACATGGTCACCACACTAGAACAATGGTATTTAGAGAAAACAAAAAAATTATGAATTTTTAGTTAATGGGACACTGACATATCAAAAAGGGTTAAAAGGAAACCTTGTTGAGGCTATGGACACCTACTGGCAACAGAGGCTCTTCCTGTGGTATTGAAGTCTAATTGGGATCACTATATATATACTTTGTGACTTTGACTTCCTTACTTCATAAATAACCAAGGAATCGCCAAACCCAACTTGGAAATCTCTTACCATAACTACAATGGTAATTTAAGATATTTATGAATAAAACTTTTTCTCTAACATATCAGGAAAGCATATATTATTATTTTTATAAAGTAACATTCTTAAATCTACTATAATCTCTTCAATAGGTAATCTTTTGGCACAGATTGTCGTTTACCCATAATCTTTATACTTTGAATGTCACAAAGATACGCATGCGTCACCTTATCCTGCCATTTAATACACCTTAAAACTATGCCACGTTAACTTGCTTGATTGGTCCATTTCCCATCAATAAATGCATTGATAGGCTGCTAATTTGCCAAATAATCAATGGTCATAGTCAACCTTTCTTGTCATAGGGGGAAGTAATTACTCACATTCATGGTATGATGTTGGAACGCTTAATCACGATCACTAATCATTATAATGATTGTGTGCATATGTTACAACGAGAATTACAAACTTGCATATTGTCATTTTTCTGCAAATTGTTGGCTTAAGCTTTGCTTACAACCTCTGACCATTTCTCTTGAGAAATAGTAAGCATGTGTAACAGATTAATTTGGAGTGAGCCAACTCAACTCACAGTTTCTGAGTAGGAACAAAGAATCTTAGAACAGGTAGGATGGAATGAGTACTTCTCTTGGCTACAAGGATCCGATGATGCAATCACTATGGAATTCTCACAGATGCTGCACAATGGAATAACAACATTTAAGGGTAGACAAATACTAGTAAATGAGACAGTTCTAGCGGAAGTCACATGCCTCTCCATTGAAGGAGAAAAGTGGTTAGATAGGCATATGAGGCTGCATGGTGCCATGTTGATGTTCATAGACCCTAGTGAAGAATTGGTTCATAAAGGAAAATAATATCACCTGATGTCCTTTTCGGAACCTTGGCAAGAGCTAGTAGAGATAGTACAAGGATACATTACCTGTGACAGCTGGTATGACGTGGTATGGACATGACAAATTTGAAGTTGTTGATTGCATTAAGGCAGAAGGTAACTATAATCTTTCCTTTATTTTTTAATTCTCTTCTACATGAAATAGCCAGAAGAATTGGTAAAGCCAAGGACCCAAATTCTGTAGCTAGTCATCATTGTCTTATTAATCTAATAGCTATTAAGGAACTAAATCAAGCACAGATAAATTGGTAAAATTTTGTTGGAAATTGTGAGTCGACATACCAAATTGAGACACCTGCTATAGAACCTGAGCAATTAGAAATAGAAAGGGTCATGCAAGAACACACACATACCTCAGGTTCTCAGACATTGACTAAAGCTAGAGAAAGGATAACGTCCTTCTTGGTGTCCTTACCTGTTAAAAGAAGAAGATCAATTAGACTGAATAAAATGAGAAATCCCTCAGACCCAGTGAACAATTACCAGGAGATGTACTTTAGAAGTCCCCTGAACATCAGGAGACTCACTAGGCCAATTCACCCCAAATTTTGGAACAAGAGATAGTTCAAGTGTTGGAGAACATAACAACCCTTTTCAATAATGAGGGAGACATGGGTTGTTCAGAATTCCCATCCATTTGAACTGTAGCACCTAATTTCTTGGCCTCTCCTCTCAATTCCAATGCTACGGAGATACTACAATCCTTAGAGGAGCCCAGGAACCCTACTTTGCAGGAACAGTTAGGAGAATCGGTTAATATTGTTATGGAACTAGGTTCACCTTCAGAAGAAGCAGTTCCCTCATCATCTGAGCCATGTGACAATCTTACTGATATATTCCAATCTAATAAGGGCCTTGCAGACTATGTAGTTTTTCATGAATTGAAGGAAACTGTAAATAAGGAACCTTAAATTGTTGTTTCTATTCCTCTTTCCTCGACTAGACAAACTGAAAAACCAATTGAAATAACAAGAGAGAAAAAAAATCACGAAATAAGGTTGCTAAAGCAAGAAAACCAGAGGTTACGAAGGAGGGTAAAACAATTTCAAAGTTGGATGAAAAATAGCAGAATGCATCACATGAAAAAGAAGATAATTCAAAAAACCAAAGTTCAAACTAGAACCTCTTTTACTTCCAGTGAAACCGAAAGAGAAAGGACACCCACTATTTCTGTAGAAACCTAGACTGATTTGGGCCCTAATATCATGACAGTTGAGGTAGCCATCCAAATAGAATTGTTGGTTCTTATCAATAGGGCCACTTAGATGGAAAGTATACCTCCATATACCCCGTTAATTATGGACACCACTATTAGAGTATTTAATAGAAGAATGGAGGAAAAATAATAGACTCTGAGTTGGTACTGAGGTGAAGTAGTCCCTTCAAAAGAGCACCAAGATTTAATGCAGAAATATAAATAATTTTCCATTACTGAAGATGAGACATATGCTAAGCTTAGAGAGGCAAAGAAAAATATAGAATTAGTACATTGTCAACTTCATAAAGCCCTACAACAAATCAAAGAGGTTTGTTCCATTTACTCCGATGCTTTGTCTTGTAGATGTTTGACAAAGAACTACGCTTGGTTCTTATTGGAACGATACTTGTTGCTCAAGATCAAAGTTGTCCAGTTAGGACAATCGACTGAATTCACTACTATTTTTTATTTCATTAAATCTTTTCAACAACAAGAGGATAATGTCAAATACTTCTTGTGTGAGTTATATATGCCTAATTTTTTCTTGGAGGAGAAAAAGGATGAAAATCCTATACCTTTTATTGGGGATTTGAAATTTCAAGCCTTCCTCTCTTTTGCTAAAAATCAAGTCAAGTGGTCCAGAGCTCACGATGTATATAGAAAAAGGGAATATGGCCTTCATGTTTGGTTCAGAGGAGAACCAAAATGTCCCATGTGTACTCTTATTAAACATAAGAAATTTATGGAACAACCAGGAGTCATTTCTGCTCTTGCACATGTACATAACGATGTTCTTAAAATTGGTTTAGAATTCTTCGAAGAGATCAGGGAAGAATCCCTCCATGCATCTAAGAAAATATGGAAAATGTTCTCTACTGAACTGAAAAATAGAGAGCATTTAATTATAGAAACTTTCAGGCAACAACCAACAGGGTGAGGAAATATGCTTGTTTGGTCCTGTTTGAAGGACCTAATTGGATTGGTTTTCGATATATATGCCCTATGATCTGGTACCCTCCAGATATTTATAATCCTGAATATGAGCTCACTGCGAAAGGTAAAAATACAACTTTCAAATATATTTGATAGAGAAACGGCTTTCGATATTATGGTGAAAGATCCTATCCAACTTACTCTTTAACATTTCTACATGTTAATCATCTTATTGCATGAGGACATGCAAAAAGGTAAGTTGGGGGGTGATGTTGGGTTATGAAATTGGTATGTTTCTTTCCCCTTATTTCTCTAGTTTAATATTTATTTTTCAAGGTTTTTAAGTCTAGTTTACAATAATTTGATAGATAGAAATTCCAGAAACGCAGTTAATAATATTCTAGTAATTTGTCTTGTTGATAAGTTAAGATGAATACTTTAGATATATTTTAGTTCTAAATCCGTGTTATTTTATGAACAAGAAATTTGATGGATAGTTGTTGTTCCCTTGAAGAATATGAATAAAGATCGAGTCTTAAGGATTATCGCATTAATATTGGCATGCTGGTATGAGATTTCTATGTATTCGCATCAAAACAATTACAAGAAAGATAGGATCTGATTTTGTAATTTAAATAAGCGGTCATGAGCGTCTTCTAATTATCAGGATATATTTATCATTCCAATGTTAAAATGCATTGTAATATATATTAAATTGTAGTAAGAAAGAGAGAGTAATGGTGATTTTCTTATTATTATTAGTGAACTGTAAAAGTGAACAACAAAACTGCTCTGAAGATTTACAGACTGTTTTTGTACTTTACTTTGATGTTAATGAAAGTTTGAATGATTCAACTTTAATCTTTTATACTGAGTTTCTTTTAAGGAAGTTATCTCTGAAGACCCTCGGCCTAGTCGTTGGAAATATTGTTGTCTTCTCATGTATTATTATCTTTTGATTCCTATCATATTCACAGTTGTTGTTTCATAGATAAAGTCTTTAATTTGTAATTTCATTGCATAGATCCTTAGAATTATGATTTCCGTGGTGTGCATTCTTGAAGCTTATTACTTAGCTGTGTGAAGATTTACATTTCCTTCAATAGACTTGTTATGACTTCTTAAGATCTGATTTGTGAGTTATTCCAGAATTTCTTTACAATAGAGTGAATTTCCATTTCTTTGTCTTATTATCAGTAAATTTGGGTAATTAGTGATTGAGTATAGATTATTTACGAAAGCATTATTGATAATGAAGTTTTGTGTTATAGTTGGATAATTGGTTTTATGGAATTTAATGTTTGTTCTTGAAGTAGCTAAACAGTTCCATGATTTTTGCAGAGTGGTTCATTTCAGTTTAAATAGATTGAATTCCTTTTTAAAAGTATCTTTTCATATCTTCTACTTTATGATAGTTTTTCATACACTCCTTGTAATAGAAAGACGAACTCCAGGTTGATAAATTAATGGATAGAGGATTGAGCTGATTCCTTAGGAACAACTTAGCACCCAACATAAACCACTATCCCAGTAGGTGTGGTTGTGTTATTCTTTGGAAAATAGGTTATATTGTGTACTCTAAGAATCAATCTGATAGCCTTTTCAAACTTATGGGCTATAGGCGAGATGCCTCAGATGTGCTCGTAGGAGATATCATAGGTTTGTTCAGGACTAGGCTAAGAAGATTCGCCAACTTCAGGAATATGAGAAGGGAAGGTGCTAGGAATCTTGCTGCCTTGATCGAAATATGTATGGTGAAGGTGGGTGAGGTTATCAACCATAAACATTTGACTTCCCTCCTTCTAGCACCATAAATTTTGACAGTGCTGGACCCACCAAAATTCAACTGGTCTCCCTGATATGTGGTCACAATTAGACCTCACACCATTTGGGATAGGAGATCCATTCAGAATATGGACCAGTTGTCGATTTCTTAAGGATTTTCCTTGGGTCTAACTATCAGCAAGACAGAGGAATGCATGTGTTCCTTTGGAAATCAGGTAAGTGTTCCTAGTGAGTGTTCATTTGTAGGTGTGCCAAGGTTCTTATACTGTAGAGGGAAAAGAAAGGGAGCCTCTAAGAGAGAGGCAATAGTACCAACCTAGTAGCAACACACATAAATGAGAGATATCCACCTAAAATCCAATAGAATAGTCCACAAATATGAGATGGCCATTGCAACCACTACAACATATTCTCTTTATGATAAGCACTAAAATAACGAAATAGTTCAACTACTTTAGTACAAGTGAAAACAAACATGAATCATTAACATTCACAGAACAATCTTACAAACATTCATAATCCATGCATGAAGAACATGCTGGCCATCAAGCTTCATATATTAAGTAAAAGTTCCCTGACACATGTATACAACAATACAACTAGCTCCAATAGTGGAGCGTTGGAGCCACTACTTGCTCCCCAAAAGAACTAGCTTGTCTCTATGATTCCTTGCATGAGGAGTGAAGATGAAAATTCCATTGCTCATACAATGAGTGTGTATATATAACCAATAGGGTGATGCTTCACCTCCCTTGTGATTCTTTGACTACCCTCATGACTGTTGGACCTCCTATGAATTTTCAACTTTACATGACTCTTCATATTTTGTGCATGTCTTTTGGACTTCCAATTTACAATACATTTTCAAATAATAAATTACATAATCCACAAGAATGATGTGGCATATGACAAATCATTATATGACATGACATGACACTGCTAACATGGACTTCTTGATGACATGGAAATGTCAAGCCATTCTTGTTGCTCCTTGCTATGTGTCTTATTTAGAATGCTCTTCTGTCCACCTCCATATGGATTATAGGTAAGGAGTCTTCAGTGATATCAAGTCTTTAGCTGCGGTCGCAAACTGGTGTCCTTTAGCTTTCTCTTGATTTATCAACATGAATAATCAGCTATAAATATTTCTTTTAGCATGTTTCCCTTCTCCATCTCCTTCTTCATCATCCTGTTGTGGTATGATAAAGCACCTGCATCTGCAATTCACTCATGAAAAGACGACATCAGTGTGATAAACCCACTGACTAAGCTAGAAGTAGGTGGCAAGATGAGGGATAGGCTTAGTGATTGTAGAATTGTACAACTCAGGAAGTCAAGGGTGAAGCTTGAGCTTTGAGACTGCACAATGTGCAATCCATGCTGAACTAAGGAAGAACATTGTGTAGTTTGGGAGCTTAGTGAGATACGATGAGGTGTTGAGCACTAATTCAGGCTACTATGCAGTTTTGGAAGACAGAGGAGGCTTGGTGACTACACTATTTTGCAGCTCAGGAGATCAAGGTCTGAGCTTGAGGTCTTAGAGTGTGCAATGCACAGTTAAGGGCACGCTGGAGGGTTGAATTGCACAGTTTTGGAGGCCAAGGTCTGGGCTTGAGTACTAAAACTACAAGGTACACAGTCCTAGGAGGTAGGAACTGCACATTATGTAGTGTCAAAAGGCATTGTTGTAGCTAAAGGGTTGAGACTGTCCAATGCACTATTTAGGAGGGTCAGATGAGGGTAAGTTGCTTGGTCAGAGATATTTCAGAATTTGACTAAGTGTGGGATCGATGAAGCTGATGTGAACAATGATAAGACTTGACTGTGATCACACACTTAAAACACTTGACAACACAACAACATAAATCACCTAAGACACATGAATAATATACTTCCCTCAATGTGCCAACTTTGGGATGACTTATGACGAGTGCGACACTAAAGATACACTTTGTGACTAATGTGACGACACTTGTGTGATAATGCTCACAACTTTGGAAATGAGTGTGAAAAATGTTTACATGGACTCATTTACACAAAGGAACCCCTTGAAACCACCAAAACAAGCTCATATACATTGTGCGACAATTAACATGTGAAAATACGACATTTTTCTCTTCTTGCAAAAGGGACCAAAAACCTTAGAAAAAACACATACAATAGATTTCAATATTTGTCGCAACAATATAAAAAACCAAAATAGATTCCAAAATTTGGTGCAAGCCAAAATTTTAAAGAATATTGTAATAATGACCACATATTGTTAAAATATATTTGGAAATAAATTTCAATTTTAAAATTTGAGATTTAGTTTTCATTATTCATTATATTTTAGTAATAAATATGATAACGGTTGTATATCATAAATATTATGGTTTATATTAATAATTATTTGTAGAACGTTAAATTTAGTTGATATGTGTACATAATCCTATTATTATATGGGCTCTGTTATCGTTTTAAATATTATTTAATGAAATCTCCTCGAGAAGCTTGGGTTGATACCTTGTCTTCTTCATTACGTATTTGAACTTAAGAGTTACATGGGCTTGTATCCATATTTTGCATGTTTGACTCCCTTTCTTTGTAATATTTTTATTCCTGGATAACATTGATTTATAGTTATATTGTTACATTGATAATGTTGTGCCCTAATATTTAGTTATTATTATATCTACAGTAGGTATGGTATTATGGGATTAGGCATATTAGTTTGTTTTTATAAAAAATTTGAGAAATCAATTTTGTTATTTTTTTTATTACTATTTAAATTTATTTATTTGTAAATTGATTGGTTGAGGTCTTATTATTGGATTTTTAGTAGTTTTCATTTCTGTTATTTACTAAATTTTTGTTTTTAATTTTATTTCCTTTTTATTTAATTTTTTGATTTTGATGATTTTTTCCTTTTTCTATTATTTCCATTTTGATGAATTATCAATTTTATTTAAGATGACTTATTTTACAATGAAAATAAGCACACATATAAGTGTAGTCTAATTTATAGATGAAATGAACTTTTCACATCTATTCTTTTAGTTAGTTTTAATCAAAATTCAATAGAGATTTTTAAAAACTTGAGTTCAAATTGTTTAATCTGTATAATCTGAGTGCCCTAGGGGTTTTTCAAGGTGCCAAATCTATTTATGCATTCACAAATTTGTTTTAAACAATAAAAAATCACATTTTGCTTGAAATTTTATCGCCATATTTTGGTGAATTTCGGTGAAAAGACTATTTCGTCTATAAGTTAGACTACACACACACATAAACTAAAACACATAGATATACATAAAAAATAAACATATATGTTAGTATAAACAATATTAGTTAACCATATTTATTAATTTTTGTTTAATGACATTCAATAATACATCATTTTATTAGTTGTTTTATTTTTGTGATAAATCTTTGCCTTTTTTATTTATTAGTTTAATTAAGCTATATTTAAGCCAAGCAAAACATACTAGCTACTACGTAGCCCTTGCTTCATGACATTACGTGCATTCCATAAATTACGTTCCATGAAAATTTCACTATATTATAAGACATATATTAATATTATTAATTTTAATACTTTAATGTAAATTTTCTAGCACTTCACTAAGATTTTAAGAATCATAGTAAAGATAATGTATAATTTTATTTGATTAATAAGAATTTATTAATATTGTTTTAGAATTAAAAAAAGGTCCATTTCTACTAGATTCTAGTTAAAAATAATTATAAAAAAATATTTAGAAAAGACTATTGTTATACTATATTTTTTAAAATATATGATCTTAGAATTGCATATTAATGGAAAAGACCATTTTTATACTACTCTATTTTTTAAAATATATGATCTTATAATTGCATATTAATGGAAATTTATGCTCATAGGGTTAGCTTAATTGGTCTAGGTCCGGTCGTTAAAGCATCTCATCATAATTTATATAATTAGGTCAACACACATGTCTATTTTAGAATAGGGCTTCTAGAATTTTTTTAGATGGTAGAGATTTAACCTCCATGAAATATTCTAGAATATATTTACTAATAGTCAAAGATAAATGCTGAGATTTATCTCAAATGTAGTTATGCACTTTATATTCTTTTAATTAAACTAACTAATTTAAAAATATGTTATATGAAATTGTGTCATATAAATATGAGTTATAATTTTTTGAGCAAATAGTATTAGTAATACATGGTATTGTAACAAAACCTAATTAAAAATTAAGAATTTCCATGTAAAATGGAGGTGAATCTTTGTAGTTAAGAATTTTGTTTCATGTTTCTTTAAATGAATATATGTTTAACTCATATTAATTCTTTTTTTTAATTAATAATAATAATAATAATAAGTACAATAATAATAATGTGGAAGTCTTTGGACATGGCAAAGCTATTGAATTCTCTACAATTTGGAAATGATAGCATGATGTTGGATAAAATTTTGGATGTGCCAAAGGCACTGCTTGATGCCAAACAGAGGTAGGATGAGATGGCAAAGAAGTAATGCCAATGTTTCCAGCTTCTTATGGAATAAAGCTTCGACATCACCTTAGTGACATGGGAATTTTTTTGAAAGGGTTAAGGGAGGAGATTTTTTCTCTTAGTGCTTAGGTTCTAATTCTAGAAACTATTATTGCTAGAAGGTGCCAAATTGGCTTGGGTAGAATTGGTTCTAGGGTTTCTTCTAAAATGAAGAGACTTTGTCGCCCTTGTGATGGAGATCCTACTGGAAATGGTCTCAGCTGATGGAAGAACTCCTTGGAGATTTTTTTTATGGTTATCTCAAGTATTTAATATAGTATAATGTTTCCTTGTAAGTGTTGTTTGATCCTAGGGACCTTTTGTAGGGTTTACAATTGTAATGTTTTTTATATTAGTAAGAATGGAAGTATCAATGGTGTATTTTTGAATGTATTGTCAATTGAAGGTATATATGGAAAATTTTCATTAAGTTTTTATTTTCAAGAAGAAAAAACATTGGTTTATATTAAAAATATATCCAGTACATAAGTCAAGTATGTTCCACTATGGACTCCATAAAGAGCTCATTAAACCAAAATTAGAACAAGAGAAGTACATCCAAATAGTAACTGTTCCAGCAAGGCCAGTCATAAACCAACCAAATACATATATATGTCATATATATATATATATATATATATATATATATATATATATAATTCCAAATATGAAATGTGCACACAACATGGAAGCCAAAAAATAAAACATACGACACCAGATTGGAAACTCTAGCGCAACAAGAATAAAATAGGGCACACAAGCCCTCATCCATAATCTATGCATTAGATTTGAGTTTATAGTGAAAATATCTAGAGGGAGCCCCCAAGAAGTCCTTTGATAAACAATCAATATCACAATTATTTTCTCAGTAGATACATTTGAAGGAAATACCAAAAAAATCTTGAATCTACTTATTTATGTGCCCAATCCAATTTATCATGGAGGGAGGTGAGAAATCAAAGGATTCAGTGACACCATCAATGATAGTCTTTGAACCCCCATAGACTGAAAGTTGATCCACCTTGTGAAACCTGGCCATGTATATAAAATTCCAAAGAGCTAGTGTCTTAGCATGAGTATTTGACCCCTCCCCAACAAACCAGGAAAAATGGAGATGTGTCTATGAACCACAACAAAAGACCACCCCACATCTACATTTATCTACCTGGGATACCCCATCAAAGAAGCCTGTAGGGAACTGAAGGTTGAAATAATTCCTCATAATTCTTGGTGCCTTATCAATCTTCTTATCCATAACAGACACGATCCAGAACATAATCTTTGAAATAATCCTCTTAATATCAATGGGCATGTCTTCAAGGATGAGATCATTTCTCACCCGCCAAACTTCCAAAAGATGAACATAGGAATAAACTTTTTCTTTCCTTGTGTATTAAACCACCATTATAAGCAATCCTCAATAGAGTGAAAAGTACAGGAAGGCATCATCTTATAATAATCTAAGAACTTCATCCACACAACAATCACAAATCAAAGCTTTCCCTATTTTTTTTCAACTGTGGTTCATAGTCACTGAGTTGTTACTACATCCATGGGTAATAATTCAGGTTGATCCACTCGAAGGGATCTACCCATCGGCTTATTTGGTCAGGCCTAACCCCAAGGACGTCGAAGAGATTTGACCCCATGACCTCCCAATTGGTAAGGTACTTAGCAATGAGAACTCGAATAATTGATCTATCCCTTGGGGCTTAAGCATTTCCCTATTACTTCTTATACAGATTAACCATTTTAAGTGCAACAACATAGTAAGTCTAAGCACCAGCATTAACACCATGAAGATCAAGACATAAGCATTCAACTAATTTGGATAAGAGGAGGAATCCAGAGTATGACATAACACCGAGTATAGGAAGAAAAAACCCCTCAAATGTAATGAATACAACAAATCAGTAGGAAGAAGGTGCACATGTTCCATCCCTTGAATGTGTTATCCCAATCAAAATCTTGTCTCCTTTCCCAAATGACCAAAATAGATTCTCAAGTAACTACCTACGAACCTTTACCAGACCATACCAAATTTGTGACCCCTTTTTGGCTACATCCCCACCTTTCCTATACCATTCCTCAAGGGGAATATGCCTTAAATATTTATTAGAAATGATATCTTGCGAAATACCCTTCCCAAAAAGTTCTCTCCAAAGGATTTTAGTTAAGAAATTCCATCCAAACAACTTTAGATCCATCAGACCCCAACCACCACATCACTTATCAATTGTTATGGAATCAAGTCAAACAAAATGAAATTTTTGTTTTCCCTTTGCCCCCAAATAGATAAAATGAGGCATGATAACTTTGATGAATTGAATGATACACATGGGAATTTGTTATAGATGCATCCAATAAACTAAAATCTGTTAGAGAATAGATTGGATAAGAGTGAATATGCCTCCAATAGATAACCAACGATGTGAATAGGAAGATAAACATCCGTAGAATTTTTCGAGCAACCACAACTAGTCTGCAACCTTGTAGTTATTTGGTTTTAACTTGAAACCCAAATAAGATATTGTTTTGGAGAATTTGGTATCTATAGATAAATACTAATTCCCTAAATAAGTAGTTGTATCTAGAACAACAGTTTAAAGTGTTTTAGACTTTTCCTATAAGTAATAGATAAGATGAAAAGATAAGAATACCTACTTGTAGTTGCACTTTCCTCTCGTCTCCCTTGTGTAGGTTTTAACCCCGTACAAAAATTACCTACATACAAATTCTAAAACATAGAAAATAAACAATGCGAGAGAATAAGACATAAAACACATATACACAGAGATTTTCCCTTGGATGCCAAAATCGGGACTACCAGCTTGATTTTTCATTATGCTCCTTTCAATGTTACAATACATATTTATACATGCCAAAGCATCCAATACCATGGACCGAAAACCATCGCGTCCAAAACCATGGACCAAAAACCATTGTGTCCAAAAAACATGTGCAAAAATCATGCACAAAACCAGAGGTGGGGTTACGGGTACCCCTCAAACCCCCTGTTACCTCCCCCCCCAACCCCCGGTTAACTACGTGGGCTAGTCATGGAAAGAATATAACATAAACCAACATTATCCCACTTTTTGTTTTCTTTCCACATGGGGCCACAAGAGAGCTTAGTCATTTATCCAGCCCTACAATGCCCATTGTTTCTCTACACCAAGAGAACTTCTCAGAGCTCACAGATTTTGTCAATGCATCTGCAATATTCTTCAAAGTTTCCACCTTTACCATCAACACCTTTTTGTCTTCTATCATATCCCTTAGAAAGTGATACTAAACATCAATGTGCTTTGTCTTTGAATGATATGCGGGGTTCTCTGCTAAAAAAATTGCACTTTGGCTGTCACAGTCTATCCTTATAGCTTCCTGTACTAACCCCATACTTGAACACAATCTCTACAGCCAAACTGCTTCCTTGCTTGCATGAGTGGCTGCCATGTATTCTACCTCTGTAGTTGATAGTGCCACTACAGATTGTTTCTTACTCATTCAACTGACTACACCTCCAAATAGGTTAAACACATACCCACTTGTAGATCTTCTCTGATCTAGATCTCTAGCACAATCTGCATCAACAAAGCCACAAATATCCAACACTCTGTCCAATCTTGGTCTTCCTTGGTAGCACAAACCATAATCACTAATGCCATGCAAATACCTGAAAACCCACTTCACTATTGCCCAATGCTCCTTTCCTAGTTTTGACATAAACTTGCTCAATACTCCCACTGCATGTGCAATGTCTAGTCTAGTACAGACCATTGCATACATCAGGCTACCAACTGCACTTGCATATGGAACACGGGACATGTCTTCTTCCTCTTCTTGTGTCTTGGGACACTGTTCAACAGATAACCTTACACCTATAGGAATAGGAACCTTCACCGGTTTACAATCTTGCATATTAAAACTCTGCAGTATTGTCCCGACATACTTCCTCTGGTTTAACCAAAGCTTCCTCTTTGCCCGATCTCTTTTAATTTCCATGCCCAAAATATAGTTTGCAGCACCAAGATCTTTCATGTCGAATTTGGAGGACAATTAGGTCTTCAAATCCTAGATAATTTCTTTGTCATTTCCAACCAACAACATATCATCCACATACAAGACCAGATAAATAACACAGTCACCAATTAATTTAAAATACACATAGTGATCTGCTTTGCTTCTGGTGAAGCCAAGTCCCTGTATAAATGTATCAAATTTCTGATACCACATCCTTGGTGACTGTTTTAACCCATACAAAGACTTCTTTAACTTGCACACCGGTTCTTTCTTACCCTTCACTGCAAAGCCTTTAGGTTGCTTCATGTAGATCTCCTCTTCCAGATCCCCGTGAAGAAATTCTGTCTTCACATCCACCTATTCTACCTCAAAATCAAAAGAAACAACAACAAATAAAAGTAACCTAATAGAAGTTACCTTGGCAACAGGAGAAAAAATATCACCAAAATCAATTCTTAGCACTTGGGATAACCTTTTTCTACCAACCGAGCTTTGTATTTCTCCACCTTTCCTTCTGCATTTGTCTTCTTCTTGAACACCCATTTGTTGCCAATGGGTTTCCTTGCAGCTGACAACTCCACCAGATCCCAAGCCTCATTTTTGTGCAAAGATGCCATTTCATCAACCATGGCCTCTTTCCAGAGTTTTCCATCCTTCCTTCATAGTTCTGGGATCATCATTAGTAATAGACAAAGAAATTTGAACAGAAAGCAGATGGACTATACCTTTCTGGCTACCTTCTTTCTCAAACTGATCTTCTCATAGTCAGAGTTTGTGGTTCTTCATCTTCTAATTCTTCCTCTGCTGTAGAGTCTGATTCTTCCTCCTTTAGCTCAAACTCTATCTTCTCAGGTTCCTTTGGTTGGACTTCATGTTTAATAACATATTTCACCTCTCTGAACACCACATCTCGGTTGTACACAACCTTCCTTGTTACTGGGTTCCAAAGCTTATAACCCTTTAAACCATCCTTATACCCAACAAAGATGCACTTTTTATATTTACTATCCAACTTGGTTCGTTTTTCCTTTGGAACATGTACATATGCATCACATCCAAATACCCTTAGATGTGAAAGAGAGGGTTTCTTACCAGTCCATACCTCTTGTGGAGTCTTATCCTCCAATGATGATGAAGGTGACCTATTGACCAGGTAACATGCAGTATCCACCGACTTTGCCTAGAATTTCTGTCCTAACCCGACACCACTGAGCATGCTTCTTGCCCTTTCCATCAACGTCTTGTTCATTCTTTATGCAACTCCATTTTGTTGAGGTGTATATGGATTAGTCTTCTGCCCTGATATACTACACTTCTTATAGAATTCTTCAAATTCCTTGCTACAAAACTCTCCACCATTATCTGTCCTCAGCACCTTTATCTTCTTCTCTGTTTGATTTTCCACGAGAGCCTTAAATTATTTAAACCTGCCAAAGACTTCATATTTCTTCTTAAGGAAATATATCCATGTATTCTTGAGAAGTCATCTACAAATGATACATAGTACACAGACTTACCTAGTGATGGAACCTTCACAGGTCCAAACACATCACTGTGCATAAGCTCTAATATCTGTTTTGCCCTCTTACTACCAGAGGGGAAACCCACCCTATTCAGCTTCCCATATACACAATTTTCATAGAAATAAAAATCTAGAGAGCTATTACTCATACCTTCTACCATACCTTTACCATGAAGTATTCGAAGGCCTTTCTCTCCAATATGTCCAAGCCTTTGATGCCACAACATGGTCTTCTTTCCAGAGACCACTAGATTTTCTGCTCCAATTTCAGGAACCACAAAACTGTTTCACCCATCAACAATAGTGCTACCTTGCATCTTGTACAGAGTTCCAATCTGAACTCCCCACATCAATACTAGTACTCCCCGAACCATTTTGTAGGTATCCTTATCGAACACTGTTTTTACACCTGCATCATCCAACTTGCTTATAGAAATTAGATTTCTAGCCAATGCAGAAATATGCAGAACACCCGGAAGTGTTCTAACCCTTCCACCTTGCAACTTCAATCTTACTTTTCTGTGACCAACGATTCTAGCATTCCTGTCATCCCCCAAGAAGACATCACCACCATCGTATTTATCATACTCGCAGAACCACTCTCTATGGGGAGTGAAGTGAAAGGATGCACCTGAGTCAATCAACCATGCCTCATGATCTACATGTGTACTTGAAGAAGCCAAGTACACATCCCCACCTTCATCTGAGGTGGTTTTCACCTCTGCAGAAGGAGCATCTTCAGATCCCTTTCCTTTGTCAGGGCTTTAGATTAATAGTCCCTTTTGTAGTGCCCTTCCTTTCCACATTTCCAACACACCATATTTACAAGTTTTCCTGGAGATTTAGATCTCCCTCTAGATTTAGATCTCCCACTCAATGACTTTTTTTTTTTTCTGTTCTGGGACCATCCTCATACAGACAAGGCATCACCATTCCGGCTCTCCATATTTTTCCGTCTCATCTCCTCCGTCAGCAAGGATGAGACTATTTCATCAAACTACAAGGCAGTTGTATTGCTACCTATTGCAATAATCGGGCTATCCCATGAGTCTTTTAGAGAACACAACAAACTAATGCACTTATCTTCATCTGAAATTTTAATATCAACAGATGCTAATTGACTTACCACAGTATTAAATGCATTCAGATGCTTTGTCACCAAGTCTCCATCTTTCATCCTCAGGTTATATAGCTTTTTCCGTAAGAACAATTTATTCACCAGAGACTTAGATTGGTACAAAGTCCCTAACTTGTCCCACAAAGCCTTCACTGTAGCTTCCCCTGATACATTCAACAACACTGAATCTGAGACACACAATTGTATTGTGCTTTTTTCCTTCTGAGCCAACTTCCTCCATTCTTCATCGGACACTCCCGTTGGTTTAGTACCTAGATCTATCATGATCCACTGATCTTTATCCACCAACAAATCCTCCATCTTGAGTTTCCACAACTCAAAAATCTGACCGTTAAATTTCTCGATCTCTATCTTTCCACTGCTCGCCATCTTCTTTCACCACCAGAATCGATTTCGTAGATCTCCCACTAAACAGGGTCTACCACAGGCCTGAGCGAAACCCCTCAGCAACAAAGGTGTCCCCTTGAATCCAAAACAACTATGATACCAAATGTAGGTTTTAACCCGGTGTAAAAATTACCTGCATATGAATTCTAAAACATAGAAAATAAACAATGCGAGAGAATAACAAATAAAACACATATACATAAAGATTTTCCCCTGGATCCCAAAACTAGGACTACCATCTTGATTTTCATTTTGTTCCTTTCAATGTTACAATACATATTTATACATGCCTAAGCATCCAATACCATGGACCGAAAACCATCGCGTCCAAAAAACATGTGCGAAAATCATGCACAAAACCATAGGTTGGTCCGCCCAACCTAACATAGGGTCAAAGTGGGGTTACGGGTACCCCTCAAACCCCTTGTGACCTCCCCCCCTCTAACCCCTGGTTAACTACATGGGCTAGTCGTGGAAAGAATATAACACAATGCAACACCTTGTATCGATCCTGTCATTCCTTGTACTTAATACGCTTGAGAAGTACCTTTTAAACACAACAGAAAATAAAGAACCGATCAAAGCACATGATCTATTGAATATAAGTGAAACGAATTAGATACAATTCACACATATAAGCATTATGAAACAATACAAAAATATGGGAAAAAAGTTCAAAAAATTTATTAGATAGAAGAAGGAATTACAACCATTGGTGTCTGATTCAAAGCCATTCCTCCAACTTGGATCCCATCCACATCACATCAAAAGCATGACAAACTTATAGCATTACAATACTTGCTTCAAAGCCAAATCTCATAGCAGCATTATCTCCTTATGATTCAACATAATCCAGCCCCTAATCACTTAGACGAGTGGTCATATTATAGGAAGATAAAGGAGGTTTTGTCATAAATGGTGGCATTGAATGGCCTTCCATACTTAGAATTAGTTCCATGGAGGAAGGGATGAGAGGATAGGATGCACCTTAACTCATTCCTCATCCATTTTTGAGCTCAAAGGAGTTGATAAGTAAGGAAAAATTCTAGATGACTCTAAAAGATAAGAATATTCCCAAAAACCTATGTGGATTTCGTTCATTCTCTCGTAATGTAGGTGAAAGGAAGCCTAAGTGCTCTACAGAGCACCCTGGCATGGACTAAACTACTCTGCAGCACACCTTTACAAGGGCTTACCTGCGCTGGTCCCTCTAGAGGCTATTTCTGGATGTCTTAAGTCATGAAACTGTATGGGAAGGAGGCATTCAAAGGGGTGACTTGTTTAGGGCATGTAGCAACTAAAATTAGGGTTTGGTGAGCCCTAAAACACTAATATGAGTGATGGGATTGATGTGCCCAAATGGATTTGTAACAGCTGCCCCCTAAAGCTTAAAGTCGGAAAAATACCAATGTCAAATGAAATGATTTACAATGTGATCAGGAGGTATCGAAGTGGAAGGTGACCTACATCAATTACAATAAATATATCATAATATTTGATTTTAGATGAGTCACTAAGGGAAGGCATACCCATGCTCAACTTATAAACTTTCATTACATGTACATAAACAATGGTCTACAAATATAGACCCACGATCAGAATGACCATCAATGTAAATCCACTGTACATATGATTTAGTACTCCTGAAATCGCAGCCCGGATGGATGAAACTAGATCCGAGGTCTTCTATCTCATTCAATAATTCGTTCAAGTATGAGTCTAACCATGTGAATATGTGATTTGAAGTCGAACATGGGAAGACACCATCTGATTACCAACCAATGATGTAAGCTATTAACAGATGTGAGGGAAATCACCAATAATGATAATGATCCTCAAGGTACTGTAGTACATTTTGCATGGTGTGAATGGATGATTTGATGTCGAACACCATACAAAGTATTTCGGTCAAAGGCCATTGATGTATGCCTATCGCCGGAAGCGAGAAACCTGCCATTAATGCATGCAAGCCTCAAGGTACTGGAAGGGTGTTTGTTAGTCAGCTTCTTGGATAATGTGTTGATGTTGACAAGAAGCAACTCATTGCATGAGGGCCTTGATGTACCCCACATCAATGACATGGAATGAGTTTAGTGATTTTAGAGATGGAATTTGACTGACGACACAAGGTTTAGGAATGGAAGTCATGAAAATGAAGGTTTATGGTAATGTAAATGATGACTTCTCTTGAACATATTGACGACACTGAATGAATTGGCAGCATTAACCCAAAACAAAAGTAATGAATGGTGTGATAGACCATAAGTATGATAACCATCAAGTAGATAACCCAACCCAAATAGTTTGAATGAATTGGCAGCATTGACCCAAAAAAAAGTGATGGATGGTGTGAGAGACCATAGGTATGATAACCGTTAAGCAGATAACCCAACCCAAATAGTCATGGAGATGAAGTGAAAGTGTCATGTTCAAGAGCGACCTGCTACCATAAAGTGGTTTTCCCCTTTTCCCAATTTTCCCCACTCATTTCTGACCAATACCTCTTTATCTTTATTAAGCTTGAGGAGTATAACATATGCTTGTTGTATAATTCCACCCTTCAGGTGAATCCATCACTATGTGATGTTTTAACGAGTCTAGTGAAGGTGAAACTCGGTCTTGTCTAGATGGACAAGTTTGTCACTATTTGATGTTTTAACGAGTTTAACGAAAAAGATAGCTCGGTCCTTTTCATGTTTATAGAGTTTGAAAAGGGACAAAAAGAAAACTCCACAAGTTCTTTTTTGTAAACTAATCTATCAAGCCCGAAAAAGCATAAAATAATATAAGAGAAATATCATTTCCAATCTGTTAACAAGCTGGAAGGGACAATTGCTTGACAATCTTTTCATGTTTAGAGATTCTGAAAAGAGTTTAAAGAGGACTCCACTTTGAGGAATGAGTGGTGTCTAGGGTAGCAACTGGTTCCAATGATGTTGGAAATTCTCAAAACATGTTGATTTATGTGAAGAGGCTGGCTAATAAGACCACTCATTGCAACTATTCCTCAAAAAAGGTAAAACAATTAAGCAAAAGCGTATGATTAGCCAAAGGTATGGTGGCGATGGGATGCAAACAACCAAGGCTCATATGATGAAAGAGGCTAATAGAATGGCAATCATGAGGGTTAAAATGGAAATGGTTTCATTTTTATACAAGCTGGAACCACTGGGAACTATGCTTGGATTTAGTTTCATGTTTACACAAGCTTGAAATAAAAGACTATGCTTGGATTTAGTTTCATTTTTACACAAACTTAAAATGAAGAACTATGCTTGAATTCAATTTCATTTTTACACAATCTTGAAATGAAGAACTATGCTTGAGATTGGTTTACATGCCCCCAACATGATGAAAGGGAGAGTCTCATGTAACTAGATGGAAGTCGCTGCAGTGAAGCAGGATGGTTATCCAACACCTTTTTGGCTTCATCCAGATAGGGACAAAGGTGAATGGGGTGATTCTCTTCACATAACCTACAAGGAAACTTAAATTTACCACGAGGTGCATGCGCCCCAAGCTTCATTACATTCACCTAAGTAGACTACTCGTGGCTATCAGGTGGATGGAATGAAGGTTCTTTTATGACATCAAGTGAAAGACTCGACTGGGATTTTACGAGATCTAATCAAAGATTCAACTTGGCACTTGGGACCTTGTTTCATTTTTTAATGAGCTTGACACAAGGAAAGGAACACTACTCAGATTCCTTGTTTCATTTTTTAATGAGGTTGACACAAGACCAGGAACTATCCTCATGGGATCTGTTTCATTTTTTAATGAGGTTGACATAGTAAATGAACTATCCTCATATTCCTTGTTTCATTTTTTAACGAGGTTGACACAAGACAAGGATCTATCCTCATACCATTGGTTTCACTTTTTAACGAGGTTGACACAAGACAAGGAACTATCCTCGTGAGAGTTGTTTCATTTTTTAATGAGGTTGACAGTAAAAGAATTATCCTCATAGACCCTTGATCACAACTCATAAGAGGTCATGAAGGAGAGATTTCATTTCAATGCCCCCAGTACATGATGTACAACATCACTGAATTGATCGTCAGTTGATGTGGGTATGGAACAGGTTGCCACATAATTGATCCATGGCGGGGAAGATACCATTGGTACAAAAGGACCATTTAGGGAAGATGGTTGACTGGAAGCCATACTTGAACTGAGAAATGAAAGCTGGTCAATGGTGACAATTCTGCCTTCATGCGGGAAACGAATAACTCGAAAGAGTGTTGAAGCAATAGCTCCCATGTCATAAACATAGTTGCACCCAAGAAGTAAATTGTAATATAAAGGGCTTGGGACTACCATCACATTTAGATAAATGATCTTTCCTCCCAAGGTAATAAGCAACTGAGGAAAGATCCCTAATGGTTGATTAGTTCCTTTGTTAAAAGCGAATAGATTCTGGGTAACAGGCACAAGCGGTGATGAACCAAGTGCTTGCCAAGTAGTTGAGGAAAGGATACTCACTGATGCACCTTCATATATAATACCACCAGATACAATAATATTACAAACCTGTACTATGATCTGGAAATGAACATAAGAAGGAAGATGAAATCCTGCCAGTCGATTCCAACCAAAGGAACTGACCAGACTACTTGGGGGGGGGTGGGTACCATAAGAATGAGAGAATTATCCCTTGCAGTTATGGGAACGAGAGGATTTTCCTCCTATCTTAATGGAACAGGAGGATTGCCCCCAAGCTCATTGGAATCTGAAGAAAGAAAAAGAACTTGAGTGGTGTCATATTTACTCCCTTTGGGAAAGGTACGATTAACCGAAGGTGAAATCAAGTCAACTGTTACCGTGATCTATTGATTTGGGTTGGGGATAAACTCATAGGATTCATTTTCAGAGAGTGTGGTTTTGACTGATGGTTGATTTGAGTCAGTCAATTCATCAACTAATGAAGGATTAAGGGAGAGTCTCCTATAACCAGATGGAAGTCGTTGCGAAGAAGCAGGATGGTTATCCAACACTTTTTTGGCTTCATCTAGATAGGGACAAAGGTGAATGGGGTGATTCCCTTCACGTAACCTACAGGGAAACTTAACTTTACCCTTCTTTCCATGAACTTTACTACCACTAGTTGATGGTGTGTCACCAGCATGATCTCCAGGAGTTGATGACACAGGTTGATGTGAATAGGAAGATCATTCTTCTAAGATCTAAGGAATACCAGAACAATTTCGAAGAAAATGGTCTCCCGCACATAGTTTGCATGGATATTGAACTTTGTTAGGCTTGATGGATGGTTTCTCATCAGATATTGAATTCAAAGCAATGGTTGCTTGGTTGCCCCTTTGCTGACTTTGCTTCTTCTTCTTAGCCACCTGGTTACTAGTACCAATACTTTCACGAGGGGAAGAGGAAGAAGGGGAGGAAGAAACAACCAAGGAAGAAGGCAAATGGTCAACTTTAGGATCAACTGGAGGTTGATTTTGTCCAGTTGGAGGTGTACTCGATTGCGGAGAAATCACAATATTTTGAACCAAGGAGGTTGAAAAAAACCATACTAGCAAGCCGATGGTAAGTCCCAATAGGGATAATGTAGCCATATATGGAGCACCAATATTTCCGAAAGGGGGAAAAGGACTAGGATTCCCATCAAAAGGAATTCCTTGATCGGTGGACTCCGAATTTGTCGCCATATGTTTCAAGCAAAGATAAACTAAGGAGTGAGAGTGGAGGATGTTATCCATGGTCAATTAATTTTATTTTAATCAAAGTAATATAACAAAATGAAAGAGGGATGATCTAGGCAAAAGGTTTACTAATCAACTATGAACTATAGAATACCTCCTGGCAAACCAAGAAGTACGGGCAATCAATCTCCTCGAATGCTGTGTTCGGTGTATCATAGTGTACAAGGCAACTGACTCGGTTACCTAATGATGGATAGCAACCTAGTGTTTTCCTCCCATATATACCTAAAAGTACATGGAGGCCCAATCCGTATAAGCGTTGTCTAATGCAAAATCGCACAATGAGAGCATTCCCATATACTTTACATACTGTAACACTACCCTATATACCCAAAGGTACATGGACGATCTACGATATACTCATGTATGTGGAAAGAGGTACCACACTCGGGATGTGTTGTAGACAAGTTAGTGACAACTGCTTTGTTTTACGATGCTGGAACACGTCTCTAACCTAGAACCACTAAATGTTTTTTGTTAGGTGACAATGCTCCAATAGGTAAATTCAGATAAATTTTAAATTGATCTTATTTAGAATTTTCCTTTTAAGGTTCACCATGTGATGTATGTTTGCAATTCCTAAAATTCAACTAGTATGATAAGCATTATTCTCATTCAATTGAACAATGAAAACTTTAACTAGTAGGGATAGAGCAATCAGATCTTTGACAAAGAGCAAAGAGCACATCTAATGCAATTTCCCTAGCTATTCCTTTCAAGCATCCACAAACTAGAATATGAATGATGCAAGTTTTTCTTTTTGATTTCCTTAATGTGAATATGAACAAAAGGAAATATGTACATACAATCAATCAATATTTAACAAGAACGAAGACTTTATGACAGTTCTGTTTTGAAGGAAAAGAAGACTTTATGACACTTTCTTTCGAACAAAGATTAATCGACTATATTCTAACTTTGACTATAGATCAATAATGACAAAGAACATTAAAGAAACATTAATCAATCAAATCAAATTAGGGTTGGAAAAGGAGATAATAACTTTTTTCTAAGACATGACACTCATTAATCAGTCAACAAGCAATCAAATAGAGGAAAGTTGGTAAAAAAACTCAATCCAAAGGTGAAACTTTTCCCTAAGGTGGATCAGCATAGGTCAAAGAGGGCCTAACTGCACTGCATATCACTATCTCTCACTTAAGCGTGCTCTGCAGAGCACTATCCCCTGACCAAGCCTGTGCTGATTCCTGAGAGGCCACTCAAGAGTCATCTAACCTCAATTTTTGACCATAATTTAATGTAAAAGGGTTGAAATACAATCATTGAACACAAGTAGGGTCTACAAGACTGTCCTAGGAGGTGGATAATATACTAGGAATGATGTTCTTCCTAGCGGAGTCACCAATTTTTTTTGGAGAATTTGGTATCTACAGATAAATACTATTTCCCTAGATAAGTAGCAGTATCTAGAACAACAGTTTAAAGTGTTTTAGACTTTTCCTATAAGCAATAGATAATATGAGAAGATAATCAGACTTAATTGTAGTTTCACTTTCCTCTCGTCTCCCTTGTATCGATCCTATCCCTCCTTCATGTACTTAGTATGATTGAGAAGTACCCTATAAACACGATAGAAAACAAAGAACCAATCAAAGCACACGATCTACTAAATATAAGTGAAAGGAACCATATACGATTCACACATATAAGCATTATGAAACAATATAAACATATGGGAAAAAGGTTCAAACACTTTATTAGATAGAAGAAGGAATTACAACCATTGGTGTCTGATTCAAATCCATTCATCCAGCTTGGATCCCATCCACATCACATCAAAAGCACGATAAACTTGTAGCATTACAATACTTGCTTCAAAGACAAATCTCATAGCAGCATTATCTCCTTACGATTCAACATAATCCAGCCCCTGATCACTTATATGAGCAGTCAATTTATAGGAAGATGAAGAAGGTTTTGTCATAAATGGTGGCATTGAATGGCCTTCCATACTTAGAATTAGTTCCATGGAGGAAGGGATGAGAGGATAGGATGCACCTTAAATCATTCCTCATCCATTTTCAAGCTCATAGGAGTTGATAAGTGAGAGAAATTTCTAGATGACTCCAAAAGATAAGAATATTCCCCAAACCCTATGTGAATTTTGCTCATTCTCACCCAGTGCAGGTGAAACGAAGCCTAAGTGCTCTACAGAGCACCCTAGAATGGACTAAACTTCTTTGCAGTGCACCTTTACAAGGGCTTACTTGCAATGGTCCCTCTAGAGGTTATTTCTAGATGTCTTCAAGTCATGAAACTATCTAGGAAGGAGGCATTCAACAGGGTGACTTGTTTAGGGCATGTAGCAACTGAAATTAGGGTTTGGTGAGCCCTAAAACACTGATATGAATGATGGGATTGATGTGCCCAAATGGATCTGTAACAGATATGCCATCTACAATTTTCGAAACTACCATGCGAAAAAGTGAGACAATACTAGAGACCACCTGCTCATCACCTAAAGAAAAGTACAAAAGAGATTTATGGACATTTGGATAGAGTCTAGAAGAAAGAGCATATTTGGAGATAATAGAATGCAAACAGTTCCATTGTGCCAATGAAAACTGACCAAAGGTGATAACATCATCAATAAAAAGAGGTAAGAGATAGTTACATTGTGAGATACCTAAATGTTGTTGAAATATGATCCCAGACATCGTGGGTCACCTATCTTCTTACTCAACGTGTCCATAACTAGGATGAATAAATATGGAGATAGGCATCAACCTTATTGAAGGCCTCTACTAGCCCCAAATTTTTTTGATGGTGCTCCATTAATTAATACCGCAAAATTAACCAATGTCACATATGCCATGATCCATTCCACATTATGCACTGAAACACTAATCTTTGTCAGAATAAAATGTAGGAAGGAAAAATCTCTATAGTCGTATGCCTTGTGTATATCCAACTTGATGAACAAATCCTCTCACTTTCTCATGTGAATCATATGAATGACTTCTTTTGTAATAAAAACTGCATCCTAGAGCCATCTCCTTGAAAGAAAACCAAATTGTTCATGTGAGATATGTATAGAGAAAATATTCTTCCTTCTAAAAGAAATTATCTTTGAGATCAATTTATATAGAATGTTGCAAAGAGAAATCAACCTAAAATCTAAGAAAGATGTCGGATGTGATGACTTCGGGATGAGGGAAATGAAGGTAGAGTTTATTGACCCTGAAGCCTAACCCGTAAACCACAAATCCTCAACTATATGTAGGATAAGCATGCCCATGACATCAAAAAATTGGATAAAGAACTCTTCTATGCAACCATTTGAACCAAGAATCTTGTCCTTCACAAATGATTTAAGATTATTGTGTATCTCATCCAAAGTCACCAGCCTTCCCAAGTCAGAATTTTGATTTGGAAAGAACATACAGGGGTAAGCCCCCACCCCCCAAAGTTGATCCAGAATATTCACATCCATACGAGGGGAAAACAAATTTTCAAAGAAAATAACTACTTCCTTTTGGATGTTTAAGGAGCTATAAAATTTACCTCCCGATGTCAATTCCATTTCCCAAATGGAATTACTACTCTTCCATTGTGATGCATAGTGCTGAAAGAAACAAGTGATTTTGTCACCCTCCTTTATCCAAATGGCTCTACTTTTCAGATGCCAAGTGGCCTCCATAATATTTAAGATATTCCTTTTTTCACTTTCTAATTCATGAAAATGAGCCAGATGAGGGAAAATGGGTCCATGCGTTTCCCCAAAATTGTCATCTCATTATCAATTCGATCCAAATCCACACTAATGAATTTCTTCCTACACCTTTCCCATGCACAAAATTTATGCTCTAGGTGCTTTAATTTCATGGAAATTAGGCCCATCGTCAAAGCCACTTCCCAAAAAGCCACGGACCCACAAGAGTGATGAACCAATTTGTTGAAATTCTCCTCCTGGAGCCATGTTTTGTTGAACTTGAAAGGGATACTATGCCAGATCATCTCCCCTCTCCACTAGAGGACAACCAATAAATGATCAAAGATTTTCATATGTACAATCCAGGAGCTAACATACCCCACCATCTCCAAAAAATTCTCATGAAGCATAAACCCGTCAAACCTATTACCAATATATCCAATACCCAAACAACCATTTTTCCAAGTGAGAACCATAGGTGTAGGGTGTGCATCCACAAGATGATTTTTAGGAAAAATGTCTTGCAGGCAACTGCCCAGAGGATTAGAACTACAACCATGTCCCCATACTTTGCCACCTAATGAGGATGCATTGAAATCTCTTGATAATATCACGACCCAATTTTGATAATTCCACACATATTCATATGATTATAGAAGGCTCTACAATCCTAGTATGTAGCATAAACATTTACAAAATGGAGACAACCCGACAAACCCCTGACAAAGCTAGTTAACAATATACCTACAAAAAATTTTAATAATTTTAAATTCAACCAAAGAGGGCCCCATAATGGCACAATACCCCTTGATAATCCAATAGAGCCGATTGCCACAAGATTCCAATTGGGACAGATAGACAAAAATATGATTTAGCTTTATGCACCGAGGACATAGTCTCCTGAATGAATATAATATATGGATTCTCGTATGCAATGACATGATAGAGGGAGAGTTTTTTCGAGGTATCCCATGCCCCCTAAGATTCAAGTAATGTATTTTCATCAAGTCATCCTAGAAGCAGGTACATATTCTCTAAGGACCATAGCTGATTCAGATGAGATGATAGGAACCTCTCTGAGATTATCCTCCATACCAAAGTATAAACACTTAGAAGATGATTTACCCTAAAAATGATGACTACCCATTCCTCCCCTTCTGTGAAAAGTAATATTCATGGCCGATCTAGGGCTGATGGAAGGAGCCTGAGAGGTAAGAGGTTCGATGGGCTTATGAATGGTAAGAGGAGCCAACTCCAAGGAAGAGTCTCTCAAAAAGAAATAAATATCATTACCAATCGAATTATGAGGGGAAGAAGAACCCGATTCTAAATGAGGGGATGAAATACCCTTTAGATCCACCAAGGAAGGACTATGTTAACCATCCACTAGACAAGAAGCAAAAACTGACTCTATCTCCTCCTCTGGTGAAAGGGAAGGAAGTGAGATGCCCCAAATTTAGAGGGATTCTAAGGGGTGAGGTGAATTTGAGATGAGACGACTAGGGGAACTACATAAAAAATACATAGGAGGACAGTTTGAGATAAGGGTAGATTGAGGAAACCTGAAAGACTAAGGGGGACTAGGGTTAGGTGAGGTGGACCAGGCCTAAATATCAAATTTTGTCCACTAACAAAATCCATATTGAAAATCAAAAAATTAAGAAGGATAAGGATTAGAAGAGGAAGAAGGGTGAGGTCAGACGGAATATCAAGGATGGGGCCACTTGATTTACCCAGTCCAACACCAACCTAAATATCATAATAACGACATGGTCCCTTCGTATGCCCAGTATCCAAGTGAGTCTCATCTCGATGATATGGGAATTTGGGGGGACATCTGTCCATCAAATGACTAGTGCAGTGCTAGATCAAGCATCTAAACATAATGCTGCCAAAGTCTAAATGTTACCGAATATGAATCTATTCCCACTCCATATCTACATTCTATGGAAGACCACCAGACAGATTCACCTCCACAAGTAGCCACACCATTCTCTTGTCAATGGCTTTCAAGCATTTAGTGTCCAAATACATAGAAAGACCAATTGAATTACCAATCTCTTCAAAAACCCTCCTAGAGTAGAACTCTAGAGGCAGACTGGGTAATTTCACCCAAATATAATGATTCCTAGGGCTATCTAACAATGGGTTCAAGCCAACATACCACCGATGCAACTGCAAAAACCTATGACCGCTAACCCAAGGGGTTTTCATAATATGGTCCACATCGTCCTAGTGTAGAAAATGGAACTCGAACCAATTGTTTAAGAGAATGTTAACCTTGGGGGTATAGTGAAGAATAAGTATCCATTGTGCCTTAAACCACTCATGCATATGCCTCAGGAACATGTCTTCAAAGGTCGGGCGACCTACCAGAGCACGTTTAGGGAAGCTAACCATCCTATCCAATAGGACGTCGTGCCTAAAGATGAGAATTTTTTTCTTAAATACTGACTTGACTACCTTAGCATTGTTCCTTGCCTTTTTATTTCCACGTGCTACCCATTTTGCCTGACTGATGTCATTTTCATGCACAACAGATGGATCTGATAGAACATCATCATGAAAATAATTCACATGTGAGGAAGAATGTATCAACAACAGATCATATAGATGAGATACGGCATAAGCTAACATTTCTTCCATAGTGGCACGAATGAGTGTGTCTGACTCTAGGGAACAAGGGCTAGATTGAGACATCACATCCCAATAAGATGGACAACCCCCACCAAAATATAATTTAACGATCCAAGATTGGATAAATCAGAGAATCACACAAACACTAGTGCAATTTGATGTAATAAAGACTAATGACACATGCCACCAACCTAGGAATGGAGGAACCTAGGAATGTCAACCCCTAGGACATAAAAAAAGGAAGAAAAAATGTTGATACTATATTTTGGATCTAAGGGGGAAAGAGACAAAAAATTTCTAATACCAAAAGCATCAGAAAATATAAATGGAAATAAAACTAGATCTGAGAAAAAATAATAAACAAACCTTTCCATAAATCCCCGCTCCACCCAAAACGTATAATCATCAAATGAGCTCGATAGTCAAAAAGGAATTAGTGTATATCAAAGACAACACTAACCCACATAGGACCTGAAAATTTGAAAATTTATCACCAGATGCCAACCCAAACCTGAACCCGATGACTCTGAGCATGGAATGTGATACACCCAAGGAAAAAACTAAGCAAGGCCACTGTAAGTGAAGGAAACCCCCTACCAACAAAAAAAACACCAACAACCTAAACACCTCCACCAAAATAAAACATAAATGCAACCAAAACTCTTACGTGATTTTGATGGTATGTATAAAATGAGGAATTTTTCTATGATTTTGAGACCCCAAATTTTCCTTTTGAACCACCAAAAACACAAAAACCAAAGAAAATATTCGACATGTCAACACTTCAAGTGACAAGCATGGAGTGAATCCACGAACAAAAAAAATCCCTCAACTCCACATCATGATAAGGAAACCACCACCACACCGTAAAAGTCATACCCCATATACCCCAATCATAGAAGCTTAAACCTAAGAATAAGATTTGAAGGCCCTGACCAAGATGTGATATAAGAGTAGGAGTGTAGCCAACAATAGACCCAAACACTAGATATACTCTAGAATCAACATCACATATAACAAATAGAGTCACGACATGACAAATAACCCACAAACTCCATTTTTTCCAAAAACTAGTAACCTAAACTATAGAAGACAACAACAACATCCAAAAAGCTCAAATTGTACTTGTATGGTTGAAAATCCTCAACGAAAAACCCCTATTAGTCTACAAAGCACATCCCATGAAGTTGTTGACCCCTACTAGACTCCATGATATTTCCATTGTTCAATAGCCTTGAAACCACCCTGAGCATGCCTTTTGACCCTCGGTTCGTTAGACCCTCTCTAGCTGCCACCTAGCTCGCACCTACCTCAATAAACTATTGAAAGGGTTCTTTCCCAAAACTGAAATATTTATTAATATAAAACCATCACCCATTCCTTTAATTATAATAATAATAATTTATTTAATTTTTATAATTTTTAAATTTTTTTGATAATATGACATGTATCGTAAAATAAGTGATTTAATGTTTATCAACATTTACTAGTCTTTTGGGGAGAGAATGATGGAAGCAGCAACGACGCAGGTTATGCGATCTTTGACCTCGCCCTCGACCGCCCAGGTTTGGGCCCCTCTCGGTGATCATGATGGCAATGGAGGGCAGACGGCCCATGTCCCGGCCTGTAATATACACTACATTCAAGCGGAAACGAAGCAGGATCGTGCAGGAAGCCATCAAGAAAAGCTCCAATACAGCATTTGGGGCAGCCGCGGCGAGCACAATGAGGGTTTATCATGCCCTAACAGCAGATCTTCACACGCCACTTTGGCCTCGACCGGACAGCTAACCATGCGATGTGGCCACAAACCTGAGCAGGAGTTCGTAAAGATAGCCTGGTCCTGGTTACGATTTGGGGAAAACACGCGCCCTCCAAAGCACAGTATTGGATTCAGATCTGGCAAAGAGCAACCAGATCCAGTCACCCAGAAGGATGATCAGGCCAAGCTCTGGCCAGATCCAGAGCGCCATTCTCATCCTGGCCAAGATCCTGCAGATCTGTCCCCCTGGATGGGAAAGGGCCATGGCAGATCTGATCAAGGGAGCTCAAAGCCCTCACCTTCCCTCTTCCAGATCCAGATCTCTCAGCCTACAGGCAGCACCATCATGCACTGGGTTAGCCCTTCAGATCTGGTGCAGGATCTCAAACTGAATCTAGAGAGCAGAATAGGGATCCCTTCAGGCATTGAGCGACTCCTCTTTCAAGGTAAACAACTTGAAGACCCTTTTTCCCTATCTGCATACAGCATTTCTAGGAATAGCTCTGTAGTGGTAACCCTCCATTTGAGAGGAGGTGCAGCGGGTCAGTCTTCCTCCTCTCGCCCCTTCTCATACAAAGTTGCTGTTCATTCTGAGACCCCCAAACCCCCGTAAGCCCCTAAATCTAAGGCCTTCCTGGTTGACAAGGCTGAAGAAGTTCCCTTTATTGAACTCAGGCATGATGCACTGGCTTCCCATCTTCAAAATTTTGCAGAAAGAGCCATCATATGCAGATTCAATGGATTGTGGCCGTGATCCCAGGATCTTTATGCATGGATTCATGCAAACTGGACACATCACTATAAGATCTTCTTTTGCTCCAAAGGTTATTTCATTGTTTTATTTGATAACAGTAAGCACTATGAAAAGGCCTTAGAAGAAGGCCCTTGGTTCATGGGAACTGCAGGACTATTCTTGACTCCTTGGTTCCCAGATTTTGATCCGGCTTCCGCAGTCATCACTAAGACGCCTGTATGGATCCGGCTTCCAAACTTGCCTGCCCATCTATGGAGTACTCGTGTCTTCAGAGCCATAGGAGACACCTTGGGCAGCTTCCTTCATGGTGATCTTTGGCGGGAATCCAAAGGTCTCTACTCGTATGCAAGAATTTGTGTAGAATTAGATCTGAGCAAAGGACTTCCAGAACAAATCAATCTCAAGATCAACGATTTCGTATGGACCCAGACACTGGACTATGAGAATACTGCTTTTCGGTGCCGACATTGCCACCAATCTGGGCATTTGCAGAATACTTGCCCATCTCGCCCAGCAAGAAAGAACATGGCCAACGTCTCCAAGCCCAAGGCTAAACGATGGGCTCCATGTTCTCCTCCTCCGGTTGAGAATTCTGATTCCTCCAGCTCTGAAGATGAAGATAGTGATGAAGAACAACTTCAATCGCCTCATTTCGAGGCCCCTCCCACAGATGGTCTGGCGCCTTCCACTGACTCAGCCATTGCTCAGAAACGTGTCCATTTGTCCTCCTCCTCTGATTCAGAAAAGGAAGGTTCTCCTGGGGAGGTACCCAATCTTCAAGTTATCATCACTCATCCACCCCAAAATGGTTGGGTGGAAGTCAAAAAAAGGAAAGGAAAAAAGATTCGTGTTGATCCCTCTACCCTTTCAGGGTAGGGATCACTGCTCCTTCTGATCACCAATGATGTGTTGTAGCTCCATGCCTACTTACTTCCTTCTCCGGAACCGAGGTTGATAGTCTTATCATTTCCGGTTGCCGGTTTTTTGCTTCTCTGGAATGTAACCTCTTGTACAATATTTTTCCTTAATAGAATTAGTCTTAATCGAGAAAAAAAAAAAAACATTTACTAGTCTTTTAATTGTATAATTACACTACTTTTATTTATAATAAAAAAATTAAACATATCAAAATATATCATATTGAAAAAATATTCATAGTTTCCCATATTTTTTTATTAAATCTTTGTTTTCAACTCTCTCCATAGAGTTTTCTAAAGAGGCGGAAAAGTGTCCTCAATGCTCGACAAATGAAAAGACTTCATTTTAGCAATAAAATAAATTTAAGCAAAATATATATTGATTAGATGTATACTTTGTAAAAGATATCTTGATTGCAAATGAAATTCTATTTATTACATAGTTAATTTATTTTCTCTTAGCATTCTTGGAATATTTTAAATAGATTTAAAACTTTTTTATTATAATTTTTTATGTGGTTATGCTATTTTTTTGTTAAATTTTTTAAATATTTAACAAATGAGTTTTTTTAATGATTAATATAATTAATTTTTAGTAAATTTAATTTTAACTTTCAACACTCTTTTGGAGTAATTGACACACTCACCTAATTGAGAATCTATTACATGGACTAACCATCGCCCTAGAATCCACCCTAGGAATGTGGAATTGATTTCCAACTCATGTTGGAGTAATTGTCACATTCACCTCATTGGGAATCAATTACGTGGTCTAACTGCCACCATGGGAATATGAGAGTAACCACCCACTGAAACTAATAGTAAGGGTTTGGAAGTTTACTAAGGCATATAGTTTTTGGTGTAATGAAAAACCTCAATATGGTATCAAAGCCTTGACCAAAGTTTGATTCCCTGAGTTGCATTTGAGGGGTTGTGTTGGAGTAATTGTCACATCACCTCATTGAGAATCAATCACATGGACTAACTAATGGGCCTCCAAATTAGAGATAAATTAAGGTCCATTTGACCATCCTTCAACACATTAAACCTCTCTTTTTTTGCATCAGATGACATATTTTTAGCTTTAATATGTTCATTAAGAAGGTTTAGAGATAATTGGATATTTGTGCATAATATTATTTATTTTTGTAGAATGTTGTGAAAATATTGGGTAGATTATGAAGATTTCGAGGATGAGATAATCTAGGGACTTGCTCTTTACTACAGGAGGATCAATATTGGATAATAAATGAACAAAATATCATGAAATTATTGACGAATTATGGAGATCCAGTTATTGAGAAAATCTAGGAATGTGTTCCATGTCATTTAATGCAGATTCCTAGTGTTGGGAACCAGATCCACTATTTGATGGATTTTGGAGAGGAAAACTTCTTCCTTTCAAGGAGAATACTACCCCATCAATTTTTATAAGTACCAATTCTATTTTTTCTCTAAAGGCATGTATTACTTAGCCTTCTTATAGATAAAACTTGTTATTTAGTAGCTCCACTTTCATTTCTAACAGGGATCTACTTAGATTGATTCAAATAATAAAGTTTGGTGCCATTTTTAGCCTCTAAAGCTTGGTTTCCTCCATGGGACTCTAATTTTCCTTGCGATTTTCCATCCCAGTATCCTCAGACCCCTCTTGTACAATTTCTTTATTTCCTTTAAATGTCTTTTTCACTTGCATCTCTTATTTCTACATTTATTATTCATGATTCTTTTCCTGTAGGTTACATTGGTTAAATGATAGAAGTGAGTTTTTTTGAAGATTACTTATAGATTCAAAAGAATAAGTCATCCTTAAAACAACTTTTAATATTCATATTCATCATTGAGCTACTTGGATTGGTCTGCTAGTTCACAAATCTAGAATTTCTAAAAATCCCTTGTAGAAAAATAATAGTAGTTTTCTGCTATTTTTTACAATGGTTAATGAGCTTCATTTGAGTTGATTACACTTGTATTGGGTCATACAAAAATTAAATTTAGTAACAAAACTTACCCCATATAATTTTCACTTTATTAGGTTAGGAATTTGGGAGGTTAGCTAGCTCACTAGTCCTTGAATTTCTAGTTTTTAGAGTAGTAATTTTCTGCTATTTGTTAGCACCTATTAATAGGGGTATTTTGGAGTGATTCCACTTGGAATGAAGTCCTAAGACATCCTACTTAATAGCAAAATATTCCCATCCCATTTTCATTTGATTTACTCGGGCATTCAACAAGTTATCTCCTCTTGTAGCAAAATAGTACCTCTACTTCCTGTAGCACTGCTGTAGCATGTGTAAACTTGACCAGATTTGCTCCAAAAATTGGTTTTTGTCTCTTAGGATTGAATCATGATCCATAGGCTCCAAATCCATTATGAAATGTACATGGATTTTGTTACTAATGCTAAGTTTCCTTGAAAAGAATGATAAAAAGGACGATTCATCAATGCAAAGTAGATTAGACTTGATTCTTGAATTTATGCTTCCTTAAGGTTTCAATTACAATGATTATTGTTGAAACGATCAAATTTATTTTTTCAAAGCAACATTCCACATTTTTCAATTAGAGTATTACTTTACATTGTACAGGTAGATTAATGTTTCCATTTTTTCAATTAGGTTAGTGTTTGATTTCATGATATTCACTACATTTCATCTTTATTCCATAGTTGATTCATTTCTTTTAATTTATGCAAAAACAAAAATTTCATTAGGAATATTTCATTTCAAAGACATAAAAATTGCATTACATTAGCATTATATATATATATAAACTTCTCTAACACCAAACCCTCACACATGATCACGTGGTGCAGAAAGAACAACATCACCATTCCTTTTGCAGGTAAAAGAAGAATAGGAGGTGGAGAAGGTAGAAAAAATGAATGGAGATGGTAACAATGAAAAATATCCTCCTTGATTTCCAATTCAAGATACTGATATCAGTGTTCATATGAAGAACATCCCTCCTTCTTTTCTTCCCAACTTCCATGGTATGAGTTCATGGTATCCAGAAACCTTTCCCTTTGAATTTTAAATCCTTTGTAGATCTTATGATTACTCACTAAACACTCAAAAATTGAGATTGTTTCGACAACATTGAAGGATATAGGTCTTAAATGGTTCACGAGTTTAGGGACTAATTCAATAAGGTCATGGAATAATATGCAAAAGATATTTCTAGAAAAATATAAAGATCATGATATTAAAGAAGAAATCTTTAGAATGACTAAAAAAGAAGATGAGAGCCTTGAGGATCTAATAGAGAGATTCATGTATAATGTTAATAGGGAAAAATTACATCATTTAGGATTTGACACACTAAAAATCCTCTTACTTAGAACAATTTGAGATGAGTGGATTGGTCTTCTTGATCTCATGAGTTGAGGTGATGTATACCAATTATGATTTGAGGAAATTTATGAAACATGCAAGTTCACATCAAGAGGAAGGGCAAGAGTAAGTAAGTCAACATTAAGATTGGTAAGTCAATATGAACTTGGAATTTTGCTTGATAACTTTAAAACAAAAATTATTAGAAATATAAGGGAACAATTAGAAATGTTAAGAATGCAAGATGAGAAAAAATAAGATGTTGATGTTTGTGTTGTCCATGAAGAATCACATGCTATTAAATATTGCCCATCACTATCGAGGTTGAAGGAATTTTACCAAGAGGACATTGGAGCAAGTCAATCACCAAAGAAGCTATGTTATGTAGCTCAAAGAAGACCATGGAAGCCTATTCAACCTGATATGCTGCAAGAACCTAATTCATAATTTCAAGGTTATGCACATCCATCTCAAAGTAATTGGAACACACCCTTTCCTTGGAAACCTTGGCCATCTCAACCCTAGAACCAATATTGAAAGTAAGGTTGGAAAAGAACTTATCGGAGAAATCCTTCCTCAATATTTGCCATAACCAACTCCATGCTATCCCTACCATCCACCTCCATAAACACCACAACCTCAACCAAATCCATCTCAAAGATCGACTCCCACTCAATGACCTGTACCACCATTTCCAAACTCGCAAAAGGAAGTAGCTCAAGCCAATTACAGTGTTGAGGCACCACACTTCCAAAAATCTAATTAATATAAATGGTAATCATATTATTTCAAGAAGAGAATTTTCAAAAAAAAGATTATCTTGATGTCATTGAAGGACAACATTCAGAAAAAGAAGATTCAAATGACAAGACCAAAGAATCATGGATTGCACTTGATGAAGAGAAGACATCTGAATTAGAGATTGAGAAAGTTCCCTCATGTTTACCATCATATCTTCCATTTGTTCAAGAGAAAAATCAGCAAAAATAAGAATATTTGAATGTCATGGTAGAAGAGGATACAAAAATAGATCCAAATGTGCAAGTGGACCAAGGGCATCACAACTATACTGAAATATGGCTCTAGACAATCATTAAGTTACAACGATACACTCTTCCTCAACAATTCTTGATATCATATCAATCAAAGAATTTTTTCTCTCATATTCAGGTACATGTCAAAGAATATCTTTCGAGGCTACACATGATTTTATCTGTCATATTGATGTCCACATGGATCCATTGGAAGTATTCCTATACTTGAAAGATATTTTGTTTTCTTCAAGTAGAGTAGGATAGGAAAACAAAATGGAAAAAGAAAAAAATACGAGGAAAAATATAAAATCTCAAGTGAAAACCTCTTTCAAGGCTCTTGAGATTGGCCCACTGATTGAAAACCTCCTTGAGGTGGTTAGTGGGTTGGAAATAAAAAAGAAAAAAGAGAAATGGTCCTAAGTGAAAACCTCTTTTGAGGTGCCTAGGCAGACCTACTAGTTGAAAGCCTCATTGAGGAGGCTAGTAGGCCTAAGAAAAAAGGAAAAAAATGAAAATGAAAATTTCTATTCTCGATGTATCTCTCTCTGATTAATGCAGGTTCTCTAAAACCTTTACAAGCAACAAAATCAGGTTATCACCAAAAGAAAAAGTTGGTAAAAAATCTAGTCAAAGGAAGTCAAACTTGGGCCTTCTCCTCCTTTGCCCAGATGCTCCAATAGGACCAAGGCCATGCCAATCTGTCACCCTCATCCATTTCTAGCATCCACCCACCATTCTGAAACCTTTTCCCATTCATTTTCCTCACTTTCCTAAAATGATACATGGGGGTTCTCTTTTTCCATAGGAGGGAAAAATACACAAAAAGAAAATTGTTTTTACCATATATTGAAAACCGTGCATCCATTGGCTGAGTTGCTTGATGGGGAGATGCATATGTTAGGTCCCTATAATATTAGTGATCCCCCCATTACTATTGTTGTTGTATCCATTATTGTTATTATTGTGCCCCTATTGTCCCCATATTGTTATTATTGTGCCCCATAGAATCCCTCTATTGTTATTATTGTGCCTTTATATTATTATTGTTGGGTCGGCTTGGTTATATTGTGACCCCGTAGACTCCTATATATAGAAAGGAGGTTTTTTCATTTGAATCATCAAAGATTTTTCATTTGTGTAATGTAAAGGAAGTTTCCCCCTCGAAGAGGATTATTTCTAAGGTGTTGATCTATCTTTTCTATCTTTTTGTGAGCTGGTTTCATAACAATTGGTATCAAAGCTTTGGATTCTAGGGTTTCACTACTCCAAACAGGTCATAATGCCATTTTTGCTATAACTTTTTGTCTATGATGTTTCAGAAGCTAAAAAAAACCATTTGGGCCGAAATATTTTTGAACTTTGGGTCCAAATTTTAGAGCTTTTCTCACTATATTTGTGGAGATATGATTTGAGGAAGTTGGTGTTTTTGCAGACTCCCGAATTACATTCCAAACAGGTGACTTGGGGAAAATCATCATAACTTTTGTTTTGTGCATCAAATTGAAATCTTGTAAGAATTTTCAGAAAGATGACGATCTCTAGTTTTTCGTGTATTAGTTTTAGATACTAAGGTCGAAACAGTGACACGTGGCACATCGTACAAGTTCGCTCTTTTTAACTAGTCTATAATCAGGTCACTGTGGAAGATTTGGCATCACTCTTCATTGGAGAATTCAATTTTGATAAGACTAGTGGCATTAGAAAGAGGACACAGAGGGCTACTACAGGTCATAATTTCAGAACTGGGAGATCCAAAATTACAGAGGTACATCAGATTCAATATCGAGCTCCTATAAGTGAAAAAAGGTGTGTATTTTTAAAATTTTGCATAATCTTGGTTTGAAAAATTAGTTTGAAGGAATTCAAAGGGCATAGTGAAGCATTATTATCGGTAATTGATGCCCCGAAGAAAGAAAATGAAAACACCAAGTAAGCAACCTGAAAACTCTAGCATGACTCATGAAGAAGAGGAAGAAATGCAACATGATATATCAATATTATGAAACAAAGTGCAACAAATTTCACTTGCATAAAAGGTAACAAAAAATAAGATGGATGGTTTAAAGAAAGATGTAGAAGCTAATATGGATGGTTTAAAGAAAGGTGTAGAAGCTAAGATGACTGACTTGGAAGCTAATATGGATGGCATGGAAACTAAGATGGACAGCATGGAAGCTAAGATGGATGGCATGGATGCTAAGATGGAAGCTAATATGAGTGGCATGGACGCTAAGATGAATGGCATGGATGATAATATGGAAGAATTGAAGATAAATTTGAAGAAGTTGCTACAAAAAATGGTCACTAATGGTGAGATGGTAGTAAAGAAAACTCATGATGAGAACAAAATAAATGTTAATCATGTTTTCATAGACTCTAATGTTGGATTGAAGACCCACCATGTTCCAAAAATTGATATGAGGAAGTTTCATGGCAAGGATCCCGGAACATGGATACTATAGATGAAGCAATTTTTTGATCTCCATAATGTGCAAAACACACAAAAGGTACATTTGCAATTTTATATTTGGAACCAAATAAATTTGTATGGTATCGATGCCTTTGCTCTCGTAAACAAATTGTCACTTGGGCTATTTCTAGGGAAGAAATGATAGCACCTTATGAGGATACAAAAAGCAACACCTTTTTCAGCCAATTGATAAATCTCAAACAAAAGGGTTCAATGATGGAGCACATTGAGGACTTCCAAAACTTGAGCATAAAGGTAAGAGATATTCCAGAGGAGTATAGGCTTGATGTGTTCATAGGGATTTTAAAAGGATAATATCCAACATGAGGTTCGCCTTTGGGAACCTGATTCATTGGAGAAGGTATTCAGGTTAGCAAGAAAAATGGAAAGCAAAATTATGGAAACCAGGAAGCCTACCACTCACAACTATAAATATGGAAGTGTTACTGATCAGGAGCTCAAGTCTAAGCCATGGAAAAGGCACAAAAACTGAAAGTGTTCAAAAACACTTGCAACTTGAATGAACAAATAGGCCCCGTCGATACGATCCTGCTACCGTGAATGGCACTCAAATCTGACACTGTATGGAGGAGTTATTGTATTTTGAAAATGCCCAATAAACTGCAAAATTTGAATTCTACCAAAAAAAAGAATATTCCTTGGAATATTCCCAAAAATATTCATGGGAATATTCCATTTTGGAGGACCAATTGGGAGCAGACACGTGGTCTGCCCGGAGGCCACCACATGGCCCCAAGCCTACAAAATTTGTTTTGGCAAAATTTTATGGAGCTCGTAGGAATCGACCTCGAGTCGGGTGGCTGCCAGCCCACAGGCCCAACTGGCCTGCATGATGTAGGTTCTTAACAACATAGAGGCACAATTTATATTTCAAGTTGATTAAGGTTTCATTTGGGCATAGAAAGGGGCCATCCCCTAAGGGTCAGCCCCTAACCATATGACCTTAGTGCGGAACCAAAGGATTAAACTTGGCGGCAACGGTAAACCCTGATGGTTAAGGGCAGGTGGTCACATGCACATGGTTACCATCAGCAGTTACAGTCCATTTCGCAGTTAGTTCAGTAGAAACCGCCAATTTAGGCGTAGTTGCCAAAAATAGCGGGACTAACTGCAATTCATCCACATTTAGTGGAGTTTCTTTAGGCCAAATTGGACAAAACTTCAGGAGGTCATAACTTTTGCGAGGGAGAACCTTTTTGGATGATTTTTTTTTATTTTTTTATTTCGTAACTTCTCATCATTTTGGAGCCATTGGTATAGGTTTTAGAGCCATTGAAGTTCATCTTCAGCCCTGTTTTCTTCAGGGAAGCTAAGAGAGCCATCAGGACCAAGAGGGAGTTGGAGCTATGTTAGGCTATGATTAACCATTTGAAGTGAACCAATAGTAATTTTCAGCTATTTTCAGCATTCTAGAGCTATTAGGATAGGTTCTAGAGGCAGTAGAGGTGTTCTATAGCCATTTTAGCTTCAGGGAAGCTTTTTGAGCCATCAAGGCCATTTGGGAAATGGAGCTGTTTTGAGTTGTACCTCTTTGTTTGAGGTGAAACAAAGATCATTTCCTACTATTTTCGACCTTTTGAACCTATTGGAAGAGGTTTCAGATCTTTTTGAAGACTTTCAGAGCCCGAAAAGCTTCAAGAGAGTTTTCAAAGCATGTAGGGCCATTTGGAGAAGGCACTGTATTGGGTAATCTTTCACTGTTTAGTGATTTTGGAAAGGCATTCTTAGCTTTTTCATGTCTTTTGAATCTATTTTTGCATTCACATTTACCTATTGAGGCATTTTAAAGCTTATATTAGCATTTTGAAGCATTTTAATACAAGAGGACAAGCTCATTTTGGGAGGCTTGATCCAGTAGACATAGCCTAGGAGGGGTGAACTGCTCATCAAACATCTGTGTCATTTTATGCTGAAGATATTTTGCTGAACAAATCTGATTTGATATGTTAAACAACAAATTGAAATAATCCTCCTTCACACATAAGACTAAAAAATTTGCCAAAAATCACCTTGTTTATTCCGCAAGACAAGTATTTTGCACACATTTAAGTTAATGAAGATGGATGCCTTGCACACATTTTCAAGTACTTCCATTTTTAGATCAGATGGTATCAGTGCTCAAGATTAGAGCATTAGAAGCTAGAGTTTTTACTCAACATTTCCCTTTTGTGCAAAAAAAAAGTGTGTTAAAACAGCGTAAGAGATTGACTGTTTTATGTGTTGCAAATGGTTGCTTGAATGAGTTTGCTTGAGTTGAAAAGATAGCTCTTGATAGCTAAGTCTTGGAAAGGGTAGTCTTCAATAATAATTTTTACTTATTCCAAATTATCTCAAGATTACCTTTGAAAAGAAAACTCACTTGATCAGTGTTTTCTGCAAAATCTATAGGGGTTTTTTTGCAGCTATAACACAAGATACTGCTTGAATAAGAAGGGTTTTTTTTTTTGACATTTGGTTAAAGCTTGTCATTTGATTGAAAGCTTTGAGAACTCTTATTTGGAAGTTCATTTTGTTTATTTGACCATTTACATAATGTCAACTTCTTCTATAAGTGAAGATTCCTCCTTCAAGAAATTTTTCAATGATGACATGAAGAATGATCTCGTTAAGGTGAAGGACATGATGCAGATTCTCATATTGGATCAACGAGAAAATGCTAAGCTTCTTGAACAATTCTTGGCTATGAAGGAAGAGAAGGAAGTAATTCTGCAAAGGTTGCATGACATGGAGAAACAACTCCTTCAAGCTCAAGAAGCTTTGTCCAAGAAAATGCCTGATGAGGAGGTAAACCATTCAAACTCGTCTTCAATTTCCTATATTGAAAAGTGTGTTGGTTCTTTTGAAAAATATACAAGAGGTATAGGGTCCAAATTAATGTTTAAGATGGGCTATCAATAAGGCAAAGGTTTGGGCAAGCATGCATAAGGCATGGTTGATCATATTTCAGTTGTGGAGCGACCCAAGAATGTTGGTCTTGGATATGTGCAGTCTAATGGCGAAGAATTCAAGTCTTTGAATGCATGTGATGAAGATTTGAAAAGAACTTTTGTTCCAAGTTCTAATACACAAACATGTCAAGTTTTTTTTCAAGTTGATTGTCATTGTGTTAAGCCTTCATTGCAGCAAGTAGAGGATAAACATATCACTTTTCATGAGCCTTCAAGTTCAAATAGTTACATTGATGAAAGTCTAAAGAAGAAAGTTGTCTCTTTCGCCAGTTCATTGTCTCTAGAAGACAAAGAGGATGGACATTCCATGTAGCAAAAGAGGTATAAACATTCACATGATCAATTTGATTATGTTTCATAAAAGAATGATAATTTTTCTTATTCAAATGAAAGAAAGTTTTGTTGCACATTTTGTGGTGGATTTAACCATGTTGCTTCAAGTTGCTAGTTGAAAAAGAAAGCACACAGGAAGTAGAAGAGGAAAAGAAAACTTTCACAAAAAGTGATGGAAAGTTGCACATTTTTTCAAAAGAAGGGACATCATGTTTGTCATTTTTGGACTTTACTTCCAACTCATCATCCAAAGCACATGCAGCTAGGTTGTGTCAATTGTATAGCACATTTCATTGTCAACTTGTTGTTGATGTCGTATGTTGCACAAGGTGCATTTGGTGTCGATTGGTGCAGAGAACGAAGTGTCGATGCAAAGCAGTGCAAGATTCCATGAGATGGAAAGGCATGCAAGCAAAGAGGGCACAAAGTTAAGAAAGTTTCATTGCTATTTTCAGAATGTCAGATTTGTATGGCGAGAAAACTTGGTTAGGATTCGACACAAGTACATGGCTCATTCAGCAAAATTCGCCATGAGGACAGTTGGCAAGTCAGGAAAATTTTTGGAGGCTACACAGAAGAGGATGATGTTGTTATTCTCTCATTTACTATTCAGTTCAATTTCATCACTTCAGTGAGCTTTTGGGGTCCAAAAGCTTCTCATTTGGGAGGTGTGATTAGGAGCTCAAGTCCAAGCCATGGAAAAGGCTCAAAAATTGAAAGTGTTCAAAAACACTTGCAACCTGAACGACTAGATAGGCCTCATAAATACGATCCTACTGCCATGAATGACACTCAAATCTGCCACCGTATGGAGGATTTATCTCATTTTGAAAATGCGTAATAAACCGCAAAATTTGGATTTAAAAAAAAGATTAAAAAAGAATATTTCGAGGAATATTCCTTGGAATATTCCATAAAATATTCGTGGGAATATTCCATTTTGGAGGACCAATTGGGAGCTAACATGTGGTCTGCCCGGAGGTCGCCATGTGGCCCCAAGTCTACAAAATTTGTTTTGGCAAAATTTTATGGAGCTCACAGGAATCGACCCCGGGTTGGGTGGTCGCTACCCCATAGGCCCAACTGGCTTTCCTAACGTTGGTTCTTAACAGCATACTGGTGCATTTTCTATTTAATGTTGATAAATGTTTCATTTGGGTGCAGAAAGGGGCCAACCCCTAACCATATGACCTTGGCGCAGAACCAAAGGCTTAAACTCGGCAGCAATGGTAAACCCCGACAGTTAAGGGCACGTGGTCACATGCGCATGGTTATCGCTGGTAGTTATGGTTCATTTGGTGGTCATTTTGGTAGAGTCCACCAATTTAGGCGCAGTTGCCAAAAATAGTGGGACTAACTGCAGTTCATCCACATTTAGTGGAGTTTCTTTAGGCCAAACTGGACAAAGCTTCAAGAGGTCATAACTTTTGCAAGGCAGAAGCTTTTTGGACGAATTATTTTTGATTTCATATATTCTCATCATTTTGGAGCCATTGATATAGGTTTAAGAGCCATTGGAGTTTATCTTCAGCCCCATTTGCTTCAGGGAAGCCAAGAGAGCCATCAGGGCCAAGAGGGAGTTGGAGTTGTGCTAGGTTATGCTTAACCATTTGAAGTGAACCAATAGTCATTTTCAGTTATTTTCAGCATTCCAAAGCTATTGGGATAGGTTCCAGAGGTAGTAGAGGTTTTATACATCCATTTTAGCTTCAGGGAATCTTTTTGAGCCATCAGGGCCATTTGGGAAATGGAGTTGTTTTGAGTTGTACCTCTCTGTTTGAGGTGAACCAAAGATCATTTCTTACTAATTTCAACCTTTTGAACCTATTGGAAGAGGTTTTAGATATGTTTGAAGACTTTTAGAGCTTGAAAAGCTTCAAGAGAGTTTGCAGAGCATGTAGGGCCATTTGGAGAAAGCACTGTATTGGGTAATCTTTCACTGTTTAGTGATTTTGGAAAGGCATTCTTAGCCTTTTCATGTCTTTTGAATCTATTTTTGCATTCATATTTTCCTATTGAGGCATTTTTATGCTTTTATTAGCATTTTGAAGCATTTTAATACAAGAGGACAAGATCATTTTGGGAGGCTTGATCCAGCAGACGTAGCCCAGGAGGGGTGAACTGCTCATCAAACATTTGTGTCATTTTATGCTGAAGATATCTTGCTGAACAAATTTTATTTGATATATTAAACAATAAATTGAAATAATCCTCCACACATAAGACTCAGAAATTTGCCAAAAATCACCTTGTTTATTCCACAAGACGAAGTATTTTGCACACATTTAAATTAATGAATATGGATACCTTGCACACATTTTCAAGTACTTCCAATTTCAGATCAGTTACTGCCCCTAGTCTTCCACAACCTATAAGTTTGACACCACAACAATTGGAAGAAAAAAGAGCAAAAGGTCTTTGTTACAGTTTTTATAGCAAATATGCTAAAGGTCATAAGTGTGCTGAGAAGAAATTATTCTACATAGATTGTGAAGAGAAGGAAGAAAAGGAACAAGAAATGTCAAAAGAAGAGGATATACTCTAGGAACAAACCTTAGATAAAGAAGAAATGAATCCGACCATATCTTGTAATTCACTGGCTAGAATTACCACTCCTAAAACTATCAAGATGGAAAGACATATCAAGAAGAAAGAGGTAATAGAGTTGATTGATTCGGGAAGTACCCATAATTTTATTCATTGTAAGATAGCAAAGGAATTGAATTGATTCCTATATCCAGCACCAAAGTGCCAAGTGATGGTTGCAAGTGGAGGAACCATAAATTGCTCTAGAAAGTGCCATAATATAAAGTTATCCATGGGAGAATATGTATTGAATATCCCAATGCTTTCCATTCCAATTGGTGGTGTTGATGTTGTACTAGGAGTCCAATGGCTACAATCCTTGGATACAATAGCTTTTAATTTTCTGCGGAAGGAAAGGAAATTGAATTAAGGGGTATTGCAGGGAAGCCGGGAAAGATAATCAGCTCTAACGGTATGACAAAGCTTCTAAAGAAGGAACAACGAGGTGTAATTTCACAATTATGTTCGCTATAGGTTCCCACATCGAGATCATCTATTTCTCCAGATCTCCAAAAAGTCTTGGACAATCATTCCAAGGTATTTGAGACTCCCAAAGGTCTCCCACCTATTCATGATCATGATCATGCTATTCATTTGATTCTAGGAAGTGTTCCACCAAACATCATGCCGTATAGATATCGTTATGCCCAAAAGAGTGAAATTGAACGTATGGTTGAACCTAGTCAAAGTTATTTCTCTGCTCCAGTAGTACTAGTTCACAAGAAGGATGGATCATGGCACATGTGTCCAGATTATAGGGAGCTTGAAACAACCTCACTATTAAAGATAAATTTCCCATTCCTGTTATTGATGAATTGCATGGATCAATTTACTTCACCAAGTTGGATCTTCGTTCAGGATATCATCAAATCAGAATGAAGACTGAAGACATTCCAAAAACAACATTTAGAACTCATAAGGGTCATTATGAGTTTTTGGTCATGCCTTTTGGCCTTACCAATGCACCTTCTACATTTCAAGGTTTGATGAATTCCATTTTAGACACTTAGAAAATTTGTGTTAGTAATTTTTGATGATATACTAATCTACAACAAGTCTTGGAAGGATAATGTCCAACATGTTGACATGGTGCTCAAACTATTGGAGGAGAAACAATTATATGCAAAAATCTCCAAATATTTCTTTGGACTACAAGAGGTGTAATATCTGGGTCATATTGTATCTCATGAAGGTGTTAAGGTAGACCCTAGCAAAATTAAAACAATTAAGGAATGGAAAATCCCCACATCCGTAAAGCATCTATGAGGATTTCTCGGGTTTACAGGGTATTATTGCAAGTTTGTTAAGAATTATGGGAGAATAGCAGCACCTCTAACGACATTATTGAAGAAAGATGCATTTTCATGGACTCTAGAAGCAATGAAGGCTTTTGAACATCTTAAAGAGGCAATGTGCCAAGCACCAGTCTTAGCTACACCGGAATTCACAAAAACCTTTATTGTGGAATGTGATGCCTCAGGAAATGGAATCGGTGCTGTTTTAATGCAAGAAGAAAGACCCATTGCTTTCAAAAGTCGTCCAATCAAAGGAAAGTATTTACACAAAGTTATTTATGAGAAGGAAATGTTGGCAATACTACATGCACTTAAGAAATGGAAACCCTACCTAATGGGAAGACACTTCAAGGTAAAAACAGATCATGATAGTCTTAAATACTTTTTAGAACAAACATTATCTTTAGAATAGTAGCAAAAATGGGTCATAAAGATGTTGGGTTATGACTTTGAAATCATCTACAAAAAAGGGAAGCAAAATGTTGTGGCATATGCACTCTCAAGAAAGGATGAGGATGTGGAAGCATTTCTTTGCACCATTTCTATTATCCAACCAGATTGGATAAACAAAGCAAGGGATGAATGGAAGAATGATGAGGAAGTGTGGGAACTGATTCAAAAGATACAACAAGATTCCATTACATCAGAGACATTTATCTAGAAAAATGATTTGTTATGGTACAAGGATCAGGTATACCTATGTAAGAATTCCCAAATCAAACAAAAGATTCTTAGTGAATTGCACACCTCTCTCTTAGGAGGGCACTTGGGATTTATAAAATCCTACCATAGGGTTAAGAAGGATTTTCTTTTGGGATGGCCTTAAATCAGATGTTCAAATGTTTGTGGCGGAATGTTTGGTTTGCCAACAAATTGAAGTTGAAAGAATTAAGACTCCAAGACTATTACAACCTTTATCCATTCCAAGCAAATGTTGGGAGGAGGTTTCAATGTATTTTATCACAGGTTTACCCAAGTCTGAAGGAAAGAGTGTTATCATGGTGGTAGTGGACAGAATTACCAAGTATGCACACTTTTGTGCATTATCTCATCCATTTAAAGCGAGTACAGTTTATACTGCATTTATGGAAACAATTCAAAAGCTATGTGGAAACCCAAAGATTATTGTAAGTGACAGAGATCCCATTTTCACTGGAAATTTTTTGACAGAATTATTTTCTTGTCTTGGTACTCAGTTAGCTCATAGCTCATCTTATCATCCTCAATCTGATGGGCAAACTGAGATAGTAAACAAATGTTTGGAAGGATAGCTTCGTTGCTTTGTATCTAAAAAATAGACCCAATGGGTCAAATGGTTGCTTTTGGCTGAATGGTGGTATAATGCTTCCTTCCATACTACAAAAAAAATGACCCCATTTGTGGCACTTTATGGATATCATCCACCATCCATCACATCATATTTAAGAGAAAATTCTAAGGTTCAAGCAGTGGAAGATCACAACAAGCATCAACAATAAGTTCTCCAACTCTTAAAGGATAACCTCACCTTGGCACAGAATATAATGAAACAACAGGCATATCAACATCGCAATGAAAGAAGTTTTGATGTAGGTGATTGGGTACTCCTATGGCTACAACCATATAAACAAATGTCCCTCAAGCAAGCTAAGAAGGATAAAAAATTATCACGAAAGTACTATGGTTCGTACAAGGTGTTGCAAATGATAGGTACTATGGCATAGAAATTGGAGCTTCCTACAGGTTCTCGAGTGCACCCAGTTTTCCATGTTTCATGCTTAAAGAAGGCTATAGGTGACAAGCTTCTAGTTCAAACAATATTGCTAGAACTTGATGCGGAAGGAAAAATCATATTGGAACCTGAAGCAGTCAAAGAAAAAATAACTCGATAGCTACAAAATAGATCAATTTCAGAATATCTCATCAAGTGGAAGAACTTACCCATTGAAGATTCCGCATGGGAGGATGAGAATTTTATACAAAAGCATCCAGAACTACTCAAGCATTGCAGACAAAACTTTTTTGAAGGAGAGCGGAATGTTAGGTCCCCATAATATTAGTGATCCCCCCATTACTATTGTCGTTGTATACATTATTGTTATTATTGTGCCCCATAGAATCCATCTATTATTATTTTTGTGCCTTTATATTATTTTGTCAGGTCGGATTGGTTAAACTGTGACCTCGTAGACTCCTATATATCGAAAGGAGGTTTTGTCATTTGAATCATTGATGATTGTTCATTTGTGTAATGTAAAGGAGGTTGCTCCCTCGAAGGGTATTATTTATAAGGCGTTGATATATCTTTTCTATCTTTTTGTGAGATGGTTTCAAAACAGCATATGAATTATAGTAACATGCTCAAGGAATTTCAGCAAATTCCAGGGCACACTTTTCAAGAAATCGACGTTGATCACCTACAACAATTTTATTTTTCTTGAGATTCATGCATCCATTGGCCAAGTTAATTTATGCGAAGGTGTATAAGGGTGATGGAAACATGCTTAAAAAAATTCAGGTTAATCCAGTCTACCATTTGAGAGATGGATAAAACATTTTTTCTATAGGACACTATCCTGAAACGGTACAGGAGCAACCAAAAGTGCTACAGTAGGGAGATCAACTTGGAAAAAGAGCCCTAAAGGTCCTATTTTCCTTTGGAAATGTTGGGAGAGGTCCACTCAACTTCCTTCGTCCCAATCACCACCCCATTCAGCCAAATCCATCACCAAGATTCTAGCTTTGACCATACATGAAAAAACATAGAAAAATGACTCTGACTTCATATCTTTTTTTCCTTTCCCACAACTTTCACCACCTTTTGAAGATGTTATTCTTGTCCTTAAAACCAACTATCATTTTTCCAAGTCCCTAAACGCAGTGTGACATTGTGAGAAGAAACTGAATGACTAATATAAGGAGGAAAATTGTCCTATAGTAGCCTTCATAGGTTCATTAGAAAACATGATCCAAGGATTCTTATTGCTCCAAAATGAAGAGATGGCCACCCTTGAAGCTCAAGGAAGCTGCACCATTGGTGGGCTCCAGTATTGCAGCAATAATGCTGCAACTCCTGGGACTCCCTTCTTTACATATATCAACCCGGTAGTTCGTAACAAACTCAGAAGCGACAGTGCTGTATGCACAAGTACTAGCTCTTGCCGCAGCTGTCACTTGGTCAACTGGCACAAGTCCTGCTAGGGGATTAAGCCAACTTCTATGATCTCTTAGAAGAATATTTTTAATTGATGGACGAAAGCTAACTCAAAGGAAGCTAATCTACTTGCGAAAAGAACTGAAAGCCAAAAAGTAACGCAAAACCTAGCAAACCCTAATTCTACCAGCTAGTCCTACTGATGCAAAGGAGAGAATCCAAACTACTGGAAGAGATGCCATTACTTCTATGAAGGTAAAATACATGTGTCTAGACTACCTCTACTTGGAGAAAACATCTTTTTGTATTTTTGATTAAGTCGTCAGTTTCATCATGCATATGCTTTCACTGTTCTTTGATTGTGGAAGGGTGGATCAAGGAGGAAAAATGCTTGGAAGAGGTCGGGAAGGTTTAGAGAGGGTCTAAGGAGTCCCTAACACCCTTCCAGAGAGTTTCACAAAGTTTGGCTCTCAAGAAACCTCATTTCTGAGCTTCTAAAGGAAGTCTGCGGGGGTTCTACAGGATGTTCAGGAATTTCTACAGGATGTTCAGAAATTTCTACAGGATGTTTAAAAATTGGATTTTGGAGGATGGGTGAGTGAGGGAAGATGCATGAATGGATATGGAGGTAGGATAGGGGTCTGGTAGTGGCCCAGGGACTGGTGGATGGAGTGGTGAGAAGGTGTAGATGGCTAAATTGGCTCAAAGAAGGCTGAAACAATGATTGCATAAAAAGGTAGGGTTACGTGGGCAAGAGGACAGACGTGAGACAAGGAACCTAGCTAGGAGATGGAACAGCTAGCTCTGATGAAGCTTAGGCGGATGAGAGAGTGGTAGAGATGCCCTACACAATGTACATTTAACCGAATAAACAACGTCTTACAAATAATCAAAGTCTTAGCTAATCTAATCTAACTGTCAATAAAACGAATGAACAGCATCTTTATTCAGAAAGAAAACCATGTACATCTATCATGCAAAGACACATTTCAGAGATCTGAACCCATAACTAACTTCTGAAAATGAAAACAGTACACTAAGGATTGCATGGTCAAGCAAACTAGTGTTTTTGTTGGGGTAGCACTGTTTCTTTAGTTCCAGCCCCTGATCCAATAAGGATGAGGCGAAACAGAGAGTGTTGTTGACCCTTTTGTTTTAGGGCTTCTTCCTGTTATTATCCTACCAATCTATTTTAAATATCTAAAGCAATTCTGTTCATAAACAGTGACCTATTTAACCAACACAACTAAATCTGCCCAACAGAAATACGTTTCAAATGCATAAAAGGATAACAACGATGCATAAAGGAAAGGTAACAGTACCAAAGGAAGCCCTAGGCTCTCAGGTTGGGCCCAACCCTGAGAGCTATGGCTCCTATAGAAAACTCAGAGTTGATATAAAATCGAACTGCTTCTCATTATCAAAAAATAGTCATAAGTCAAGAGTTATGCCAAAAATGGCTACAAGAGAACAAAGTAGAGCTAACAGCACTGTAGTGAAAAATATGTAATGGTTTCCAAAAGTCCCTCACGAAGGCTGAGGCCTTAAAATTTATACACCACGAGGGCCCTAGCTGGCCTCCTAAATCTATGGTACTTGGCTGCCCAAATTGTGAGTAGACAGCTCCTTCCAAAATCTGCTTGGCTGCCTTCTAGATTCGGTTTTGGTGGCCTTTGGAGCTCAGAGTTGGGGGTGAAGACCCAAGGAAGGCTATTTAATGCCATAGACAACCCCCCTACGAATCCTCACCCCAAGCTTGGCGGTATTCTAGCCCATGATTGCTCGGTTTTGCTCCAACATGTGTCAAAAAACCTGAAATGAGCACGTGTTAGCCACCTAGGAAGAGTGACTACCCTTATTCGTACAAATGACATAAACATACTGAAAAATAATGCATAAGCTATGAAAAATGAAGGATTGAACAAGGATAATTAGGCGAAATGAGCCCAACAAGTTACCAAATTTGGGGCTCAAAAACCCCCCTGCTAAAAGGGTTGCTCATCCTCTGAGCAACTAGTCCAGCTCCCTGTCTTTCATTGCTTTAATCGCCACCCTCACATCCCAAGCTTCTAAAGTAGTACCCTCCTCACTGTCATGGAATCCGGCCTTCCTTTCCACCTCTTCCCACTACTTATGCTCTTCTTCTTATGTGCTTCCTTCTAACAGTCCCAAAAGCAAAGGTGGACTTAGCTTGAGGCTGATCCAGCTGGCTTGGAGGTTCTGCATAAACTTCTTGTAGGGAGGCACTCGTGCCAAGGCCTCCCTCATTCTAGTTGGAGTGTGATATTCCCTGATTTTTAGGTTGTGGGACAATGTGTTGCACCTACGGGTGCAAGCATGAACACAATTGTCCCCTAATAATCGCTCCATATCCTCGAAGTGTGCTATGGCCTGAGCTCGCCGATCCATGTACTCTAATAAAGCCCGAGAGTTGGTTGCTAGGTGCTGGTGGGTTGATATCAATGCTGTGGTGTCCCCTGGCTCTGCTCTAATCAGCAGTGGTTCATGTAGTTCTAGGTTCATGACATTTCTGACCTCTGCCGCTCTCTTTTCCTCGTGGTTTAACCATGAGGTCATTGCCATCAGCTGCATATCCCCTACTGCTGTGTTGGGGTCCCATGAGGTTACATTTGGAAGGGACAAATTATGAAGGTAGAACTCTGATAGCTTGGCCGTGTCTTCTAATGAACTGCTGTTACATAAATCCATGAACTGCTGGGGGTTTTTGATTTGGGAGATACCCCTCTGTGCCAATGTGTTAATTTGGAATTGTAGCCATTGATCCCTTAGGTATAGGCCATAGGATTTGGCCAACTGCCTACATTGCAGAGCGTCCATTGTGCAACTGGCCATGCAGGCCAGTTGTGCCTCCTTTTCTTGCATCTGCTGGTTTAGAGATTGTATCTCTATGCCTGCCTGCAATTCCCTTTCCTGTAGTTGCCGGTTTAGTTCCTCAAGATCAGCTTGCATTCCTTGTTTTTCTTGAGGTTTTGCTGTGGTGTCCTTGGCTGTCGTGTCCTCTTCTTTCCTCTGTCCCTATAGCTATAGCTGCTATCTAAGCAGCTCATTCTCCTCTCTTAACTTGGCCTATTGGGAGCTTTCCACATGCCGTACTCTTGCCAACTCCCTTTGTGTTTCCTTGAGCCTTTCCTCTAGAGGCCCTATATCTGCTACCCACTTGGATTTAGCGATCCTCATCCAAGTGTGGGTTTGTACTCTTTCTTCCTCTAGTGCTAGAAACAGTGGCACTGTGAATTTCTGAGGAATAATTTTGCCGGCCTCCAAAAAGTTATAATAAGAGCCCAGGCTGGGCTGGGGGCTTAGTTCCACGATGACCTCGATCTTCTCCTCCTCCTGTGGTGACTTAGCTACTGTTTCCTCCATCTGCTCAGTTTCCTTCAACCTAGCCAAAGTTTCCTGTAGAACTACCTCGACATCCTGTAGAGAGGCTTCAGGTTTCAATTTCTCCATCCTTTCCCTCCATGAGGATGTTTTCGGGCTCCCCCGCTCATAAGTAATGTATGCCTTGGAGGGGGACCTATCCCTTGGTGTGGTAGGGGTATCCACAATTGTGATTGGCTCTTTTGATGGAGGCTGGGGTCTGCCAGTCTTAATTCTCACACTCCTTCTTGCTTTAAAATACAGAGGAGTCTCCCTCTTTCATTTTTCTTTTGGCTTGGGAGAGGTACCTAGGGTGGCCAGCACAGCTGCTGCCTCCCTAGCTAAAATTTCGGCCGATTTCTCCTTCTGCTGTCTTTTTTCTGGACTTCCTGTAGAAAGTCCTGTAGTGGCTGGTTTCTAGCTTCCTGTAGAAGCCGTTTTTAAACTTCCTGTAGAAATAGCCTTCTGATTTCCTGTAGAAGCAGATGGCACCATTTTGGCCTGCTTGGCTGAGGTTGCCTTAGGGATGTCCTCACTGGCTTGGACTTTCTCAGTGCTTTCTACCCTGCTCTGTAGTCTCTTCTCCCTAGGTGTTGGTGTAATTTTACCACCCCCTGTCTTGGCAGTTTGGCCTTTTTCTTGTGTTCCTCTCTGTTCTTTCTTTGGTGTTTTTCCTGGGGTTTCTTATCCTTGAGTTTTATTCTCTGCCTGAGTGTGTTCCTTCTCCTCACTGCTGGAGGAAGTGAGCTCCTCAGCCAAAACTCGGATGTCGTCATCTTTAGACATATTCCGAAAAATTTCCCAGGAGAGAGGGACAGTGTAAGTGTGGAGTACATCTTCCACGAGGAGCTTGATAAGCCCATGATGGGCTAGCTGGTATGGTGTCCCCTCTCTCAGTTTGGTGGCACACTCAATCATGGATTGCAGGAGGAAGTAAGGAATGCTCAATTTTTGTTCGGAGGGTAGGTCCATTTGGTGCCTGAATTCTGTGAGCAACCGGAAATGATAGCCATACACGATGCTAAATCGCCCCTCACACGTAATATACTTCATAATTTGGAGGCTGACTTCACTCCAGAACGGTTGTAGGCTAGTTCTTCGAACTCCATTCCTGTCCTCTAAAAATAGTTCCTCTAGAAAGAATAACTCTTTTTTAGCTTTTTGACCCAATTTTCTCTCCTCCTTATCCCAGGGTACCCCCATCGGTAGATCTATTACTCTGCTAATGAGTTGTGGGGTGAGTCTGAGGGTCAATCCTCTGAAGTTGACAACAGCCAATGTCTTTGACTTTGGCTTCAAGGACCTTAGGAATTCTTCTGTTATTTTGTCATCGTGACCTTGAAGCTTGTCACAGAATGACATCCAGTGTGCACGGGAAAACAAGTCCACCACCTCAGGGGTTTCCCGTAATTTCTTGGAGTCTGAAGAATCTTTTCTAATGAACCCTCCTGGCATGGTAAAAAACCTGTTTTTGTTGTTCTGAACTTGCCTGCTTGTGTACAGAAGGAGAGCTTCAGGATTTTTCTACACAGAGCGCAGAGCTATGTCTTTGTTATGCACACAGTCATATAAAATTCACAATTTACCACCAGTGAGCCTTGACAGTGGCTCAATTTTAATTCAAAACCCTAGAGAAAATCTTGCATGCAGACTACGATGACAATTTCATGCAGTGATAAGAAAACGGCTTTTGAATTTATAAACAGACTTTATTCACATTTTCCATACCCTCTCAACACGACGAATTCACCACCTTTTGAATCATTTGCATGGGAAAGTTATGGTCAGGCCTACCTCACTAAGAATTGCCACCCTCGACGTGAACAGTCCAAGCTTCTCTGTAATGCCGGGCTCCCTGTAGCGCAGCTTCCTGTAGAAATCGTGCACGGCTTCTAGAGAACGTTACAGTGGTTCTGGACTTTCTGAGTAGCAACATGACGTTGGAACAAGCCGAGAACTCGGGCTAACAACATTCAGAGGATTGAGGACGCGTACTTGGCTACAAAACGGTTGTGAGTAAATGACTGCAGTGCATCATAAGTGATTCAGCGACCGATTTTGAATTGCTGCGGAATTCATGGCGCGGGGGTGAGCTGTCCCAGTCGATCTGTTGGCCAATATCATAGCCATTATTCCGCGGCATGTCCCTGACCACCGAATTCTTCCCTCTGCATTCATCGCAAACCATTCTTGTTATACTGCCGCTTCTCTTCGACTGGACGCTTCCCACGTGTCAATTTCCCGTCTTTTCGACATAACCAAGGCCATTTGGATCTGACAAGGCCGTCGGATTGGTTGTGGTGGCCAATTGAATGGCTACTCGACTTTTTCAATCCGTTCATTCTCACAGTCATGCACATTTAGAGTATAGCTTATGTAATTTGACGAAATAAGGATAGGCACTTACCTGTGCGGTCGTGGATGTGGGTTTTTCAAGCTTCAGGATGAGGAATGCTAGATCTGCTCACTCATGCTTCGTGTACGGGTGCTGGAGATCCTCTTCAATGGCTGCTACTGGCTACGAGACCTTAAGACCAATTTCCTGATGGTGTATGCTGCATGCACCGGCTTCATGAGCTGCTGGTGTCTCCGTGGTATGTGCTCCAGCCGGATCAGCTGCTACAGGTTTCCTGTAGGACATCCTGTAGCCGTTTCTCCTCCTAGAGTGCATGCCGAAATAATTGAGTCACGTTCACAGGTGCTGGGTCCTAAGATCGCCTTGACAGGTAAAGTCTGCGAGCCTCTGCATGCTTTATTTCCTTCTTAAAAACAACATTTTCTTTATTTGAGAAAACAAAGTTCTGTTATGACTGTGCAGGTATATTCGGCCATATGGCAGCAATGGTGGTGAAAGGAGGTGAAACAAGTGGAGGATGGAAGAAAAGAGTGGTTGCATGCCTCCTCGACGGACTTCAAGCTTCAAATTCTTTGTCATAATTAGTCCTGGCCCGCCCAAAGGCTCTACAGGATGTTTCCTGTAGAAATACAGAGCTTCCTGTAGAAAGTCCTGTAGCTTCCTGTAGAAGGCTAAACAATGACTAGATTGTGTCCAAACCTTGGAAAAAATGAGTGTTCATGGAGGGAGTGTATGTGAGGTTGCCTGCTAGCTTGGTAGGGACCCTTGTTCTTGAGTTGAGAGGCCTCCTTTTTGCATTGTGTTCCTGCAACCTGCAACAATTTCCAGAGATTAAACTTGTTTTTTTTTTCTCTGTTTCTTCCTTCTTTTTCTTTTCCTTTCTTTTTGTGTTTTTTTTTTTTTTTTTTTTAAGAGACAGCAGGGGTGCCTCAATGAGGTTCTCACCCCTACTATCTGCCTTGGGAGCCTCAGAGAGGTTTTCACCCAAGGATCTTTTTATTCCAATTCCTTTTCAGAGAGACAGCAGGGGCACCTCAATGAGGTTTTCACCCCTACCATCTGCCTTGGGCGCCTCAGAAAGGTTTTCGCCCAAGGATATTTTTTATTGCATTTTTCTTTTCCCCTTTTTTTTTTTAATGTATAATGATGCTCAGGGTGTGCCCAAAATAGAGACAGAACCCTTCTTTATGACCAACACTGATTTTTCCACAATTTTGATGAATTCTTGCCTCGAAAGAGGTTTCCTGTAGATCTTTAGTCGATGCCCATTGACAAGCATGGGGAGGGCTTCTTCATCAATGGTTCAGATAAGGACAGAAACATTTTCATTACACTTCTCCACTACATATGGTCCTAACCATCTTGTCCTCAGCTTCCCCTTGAAATCCTTGTGTCTGGAATCATACAGTAGTGCCCAATATCCCGGCTGGAATTGTTTGTCATTGAGGTGTCGGTCATGCCATATCTTCCTCTGAAGCTGAACCACTTCTGAGTGGAGGAGGGACTGCATTCGGTGTTCATCTAACCCATTCAGCTGCAATAACCTTTCTTGTTGAGCATGGCTGAGATCTAGGTCTAGTTGAGCTGCCATCCTCAATGTGTTGTACTCAAACTCGATTGACAACAAAGCTCTCTTCCCATAGACCAGCTCATAAGGTGTGAAACTTGTGGTGGTCTTCCAAGTGGTGTTGTAGGCCCAAGTGGCCTCAACCAGGCGATCTGCCCAATCCTTTCTGCTGCTGCTCACCACCTTAGTCAAAATCCCTTCTAATGCTCTATTGGTGACTTCCACCTGCCCATTTGCTTGAGGATGATATGGGGTGGAAGTCCGATGCTTGATCTTGTGATGAGCGAGCAAGTCTTCAATTAAGTTGGAGGTGAACTAGCTTCCTTGATCGGTGACTAACTCTCTTGGGTAGCCAAATTTGTAGAAGATGTTTTCTCTTAAAAATTCTACCACCTTTTCTTCTATTGTTGCTTTGATTGCTGTGGTTTCCGCCCACTTTGTCAGATAGTCTGTGCACATAATGATGTAAGACCTTTGCCTTGAAGGAGGGTTGATAGGACCCACAAAATCCATACCCCACTTCTCAAATGGCTCAAGAGTCACTTGAGGTTGGAGAGGCATTTCGTCCCTTGGAGTCGGTTTCCCCATCCTTTGGCATTGGTCACATTGGCTGATATATCTTCTGACATCTTGATGAACAGTGGGCCAATAGTAGCCTGCCTGTAGAATTTTGAAGGCAGTCCTCTTGGCTGCAAAATGTCCTCCACACGGCCCATCGTGACAGGTTAGGAGGATGTCAAATACTTCCTCCTCCCTTACACAACTCCTTAAGATCTGATCAGGGCCAAGTTTGAATAGGTTTCCCCCGATCCAAGTGAATGAGGCACTCTTCCTCACGATTCTGCTCTTCTCCTTTGAGGATAGATGCGGAGGGAACTGTGCTGAGACCAGGTAGTTTGCTATATCAGCAAACCAGGGAGAGAGTACTGAGATAGCAAACAGATGTTCATCTGGCATCTGGTCATCCACTGTTCCTTCTTCACATGCAGGTAAATCTAATCTAGACAAGAAGTCAGCAACAACATTTTATTTACCTCGTTTGTCAATGATAGCCAAATCAAACTGTTGCAACAAAAGTAACCATCTAATAATACGAGCATTCACATCAGGTTTATTCATTAAATATCTAATTGCAGCATGATCAGTATGTACAAATGTTCGATAGCCAGTGATGTAGTGTCGGAACTTGTTCAGGGAATGGACCATGGCCAGGAACTCCTTCTCAGTTACAGTATAATTCAATTCTTCCTTGGATAAGTTTTTGTTGACAAAGTATATGGCATATGGAAGTTTTTCCTCGACATGTCCTAAGGCTACCCCTATGGATTTGTTTAAGGCATCAGTGTGGATGTGGAAAGGTAGGGCCCAATTTGGACCTCTTAAGATCGGGGCGGACACCAACTTATCCTTTAATTCATTCAGAGCCCTCTGAAAGTCGTCAGTCCGTTTAAACTCAACATCTTTTGCTAAGAGGCCAAACAATGGTGAGGCTAGCTTGCTGAAGTCTTTAATGAATCTTCTATAATATCCCGCTAAGCCTAAGAAACTCCGAACATCTCTTACCTTCTGAGGAGGTGGAACCTTTTTGATGAGAGCAATTTTGTTAGGATCCACCTGTAATCCTTGGCAAGAAATGGTATGACCTAACACAGTCCCTTCAGTCATCAGGAATTCACATTTTTCAGGGCTGAGGGACAGGTTCATCTCGATGCATTTGCTTAAAACTTTTCCCAGATTAGTCAATGCTTCTTGGAAGTTGGACCCATAAGGGGTAAAGTCATCCATATAGATTTCCATCGAATCATGAACCAGCTCGGCAAAGATGCTCAATACAGCTCTCTAGAAAGTGGCAGGGGCATTTCATAGCCCAAAGGGAAGGACTCGGTAGGTAAAGGTACCCCATGGACAAGTGAAGGTGGTTTTATCCTGGTCCTCTGGGCTGATTTGGATCTGATTATACCCGCTGAACCCATCTAGGAAAGAGAAAAACTTCTTTCTTGCCAGTCCATCCAACCCTTGATCTATGAAAGGCAAAGGGAAATGGTCTTTCTCGGTGGCTTTGTTAAGTTCTTGGTAATCTACATAGATTCTCCACTTCCCGTTCTTCTTGGGCACAAGCACTAGAGGTGAAACCCACTCACTATCAGAGATAAGGTAGATGAATCCTGCATCCAATAATTTTTGCAACTCTTCTTTGACAATGTCTTTAAGGGCTGGATTCATTCCCCTCTGGGGCTGCCTGACTGGTTTACAATCATCTTTGATGTAGATGTGATGGGTACAAACCGAAAGATGGACTCCTTTCATCTCCTTATAGCTCCAAGCGAAAGCATCTAAGTGATTGTTTAGTAAGCTACACAGCTCCTTTTCCTGGGAAGGAGATAGGGAGGAGCTTATCTTTGGAGTTCTTTCGAGACCAAACTCCACATCCTTAACTCTGGGAGAGGTTGGATAAGTCACACAGAGGTCCACTAAGGTGTTGGCTTGGGTATCTTCCACCAATTCTTCTAAGGAGAGAGCACTGGGAGGTGGATTTTGAATCAACGTCTCAATCAAATCATCCTCGGTTTGAGGACCTCTCCTAGTGGTTTCTATCGTGCACAAGGGTGCAGAGTAGACCTCATCCTCGTCTCCTTCTTCCAACCAAAGTGGTAAGTCATGCTCTAATAGAGGTTGGGCAGGAGGGTATAGGACTAGCTGCTTGGACATGGGACCATTTTTTATGGTCATGTTTCCCGCTCGGCAGCTTATGTAAGCATCCGCAGTGGCTAACCAAGGCCTTCCCAAAATGAGGGGGTATCTAGTAAGCTTTGCCTTGGGTTGAAGGACCAAGAAGACCGCAGGATACTCCCAAGAGTCAACAGAGACCAAGACATCCTCCACAATCCCTTCGGGAGTGACGGTGGAGCGATCTGCCAACTGCAGGACTGTCGAGGTCTTCCTTAAGGAAATCTAAAGGTTGAGTTTAAGCATGGTGTCCCTGGTCATCACATTAATGGCAACCCCTAGATCAATCAAGGTATGGGGGATAATGGTGCCATTGATGTGGACATCAACTACAGGACTCCCAGGATCCAAATACTTTGGACAAATTACTTGCCCCAACATAAGATCGGACAGTTGTCCTATGACATTGATAGTTGAGGCATCTCTCTTTCGCCTGCCTAGGTGCCTGAAACACTTTTCCTTAACCAATTTGTTGTATATCGGTACATCTTTGATGGCCTAGAGAAGTGGTATTTTCACACACAATTGTTTCAGTTTCCCTAGAAGTTCAGTCTCCTTCGGGTTTGGTTGTGTGGTTACTGTTAGTCTCTCAGGAAATGGTGGAATGGCTTTGGGTTCACTTTCCTATTTGTCTTCCTCGTCCTCTGGGGGAGGAGGTTGGCGATCTGGAAGAGTCTTCCCGGATCGCAGGTTGATCTCCTGGATCTCCACAGCATAGGTAGGACATGTTATCTCCCTAGTATATACCTGCTGGGCCTGTCGGTTATTGGGGTTCGGGTTCAGTTGAGTAGGCATTTGGGGTTGTCTTGGAGGAGCAGGAGGTAATGGTTGTGGTTGAGCTGGTGGTGGAGGCAAAATGGCGGGAGGAGTGTTGTACTGGGGCCTCCACCCCGGTTGAGGTGCATTCCACTGAGGCTGTGGCTGGACATGTGAGTGAAACGAATGAGCAGTGGGTTGAGCATGGCATTGAGGGGGATAAGACCACGGAGGAGGTGCAGACTAGGCAGGATGAGCAGGGGGACCCCATGAAGGCATGTGAGCAGACTGGTTGGGGTTATAATAAGCTTGGGATGTCCCTTGCATCCCCTGCTAGTAAGGTCCAGGTCCATGCGGCCTCCTTTGGTTGAGGAAGTAGAGAGGTTCGATGGGTGCCTCAGTCCCTTCGTATATGGCTTTAAATCCTGGTAAGGTTTGGCATTGGTTTGTGGGGTGGTCCTCCTCACAAACAAAACATACCTCTACTGAGTGCAATGGACACTCGTTCTTCAGGTGCTTCCTCGTACACCTGGGACAGAAGATGGCCAAAGCCCTCTCAGCTTCCTCTTTCTTTTGCTGAATTCGGAAGGTATCAAGTTGCATGGCAATAGTCTATCTCATCTCACTTTTGAGGTCTTCCATCTGGTTAGCAAACTCATGCTTGGAGAAGGTGGTACTAGCTGAAAGTGAGTTTCCCCTACCTCTTTTCCGGGTTGCCCTAGAGTGGTTTCTAAACACAGTCTTTATGTCCTCATAAGGCAGTTGGTAGGTGTCTCCCCCAGCTAGCATGTGAAGGGTATCTAGAAGGTATTCAGGGACTCCTCGGAGCAGAACCAGCTTTACGGATTCAGGCTCAAGTGTGCACCTGGCCCGTTTATAGCTAAGTTGGAACCTTTCCTCGTAATCTTCTAAAGACTCATCGCTTCCCATGGTCATCCGAAAGATTTCTCCCTTGGTTTACTTAGACCTACAGTAGTCCCGGTATTTGGTATTGAAAGCTTGCTGCATCTGAGCCCAAGTGGTGATATTGTTTCCAGGTAACCCCATGAACCAGCGTAATGCTGCATCCTTGAGGGTGGAGGGAAAGAGTTTCAATTTTTGCTCATCTTCTGTATAATCATAGGTTCGACAAAGGACAACAAACTCAAACAGGAAGGTATCAAGGTCTTCAATGGTCAATCCATGGAAATGAGGTAAGGCCGAGGGACTTATGTTCTTCATTTTCATGTCCCCGTTAGTCTCTCGGATGGGGAAGGTACCTTTTATTCTCTCGTCATCGTTTCCACCATTTCTGTTGTTAGCCATGGTTTCAATAGGAATGTTTTCTTGCTCTTCTTCTGTTATAGGATCTTCGTATATCTCAGGAGGTTCACCTATAGGTTCTTCTGGATAACTGCCACCAAAGAAGAGAGAAGGGTGACTCAGTGAAGTGGTGGGGGTGTTGGGTAGGAATTTTCCGGTATTATCTCTGTTCCTACGAGGCATGAAAGGATTTTTGGTTGTTTTTGCTTTTTCTCTGCTTGTACCTGCAAAATTGAAACAGATGGAATTGCAACTAACTAGAATCTATCTTGCAGGAATGAAAATGCGGAATTGAAATGAAAGAAGGAAAGGACTAATCTACTCTGCTGAAATCAAATTGTGAGAAAGAGATACTAGACTACGCTTGCAAAATTGAAATTCTATTTTACGCTTGTAGAATTGAAATTCTATGTTACGCTTGCAGAATTGAAAGTCTAATCTATGAAAGCAGGAAGTGTCTACTTTACTTTTGCAGAAATGAAATTGCAGAATGGAAATGAAATAAACTATTTAGCAGAAGGCGAGAACAGGAAAATAGAAGAAAAGCAGCAATCACAAATACTCTGACGCTTCCCCGACAACGGCGCCAAAAATATGGTGGGCTCCAGTATTGCAGCAATAATGCTGCAACTCCTGGGACTCCCTTCTTTACTTATATCAACCCGGTAGTTCGTAACAAACTTGGAAGTGACGGTGCTGTATGCACAAGTACTAGCTCTTGCCGCAGCTGTCACTTGGTCAGCTGGCACAAGTCCTGCTAGGGGCTTAAGCCAACTTCTATGAGCTCTTAGAAGAAGCTTTTTAACTGATGGATGAAAGCTAACTCAAAGGAAGCTAATCTACTTGCGAAAAGAACTGAAAGCCAAAAAGTAACGCAAACCCTAACAAACCCTAATTCTACCAGCTAGTCCTACTGATGCAAAGGAGAGAATGCAAACTACTGGAAGAGATGCCATTACTTCTATGAAGGTAAAATACATGTGTTTATACTCATATTGGAATTAAATTTCAAAATATTTGTGATGCTACCAACCTTCGAAATTGTTTAACTAAACAAAATTATGATGATCTTGAAACACTCCTTTTAATGTATTTTTAGCATAACAATAAAATTCGTAATAACATTTAGTAATATCTTTTTACCTTCTTAAATACCATATTTGATCTTAGTGGATGATAATCATCATTATCACCATCAACATTACATACTATTTTAGAAAGTTTGCACCATTTTAGAGTTGAGGAGAAAATATTTTTTTAAGATCAAATTAAATGTTGAATGCTAGTAGCACAATTTATTTTTATTTATTATTTGTACTTCTATGTTTAAAACTTGAGGCTTACTTAATTAATAATAGATTAATATGCAAGCTATATATTAAGTATAAAGTTATTTAATGACAAATGATCATAGTATGTGTCCAATATATACCATCATAGATCCATTTTAAGTGGAGATGTAGGGATCAAATTTCTTCACGTGCAAATATTTTGAATGAAAGATACAATGTGTTATTTTTCATTGTTGAAACTGTATTTTTGAATGCTAGATAGAGTATATATATGACCAAATAAGAATTTTAACCACAATTTTTTTTTTCTTATATATAGATATATATGAAGTTGATATGGACATAAATTAGTTAACATAAATATTCAAATAGTTCCTCTGTATCTCTAGCTGAAATTTTTTGAAAAAGTATAAAATTTAAACATCTAATTCACACATTTTATATACTTCTAAATACTTTACAAAATATTCATTTCTTTTATTTTTCTATTTAGAACATAATTTTTATTTCCCCCCCCATAATGGGTTGTAAAATGAGTCTCTCGTCTCAATTATCAATCATTTTAATGATCAAAATCAATCATGAATTAGAATAGTAACAAAGTAGTACAATTTGATTATTTTCAAATACAACAAGAAAGAGAGAAAATTGACTAAGATATTTATTACAAATGTTTAGTTTTTATTCTTGTAGTGTTTAAGGATATTATATTGAAAAGAACATATTAACATTCATCTAAAACTTAGATTAGTTACATTTTTTCTATTATCATTAACATTTATATTTATGTATTAAATTTGACTCTTGAATAATAGATTTTGCAAAAAAAAAAAACTTACCTATGAAGTTATTTAACGATATACTAATATTGTTGTTCTTACTATTATTGACCATAATGATCAAAATCAACCATGAATTAGAATAGGAACAAAGTAGTACAATTTAATTTTTTTCAAATACAACAAGAAAGAGAGAAAATTGACTAAGATATTTATTACAAATGTTTAGTTTATATTCCTGTAGTGTTTAAGGATATTATATTGAAAAGAACATATTAACATGCATCTAAAACTTAGATTCCTTACATTATTTCTATTATCATTAACATTTATATTTATGTATTAAATTTGACTCGTGAATAATAGATTTTGCAACAAAAAAACACTTACCTATAAAGTTATTTAAGAATATACTAATATTGTTTTTCTTACTACTATTGACCATTTTAAATTGACACTAACTATTTTTCCTACGTTAAGTACATATTAATTATACTAGTACAATGTTGGCACCACTTCAAAATATATAAGAGGAAATATTTTATAATTCTAGTTGTGTTGTTCAATGATCAAAATATTTTTTTATAAATTAGAGTGCAACAAGATAGTGAATTTGATTTATATCAATTATAATAAGGAAAATTAAGGAAAACTCGCCTCAAACATTTTTTCTAGTGTCTAGCATTTATTCATTAAGTGTTTAAATGGTTTATATTAAATAGAATACTAATTAGGTACTCCATTGTTTTTTTAATAGACCAAGTTTAGAAGATGTTTTTAAGTGCATTACTGAATTTGATTATGCATATTTGATATGGTGAGAAGTCATGTTGGTCAAATAAAGCTTTGAAAACTTAAATATTTTATGGCATTGTCATGTAATTTGTATAACACATGATTACATTGAAATATTAAATAATATAAAACTCATCCAAAAAGAATATGAAGAGAATATTTGATATACAACAAATATGGAAAAGTGTGTCTGAATGTATATTAATAGATCCTTAAAAAAAATTACATTCATGAATCATATAAACCTACTCTTAATATATTCGCTCAGGTAGATCAAGAATGGCTTCTACACCATATTTATTTATCTTGGTCTTCTTGCAATGTTCTTTCTTTGGCATCCATGCCCACACTATGGTATTAATTGGAATAGAGCCAAGTTTTGTGTCATCAGGATTTGGTACCCAATATTGCTCTAAAAATTTTCCATTGTATTTCCCTGACATAGGCTTCCACCAATCAACCTTTACATGAAGATTATCACTTTCATTATCCCTAAAGATATTTGAGATGGATTTTTCCATCCAAATCATCTCCTGCATCCTCATTTCCTGATCTAACTAGCAACATCTTTCCTTTCTCAACATCAATCATCGGATTGAAAGTTGGTTTTGGCTTGTTGCATTTGGGTCCAACATATATTGGTTCATCTATCACATTATCAGAATGTCCATCCATAATACTTGAAATTGCTTGGAGTGCATTACGATCAACATCAACAATGTGCCTTGTCCTGGGCCAGAAATCCTCAGAAGATGAATCACTTCCATATATTATTCTATGATCATTATAGATTCCATCTAATGTATCAAGAAATTTTTCCCAATACACTACTTTATTTTTCCATTCCTCTGTAACAATTGGTGAATCCTCATTCCCAATAGTGTCTTTCCACATTTTTATGTATGATGTTATCCCTTCCTTTAGTTCTTTTAAATAGACATCATTCTGTTTGGAAGCTAAGAAAGATGGCTTCCCTATGGGAATTATAGGTCGGCCTTCATCATCTATATTCCATAACTCAACTGGTTCTGACCACTCAGTATCTCTAATTGATTCTTTGTACCTTAGTACTGGAACATCATTGAGTACAAGAAATTGGAAGTATTGGACATTAAGATGTCCAACTAGTGCATTTTTTCCCTCCTTGATGTATCCATTAAGGAAACTTTTGAAGTCATAGACCTTGTCAATAAGTGTAGGTGGAAACACTCGATTTTCTTCAATTGTACGATATGTATCCATCATTTCAGGTAAAGAATAAATATCTTTACTTTTTAGGTTGGAAGACATTCTTCCGTAGGTTCCATCTATGTCTTCATGGGTGTGCCCCACAAGCAAGAACCCAACCTCAATAGTGATGAAGACACGAAGTGCAGTTAAAAGTGATAGAAACATGAAAAGATAGCGATTCTTATTATCACTTGCTGCATTGTCCAACTGTAGCAACAAATGTGGAGGAAGAGGTTTAAAATCAACATTTTGACTTTTTTAACTTCCATGAAATATAAAATCATCCTTGTACCCTTGACATTTTGAGTAAATAGAGGTGTCAAGTAATGCATTTGTAAGTGGGTTTCTTGAAATTCCACTTTCATAAAGTAGATCACCATACATATCCATTTGTGGGTCTTCAAGGTCCCTTAAGCACTTTGCAAGAGATGTAATAGTAAATTGTGATCCCATATGGACAAATGGTAAGGAGAAATGACCAAAACCTCCTGCCTTATGCCCATGTGTAAGCATACTTGTCAATGACAAACCTAAATTTGTTCCTACAATATATTTTGATTTGACACGTAGCCTTGGGATTGAAGTCTTTGTTTTGTCCATTTTATCATGGATAATGCTCAAATACTCCTTTGGAAACCGCTCTGACATAATTCTATGGGCATAGTAGCAATATCTTCCACACATAACAATCTTGTTATGTTTCTTCAACCTACCTCGTGCCTTTTCTTCCAACTCTTTTGTAGTTGCTGACTTCATTTGTGCTTTCAACACAATACATTCATTGCATTTACTGAAGTTGGTGTTCTTTGAAAATGCCACATCTCGAAACTTAGTATTCCAAATATTGCTCATTGTTGACTGTGATATTGATGGGTAATTGAGCTTTTGAAGAGCCTCATTGATCTCTTTTAACAAATAATTTTGTGTGTAAGTCGAAGGAAGCAATCTTAAAGGAGCAGATGTTCCATCTTCTTCAACTTGACGTGTTTGGTTTGGTGAAAAATCTGAATTATCCATTACAATGTTGTGCAATATTTTTATGGCTGCCACTGTGTGAGCTCTTGCTTTGCATGTGTTGGTGTTACCATGAATAGCTTTGGTCTGTCCATGTTGGAAATAATGTTGGTAGTTATAGAATGTGCTTTGAGGAATTTTATGTATCTTATACCATGCTTTCTTACAAATAATATTCCCATTAAATCTCATGTCCTTTACATTTATAGCAATAGTTGGTAATCCATGGCCATGGCCATGGCCCTTTGACATGACTGTGTTTGACATGAGTGAATTCAAGACAAATTCTCTAATAACATTTTTATTTATTTGTCTCATATCCCTTCTAGAACCTGTAATGGCCTTCCTATCCACATGTTGAAGACAATCTTTTCTACAACATACATTTGCTGCCAAAACTCGAATTTCTTTCTCTTCATCTATTTTTGTTTGACATTTTGCAATTTTTTTTGTAGCCATAACTCGTTTAATCCTTTTATATGGCCTTGTTACATGCATATCAATTGATTTTCTATCTTTTTCATTACAAAAGAACCCATCCCAATTGTTTAAGGGATTTGTGTCCTCTATAACATCCCATATCACCATTTCCTTGGGTGGCTCCTTGAACTTTTCCTTAACCCTTAATATCACACCTTTGTTGTCCACCAACTTATTTATTGGCCATCTAACCAAACAGTGTATAGACTTATCCCCAATTCTGCATATCTCACAAGTTCCATCTACTCTTCTAGAAAAACACCAAAATCCATTTCACCTAGTGTTTCACCCTCAACAATGTCATCCTCGCGGACATTAACTAGCATTCCTTTGGCAATGCACATGCTTGTTCCCATGCATTCATGTGTAAGAGAAACTATTGCACATATGAATCTAACCCTATCTTGGGGAATATTTGTGGCATGATCATGACAGTGAGGCTCCAAATCTGATTCTCGCAAATTTCATAAGATTCTAATGCACCCCCAAGTGTATGCTCAAACCCTGTTGGATGTGGTAGAGGAGCATTATGTTTTAACACCTTCTCGATTTTAACCACTATGCATCCTTTCTTTACCATCTTTCCATGCACTTTATGCCCAAGCTCTGTATTGAATATGGAGCCCTTGCCCACCTTCACTCCATGTTGTAGAAGATCTACCTTGGCTCCAATAGAAAATGTGGAAGAAACATTTGCACCTATAAACAAATGTAAATAAGGTTAGTATTTACTCAAAAAAAACATTTATTATGCTATCAATAATATATAACACATGCTTCAATATTTTGATTTACCTATGTTGTGTCTCAAATCCATGATCTTCCATGGATGTATGTCCCCTTCATTAACATCCTCATCAATCAAATGTGGTTGAGTTACATCAATTATCAAAATTGTAACATAACCAACGTTAACCCTTTCTCCAACATAATAAGTTCCAGACTCTGCAGATTCGACCCTTCCTAGCCCAATGACTTGATCATTAATAAGGAGATCAACATAGTCCCCTTTTGCCAAAATTATATTTTCCATTGTAGCTTGTATCAATTCTGTAACAACAATTAAAACGTAACTTGTAATTAAAAGGTTGAACCGTGTAAAGTGTGACTTTATATTTTCATAAAAACACACAACTTACGAAAAAGTAATATAGATGCAAAAATTAAAATAGCATGGTAGTAATATTGTATGTAATGAAACATTGTTTCCTCAAATGAAATCTAACAATCAATATCATTCCTTCTACTACAAACATAAGCATATTGCTAGAAGCAACATTACATGGTCAAATAAATCTAGCACGTGCTAGATTTCCTTCTAGGACAAACACACACATTGTCAATAAGAATATTGCAAGGCGAAGGAAATCCACCACATGCTAAATTTCCTTCTAACGTAAATAGAAGCATATTACTCACAAAAACATTTCAAAGTAAAAGAAATCTTACACATTCTAAAGTTTATTCTAGCACAAACACAATCACATTGCCAAAAACAACATTGCAATGTGAAAGATATCTAGCATATGCTTGATTTACTTCTAGCACAAACAAAAGCACATTGCCAACAATAATATTGTAGGGGAAACCAAATCCAACAACTTCTATCAAAAACACAATCACATTTCCAATAACAACGTCGCAAGGTAAAATAAATTTAACGCGTGCTAACTTTACATGTAGCATAAATACAAGCATACTACCAAAAACAACATTTCATACCAGAAGAAATCTAGTGCATGTTATATTTCCTTCTAACACAAACAAAAGCACGTTACCAAGGTGAAGGAAATCTAACACGTGTTAGATTTCCTTCTATAATAAACAACCAAATTGAAAACAATAATATTGCATAGCAAACGAAATCTAGCATAACTTCTAGCCCAAACACAAGCACAACATTTCCAATAACATTGCCAAGGTGAAGGAAATCTAACACTTGCTAGATTTCCTTTTATCATAAACAACCAAATTGACAACAACAATATTGCAAAGAAAAAGAAATCTAGCATAGTTTCTAGCCCAAACACAAGCACGCTTCCAATAAAAATATTGCAAGGTGAAGGAAATTTAATGCATGTTAGCTTTACATGTGGCACAAATACAAGAAAACTACCAACAACAACATTGCATGCCAAAAGAAATCTATTGCGTGTTATTTTTCTTTTTAACACAAATCAACAAAGTGTAATGGTGATTCTATGTTGTGAAGACCCATATTAAAAGTGGTGTAATGCTAATAAGAACAATGAAACTATTGCCAAGATACCGATGTAAAGTTTCATTGTTCAAAAGTTTAGGGCCTCCTTGGTAAAACCATGCATGTCATATTTAGTGACTATGGCATACTCTGAGGTAGATTCAGTAATAAATTTTGTGCATCAATAGAGTTTTGGCATTTTCTAGCTAAGTTAAGGCACCAACACCACAACTGTTATGAATCACCTAGTCAGGTCTCAAGAGAGAGCTTCTTTTGTCTCATCACTATATCAATCCATGAAATGGTGGAGAGCCTAACAACCTTCTCTTTTAATCACTCAAGCTAGACCAAATTGACAAGTTGTATTCCTACCTAACCAAACATTTTCCATGTTTTTGCTTCCTCATAAAAAGATAGCAATCTAGGGGTTATCTTGATGCAAAATGTACCTTTTGTCAGACTATGTTAACACCTTTTTTTAGGAGATTAACCCACTAGCATTTGTTCTATAGTACAAATAAAATCGGTCACACTTTCACATTTTATTTGGATTTTATTTTCACCCATATGTAGTAGCATTGTGCTGACCAGTACGTTGGCTTTAAAAAGTAATGCAGTTCTAATAGTCAATATTGACATGGTTGGTCAATCTTTTTCTATGGAATAGATTTATGACGACAGGAAAATTATAGAAGTATCGATAGTCATAGAAAATGAATTTGCAGAGAGACTGGGAAGACCAAATCAAGTTCCCACATCCATTGGCCTGTTGAAAACATCCCAACATGAGGACTCAAATACATATCTTGGAAAGGAATCTTCAAATGGAACCCGATCCAAAAAAAAATAGACAAACGTAAAAGAAATCGATCAAGAACTAGGAACAGATTCAAAAACTCATTATGGGTATTGATATATATTGGGATAATGTGGTAAATATGAAGCATAAGGTATTGGTGGGCCACTGGGAACACATTAGGATGTCTAGTGGACAAATGAAAGAATGGGTGCAGAAATGTTGGTTCTGTATTGTTGGAAATAGACCGAAGGTAAGCATGCTCCTCAATAGTTGGTTTGGATTCCACTTCATGACAGTGGAAGATGCAGATAGGATTGGCTCAATCTCATGTGTGAAAGGTAGGGGATTTTTATGCTTGTAGAATTAGACAGTCGGATTTAATCCTATTAAAGAAGATCCCCAGCGAAAATACATATGGGTTAAACTCCCTAGCCTTCCTTTGGAACTATGGACCAAGAAGGAAATCATGGAAATTGCCAACAAGATAGGAAAATTCTATTATGTCGATGAAGGGAGTGCTGGCCTTCTAGAAAAATGAGTAGCATGGTTTTTCATTGAACCAGATTCCATAAAAGGTCTCTCAACTACCCTTGATATCTATTAGAGTACACAATCTATCATAAAACGAGTGGATTACTGGGGAATCCCTTTTAGATGTTTGGGATGCCATAATACCATACATCTAATAGCGAAATTCCTACGTAGACTTGGTTGGGATGACATCAAAATGTATGGTAAGGCTATAGGCATAAATCAGAATCATATTTTTCCCAAGAAAGAACATGCCCCTTGGGAGATGCCAAATGAAGTGTAGGTGCCTACGCTAGAATAAGTTCCTATAAACAATAGTAGTAGAAAGGATAACAGTATGTCGACTCTAGGAATTAATAGTCAAGAAATAGATTCCCAAGAGAGGCCATATGGACGGGAAACTTGGCGAATAATGAGAAGAGAAGCTTAATATGACTAAGATGGAGCAATTAAGATGAAAAAGTGAGCAGGAAAGAAGGATCATGCACAGAAATGAAGAACAAGATGAGTGAGAATGAAAAAGGATGAAGAAATATCAACAGATAAATAGTTGCTTAGCAAGCAAAGGTGGAAGATTTCAGATTCAAGTAGTATCTTTGGTTGTTAGTTGTAATTGGTTCCCAGTAAATGCATATATTCGTTTGCCAGAGAAAAAAAAAAAAAAAAAAAAAATGTTATTTGTTTGCATCAATTCACTAAGCAATGGTATATCATCATAAATATATGATGTTTTCCTAGAAATTTGGAGCACCTCCTCACAGATCTTGTCTGCTAGAATTTTATAATTAATATTACAGAGGCAGAGTCAAGGTGCTTATGCACCAAAGTGCCAAAGTGTACTCTGCTTATGTAGAATAACAGTCAATAAATAGGAACTCATCTACAGTCATACAAGAGATCGTAATGTTCAGAAAGCCAAAAGATTTCTAAGCACCTTCCAAGCAAAAGTTGAGCACGCTTATACATCTAATGGGCATTACCATCCATGGATCATTACTTCAACCAAACTACAGTAGTCAAACTTTCAAACCATTAGGTATGGAAGTCATAAAAACACCAAGTAATGGCATGGCTTACCAAAGAACAATTGCACTGCCATGACAGGAGAATCATTTGGCATGTGTTCAGACACATCCAGAGTTAATAGAAAGACAGTTTCCTATTCAGATTCTGGTTCTTCTGAACCCTCCTCAATGTCATCATCATCATGATTTTTATCATCTTCTTCCCCTTCAATATCTTCTTCAGTGTCAGGGGCATTATAATTATTTCTTCTAAGTCCATGAAGCTGCCTGAAATCAGGGGCAACATTATCAAGCATCTCATTCAAAGCTTGGTGCTCATAGCTTTGCCAAGAAGCTAACTTGGGAGGTGGAGAATTTTGACTTCCTGCCACTGCATCTTCAGGCACTGTGTGTTGACACTTCAAGCTACTTAATAGTAGATCTTGCCTGGACCTAATATTCTCACCTGATGTTGCAATCTTAATAGCATCAAAATCTTGATTAATTCCTTCATCACTGATCCTTCCTGTCCCTAGCTGTCTGTCATCACTCCAAAGAGATTCATTGTCGCCATGAACTGAACCAACTGTACTGACTGCCCAACTACCAGCAACCTCTGATGCTAATAGATCAATTGTTGTTATCAAATGCTTATCTCCCTTGTTTCTAGCATCTATCTCATCTCTATGCTGCTGACTGACAGGAGATTGACTCTGCCTCTCCCCATTTAACAAGTTTCCAATAGGATGGTATGTTCTCACCAATGCTGGCCACTGTTATATGTATCAGGTAATCTTTTTGGTTCAGCACCAGTCCTGGTGTTTAATGTTTCCCCTTGATTTTCACCAGCTAAGTCTATCCTCGCCCATTCCATTGGAGCTTGTTCTTCATCTTCAAGTTGCATTGTTTCTCATCCCAAACCCCCTTCACCATCTCTTACTTCATCATCCTCCTGAACCGTTTCTCTTAGATTCTTGTTTGATTTGGCAGGCTCATTCTCCATAGGATATGTACAAAACTCGATCCTTCTACATCCACTTGTGCTTTCAAGCAACTGAGTTGCATCTGCTTCTGCCCCAAGGAATTTTAGTTTCCGATCATAATGCAATCTTTTTGGAATGGAATGGTGAACAAGAAGCCAAGGAATTGCCATTCAAGTTCAATCAAGTATGGCTACAAGATAAATATTTAGTGGACCTGATTAAGATATCTTGGATGAAGCCTTTAGGGATAATGAAAAATAAAATGATGTATCAGGTCACTCAAAAACTGCACAGGCTAAAGTCAAAGGTTAAGACATGCATCATCAAGTGCAAGAAGACACTCTCTCGGGAGTTTTCTATTATAGATAAAGAGATTTCAGAATTGATGGACCCTACAAGTCCTAATTTCCTATCTGAACAAAGCAAAAATACAATATTGGAGCTCTCTAAATTATCAGGCAGAGGAATGGAGACAAAAAATAAAAATGACGCGGGTTTCTAGGGGAGATAATAATACTAAGTACTTTCATAAGATAGCTTCCAAAAGAAAAAATTCCGACACAATCTGGTATATTAGAAATATGGACAATATAATACTAACTACTCAGAAAGACATCCTACAGGAAGTTGTAAGCCATTTTAGTAATCATTGGATTGGCTTGGAATCACATTCTTCCTCCCCCAATCATCCAGTTTCTACATAGGCATGAGTTGTTCACTCTTGCTGATATTGGCTACCAACAATCTGTCATTTCCTCCTCTTCCAGTTGACCACATGCTGAAAATTTGGCTCTTCTGATGGAGCTCAATGTTAAATGGGAAAATTACAGATCTCATCTCTATCACACAGATATTGCTCTGTCTAAGAGGGCAGATAGGCATTCTTGGGGCGGTCTTTCTCGTGGAGGAGAAATCTCTACCAAAGAAACATACAAGTACATATACAACATGCAAAGGTAGGGGAAGAAAATCAACCATATGAAAAGTATGGTGAAGATCACGCTTTCCTTGCTGATAATTTAAACCCTGAAAACACTTTTGAGGTCACAGAAATACAGTTCATTAAACTAATCTTATTTTCACAGACACTGAAAGTGGCCATATTTCATATCCCATATTTGTTTCTAGAGTTCATCTCTAACCCAAAGTCAATCCCAACATAATTTCTCTCCCAATGCTTTGTTTAGGATCCCCAAGTCTCTCAATCCTAAAGCCCCACTCAATTTAGGATACAAAGCTTCTCTCAGGATTTACATCAAAATTTCTGAAATATGGGCAACACCTACCATTAATAACTTACCTTTTGCAGTGACCACTATCTTTATATCCCTCCAGACATGAATTCAAGATAGTTTTTGAACCCAAATTTTGACAAAATTAGATCAATAGATAAGTATAACTATGCACCCAATCACAGGAGGAGAAACTATTTAAGAAACTAAAGCAACTACAACTGATACTGGAGTTTAAAAATTCTTTGACATCAATTATCAGACCATCATATGACTGGAGGTGTGTCCTTTGTGTTGCCTAAGGTCTATTGTTAGACATACATTACTGGTTCTTGGTCCAATCATGTTAGTATTCAAGACCATAACCTTGATTTTCCTGCGATCCAAATAGGAGCATGCTTAGAGAATGTGCAACCCCAACAAGAAATCACAAAGTTTCATTGATTGTGGACACTTGTAATATTATGGCAAGACATATAAGATCAACAAATCAAAAAATCCACACACAAACAATAATTTGTTTGGGAGGAAAATCAACTCTGAATTTTGTTAGCAAAGAAATTCTACACCTATAGCACATGAACAGTTTCAAGCAACCAAATAAAAACATGCAAAGGTAGGGGAAGAAAATCAGCCATATGAAAAGTATGGTGAAGATCACGCTTTCCTTGCTGATAATTTAAATCCTGAAAACACTTTTGAGGTCACAGAAATACAGTTCATTAAACTAATCCTATTTTCACAGACACTGAAAGTAAGGGAGCTGTAGACTTTCATGGTAATACACTTGGCACCTCAGCATTTCATTGTGAGTTTGAGTAGGAGTAATGTAACCCCCATGTTGCACTTTGATGTAGACCATGACTTTGTCCTTTCTTTCGAATGCTTAAATATTTGGTTTTTCCTTTCTTTCCAAAGCATTGACATGACAAAACTACGGGAAATAATCCACTCTCTATTTTGAACTGGACTATTGAATAGGCTGGATCTATGAAGGAGTACAAGAATAAAAAACTGTTGAAGTTACAGTACAAGGATCCAAAAGGCAGTCAACTATGCATCCAAATATGTTCAATGGAAGGACATACATTCAATATATGCTCCATAGAATATTCATAATTCCAACATAAAGTACAAAGTCAGGGGCCCTAAAATCCATTTTTCCTGATTTGATCCCATGTGAGGATCTTATGTCATCCAACTAGCCAAAGGAATTGAGGACCATGGGAAAACACAATTCATCTAGATTTTCTTCCAAATGGGATCCTAGTGGATGTATTGATGACCAACTATAAGAGAGTAGGATTTCTTGAGAGTAAACATACCTTTGGTTTGAGAACCTCACCAGAGTTTGTCTTCATCCTGAGCATTGGATATTTTTCATTTTTGAAGCTCATGAGCTAAAAATAGGCCAGGGAGAGAAAGATGGATGTGATTGCCAATCTTCAACTGTTTTCCATTCCTTCCATAGCCTAGGGGATTGAATCAGTTTCAAAAATTCTTCTACAGTAAGACCCTGATGCTTTGAAGTAAATGTTATTAAATCTCTAGGATTAACAATCCCTCAATTGTGGCATCTATTGCCAAGAATCTTTTGAGAATAATGTAGTCACTAGTGTGACCATTCCAGGTCTCTCAAAAAACATGACTCTGAATTAAGGTCTAGTTGGCCTGTGGAAAATTTCATATGGAAGATCTTAGAGGATGCTTGGTTGCTTGCAACTTTTTCAATTGAGAAGAGTGGCCATATTTCATATCCCATATTTGTTTCTAGAGTTCATCTCTAACCCATATTTGTTTCTAGAGTTTAAATCTGCTGAGGAAGAATACCATGTAAATATTGTAGTTGTCTAACCCATAAATCATATTCATGAATAAAAATGTCTCTACTCAAATATGACACTCAATATTTCGTCATAAGTATTATAGGGTGATGTACAAACTCAATATTTTGTGAAATGTATATTTGGATCTCAAACTTGATTATAGAAGCTTGTATAATGAAATATGGAAATAATATGATTTATGGAAATTACTGCATTCAAAGAAAACACCATTGTCACAATAAAATATTCTCAAATCTTGTTTATAGATAAGATTAAAATCCTTTTGAAATGGTTTGGTATGCAAGTTCAATTTGGCTTATATCACAGGGTTTGCTATCATATTCTCCAAAAAGATTTGCAGACAAATTCATTTCAAGTTCGAGTCTTAAAACAAACAAGACAACTTGGAATACAATTTTATTACAACTTCCTTGGTGGATGTATATATAGAAACTTTTAATGAACCATCAATCAAGCATGTCCTAAAATGATGTGCCTCTTCAAATTGATTTCCAAAGCTCCTTTTCTCTTCAAATAACCTTGAACATAGGTTCCCACAACATCCAATACATGCTCTGTACATTCAACTTGCGAAATCGAACTGTAGATCGATGTTTCACTATATATATATATATATATATATATATATATATATATATATATATATATATATATTCTCTCCAGGATGTGAATTTAGACTCAAATTCCTGTAGGATTGATACATATCACCAATATTTAACATAATAAAATACATATATATTAAAACACCATTTATCCCTACGTAATTGAGAATTGATTGAGAGATAACATTGCAGGAATGAAAATCATTGAGTGCACAAATATAGTTGGTAGATCTATCACGCTTTGTGCTATCAATAAAACATTACAAATTTTGATCCATGACTTAAAACCAAAGAAATGCATTCAAAAGATAGAAAATCAGATTGCTGGTTCATTACAATGCACATAGGGAAAACTACTACTGTTTAAAAAAATTAAGATTTAATTAAATCAGAATGTCAAAGTATGCAATCCCTATTGCTATTGACGTGTAATAACTTTAAAATAAAGATACAAACTAGCACATTAAGAAATAAAATATCAAACACAGAAAGCAGTTCTATAACATATGCTACCCAAAAAGCACAAAGGAGGGAAACAAGCTGGGTTAGGGACCCTACCAACCAACCCCTGCCTCCTGTAAAATATTATCTCACAGAATGCTTAAATGAATAAACAATGGAGCATAAAGGTTGGCATAATTCTTTTATTAAAGAAAATATCAATCCTTGTACATTCCAGAGTAGGAACGTAGAGTCGAGTGCCCTAGGCCAGGGAGAGAAAGATGGATGTGATTGCCAATCTTCAACTGTTTTCCATTCCTTCCATAGCCTAGGGGATTGAATCAGTTTCTAAAATTCTTCTACAATAAGACCCTGATTCTTTGAAGTAAATGTTATTAAATCTCTAGGATTAACAATCCCTCAATTGTGGCATCTATTGCCAAGAATCTTTTGAGAATAATGTAGTCACTAGTGTGACCATTCCAGGTCTCTCAAAAAACATGACTTTGAATTAAGGTCTAGTTGGCCTGTGGCAAATTTCATATGGAAGGTCTTAGAGGATGCTTGGTTGCTTACAACTTTTTCAATTGAGAAGAGTGGCCATATTTCATATCCCATATTTGATATTTGTTTCTAGAGTTCATCTCTAACCCGAAGTCAATCCCAACATAATTTCTCTCCCAATTCTTTGTTTAGGATCCCCAAGTTTCTCAATCCTAAAGCCCCACTCAATTTAGGATACAAAGCTTCTCTCAGGATTTATATCAAAATTTCTGAAATATGGGCAACACCTACCATTAATAACTTACCTTTTGCAGTGACCACTATCTTTATATCCCTCCAGACATGAATTCAAGATAGTTTTTGAACCCAAATTTTGACAAAATCAGATCAATAGATAAGTATAACTATGCACCCAATCACAGGAGAAGAAACTATTTAAGAAACTAAAGCAACTACAACTGATACTGGAGTTTAAAAATTCTTTGAAATCAATTATCAGACCATCATATGACTGGAGGTGTGTCCTTTGTGTTGCCTAAGGTCTATTGTTAGACATACATTACTGGTTCTTGGTCCAATCATGTTGGTATTCAAGACCATAACCTTGTTTTCCTGCGATCCAAATAGGAGCATGCTTAGAGAATGTGCAACCCCAACAAGAAATCACAGAGTTTCATTGATTGTGGACACTTGTAATATTATGGCAAGACATATAAGATCAACAAATCAAAAAATCCACACACAAACAATAATTTGTTTGGGAGGCAAATCAACTCTGAATTTTGTTAGCAAAGAAATTCTATACCTACAACACATGAACAGTTTCAAGCAACCAAATAACAACCCATTTAAATCCGGTGCAGCTATCTGAGGGTTTTTTTTACTAAGCAATATAAGAGTACAATCTAGGTGTCAAAACTGGCCTACCTAACAGAGAATTTCCTTCGCAGTAATACCTCACAGTTTCTCAGAGATCTCCTGGCTGAAACCTCAGATAATCATTCCGGCAGCTCCTCAACACAAAATTGCACTGAAACCCCAGCGTCTTCCCAATCTGGACTGCGTCAGCCTCTCCTTGCCCAGTGTTGGCCCTGCATCAGCCTATCTAGGCCTGTGTCAGCCCCAGGAGGCCATGCGTTAGCTCTCTGGGCCTCTGCATCAAATACGCTGGCCTTTTTGGGCCTCTGCGTCAAATACGCTGCCCTCTATGGCTTGAAGCAAATCACCGCAGGTTTGATATGAGAGGATTGATAATTGTCAGATGAAGCTGAGATTCACTAAGAGTGAAGCCAATCCAAACCATTGTTTGAAGATTGTGGATGATAGACCTCTCATACCGACACCTTCTAAGAACGACCTATTTCTGATAGGTGCAGACCCTCTCACTTGCAAAAGTAAGAAAGAGTTGGATTCCGAATGTGGAATGGTAAACTGCAAGATCGTGACTACCTCGAGGATCTTAACTTTCAGAAGTTATATTGTGATGATGTTGGACCAGATTTGGGAAATGCCTCTAAGTTTCATAAACTCATTTGCATTGATGTTCTTGGTGAACTTTCATCCGTATATATGTTTTATAGTTAGCATGGTGAGCTCATATTTGGTTGAGCCTCACTAGATTGGTGCCAAGAATCTTTTGAGATATCTTTGGAGCACAATCTCTCATGGATTGAGATTCACTGCCTGAAATATGAAGCTGCATGATTATTCGAATGTTGACTGGGCAGGCAATGGGGAGGATCACCAGAGAACTTCTCAGTGCTAGTTCTCTTTGGATTTTGCTTCGATATCATGGATGAACAAGAAGCAGAAGTCGATTGCTATAAGCACCGCTGAGACCGAATACATAGCTACGAGTATGATCTTGTGTGACACTGCCTGGTTGTGGAAGCTCTTCAGTGTGTTGTTTGCACACATGATGAATACCACTGTGATCCTCTGTGACAACCGGGGGGGGATTCGATTATTGAGAAATCCTGTATTCGATGATTGCTCCGATAGATAAACATCATATACTAACTTATATAGAATATGGTAAGTCGATGAGCGAGGAGGCTCCATCGCATTGAGACTGATGCACAGGTTGCAAACATTTTGTCAAAGGCCAGGGGAAAGGTCAAATCTGTGACTTTCTCGAACAACCTGGAGTCGTTGAGAGACCTTCGTATATATTACTATCAAAAGGCTAGTTGAAGAAAAAGGGAGTATAAGAGGTGTTTTTTACAACACAAAAGGCTACTAAAAGGCTACTAAAAGAAACAGAAACAAACACACCATATGACACCGTTATTTTTGGACCAATGTCCCCGGAAAAACCTAATGCGGGAAAACCTGTGCAGCTATCTAAGGGTTTTTTTACTAAGCAATATAAGAGTACAATCTGGGTGTCAAAACTGGCCTACCCAATAGAGAATTTCCTTAGCAGTAATACCTCACAGTTTCTCACAGATCTCCTGGCTGAAAACTCAGATAATCATTCCGACAGCTCCTCAGCACAAAATTGCACTGAAACCCCAGCGTCTGCCCAATCTGGACTGCGTCAGCCTCTCCTTGCCCAGCATTGGCCCTGCGTCAGCCTATCTAGGCCTGTTTCAGCCCCAGGAGGCCCTGCGTTAGCTCTCTACGCCTCTGCGTCAAATACGTTTCCCTCTATGGCTTGAAGCAAATCACCGCGGGTTTGATATGAGAGGATTGATAATTGTCAGATGAAGCTGAGATTCACTAAGAGTGAAGCCAATCCAAACCATTGTTTGAATATTGTGGATGATAGACCTCTCATACCGACACCTTCTAAGAACGACCTATTTCTGATAGGTGTAGACCCTCTCACTTGCAAAAGTAAGAGAGAGTTGGATTCCAAATGTGGAATGGTAAACTGTAAGACCGTGACTAGATTGGTGCCAAGAATATTTTGAGATATCTTTGGAGCACAATCTCTCATGGATTGAGATTCACTGCCTGAAATATGAAGCTGCATGATTATTCGAATGTTGACTGGGCAGGCAATGGGGAGGATCACCAGAGAACTTCTCAATGCTAGTTCTCTTTGGATTTTGCTTCAATATCATGGATGAGCAAGAAGCAGAAGTCGATTGCTATAAGCACCGCCGAGACTGAATACATAGCTACGAGTATGATCTTGTGTGACGCTGACTGGTTGTGGAAGCTCTTCAGTGCGTTGTTTGTACACATGATGAATACCACTGTGATCTTCTGTGACAACCAGGGGGGGATTCGATTGTTGAGAAATCCTGTATTCGATGATTGCTCCAGTAGATAGACATCAGATACTAACTTATCTAGAATATGGTAAGTCGATGAGCGAGGAGGCTCCATCGCATTGAGACTGATGTACAGGTTGCAAACATTTTGTCAAAGCCCAGGGGAAAGTTAAATCTGTGACTTTCCCGAACAACCTGGAGTCGTTGAGAGACCTTCGTATATATTACTATCAAAAGGCTAGTTGAAGAAAAAGGGAGTATAAGAGGTGTTTTTTACAACACAAAAGGCTACTAAAAGGCTACTAAAAGAAACAGAAACAAACACACCATATGACACCGTTATTTTTGGACCAATGTCCCTGGAAAAACCCAATGCGAGAAAACCGGTGCAGCTATCTGAGGGTTTTTTTACTAAGCAATATAAGAGTACAATCTGGGTGTCAAAACTGGCCTACCCAACAGAGAATTTCCTTAGCAGTAATACCTCACAGTTTCTCACAGATCTCCTGGCTGAAAACTCAGATAATCATTCCGACAACTCCTCAGCACAAAATTGCACTGAAACCCCAGCATCTGCCCAATCTGGACTGCGTCAGCCTCTCCTTGCCCAGCATTGGCCCTGCGTCAGCCTATCTAGGCCTGTTTCAGCCCCAGGAGGCCCTGCGTTAGCTCTCTACGCCTCTGCGTCAAATACGTTGCCCTCTATGGCTTGAAGCAAATCACCGCGGGTTTGATATGAGAGGATTGATAATTTTCAGATGAAGCTGAGATTCACTAAGAGTGAAGCCAATCCAAACCATTGTTTGAAGATTGTGGATGATAGACCTCTCATATCGACACCTTCTAAGAACGACCTATTTCTGATAGGTGCAGACCCTCTCACTTGCAAAAGTAAGAGAGAGTTGGATTCCGAATGTGGAATGGTAAACTGCAAGACCGTGACTACCTTGAGGATCTTAACTTTCAGAAGTTATATTGTGATGATGTCGGACCAGATTTGGGAAATGCCTCTAAGTTTCATAAACTCATTTGCATTGACGTTCTTGGTGAACTTTCGTCCGTATATATGTTTTATAGTTAGCATGGTGAGCTCATATTTGGTTGAGCCTCACTAGATTGGTGCCAAGAATCTTTTGAGATATCTTCGGAGCACAATCTCTCATGGATTGAGATTCACTGCCTGAAATATGAAGCTGCATGATTATTCGAATGTTGACTGGGCAGGCAATGGGGAGGATCACCAGAGAACTTCTCAGTGCTAGTTCTCTTAGGATTTTGCTTTAATATCATGGATGAGCAAGAAGCAGAAGTCGATTGCTATAAGCACCGCCGAGACCGAATACATAGCTACGAGTATGATCTTGTGTGATGCTGCCTGGTTGTGGAAGCTCTTCAGTGCGTTGTTTGTACACATGATGAATACCACTGTGATCCTCTGTGACAACCAGGGGGGGATTCGATTGTTGAGAAATCCTGTATTCGATGATTGCTCCAGTAGATAGACATCAGATACTAACTTATCTAGAATATGGTAAGTCGATGAGTGAGGAGGCTCCATCGCATTGAGACTGATGTACAGGTTGCAAACATTTTGTCAAAGCCCAGGGGAAAGTCAAATCTGTGACTTTCCCGAACAACCTGGAGTCGTTGAGAGACCTTCGTATATATTACTATCAAAAGGCTAGTTGAAGAAAAAGGGAGTATAAGAGGTGTTTTTTGCAACACAAAAGGCTACTAAAAGGCTACTAAAAGAAACAGAAACAAAAACACCATATGACACCGTTATTTTTGGACCAATGTCCCCAGAAAAACCCAATGCGAGAAAACCGATGCAGCTATCTGAGGGTTTTTTTTACTAAGCAATATAAGAGTACAATCTAGGTGTCAAAACTGGCCTACCCAACAGAGAATTTCCTTAGCAGTAATACCTCACAGTTTCTCACAGATCTCCTGGCTGAAAACTCAGATAATCATTCTGACAGCTCCTCAGCACAAAATTGCACTGAAACCCCAGCGTCTGCCCAATCTGGACTGCGTCAGCCTCTCCTTGTCCAGCATTGGCCCTGCGTCAGCCTATCTAGGCCTATGTCAGTCCCAGGAGGCCCTGCGTTAGCTCTCTGGGCCTCTGCGTCAAATACGCTGCCCTCTATGGCTTGAAGCAAATCACTGCGGGTTTGATATGAGAGGATTGATAATTGTCAGATGAAGCTGAGATTCACTAAGAGTGAAGCCAATCCAAACCATTGTTTGAAGATTGTGGATGATAGACCTCTCATACCGACACCTTCTAAGAACGACCTATTTCTAATAGGTGCAGACCCTCTCACTTGCAAAAGTAAGAGAGAGTTGGATTCCGGATGTGGAATAGTAAACTGCAAGACCGTGACTACCTCGAGGATCTTAACTTTCAGAAGTTATATTGTGATGATGCTGGACCAGATTTGAGAAATGCCTCTAAGTTTCATAAACTCATTTGCATTGATGTTCTTGGTGAACTTTCGTCCATATATATGTTTTATAGTTAGCATGGTGAGCTCATATTTGGTTGAGCCTCACTAGATTGGTGCCAAGAATCTTTTGAGATATCTTCGGAGCACAATCTCTCATGGATTGAGATTCACTGCCTGAAATATGAAGCTGCATGATTATTCGAATGTTGACTGGGCAGGCAATGGGGAGGATCACTAGAGAACTTCTCAGTGCTAGTTCTCTTTGGATTCTGCTTTGATATCATGGATGAGCAAGAAGCAGAAGTCGATTGCTATAAGCACCACTGAGACCGAATACATAGCTACGAGTATGATCTTGTGTGACGCTACCTGGTTGTGGAAGCTCTTCAGTGCGTTGTTTGTACACATGATGAATACCACTGTGATCCTCTGTGACAACCAAGGGGGGATTCGATTGTTGAGAAATCCTGTATTCGATGATTGCTCCAGTAGATAGACATCAGATACTAACTTATCTAGAATATAGTAAGTCGATGAGCGATGAGGCTCCATGGCATTGAGACTGATGTACAGGTTGCAAACATTTTGTCAAAGCCCAGGGGAAAGGTCAAATCTGTGACTTTCCCGAACAAACTGGAGTCGTTGAGAGACCTTCGTATAAGGGTCCTGCATGTTGCATGCATTGAGCTTTGGGAGATCTAAGGGGCTTGGGGTACTTACTGGAGCAACACACGACCATAGGGAAACTCACCCTCCCCTAATGGTGCATTGTGTACAAGATGAATAGCTTAGCCTTCTTTTGTAATACCCCAAGGTGACTTTGGGATAGGATGATTCATTCTCCTGTGAGCCAGGATGATTAGTTCTCCTGTAGGATAGATGATCAATTCCCCTATCGAGGCATCCTACCTATGCAATCTGAGACTCATTGGAAGTACCTCTCATCTGATTAATGAGCAGGGAAATGGGGTTAGGGACCATAGTAGTATTATCGATGACAGCAAGATGTATGGTGCAACAGTGGTGCAATAGTATGGACAACAAGATGTATGGTGCAACAATGGTGCAGCAGAATGGACAACAAAATGTATGGTGCAACAATGGTGCAGCAGTATGGATAGAAAGATGTTTGTTGCAGCAGTGGGACAACAATGCTACATGGTGTTGCAATGATACAGCAATGGGACAGCAAAGGCAACTTGGTGCAATATGGTGCAGCATATGTTACAACAATGAGACAACAATGGTCAATGGCATATAGTGCACAACGGGACAACAATGGTACAATGGTACAACATGGGACAACTAGTATTTAGTGTGGCAAATTCATGGTGTTGTTATGGTATGGCAAAGCACAACGAGACAACCATGACATAGTGCAGTGGTGGCACAACGGGACAGCCATGACATAGTGCAGCAGTGGCACAACAGGACAGTCTCGTCAAGAGGTGTAGGATTGATCTAAAGAGCCTTTTAGGACAGCCTTGGAGGAGCCCTAGTTACTGTACAACATGCCCAAGCCGCAAGCCTTATATGCTGTCCTAAAGGGATTAAATCACAGTGAAGAGAGGCTCCTTCGATGTCCCAAAAGAAGGCTCTTCATCACAGCAAGGAGGCTTCCATACGCTGTCAAAGGAAGCTCCAAAAGATCCCTAGCTGCAGTCTTCTATTCACAGCTAAGACGCAGTCAAAGGGAGCCTAAATGAACCCCTAATCCACAATAAGAAAGAGACTCAATACACAGTCCTAAAGGATGTGTTTTAGGTGTTGTTCAAGTAAGGAGACCTAGCGTGTCTTAGCGGTAGTCTTAAAGCCCAACCGCATTGAAGGGAGAAGTCTCTACAACTGTCTTATGAGGAGGACCTATACACTGTCAAAAGAGGTTCTAACTTTGATTTTTCTTCCAAGTCTGGGTACTTGTCTATTATTTATGGCACATATGCAAGCCTTGAAAGTGTGAGAATGTACAAGAATAAACTCCTGGGATAAATACCCATTTGATTATAAGGACTTCTCTTACATCGATGTGAAAGTGTCAGCAAGGAAATTTGCAGATATCTTAACACAGAAACAAGCAATCACATCCCATTAAAATGCACTTAACTTTACATATGCCCAAAAGCAGAGGAAATAACTAAGCTGGAATCCGCTCCAAGAAAATGCCCCATATTATCATCCTATGCTTAGTAACGCTTACAAGGAAATGGGTTGGGTATGTGTTTAAAGTCTGTACAATCAAAAAGAAAGAATCTAAAGGTAGCCCCAACAATCTGAACAGGCAACAGGATATCAGTTTACCAAGTTAATCTAATAATGTAGCACATATGGACTCATCTTGATATTGCTGCCTTGAGTTTACTAGCTATTTCACTTGTCAAAGCGAAGGATATTCCCTTCGATCATGTTTATACAATGGGCCAGTATCTTGAGCACTGAGGAATCAGATGAACGCAGCTGATTTTATCTCTCTAGAGGTAGCACTGGTGTATTCTAGCTGTGTAAATGTCATTTAATGAGGTTGCAACTTTTTGTAATACATAATCAATGGGCCAGTATCTTGAGCACTGAGGAATCAGATGAACGCAGCTGATTTTATCTCTCTAGAGGTAGCACTGGTGTATTCTAGCTGTGTAAATGTCATTTAATGAGGTTGCAACTTTTTACATATTACAAAAAATGTGAATAAATGGCAAGATCATAAACAACCACACAAACTGCAACTGTTTTCCATTGAGAAGAATCTATATACCCCTCTCAATGTCCTGCAAGGCAAGGACATGGATTGAAAAGAATATATATACTCTTCTCAAAATATTCCTAGTTCTCCAAGTTGCAACCGAGCCTCAAGAACTCAACAGTTGCAAAGCATTGAAACCCATATTCTTGTACTCTGGTTTTCGTCATATGATTAAGAAAATAAAAAAACTATACAAACATATGCATCCTATTGATAAAATCGGTATACCCCTATCAAGGTCTTGCAATGCAAGATCGGCTAGATTCAACCAGTTTTGGGTTTTGGTGTAGATATCCGTATACTGCTCAGCCACAACCAGTATTTTATCCTTCATCGCTGTCTTAGCAAGTGCAGAAGTGCCAAGAACAAAATTTTTATGATTTTTTTGAAGGTCAATAGTCCCGGGTGTTTTAATATAATTTTAACCCTGAGATGACAGGTTATGACGAAATCTGCAACGACTGGGAATCCGGTAGGGTATACGACGGGATGTAATGATTCTCGCTGCAGTGGGAGGAAGCTGCTATGGTCCCTGTCTCTTCTACTTTCCTTGTTCTGCTATGATATCGCTTGTTGTGCGTCTTTTCTACTTTCCTCGTTCTGCTATGGTTCATGTCTCTTCTACTTCCGTCTCTGCAATTCAAATGTCTGTGTGTGCGATCGCAAATCTTCCCCGTCCGCAGACGAAATGGCTAACCTTCACTCTACTCTCCACAAAAGAGATCTAATTTGTCAAGGGTTTTTACCCGAAGGATCCATCTCCCCTAATGATTCATAAAATATGCCCTAAGCATAATCATAACTTTACAAAAAACTGAGAGTGTAGGGTCCCCTCCTTAATCTCCACCAAAATCGGCACTAGGCGTACATGTGCCCCCACTTGATCAATCATCTCCTCAAGCAGGCTACAGAAGGAGGTAGGAATGGCACTGGAGAAGATCCAGAAGCTAAAACATACATGAAAATTTTGCCTGCAGTTTCTACACCCTATCTTCAAGGAGCTATTTTTTAAGAAAACAAAGAGAAAGCTAAAACACATACCTGTTTTGGGCAAAAACTATGGAAGATCGGCCTCACAGAAAAAATAGTAGTAAATGCAGAGCTGGTAAACCTGTCTTGGCTATTGCTCCTCAAAGCACACTGATCTGTCTGCTCAAAAGTTTTCCAAATCGTTGAATACCAGATATTATAGAGCCCACCTTGCCAAATATCATATAATAATATAAGACAGCTGGTTCAGAAAATAAGCTTTCCACTGGGTGTGAACCCTGACAGCCACACCTTAATCAATCGTTGGAAGAGAATGTTCAGGCGGTGGGACTTCGAGACAAGGAGAAACGAACAGCCGATTGGCGCCAAGCCCAAATTTTCCCACAAAATTTTAAATTTTCTCACAGAAATGTTTGAAAAGTCTACTTCATAATATTTTTTTAAAGGTTCATTTGCCAACAGTTCTATTAATTGAATTTTCCCATAAAATTGTTTGAAAAGTCTTCATCATAATAATTTTTTAAATGTTGATTTGCCAGCAGTTCTATTAATTTGTCCATTTATTTTATTAATACAAACCATATAATATTAACTAACCTGTGCATCCTATAAATTATATAAACATACATTTGCATTCTATAAACCATTCATCTTAGAGGCACCAGGAAGTGGTTTTGTATAATGTGCATAGTTTATATTATTGCTAAACCTTAAAAACCATTCATAGGCCTTAAGATGATAATGGTGTTTCTTCTTAGATGATGTCCAAGGCCCCAACAAAAGTCATCCTTGTTGGGCAAATCCTCACATTAACACCCATACAACATTTATATACCTATGGTTTATAATGCTGGCAAATAGTGCTCCTCATCACCTAATTGTGCAAAAAGCCCCAACTAACCTAGTCTAGGTTAGATGTCCTCGATATTAACATATTATCCTACATTATCCATTAGCTCGTGGAGATAGAGGGTTCAAGGACTCTCACTTGATGGTTGGGGACTATAGTCCATCAAGAGGTCAAATGTCAGGCTAACTGTATTAAGGACACCTCAAGGTCAACCAACACGAATGCAATGTATTAGTTGTTCGTTATCGACCTATCAAAATGTCACAATATTGAGTAGTAGACATCAGTAAGTAGGACACTAGTCACCAACAAGAAACCTTGATAACGATAGAGTAATGATGTGATGAGTGGATGTGGACCCGGGGATATCGCATGTCAATTGTGTGGCAGTTGATTTGACATGCTAACGTCTCATTATGATGTGGCACCAATGTGGGTCTAGATGACATGGCATACCAATGTGGCAAGTGATATGGCATGTTGACATGGCAATGGAAGGTTGACTTGGCACCGAGGTGTTGTATAGGTGGTAACCATATAGTGACAACGTGGATGTTGGGCGTTTGGATGTTAAGATATCAACTAATTAGTATCAATGACACTCTCTAGCCTCTTCCTGAGGGCCCAGTGGCTTGATAGCTCAACCATTGGCCTTTCAAGATATCGGGTATTGAGAAATTAGGGCTTCAATCTACAAGCTCGTATGTATTTCCAAGTCAAAGAAGATATAATACTTGCAAAGGATCCTTCATCCACCATACATCGATAGATATTTGTGGAATTAACCCTGACCTTTATTTGGAAAGGTGCAGCGGAAGGAAGACGAGGCTCGACAAGACTATCCCAATCAAAGGAGACACTCCTAGAACTTGGAGGGGGAACATTTGAAGTAGTCGGAATGCCCGCTATATCAAAAGACTCTGCACTAGAGATCAAACAGACTCTTTTGTTAGGCACTTCACCCCCCAAAAAAGGAGTGTAATCGACCAGAGATTGTATTGGCTAACCACATTATCAACCAATGGTTGGTGGGATTAATGAGAAACCATATCAGATCTAAGAGTAGAAGTACTTTCAGACTCGGACCATATCCTTTGAATCTCTAGAATACCAGGGCATAAATGAGTAAGATGGTCTCCCTTGCATATCTTACAAGGGAACTTAGGTTTAAAACTTCTACGTCCAGGTTTCTTATCAACCTCCCTTCCGCCAACCTAACTAGTAGTGGTTTGTGGAGAGTCCTGAACATGACTTGCAGAGGATCCTGACTCTTTGCTAGTATGACTCACAGTGACTAGACTCGTGCCCCTAGCATGACTTGCTGTAGCTAAAGGCTCATCTCCAACATGACTTGCAAAGGTTGATGATGAAGGGATAGAATTATTCTTCTTCTTTGACTTTCTCTTTCTCCTCTTTTTAGATTTCTTGTTACAAGAAGGAGGAGAAGAATGAATCCTAGATTTCTCTTGGAAAGAAGATGAACAATTAGCACCCATGTGATGCCATTGAAATAAAGCATTCATCTGAGAAGTAAGGCCTTGACTAACATCTTTATCTCTCATAAGATCAGAGCACAATGTTGGCGAGGCCAATGGCTTATAAACACCTTGTTCATTGTCTCTAAAGGTACATGCCCACCCAGGTGTTCCCTGAGTATGACCTTCCAGGACAATTCTTGTCTTGGGTTCCCAGCCCTCAAAAAATATCGCTCCTCTTGCCTACTCTTGTCTTGGGTGCCCTGCACATCCTCAAAGAGCATTAGATGCCAAATGATTGCCCAATCCTCCCGTTATTTCTTTTCAAGTGAAGACAAGAATGTTGTGTCTATCTCTTCCCCTTGATTGGGGAAGACATGCCCAAGTTTCCTCTCACAAGGAACTTGACCAAGCTCCTTTGTAGTTGGGAACTTGTTAGAACTCCCTCTTAGCTAGGGACTTGCCCATTCATCAACAACGTCTTCTTCGTGGGTCCTTCTGCCGCTTGATCTCCTTCTTTCCTTTGATGTCATGAAGTCTTTGTTTGAACTTCTTCTTAGCAGGGTACCGGCCATCGATCACTTTCCCCCCTGGTTTGCATGTCATTGCTCCCTTCGTGGAAAGTGGCTCTTCTTGTAGGTGCCTTGATACAAGGAGTTTCTTCTTGCTTTGTATTCTTCCATGATGAATGATAGATGGTAGACCTTCTTGTCCTTGATGTGATTGAGACTTCTTGGCTTGACGCTTCAACCTTGCGGATGTTCTTGAGATTCCCTTTCCTTGATGTGTCACCTTAGCTCCGATACCGCGATGAACAATCTGGGGCAATGGGGTATAGCGGGATTCTTCTAGGCTTGATAACAACTTGTGAAGCTCTTTTGCAATTTATCGTGTTATCTTAATCTTCTTCTCTTCTTACTAATTCATGTGCGTTTACCTTCATCAAACTGGTGCCAAAAACATAAGAACAAGAACACAGGATGTTGGCTATCTGCCAGGGAAAAATCTCTCTCTCTCTCAGAGAGGAAAACCCTTTCATAAGCTTCTTGTTGGTCATTGCGAAGCCCTAGACCCTTGACAATAATATCCCCCAAGCACAAGTCGAGTCCTTCCTCCTCTCTGCACTTTGTATCTTCGGCGCTTCATTCCCCGGCACTCTGTCCTTCTTTCAACTTTTGATAGTCCATGGTGGACTAGCTCTAGAAGAGACTCCAACCTTTGATCCTTAGCGAGATCCTTTACCAATGAAGAAACCTTCATTCTCTTGACCAACCGAGCCTTTTTCTTGATGTGAGGTTGCAGGCTCGATGTACACCAAGCTTACTACAGCTGGGGCGATTTCCATCGCGACGAGACGTGGAAACCCCAAATTTCCCGCACTTGGGATGCTTTCGACAAGGCGGGACATGGAATCCCCGGGTTCCCCGCAATTTGGCGACCTTTGTCGAGGAGGGACTGGGAGACCCCATGTCACGCTCCTATCCTAGTGGTAGTATTTCAACCACGCATAAGCGGGTGAGGCACCGCCGTACTTTTTCCTTTTACCAATACTTGAGTACACGGTCTACGCCTACTTCAACACTCAGTCAATTTTCCAATAAGTGTTCTTAACAATGTAGCGAAAATAACTTACCATAAATTTATCTTCTTCAATTATTCTTTCAACCTGTCGTGTCATGTGGTCGTGCTGCACTAGCCTGCGGCCTGCACGACACAACTCCACACCTGAACTGCAAACCTGTCCGCCCGACTTTCCCTTCCGCGGCGCCCAAACTCTGCCCGTCGGTGCGGTCCATAGTGAGGGCGCATGGCCCGCATGCAGTGCGGCCTGCCTGCTCGGACGGTAACCCGCCCCGCTCTTCCTGTCCGCACTACCAAGCCCGACCCGCCCTCTGTAATCCACCCATCGGTGCAACCCTCTTACCCGCGTCCTTCTCTTCCTTCCGTTTTCGCCCAACTCCTTCCTTCGCACTTGTTCTGCAATGTGGAAGTCTGAGTTCGATGTCCCTTCGTCGAACGCCATCCTCCTTACTTATACGCATCCTTTCGCCTAAGGGCCATGTCTCTCGAGGATAACAAGGGTCGGCTCCATCAACATGCATGCCCGGCTGACCTGCCACATAACCTTGACACGCCCCATTCCAACGAACCACCGCGTCCCTTCGTGTGCACCGTCGCACCCATGGGTCGGCTCCAACACCTCACCGATTACACCCGTCGCACACTTGCCCGCATCCTGACTCATCCGCACATGGTCACCTCTTTCATCCGGGCCCATCGTGCAAGTATCAAGGGGCGTGCGCCATCCCCAACACGGCGCGAGCAACATGGGAACCCCGCGTGTCACGCCCCAGGCCTACAGTACTCTTTCAGCCGTACCTGGCGAGGTGCAGCGCCTCCGAACACTTTCTTTTCACCAATACTTATGTTCATGGACTACGCCTAACCATCAGTCTACTTAGTTTGTTTTTCGCAACCAAGTACTATTATGTTTCCTTTATGCCACTGAACACCCATACACATTCATTATCATCATCAATTATACATGAAGAACACAATTGCACAGTGTAAAGGGAGGGGCAACTCCCTGAACAATGAGTCTGCCCGAATACAATATATTATTCAACTCTACAATGTTTACGAGGCTTTACAAGTATACTTGGGAAACACCAAGTTTAATACTTAGCCAATTTTACAAATAGGCAACACCTCCGTGTGCCAACCGAGTTCCTTGCCCGAGCTGGGCAGGCGCGGCTTCACGCGAGATGCCAACCGTACTCGTCGACCGAACCTTGTTTACCGCTGCACGACGGGCGGGCAACCTCACCCGAGTCACCTAGCGTTTCCTGTTGCACGACGGGCGAGCGACTTACCCGAGTCACCCGAGACACCTCCGCGTTTCTTCTTCCACGACGGGCGGGTGACCTACCCGAGACACCCCGTGTCACACCGAACGGCGGGTGCCTTCCTTACCCGCGCCCTCACCCGATAACCGAACCCTGTGCGTATCGTGTGTGCTTGCCCAAGAGCGGGTGCATATATGCCCGTGCCTCTTTTGCGACCTGCTCCACTACTTCGCACTTTTTTCTTGATCACCGAATGCTCATGTTCGAATGTCCATCTTCGAATGAATGCCAAATTCTCCAATGCCTTGCCATATTTATACGAGCTGTTGGGCGAGTCGCTGCCCAAGCTGACTCGACCACCGCGTGCCAAAATGCCCTTACACGTCGCAAACTTGCCATCTGATTGCTGGTCGGCAAACAATCCTTCGTTCAAGTCGCCCCAACATGTGAGTCGGCCCATGGGCTATCAAAGTCTAAAGGGCTATCAACCACCATCATATCGATTAAGACAGTCTTCCCACCTAAAGTGATAGGCAATTGGGGAAGAACACCCATAGATTCACCAGGTCTTCTATCATAGGCTAACAACTAACTCTGAGTTGTCAACAACTTTGGGGAACCCAAAGCTTTCCAAGTCAAAGAGGATATAATACTTGCAGAGGATCCTTCATCCACCATACATCGATAGATATTTGTGGAATTAACCCTGACCTTTATTTGGAAAGGTGTAGTGGAAGGAAGACGAGGCTCGACAAGACTATCCCAATCAAAGGAGACACTCCTAGAACTTGGAGGGGGAACATTTGAAGCAGTCGGAATGCCCGCTATATCAGAAGACTCTGCACTAGAGATCAAACAGACTCTTTTGTTAGGCACTTCACCCCCCAAAAAAGGAGTGTAATCGGCCAGAGATTGCATTGGATCAACCACATTATCAACCAATGGTTGGTGGGATTAATGAGAAACCATATCAGATCTAGGAGTAGAAGTACTTTCAGACTCGGACCATATCCTTTGAATCTCTGGAATACCAGGGCATAAATGAGTAAGATAGTCTCCCTTGCATATCTTACAAGGGAACTTAGGTTTAAAACTTCTACGTCCAGGTTTCTTATCAACCTCCCTTTCGCCAACCTAACTAGTAGTGGTTTGTGGAGAGTCCTGAACATGACTTGCAGAGGATCCTGACTCTTTGCTATTATGACTCACAGTGACTAGACTCGTGCCCCTAGCATGACTTGCTGCAGCTAAAGGCTCATCTCCAACATGACTTGCAAAGGTTGATGATGAAGGGATAGAATTATTCTTCTTCTTTGACTTTCTCTTTCTCCTCTTTTTAGATTTCTTGTTACAAGAAGGAGGAGAAGAATGAATCCTAGATTTCTCTTGGACAGAAGATGAACAATTAGCACCCATGTGATGCCACTGAAATAAAGCATTCATCTGAGAAGCTTCAAGAGTATTGGGAATATTTGGGGTGGACCACAGCCAAACGGGTAGTCCAACATTCAACCCAGGAATATTCAAAGTGGCCATCAAGGGAGTACCAACGTTTCCAAAGAAAGGAAAAGCACAAGGATCTCCTTTTGAAAAGGTACCTTGGTTGGTTTCCATAGGAATATTGGCCATATCTAGCTGATTTGCAGACCCTTCCCTTACGTGAATGGAGAAATTACTTTTCAAGGAAGATATACACACAATCAAGACCTTTGCCCTTGAGGAGGCAACTCCACAACTTTGTAGGTGTTGTATTGATGTGGCTTGGGAGCTTATACATGGACTATGAACATTATCTTACACCTCTTTTAGGCCCTCAGGGACTAGTTTTCATCCTTGAAAAATGTTCAAGGGCCTAAGAACCATCCCTTAGATGGTCTCCATGAGTACCACTAGGCCAACTATTCACCTTAGAGGCATTGGAGGGTGGTTTTCTACCATGTGCATAGTCTATATTATTACTAAGCCTTAAAAACCACTCGTACTAGACCCTAGCATGATAATGGTGTTTCTCCTTAGATGATGTCCAAGGACCCAAACAAAGCCATCCTTGTCGGGCAAAATTATCCTCACATTAACACCCATACACCATCTATATACCTATGGTTTATAATGATGGAAAATAGTGCTCCCCATCATTTAATTGTGCAAAAATCCCCAACTAACCTAGATTCCACGTCAAACATGTCCTCGATATTAGCATATCACCCTACATTATCCATTAGCTCATGGAGATAGAGGGTTCAAGGACTCTCACTTGATGGTTGGGGACTATAGTCCATCGAGAGGTCAAATTTCGGGCTAACTGTGTTAAGGACACCTTGAGGTCAACCAACACTAATGCAATGTATTAGTTGTTGGTACATCAACCTATCAAAATGGCACAATACTGGGTAGTAGACATTAGTAAGTAGGACACTAGTCACCAACAAGAAACCTTGGTATCAATAGAGTAATGATGTGGTGAGTGGACGTGGATCTGGGGATACAACAGTCAATTGTGTGGCAGTTGATTTGACATGCTAACGTTTCATTATGATGTGGCACCAATGTGGGTCTAGATGACATGACATACCAATGTGGTAAGTGATGTGGCATGTTGACATAGCAATGGAAGGTTGATTAGGCACCGAGGTGATGTATAGGTGGTAACCATATAGCGATGACATGGATGTTGGGCTTTTGGATGTTAATATATCAGCTAATCAGTATCAATGACACTCTTTAGCCACTTCTGAGGGCCTGATCGCTTGATAGCCCGACCATTGGCCTTTCAAGATATCGAGTATTGAGACATTAGGGCTTCAATCTACAAGCTCGTCTGTATGTTAGGTGTCGAGTATCGAGATAGTAAGTATGTATAGAGAATTAAGTGTCCTGGGGGATAGCAGCTTAGTGATCTGGCAGATGGATAAGGTAGATGATGGAAAGGTAATTAGTATCAATGACACTCTTTAGCCTCTTCTGAGGGCCTGATCGCTTGATAGCCCGACCATTGGCCTTTCAAGATATCGAGTATTGAGACATTAGGGCTTCAATCTACAAGCTCGTCTGTATGTTAGGTGTCTAGTATCGAGATAGTAAGTATGTATAGAGCATTAAGTGTCCTGGGGGGATAGCAGCTTAGTGATCTGGCAGATGGATAAGGTAGATGATGGAAAGGTAATTGTGTTAATTGATGACCCATTGTTTGGTTATGTGAAGACCGAGTAAGCAAGTTTTAAACTAATGTGATATTTCCCAAGTGGTAGATAGTGGATATAATATCCAAATTAATTGAATAGGTAAGCTAAAATGAACATTATTGTTTATATCATTGCTAAAATGAACATGGCCTAATTATTCAATATCTCTTGTAATGGAACCAAAGTTATGTATCACATGAATAGTTATAGGTAAGAATTCTTATAAATTATCTTGATTACTATGTCACATATTGAAATCTTTCATTTCACTAATAGTTTCATCATCTGTAATAGATCAAATTATTATGACTTTAGGCAACACTTTTGATGGATTTTACTCATTGTTAACTAAATTTATTATTTCTTTGTCACTGAAGTTGAAAAGTGGAAATACAAAATATTTAATAAACGAGAGTAAATATTATTTCAAGGGTGTTACCAAACTTATTGCATGAGGTTTTATACGAGACAAGTATATATTGCTAGAAAAATAGAGATAAAAAATAATTAACAAATTCCTAAATTCCTTATTTGTATTAAAAAAAATATATATCTAGTTTTAATTTTTTTAATAATTACTAAATTGTGTGTTTAAAGTAATTCCTTATTTGAAATAAGGAAAAATATTTTTTTCCTTTTTTTTTTTTTAATAATCACTAAATTTATTATTTAACATAAATAAAAAAAATTGAAAAATCTATTTTTTTTTTTCTTTTAATAATTACTAAATATATTATTTAACATAAAATATAAACAATAAAAAATAGATTTTTCGTTACATGCATATTGAACTTTTACTTATAATTTGGTCCAATACAATTTTTTCCATATATAAAAAATATACATATATTATTAAAATTTGAAAACGTTTCTGTCAGTGAATATAAGCTACCTGGTGAAATAGTTAGTAAACTAGGTGAAAGTAGTTATTTGAAAACGTTTTTGTCAGTAAATATAAGCTACTTGGTGAAAATAGTTAGTAAACTAGGTGAAAGTAGTTAGTAAACTAAGTGTTGATTACCACTCCATCTGATATCTAATCTGATGTCATGAGACAGTTCGGGCTATAATCAATTAATAAATAGGTAGTTCTCAGCTGTTAAATTTATTTCCATTAATGCACCCAACGATTCCTTAAAAGCACTGAGATTTACAAATTTACAAGCACGATATTTACATACAGGATTCTGTCTGATTTTCAGAAGAACAAATCTTCAAAAGCAGCACAAGTTTTTGGTTCAGATTTTTCCCTTTTGGAAGTGAGAGTTCATGCAAAATACAGGTTTTTTCCACTTCTGATTGTAATTTTGATTACCTGTGCACTTTTTTTAAACAGTTTTTGCCATGTGTTTTTAATATACTCTCTTTTTCTGTTAATGAAAAATACTTTTACACAAAATTTGTTCATCCTGGCTGTAAGTATTTGCAATTTGCTTAGTTGATATAGGTTTGATCGCTTTCTTTAGTCCTATTAGTTGATACACATGCATATAGCCTCCCAGATTGTGCTGGAACGCTGTGCAGTTTAGAAAGACTAGGCAATGAGACAGGATTTGGAATCACTACGGGCTTGATTTTGTATTGTGGTTTAGAATTTCTTTGTTTTCTGCTTTAATTGAATAACAAATTTTGATTTGAAACTGAGCAACAGTGGGTATTTCCTCCCTCACTTTTTCTCCTGACAATTTCAAACAGTCCTCAAAAAGATTTAGGGCATCAGCTACAGCCTCCCAGTGATCCAACTTTCCATCCTCATCCTCACTGATTATCCATCTTGCTTTAAACTATAAGATGTTGAAGCGATGTTAGATCTATTCTTCCAAGTGAAAAATCTGTCCCTACCAATGGAAGAAATTAAAATTCTCGATATCGACTGGAAGATTTAGATTGTAGCATCAAATCCAAAAGAGATAAATCTGGTCATGTTCCTTCTTCCTGTATACAGAAACGAAAACCTAAACCTATGTCAAGGAAGAAGCATGGTAATGAGGAAAGCCTCCTGAATATTTTTGTGGGTTTGGCTTTCTGAATGATATGGTGTAGCACACTCATATAGCTGTTTCCTATACAAAACAAGTAGGCAACAAGGACACAATAGAAAATTAGTATATTTTTTGAAGTGTCACAGGCCTATGCCTCGTAATCTAGAAACCACATAATGGATTGACACCCATTGAGGTTTGAGGACTCCCAGGCCCGAAATGCAAAACCCTTCCGAAATTTCCAAGAACACAGTTATAATTTATGCCAAGTTTAGAGATTGAAATTGAAACTTCTGTCAGTGTCCACGAAACACCAAAATAGGTCAAAAGGATTGATGACTAAAAGTCAGCCAGTAGGACAACAAATAGTTAACTCCTCTGTTTCACCCATAGATCCAATTTAAGGCATTGTTCTTATTGATTGGGTGAGGTATTTTAAAGGAATCTTCTCATAGCCATCAAGGAGGTAGTTGGGCTTAAAGAGTGTGGATTTGCGCGACAGCAACACTCATCCAGAATACTGAAGGAAAAGATACGAGATTTAGAAACTATAAATGTTTTACTGTCAGAAGAGATTATAATTTTGCACTTTCTTCCTTCTCTTGATTAAAATGTCTCTCCCTGTAGGGGTCTATACCAGAGGCTCTTCTATTTATCTAGGTAGGAAGTCGAAGTCCAGTCACAACCTTTTTTATAAACCTTTCATCCGAGCAAGGAACCAATTCTGTTGTAAGGGTGGTCCATTGCTTATAGAATTTTTTGCTTTGCTGCATATGGAAATATAATGAAATCTAAGTGTAGCCGTGGTGGGCTATATTACTACTAGCCCCTTCTTTCCAACACATAAACATAAAGCAAGCGATTAGTTTACTTTTTATTTCCCCCTTGCTAGGCATACTACTGTCTCGGGTTTGTGTTGAAGGTTCCTCAGCTATGTGGGGATATGTCAGAATGCCGTATGAACCTATGGTGTCTAGAGTGAAGTTAGACAAAACACATGATCACTGATTATCCATATTGCTTTAAAATATAAGATGTTGAAGTGATGTTAGATCTATTCTTCCAAGTGAAAAATCTGTCCCTACCAATGGAACCACATAATGGATTGACACCCATTGAGATTTGAGGACTCCCAGGCCCGAAATGCAAAAACCTTCCGAAATTGCCAAGAACAAAGTTATAATTTATGCCAAGTTTAGAGATTGAAATTGAAACTTCTGTCTCAAAAATGAGATGAAATGAAATGTAAGATGAGTACAAGATCACAAAGAAATTAAATGACATAAAATAGACATAACAAGTAGATTATTCCAAGAAGGAAAACCCGGTAAATTGAAGGAGATCAATGGAGATATATAGCCTCACCAAAGATATACCTTCCACGAGGGAGTATTACCTCCCGAAGTTTCACTTGGTGGAAAAGTCCTCAGCATAAGGGTGAAGACCCCATAGGCAACTTACGCAAGCTACCTATTTTCATCTTAGTAGGCTTACCTTTCTCATTTTAGGCTAAGGAAGAAGTTCCTAAGGAAGAGTCTGAGATTTTCTATTCATAGATTCCGACTTATCAAGGCAGGTTTTGCCAGCAAATCAAGGTGAAAACTATATATATGGAATGCTTTCATTTTATTTATTGGAGGTTGGGTGAATGGGGGATGCAGAATTGGCTTCAAGGAAAGGCTTGACAATCAAAAGTGATGACCCATGGTCTCAGCATGCGGTGTGTGCCACAAAATAGCAGACACTTAGCATGTTGTATTTAAAATTTTTATCCAAGATTGATGGCTTATTTTTTGCATTGCATTTGAAAAATAGTATTTTGTTTTGGTTGGGGGCACCTACTTTATTTGTGTTAATCATTTTACAACATGTCTTTGAGCTCCATTAGTTTTTCATACAACTATGTCATGTGTTTCTGCATGAGTTTTTCGTACAGCTATGTCATGTGTTTCAGCATGAATGTTGCTTTAAGGAGGCAGTCCAATTTATGAAAACATGTTTGGATTCATGGAATGCTTGCTGTTCATTCATGTGAAGTAGTCTTTTCCCTCTTCTATCACTGTTCAGTGATCCATACATTACAGATGGTAGGTAGTTTGCAAAGTGAGTTCGATCATGCACTGACATATTTTAGGGTGCCAGGTATACTCATAATTGGTGGCATCTAGCGTTATGTTACTTGGAAGGCCATGCACATTTGAGTAAAGTGCTCCGTATATATGACTCCCATATCTTGGCTTCTTTGCAAAGAGAGAATGTTGATCCTTCACACGTCATGATTACTATAACCTTTCTCCATTTTTGCTAAATTGGGAGAGTGACCTGGTCTAAGATATTCTTAAGATTACTTAGCATGCGGTGTGTGCCACAAAACAGCAGACACTTAGCATGCTATATTTTAAATTTTTATCCAAGATTGATGGCTTATTTTTTGCATTGCATTTGAAAAATAGTATTTTGTTTTGGCTGGGGGCACCTACTTTATTTGTGTTAATCATTTTACAACATGTCTTTGATCTCCATTAGTTTTTCGTACAACTATGTCATGTGTTTCAGCATGAATGTTGCTTTAAGGAGGCAATCCAATTTATGAAAACATGTTTGTATTCATGTAATGCTTGTTGTTCATTCATGTGAAGTAGTCTTTTCCCTCTTCTATCACTGTTCAGTGATCCATACATTACAGATGGTAGGTAGTTTGCAAAGTGGGTTCGATCATGCACTGACATATTTTAGGGTGCCAGGTATACTCACAATTGGTGGCATCTAGCGTTATGTTACTTGGAAGGCCATGCACATTTGAGTAAAGAGCTCCATATATATGACTCCCATATCTTGGCTTCTTTGCAAAGAGAATGTTGATCCTTCACACATCATGATTACTATAACCTTTCTCCATTTTTGCTAAATTGGGAGAGTGACCTGGTCTAAGATATTCTTAAGATTACTTGCTCTTGGTTTTCATTTGCAATTGGCTGTCTTTTGGGTTCTCAGGTTTATTTGAATGCTCTAGGGTTGCTGTTGAATATTCATGTGCATGGACATTCTGGTATTATTGATGATAGAATGGGAGATCTTTCATATCACCTTCTGGATCAAGTGAGTACTTACAATCATGATATGCATATTGGAAATGCATGGTCCAAAAGGATTACGCTGATGTCTGATAAGTTAATTGCTTCACCTTGTCCTATCTTATTCTGAATAAATGTGATTTAAAACACTAGATGAGATTATGACTATAACAGACATTTACCTATGCAGATTTGACTTCATGATTTATATATTAGACCAAACAATCAAATTGGGATTGACATGTAAATATCAGAAAGAATTATATAGCCATACATGACAGTCACCAAAGAAAGGGGCTTTCTAGAAACATGTGAAAAAATAGATTACAAATGGATGAAAAGACTATTGTTTGAGTGAGAAGTTAAGAATGATTTAAGTGTTGCAACCCCAAAACCTCAGTCAATATTAAATTGACATCATGAAGTAAGAAGAGGTAGCAGATCACATCTAGAAAAGCATAAATATTTACATAAGAAAGACACGTTATCCAAGATAAGAAAGGCTGACTCAGACCCAAAATGCAGCTTGCAATGAATTGTGATCAAGGCTGGTATCAAATCACAGTGCTGAAATTGAGATGACCAGGGAAGAAGCTCTAGTCACTGGACAATGTAAAACATGGCTAACAACCATGAATGCAACTTCTAAAGTGAATATGATCAGAATACATTTCCACAACATACGTTTATGAACCCAACTGCCAGAGTGATACTAGTAGATCATGAAAAACATGAAATCTGGAGAAGTAATTGCTCTCAGAAGTTTGTGTCTACGCAATATATTAAAATACAAACACATTTAATAATAAAGGAGACTAGAAGCAACTAATAGTTTGAGTTGGTAGCAGGTAGTTCAAGTTTTTTGTTTCTTCTTCTTAGGGGGCTTGAGGGGGGATAAATCTGATTTTTGGGGTTTGTGGAAATAATAACATAAACAAGCTATTGTATTTCCCAATGCAGAATCTCGATGTAGATGGAATGCAGGGATGATTGATAAACCCTGGAAGCAGGTATACTCCACAGAAAATATTGGCCTCTGAAGGTTCATTTTGGTTTGGATACTGCACACCTGTAGCATATAATCTCACTGAATCAGCTAACTAGAGATCCCAATTAGTCTATTCCTCCTGTAATTCAGTGGAACCTTGTTGTGATTTCATTTCTTGGTATTGCTAAGGCCAATACAGATGTATAACAGCGCCCGACCTGGAATTGCTGGTTAAAAATTGATGGGTTTTAGACTTGATTGGACAAAGTTTAATGAAAATTAAGGAAATACAGGTTTCCTGCTAAGTCTTCGACAAATGTCCTAAGAATGTGAGCGTAAAAATTCACCAGGGAATTAGAATTTGAAGTGTAATAGAAAAATACAGTATGGATGGCTTGATTCAATTTCATAGCCAATTTCAAAGGAAAATATTAATTATGCCTGAGAGAGCTATGGTTCGATATCACACCCCTGGTGAAGAATGATGCTATGGCTAATAATTTAGAATGATTAATTTTAATGACATATTTAATGTAATTATACATGTTTAATATATCTACAAGACCCTCTTTATAAAATATTGTTGATATGGGCCTCAAGAGCTATTAAGGTCCATAGGTTGAAGTTGGGTCAAAATTGTTTTTCAAGGAGTTCAGGGCCATGAGGGCATGATGGAGTAGTAACGATGATGAAGGTTGTAGATGTGGTGTAGTGAGGCTAGGAAGGTCATGATGTCATGGAAGTTTGATCATGGTAGCATGGGGTGGTGTGGGGCCATAGAGGTGGGCTAAGCCTATGTTAATTAATGTGTTGTGGAACCATGTTGGGGTAGGGTGTTATCGTGATAGGGGACCTCCCACTATGCTGTTAACGGGAGAGGGGGCGGTCATATTTGATATTGGCCATTGGATGACCAATGTCAAATTGCATAAACGTCGTCAGATATAATGTGAAGAACCCTGAGTTGGAACATTGATTACGAACCCCTATGACATTAGTGAGGGAGCGGGGGTCCACATTGTGTCTTGACCATCCATTTTCAACATGTATCCACCGTTGGATGTTAGGGGCCTTCTGTCAATGTGGAGTTGGAACCATGCTAAGGGAGTTTGGAACCTGGAATATTACATTGTGAGGAGCTTGTTAATGGACCAACAATTCGATGTCCAAGGACGATTTTAGAAATTGTATAGGGTTGATATGAGTTATCAGATCTAAGATCAACCAACATAACGACTGTTTGATATTTTAAACTACCAATGGTCGATAAACCGAAGGGACCCTTGAGGTTATGTGGGGTCAACAATATATGCATTATTAATTTATATATAATATATATAAGATATAGGTATATATATATATATATATATATATATATATATATATATATATATATATATATATATATATATATATATATATATATATATATATGTTGTTTTGCGTTCATGCAATATGAAAAGAGAAGTGGTGGGCTCCGTGTAATTTATTTAAAAACATAAATATGTTATATGTATGACCCTTTTGGGTTGTCACTAGAACTGTGAGCTATTGAGGGTTGGGTTTCATATTTATTTATTATTTATGAATATTTACATAGAGGGGATATACTTTGGTCCATAAGTGTTAAGTTTATATGTTATTTAAATGATTTTCATATTTATATATAGATTAATAATTGGATAATATTTATATAATCAATTAATATATAAACAAAAACATATATATTTATATATCTTATTTTAAAACAATATATGAAATTGTGTGTGGGGTCAGAAAGAAGTTAGCATGTTGGCTAGTTGGAGAAAGAGGCCAAAAAGCTTGTTTACTTCCAATAAGGAACCGAGGAAATCCTAAAGAGAAGAGTGAGAATCACAAGGAATAGGTAAAAATATGGAAGTACAAGAAAATACAAGTACTTTTGACAGGAAAATTAGTTATAGATTTTGAAATATAGTTACAACATTGAGGAAAGTAGGTAGAATTGGAATTTTCTCGGTATGGAGAATTTGACGAAAATTATGCAAACTTAAAAAGACCGTAAGTTACAGCTCACAAATAAGAATTGGGCATATAACAAATAATCAGAATGACAATTTCAGGATGATTATAACTTCCTACCCAAAAATTTGAATTGAAGGTTAAATTTTTGGAAAATTTTGAAGAAAATCTACAAGAGTCTTCACATGTTAAAATGTCATAATAGGTTACAATATTTCAAAGGTCGTATATTTTAGCCTGGGGATTGGAATAACACAAGTAGATAGTCAATACAAAGAAATTGACGAAGAGGACAACCTGGAAAATATAGAATTCTTAAGTCAATGATCAATTTGAACAAAATATTTAGGAAACACTATAAGTAAATTTTCAGGGAAAATTTCCTAGTAACATATAGGAGTCAATAATATGCCCAAGGACCTTAGAGTGAAGAGGAAGTAGTTAGGGTTACAAACATAAGCATGAATGATGTTAAAAAAAACTAATGATCATGTAGTGGACCAACCTAAGGGTAGGGATTTGGAAGAAACAATAAAAAATCTCAAATTGGAATTTCTCAACTATAAAGATGACAATGAGAAGCTGATAAAAGATAAACAACATATTAGCAACCAAATATTTAAGAGTTTAAACAAAATTTAGAGTGAATTGACATAGAAAACTGAGTCCAGATTAGCTTATGAGAAAAGTGTCGGGTTTATGATGAGAGGTATCGGAAGGTCAAGTCACTCCAAAATTGTTTCTTATCAACACTATCACTCAGCTAGGAAAACAAGTAAAAGGGATTATTTTACTATCGAATCTGATAATATCCATATTTTTTCAACACTTAGAGAAGTTAGAAGAAGAGCAGAAAAGCAAAGCTAAGAAAAATTAAGGCCCCCACATTTAATGGCGAAAATAAGAAAAGGGAAGAAGAAAATACCTGGTTGCTAGAGATGAGGAAATATCTTTAATTGTTACACTATTCTTCGAATTTAGAGTCTAGAATTACCATATATCACTTGAATGGAAAGTTGAATCTCTGGTGGAAATATCTTTAATTGTTACACTATTTCTCAATACCTCTGCCTCCGATCACTACCCCATCACTCTAACTTTGGAAACCCACTGTCCTCTTGGCCCTATTCCATTTAAATACAACCCTCTTTGGAATCAGATTCCTGTAGCCAGAGAAATTGTTTAGATGACCTGGAGCCAGCATGTGGAAGGTTCGCCATGCTTTATTTGGGAAACCAAATTAAAAAGAACCAAGCAGATTTTAAAAGATTGGGCCAAAGATAACTATCAGGAGCCAGAGGAGATCAAAAAGAAAGTCAAGAATGAATTAGAAGGTGTGCAGTCAAGGATCGAAGAGCATGGATTATCACAGCAAAATAAGGAGCAAGAAAGTGTATTATACGCACAACTGAGTCACATTAATAGGGAGGAAGAAACCAAGTCGCGTTTAAAATCTAGACAATTATGGCTTCAAGGAGGAGACAAAAATACAGGCTACTTCCACAAACAGGCGACTGCTCAAAAGCTCAGGAACGATGTAAACACAATCCTGGACAGCGAAGGAAATCGGCACAGCACTCAAGAAACCATAAGGAAGGCTGCCTCCAAGCACTACAGGGACCTCCTAACTGAAATCAAAGGGGCAGAAGACTATTCCGACTTGCTCCAGCATCTGCCCAAAGGAGTCAGTAAGGAGATGAACGACAACCTTAGCAAGGAAATTGAAGAAGAGGAAATTAAAAGAGCAATCTGGAGTCTACACCTTGATAAGGTGCTTGGGCCTGACGGATTCCCCATCTGTTTTTTCAGGGAGTTCTAGACTCTGATAAAAAAGGACCTGACAAAGATGATTCGATGGGCACAAAGAAAAGGGAAAATAGGAGGATTCACCAATTCCACCTTTCTTTCCCTCATACCTAAGGAAAATCGGTGCTCTTCCTTTTCCAAATTCCGACCCATTTCCCTCTGCAATTCCTCCTACAAAATTCTATCCAAAATCTTAGCTACCAGACTCAAACCCCTCCTTCCCTCCTTGATTTTTGAAAATCAAGGAGGTTTCCTGCCCAATAGACATATCACTGATTCCATTCTCCTTGTCCAAGAAGCCATCCACTCGAGTTTATCCAGGAAAGAGAAAGGATTTGTTCTAAAACTCAATCTGGCGAATGCCTTCGATAGAGTAAGGCATTCCTTCTTTATTGCTGTCATAAAAAAGATGGGCTTCGAATCTCCCTTCATTAATATTATTGTAGCTTGTATCTCTAGGCCATGGATCTCCCCCCTGATCAACGGTAGGCCAGGTGAAGCATTCCAATCTTCCTGAGGTCTCAGACAGGGTTGTCTCCTCTCTCCCTACCTCTTCATCCTCATGGCAGAATCCTTCAGTCAAGCTTTGGACCACAATTGGAGAGTGGGCCTTATAACCGGTATCAAATTCGGGAATGGAGCAAAAAACATTAATCACTCACAGTTTGCTGATGATACCTTATTAATTGGGGGAGCCTCCAGCATAATAGCAAGGCAATTCAAGAAACTCCTTGACCAATTTATGGGGTACTCTGGAGGCTTGGTCAATCAGCTCAAAAGCTGTATATATGAATGGAACACTTCAAATCAGGTTATCCATAGCATTGCAAACATATTTGGTGTCACATGCAAGCTGGAATGGACCCACTTTTCCTATCTGGGCATGCCAATGAGCTTGGGCCCTTTGAAGGCTGAAACTTGGAACGGAATCATTGACAAGGTAAAGAGAAAAGTGCAGCAATGGGGAACATTGTGGCTCAACCCTGCAGGCCGGCTCATTCTCCTTAAATCAGGTATCACTTCCCTTCCCCTTTACCGTTTTTCTCTATATCAAGCTCCTGCCATTTTTCACCATAAATTGGAGGTTGCACTTCGCCACTTCCTTTGGCAAGGGGGGAAGAATGATAAAAGCAAGCTTAATTTAGTTAGTTGGAAGCATGTAATCCAAACCCAAGATAGAGGAGGTCTTGGTATTAGATCGCCAAAGTTCTTAAATTTGGCCTTTGGAGCGAAAATAGTATGGAGGTTAATAACGAGACCCTCATCGTGGTGGAAAAAGGTGCTGGAGATCAAATATCTAAACTTCCAAAGGCAGAAGCTCCTTGACTCCAATATCCCCAATAGAGACTCCACTAAAATATGGAGGTTATGCAAGAAAGCCCTACCTCTTATGATTCAAAATATTTCGAAAGTTCTAGGGGGGGGAGCCAGCATCAACTTTGGAACTGAAAAAATCCAGGGACAACAATCATTGATCATGCATAAAGAGGCCATACCCGTCATCGAATTTCTTAACAATAGAGGCATTCATCATCTGGCTCAAATTTCCAGTTGGGACCCTCATTCCCATGCCTGGACTGGTTGGTCCTTCCCAGAAATCCCCAACGCTTTAGAACCCAACCTCAACTATCTGAAGTCTCTCCTCCACATCAAGGCTCCCATCAAGGAAGGTGAAAGGGATGGTTTTCGCTGGGACTCAACAGGAACAAATTATACAGTCAGAGCAGGCCATCAACACCTTTGCAATAGCACCTTTCAGATGAATTTGTGGAACCATTGGAAAATTGTTTGGAGATCAGAGGCTCTCCCAAAAATAAATTTTTTTATATGGCTCCTGCTGAAAGGAAAAATCTTAACAACAGAGAACCTAAAAAGAAGAGGCATCAATGGCCCATCCAGATGCCCCACATGTTGCAATGCCAAAGAAACGATGCATCATCTATTCATAGAATGCCCTTTTGCTGTTGAATGCTGGGAAAAGATGTCTTCCACTGGAAATTTAATTTGGGAACCTCAGCATACCATAGCGGAGAGAATCTACAAATGGAGAAAATGTTGCCCCTGGAAAGAAAAAAGAAGCAACTTGGTGAAGAGAGTATGGAACATTCTCCCTCACACCTTGCTATGGCATATCTGGTTAGCTAGAAATCGAAAAATTTTCCAAGACAAGAGCTCAACTACACAAATAACCTGCAACAAAGCCATAATCCTTGCTCTGGAAACTATCTCAATCAACACCACTGGAAAGATAGATGCAACAAGATATAGTGTGGAGGAGCGAGATTTCATAAGTTACATTCTGGAAAAAAATCATAATGTACAGGAAGGTAGCAGGAGGGATGCACAGAGAAAGGCAGAAGCTAGCTCATGGAAAGTTAGATTAAAAGAAGAGGAGTTCGCCAATTGGATACAAAACTGCAACTGCTTCTATCTACTCTTCGACAGGGCATCTAAATCAAATCTTGGTACAGCTGGAGCAGGGGGGCTGATTATCAACGCCAATGAGGAGTGCATCCTCCATTATGAGTGGGGTCTAGGGAAGGTCTCAAATAATAGAGCTGAAGCACTAGCTTTGTTTCAGGGCCTAACTCAGTTAGGCAAACTGAGGATAAAGAAGGCAAAGGTATTCGGTGATTCCTCTGTTGTCATCTGCGTAATGGTCCATCAGCAGGACTCTCCCAACACTCTCCTTTAGCAAATTAACAGACACAATCAAATTTTGTATCAGGCAATGGATGACATTCAATACTACCATATTCTTCGTAACCTTAACAAGAGGGCTGACGGTTGCGCCAACAGTGCGTGTGGAAGGCCAGTTGGCACCCTAAGCTGCAACTCTAAGGAGACTTACCAACCTTTGCCATGACTCCAAATAAACTCAACAGCGTTAAGCCTAAAAGCACTGACAGAATCGACTGGAATCATCTTCCTCGGGATTTCAACAAGATTGCTTACTGCAGCAGGATATTGCAAGGACACGAAATCCACAAAATACTCATTAAGCTTGACAATCTCATCAAATCTGCCGGCAGATGTCTCCTCAGATCTGATTCATGGATCCTCCAGGACATCTCTCTGGTCTACCCTCAGGATTCCCTCCTTCATCCCGTGACTGGTTGGTCCCTCTCCCGCCTCACCACTCTCCAGCTTCTTCCTATATCTCACCCCCTTCCTTCATTCATCAACGCTAAGTATTCCTCACTTCATCGCTTGCTCCCTGTTATTGCTTCCAAGCGAACTTGTCCTCAGGTGATTTCTCGTGTGCTGTGTTGTCTATCGAACCATCGCTTCTGCTTCAGAGATAGTCTCTACCCTCTGTGTAGCGATCCGAACCTGTCTAACCATGATTCAAATTTCTGGGAAAAAAAATTTGTTAACTAAAAAGTAAGACTCTTTATCTAAATTATTGATAAGAATCAGATAAGCCCTCAAATTAAAATCTTCTGAACTATTTTGAGCCTACAAAGGGATCAAATTTCTAAGGTGCATGCTTTTCGTTTACATCCATCTTAACTCTAGATTTAGTGAGCATAGAGGGGGATTTAATTTCTTGATGATAATGTTAGAGTTTGTTCTATTTGTAGAGTTTGTGAAATCTTACAAAGACCCGGGATTTCACACGAGTGAGAGAGACAATTTACTTGATGTGGTTTATAAACATGTATATGCATCTCCTTGATAGGGATGAGTAAGTGGAGGGATATGGAGATGAGTATGAGATTGTTTTGTGTGAGAAATCCATCACAACTTGCCAGATTTCTCACTCTACAATGTTTCTATGTGCTTGAGTTTGCGCTAAAAGGAAATCTAACACATGTTAGGTTTTCTTTTACATTGAAATGTTGTTAATCTAGCACACATTAGACTTATTTAGTCCTAAAATTTTGTTACGTTCTTGTGTTTGTGCTAGAAGGAAATATAGCATGTGTTAGATTTCTTTCAAATTTCGATGTGTTTGTGTTTCTGTTGGAAGAAAATTTAACGCAAGCTAGATTTCTTATACTCTACAATGTTGTTGTTGGCAACGTGCTTGTACTTGTGGTAGACATAAATGTAGCACTTGCTAGATTTCTCAATTTACAATGTTTCTATGTGCTCAAGTTTGCGCTAAAAAGAAATCTAACACATGTTAGATTTTATTTTACATTGCAATGTTGTTAATTTAGCACACATTAGACTTATTTAGTCCTACAATGTTGTTATGTTCTTGTGTTTTTGCTTGAGGGTAATATAACATGTGTTATATTTCTTTCAAATTAGAATGTGCTTATTTGTGTTGGAAGAAAATTTAATACAGTTTATAATTCTTATACTCTACAATGTTGTTGTTGGCAACTTTCTTGTATTTGTGGTATACATAAATCTAACACTTGCTATATTTCTCATTCTACAATGTTTCTATGTGCTTGAGTTTGCGCTAAAATGAAATCTAACACATGTTAGATTTTCTTTTACATTGCAATGTTGTTAATCTAGCACACATTAGACTTATTTAGTACGACAATGTTGTTATGTACTTGTGGTTGTGATAGAAGGAAATATAGCACGTGTTAGATTTCTTTCAAATTTAAATGTGCTTGTGTTTGTGTTGGAAACAAATTTAACACAAGCTAGATTTCTTATACTCTACAATGTTTTTGTTAGCAACGTGCTTGTATTTGTGGTAGACATAAATCTAGCACTTGTTAAATTTCTCACTCTACAATGTTTCTATGTGCTTGAGTTTTCTTTAAAAGGAAATCTAACACATGTTAGATTTTCTTTTACATTGCAATATTGTTAATCTAGCACACGCTAGACTTATTTAGTCCTACAATGTTGTTATGTATTTCTGTTTGGGCTAGAAGGAAATATAGCATGTGTTAGATTTATTTCAAATTTAAATGTGCTTGTGTTTGTGTTGGAAGAAAAATTAAACAAGCTAGATTTCGTATACTCTACAATGTTGTTGTTGGCAACGTGCTTGTATTTGTGGTAGACATAAATCTAGCACTTGCTAGATTTCTCAATCTACAATGTTTCTATGTGCTTGAGTTTGCGCCAAAAGGAAATGTAACACATGTTAGATTTTCTTTTACATTGCAATGTTGTTAATCTAGCACAAATTAGACCTATTTAGTCCTAAAATGTTGTTATGTTCTTGTGTTTGTGCTAGAAGGAAATATGACATGTGTTAGATTTCTTTCAAATTTAAATGTGCTTGTGTTTGTGTTGGAAGAAAATTTTACACAAGCCAGATTTCTTATACTCTACAATGTTGTTGTTGGAAACGTGCTTGTATTTTTGGTAGACATAAATCTATCACTTGCTATATTTCTCAATCTACTATGTTTCTATGTCCTTGAGTTTGCACTAAAAGGAAATCTAACACATGTTAGATTTTCTTTTACATTGCAATGTTGTTAATCTAGCACACATTAAACTTATTAAGTACTACAATGTTGTTATGTTCTTGGGTTTGTGCTCGAAATATAACATGTGTTAGATTTGTTTCAAATTTAAATTTGCTTGTGTTTGTGTTGAATAAAATTTAACACAAGCCACATTTGTTATACTCTACAATGTTTTTGTTGGCAACGTGCTTGTATTTGTGGTAGAGATAAATTTAGCACTTGCTAGATTTGTCACTCTATAATGTTTCTATGTGCTTGAATTTGTACTAAAAGTAAATCTAACACATGTTAGATTTTCTTTTACATTGCAATGTTGTTAATCTAGCACACATTAGACTTATTTAGTCCTACAATGTTGTTATGTTCTTGTGTTTGTGCTAGAAGGAAATATAGCATGTGTTAGATTTCTTTTCAATTTAAATGTGCTTGTGTTGGTGTTGGCAATGTGTTTGTATTTGTGGTAGACATAAATCTAACACTTACTAGATATCTCAATCTACAATGTTTCTATGTGCTTGAGTTTGCGCTAAAAGGAAATCTAACACATGTTAGATTTTCTTTACCATTGCAATGTTGTTAATCTAGAACACATTAGACTTATTTAGTCCTAAAATTTTGTTATGTTCTTGTGTTTGTGTTGGAAGAAAACTTAACACAAGCTAGATTTCTTATACTCTACAATGTTGTTGTTGGCAACATGCTTGTATTTGTGGTAGACATAAATCTAGCACTTGCTAGATTTCTCACTCTTCAATGTTTCTATGTGCTCATGTTTGCGCTGAAAGGAAATCTAACACATGTTAGATTTTATTTTACATTGGAATGTTGTTAATCTAGCACACATTAGACTTATTTAGTCGTACAATGTTGTTATGTTCTTGTGTTTGTGCTCAAAGGAAATATAACATGTGTTAGATTTCTTTCAAATTCAAATCTGCTTGTCTTTGTGTTGGAAGAGAATTTAACACAACCTAGAATTCTTATACTCTACAATGTTGTTGTTGGCAATGTGGTTATATATGTGGTAGACATAAATCTAGCACTTGATAGATTTCTCACTCTACAATGTTTCTATGTGATTGATTTTGTGCTAAAAGGAAATCTAACACATGTTAGATTTTCTTTTTACATTGCAATATTGTTAATCTAGCACACATTAGACTTATTTAGTCCTACAATGTTGTTAAGTTCTTGTGTTTGTGCTAGAAGGAAATATAACGTGTTAGATTTTTTTCAAATTTAAATGTGCTTGTGTTTGTCTTGGAAGAAAATTTAACACAAGCTAGATTTCTTATACTCTACAATGTTGTTGTTGGCAATGTACTTGTATTTGTGGTAGACATAAATCTAGTACTTACTAGATTTCTCACTCTACAATGTTTCTATGTGCTTGAGTTTGCGCTAAAAGGAAATATAACACATGTTACATTTTATTTTACATTGCAATGTTGTTAATCTATCACACATTAGACTTATTTAGTCCTACAATGTTGTTATGTTCTTGTGTTTATGCTTGAAGGAAATATAACATGTGTTAGATTTCTTTCAAATTAAAACGTGCTTGTGTTTGTGTTGGAAGAAAATTTAACACAATCTAGAATTCTTATACTCTACAATGTTGTTGTTAGAAACATACTTGTATTTATGGTAGACATAAATACAACACTTGCTAGATTTCTCATCCTACAATGTTTCTAGGAGCTTGAGTTTGCACTAAGAGGAAATCTAACACATGTTCTACATTTGAATAGCTATTATTGTGAGTTCTACACTTGTTATTGTTCTTGTTCATTTTGTTACACATACAATGATGCGAGTAGTTATAGTATTTATAAATTCGTATTTTCTTCAATAAATGAAGAATGTGATAATAATATTTTACTTTATTTTCAGAAACCATGGACTATGAAGCTAGTGAGAATTCAAAGGAAGCATCCAAGGAAAAAGGAAGTTCAAGAAACACAACACCAAATTCTTTAAATGGTATGAGAATTTTAAATTAGTTTATACTTTGTTACAATTGTTAGACATTATGTTTTTTTTTTTTTTTCTGAGTAAAGACTATTCTATTAAGTAAAAGAAAAGAGAAAAATATTTACAAAGAGGTAGCAACCTCTGAGGGGGCTAAAGCCAGCCCTCTATCTGAAAAATTCTGGCCCTTGGCGCTTGACTGTTTGTTTACATAAATAAAGACGAGAGCCTAGGACTCAATATCCCTATACATCACCACCAAAAAGCACAAACAAGAGGACAATAGAGCATTACAATGACAAAAGGTTGACGAGGACATCAGCGGTAACGCAAAACAGTGTAACAAAAACCACCATTTTATCGGACCGCCGTTGACTAACGAGCGGTTTCCGTAAGGACAAGCCCGATAAAGCCTCCTGTTGACACGTGGCTTTCGCCTGACGTCATCAAGTCTGACTTTTCGGGGCGTAAAGTTCCGCCAAAAAAGGCCTTCCGAAATCCACCTCTGCCGTCCGATCTTCTCCATCAATCCTCGCCGTTGATTGATTCTACCCGAGGTGGTAACTCTGCATCATCGCTATTGGCCTTGCCCGGAGAACTGACCCACTCAATCATTACATTGTCTTCAACGTCCGTAATACTGCGCCCAGGAGGCATCACCGGATACAGAACAGTGCCAGAGAACTGCGCCGGTACACAGAAAATGACCTCCTCGTGTGAGGAAGTTTGCTGAAGACCTTCATCCTCTTCATGACCTTCATCTTGCTGCATCTCTGGAAGATTGGGGGTAACCTCTACCCTGCCTCCTTGAGTGTCCTTGGAATTCTGGGAGAGATTTTGATCAATTGAATGTTCGGCAGAGCTAGGAAGGTCATCTTCTTCCTCTGAGAAGATGACCGTGATAGTGGCAGAGATAGTAGGCTTGTGAAGCTTGCTCTTGAAAGTGTAGCGGGAGGTGTGGAAAGAACTGGATTGGGATGGACCAGAGTGGTCGGAAGGTGGAGAAGCAGGTGAGACTGAGACAAGCTGGGAGATGCGTCGAGGAGCAGGACCTCCCCTTCCTCTAACCCTCCCCCGTGTGCCTGAATTTCTTCCCCTTCGGGAACCACCGTGAGGTCGAGCCATACTAGCAAGAAGAGGTAAGCAGATGAGGCCGACCTGTTGCAGGTTTCGGTGGAGCGCTGATGGCCTCCAAGTGCTTGGCTCTGTACCTAACTTCTGTGAACCAATACGACCTGGGATATCTCTGCTAGAATGAGCCAGAGAGAGTGCCGGGCTCTGGGCAATTGATATAGATCTAGATCTCATCATCCTGAAGTACTTACCGCACTTGCTGTTCACCCAATTCCTCATTAATGGGACTTGATGCTCTGACAAAAGTCGCCTACTTGCTCTACGATGGCGTCCCACGCCGACGTCGCTCATACTGATCTCCTCCCTCAGCGTAGCTTGATAGCGTGCCGGCATTAATGAACCATAAATGCCCACCTTATGCCGCTTGCGCCGGCCTATCACCTCGCCCGCTACCATCTGCTTATGTAATGACATTAATTTCTCATGTTGACACCCGCATCCGGGTGTGGTTCTTGTCCTGACTGCATATCTCTTGTTAATATGGAATGGAAGGTAGAAAGTTGGTTCTCCGAGGCTATGTCTTGTAGTGATCCTGCAAAGAATTCTTTCCCACTGTCCACGCCAATATTGGCAAGAAAATCTGCTAGTTTGTTCCCTTCTCTTCGGATATGCTTGAAGGAGATAGCTTGGTTGTTGTTGAGCCATTGTTGAAGACGCTCCAATCTAGTGGCCATTCTCCAGCTACTGCTGACCTTCTGTACCGGGGATCCCTGTTGAATTTTTAATGCCATATTGATAAGAATTTGGGAGTCCCCTTCAACTATCAGAGGGAAGAGATTTTGCTCCTGTGCTAGAGTTAGTCCTCTCCATAGGCCTTCCAATTCCGCTGCGTTATTGGTATTCCAACCTATTGAACCAAAGAATGATATGAGGGGCTTACCCTGGTAGTCTCTGATAACTCCGCCATATCCTGTTTGACCAGGATTTCCTTTCGACGCGCCATCAAAATTAAGTTGAAACCCATTGAATGGTGGCGGGGACCAGCTCGCAGAGTTCCCTTGATGATTAGATGTATTTCCATTGGCAGAAGTTGGATCTTGTAATTTTATCTGCCAATTGTCCCATATTGCTTGTTCCTGCGGCTGCGATGGGAAGTCCTCCTTAGACCAGCCTTTAATAGATAAAGTTTCTCTGATGTTATGGTGTATCCCATTCCATATCTGCTCCAATGTCATTGATTGATTTTTGAAAATCCTTCTGTTTCTTTCCTTCCAAATGTTCCACATCAGTAGTCCCGGTATGATTTGCCAAAGAGTGTTTAGAACTTTGCTTTGATATGGCTCTTGAGTCCAGTTGCGGAGGGTACCGGTGATATCCCCCATCACTCTGCCATCCCTCTGACATCGGAATATTACCTTTTCCCACAATTTCCTTCCGAGCTGACAGTTTTGCATGAGGTGTAAAGCTGATTCTTCTTCCTGATTACAGTTTAGACATATAGATGGCCCATAGAAATTTCTTTTCCTGAGGTTGTCCCATGTTAGAACTCTGTTGTGTGAAAGAAGCCACAGAAAGGTTGAAACCTTCGGCCAAATAGGAGGATTCCAAATTCTGTCCCATATTTTGTCTTTGACTACTTTGTCTTTAATGATGATTTTGTAATCTTCCTTGGTTGTGAAGATCCCCTTTTCCTCATATCCCCATCTAAGAGTATCCATACCTGCTAGCTTTAGAATTTTTCGTTTTTGAAGCTCTGAGGATAGAGAAAATTGAATCTGCTCAGAGCTATAAGGTAAGATATGACAAGCTTCTTTCCATTCTCTATATTCTTGGGTGGTTTGTGATTTCCAGAAGTAGCTTACCTTGTCAAGATGGTTGATTTCTCGTTCTGCAATTCCCTGTATGCTATCTTTGAGATTTGGAAGCTGCTGCCATGAGTCTTCCCAAAACTGTGCTGAAAGGCCATCTTTCACTTCCCAGAAGCTGTGTTTTTGAATTAAGTCTCGATGTTGGATTGCTGAATTCCATATGATCGAGCCTTTACTGACTTCCGACATTCTAATTCTCTCCTCTAAGGGCAAGTTTCTAGCATATTTCGATGTCCATAAGACTGCCCAGGGGGTGTTTGAGTTTGAGAGCCACCTCCACTAGATTTTTTCCCCCATTGTTTTGTTGCTTTGTTCAGGGTCTCTTAGCCCAATCCCTCTTGCTTTTTTAGGTAAGCAAGCCTTCTCCCACTTGACTAAAGCCCACTTTCTATTTGGCCCCGAGCTTCCCCATAGGAAGTTACGCTGCAGCTGCTTGATGGCTTTGAGAACCCATTTCGATGCTGCCAGGATGGAGAAAAGGTAGAGAGGCATAGATTGCAGAACCGCTTTAATTAGCACTGTCCTACTAGCCAGATTTAAAGCTCTGTGTGTCCAGAGGAAAAGTTTGGCCTCCAATTTTTCTAAAAGGCTGGTCCAAGAAGAATGCTTGAGAGCTGAAGCAATTAGAGGAGCTCCTAAGTATTTAGAAGGAAGGGACGCTATGGTGAAACCGAGAATGCGTGCTATAACTCGTTGGGTAGTGGGAGGAGTGTTAAAAAAGAAGATCTGAGATTTGACATTATTAATGAGGGCTCCTGAGGCATTTGAAAAATTATCAAGAATGGCTTTAAAAGAGCGCGCTTCTTGCACAGAGGGGTGACCGAATAACACATTATCGTCAACAAATTGTTGGTGCGAGACAGTGGGGGCTTGGTGGAGGGCTAGACCTTTTAGATTACGGGAGAGAATGGTCGATTTTATGCTGCGTCTAAGGCCTTCCGCTAAGATGACAAACAAAAAGGGCGATAAAGGGTCCCCTTGTCTAATGCCCCTGGAGGGACGAAAGGTGGGGGATGGAAGGCCATTGATAAGAATGGAAAAGAACGAGGAAGATAGAAGATTGCTGATCCATCTGATCCAGGGGGGGGCGAAGCCAAAAGCTTTGAGGATTTTTTGCAAATAATCCCAGCAGATGCTGTCAAAAGCTTTAGATAAGTCAATTTTTAGAAGCATACCTGGTTGTTTTGATTTCTTGAGGGAATGGATTATTTCATGGGTTAAAATAATCCCATCCGTGATCTGTCTTCCTTCTACGTAACCAGATTGTTCTGGAGATATAATGAGCGGAAGCATGGGCTTCAGTCTCAATGCTATGACCTTGGAGACAATCTTGTATATGATGTTGCATAAAGCGATAGGTCTGTACTTATCTAGGGTATTGGATTCCTCTGCTTTAGGAATTAAGGCGATGAAAGTTGCGTTCAGGGCTGGATACATCCATCTGAGCGTACACGATTCTTCCACCACCTGCCAGACTTCCCATTTGATAAGTTCCCAGAAGTGCTGAAAAAAATTAGAAGTAAACCCATCTGGTCCTGGCGCTTTTCCTGCTTTGAGTTGATTCACCACGGTTTCGACCTCTTGAAGACTAACAGGTTTGAGAAGGAGAGTGTTGTGATCTTCAGTGATTAATCTTGGTATCTGCCCGATGATGGTGTCAATGGCCTCTGTTCTATCTATGTTGGGTTCTTGATTCATCTTCTTGAAATAGTTGATAAACTTTTGTTCTATTCCTTCATGGGTTTCAATTTTGGTTCCCTGTTCATTGTAGACATAGGAGATTTGGTTGATCATTCTTCTTTGGACAGTGGTTTTGTGAAAGAATTTCATATTCTTTTCACCTTCCTTCAACCATCTGACTCTCGATTTCTGCTTCTAGAGAGTTTCCTCCTAGAGGTCTCGTTCGAGGATTTTATTCTCTATAGCCTGCTCCTTCTGGACTAATTCTTTAGAACGTCCTTCAGAGATCATTTTTTGCTGAATATCTTTCATTTCTTGGGTGAGGAGTTCCTTTGATTTGAGTATGTTGCCAAAAATGGATTTGTTCCAACGCTTTATTTGCTCTTTGAGGTGCTTCAACTTCCTGTGGAATATAGACATTTTTGTCCCATCCGTTGGATTGAAATTTTTCCAAGTTGATCTTATAAATTCATGGAATTCCAGATGTGTCAACCAGAAAGCCTCAAACCGAAATGGCCATCGTGTGCTACTACCCGGTCGGTTCCAGTGTAGGGCTATGGGCCAATGGTCTGAGCCTGAGTAAGGGAGGATGGAGGCTGTAAATTCTCCCCCTATATGCATTGCATTGTCAGAAATCAGAAATCGATCTAGGCACGAGGCTACTTGCATAGGTGCTTCTCTTTTGTTATTCCATGTGTGGAGGTCGTTGTTTGTAGGAATATCTATTAACCAGTTATTTTGAATGAAATATTTTAATATTGAGCTGTCCCTGTTTTTTCTGCATCTCCCTCCCTTCTTTTCCTCTATAGAAGAAATCATGTTAAAATCTCTGCCTAAGACCCATAGCGGATAGGTCCTTTCTGCATTAAGCTGTGTTAAGGCTTCCAGGATTTCTATCTTGTGCTGGCTTTCTTGAGGGAAGTACACATTTGTTATGTGGCCATGGATATTAGTCCCCAAAATATGAAAAATAGCCTGTATGAAGTTTTTGTTAGCATGTATGTTACTTAATTGGATCATTCTTGCATCCCAGAGCACTGCAAGTCCTCCTGAGGCTCCCTGAGCATCTACAGCTGTGACTAGCCCCCCGGACAGGCTTTTGCTGCAACTTTTTCCAAAACTGCCAAGTTACATTTTGTCTCCTGCAAAAAAAGGATTGTTGGTTTTTCTTCCATAAGCATATTTTTTAAAAGTCTTCCTTTCTTTGGGCCATTGAGCCCTCTTATATTCCAAGAAATCATCTTCATTGGGAAGGTTTGGGGTTGTTTTTGTAGTACTTTGTTAGCTTGGTATATCTTCCTGATTCAACCAAGACTTCACTGATCCTGATGGTTCTTTCTAAAGCCGTTTTTCTTTCTCGCTTTTTGTTGTCTTTGGTGATGAATTTCCCATCCCATTGACTGCCAATTTGAACCCCTAAGGAGTATTTCTTTTGGGCTTTGTTAAGAACTTCCACTAGGTTATCCACCTGTCTATCAGGTATTTTGTTGAAATTCCCTGTTTTGCATGCTTGTTCTAGACCCAGAATATCGAGCTCGCAAATATCTATTGATTCCGTGTCCTCATCCATGATCTGAGGTTCTTGATGACTTCCTTCTCCCTCCTTCTCTTTTCCTGTAACTGGGTCCATATTATCTATCTCCATTTCTGGGAGGTTCCAGGTTTTTGACGCGGTCTTGGTAGTATTGCCATCTTGTTCCGCCTTCTTTTCCCCCGTTTGAGATTGGGTTCCTTCAGTTTTGTCCTGGGTAGATATTTTTCCTTTAGAGGTCAATAGATCCGGATCCTGCATCTCTTCATTTGCCAAGACTTCAAAGCTGTTGCTTGTGGAGGGCTTTGATGGGTCCTTTTGAGCTGCCTTTGTCTGGACTGCAGGTTTTTTATGTCCTCTTCTTCGATTTGTTACCTTTGTAAAACCGTCCAATGGCTGGTTTTCCTGGTCAACTTGCGCTGGAGGATTGCTGTTTAACGGAAAATCTCTATAAAGGTGGCCTAGATCATGACATTTTCTACACCTAAAGGGTACATGCTCATAATCAATTAACTGGATCCATTCCGTATCTTCATGATCGAGACTTACCATATCAGGCAGGGGTTGCTTCAGATCCACGTAGACGCAGATCCGTGCGTAAGAGGTGTATCTCTACGTTTTTGTGTCTTCCGCTACCTTCACAAAATCTCCCAATACCTTGCCGATAGCTTTGAGCGAGTCTTCTTCCCAGTACTCCCATGGCAATCCATACAGCCTGATCCATACCGGTGCCCAACTTAGATCTTCCTTATCCGGATTGAATCGTGCGACCCATTCTCTGAGAAATAGCCCGGCAGAGTTGAAGAAGTACGACCCTCCCTCAAATACTCTGTTTCTGTCTTCCAAGCAGTTGAAGACTGCGGTAAAGAACCCCTTTGGCCCAAGATGCAAGGATATGTGTCCTTTTGGGTGCCATTTAACATTGATCCAGGCTCTCAAGGCTTTCTCATTTGGCCAAAAACCTATAAATTTACATATGAGAGCATGATCTCTCATGTATTGAATTCTGGCATTGATTCGATGACTGGGTAGCTCCACTTTTGGCCTTATCGTGGCTACTGGCTTACATGTAGATGAGCTCACTTTTGGCTTGTCTGGTTGTGCTTGTTCTGTCTGCTTCTGCTAACTATTGTCGTTATTCCTCTCAGTACGCCCCTGTTCCTTTTCTGGACCTTCGCTATGCCCTGGCTGGATATCGTTTACTAGAGGAGGCATCCCTCCTTCCCCCTGGCGGGGGTTCATCATTGCCGTCTGCCAAAGCCTGCAGCCTATGAGCTGTTGCGCTGCCGCTATCAGATCTGGTGGCTTCCATCCAAAGGTCCTGCCATTGCAGGTTTTCTCAGAAACCCTAGCGTCGAATCGCCGCACCAAAACGCTCCCAACCCAAAATCACGATAATCACCTTCTGTTTATAACCATCATTGTTAGACATTATGTTAATAAGTGGTTGTTGATTAATAAAAACCATGGAAATAGCCTTAGGAGTGGTTTTTTAATGAGGACAACCCATACCAACATGGGTAATTTTTTTTTCCCGAGCAATTTTAGCTAGGTGATAACTATTGGCATCATATAGTAAACTTGCATAACATATGTACTTATTTATTATTGTGCGTGTAAATGGAAATCGTGTATTATAAGGTTGTTTAATAATATTTGGTATTTCATGTCTTCCATATTCTTTTTTTTTTCTAGAAACTGTGGAAACTGGTGTGCGTGAAATTCGAAGTAAAGTAGTGAAGAGAAAAAGAAAAACAAGTGATAGAAAAACGATGCCTCCTTCAACTGGTATGGTGGTTTTATATTTTTTGTACTTTTTTAGAAATGGTTGGATTAGGTGGTTTCTTTTCATAGCAATTTTACCCAGGTGATAACTTTTGGTGTCATATAGTAAACTTGCATTAAAATATGTACTCATTTATTATTGTGCATGTAAATGGAAATCGTGTATTATAAGGTTGTTTAATAATATTTGGTATTTTATGTAGTGAATAATTTTTTTTTTTTAGAAACTGTGGAATCTGGTGCGCCTGAAATTCGAAGTAAAGTAGTGAAGAAGAAACAAAAAATAAGTGATATACAAACGATGCCTCCTTCAACTGGTATGTGGTTTTATATTTTATGTACACTCTCTTAGAAATGGTTAGATTATGTGGTTTTTCAATATTTAAAAGAACATTATGTGACAATATTTTAAATTATATTTTCAATTTGATTCATGCAAATATCTTTTTTGTTGTTATTTGCAGAATTGGTCGGCCCTAAAGCAAATGAAATGTTATAACTATCACTTAAGAAAAATAAAAGTTATTCAACTCAAATGGTAGTATCAATAACACCTTCTAATTCTACTTTTGAAATGATTAAAAAATACAATACAACTAATAAATATGAGTTTGTGCAAGACTGGTACATCCAAATAGAAGCTCCCCTGAATATGTTTCCTGATATGTATCTATTTGGATCAATAGATGGAAAAGAACCAGAGATATTAGGAATAATAATTAATTGCTATGATTGCAATGAAAATGACATTGACTTTCAAGTGGAAATGATTAAATAAAATGAGGTAAAATTAATTTCATGTCAAGTGGAGTATACAAATTTTAGACCAGATTTGATTGAAGCTTCAAGTACTGATTCAACAAATACGATAAAGAATTCAATGTTCAAGTTGGATAACTATGAGAGCTTATCTAAATCTGGACTAACTAGTTGCGCAGATCTTTTAAAACGCATTGCCACCGTTCTGAGATATCGCTATGTAAGAAGTAAAAAAACATCATCTGTACTTCTTCATTTACAACAAAAAGGTAAATTTCTTGATAAAATACCAGATGATAAACTTAATTCTCAATTACTTGCTTTGAGAAGAGTATATTTATCTGATTTGGAGGAGAACATAACAGAAAGTGATTTCAAGCCTACTACAGAATTTCAAAAAACTAGGAAAGTTGAATATGAGACAACAAACCTTGCAAATCAATGTGATGAGATTCATGAAGCCTTCAAGCATTGCTATCTATTTTCAAACTCCTTTAGTAGAAAAGTGGTTGTTGAAAGATGCATAGAAGCTCCTAAGGTGTTCAAATTAAGATCACGAGATGATTTAAATGTTCAAGTATTAGTGAAATCATTCTTAGAAAAGTTTCAAACCTCATTACCTGATGCTCTTCTGATTCCATTTGACATCAATGAGTCTGATCCATTGGTAAACTCTATCAAAATTATAAATGAGACAGATCTAAATTCCAAGAATATCAATTTTTGGATAGTTGATGGTCAACACACCATTCAAGCAGCGAAAGAAATTTTAACAAATCCTAAATATAATGTATCTACAGAAGCAAAAAAAAAATATAAAAAACGTAATGCTCGATTCTTGCATCCATCAGTTGAACCCACTGAGGTGATTCGCATTTGTTGTCAATTAAATTCTGCAAATAAGGTGTTCTACAAAACTCCATTTATTGATTGTGTGCGCTCGGCAAGGAATTTCTTAATTGCCAATGACAAATTAAAGAAAAGAAGGATTGGATGTTCTAAGATGGCTGAAGACAAGGTATGTAATTTTAATTATTTTTACATTTAACATTTTATTATTGTATCTATTTTTATTGTAGATAAATGACTAAAGTTGATAATATAAGTCATTTTTTTTCATATTTATAATGAATTCTCATTAGTTTGTAAAACCTTATTTAGTTTCATTTTTACATTGAATTCTTATTAGTTTATATTTCTTATTTTATCAGGTTGATGATGAAATGTTGTGCTCATTCTTCGACTGTCCAATTACAAATTTTTCTGATAAAAAAATTCTCTTATATCTCGAGGAACCTATTTGGGATAAATGGGACACTTTTTTTAACTGTTACCAACTAGGCACATTAAAGTGTTCTCCAAGCCAACCTGATTTTGAGAACTACAAGAGAAATAGTCTACACAGTTTGACAGCAACTACTCTTCGGCCCCTTCAGGGATTAACCATGGAAGAAATTGCTTCAGTAGCAGATAAGCTATTGGATGGAACCATTTGGTTTTCTATTCCACATAATCATCCATCAAATGCCACAAAATTAAAAGATTATTGTTCTAAATTGAAAACCAACAGAACAATATTGGATGCAATGGTAACATATTGTCAAAGTCATGATCAGAACTTGAATGAGATGACTCTTACCACATTCAACATTCTTGAGCATTATGAAATTAATGATATCATATTTACCAATTTTTGCAACACGGTGGAGGGGTCTACTTATGTCAAAGGAACACGTAATACAAAGATAGAGTCCCTTTCTCAGGAAGCATGTGGAGTCCTTGACAGAATAATAAATGGATCGACAAGTGTTCAATAGGTTGACAACAATTTCGAATTTGGTTGTCATTTTGGGGGCCCTGATCTTTTGTCAACACTTTTGCACTCTTTTCCATGTCAGTTGCAACCAGTTTTACATACTGACCTTGTTGTTTTGGATACACTATCTTTGAAAAAAGAACAATTCCACAAGGGATATTATATTGAATTTTTTCGATTTCCTATCGAAAAAAATGAGTTGAATAACTTTACTACAGTTCTCTTAGTAGAAATTTGGTTTTGTAATGATGTACGCCAGTCTTTGGAAATTTCCATAAAGAACTCCAAGTTCAAGTATAAAATGACTAGTGGCATTTATGAATATAAGTCCCAAAACAATTATAGTTATGATGTAGTTCTTACTATACATTTCTATACTTCAGAATTAAAAATTTTGGAGGCTATCAAATACTCTCACACATTCGATGAAAATGAGAGAGATTATGATTTCTGGATGGATTTATTGGAAAAACACCAACAATGTAGTGATGCAAAAGTGGTCATTTCTCTTTATGCGCGGACAAATTTAATCAAGGCCTATTGTACATATGGAAGAAGAATTTCATGTGTTGTGCAAACAGAGACACAAAGGACAATCATGTTAAATACTTACAAATCTTTTCAACTATCAAATCAAGGATCCATTAACTTCTTTGAAAATTCAGGTACTACAATTCATTCTTTTTTCTTATAATACTTTGGATAATATTTTGTTCATATTTCTTAATTGTCAGAGTGTTTACTAAAATAATTAATGATGGAGATTCTAAAACAGAGAATGATGAAAGTGGGAAGCAAAAAAATAATCAACATAGTGCTCATGATGTTGAAAAAAGTATAGAGATGGAAATAGGAGGAGAAGGAGGAGAGGAAGAAGTTATCATACCAGGTACATAATTTTATTGGATTTTGCTCTTGATAATTTTTCAATTTATTTAATTTCCTTATTCATAACATTTTTGGATGACTATTACAGGGAATTATGAGATGAATGGAATTAATCAAGACAATGACCATGGCACGATGGAGATAGAAATGGGTATTAATCAACATAACTCTATCATTTTTATTTATTTTATTATTATGCTAAATTAATATTTTTATTATGGTGATTCATATCATCTCATATGTTGATTGTAGTCGGAAATAAAGAGAATGAATATAATGACCAGGGACTGTCCCACAAAACTATAATCAAGACCAAAATATTATTATGGACGATTATAGATGATTCCTTTTTTGTATAGTTGTTTAATGAATTTTGTTCATCGTCACAATTTATAATATTTTTTATGTTTATTATAGCGACAAGCAAGGAGAACCAAGACATTGATCAAATGAAAGTTAAACAAAAGTTTAATCAAGAACAAAATATAACATCAGGTACTTATAATTTCTCCACTTGTTTTCCTTATTATTTCATGATTCTATTTATTTTCACAATTCAAAATATTTTATATGTTTAATTTGGAGACAGCTAAAGGTAACAAAGATGATGATGACGTGCAATGTTAAAAATATGAAGATAATGTCATATCAGATACTTATAACTTGTCTTATTGTTTATCTTATTATTCTTCAAACTCTAATTCTTGTAACTACCTTAACGTTGTATATTTTTATTATAGGAACAAATAAAAAATATAAAATTAACAATCAAAATAATGTTAAAGGTGTGTGTGTGTGTTTCTTTCTTTTTAAGGGTTGCATTACTAATGTTTTTCTTGGTATTGGTATTTGATTGAAGGTTTAATAGGAAGTACAATTGGTATTTGATTGAATGTTTAATATGTTTACTCCAGGTTCTATCAAGATGATAAAAGAAATTATTGTTTCATCTATAAATAGCGCGAAAACCTTTCAAGGTAAGTGTATCGTTTCAACAATTTTTTTAGTAATTTTTGTAACATGAATAAAATGGTTTGATTGGTACATCCAAAGTGTTTACTAAAATAATTAATGATGGAGATTCTAAAACAGAAAATGATGAAAGTGGGAAGCAAAAAAATAGTCAACATAGTGCTCATGATGTTGAAAAAAGTATAGAGATGGAAATAGGAGGAGGAGGAGAGGAAGAAGTTATCATACCAGGTACATAATTTTTTTGATTTTTGCTCTTGATAATTTTTCAATTTATTTAATTTCCTTATTCATAACATTTTTGGATGACTATTACAGGGAATTATGAGATGAATGGAATTAATCAAGACAATGACCATGGAACGATGGAGATAGAAATGGGTATTAATCAACATAACTCTATCATTTTATTTATTTTATTATTATGCTAAATTATTATTTTTATTATGGTGATTCATATCATTTCATATGTTGATTGTAGTTGGAAATAAAGAGAATTAATATAATGACCAGGGGACTGTCCCACAAAATTACAATCAAGACCAATATATTATTATGGACGATTATAGATGATTCTTTTTTTGTATAGTTGTTTAATGAATTTTGTTCATCGTCACAATTTATAACATTTTTTATGTTTATTATAGCGATAAGCAAGGAGAACCAAGACATTGATCAAATGAAAGTTAAACAAAACTTTAATCAAGAACAAAATATAACATCAGGTACTTATAATTTGTCCACTTGTTTTCCTTATTATTTAATGATTCTATTCATTTTCACAATTCAAAATATTTTATATGTTTAATTTGTAGATAGCTAAAGGTAACAAAGATGATGATGAGGTGCAATGTTACAAATATGAAGATAATGTCATATCAGATACTTATAACTTGTCTTATTGTTTATCTTATTATTCTTCAAACTCTAATTCTTGTAACTACCATAACGTTGTATATTATTATTATAGGAACAAATAAAAAAGATAAAATTAATAATCAAAATAATGTTAAAGGTGTGTGTGTGTGTGTTTTTCTTTTTAAAGGTTGCATTACTAATGTTTTTCTTGGTATTGGTATTTGATTGAAGGTTTAATAGGAAGTACAATTGGTATTTGATTGAAGGTTTAATATGTTTACTCCAGCTTCTATCAAGATGATAAAAGAAATTACTGTTTCATCTATAAAAAGCGCAAAAACCTCTCAAGGTAAGTGTATCATTTCAACAATTTTTTTAGTAACTTTTTGTAACTTGAATAAAATGGTTTGACTAGATTATTTTCCATTGTGTTGCAGCGAAAATAACTGAAAAGAAACTAGTTATTTTTGAACTAAAGGACATTTTTTATCATAGCATCGATGATGAAGCAACAAACAAAGGGCATATTGAGAAAATGGGAGCTGATGCTGATTACACAATAGAGAAAAAATTATTTTGGATTCATCCACATGCAAAATTATTTTTTGAAATGTGTTTCAAAAATGAATCTCTTGAAATTGCAATTTGGACGACAACTTTGAAATAAAGCACAACAAGATTTCTAAAAAAGTTGGTTTCAGAAACATTACAAGATAAAACTTTTGTTTAAGTGGACTGCTTCAGACTGTAAACCACAAAAGGGACATAAGGTCATTGACAATCCAACGAAAGTTATACACACTAAATCATTGAAAAAAGTGTGGGAAATGCATACCCAATATGACACAACCAATACTATTATAGTTGATTGTTTAATTGAGAGAGTGAAAGAGAATCCAAAAGAAAATGTGATTCTTGCCCCTCCATTCATTGGAGCAAATCAAGGGTATAATTGGTTGATCAATGGGCTATGGAGAATATTGCATAAACTCAACAAGGCTACGGATGTGCAAGCTATTTTGAAGGATGTTCAATTACATTAAGAAGTACCTTAAGATTATTGATGTCTATTTCATGCTATTATATGTATGACATCATGAATTATTATTTTTATTTCACAACATTAATAAAAGAATTGTTGATTTGGTTTGTCATTACCAAAAATAAAATATTTTTATTTTCTTTATTTTTGGTGAGATGAATGGTTATTTAATGTTCTCATATCAAAATTTCCCATGCTATATTTTTTTTTTTTACAATGGATTACATTGTATGTAAAATTAATAGATCATTGGTCTATTTGTTTTAATTAGATCATTACAATTATTTACTATAAATATGGTTTAAGTTATTGTTATACCTCTTATAAATTAGTAATGTGAAGGATGACCCATTGCATTCTTATAACCTTTTTTATTCCATATAAGTTGAAAACTATATTAAGTTGTATGTAGCACCAACAATAAACATAAAATCTGTACTAAAAGAAGCACCAAAAGAAACTAAGGTAGAAACTCTATAAATTAACATATAATAATTAGGTTTGAAATTTAGAAATTGTATTATATTGTATGTGAAAAATAATATATAATTAGTTTGTTTACTTGCACTAGACCATTTTAGTTATATTTTTCAATTGCAATTAAATAAATCATTATAAGTCTTAAAATCATTGATTTAAATGGTGGTTCAATGCATTCTTATAAGACTTTTGGGGCAATTGTTTTTGTATTTTGTGATACTATGAAATCATTGTAAAATTACCTTAGCATACAAATGGAAATAATTCATAATAAATATTAACATCATTTTTAAAATGATAGGTTTTTATGTCCTTAAGCAATGAAGTGTTGAAGTGAAGATATGTTAATATCATACATGTGGTTACAGTGCAGATGCAGATGGGCATTACTACAAGTTAGAAGATGTTGTTGATATTTGAAATGGAAGGAGTATTCTTCCAATCATACACCAAAGATGAACAAAATTTTCATATCCAAAGAGAACCAGATTGGCAGTTTGGCGGTAGGTCCTTTTTTTTAAGGCCTTTTCAGTCAGAAGTATTAAAATATTGCTTAAGAAATTATGATGTCGCAATATGGACATTAAATGTCACTGACAAGTACATCCGAAAAGTACTTGAAAAATCAAATATTGATATAGAGGAATTTAAATTTGCATGGGACAGGTCTCATTGTCATTTGCAAACAAAATTGGAAGCAGGGAGAACAAGACAATTTTATGAGAAAAAGTTGATTGATGTGTGGTCCCAATATGGAGATAGTTATGAAGAATCAAATGTATTGCTAATAGATACAAAAAAGCATACTTCTCAATTCATCGGATATCGATCAAACCACATCTTGATAAAATCATATATAGGAAAAGAGCAAGATATGTGGCTTCTGCAAGTTTTATTCCCCTTTCTTAAGACACTTCATCGTATCAAACAAAAACATGAGTACATTCGAATGTTCAATAGAACATGTACTTCATTGTAGTTGATGGAGATATTTTCCTTTATAAATTTGTTGAAAAGTACATTCCAATTTTTCAATACATTTTGGACATAGTTTTTGTTGAATCAATTTGTATGATTTTATATTTTTTGAAATATATGGGATGCCAATTATATTAATATGTATATTTCTTATTATTTATAATTGTTTTTGCAATGACTTTGTTGTATCGATTTTTTTTCTAAGATGTGTGTGCACGCGTGCGTGTGTTCTTAAATGAATTGTTTGCCATTCAAATTATCTTACATGAACCATCAAGGCATGTTATTGTTAATGACTTATGTTTACTTATATGTATCAATAATCATATATAAATGTGGAATATAATTTTTTAAATAGAACTCCTTGCAGACAAAGGTGTTATTCTTACTAAAGAAATTATAATAATTTACTTGATAAATGTTATGTGCATTATTCACTATTCACAATGCATTATTCACTATTAAGGCTAATGATAAATGTGTCATAGGTAAATGATTTGATCTTTTTGAAGCATAAGATATGTGATTTTTCAATCGATAGTTTTCATAAATGTATATGCTTAAATCAACTAATGGTTGTAACTACAATCATATCATATTGAAAATCAACTAGGCACAAAGTCAGTTATTCATTGTTTACATAAAAAATGCACTAATATAAGTGCATAAATGTAACATGTAATTTTTGAGATAAAAAATATATTTTAAATAATTTTGCATTTCTTAAAAAAACATATACATGATGATAATGATATATAAGTGGATTATCAAGGTTTGATTAGACACTATCACAAATGAATTATGTCATTGAACTTTTTGAACTGTAAGGCATCTAATTTCATTATTTAAAGTCATTTTTTTGTAAATTAGTATTTTAAATAAATTGAAATCATATCACTTGAGTTAGAATTATATTATTGACTTGTACTTAGTTATGTCCATCAATATGAGTATACTATGATGCAATTTTTCGAAAAATACGTCTTTTAATTTCTTGATAATAAGTATTAAGTGGACTATTTAGGCTTAATGGGTGATGGTTCATAAGTGAATACTACTCGTTAAATTGTAGGGCATTCAATTTTTAACCCATATATTTTTTTCATATATTCTTAAATCACCTATTTGTATATGCAATCATCTCATCTCATTTAATTTAATAAAGAATCCATATATTGACTTTTATTTGTCTATCATGGAATTTATTAAGATTGTATTAATCTCATATTATATTGTTTTGAAACAAAACTCCATGAAAAACAAAATTCTCTTTTTAATAAAACATGGAATAATTAATTAACAATGTGTTAAGTGGACCATCTAGACCCATTAAAGAGATGGGTAAAATATGGTTGTATTTAAACTTTTTTGCACCATAAGACATTGATTTTCTAATCCATATTATCATTTTTTCATTTTCATTTTGTTAGTGTCGGTCTTGAAAGCCCTCCATCAGTGATCAAAGCTCTTTGCATTTGCATTAGTAGGTGTCTCATCAGTGTCAAATTTTGCATCTCGTTAGGCATGCCATAACCCTGAGGGAGGAGCTGGTTTATTTGCACCCCTCTTGGTTTTGCTGGATCAGGTCATATCAGTCATCAAGCTCTTTCAAGCTTGTCTTGTTTTGTCTTAAGGTCAAAGGTCCTAGGTCTAGGGTTTTGGTCATTTATCCTTGCAAGGTCATGCCTTTGAAAGTCCTTGAGTGCCCAGCAAGCCAGAGGGAGGATTGTAAACATGTTTCTTTGATATTTTCATCATGTACAGTTCATTTTTAACCTTGGATTTAAAAACTCTGTTTTTAAAGCCAAGGTCATGTTAAATTTGTGTAAAAAGAATGAAATTCCAAAAAGTCTTCAAAAGGACAGCAGTAACCCTGGTCCCCTTGCCAAAGTCCCTTAGATGATCTACCTGCAAAAAGAATCAAGTCAAAGCACTCAATGAGTCAAAATCAGGATAAAGGAAACCAAAAATCAGTGTTATAAAGTGTCAAAAGAAAAAACATTAGAAAGTGGGTTTGTAAATGAAATTTTTTCAAATGAGACTTATAAAAGCCCAAATTCCCTCCTTTCACTCTCATTGTGCATTTTAGAGCTTGCAAGAGAGAAAGAGAGAGTGATTGAGAGAAAGGAACAAAATTACAGCGATTTCGGGCAGCTGAGAGGGGCGCGACCCGTCGAGAGAGGTGCGCGACCTGTTGGGAGGTGCGCGACCCGTCCAGAGCCTCTCTGCAGTTCTGAAAATCAACGTGCGCGACCCGTTGGGAGGGGCGCGACCCGTTGGGAGGCCTGCGCGACCCGTTGAGCCGCTTGGCTGCAAACTTTAAAAAAAATTTCCCTAATCTTCTTCCAAATCACCAAATTTTCTCGAGGTAGGTGCTCTAAACATGGATTCATTGCTGTTATGAATGGTGGATGTCATGGGCATGCTTTTATGATCAAAATTTTGCAAGTGGAACTCTTTATATGGCTGCTATGTTCATGACCAAATTGTGCTAGGGTTTGTGTTGTTTCAAGTTACTTTTCCCCTTGGTTGGCTTCCCTCCTTTCCCTATCACTTACACTCATATGTTCATCTCTTTTCCCATTTATTTTACAAATGAAATGCAAATTTTTCCCCATCCCTAGCCATTAAAAATGAAAACCCTACCCCTTTCCCAAAGCATCAAAAAACAAAAAATGAAAACACTAATTCCCCTCTACCATATGCATGTACAAAATAACAAAAATTGTTGGTAAACATGTCAGCATGTTTTGTGCATGGTTTCCCTTTTTCCCTTATTGAAAATGTATACATATATTCCCATATTTACTTTCATGCATGTTTTTCCCATATGCAATAATCTTTGCAAATGATTTCCCTATTACAAATATGTGTTCTAATATGCATAATAATTTGCAAAATTTCCCTTGAAATTCCCTGTTATCTTTATATATTCCCATTCCTTGTTAAAAGATCCCTCCCCTATCATTTCCCTCATGTCTTTTTCCCCTTGAAACAGCATAGATTTAAGCACTTTTTGCAGGCAGAGACAGCAGTTCAATTTGTCCACTTTGCTCCTAAACCATGTCAGAAACCGAAACTTATGAGCAAAGTGATGACCATACATCATCTACAGAGGTTGAGGAACAGAGGAGGCCTCGTAAGGGTGGTAAGGGTGGACATCATAAGCGAGAGGAGCCCACCTCTCTGGCAGAATTACAGGCTTGTCCCATGGCAGTGACTTGTTTTCAGTATATGTCTTGTTATGATTTCTGTGAGAGAATTTCTCAGATTCAACACCATAGAGAGTTGGCCCGCTTGTTTGTTTTACACCTCCGTGATGGACATGTCACTCTGGCAGGGGTGAACTTCACATTGACACCTGAGGTGATCTCACAGGCTACAGGGATACCGAATGTGGGTGAGGTGTGGCCTAAGCGCAGGTTGCTAGATTTTGTTCAATTTGAGCCCTATGTCCGGCCATCATTCGTCAGACTTTTGACGGGTGTTTTTCCATTCAGATTTCTCCGGAGTGAGTATGCTCCCATCATGAGGCTTATTATGCATTATTTTACCTGTGAGGGCAGATTTTCACAGGTGTACTCATATCACATTCGCCTTTTGATGCATTTCACCCGAGTGAGGATGATGAACATCCCGGTCTTCTTGTTTCATAACATTCAGAGGATGGTGCCCATGTTGCAGAAGAAGACCTCGGCCCAGCAGTGCAGGAGCTTATGTCATTATGGTTTGATTCAGCTCATAGTCTCACATCAGTTGACTCAGCAGGGTATCTCATGGGAGGAGTTTATCTCCCGTGAGTTTTTCACAGTGCCACCTCAGCCACATCAGGAGGTCATTCATGAGGAGGGAGGACCATCTCAGCAGCCTGATGCTCCGGTCACCCGACATGTCAGCTCCACTCCTTTGGTCACATATCAGAAAGGCCCGAGGGCCTTATTTGCAGCAGCTAGGCGAGTACTATCTCCACAGCAGGTGGAAGGGGTCTCGCCTTCATCTTCAGCTCAGCGAGTGTTATCTCCACATCAGGTGGAAGGGGCCTCACTTTCTTCACTAGCACAGGTACTACAGAGGGGCAAAGAGCCCATGATTCATGAGGGTCCGGTGATTGATCTTGAGGCCAGTTCTCCTAGCCAAGAGGCGAAGGAGATCATTCAGCATCTCAGGGCTGAAAATGATGTTTTACAGAGGAGACTTGAGGGTTCCCAATGGACTATTACTTACCTGGAGCAGTGGAACAAACAATTGGAGGATGAGAAAGCGCTTAATGAGCTATGGAGGATTCGTAGCGACCGAGTCTTGAACCGTAGAAGACCCGGTGATCCATTGCCTGCTGACCGAGAGTCAATGCTCATTCAGGAGAATGCTCACTTGGAGAGGCTGTTGGCTAAGGCCAACCAAGAGAAAAATTTGCTGAGAAACATGAAGAATCACTATTGGGCAAGGATGCATGTATGCAAGGCCAAAATGAAAATGTTCCAAAGGAGGTTGTCCGAGGCTCTTAAGCGGAGGAAGAAGACCAATCCACTCCGTATCTTGGCTAAGGCATCCCTCAAAGATCATGGCACTCACTAGCATCAGCCACAGCACAAGTCCCAAAAAATTTTGAGAATTTTGGGTAATTTTGGCATTTTTTGGAAATTTACAGGTTTTGGCTCCTCAACGGGTCTCACCCCCGGTGAGACCCTTTGTCATCGTAGCTCCTTTTTGCAAAAACTCAACATTTCTAGATTTTTCATGCAAAGTTACATATGCCTATGGATGGACTTGAGTTTTTATGGGGTTTTGGGCCTCCAGAAGGTCAAAATACATGCAAAATTTGACTTTCTGCCCCTTTTTTGAGTTGCAGAAGCAGTCTTGGGAGAATTGACTTTTGACTGGGCAAATGAACTCCAAATTCAAAAATTTCAGTTGGGTTGGAAAGTAGACTCGCAGACCTTTCCAACGAGCTATCCTGCACCCAATTCTGACACCGGGAAGTGCCCCAAACAGAGCTCCAAAGTGCGCGACCCGTTGAGGAAATTTTGCCAGATTTGACCAGTTCAGCCCAGAAATTGCAGATTTGACTCTTTTCGACTTTCTGAGGTTAATGATGGTCTTCATGGATGTAATTGTGACACTTTTTGGATACTTTTACTCTTTTTTAACATTTCTAGAAGATTTATGCATGTAAAGGGTAAAAATTGAATGTATGAACTGGTTTCCAAGTTTATAGAGGCAAGTTGTTTTGACTGCCTATTTTGTAGTGCTTAGTTTAGAAGTGGTTCAAACAGCTCCTAGGATAGTGAGCTCGACCCATGGAGGCAGGGAAAGAGGTTAGATCATCTATATTATGTACTTTCTTGCTCATTTTCATGGTTGGACTCTTGAGGGAGAAGCTATCATTGTATTATTTCACTTGTATCTCTGCAATTTTTGGCTAAGGAAGACCAGGGTTTTGCAGTCATCTTTGGGATTCTTGTGGACTCATGTGTTGATGGTGTGTTTCTTCATGTTCTTGTATTCTTTGTTATGTGATTCATTTCCTTTCTTTACTACTGCACATTAAACAAATGAAGTGTTAAAGTAAGAATTCATGCTTGCCTGTCTAAAGAGAATTCAAAGTCATTGTTTGCTCTCTTTAGCTCTTCATCTTTCATTCCTGATCATCCACCTCAGTTAAAGGCATCAACGTTGTCTCCTACCTCGCCCCAAAGAACCCCCTGCAGAAACTGTGTCAAATCCCCGCACCCAAAATTGCACTTTCCTCAATTTGCCACCAAAAACCCCAAAAACCCCAAAATCAACTCTTTGATCAGTTTACTAGCCTAATATCAGTGTTACCTTGTTGGTCATCTCATCCCATTGAAGATTTACCGAGAATGACCGGAGAGAGCCTTCTCCTGCCCCGTAGGGCTAGCTACGAGGCTGAATGGTTTGATGTAGCCTTGAGGTTTGCCTTTCTCAGCCTGAGGTGAAATTTCAAGCGCTAACACATTTCTTAAATATTTTATTTGTGGTTTAAATAATTTCATAGAATCGAATATGAGTTGAAGAATTCTATTTGGCTATATGCATTGATAGAAGTTCATAAATGTGATGCATTTTCTAAATGTAACTCTTAATGTAAGTATATATATATATATATATATATATATATATATATATATATATATATTACAAAACAAATTATAATTAATTGATAATGAGTTTTAAGTGGTCTAAGTGTGTAAATGTGACACTTTTTTTTAAAAATAAAACTCCATGTAATATGAAATGTTTTTCCCAACAACACATGGAATAATTAATTGGTAATGAATGTTAAGTACATTGTTAAAGTTATTTAAAGGTACACGTCATAAATAAATGTATTTAAACTTTATGCAACATATGGTATTTGATTTTCCCACCTTTATTAACATTTCGTAAATTTCAATTCTTAAATAAATTATTTGTAATTGAAATAATCTCATAGAAACCAACTAGATGAGTATGTATTAAATTATATTTAGTATGTATGTATGTGTAAATGGAATTTATTTTTGAAATAAAGATCTCAATGTAAGTAAAAATATATATATTTTTAGAAAATTAATAATTTAAAATCAATTATTTATGACTTCTAACTGGTTTATTCTATTTTGAATTGACAATTTTTTCTAACTATGCATTATTAAATCAATTATTCCTATATGCAATCATGTCATATAAGTCAATAAGTCAAGAAACCATTAATTGATTTTTATTTAACTATCATGTGGTTTAATATGAATGTATAAATGTGAAATTGCTATTTCTAGAATAAAAAAACCACGTAAAGAAAATGAATTTTCTAATAAAACATGGATTAATGACTTCACCATGAGCATTAAGTAGACTATTTAAGCTCATTCAAGAGATGGGCCATAAATGGATGCCTTTAAACTTTTTTCACCATATGACATGCTTTTCCCATCAATATTAACATTTTGTAGATTTCAATTCTTAAATAAACTATTTGTACTTAAAATAATCTCATAGAATCCAACAAGACTCAAAAGTTATTTATTGAATTTCATTTAGTTATATGTATTCATATAAGTTTATAATTGTAATTTATTTTTGAAATAAAGCTATTAATGTAAGTAAAGATATATCTTATACAAAACTAATTAGAATTAATTGATAATAAACTTTAAGTGGTTTATTCAGACTACATGAAAAATCAAGTGTCATAGATGAATGCCTTTTAATACATATTTAATATTCAAAATCAATATCTTAATGATAATTTATTTGTATTTACATTACGTATTTAATAATTAAAGAACACAGGGACTTATATAAATTTCAACTAAAATACATGAGTTATGTTTCACACTTATTTCTTCCCCATTAAAAATGCTTATCATTTTCTCTTCTTAGTGAAAGTAATGATCAATCATGGTTTTCCATACAGTTGGTTGACACTAAAATTACATTGAGACTATTACTAGTTTTGACACTGTTGACAAGGAGAGATCAATATCCACACTGCCATCAACTGTGCTAATATTTGAAAACCCTTGCCTCCACTACTTACAAGAAGTCACCACTAAAGTTTCTTGTTTACTTCAATTTGTGACATTTTCCATCATAATGGAATGACTTGAATACCCATTTAAGAACTCTCATTTGATGTACTTGGATTTGAGTGGAGATAGATCAATGGTGCCTAACTTTCTTGAAATACCTAGATCAACAATGTATAACTTTTATAGTGGATGTCTGCATGCTATGAAGATGAATGATGACCCCCTCATTAGTGGTTCATAAAGGCACATAGGGACCGTAGGAAATTGAGCACAAGAACATTTTACTAAGGTTTTAGTAGACTAGTTTCAAAGAAATGCAAGGGACACTTATCATTGTCATTTATAATAAGATCTTCACATCACCATCATTCAATCAACAAATCTCCCGTAGGTTGGGGGAAAGGGGGTTAGAGTTGCCATATTAATATGATCTAGCTTAAATCAATTTCTTCTAACAATTTGATTTCACACTCCTTTTGTGTATTGATACTATTGTACATAACAACCACATGTTTGACCTATTCATGATCTCTAATTGGTTTGAAATTACTAAAATTATTTTAATATTGAATCAAGTTAATATGATGATTTACAAAAGAATGAATGTTGTTGAAGGCCTTGTAATAAAATACTTGCAAACAAAGGTGCTATTCTTACTAAAGAAATTATAATAATTTACTTGATAAATGTTATGTGCAATATTCACTATTCACAATGCATAATTCACTAGTAAGGCTAATGAGAAATGTGTCATAGGTAAATGATTTGATATTTTTGAAGCATAAGATATGTGATTTTTCAATCGATAGTTTTCATAAATTTATATTCTTGAATCAATTAATGGTTGTAACTACAATCATATCATATTGAAAATCAACAATGTACAAAGTGAGTTATTCATTGTTTACATATAAAATGCACTAATATGAGTGCATAAATGTGATATGTAATTTTTGAGATAAAAATGTATTCTAAATAATTTTTCATTTCTTAAAAAAACATATATATGATGATAATAATTGATAAGTGGATTATCAAGGTTTGATTAGACACAATCATGGATGAATTATGTCATTGAACTTTTTGAATTGTAAGGCATCTAATTTCATTATTTAAAGTCATTTTTTTGTAAATTCGTATTTTAAATACACTGAAATCATCACTTGAGCTAGAATTATATTATTGAATTGTACTTAGTTATGTCCATTAATATGAGCATATAAATGTGATTTATAATATCCATATATTATGATGCATTTTTTTCAAAAAATAAGTCTTTTAATTTCTTGATAATAAGTATTAAGTTGACTATTTAGGCTAATGGGTGATGGCTCATAAGTGAATACTACTCGTTAAGTTGTAGGGTATTCAATTTTTAACACATAATTTTTTTTTCATATATTCTTAAATCAACTATTTGTATATGCAATCATCTCATCTCATTTAATTTAATAAGGAATCCATTTATTGATTTTTATTTGTCTATCACGTAATTTATTAAGACTGTATTAATCTCATATTGTATTGTTTTGAAACAAAACTCTATGCAAAATAAAATTCTCTTCTTAATAAAACATGGAATAATTAATTAACAAATTATGTGTTAAGTGGACCATCTAGACTCATTAAAGAGATGGGTAAAAAATGGTTGTATTTAATCTTTTTGCACCATAGGACATTGAATTTCCAATCCATATTAGCGTTTTGTCATTTTCAATTCTTAAATAGTTTATTTGTGGTTTAAATAATTTCATTATTAGAATCCAATATGACTTGAAGACAAAATCATTGCTGATACTGGACATGAATGGGAAGTTATTTATTGAATTTCATTTAGTTATTTGTATTCATATAAGTTTATAAATGTAATTTATTTTTGATTTCACACTCCTATTGTGTATTGATACTATTGCACATAACAACCCCATGTTTGACCCATTCACGATTTCTAATTGGTTTGAGATTACTAAAATTATTTTAATGTTGAATCAAGTTAATATGGCAATTTACAAAAGAATGAATGTATTTGAAGGCCTTGTAATAAAAAACTTCCAAATTTAATGAAATATGTGTTATTGCATGGTCAAGCAAACTAGTGTTTTTGTTGGGGCAGCACTGTTTCTTCAGTTCCAGCCCCTGATCCAATAACGATGAGGCGAAACAGAGAGTGTTGTTGACCCTTTTTTTTTTGGGCTTCTTCATGTTATTATCCTACCAATCCATTTTAAACATCTGAAGCAATTCTATTCATAAACAGTGACCTATTTAACCAACACAACTAAATCTCCCCAACAGAAATACGTTTCAAATGCATAAAAGGAGAACAATGATGCATAAAGGAAAGGTAACAGTACAAAAGGAAGCCCTAGGCTCTCAGGTTGGGCCCAACCCTGAGAGCTATGGCTCCTTTAGAAAACTCAGAGTTGATATAAAATCGGACTGCTTCTCATTATCAAAAAATAGTCATAAGTCAAGAGTTATGCCAAAAATGGCTACAAGAGAACAAAGTAGAGCTAACAGCACTGTAGTGCAAAATATGGAATGGTTTCCAAAAGTCCCTCACAAAGGCCGAGGCCTTAACATTTATACACCACGAGGGCCCTAGCTATCCTCCTAAATCTATGGGACTTGGCTACCCAAACTGTGAGTAGACAGCTCCTTCCAAAATCTGCTTGGCTGCCTTCTAGATCCGGTTTTGGTGGCCTTTGGAGCTCGGAGTTGGGGGTGAAGATCCTGAGGAAGGCTATTTAATGCCATAGACAACCCCCCTATGAATCCTCACCCCAAGCTTGGCGGTCTTCTAGCCCATGATTGCTCGGTTTTGCTCCAACATGTGTCAAAAAACCTGAAATGAGCACGTGTTAGCCACCTAGGAAGAGTGACTACCCTTATTCGTACAAATGACATAAACATACTGAAAAATAATGCATAAGCTATGAAAAATGAAGGATTGAACAAGGATAATTAGGCCAAATGAGCCCAACAAGTTACCAAATTTGGGGCTCATCAACCATCCCTAGGAGTAGTTGTAATGTCACACATCTAATCCAAGAACAGAAAATCGAAAAATGGAGAGATACTTGCAAGAAAGAAGGTTCCATTAGTCAACTACATCATGTGAATACCTATGCATAAGAAAAGCAAGGAAACTAGCACCTTTAGAGGACCATGGATCGATCACTGACTCAGTAGCAACATGCATGCCTCTCCAACAATCATCAAGTAAGTGTTGTTAGGTCCCTATAATACTAGTGATTCCCCCATTACTATTGTTATTGTAGCCCCTTATTGTTATTGTTGTGCCCCTGGTTTCCCTATATTATTATTATTGTGCCCCATAGAAGCTGGCTATTATTATTGTTGTGCCCTTATATTATTATTTTTATGTTGGCTCTAATTATATTGTGACCCCTTAGACTCCTATATACAGAAACAAGGTTTTATCATTTGAATCATCCAAGAATTGTTCATTTGTGTAATGTAAAAGAGGTTTCTCCCTCAAGGAGGTTTATTTTGAAGTCGTTGATCTATCTTTTCTTCTATTTTGTGAGCTGGTTGCATAACATTTGGTATCAGAGCTTTGGATTCTAGGTTTTCACTACTTCCAATAGGTCATCATGGAATTTTTTCTATAAACATTTTTCTACGAAGCTTCAAAAGAGGAAAAAAAAAACCATTTCAGAAGAAATTGTGATGAACATCTTGGTCAAATTTAAGACCACTTCTCGCTATATTTTTAGAGATATGAATCAAGGATGTTAGGGTTTATTCAGGATCCCAAATTCCATCTCAACGAGGTGGCCTTGGGAAATCATCATAAATTTATCTCTGAGAATTGGATACAAATTTTGTAAAAAGTGATAGAAAGAGGACAAACTGTAGTTTTATGGGTATCGTTTTCAAGGCCTACGGTCTGTTATCACTCAGGTTTTCCCAAAATTTGTAAGAAAGGGAAAGGAGGCCGAGGTAACCACTAACCAATCTTTTAGATACATAATCTAGCCAATCTGTATCCAAAGAGGGCTCTCTCTTTATGATTTACCTTTGTTTTTAAAGGTATTAGGCTAGCTATGAAGTTTAGGAGTTTTGTTTGAGTTTGGGTGGTGAGATTCAATAGAGCAGAGAGGTAAGACAGAGTAGTTCAGTCCATTGGGCTAATGGAGTCAAAGAAGATGGCTTTCTGGATTGGGTTTCTTAACAGAGGATGGTTTCACAGAGCAAGGTAGTCAAACTGGGAACAAATCAAAGACTTGAAACAGATGGAATGGGCTCAAATGGAGTGAAGGGCAGTTAAGAGTCCTTCAACCTATTTAAAGAGGGAAATTGGATGATTACTGATAAGGAGTAGTTAAGTATTCTTTATCAAATAATCAACATGAAAGAATTAGGAAACAGGAGCAATTAAGATTTCAATGTTTATCCTAATTCTGAAGAAAACACAAAGAGCAATAATGACTTGAAAACAGAGTGCAATCAAGCATATTCTAAAATTAAATCTTTTCCTTATCATTCAGATTGTGAAACATAGACGATATAATAAACAAGAAAACTTTAATACACAAGATATAGAGGACTTATTGTTTCGGTGGTTGATTATAGAAGTCTGTGACAAGTCCTCTGCTTCAATTCTTCATCCAGTAAGCCATGCAACAGTTGATTCCAACAGCTCTTTATTCCAAAAAATTCAATATTATAGCAAAGTCTAGGAATCCACCCACAATACTCCAATTGAGGGGGTATTTATGCTCAAAATTGTAAAACAAATATGTCATAACAGAGTGAGATAATATCTAGGATGACTAAAAATAGCTTACAAGAAAATAGAAACAACTAGTCTTGAAAATGGAGAAAAGCTAAACTGATGTTGTGCTGGTCCTGTTTTTGTTGAATGTGCTGGAGGCAAGCCCTAGGATTCGGATTGCAGCTTTCTTCTTCAGTGACTTTGTGTTGGCTGCTCTGTTTTTACTGATACTCTTTAACACTGATCTGATACACTTTGACCTGTTTACCTCTATCCATCTCTGTCTGGTAAATAGTTCAATCTGGTAAACAACCCCCTCTGTGGTTGGGATATTGTAGGTTGTTTTGCGCCCGAAGATTGCTGAGAAGTTCCAGCAACAGATGTGCCAATCGCTGATTGTTGAGAAATCTTAAATGGTACTTTTGTTAAAGATGAAGACCGTACAATGCAGGTTGCATGGCTACAAGCTCGTCACTGTAGTCTTTCTGGTCAGGTGGCGGTCAAGAAACTGGAGTAGGTCATTGTTTGCAGGAGAGTGCGGGGCGAAGAGCATTACAATGAAAATTGGCTTTTATATCGTTTATTTGATAAAACGAAGGTTTGGCAAGATTTTTTGGATTTCAGTGGGTGGATGATGTCAGCGGAAGGCGGATGATGTCAGCAGAGGCAGATGATGTCAGCGGAGGTGGATGACGTCAACGGAGGATGGACAGTTTGTCGTGACATGGAGGGTGGTAAGTGGTTTGCTCGCACCACTTTTGGGGTCAGGTGGTATTGGACGGAGGGAGAGCGAGCATATTGAATGGGCGACGCGTGGCAGAGGTATGGGCGGAAAACTGCCAGCGATCACGAGTTAACATGAGGTCAAAAGGGGGGTCACAATATCGTTTTCCACCGTCAGATGAGAACGGTCTGATCGAACGGCGGACGGGCAGAGGACATGGCGGGGGTTTAATGTATGCGGACCTGACATATTTATAACTGATTTAATCGTATTGGGGTGAATTCTGATGGTTAGGGTTGTTTGTTAATTAACCTAGATGGTTAATTAATCACATTATCACGCAGCGGGGGACGGTTATTAATAGACTTCAGAAAAATCTTTTAATCCCGTTAAACGACGTTTACGGTTATATTTCAACCAGGGGTGGGAATATATTAAATATCGGGGTTTTATACATAATATGGGGAAGGGTATATTGTAAGGGATTTATATATAATAAATGTTAAAAATTAATATCAAAATGAATTGAACGCTAAGTTAAAACCTTTTGCATATATATTTAAACTTAGGCTTTGAAGGGGAAAAAGGGGGTTTATATGAGAAAGGTGGCCATTTTCCTAAGTAAAATAGGGTTTTACTTAGGCAATCTTTATGAAATGGAATGAGTGGTTTATGAGTGATATTAAGCACAGATCTTAATACTTTAGGGGGAGTTAGTGAATGATTAGGGAAAAGTATGAAGGGGAGTTAGTTATGTAACCTTGCCTCGCTTGAGCTGCATCAACTATAATATCTGCCTTGCACTTTTGATAAAGATAAAAATTAACACATTTAGAGACATAATCTATCACAAGTATCATTCTGCAACACCATCTACCTACCCTACCTACTTTGGCCTAACATTTTTTCTTCTTTATTTGGGTGCACTTAGACTGGCAAACCTTTATCAACTTTCCTTTTCTTTTCATGGTAAGCCTACCTAAGTCTGTGCTTATTACATCCAAGGGCTCAGATTAATTTTTTGAGCCCCTTTTTATTTACTCTACCTATCTACTTATCTGCCAAGATTAAATAGTTTGGTTAGATTTTATTCTCTATCTCTAAAACAGGAAATTCAAATATAAACTAGCTAAGATTTAAGTTGTTTGGCCATTCATCAATTGTGGCATAAATTAACAAGCTGCACACAATGCTTATTACAGAAAATAAAAAGTAGTGGCATTTTGGACTTGCACACTTTCCTAGTCTATTTTTCTTTGGGGTTCATTTCCTTCACTTTTTTGACCATTTTATTTATTTTTTTACCCTTTGATTTTTCTTAGAGGGCATACCCTCTTTACATTTTTTACATTTTTTTATTTTTTGATAATATGGAAAACCTTTGCAACAAGGAAATGAATGAACATATTACAGAGCTCATCAAGTCAATCATGAAATATGACACCTATTGGTATAGGAGCATAACAGTGGCTCCACTTGGGGATGGATTTTCTTGGTGGAAAGTCAAGAACATCAAGTCAAATGGCCTTCTGAATAACTTATAATATGCTCTGAAATCTCCTTTTGCTGGTTGCTTTATTGTATATATGACAGCACACTTGTGAAGCTTAGGGCCTTCTCTTCGGGCTTCAACTCCAACAAGTTACTATCCAATCCAAACTGTGACATTATCAAGGATATAGTATGTACATGTTAGAGTCAAAATACATTTAAAAAATTGGATCAAAGTAATGTTTCAGCATTCGACCATTCACTGGTCCTTCTTCTGTTTCTGTGCCATCCAGGCTCTTCAGAAAGTAAGTATTGTTCCCTTGCAATGCCTGGATGATAAATGGCCCTTTCCATAGGAAGTCAAACTTCCCATGTTTTCCTTTGTCTTCTCTCCTGGAATCCCACCTTAGAACTTTGTCTCCAAGGTAGAAGTCTTCTGCTTTGGTCCTTTTATCAAATATTTTCTTGAGTTTTTCTTGTAACACTTGGGATCTTTGGTGCACTTCTTCTCTGGTCTGCTGCAAATGGATGGTCTGATTTATTCTCCTTTGAATGTCATTGGGTTCCACCTGAGCTTCTTGTAGTAATTTCATTACAAGAACTCCTAAAGATGAAGGAAATACAACCTCCATGCCATAAACTAACTTGTAAGGGCTAGTTCCAATAGATCTCTTTGTAGTAAGTCTGTCTACCCATAGTGCATTTGTAAGTTTCTTGTGCCAGTTTTTCTTGTTCTCTTCCAACAATTTCTTAATAATATTAATCAAGATTTTATTGGAATATTCAGCTAGACCATTACCTTGAGGGTAATAGGTTGTGGAATGGCCTAAAGTGATATGGTATTTGTTACAGAAATTTATCATTTTCTTGGACTTGAAGGCAGTAGCATTATTGGTTATGATCTTTTCAGGACAGCCAAATCTAGACAATATGTTGGTTTCTAAGAATCCTATAATCAGTGTATCATTGGCTTGTCTAGAAGGAATGGCTTCTATCCATTTTTTGAAATAGTCCGTGGCAGTAAGAATCCAATTATGTTGGCCAGAAGAGGGAGGGTGTATTTCTCCAATGAAGTCCAAACCCCATTGTTGAAAGGGCTTTTCAGTGGAAATTGGTCTAAGGGGTAGAGGTAAAAGCTTTCTCTTGCCTTCAAAAATTTGACATTTATGGCAAGCAGTGACAAATTTCTTTACATCAACAAACAAGGTTGGACGATAAAATCCAGCCCTTAGGATTTTGTCTGTAGTTGATTTCCAGTAAAGGTGTCAACCAAAGTCCCCTGCATGAAATTCTTTGAGAATCTTGTCAGCTTCTTCTTTTATTAAACAATTCAATAGAATACCTTCATGATTTTTCCAAAAGAGAGAATTATTTAAAATACAGAATTTTGAAGCTTTCATATTTAAAAACCTTTTCTTTGTTCTGGATAACCCTGGAGGAGCCTGCAGGTTTAATAATACATGAGTTATGTCAGCATACCAAGGTGATTCTAAGAAGGCCTGGCTGATTTGTGGAGTCACCATCTCCTGTTCATTATCCAGTTCATCAATATCCAGGGCTTGAAAGTTTGTTTCAGTCATGAGTTTAGCCAATCCCCGTCCTTTTATAAGCTTTGTAGGTTTTATCTCAATATCATACTCCAATATATTAGCAATCCATTTACCTCGTTTGCCTTCAATTCCATCCTGAGTCAGGATGTCTTTGACAATAGCATTTGGTACATAGGCTATTACATGGGAGTACAATATATAGGCTCTGAAGTCTTTAATAGCTTTCACAAGTGCAAAATCTTGTTTTTCCATGATTTTGTAATTTAGAGGTGCATCTCTAAGTGCTTTATTAAAAAAGGCTATGGGTTTTTCACATCCTTGATCATCTTTTTGCAGTAAAACAACTGCTATAGTGTGTTCTGATGCAAATGAAAAAATTATGAAGTCTCTATCGAACTTTGGACTTGTAAGGACTGGTGTTCTAGTCAAAGCCATTTTAATTTCTTTAAATGCTTGTTTGGCTTCTACTTTTCATTTAACCTTTGAACCCTTTTTTAACATATTGTTCAACAATCTACTTAATTTGGCCAAATTAGATATGAATCTTCTTAAAAAGTTAATCTTTCCTAGGAAAGCTTGAAGTTCTTTGTCATTTCTGGGGTGGGGTATTTGCATAATAGCTTCTATTCTAGCAGGATCGATTCTGATGCCATCTTTGGAGATAATATGGCCTAACAGTTTGCCTTCTTCTAGACCAAACAAAGACTTTTTAGGATTTAATGAAATACCATACTTTCTGCATTTTAAAAACACTTGTTTGAGATGATCTAAATGTTGCTGATCTGATTTGGAAAATACAGTCAAGTCATCTAGATATATAACCAAAAAATCATGAATTTCTTTTGCAAAAGCTATGTCCATTGCTCGTTGAAAGGTTGCCCTTGCATTCTTAAGTCTGAATGGCATTTTAACATATTTGAATGTACCCCATGGTGTTGTAAATGCAGTCTTTTCCTGGTCATCAGGATGAACCAGAATCTGATTATAACCTGAAAACCCATCCAAAAGTGAAATCCTAGAAGCACCTACTACCCTTTGTAAAATAAGATCCATCTTAGGTAAACGGTAATTGTCTTTCAAAGAAACCTTGTTTACATTTCTTAAGTCAACACATAATCTGATTTCTCCTATTTTCTTCCTGGTAGGCACTAAATTAGACGCCCACTCTGAAAATCTAATTGGAGCAATTATCCCTGCATCATGCATTCGTTTGATTTCTTTTTCAATTGAATGAAGCAATACAGGGTTAATTCTTATGAGCTTTTGTTTGAATGGTTTTTGATTTTCCTTGAGGGGTATTGTATGTTGAATTACAGAGGTGTCATAAGATTTTACGTCTTCATAGCTCCAGGCAAAAACATCCTGGAATTCTTTGATTAGTTCAACATACTTAAGTTTTTGATCAGGGAGCAAAGATTTGGATAATTTTACCATTTTTGGCTTTTCTTCAGTTCCTATGTTACAGTCTTCAATGTTTGCTTTTAGAGGTTCCATCTTGGGTTTCTTTGGAATATCTTTGAAATTAAAGAGATCTTCCAAAGGATTTAATCCTTTGGGAAAATGATTGTCTTTCAAATTGATAATTTTAGATTCTCCTTCAATAATCTCATCAACATCTATTTCTTTAAGATCCTGTATTTCCTTTTTGGTAAATTTCATTGGATGAAGCATTTGAGTTGCATTTTCTACTGAAATGCCTATTTCTATCTGTTTTGTTGGATCAGACTCACTAACTATCAAACACTTTCCAGTTCTTTACATTATCAGGTATGGCTGGCCTGTGTCTAATCTTAGCTGTGAATTGATGATTTGGTTTGCATGGTAATTTATAGGTGCTCGCAAACATTGCCAGGCTATGAGCTTGCAAGTTGTGTTTTCTTGGGATTTTGGCAAGTTGAGTTTCTAGAAATGTATTGAGGATCTCTATAGTTGTTCCTCTTTACTCTCTTAATCTAGGATCATTTGTTAAGAACTCCCCTTTTATCTATTGAATGATTAAATCAGAATCTCTTAGGACTGACACTCTAGTTACTTCAAATTTCTTGACCAGTTTAAGACCTAGCAATAGAACTTCATATTCAGCCATATTATTAGTGCACCTAAAGTTTAATCTGTAGGCATGGCCTTCAGCATGATTGTTTTCAAGATTGTGCACCCAGACTCCTGCTCCTGCTCCTAATTTTTTCACTTAACCATCAAATTCTAAGTACCAAAGGATTTCATGTTCATAATTAGTATCTGGAGTTTTAGGGAACTGTTTAATAGGGAGATCTGGCTGTTTAGTTTCTTTTGATTTCTCTTGGGTGTCTAATGTTTCATGATTTTTAGAAATTTCTTGGATTTGGACACTAGACCTTTCGTTTGTAATTTGCTCTGGTTCATCTGCTAGAACTTTTATTTCATGTGGGGGATCAATTTCAGCATTGTAATGGATAAAAGAATCCATATATGAATGTACTGAGCAGATAGGGAAATTTTGAGGTTTCTCTTGACTACTTACTACATCCTTCATTAAGGTTTCTCTTTATAGTCTCTTGGGTTGACCAAACACTGAAATAGTAGCGTAAGACATGTCTAATTGTAGAGATCCTTGAAGCTTTTCACCCCAAGATCTAGACAATAGCATGCCATACTTTGGTGGAATATCCGCTACTACTATGTCCATTAAGATGGTTTTGGCAGGATATTTGACTAGTGATACACATAAGTCTTTGATTAAACCTAAACATCTGACCTGAATTGAATCAAAAGAGAAAAGGTCTTTATATGGTCTGGCGATGTCAAGGTCTAGTCTCTCCATTACAGATTTAGGCATTAAGTTATGAGAAGCACCAGAATCAAACATGGCATTATGAAGTATTTTATCATGTATGTTTAAACTTACATAGAAAGGAGGAACTTCTCCCTTTACTGTTTTTCCATTTACTCCAGGGCCAAATATCAATTCAGGCTAGTCATCAAAAATGTTTACTGAATCTTCGTTCACAGAAATTTTGAGTGAACTGCTGATTTGACTTCTGTAGACGTCATGTTTAGCTAATTCTGATAATGGAACAACTATCTTTAGTTTTCCTACTTCTGTCTCAAGATTAAAAGGTTTTTCGATCTGAGTTCTTGTATTTCGAATAGCTAGATTTTCTTCGTTTCTCTCCTCTTCAGGAGTGAGATTATGGGCTGAAGTTGTTTCTGAATCAAGTTCTAGAGGCTCTTCTACATTTCCTTTAGAAGGACTAGAAGTGGAAGGTTGTCTATTAGGTGGTTGATTATCTGATACATCTTCAACAATTCGGTTATTAGGGTTGGGATCTGTTCTAGAAAGAATATGTACAGGGGGGGTACTGATCTTACCTTTGTTAGGTTGCTTGGTACCTTTCTATTTATTGGTTTCAGGGACATCTATTCTTCTGCTCCTCAGATTGTATTATTTGTGGACTTCATAAATGGTTGTATCATACCCCTCCTTAAAGTCAAATGATTCACCTGACTGAGTTTGGAATTGTTTAAGAACGTGAGCTTCCTGATCCTCTTAGGTCAAGAAAACTTGTTGTTCATTGTTGAGTCCCATCAAACTAATTTGAGTGTCTTCTATTGGTTCATCAAAAGTTGAGGCTTCAGCATAATTTTCTTGAAATGGGGGCCTAATATTTTGGTCAGGCCCTGTCTTTCCAATGTTAGGATTTTGGTTCTTCCTGAAATTTGGATTTCTCCCAGTATTGCCTGGTTGACCATCCTAAGGAGATTTTCTCTCGATTGTTTCTACTCTATCTCCAAGTCTATCCATCCTTTAATAAAAGCATCTAATTTTTTTTCAAAGGTAGAAGGTTCTTCTTTGAAAGTGGTCCTCCTTTCAGCTCTGGCTCTAGATTGTTTAGATATCAGGTTGGCCTCAACACTGATAGCTATACTTTGCATCTCTTATAAGTTTCAAGGAGCTCTTTCCGTAAGTTGGTATGCCATATCAGAATCAAATGCATTAGGGAATTTGATCAAAGCCAAATTTGGGGGAGGTCTGAGATTTTGAGGAATAGTATTGTAGACATTATTGAATCTAGTACAGTAATCTTGGATAGTTTCTTGTGTGCCTCTTCTTAGGTTTTCATACTAGGATAAAATGTGGAGATGATCTTTCTTCTTTTACCATCTGTTCAAGAAGGTCTGATAAAGAGCTTCTGAGTCATTAATACTGTTTGCAGGGAGGGATCTAAACCATGTTCTAACATCTCCAGTCAAACTTTGAACAAATACTTTCATTCTAACATCATTAGCATAAACCTCATATATTTCAAAATAGTCGGTCATTTTCTTCGTATGTTGTTGAGATGTGTAAGTGCCAGTACCTTCAAAAGAAGTGATTTTACTTTGATAGTCTTGGGGCATAGCCCCTGGATTGGCAGGTAAGTGCAGGGGAGTATATCGGTTTGCCATGGTTGCATAAATAGATGTGACAACTGGGGGAGTAGGGATAGCAATGGGAATGTGTGTTGTAGATGGGGGAGTGGAAAGGGTAGTTTGAGGTGCTGATGGTGAACTTGGAGAAGCTGTAGTAATAAAAAAAAGGTTTGGTGTTCTTTCAGAGGTAAGCTCAGATTGAATGGAGTTCTGCAAATGTCTGTCAAGGTGTGAAGTAAAAACTTCAATCTACAAATTTTCAATGAATATTGGATTTTGAACTGTGTGGGTTAACCCAAATTCTGAAAAGTTCTCAAATAAAGAGTTTTCAAAATACTCATCAAAAGGTTCGTCCTCAGGGTAGATCCACCTCACCGGATAGGATCTTGATCTGTATAGAAGCCGAGAACTAGCATAATTTTCTTGGCTCCCTTGTCTTCTAAGAATCCTAGGAATCAGATTAGGATTTTCAAACACAGATGGGGGATTTGGATCTGGATTTGATCTGGTGTAATGAATCCCCTCTAAAGCCAGGTTTCTAGGTGTTTTTGGTTTTTTCTTGAAATAAATTTGACAATACAACTTTAACAGTCTCTTCTAAGAAGTTTTAGATGTGGGAATTTTGAACCTTCTTAAAGACTTATTTGAAAAGAGGAACTGATCAAGTATTTGAAACCAACTATCCAACCTATAAGCTAGATTGGAGATAGACTGAAGTATAATTCATTTACTTCTACAATTGCAAACCAAAAGCATTTCAAAGGCTACCTGGCTAACTCCAGGCTCCATCTGTAGCTTATACAGAAAGCAATAGTAACAAACAAATTATTCAGTCCGCAGTGGAGTCGCCATTGATGTTATCACTCGGGTTTTCCATAAAGTTGTAAGAAAGGGAAAAGAGGCCAAGGTAACCCCTAACCAATCTTTTAGATACAAAATCTAACCAATCTGTATCCAGAGAGGGCTCTCTCTTTATGATTTAGCTTTGTTTTTAAAGGTATTAGGCTAGTTATGAAGTTTAGGAGTTTTGTTTGAGTTTGGGTGGTGAGATTCAATAGAGCAGAGAGGTAAGACATAGTAGTTCAGTCCATTGGGCTAATGGAGTCATAGAAGATGGCTTTTTGGATTGGGTTTCTTAACAAAGGATGGCTTCACAGAGCAAGGTAGTCAAACAGGGAACAAATCAAAGACTTGAAACAGATGGAATGGGCTCAAATGGGGTGAAGGGCAGTTAAGAGTCCTTAAACCTATTTAAAGAGGGAAATTGTATGATTACTAATAAGGAGCATTTAAGTATTCTTTATCAAATAATTAGCATGAAAGAATTAAGAAACAAGAGCAATTAAGATATCACTATTTATCCTAACTTTGAAGAAAACACAGAGAGCAATAATGACTTGAAAACAGAGTGCAATCAAGCATATTCTGAAATTAAATCTTTTCTTTATCATTCAGATTGTGAAACACAGATGATATAATAAACAAGAAAACTTTAAGACACAATATATAGAAGAATTATTGATCTGGTGGTTGATTATAGAAGTATGTGACAAGTCCTCTGCTTCAATTCTTCATCTAGTAAGCCATGCAACAGTTGATTCCAACAGCTCTTTATTCCAAAAAATTCAATATTACTGCAAAGTCTAGGAATCCACCCAGAATACTCCAATTGACGGGGTATTTATGCTCAAAATTGTAAAATAAATATGTCATAACAGAGTGAGATAATATCTAGGATGACTAAAAATAGCTTACAAGAAAATAGAAACATCTAGTCTTGAAAATGGAGAAAAGCTAAACTGATGTTGTGCTGGTCCTGTTTTTGTTGAATGTGCTGGAGGCAAACCCTAGGATTCGGCTTGAAACTGTCTTCTTCAGTGACTCTGTGCTGGCTGTTCTGTTTTTACTGATACTCTTTAACACTGATCTGATACACTTTGACCTGTTTACCTTCTTCCATCTCTGTCTGGTAAATAGCTCAATCTGGTAAACAGCCCCCTCTATGGTTGGGATATTGTAGGTTGTTCTGTGCCCGAAGATTGCTGAGAAGTTCCAGCAATAGATGTGCCAATAGTTGATTGTTGAGAAAGCTTAAATGGTACCCGTGTTAAAGATGAATACCGTATAATGCACGTTGCGTGGCTGCGAGCTCGTCACTGTAGTCTTTCTGGTCAGGTGGCAGTCGAGAAACTGGAGTAGGTCATTATTTGCGGGAGAGCGTGGGATGGAGAGAATTACAGCGAAAATTGGCTTTTATATCATTTATTTGAAAAAATGAAGGTTTGGCGGGATTTTTTGGATTTCAGTGGGCGGATGACATCAGCAGAAGGCGGATGATGTTAGCAGAGGCAGATGACGTCAGTGAAGGCAGATGATTTCAGCGGAGGCGGATGACGTCAACGAAGGATGGACAGTTTGTCGTGACGCGAAGGGCGATAAGCGGTTTGCTCACACCGCTTTTGGGGTCAAGTGGTATTGGACGGAGGGCGAGCGAGCATACTGGATGGGCGACGTGTGGCAGAGGTAGAGACGGAAAACCACCGGCGATCACGAGTTAATGCGCTGTCAAAAGGGGGGTCGCGATATCATTTTCCACTGTCGGATGAGAATGGTCTGATAGAACGACGGATGGGCAGAGGACATGGCAGGGGTTTAATGTATGCGGGCCCAACGTATTTATAACTGATTTAACCATATCGGGGTGAATTCTGATGGTCAAGGTTGTTTGTTAATTAACCCAGATGGTTGATTAATCACGTTATCACGCAACGGGGGATGATTATTAATAGACTTCAGAAAAATCCTTTAATCCTGTTAAACGATGTTTACGGTTATATTTCAACCAGGGGCGGGAATACATTAAATGTCGGGGTTTTATACATAATACGGGGAAGGGTATATTGTAAGGGATTTATATATAATAAATGTTAAAAATTAATATGAAAATGAATTGAATGCTAAGTTAAAACCTTTTGCATATATATTTAAACTTAGACTTTGAAGGGGAAAAAGGGGGTTTATATGAGAAAGGTGGCCATTTTCCTAAGTAAAATAGGGTTTTACTTAGGCAATCTTTATGAAATGGAATGAGTGGTGATGAGCCCCAAAAATGGACAAATATTTGGGCTCATCCAACCTCCTAATTTGACTTGATCCACCATTCTCATTTGTTTATTGCATGTTTTTGATTATTTTTATGTTAATAGAGTGAATTTGGTTATTCATTATGCCAACAAGTCTAATGGGTGCTTTGTGTAGCCTTTTTGGTCAACTTCGAGACAAATTCAAAGGTCTTAATGAGCACTTGGCAGCCAAATACGTGGGAGAACAAGCTAGAGGATTTGTAAGAAGGTGTCCCCCTCATTTATGGGCCCTTACCTCGAATTCTACACCATCAGCTCGGAGTTCAAGGGCCACCGAATCAATCAGCTCAAGGGCAGCCAAGCAAGTCAAGTTGGACTGCTATTAACTACAAGTCTTGGGCAGCCAAGTCCCTAACTTTTAGGAGGACTGTTGGGTCCTCAAATTGTATAAATAAGAAGGCTTGGGGCCTCATTTTGGTTAGCTAGTGGTTAGTCATTTTGTAGCTAGTTAGTCATTTTGTTTTAGCCATTAGTTAGCTAGTTTGTAGTTCGATTTTTCTGCAATAGATTAGCTTTGCTTTCAGCTCATGTTCAAGTTCTCCTTGTGGACAGTTTTGATGTACTTTTCATTTCTTGATTAATAAAGATGGATCGAGCTTTGCACCAGCTCTAAATCTTTCATGGGAGGCTGTAGCTCTTGGGGTTGGGCCCATCTCAAGCGCCCAGTACCTCCCTTGTTTCTCTTTATGTGTGTTTACTGCGTTCTTGAGAAAAAAATCTGCTCTTTAGATTTAATTCATGCTGTGTTACTTAGTTTGCTTTTGATGGTTAAAGTAGTTTCTTATGTTTAAGATAGATTGGTAGGAGTTATTCATGCATTTATATCTCTTTGATAATGTTTTGTTCACAGGTTGTACATGATTCTTTTCATGAATAAGGTTGATGTCCACCGATTTCATTAACTTGTTAGATAGATCACATGATATTTCGATTGCATGCAAGATGTAGTTGGTTTGATCAAATAACCACTATGCAGGGCATCTTCATCACCTCCTCGTTCATTTGAGCCTCGTTCAGATCAGCTCCTCCATCACCAAGTCTGTTCCCTCATCTCCCATCTTCTCTTTTGCCAAGTAACCTTACCTTCTTCCCCATTGTTGTCTCAACCACCTTCAAGCCAAGTCAGCTTTCCACATCACCTCACCACTCCATCCATCAGTTCCTAGGTCACTTCAGACCCCCATCCTACCTCCATAACCATCCATGCATCTTCCATCAACCATCCATCCTCAAACATCCCATTTCAGAACATCCTGTAGAAGAATTGCAGACCTTCCTGTAGAAATTCCTGAGTTTCCTGTAGGATCCCCTGCAGACATCCTGTAGGAGCCCACACACTCGGTTGCTGAGCATCTGAACGTGAGGAACCTCTGTGGACTGATGCTAAGGATCCCTTGGGACCTCCCCTAGCCATCCTGACCTTGCGCATGCTCTCCTTCCATTCCAACCGCTCCTGCACAACCAAACCCTAATCAAAAGCATCATCACAATAAATCCAACCACTTAATGACAAAATACAAAAACATGTCTTTTCAAGTGCAAGTAGCTTAGATTCATGTATTTCAACTCACTGCATGTAATAGCATCATTGGTAGAAGTTTCATTCACGTTTTTTCATTGTAAGGGTCAAGCTAGTTAAATTAGGGTTTATTAGGGTTTCTATGCTTTGTTAGCTTTCCATTTCCTTTTTGCAAAGTAGGTTAGCTTCCTTCAAGATAGCTTTCGTCCATCACTCATAAAGCTTCTTCTGTGAGCCTATAGAAGTTGGCTTGAGCCCTAGCGGACTTGTGCCAGCTGACCAAGTGACAGCTGCGACAAGAGCTAGTACTTGTGCATACAGCACTGTCGCTTCCAAGTTTGTACGAACTACCGGGTTGATAAAATTAGAGATAGTAAGCTCCAGGAGTTGTAGCATTATTGCTACAATACTGGAGCCCACCATCTTTTTGGCGCCGCTGCCGGGGAAGCGGTAGAGTATTGGTGATTGTTGCTATTCTTCTATTTTCTACTACAACCTTCTGCTAAGTAGTTTATTTCATTTCCATTATGCAATTTCATTTATGTAAAAGTAGATTAGCATTTCTTGCTTTCATAGATTAGCATTTCCTGCTTTCATAGATTAGCATTTCCTGCTTTCATAGATTAGCATTTCCTTTCTGCAAGCGTAGACTAGCATTTCCATTCTTGCAATTTCATTTGAGCAAAGTAGATTAGTTCTTTCCTGCTTTCATTTAAATTCCGCATTTTCATTTTCGCAAGATAGTTAGTTGCAGTTCAATCTATTTCATTTTTGCAAGTAGAAGTAGGAAAAAGAAAAAATCAAGCAAAAAGATTTCATTTCATGCCTTGTAGGAGTAGAGATAAGTTAGAAAAATGATTGCCAAACACCCCCACTGCTTCACACAGCCAACGTTCTTCTTCGATGGCTGTGATGAAAGAACCCCTGGGTGGACATCAAGACATATCTGAAGAACCTCTAGGGGAGAAGAAGAAGAAACATTCCTCTGAAGCAAATGGCTACAAGCAGAAATGTTGGGAGCAACATCTTGTCCAAAGATGAATTTGAAAATCAGCTGGAAGATTTCAAGAGTGATATGAGGCAGTTTCTTGCCATGCAACTGGATACCTTGCAGATCCAAAAGAAGCAAGAAGAAGCCAAGAGGGCTTTGGCCATTTTTTGTCCTAGGTGCCTTAAAAAGCATCCTAGGAACGAATGTCCAATGCACTCCCTAGAAGTGTGTTTCATCTGTGAAGAATACCATCCTACAGATCAGTGCCCTTCCTTACCCAGAATCAAAGCTGCATATCAGAGAGCCAAGGGAGCCACTGAATCACTCTATTATATGAACCAAAGGAGGCCACATGGACCTAGATCTTACCAGCAGGAACTGCAAGGGATACCCGAGACCTATTATGACCCTTATCAAGCCACTTTCATGCCTTCTTGGGATCCCCCTGCTCATTCTTCCTGGTCTACACCTCCTCCTTGGTCATATTCTCCTTGTTCCTTCACAGAACCATATTATGCCCAACCAGTTGCTCATTCATTTCACTCTTATGCTCAGCCACAGCCTCAGTGGAATGCACCTTATCAGGAGTGGAGGCCCCAGCACAACTCTCATCCCGCTCATTTTCCTCCACCACCTGCTCATCCACAACCATCGCCTCCTCCTCCACCAAGGCAACCCCAAATGCCTACCCAACCACAATGCCATCCATCTCCATCTCAATTTCACACCTCCACTTAGCTACCCGTACCTCCATTTCCAAAACCATGCAATGGAGCAGCTCAACCCCATTGCAAATCTGAGGCACAACATGTGCAAATGATTCCTCGTGAGCTCAATGATGTTCACCAAAGCTCAGGAAAAGTAATGAAAAGAGATCATCTTGAAAGCATTGAAGGATCACATCCAGCAAAAGAAGATTCAAAAGAGGAGATCAAAGAACCAAGGGTTGCACTTGATGAAGAAAAGAGATCAGAATCAAAGATCGAGAGAGTTCCCTCATGGTTACCATCAAATCCTCCATGTATTCCAGAGAAAAATCAACAACAAGAGGAAGATCAGAAGGTCATCATAGAAGGTGACATGAAGAATGATCCAAATCAGCAAGATGACCAAGGATATCAAAGCTATATTGAGATATGGTTTCAGAAGGTCACTAAGTTGCAGCAGTACTCTCCTCCTCAACTATGTTTTGTACTTTCAAAGTCAGATCATGTTGTCTCTGAAAGTTGGATAGTTGTCAAAGCATGCATTCCGAGCCTTTACATCATCTTGTCTCTAATCTCGATGTGCACATGGCTCCATTGGAAGTATTCTTATACTTGAAAATGATTTTGTTTTTCAAGTAGGGTAGGGTAGAAGAAAAAAAAAAAAGAAAAAAAAAAAAAAAAAAAAAAAGAGAAAAAAATGAAAAAAGGAAAATAGAAATCTAAGGTGAAAACCTCCTCGGAGGCGCCTTAGATTGGCTCATTGATTGAAAACCTCCATGAGGCGGTCAATGGGTTGAAAAAAAAGAGAAAAAGAGAATAAGATCTTTGGGTGAAAACCTCCCTTGGAGGCGCCCAAGGCAGGCAATTAGGGTGAAAACCTCCATGAGGCACCCTAGTTGTTTTTCAAAAAAAAAAAAAAGAGAAAAAAAGAAAAAGAAAAATAAAAAGCTAATCTCCATTGAATAATTTCATGTTGCAGCAATGACATTGCAGGTTGCAAGAAGGACATTGTAGGTTAGGTGGATCACTCAAAACAAAGACAAAGGAGTTTTTGTGCCTTCTACAGGAAGTTTCGTATCTTCTACAGGAAGCTTACAAAAAAGCCAACTTGATCTCCAAGGAGGATCTGAAGGCTTGGAATATGTCCATGAGGCCTACCCACATCCATGTTTCCATTCCTCACCCCTTTTCCATCATTTTTTTTCATGTCATTATGCTTCTTTCCTCAAAGCTGTGTCTTCTATAGGAAGCTCTGTATTTCTACAGGAAACATCCTGTAGAACCTTTGGACAAGCCAAATACAATTTCAAAAGTGAATCTGATGGTGGGAATCTGTTGATTAGGCCTACAAGCACTTGTGTGTCCATCCCTTGCCTTCATCCATCATTTTTTCCACCTCCTTGTGCTTCTCATTGTGCTTCTACAGGATCTTCCTGTAGAAATTGTGGGAAACTAGGCATGCATTTCAAAAAATGGTTTGGCGGGCATGGTAGCTTCCGCAAGGGTTCAGAAGCCCTCATGCAATTTTCCAACTCCTCCTCCATCATCTCCATACCTGCATCACAGCCAAAATTCATTTTGTCATGCCATGCAAACACATGCAAAGTACCTTGAAGCAAAAAAACACATAGAGCAGAATTTGTTTTTTCCATAACTTGAAAACCATGCATCCTTTTGACAAACCGTTTTATGGGGAATTGTACAAGGTTGATGACAACATGCCTGAGCAGTTTCATGCAATTCCGGTGCACGGTTTCCAAGAAATCAGCCTCCATCACCATCATCCATTTTCGCATTTTCTCCATATTCGTGCATCCGTTTTAAACCCTGTTTCATGGGGAGATGCACATGGGTGATAGTAGCCTACCCAAGCAGTTTCAGCCGATTCCGATGCACGGTTTCCGAGAAATTGAGCTCTGAAATATTCAGCCATTTTCCAATTTTCTCGAAATCCGTGCATCCATTGATCACGAATTTGCTATGGGAGATGCATGATGATGATAGGAACATGCTCCCCGAGTTTCAGATCAATATGATCTACCGTTTGGGAGAAATGGCAAAAAGAAGTTCTGGTTTTGTGACCATGCAGCAGCAGTAGCTTGAACGGGCAGAGTTGAATGTGGAAATGATTGCATGCACTCAGATCCGGCCAGAGGACACCTGCACATGAAAAAAGAAATCAAGGATTAGCAGCCAAGCCACATGCAATCAGAAAAAATAAGCATGCAGCAGCAAAATCAGAGCAGGCAGCAGCAAAAAGCTCACGGCAGCCATTCAACTTCGAGGTATGTGACAAACTCATTCCTCTATTGCATAAATTTAATTCGAAAACTGCATGAATTAATGGAATGGTGGGATTAAGCCACGAATTAGCAAGGTTCAGCTGATTGTCGTCCCTAAGAACTCAGCCGGCAGTCACGTAGCATGGTCATTCACGTGAAACTGAAAAAACAAAGCCAGTTATGGATATTTTAAACTCCAGTGAAACAAATGGTAAGGGATTACAGGCAGATGGAACTGTAGAGGACGAACAGTTTGCATGGGCTAAGCGTAGGTCTCTGCCACCTCACCACAAATCACGCAGTGAATAAAGGAACGCTCGGCTGAAGACTCACGTAACTGTTGTTCAGGTACACTTGCTAACTGTTGTTCATTTACACTTGCAAATGTTAAACTCACGTCCTTCATCACGTTTTTGGGCTTGTTAACAATTCTCCCACATGCAAAGATCATTCAAAGGCGCAGAGACATCCTACAGGCGTTTCTACAGGATGTCGTCTACAGGAAAGTGCAGCAGAATCTTCCCGAGCAGAGAAGCCTAAGGTTTTTCATCAAGTTTGGAGCTTGCAGAAAGATGGACAATTATCATATGGCCAAGGGTGAAAAACTTGTCCCTCCTTATGCTAGACAGGGGTATAATTCCTCTTGCAATACCACTATCAGAAGACCAATCAGGTGCTTTCACAGCTCTTCTAAAATGGCCAACCAGTCCAGAAAGCATGGAGATGCCCGTTGTACGAGTTCAGAAGTATGGTGTGTCACGTTTAGCTAAGACTGTAAGCCACTGATTTCAAATTGAAAATGAAGCTCTTGAAGTTTTGCATGTGGATCAATATATTCATAGGATTCTGGTAGAAGAAGATTGGAATGGCTATGAGGACGCAGCAAATAGCCTCTATGTTGCTTCAGGAGATGCTAGCTGAAAACTTAGAAGTTAGCAATGCATGCAGAAAACTTACAAGTCAGCAACGCATGGTGAACCTATACATGGGTGTGAAGGCTTGATTTCGTAAATTGGTTGTTAACTTGTGCAATTAATGTCATCCTCTGCAGCAAAAGCAAAATGGTCACACGTTTTGGCTTCATCAAATCCTCACTGCAATTAGGTTCACCCATTGTCATTCCTCATATTTCTTACCTTTGTTACATAAGTCTACTTGCCAGCTGCAGCATAAATGTTTTATAGCAGCACATAAGTTGCTGATACAACGAGTCCAAATAAAAATGCATTCTGCTGCATGTTTCCCTAGCTCCATATTCCCATGGGTTCTTTGGGCATCCATGAAAGCTGCCACATTATGGCAGGTGATTCATATAGCATTTTGTTGACCTTCTGCTTTGGAAACATTCCTAGCTTGGCCATGGAGGTCAACCAGGCATATTGCTCCAATTTTATGTTGTGCTATGACCCTAATTAATGGAAGCAAATCATCAAATCACACTAGCTCAGAGTTACAAGTAGCAGGCAGTGAACAATGAGTGGGTTATACGTTCAGAGTTACAAGCAGCAGGCAGTGAGGAAGAAGAGCAGGAAGGAGGAGGAGATGAAGGCTGCCACAGACCAGCTGAAAGGAAAATCGCCCACAGCCAAGCAAGATACAGTGGTGCTGTCTGTTTCTACAGGAAGACAGAGAACTGTTTCTACAGGAAGACAGAGGACTGTTTCTACAGGAAGCCAGTGAACTGTTCTATAGGAAGTTTGAAAAGAGGGAAGCCAAAGGAGAAATCAGCTGAGATGTTAGCCAAGGAACCCACCAGAGCCATCAAAGACAAGGGGAGAGATTTGGTTGCTCAGAGGATGAGCAACACTTTCAGTAGTGGGGTGATGATGAGCCCCAAAAATGGACAAATATTTGGGCTCATCCAACCTCCTAATTTGACTTGATCCACCATTCTCATTTGTTTATTGCATGTTTTTGATTATTTTTATGTTAATAGAGTGAATTTGGTTAGTCATTATGCCAACAAGTCTAATGGGTGCTTTGTGTAGCCTTTTTGGTCAACTTGGAGACAAATTCGAAGGTCTTAATGAGCACTTGGCAACCAAATTCGTGGGAGAACAAGCTAGAGGATTTGTAGGAAGGTGTCCCCCTCATTTATGGGCCCTTACCTCGAATTCTACACCATCAGCTCGGAGTTCAAGGGCCACCGAATCAATCAGCTCAAGGGCAGCCAAGCAAGTCAAGTTGGACTGCTGTTAACTACAAGTCTTGGGCAGCCAAGTCCCTAACTTTTAGGAGGACTATTGGGTCCTCAAATTGTATAAATAAGAAGGCTTGGGGCGTCATTTTGGTTAGCTAGTGGTTAGTCATTTTGTAGCTAGTTAGTCATTTTGTTTTAGCCATTAGTTAGCTAGTTTGTAGTTCGATTTTTATGCAATAGATTAGCTTTGCTTTCAGCTCATGTTCAAGTTCTCCTTGTGGACAGTTTTGATGTACTTTTCATTTCTTGATTAATAAAGATGGATCCAGCTTTGCACCAGCTCTAAATCTTTCATGGGAGGTTGTAGTTCTTGGGGTTGGGCCCATCTCAAGCGCCCAGTACCTCCCTTGTTTCTCTTTATGTGTGTTTGTTGCGTTCTTGAGAAAAAATCTGCTCTTTAGATTTAATTCATGCTGTGTTACTTAGGTTGCTTTTGATGGTTAAAGTAGTTTCTTATGTTTAAGATAGATTGGTAGGAGTTATTCATGCGTTTATATCTCTTTGATAATGTTTTTTTCACAGGTTGTACGTGATTCTTTTCATGAATAAGGTTGTTGTCCACCGATTTCATTAACTTGTTAGATAGATCACATGATATTTCGATTGCATGCAAGATGTAGTTGGTTTGATCAAATAACCACTATGCAGGGCATCTTCATCACCTCCTCGTTCATTTGAGCCTCGTTCAGATCAGCTCCTCCATCACCAAGTCTGTTCCCTCATCTCCCATCTTCTCTTTTGCCAAGTAACCTTACCTTCTTCCCCATTGTTGTCTCAACCACCTTCAAGCCAAGTTAGCTTTCCACATCACCTCACCACTCCATCCATCAGTTCCTAGGTCACTTCAGACCCCCATCCTACCTCCATAACCATCCATGCATCTTCCATCAACCATCCATCCTCAAACATCCCATTTCAGAACATCCTGTAGAAGAATTGCAGACCTTCCTGTAGAAATTCCTGAGTTTCCTGTAGGATCCCCTGCAGACATCCTGTAGGAGCCCACACACTCGGTTGCTGAGCATCTGAACGTGAGGAACCTCTGTGGACTGATGCTAAGGATCCCTTGGGACCTCCCCTAGCCATCCTGACCTTGCCCATGCTCTCCTTCCATTCCAACCGCTCCTGCACAACCAAACCCTAATCAAAAGCATCATCACAATAAATCCAACCACTTAATGACAAAATACAAAAACATGTCTTTTCAAGTGCAAGTAGCTTAGATTCATGTATTTCAACTCACTGCATGTAATAGCATCATTGGTAGAAGTTTCATTCACGTTTTTGCATTGTAAGGGTCAAGCTAGTTAAATTAGGGTTTATTAGGGTTTCTATGCTTTGTTAGCTTTCCATTTCCTTTTTGCAAAGTAGGTTAGCTTCCTTCAAGATAGCTTTCGTCCATCACTCATAAAGCTTCTTCTGTGAGCCTATAGAATTTGGCTTGAGCCCTAGCGGACTTGTGCCAGCTGACCAAGTGACAGCTGCGACAAGAGCTAGTACTTGTGCATACAGCACCGTCGCTTCCAAGTTTGTACGAACTACCGGGTTGATAAAATTAGAGATAGGAAGCTCCAGGAGTTGTAGCATTATTGCTACAATACTGGAGCCCACCAAGTGGTTTATGAGTGATATTAAGCACAGATATTAATACTTTAGGGGGAGTTAGTGAATGATTAGGGAAAAGTATGAAGGGGAGTTAGTTATGTAACCTTGCCTCGCTTGAGCCACATCAAGTATAATATCTGCCTTGCACTTGTGATAGAGATAAATATTAACACATTTAGAGACATAATCTATCACAAGTATCATTCTGCAACACCGTCTACCTACCCTGCCTACCTTGGCCTAGCATTTTTTCTTCTTTATTTGGGTGCACTTAGACTGGAAAACCCTTATCAGCTTTCCTTTTCTTTTCATGGTAAGCCTACCTAAGTCTACACTTATTACATCCAAGGGCTCAGATTAAAATGTTGAGTCCCTTTTTATTTACTCTACCTATCTACTTATCTGCCAAGATTAAACAGTTTGGTCAGATTTTATTCTCTATCTCTAAAACAGGAAATTCAAATATGAACTAGCTAAGATTTAAGCTGTTTGGCCATTCCTCAATTGTGGCATAAATTAACAAGCTGCACACAATACTTATTACAGAAAATAAAAGGTAGTGGCATTTTGGACTTGCACACTTTCCTGGTCTATTTTTGTTTGGGGTTCATTTCTTTCACCTTTTTGACCATTTTATTTATTTTTTTACCCTTTGATTTTTCTTTTAGGGCATACCCTCTTTACATTTTTTACATTTTTTGATTTTTTGATAATATGGAAAACCTTTGCAACAAGGAAATGAATGAACATATTACAGAGCTCATCAAGTCAATCATGAAATATGACACCTATTGGTATAGGAGCATAACATGGTCAAAACAATGACATGTGGAACTTAGTACAAGTTCACTCTACTGAACCAATCTATAATAAGGTCATTGTGGGAGATTGGGCATAACTCTTTCTTGGAAAATCCAATCTTGATTAGAATTGTGGCATTGAAAAGAGGGTTCAGAGTGCTACCACATAACAAAATTTCAGACGTTGGACATCCAAAATTATAGAGATACAATAGATTCAATATCAAGCTCCTAAAAAGAGAATAAATGTGTTTAGTCTTTTTAAAAATTTGCATGAGTTTTGTTTGAAAAAATAGTTTGAAGTAATTAAAAGGTCATAATGAAGAAAATTGTCATTATTTTATGCCCCAAAGAAAGAAAATGGAAACACCTAGTAAGAAACCCGAAATCTCTACTATCACTCATGAAGAAGAGGAAGAAATGCAACATGATATATCAAAATTACGAGACCAAGTGCAACAAAGTTCACTTTCACAAAAAGTAACAGAAGCTAAGATGGATGGTTTGAAGAATTACATTAATGGTATGAAAGGAAAAATTGAAGATTTGAAGAAAGACATGGAAGGTTTGAAGGAAGGTTTTACAAATTTGCTACAAGAAAGGCTCCCTAATGGAGAAAAAGTAGTAGAGGAAACTCATGATGAGAACAAAAAAATGTTAATCATGATTTGAAGAATGAAAACATTGAAGATTTGAAGAAAGATATGGAAGGTTTGAAGGAAGGTTTGACAAAGTTGCTACAAGAAAGGCTTCCTAATGGTGAAAAGGTAGTAGAGGAAACTCATGATGTGAACAAAAGAAATGTTAATCATGATTTCATAGACTCTAACATTGGAGTGAAGACCCACCACGTTCCAAAGATCAATATGAGGAAGTTTGATGGAAAGGATCTCGTAACATGTATTATACAGATGGAACAATATTTCGATCTCCATAATTTTCAAAACACACAAAAGGTACATATTGCAACTTTATATTTGTAACCTAATCAGTTTGTATAGTATCAATGGATTTTCTCTCGTAATTTTTTTTTTTTCAATTGGTCAATTTTTATGGAGGAAATTATAGCACATTATGAGGATACAAAGAGCAACACTATATTTAGCCAATTGATAAATCTAAAAAAAGGGTTCAATGGTGGAGCACATTGAGGACTTCAAAAAATTGAATATAAGGGTAAATGATATTCTAGAGGAGCATAGAATTGATGTGTTCATAGGGACTTTAAATGATAAAATCCAACATGAGGTTCACCTTTGGGAACCTGATTCATTGGAGAAGGCATTTAGGTTGACAAGAAAAATTGAAAGAAAAATTATGGCAACAAGGAAGCTTACCACTCACAACTATAAAGATGGAAGTGTTGTTGCCTGTAGCCTTCCACAACCTACAAGGTTGACACCACAAAAATTGGAAGAAAAAAGAGAAAAATGGCTTTATTACAGTTGTGATAGAAAATACACTAAAGGTCATAAGTGTGCTAAGAAGAAATTATTTTACATAGATTGTGAATAGGAGGAAGAAAAGTAAAAAGAAATGTCAAAAGAAGAGGATATACACGAGGAATCAACTCTAGAGAAGGAAGAAATGAATCTAACCATATCTTGTAATGCATTAGAAAGAATTACCACTCCTCAAACTCTCAAGATAAAAGGGCATATCAAGAAGAAAAAGGTAATAGTGTTCATTGATTCAAGTAGTACCCATAATTTTTTTCTTTGTAAGATAGCCAAGGAATTGAATTGCTTCATATATCCAACGCCAGAGTGTCAAGTGATGGTTGCAAATGAAGGAACCCTAAATTTATCTGAAAAGTGCCATAATATCAAGCTATCCATGGGAGAATATGTGTTGAATGAACTATGCTTTCTATTCCAATGGGTGGTGTTGATGTTGTACTAGGGGTCCAATGGCTACAATCTTTGGGTACGATAGCTTTTAATTTTCAAGATATTTTCTTGAGTTTTCTTTTAAAAGGAAATGAAGTTGAATTATGGGGTGTCATAGGGAAATCAGGAAATATAATAATCTCTAATGTCATGATCAAGCTCCTAAAGAAAGAACAATAAGGCATAATTTCACAATTATGTTCACTAGAAGTTCCCACATTGAAATCATCTATTTCTCTAGATCTCCAAAAAGTTTTGGACACTCATTCCAAGGTGTTTGAGAGTTCCAAAGGCCTCACATCTATTCTTTATCATGATCATGCTATTCATTTGATTCCAGGAAATGTTCGTCCAAACACCAGGCCTTACATATATCTCTATGCCCAAAAGAGTGAAATAGAACATATCGTTGCATAAATGCTAGAGGCTGGTATAATTCAATCTCGTCAAAGTTCTTTATCTGCTCGAGTAGTATTGGTGCACAAGAAGGATGGACCATGGCGCATGTGTTTGGATTACATGGAGCTCAACAAACTAACTATTAAAGATAAATTTCCAATTCTCATCATTCATGAATTATTGGATGAATTACATGGAGAAGTTTACTCCACCAAGTTGGATATTCGTTCAAGATATCATCAAATCAGAATGAAGAATGAAGACTGAAGACATTCCAAAAACAACATTTCGAACTCATCAGGGTCATTATGAATTTTTGGTCATGCCTTTTGGCCTTACCAATGCACCTTCTACATTTCAAGGTTTGATGAATTCCATTTTCAAACCCTTCCTTAGAAAATTTGTTTTAGTATTTTTTGATGATATACTAATCTACAACAAGTCTTGTAAGGATTGTGTTCAACATGTTGACAGGGTACTCAAACTTTTGCAGGAGAAAAAATTATATGCAAAAACCTCCAAATGTTTCTTTGGAGTACAAGAGGTGGAATATGTGGGTCATATTGTATCTCATGAAGGTGTTAAGGTAGACCCTAGTAAAATTAAATCCATTAAGGAATGGAAAATCCCCACATCCATAAAGCATATACGAGGATTTCTCTGGTTGATAGGGTATTATCACAATTTTGTTAAGAATTATGGGAAAATAGAAGCACCTCTAACAACATTACTAAAGAAAGATGCAATTTATTGGACTCCAGAAGCAACGAAGGCCTTTGAACATCTTAAAGAGGAAATGTGCCAAGCACCGGTCTTAACTACGCTAGACTTCACAAAAAACTTTACTGTGGAATGTGATGCCTCAAGAAATAGAATTGGTGTTGTTTTAATGCAAGAAGGAAGATCCATTTCTTTTGAAATTTGTCCAATCAAAGGAAAGTATTTACATAAAGCTATTTATGAGAAGGAAATGTTGGCAATACTACATGCACTTAAGAAATGGCGACCTTACCTAATGGGAAGACACTTCAAGATAAAAACAGATCACTATATCCTTAATTTCTTTTACAACAAATATTATCTTCAAAACAACAGCAAAAAGGGGTCACAAAGATGTTGGGTTATGACTTTGAAACCATCTACAAAAAAGGAAAGAAAAATGTTGTTGCAGATTCACTCTCAAGAAAGGATGAGGATGTGAAAACATTGCTTTGTGCCATCTCTATCATCCAACCAGATTGGATAAACAAAGCAAGGGATGAATGGAAGAATAATGAAGAAGTGCGGGTACTCACTCAAAAGTTGCAAGATGATCCTAGTACATATGATATATTTTGCTAGAAAAATCATTTTTTATGGTACAAATATCACCTATACCTCTGTAAGAATTCCCAACTCAAACAAAAGATTCTTCTAGAATTGCACACCTCTCCCTTAGGAGGGAACTTAGGATTTTTAAAGACTTACCATAGGGTTAAGAAGGATTTTTTTTGGGATGGGCTTAAATTTGATATTCGAAAGTTTGTGACGGAGTGTTTGGTTTTCCAACAAAATAAATTGGAGACAATTAAGACCCCAGGTCTATTACAACCTTTTTCCATTCCAATTCAAGGTTAGGAAGAAGTTTCAATGGATTTTTCATACGTTTACCCAAGTCCAAAGGAAACAGTGTCATCATGGTGGTAGTTGATAGAATTACCAAATATGCACACTTTCATGCATTATCTCATCCATTTAAATCCAATATAGTTGCTAATGCATTTATTGAAACAATTTAAAAGCTACATGAAAACCCAAAGATTATTGTAAGAGACAAAGATCCCATTTTCATTGGAAATTTTTGTACCGAATTATTTTCTTGTCTGGGTACTAAGTTAGCTCATAGCTAATCTTATCACCCTCAATCTGATGGGAAAACTGAGATAGTGAAATTTTTTTTGGAAGGATATATTTGTTTCTTTATATATGATAAACAAACACAATGGGTCAAGTGGTTGTCTCTGGTTGAATGGTGGTGTAACACTTCCTTCCATACTGTAGCAAAAATGACCCCATTTATGACACTTTATGGATATCATCCATTGTCCATCACAACATCTTTAAGAGAAAATTCTAAGGTTCAAGCAGTGGAAGATCACATCGAGAATCAACAACAGGTTCTCAAACTCTTGAAAGATAACCTCACTTTGGCATAGAAGAGAATGAAACAAAAAGCATATCAATATCGCAAAAAAAGAAGTTTTGATGTAGGTGACTGGGTATTTCTATGTCTACAACCGTACAAAGAAATGTCCCTCAAGAAAACTAAGAAGGATAATAAATTATCACCGGAGGATTATGATCCATGCAAGTTGTTGCAAAAGATTGGTACTGCATCATACAAATTGGATCTTCCTACATCTTCCCGAGTGCACCCAATTTTCCATGCTTCATGCTTAAAGAAAGTTATAGGTGACAATCTCCCAATTCAAACATTATTTCCAGAACTTGAAGATGAAGGAAAAATGATATTGGAACTTGAAGCATTCACAGAAACAAGAACTTTATAGCTATGAAATGGATCAATTTCAGAGTAACTCATCAAGTGGAAGAACTTACCCATTGAAGATTCCACATGGGAGGATGAAAATTTTATATAGAATCATCCAAAACTACTCAAGTGTTGAGGAAAACACTTCTTTCAAGGAGAGGGGCATTTTAGGTCCCTATAATACTAGTGATTCCCCCATTACTATTGTCATTATAGCCCCTTATTGTTATTTTTGCGCCCTTGTTGCCCCCATATTGTTATTATTGTGCCACATAGAAGCCCAATATTGTTATTGTTGTGCACTTATATTATTGTTATTATGCTAGATCTAATTATATTGTGACCCCTTAGACTCCTATATATAGAAAGTAAGTTTTGTCATTTGAATCATCCAAGAATTGTTCATTTGTCTAATATAAAGGAGGTTTCCCCCTCGAAGAGGCTTATTTTGAAGTCTTTGATATATCTTTTCTTCTATTTTGTGAGTTGGTTGCATAAAAGGTACACATATGTAATATTATTCACCTCTTCTTTTGACTGTGTTATGGTTAGAAATTTGTTATCAATGCATAAGATATGATGTTTTATAATCTAAGCATGGGTCAACAGTCTTGACCACCCTTAACCAGTTAAGTGCAACTAACTATTTCACTCATGCAATGTGGAAAAGAAAAATTAAGAAGGGTGATTATTACGAGGAGTGGGGACAATGGTTAAAAGAGGAAATTTGTTCAAAGGCCAAGTCACCAAAGCACTCTGATCCATTACCACAAAAGGGAATAAAAGTACGATGTTTAAGATCACTTGCAAAATTACTCATTCCCAAGAAACAGTTGGAGAAACCCTCAAGATACAAAAGGACAAGCTAAATTATATTAGAGACTACCTAGGGTGCCACTAAGCTACTTTGAACAATGTTTACAAGTGCTACAGGAGGATCTCAACTGCTACAGGAGGCTCAGAAGGAAGCTGTGGGAGAGAATTGAAGGGAAAAAGGGAGCCAAAACTACCTAAAGTTATCCTCAAACCCTCATACCCAAGAGAGAGTTATCTTGAAAGGAGTAAGTGGCTTTCTCCCTCTCTCTTTTTTCCATACCTCTGCATGGATAATTATACTTTAATTAAGTGTCCTATAGCAAACATTTGTGGAGTAGTTCCATTTGGAAATTGTTATATGTGAAGGCAAGATAAGGTCAGAGGAAAGTTTGTTTTGACAAAAAAATTATTAGCATCCTTCTGCCCCTTTGATAAAAAGGAAAACTTGACATTGTCTCTACAACCGAGACTACTCTAAGTCTAAAATTTGAAATACACCTAAGTAACCTCGAGAAGGAATAGTAGGAGAAACAGGGGGAGGTTTCAACAAAAGAGAACCCACAGACACAAAAATAATTTATCAACATCATCCTGAGGTAGATGTTTTTCTAAGCCATTAATGGATGGGCTTCTTTGAACAATTGAAGGGGTATGCTGATGATATAACCTAGGAATTTTCCATGGCACTAATCCCCTAGGGAGAAGATAGTGCCACTATTGTTGTTAGGGGACTAGCCATCACTTTAAATGATGAACTCATAACTAGAGTGACTACCTTACCTGAGGAATACGATGGAGCAAGGAGGATAAGGGAGTGAGTGTTATATCCAAGAAGTTGCCTCTCCTATGGCCAAAACGAAGCAACTTTTGACACATATGATAATTCCAACCACTAGAACAACCACAATTAAGTAGCTTAGATCATAAACTACCCTGCTATAGGAAGGGAAATATTTGCAATAGGAGAAGACGTTGTGCTATAAGAAAGTCTAGAGAGCTGCAAAAAGCATGATTTTGAGAAACCTTACCCTCAATTTGAAGATGAACATCTAATAGAAGGATTGTGAGTATTGGTTTACCAAACTTTAGAAAATCACAGTGAAAAATCATGGGGGAAGTAGTTTAATTGAAGAAAGTCCACGAAATCATCAATGATGCTATTTATCACATATGCTATGGAGAATGTTCAAAAACTTATATCATGGCCAAACATTGTGGAGATTAACAGGGAGGACTTTCTTAAGACACAAGCACAAGACCAATTAGAACTTGGAGAAAAGGATAGATCTACAAAAGAAAGAGTTGGAGAAGAAGAGGAAGAGGATGGAAAAAGAGAATATGTTCCAAAATTCCTTCTAAGGTAGCTTTGGATGTTAAGGAGGCCATTAGGTCCATGAATGAGGCACAATTAGGTCACTAAGTTGCAAGAGGATGAGCAACACTTTCAGCAGGGGGTATGATGGGCCTCCAAATTAGTCATAAATTAAGGGCCATCTAACCAACCTTCAGCACATTAAACCTCTACTTTTTTCATTAGATGACATATTTTTAGCTTTAATGTGTTTATTAGGAAGGTTTAGAGATAATTGCATATTTGTGCCTAATATTATTTATTTTTGTAGACTATTGTGACAATATTGGGTAGATTATGAATATTTAGAGGATGAGATAATATAGGGACTTGCTCCCTACTATAGGAGGATCAATATTGGATAATAAATGAAAATATCATGGAATTCTTAACAAATTTTGGAGCTCTAGTGATTGAGAAAATCTAGGAATGTGTTCCCTATCATTTAACACATATTCCTAGTGTTGGGAACTAGATCTACTATTTGCAGGTTTCTAGAGGGGAAAGCTTTCTCATTTAAAGGAGAATGATTCCCCACCAATTTTTATAAGTACCAATTCGAATTTTACTCTATAGGAATGTACTTCTTAGTCTTCTTGTGGAGAAAACTTGTTATTTAACAACTCTACTTTCATTTCTAGTAGGGATGTACTTGGATTGATTCAAATAATGAAGTTTGGTGCCATTTTTAGCCTCTAAGTTTGATTTCCTCCATAGGAATATGAGTTTCCTTGGTATTGGTCATCCTAGGAGCCTCAAAGCCCTCTTGTACAATTTCTTTATTTCAATTGAATGTCTTTTTCACTTGCATCTCTTACTTCTGCATTTACTATTCATGCTTGTTTTCATGTAGGTTACATTGGTTACATGATTGAAGTGATTTGTTTTTCACGTTAATTATAGATTCACAAGAATTATTTATTCTTACAAAAACTTTGAACAGTTATAGTCATCATTGAGCTACTTTGATTGGTCTACTAGTTCACAAATCTAGAATTTCTAGAAATCCCTTGTAGCAAAATAGTAGTAATTTTCTGTCACTTTTTAAGACATGTTAATGAGCTTAATTTGAGTTGATTCCACTTGTATTTTGTCATAAAAAAATTCAAGTTAATAAAAATTTTCACCCCATATTATTTTCACTTGATTAGGTTAGGCATTTGGTAGGTTAACTAGCTCACTAGTTATTGAATTTCCAGTTTTTAGAGCAGTACTTTTCTGCTATTTTTTAGCACTTGTTAACAGGGGTATTTTGGAGTGATTCCACTTGGAATGGAGTCCTAAGAAATCTTAATTGATAAATAAAAATCCCATCCCATTTTAATTTTATTTACATGGGAATTCGGCAAGTTATCTCCTCTTGTAGAAAAATAGGACCTCATGTAGCACCCCTTGTAGCACTCCTGCAACACGTGTAAAATTGCCCATATTTGCTCCAAAATATTGGTTTTTGTCTCTTAGGCTTTAATCATGATCCACAGGCTCTGAATCCATGATTTGGGAAGACCAAATACCACTTTAGACCCACCTTTAATTCACTTCAAATACACATATGCAATCAGAAATAGAAGACATATTTCCACAATTGAATAACAAGGGATGTTTTCTTATGAAATGTACATGGATTCTATTACTAAAGCTAAGTTTCCTTGAACACAGTGACAAAAAGAGTGATTCATCAATGCAAATTATATTAGACTTGATTCTTGAATTCATGCTTCCTTAAGGTTTTAGTCACGAGCATTATTGTTGAAAAGATCAATTATTTTTTTCAAAACAACATCCCACATTCTGCAATTTGAGTATTAATTTAAATTGTACAAGTAGACTAATGTTTCAATTTTTTCAATTAGGTTAATGTTTTATTTCATGATATTCACTTCATTTCATTGGATCAATGAAAGAAGGAAACATTGCATGCTACACATACAGTGCTAACACCTCTTAAGTTTGTATGCACCCTGGGCTGATAATTTATGTCGATAACCTTGGGAGTTGTAAGATCCTTATTGAAATATTGGGGCTTATCACTAACAACCACCCGAGTATCCACCTTGGGAACATGGTACTAATAACCCACTCAATGCAATGGTAAGGGTTTGGAATTTTACTACAACTTGTAGGTTTTTGTGTATGAAAAAACTCAACATGGTATCAGAACCTTGGCTTAGGTTTGATTCATGAAGTTGCATTTGAGGGGGGTGATGGAGTAATTGTTACACTCACCCCATTGGGAATAAATTACATGGACTAATCACCACTATGGGAACATGAAACTAATCACGCACTGAGGGTAATGGTAAGGGATCATAAATTTACTTTTACGAGTTTTGGTCTAATGAAAAACCCCAACATGGATTTTTTTAAAATGACCTATGAGACATCTATAATATTTCTATTATGTGATTTATATTTTCCAATTTTAATATTTTTTTGAAAGAGAGAATGGTGGTGTTGAGGATGATGATGGCGATTAATTTCCATTTAGACGATGCTTGAATTTTTTTTATGGGAGGCATTCCTAAATCGCCATAGTTTTATGAGTTGAAAGGTTAGGAAGATCAATATAGTAATAAATTTTGAAATTGAGATCTAATGCATGTGTACATAAGACATTTTAAGGGAAAGTACTTTTCATTTTCACCTATTTTAAGAGAAGATCAAGCTGAACTAAGAAAGGAAGTCCAAAAGGTAAAGGATGAAATAAGAGAAGGGAAATGGGAAATTATTAGAAATAGAAAAGTTATTATTAGGGAGAGAATTCAAAACAACAGTACTAAATAGGAATTAAGAACACTCTGGATCCTCTTCTGGAATTGTCATGGCTTACCATGGAGTAAAGAACCTATGTTAAGCTGGATCCTAAGTGATATTGATCTTATTTTCTTAGTTGAAACCTAGGAGCATGATGAATCTAGGGTCCCCCACATGGATGGATTCATTCTCTGGTCAATATAGAATAAGAAATCCTCCCATAGAGGCTTTTGTGGTATATCATGTTATATAAAAGATAATATATCCCCTCAAATTCGACTTCATAAGATAGACCCCCTCAATCAGTACACATGAATCAAAATTTATTATTATAGCACCAATAAGATCTTTATTGCAATTTGTTATTTTTCCCCTATAAAATCTACCTGCTATAAGAAAAACAAACTGGAAAAGAATTTCCTCTTCAACACTTTAGAGCAAGATATCCATAATTTTTGAAGCAAAGGTGATATCCTTTTTATTGGGGACTTCAATTCTAGAACCACTACTAACCAAGTTATTCTCCTAAGAAATAACTCTAATCCTAACCCCCTATGGCTCAGTGAAGATTGTGACCTAGTTAATAGATTCAAAAGGTACCTTGAAGACAGCACTGAGAACCTATTTCGTATTGATCTTATCAAAATTTGTAGTTCCTAAGAACTGATTATTTGTAATGGCGTTAGTAAATGGCCTACCTATGGCCAAATGACTTGCATTCACAGGTTAGGTAGTAGTGTTGTCGATTATGTGATATCTAAAACTGATATCCATAATTGTATAGTAAATAATAATATCCTAAATGAATACAAGCCCAATTATGACCACAAACCCTTATCTCTAACCCTTCATCTTGACATACACACCAACTAGGTGTAAAAGAATGGTGAAATTCGAAAGCAAATTCAATTTAACAAGAGTAAAAATGACCTCTTCTTATAAGATGTAAAGAGGAACCTTGGTTACCTAACTTATAAGGATATCAATCATCTTACCTTCCATGACTTCACTACAACCCTTTCCACCACCATTGATAAATTCTCTACTGAGGTATCATATAAAAGGAACAATAAAACTTCTGACCCCTGATATGATAATGACTGTAAGATTGCCCAACAAGTGGTAAGATATGCTCCTAACGAAACTCCAAAGATTGAGAAAACAAATATGTACAAAGCTCTTATAAAAAAAAAGAGATCTTATATTAATAAAAGGAAAGAGCGTCTTCTCCACCTTTCTAAAATTGAGCCTAGAAAGTTTTGGAGGAATATAATTGTTCATAAAACAAAAGAAAATAATATAATCCCCTTGAAGAATTGGGATAATTATCTTAAGAATCTCTATGACTCTACGGACACCATGAAAATCTTCATAAATACTCCTATAGAGGAGGATATTTTCTCTTTAGAAGATGTGGAGTCAGGTATTAAGAAACTTGCCAATGGGAAAGCCAGGGATATTGAGGGCTACCAAGGAAATTTTTTCAAAATGGGAAGGTCTATCCTCATTCCTCGTATTCAAAAACTCCTCAAAATGGTTGTAAAAAATGACTGCCCTAAGCCTTGGATATAAAGCTTTGTTGTGCCTATTTTTAAAAGTGGGGATAAAAACATTCCCCCTAAATATCAGATCATTATGATTAGCCACATCTTAGCCAAACTTTATGGACTCATTCTTGAAAAAGATATTAGCATATGGCTTGAAAACCATCACAAAAGGGGGAAAGGGAATGTTGGATTTAGAATACATCACTCAAGTATTGACCATATTGTCACTCTTAGGATCATTGTCAAGGAATGCTGCATTAGTATGTCTAATCTATTATGTTGCTTTGTTGACTTCAGGAAAGATTTTGATATAGTTCCTTGAGATAAGCTATGGAAAAGACTCAAAGATATAATGGTCCTATTGTCCCTGTGACAATGACCCTCCAAATTTTTTTCCTATGTCAATTTTGGAGCCTACAATAATTATCATTTCAAGCCCATTTGACTCGAAATGTGGTTTGATTTGTCATCTATGTGTTTTCTCGTACGTCACATCCTCCTAAGTCAATGTTTGCTAAGGATCATCATAGTAACCATTAGAAAAGAACTTGAGTTAATTAGTCCATGGTTAGGTGAAGTCATCATCTTTATAGACTTAGAAACTTTCCTTATCACCATGCACACACTAGAAAAAACTCAAAAGAAAGAAAATCTCTCACAAAAGAAAAATCACACTCTAAGTTGAAGAAGACATGCACTTGAGTTGAGCGCACTCATTCAGGCTGAAGGAGTGAGCCCTACCTAAGTGCACCACTTAGTCCTGAGAAAGTGTGCCCTACCTAGGTGCACTCCTTCATGTCAAAGATATGCACCCTATCCAATTTCATGCATGAGCCAACTTGTTCCACAATAGCATACTCCTAGAAAATAGGAGCCTTCTTAAATCCTCTTAACTAACCCTTTCATGCAACGGCAAGTGGCGCTCATGCATAGATTAGTTTTGCATGTTATTTTATTTAAATAAACTCAGTTAGTGATTCTTTGCATAATCATTTGATATGACTTGAGCGCCCAACTGGGAAATCAAGAAGCTCTTGATCAACCAGTGCAACAAGCAAGTTTGCATGTCAAATCCTTCTGTTATATTTCATAATTTCACTGTCAAATATTGATTTTATTGTTGTTGATCCCTTGTTTTATGTTTGTTTTCCGACATTTATGATAAATATTCATGTTGGAAGTGTTAACTCACTATCGCATGAAAGAAACTCTTCACATTCCTGAAACCTTATAACTTCCACTATGCATGCGACAACAACTATAAAGCCTTGCAAATCCTTCTCTTCCTCATACTATCATTGAATATGGTCGATTGAACTTATTTTTGAGCTTCTAATAGGTAGAGCATACTCGTTGAGCTCAAAACCCCATCATCCTAGAAAATTATGCCTTGTTTGACCAAGTTTTCTTCCTAAGCACATGAGCACATCACGAGGCCATGAAGCATTTCCCTTCAACCCTTTAGAGTGCTAGAATGTGCCCTATTTTCCTTAGAGAGCATGAGTGATTCATGAAGGAATGAAGCCCCATCATTTAGCCCTTCAACATTCCATAGTGTGCCCTCCTTTTCCTTGAGTGCACAAGTGAATTGTAAAGGCCCAAAGCGTTGTTAACCTCACCTTTCGTTCCTTCAGAGTGTTACAGTGCGCTCTCCTTGTCTCTTTAAGTGCATGATAACATATGGAAGACTTGAAGGCCATTTTTCCCATCCCTTAGACCCTTCAAGGTGTGAAAATGTGCCCTTGTTGATTTTTCTTCCTTTCTTGAGTGCATGAATGCACTACGAAGCCCCAAATGACCATGCATGTCCCCTTCGTGCTTTGAAAGTGTTCCCACCGAGATTGCATGTATATTTTCTCTTGCATGGAAGTTATCTTAGATTTCATTCATATTTTTTCATGATATATCATCTACAATGGCTCTTTGAATTGATTTACAAGTATTTCTACATAGTTAGGTTATTTTAAGCTAATACTATAACTATGAGTGTGCTGCCCCAAACAGGTGCTCGTGCTACAAGTGTTGCCACTTTATCATCATTTGTCGGAGACATGTTACCTTGCAAAATGACCTCCAAAGGACTTTCAGAAGAAAGCACTGATGAACCTGTTGATGTTACAAGGCCTAATTTTCCCATATAAGCAAATACTTAATGCTTCATTGATAAAGGCACACAGGTCACTTGGAGAAAAAATATATAACACATCCATGCATGAGAGGTTTCCTCGGAACTTAGAATATTTTCATGCATATATCAATATCAAGAAGTATAGGATGCATAGGATTGCATCTAGATTCTTGGTAATGCCATGTGAAGAAGTAATTGAATGGATCATTACAGACATGGATGATTATCACATTGTGTTATGCAGTAAGAATGGTGGTAAACTCGCCACCTATACTAGTGAAGACATGAAAAAATATTATAAGATTCTTAAGCCCACTAAATATGCCAATGATAACTTTTACACAAGATGGGCAACCCTTGACACTACTGATGTTATCAAAACACGGTTTTGAGAGCTAGCCAAGTTCTGCCATTGCCCATTTGTGGTGTATCCAATGAAGATTCTCAGAGATGTCTATCAGTACTTGATAGTTATGTATTCTCGGTTATATGGGCTTAAAAACGTGGAGGTGTTCTAAGAGAATCAGATATACATGCTCAATATAGTAATGACTCGTGGAAAAGTTTTCAATTGGGAGAATATCCTATCATTTGAGTTGCAATGTTAGGTGGGATCGGCAAAAGTATCTTTACAAGCAAACCAAAAAACAAAAATTCTATATGTATGCATTTCTCTTAGACAAAATCTATGCACAATAGACATTCTTGGGAATGAAATGGAACTAGACTCTTTAGGAGAAGTTCCCAGTTTAATTCCATTGTAGAGTGTTATCCGAGTTGAGCTTTAGCGGCATATATGAAAAATTACCTGAACACTTCTATGCAATAATATTTCACATGATTTTTGAGATCGATCCTCCTTACATGATCGAGAAAGTGAAGGAGTTTCTTCAAGATATCATGGATTGGTTTGTAGCTCCAGAGGGTACATACATTTGATGCTTCAGTTGTAATATATCCCCTCATCTTATACCATGATATGTGACTAACAAAGTGGTCATGCAGGAAGTTGCAAATTAGGTGGACAAGGGATTATCAAGAATTCTTCACAAGAGGAAGAAATCCCCTTAGCCTATCTTTCCATTGAGGATCATATTGAATGAATTAAAGAGTCACAAGGCTACAAAAGTAGAGATATAGAAGCTGCATCACATACACTTCACCCCTAAATATTTCCATGGATATGATCCTAGGAGAATTTTCAGGCAACATTTTCAAAAGATCGATCACAATACGAGGTACTCATTTATGTCTATAGAAAAAGATGAAAAGATAAAGAATTGGTACAATGCCAACATGAGGACACATCCACTATTGGGGGCCAGTTCACCCCACAATCCACTGGCTCAATATTTTCAAGAGTAGGAGGAGGAGGAGATAACATCTCAAGTAAAAATATTAGCTCCCAAGAAAAGGATCAGATATTCCTCGACAGGCGAGAGAAGAAAGAAATAGAAATTTTATCCCTTAAGCTCAGGACATAGAAAAGCATAGAAGGAGAGAAGAGAAACATAAGAAGAGGAGAGGAAGAGCCAATAGGATGAGTTGCTTGAAGAGAAAAAAGAAGAATAAGAAGAAGAAGAGAGGAGGAGGATAGAAGAAGAGTAGCAAAGGTAGTCCTAGGGGGAGGAAGCAACATAGAGATTGGAAGAAGAAAAATTGACTCAGGAACTAAAAGAGGAACAATTTAAAGAAGAAGATACATCCCATCAATGGAGGAAGAACTAGGTACTCCATGGGAGAATTCCACAGGCGGTCATCTTCCATTTAGAGAGATCGGGATTACAACTCCACCAATAGACCGAGTCGTGGATATATGCAACATAACACTTTATCAACTAAAGGAGAGGATCATACAACAAAGGCGTAAGTACTTCTCACATGATCCTCAGAATCCAGTCTCACTGTCTATAGAGAGGGTGATCACTTCCAACACAAGAAGAAATCCAAGGATGGTCATAGAAGCAAATGTTTCATTTGCAACAATGGCATATGACAAATCAGAGTACCTTTTGAATGAGAATGCTAGGTTGCGAAGAGAACTTGTTTTGGTGAAGAAATAGGTAGAACATCTTTCCATGGAGAACTAATGATTTTAATCACGGAACTACAACGCCGCAAAATCACAGTCAACCATGCAAGAAGAGATGAGGCCAATGGAGGATACTATGGCATGACTATATGTTGAGATGATACTTATACACCAGGTCATGGCTCCTCTCATTGGCATTCAGAAGAATGCACATGAAGTGTTGAAATTCCTGAAGATAGAAAATAGAGCAGTTGACTAGACGCAGGAGTGGACTACCAAATATCCAGATGCCCTGCCACATCTAGAAAAGAGGGATAAAATATCTGTAGAAATAGATAAAGTTCAGATGAGACTCAACATACAAAATTACTTGCATCTGGGATCATATTCAGTTAACATTATGGCTGCATACAATTGGCTACATAATGGGTTTGAGTCTCTAATAGAGAAGCATGGGATGCCTGTCATTGTATCCCTTGAAGTAATCAGAAGCAGGGAGGTCATCTTCTAGGGGATTAGGGAATATATTAAGAAATCGAGTAGGCAATGGAACATGAAGGTTTCAAGATAACCAAAGACATTATTGAACACTATGCCTTTGCACCATTCAAAGCACACATGAAACATTCATGGATGTGGAATAATGTACATTAAAGCTCCAAGAGCATACTGACAAAGGTGTTGGAGGTGAATATGCACTACAAAGGGGACTTTCCAATTCGGGTTGAAGCCATCACAAAGGAGTTCAGAGCATGGCACACCTAAATTATGAGTGAAATCCATGAAGAAGAAAATGATTTATCTATTTTATGAGATTTTTTCCCATAGTCACTTTTGTCTTATTAGGCCATTGTCTCATTTGTAAATTGTCTTATGTAATAAATGTTATGAAATGAAGTCCAAGGGACAAATGTGGAATATGAAAAGCCACACATTGGAATCTAAAGAATAATGTAGTGAATATGAATAGTCATAGTAGTTGAGTCATGAGGAAACTCAAAGGTCATTGTATTTGTTATAAATATCTCCTCATAACTCAAGCAAAGGGATTTTGGGTCATGGCTTTTAGAAGGCTTTAGATTCTAGAGGTCTTCCTTGGCTTCTCTTCTAAGAAATAGGAGATAGATCATTCTTTGGAGAAGTAAGTTGTGGCTTTGTGTTCCACTATTGGGTACCATGTTTCATCCATGTAACAATTTACTTGGGATCTTACGATATTAACCAAAATCTCAATGAGCGAAAATTCCATCATACATGTATTGTAGATGTAGTTGGACTATTCTGGTTATGTTTATGGTATATGTTGCTTTATTTACATACTAATTTAATGAACTATTTTGTTAGTTATGGATATTATTGAATGAATTTTGTTATTTTTTAATGATTATTGTTTACTATGTGGAATAATTTGTAGGTAGTCAGCAAGTATTTCTCTTTAGAACACCAATAGAAATCCAGGCGAGAAGAGTGAGATGAAGCTCTAGTATGAACTGCTCTAGGAGAATGGCTAGGGATTGAAACAACCCTAACTACAAAACCGCAGCTGCACACCACCACATCCTTTGTTGCGTTGTCGTTATCACCATCACGATCGGCTGGGTTCCTCCTTTGATTTCACTGTCATCGGTAAGTCTCTTTCATTGTCCTTGGGATTGACTGCAGCATGTCAGATATGGATGAGGACATGGTCGATCACTCGATGGACCCTCATCCCTACGAGCCCACATGGAAGAGCCCTAATGATTTTTGAGAGGTAATGGTTGCTCGATCCCTGGGAATACCATATCAGTTGTACACTGATTTTCTACCTGTCCATTCCAATCCCCATTGTTCTGTACCCAGTTTTCCATTCCCCACACTCTTTATTGCCTCTCTGGGCCTTGACTACCCCCCCCCCTCTCTGGCTATGCTTCACCTTCTTGCCACTTGAATCCTACCTTCCCCTTCATATGACCCTCTACCACTAGTTTCATCGCCCCATCCGCTCTCCTCTACACTCCCCACCTCTATAGGGTTTGTTACTACAACTGATTTTCTCCTCTCCAGCTAGATTCCCTCCCTTTCCCTCACATCACGGTGGAGCCCGGTCCATCTACCTCCCCTTCTAGATGCTTTGACTCGCCGGTGGTAAACCCTCGCACCAGTAACCCTTTATCTCAGCAAGAGAACCAAGGTATTCAGGATCCCCTTCAAGACCACCCAACAGCGCCTCACTCTAGTAAGGTAAAAAAATTGAAGTGTGTCAAAGCCTCCCGAAAGGATCTGTCTCTCAGTTTTGGTGAGGGGGTGCAAATGGGGGAAGTTGTGGATATGAAAAACAAGGTTTTAGTGGGCAGAGTCAGAGGTAGAGCGTATTCAACTGCTCATCTGCACCTTTGGGTCATGGAAATTTGGGGGAATATCTTCAAGGAGCTCCTAGCTATTACTACCCTATCTTGGGGATGGTTCGCACTCATCTTTCAGAGGGAGGAATATACCTCTTGGGCACTCTCGCGGTATTAGCATATCGATATGGCTCTTGTATTGCTCAAGAGATGGAGCCCTTTATTCAATCATGAGTGGGAACAATTAGGTGTAGGACCGCTTTAGATCAGGCTACCTGGGCTGCCCCTCCACTTCTGGTTCGAGGATATCTTCACTAGCATTGGGAATGCACATGAAACCTTTCTAGACTACGACAAGTCTTATGCTACTTTAGGCAATAAATCAATGGCTCGCATTTTTGTATACCTAGATACCAGAGAGGGTTTAGAGGAGAATATTACATTGCATTGGAAAATATTCACTCATATACAAATCCTGGACTACAAGGGGTTTCCTTTAAGATGCAAAAGGTGTCATAAGGTTGGTCATCTCTATAAAGAATTCCCTCTGGTTTTCTCTGTCACCTCCCCCGCCAAAGCCATGGATGAAGTTGTTCTTGCTGCACCCTCATCTGCTGAAGGCCAGACACCTTGGTCACAGGGTCCTAAGACAACGTAGTGCAGATCGACTTAGGTGCCACCTTCAACTTCTCCCCGTCCTCCCTTCGCACCTATGATGAGATACAGGGTAGCAGCTATGACCACTCGCTCATTGGGTACTCCTCCTCCCTTTTGCTCTGTATCTTCTATTTCTTTAACTTGTTCTCCACAACAATTGCATCTTGCCTATGCATCCATACCTAATATATCTTCATCTGCTATTACATGTCCTTTGTAATGCCACCATCCATCTATCTCGACCACCCCACCATCTATTCCGGGGTTGAATCTCACATCCTCACCCTTAGATCTTTCGACCAACTCTGTACATTCTCACTTATACAATCTTTGATCCCAAGTGTCACACCCTCCTGAGCATGTAGGGATTGGGTTGATCTCCCTTCCTGAATTTTCCAAGAGCACTAAGGTCTGACACTCATTCATTTCAAAATCTATCAGAAGGCTGGGGTGGAATTGGGTCATGGAAGACAATCCACACTTAACGAGGTTCTTAGAGCATTGAACACCCTCCCATGGTCACCCCCATGAAGTGGATCTCCTTTAATTACAGAGGGCTAGCTAGCCCTCCTAAAAAACTAGCCCTTAGAAGACTATTAGACTCTGAGCCTATCGATAGAATTTTCCTAAAAGAAACCCTTGGTTTGGCTGATCAGGTTATCCCTGTCCTATAATTTCTGAAAAAAGGCTGGACTTTCCATGCACTCGATGTCATTGGTAGATTTGGGGGCATTTCCCTACGCATTAATCCCCACACTATCAAAATTATTGCTACTTGAGGGGGGATTGGTTTCATTGGTATGGATATTTTCTCCTCGAAGCTTGGCATGGACTTAAGAATTACCAATGTATATGTTCCCTGTCAGAATAGAGCTGAGTTCTGGCACCATCTCCTCAACTTATCTCTAGACAAGTACAACAATATTATTCTAGGTGGGGACCCGAATTTCTCTATTGGATATGGGGAATCTTGGGGAAGCAATGCCCAACTGGATCCTTTATCAGACACTATGGAACACCTTCTGGAGCAACACCATTTGATTAATATACCCATGAATAAATCACAACCTACTTGGCGCAGCGAAAGAACCGGAGGTTCATCTCTGGCTAAGCATTTGGATGACTTTCTCATCAAGGACCATCTCATAATATCCCTATCTAATTATAGACAATGGATGGTATTTGGTGGCATATCTAATCACTCACCTATTTTCCTGGAGCTGTCGGGCCCCTTCCAGAAGCCTAGGGAACCTTTTAAACTCAATTCTACTTGGCTAAAGGACCTTAGTTACATCAATTTGGTCAATTATTACTGGCGTACTCACCCACCTGCTGAGGGGATAACCATTACAAAAGGTTTCCGTCACAATATCCTAGAGATAAAGAGCTTATCTATCAAATGGGCTAAGGATAAGCGAAACGGGATGATCAGACTCTCAGCATCATTGAGACCAAGCTGGCTGATCTCTTGGACTAGTAGGGTCAAGGGTTTACATCTGATGAGTCAAAAACAAAAATCATTGATTTGGAGACTCAGAGATCCAAGATCCTCAAAGGTCGGGAGGAAACTTGGCACCTTAGAATTCAGGCTATTTGGCTATAGGCTAGAGATGATAATACCAAATTTTTTCACTATTATGTGAAGGGCAGAAGGGCCAATGGTGTAAGGATATCACCTGACATATAACCATCCTTAGTCAAACTGATGCCAGGTAAACACCTGCACATACCCACAGTATGCATTAATCAGTAATAATGCATCTACACCTGTCCCAAGATATTTAACTCTGCAATGGAGTTAAATCTTCAGACCATAAATGGTCAAGGCCCCTTTATACAACCATTCCTTTGTATCGGAACCAATCACCCCGTTGTAATCCTCTATTGGGACTATATTAACCCTTCAGAACCTTTTAAATCCTTTATCCACGCATATATAACCTTCCCCTTCTAAATCTTGGTTAATATATGCTATATCGCACAACTTGCACTATCGGTGATTTTCCACTTTATATCCCATTACAAAGGGAAATACTCCCAAACACAATTTCTGATTTATTATGGCTTTAGCACATATTTCGAGGTTGAAACCTCTATCACAATCACTATCAGCTATCGAGACTTCCACAGTCTTAACACACATATGCACCCTCCTCTGACTTCGGTCTGACTATTCTTAGATCCAACAACTGTTGATCATCAATTCTTTACTTCTCTGCTCATCCCTTTACTTAGAATTTATGCCATTTTCAATGGTTTCTGTGGCTCTTTTGGGTTCTTCAGAGGTTCTTCCTCCTTCGCTATTCACTGTGACCCTTCCTTCTGAGCTTCTCTTTGCATGCACCTCTACTTCAAAGCAACTCTTGATCTCTTAAGAGGATCAATACAATTTCTCCAAATCGTATTCTTCTCTGCAGCGTCACTCAAACTCTACCTTTCACATGGATCTAATGATCCCCATATAATTCCTTTGAATTATCTTCGTCCCTCTGCATCCTTCATAATTCTGCCTACAACCTGTAGAGCCTACAAATTCATAAGCAATTCATTCAGGAAATGCTTCTTCAACACATATTGACATAGACAGGAACCAATCTTGCATATATTAATGTAAAACACAGATTACATTTGAGAGCCCTCGGTCTCGCTCACATACACACACATAGGCCTAATTTCCTATTAGTGGCCTCTCCCTCTGCCCGTAGGCTTACGTACATATATATATGAAAACATTGGATCGGATTGTTGAAGGTTCGATCAATCCTCTAACAAAAGCCTAAATCTCTACATGCATGCATACATGGCAGAAAGGCCTCCTTGAGACTTTATTCTATCTTTTCTCTATTTTAAAACAGAAAAGCCTCCTTATCGCTCAATGGTCCACATCTATTCTCCCTTTTATGCCTAAAATCTCTCCCTTGATCCTAGGATCATGCAGCTACTCATGTTCTCATTGATTTGTTTTGAGAGCATCTAATTAATTCACACTTAAGGCCTAAATATTAAATTGACTTGAGACTTAGGAAACTAATTCCCCAAAAACACATGACCCCCTATGTCTACTAATTACAATGATTTTCCTTGGGCTGAATGCTCCTGCATCAGACTCCCAAAGTAGAAAATATTCATGATCTCCTAATCATGTGTCTTCTAGTCTTGGTCTTCCTGGATCCCACACTTTGTTCTGTAGCTGTCCAGATGCTTTATTCCTTTGTTGCCACTGCACTTCTGTTTTCTTTTGCTCCATTTTCTTTTTCCTTTCAATCAGATTCAAGTTCTGATTGATCTTGCTTGATGTTGCTACCATTTTCCTCCATCTAGATGGATTCATCATCTGCTGCCATATTTCTTCAATTTCTATGTCCAACATATCTTTGGGCTGGTCCATATTCTACTTCTTACTTCTGCCTTCTTCTCTTTGTTTCAGGTTACTGTTGCTGTCTTCTATGCTGAATTTTCTTTTACTTGCTTCATCTTTTGGTTTGCTTGCTGCCATTTTTTCTTTACTTGTTTCCTCCCTATCATCCTTACCCTCTCTCATAATTGAATCATGACTGTTCAACATTCTTTCAAACAATTTAATTTCTCCATTCCATGGATTGAGTTCTTCCATAGAATTCTCTTCTTTCACTTTTATTTGACTGTTCACTTGTGTCAAATCTCCTCTAGCATCTGCAACAAAACCTGCACACTCAAAACACTTGTTAAAATTAAAAACATAAGGTTTCTGTGCCTTATCTTCCTTTGGAAACAATTTAGTTTGTTGCTCTACTTTCTCCTTCTATGTCAACACATCAGTATGCTGATTCGAATTCTCAGTAGAATTCATGAGACTGTTTGGTAATCTCTCTTCTACATCATCTGTTCTAATGATGTCTTCCTGCTTGGGTTCATAGTCGTGAACTTCTTTTCTGTTGATTATCTTCACTTTAAAATTGTTTGATACCTATTGCCTCTTTACCATCTTCAAACAACCTCTGCTCAATCTCTTTGATCACATACTCATACTCATTCATGTTGTTTAATGAACCTGCAAACAAATTATTACACCTTCCTATCTCCATGGCTACTTGAGACACATCTTCTTCTTTAGAAACTATAACTGTAGCTTCTGTTCTACCGTCAAGTTCTCTCATCAGTTTCTCCAGCAGTTTAATTTCCTCTTCACACTTAGAAAGCACTTCATCACAATGCTCTCTTCTTTTGGTTTCATCCTTAACATGCTATGTTACAGTATTAAAATATTGTCTTCTTTTGACCCTTGTAATCTCAAGGTCTTTTTGCTGTAGCAAATCACTACTTCCCTCCTTCAAGAGGTCTTCTCCATCATACTCTGTTCTTCTAGAGTACTCCTCCAGACTCTTGACATCTTCAAAAGGCTATCCATCCTCTTCAAAACACTCTTTTGTTAGTGTTCCTCTTCTCTTTTCTAAGTCTTTCCCATCGACTTCCTCTTCCTTAACATCTTTCAGTAGATCTTCTTCTTCCCTATTGTCTGTCTCAATAGTTTTCATGGCTATATCCATTGTGCCTATCATCATAGTGAATTGATGATACTTTATTATGTTTTCATCTAACATAGTCTCTTCCTCAAGTTTGCCTTCAGTCCTTGGCTATTTATCTTCTCTGAAGATATATTCAAATGGTTTATTTTCTCCTGCAATATCTGCCATCATACACAAACTATCAGTTTAAAAAATATAAGACCCTATGGTCTCACTTGATGGTTTAGCCGTAATTTCTCCTTGCTGTTCTAAATCATTCATATGATTCAGAAATTCTTTGATAGTCTCTTCTTCAATCTCCTCAAGCCCTTCACTTGGTTGCTTGATATCTTTCTCTAGCTGTATATGAGACCTATCTATCTCATCTTTTTCCAGAACAGAATTTAGATTCTGCTGGTCTTCTTCCTTCTTCATGACAATATCAGCAAATTGTCCTTCACTTGCAAACATACACAAATTGTTAGATTTAAAATCATCAGACTTTTTGGTCTCACTTGAAGTTTCAGCCTTCAAGTCTTCACTTTCTCCCAAGAAATACTCCTTCTGGTTTACAAATGGATTCTTCGATTTCTAACTCAAGTTCCTTGAGTTTTCCCTTCAGCCACTTTACTTTCTTTTGCTATACCCTTCTCTGCATTTCATGCCATTCCACTGGCTTCTTCCTCAAGACCTAACCTAGTCTCTGGCCTTCCTCAACCATTCTCCTTAATGCATTGAGTTGTTCTTTTAATTCAGCAACCTCTTTGTCAATTTATTCTTGACTCATCTTCTTGCCATTTGCTTTAGCATCCTCTTTCTTATATCCTCTATTGTGGCTTCTCTCTGAACCTTTGATATCATTATCAGTAGTCATCTTCTTTTCTTATGTCTTCATGAGCTCCTTTGCAACAAGCCTCTACAACAGCTAGTCCTCCTGGCTACAATATTACCTCACTAAGCTCTCATCACTCAGTATTTTGGTAAGCATGAGTCCTCTGTCTGGAACCTCTCCTTCTTGAGCAACACCTTTGCTTCTTCTAGGCTTCTGCAATCTCTCACTCTCTCTTGAGAACACTTCAGCTATCCTCTATGTCCAATTCCTTATTGGATTCTTCAAGTTCACTGCCACTTTTCTATTAGATTATTCTCCTTACTCTATCTTGAAGAACTCACCGGGTTCTTCTCTCACAACTTCTCTTGCTGTCACCTGCGCATTAGTATAAAAACACACATTCTTAATTTAAAACAGAACATACCTTCAAGATCTCAACATGATCTTGTTTCACCCATTCTTCTGCACTTTGAATGGATTGTCCTCTGGTTGGTTTCCAAGTCCTCTTTCCTTCAGAACTTTCATTAAGCAATCTTGCTTTCTCCTTCCTTCAAGGAATCTTTTGTTCCTGTTATTCCAAACCTCTGTTGGGACTGCTACAGTCTTCCAAGAACTTCAAAATTTCTCCTTTTACATATTACAAATATGTTATGATACCACTAATGGTGCACGGCTATCACCTGGTATGTAACCATCCTTTAGTCAAACTAATGCTAGGATAAACACCCGCACATACCTACAGTATGCATTAATCAGTGATAGTGCATCTACACCTGTCCCAAAATATTTAACTCTGCAATGGAGTTAAATCTTCACACCATAAATGGTCAAGGCCCCTTTATACAGTCGTTCCTTTGTATTGGAACCAATCACCCCACTGTAATCCTCTATTGGGACTATATTAACCCTTCAGAACCTTTTAAATCCTTTATCCACACATATATAACCTTTCCCTTTTAAATCTTGGTTAATATATGATATATCGCACAACTTGCACTATCAGCGCTTTTAAAATTTATATCCCATTACAAAGGGAAATACTCCCAAACACATTTTCCGATTTATTATGGCTTTAGCACATATATCAAGGTTGAAACCTCTATCGCAATCGCTATCAGCTATCGGGACTTCCACAGTCTTAACAAACATATGCACCCTCCTCCGACTTTGATCTGACTATTGGTCGATAACACATATCATTAAGCCTTAAAAAGGCTTGTAACACTTATCATAATATAAAGGGAATACATGGAAATGCATTAAACTTCCGCCAAATCATATAATAAGCAGACCTCAAAGTTTATACACTGGCATTCATAATTGTCATCGGTTCCATAACTTATCACTCCATACTTTCGCTATGCCGATCTCCAATGGTTTCGAGCTCCGATATTCTGATAATCGCTATCAAATATCACTCATCCACCCACACATTACCTCTTCCACTATGAACTTCTGATTGCGTGATTTCCGATCGGATTATCAGCAGTATTTCCAATCGCTCGTCGGAGTATCATTGGTTTGTTATCACTGACGCTTGGAACCTCTAAATTGTGATTGCAATTTCAATTGTAGCCGTTGATATTTGTAGATCCAATGGCTGATGAGCGTCAATTCTTTACTTCTCCGCTCGTCCCTTTACTTAGAATTTACACCATTTGCAATGGCTTTTTTGGCTCTTTTGGGTTCTTCAAAGGTTCTTCCTCCTTCGCTACTCACTAACAACCCTTCCTTCTGAGCTTCTCTTTGCATGCACCTCTACTTCAAAGCAACTCTTGATCTCTTAAGAGGATCAATATGATTTCTCCAAATCGTATTCTTCTCTGTAGCATCATTCAAACTCTGCCTTTCACGTGGATTCAATGATCCCCATATGATTCGTCTGAATCATCTTCGTCCCTCTACATCCTTCAAAATTCTTCCTGCAACCTACAAAGCCTATGAATTCACAAGCACTTCACTCAAGAAATGCTTCTTCAACACATATTGACACAGACAGGAATCAATCTTGCATATATTAATGTAAAACACAGATTACATTCGAGACTCCTCGGTCTCGCTCACATACACACACACAGGCCTGATTTCCTATTAGTGGCCTCTCCCTCTGCCCGTAGGCTTACATACATACATACATATATATATATATATATATATATATATATATATATATATATATATATATATATATATATATATATATATATATATATATATATATATATATATATATATAGATATATATATATATATGAAAACATTGGATCGGATCGTTGAAGGTCCGATCAATCCTCTAACAAAAGCCTAAAGCTCTACATGCATGCATACATGGCAGAAAAGCCTCCTTGAGACTTTATTCTATCTTTTCTCTATTTTAAAATAGAAAAGCCTCCTTATCGCTCAATGGTCCACATCTATTCTCCCTTTTATGCCTAAAAGCTCTCCCTTGCTCCTAGGATCATGGAGCTACTCATGTTCTCATTTATTTGTTTTGAGAGCATCTAATTAATTCACACTTAAGGCCTAAATATTAAATTGACTTGAGACTTAGGAAACTAATTTCCCAAAAACACATGACCCCCTATGTCTACTAATTACAATGATTTTCCTTGGGCTAAATGCTCCTGCATCAGCCAACAACACTATTTGGAAAATGCTAATTGAGGATGGACATTTCGCCAAATATTTTCATCAATTGGAACACTTGGGAAATTCACATTTTTAGAAACTATTCAATGCCCCCCCAGAGCCACACTTGCTGAAATTGTTCAAATTGTTGGGCTCTTCCCTCAGTTTGTTGACCCAAATGAGGCAAAGGAGCTCACAAAACCTGTTACTATGGGAGAATTGGAAAGTACGCTAAAATGGTTCAAAAAAAGACAAAAGTCCAGGACCAGATGCTTGGCTTGTTGAATTTTACTTAACCTTTTTTGATACCATTGGACAAGACCTCCTTAAGATGGTGGAGGATTTTAGGCTATCTGGGCACATGTACGAGGCTATCAACTCCACCGTCATCGCACTCATTCCCAAAGTGGACTCTCTGCTCTCTTACAATGATTTTAGAACTATATCTCTTTGCAACTAACTCTACAAGATCATTGCCAAGATTATAGCTAACCGCCTTAAGCCTATTTTATCTAATCATATTTCACCTAAACAATTTTCATTCTTTCATAACCGACAAATTCATGAGGCTATTGGCACCGCACATGAGGCCCTCCATTCCATTAATATTAAGCAGCTCAAAAGGAGCCATCCTCAAAATCGATCTTTCGAAAGCATTTTATTGAGTTAGCTAGCTATACTTAAGAATGATGCTAACCCATTTAGGCTTCCCTCTCCCTTTCATCTAATGGAACATGTGCTGCATCACTATTGTCTCATTTAGTGTCCTAATCAACGGTTCTGCCTCCAACCTTTTTCATGCAAAACGAGGCCTCAGACAAGGTTTCCCTCTTTCCCCACTCCTCTTCCTCCTTGTCATGGAAGGACTTAGTAGATTAATATCCCTGGAAAAAAGAGGGGCGATTACAAGGTCTCAAAATTACAGATCAATTCATTCTTACGCACCTCCTTTTTGTTGATGACGTGCTTATTCCTCAATGGGGACATTCGGGATACCATTGTATTATATGATATATTGTTGCTTTTTTCATCAGCCAATGGTATGGAACCTAATAGATTGAATCCACCTTCACTCTCTTAGCCTGCACTCCATAGGAAGCTCATATTTGCACTACAAAAATTTCCATTTTAGAGCCTTCTTTTGGAAGATGGGCTCAAATATCTTGGGTTCCGAATCAAACCCCACTGTTACAAAATTGCGAACTGGATATGGCTTGTGGCGAAGTTTGAAAAGAGATTACACAACTAGAACCATAAGTTTTTATCCAGAGCTGGCCGATTAGTTCTTATTAAAATGGTCTTGGAGTCTACTCCAGTGTATTAGATGTCTTTGACATGGATTCTGAAAGGAATTCTTTCTCGAATACAAAAAAATTGCTGCAGATTCCTTTGGAATGGATACAAAGAAGGGAAACTTTTTCTTGGGTGGGAGACACATTGCAATCCCAAAGAAATGGGGAGGATGCGGCTTGAAAGACCTTCACTCTTTCGCTCATGCACTTTCCTCAAAGATGGGATGGCTCATTCTTACCTCGCACAGTCTTTGGACTGAGGTGGTACACTATAAATATATTTGGCCTTACCAGCTTATGGATTGGATCCGTCTACCTACATGGCAAAGATATGGTATATCTATGATCTAGTGAGCTGTATTACATACTCTGTCCACTATCATAAATGGAATTACTTGGCGAATTAGAGATGGCTCATCTGTACATACCGGCATAAACCCCTGGATTAGATGTGGAAACATGTATCGACTTCCTCCCGACCTCATTACATTTCTCAAGAACGGAGATATCCTCATGATTGCCAACATTGTTGATTCAGAGAACACCTCCCTATTCAGTTGACTTACTGGGTATACATGTACAATGGCAGCAAGCTTAAGCAGGATATATCACTGTGGTGTCAGAATCTCATGTTTGCATTAAGGAGGGGGTTGATGAAATTATTTGTGCCCCTATTGGGCATGGTGCAGACACTCCTAGAGATGGTTATACCATCATACATGTTGCCCATATGCTGCATGTGCTTATGGATTAATGGCATACTCTTTGGAATCTTAAAGCTCCTCCTCGAACCAAACTATTTATGCAGAACATCTTAATGAACAAGACACCAACCGAGGGTAATTTGATGAAAAGATCCTTGTTCGGCCCCTCTTGGTGTGTACTTTGTCATCAAGCAGAGGAAACAATTGATCACCTCTTTCTCCATTCCCATCGGTGATCTACATATGGGAACAAGTTCTATCAACATTTTCCATTTCCATTAGATGGCACAGGAAAAATGTTTTGGAGGCATGGAATCATTGGAGGGAGGGGTCCTCGAACCAGAAAATTTATTGCCTTCCTCTGATAATTTGTTGGACCATTTGGCTGAATAGGAACAACTTCATTTTCAGAGACAGAGTGGCTTGCTGGCCATCAACTATTGCCCAAATTATTAATGCCTATCATGATATCCCAGAAGATGATCCCACACCTCCTGGTCGCGTTGTGACACTAGAAGTCATTGACCATAATCTCTCTTGGGCATAATTTGATGGTGTTGCACAAGATCAAGGATGTGTGGAGGGGAGGGGGGGTATATTATTGCAAAGATATGAAAATCATTACTTTCAAATCCAGATGGGCTTGGGGATTGGTACAAACAATTATGCTGAATTGATCTCTCTTAGACATCTCCTCCATTTTTCTCTTGCACATGAATGTACACATATTCAAATATTTGGAGACTCTAAAATCATCATTAACTGGTTCAATAACTCACTTGCATGTCATATACACTCCCTCAGAAACATTTTGGATGATGTCATGGACTATGATTGGTTCATATCTTATTCCATAATGACTTATTGCAACCTTTGCACAACATAGTGCCATGTGGATAACTCTGTGCCATAATTTTTGGATGCATTTGCAATATGTATGCCATGAATTTTAGATACTTTTAGATTTTTCATTGTAAACCACCAAAACTATTACCATCAATTACTACCCATCATAGTTTAAGAAAATATTTGTATATAAAATGAATAGGAACAAGATGTAAATAAATACACTTACCATAATACTTTCGACCATTATTTATGTTTTCTTCAACACTTTAATAAGTAAGAGTAAAAATGTAAATGTGCATACCTTTTAGTGGTTACTACACACCAAAATTTATGCAAGTTAAATAACATTATTCATAAACAAATACAATTGGATAAACTAATTAATAATCAAGTTAAAATTGATTCAAACCATAAATTTTTATTTAAAGTATGTTAAAAATAGTTAGACACCTAAAAAAATTGATTTAAGCAAATAAATTAAAAAATGATTTAAATAAATAAATTAAATTATAGTTAAAAATTTATATAATTTTACTTAATATCAATAACAAATAAGTAAAAAATTATCAATAACTTAAAATGGCTATCAATTCAAACAACAAATTTTTAATATTTATATATTCTTTTAAGAAATATATTCAACCTATATCTAGCAAGAACAACTACTCTTCAAAATATATATAGCAAGAACAACTACTCTTCAAAATATATCTATCTATACTTGGCGTTCTCTACAAAGACCACAAATTTGCCCAAAAGACGAAATTCTAGCCTGAATCTGAAGAGAAAAGTGTTTGAATCATTTTTCCTACGGTGGAAATGGATTCAACAACATCAAGAACCCTTTTGAAACTTCACAATTGTAACCAAGATTTCCAAAAAATGATGCTAGATTTTCTCAAATAAATGCCCGAATTCTCCACCATCATAATGCAAAATTACAATTAACAAAATACTTCCATTTACCATTTAGTAAAGCCTAAATTAGAAAGATTCTAAACCTTAACACTAAATAATTTTGTATATTTAAACTAATGAGCAGGTACTAGCTACTATGTAATAATGTGTATAGATTGTTTTAGCTACTCACAATGGTGGATCTAATTCACTTAAAAGTGATAATTAACTTCCTACTGATTCTTTTAACAAAGATGCATATAAACAAAGAAACATACATATAGTTGCGAAGGTTCATCTAATATTGTTACAATGCAATACATTTTTTCTATGAATCAACTCTAACGGTTTAAGCCATTACTGAATAAACCTTGTAAAATCAACAGCCTACCACAGAAAGTAATCTAGTTGTTTAATATAATTTTCTAAAAGACAGAGATAATCAATTGAAATCACAAATGAATATTGCTGCTTCGCAAGCAAATATTCATATATTTATACAACATGATGTGTAGCAGAAAAGGAGCCAAAAATTATCATTAAAAAAAAAAGGTTGAACTATGGGTTTCATTTAATCAATCGAGCTAATCTGGTTGGAGTCTTCAACAAAATTTCTACGAAGACCATCTTTATTTCCATGGAAAACATCTTTGTTCCTCTGAAGATCAAAACATCAGCTATAATCTCACCAGATAAAAACAGAAGTGATCAATAGCACTGTGTGGATCAATAATAGCCATTGTCTGGCTCAGCTTGTACTGGTTTTGCATGCATCTGACAACTCAAATGCAAAGCATGTGGATCATATTGAGAGTTTCCATCATCAAAGTTGAGAGAATAGCTCACTGCATCATATTTGAATATCACAGTTGATGATGACTTTGGCTTAATCATCATTCGATTCAACTCATTCTTCAGCCTGCAGAAAAGCTGATGTCTCCGACTTGTTCTTCTGCAGTATCCCAACAAGAAACCATCCTGATCGTCCATTACAAAACCTTGGCACACCCTGACCTTCTTGGCATTGAAGCAACTCCATCTCCATTGAGGGAACCTTCCATGCCTAACCAGAGTTGCAGTCGTTTTCTTTAATGGGGAAATTTCGGGGTCAAAATCATCACAGATTTGGCGATAACTATCATTGATACCGTGCCCCATGATGATAATCTCCAACCTTGGTACACTGGTATTATGAGAAAAGCTCCACCGTGAGCATTTATTGATCTTGCCAACTAAGCCTTAAATCCATTCCCTGCACATACTAACCCAAATATACACACAGTCAGAAGCTAAGAGGAATCTTAATAATGATCCCTTTTCCTTCTATTCATTAGATCTAGTCATAAAACACACCAACCCAAATATACAGAGTCAGAAGCTAAGAGGAATCTTAATAATAACCCCTTTTCCTTCTATTCGTGAGATCTATTAATAAAACAGACCAGAGCTCGACATTACAAACAAAATAAAAACAGTGAAACTTGCCCAATCACAATGGCAAGATCTCATCAATATCAAATTTGATCAATTTTATAAACTGTAGATCCATCTTCATTCCGGATCTAAAATACTTTAAGGAATATTTTTCTTTTTCTATTCATGAAATCTAGTAATAAAACGGACCAGAGCTCGACATTACAAACAAAATAAAAACAGTGAAACTTGCCTAATCACAATGGCAAGATCTCATCAATATCAAATTTGATCAATTTTATAAACTGTAGATCCATCTTCATTCCGGATCTAAAATACTTGGAATATTTTTTTTTTAATAAAACGTGCATGTGATTTCTTCGTTAGTGGTGCTGTCAACCTTTCAGGAACCCTATTCTTACGACGATGCCCGCACCAGACGCAGACCAGTCCAGAACTCCCACCAGCTGTTCTGATTTTTATGTCAGCTACTGAATACAATCCCGTGAATTTTGCAGTTTAATGGATAACAACCCGTTAGCCAGTGGGACAGTTGCTTGACTTTACTATTTTTGGGCCATGCTTTGTTACGGCAATAAAGAACAGCTCAACAGCAAAAGTTCGTTATCAAACATATCACAAGTCATTTGTTTGGTTTTATGCAGGTTGATTTTAGATTTTAAATAAATTGCTGTGGTTATGTAAATAAATAGTTAGCAAATGTTTTATAATTTATTTATAAAATTGTCAAAACACTTTTTAATACATCTTATATTATTAAGAATAAAAAAATTATAAAAATTAAATAAAGATGTTAACTATTTTATGTTTAATTATTGTATGTTTCAGAGATTTTATTTTGAATTTGGTCAAATTGTGTTTTATTTATTTATTTAAAATTTATTTTTAAATGTATATATGGATTTAAGGTAGTGAAAAGCCTTATGGCATTTAGATTGTGAAGAATTTAGAGAAGATTTGTGAATCTAATAAATTTTTGTCAGATTTGAGATGAAATTGACTATAAAATATGCTTTGGAAGACCTCCAAAGCTTAAAACACATCAAATTTGTGAATCCAACAAATTCTTGTCAGATATCATATGAAATTGACCTTAAAATATGCCTTGGAAAACCTCTAAAGCTTAAAACAACTAGATTACAACTTAAATAAACTATAATTTTATTTTAAATTATATTATTATTATTATTATTAAAAATGAATATATGAGTTTAACATATATGCATACAAATAATACATGCAATACTTTTAACAATAAACGTTTATTTTCACTTTATTATCGGTTTTTTTAACCTATAAATAGAATGTTACAATACCATGAGCTGATACTATGGTTAATATATAACTTACTAATATTAAGTATTTAAAAAACCATAACTTATTATTTAATATATATTTTATTTCAATTTAATTTCATATCCTTCTTTTTAAATAAATTGAAAAGCAAAAAAGGCATAGCTACCTTTATTGCTACCTTTTTCTTTGGTGTAAGCTTGGTAGATCCCCTTTTCTATTAATATTTCATAATAATAAGTTTGGTTTGAACAAAATTGCAGGTGGCCTCAACCTGCCCCACCCGCCTGCAAGAAACCAAGTCTATTGACCACATGTTTTCATTGAATGTTGTCCAAAATTTAAACAAAGTTATTATAATCATCCATGCTACATTGGCTACTTTATCTTCTATATGCTTCATGCTGAAAAGTAGATGCTAACCGTCATCAAAACAAAAATTAACTAGCAGGGCTACTTCATTCATCTGAAGAATCGACTCGGGCCTGGGATTTCGTGCTCGATCCTGGTACTTTTCTTTGCATCATATTCTGGAGATTTTGTTTGACCCTATTCAGACAAAGATTGTTTTGATACAATTGCATTTGGACAAAATATATCTCCTTATGAAGATCCTCTAGACTTGGTTATGTTGGTTTGTCCTCTTTCGGATCTTCTCTTTCCTTATAGGTGGTCATTGCTCAAGCCATGATGTTTTTCATAACCCAATACTATTGGATGGTCTGCCGAAACAAAGTTTGGTGGCCTTTGGTATTGCCTGGATCTTTGACTATTGTCTCCCATTCCTCTACCTGAATCTCTTCATTTTTGATGTTAGCATTTAGTTCTCTTTCCCATTTAGAGATGACAACTTTCACTTCAGCTGGGGTTTCTACGTAGTATGCATTGATGAGTTTCTGCATACTTTCCTTTCCTGTTTCCTTTCCTCTTTTCCTCAGTTCTTTGCTTGTAGTCGGTTCGAGGCCTTTCATCTTTTTCTCTGTCTTTCCTAGTCTTCTGTTCCCTTCCTTCCATGTTGGTTGCCTTCCTTCGCCATCCGACTCTTCTCGCTGGTTTTTTCTTTCCTTGTCCAAGCAGCACACCTAGATCGGGGCTTGGTACTCACTAGTGTGATTCAAGTGCCGTGCCGTCAGAGTCTTATGCACACTAGTTTTTAAGCTACCTATAACAGAAACCAGAATTAAAACATTATGAACCGTAATTATATTTTCCATAGTGGACACATAGTAATTTATGCTTTATAATTTGGTCTTGGTTTTGACATAATTCTTTATATTCTTGCTTTGATACTAGGCCTGAGAATTGGCCTTGTTCCTTTCGGAATTTCGAGCATGCTTCCCCAATTTTGGATGAGACTGCTCAGGTGCAGTCTCTTTCGTTCGCTTCATGCCCTCTTTATTATGTTTACCTTAGTCGACACCCAGGTTCCACTCGCTTCCCTCAAGGTTTTGCAACATAGTGATAGCTCCATCTTCTAGGTTGCTGCCCATGAGTAGTTGAATTGCCCCTCTATCTAGCTCTCGCAAGACCACCTTGCGCCTCCAACATCCTATGCTACTAACCTTGCCAACTGGTCCCGTAGAATTCTTTATTTCCTGGTTATCAGCACCCTAGAGGGCAAGATAATACTTTAGCATTTCCCACCAAACAATAGTTCTATCCCTGGGCCACGAAAGTCCTACCCTTCTCTAGTCAATCTACTCAGTGAAACTGAGCCAAAACCCAATTCGGACATTCTCCCCTCCTCGATTTCGGGGCTACCCTCTTCTACCAACTTGTTCCAGGTTTTGCATTGACGTTGTACTAAGGGTTTGCATCTAGATCATCGGGACGGAGGGGGCACCAGGGTCAGGTATCGCGTTAGGCATCCCACAATTCTCTTTAATTCCTTCCCACCCAATCCAAATACCCATCCTTAACTGCCAAAAGAAAATTCTTCATACAGATGCAGTTGAAACCACTCAGGATGACGCTACTGGCAGCATCAATTTAACCTAGAATTCTCCTTCTACCCCAAGACCTAGCTACCCTGAGACGAGATTCAGATGTCCCTTCCCCCCTCCCTGGATGGTTATCCAGTCTATCCCATCCCAGGTTGACAGGCCAATAACCCAAGGATACTAGAAGGATTCAATTCTATAATCGATAGCAAGAACCATAATTATTAACCGGTAATCGTCTACAGGATTCATTACTGTGCCTCTTTCTAACTATAATCATCACAGATGCCAATTCATATTTTCCAAACCAATGCAGGGGAAGGCAGGGAGAACATACCAGGTTTTACAGGCAAAAGCCTAACGCTGCTCAACGTCCCCCAACACTCGTTTCTTGCCAACTCTAACTACACATCCTGCCTTCTCTTCCTGCATGAAAATTCCCCTCGACCTTACCACCTTTCACTTTATTTTTATCATCCACCTACCCGACCTCCCTTCCAAGAAACCCGTCACATGCTTTGCTCCGTTCGCTGCCTCCCTTCCTTTCTCGTGTGGGTCTCGGGATGGGAACCCACTTACTTTCCAATTAATGCCCTTCATTATTGCATGCCTACTGCTGGATGCTTTTGCCATGAGTTGCTTGCTTCTCCATCTCCACTTGCCGACTCCCATGCCAACTGTCTGAGCCTGCTTCCCTCTGCTTGCTGTGCCATCTAGCCGACTTCTCTTTCCTTTGCCCACCATGCCATCTGGATGACTTCTCTTTCCTTTGCCCAACGTGACAACTATTCCTGCCTTGAGTTGCTCGGTCTTCCACTTCCACTTGCAGGCTCTCATGGCCACTAACCAACCTTGCTTCCCTCTACCCAACGTGCCATCTAGCTGGCTTCTCTTTCCTCGACCCGCCATGACATTTGGCCGGCCACTCTCCCCTCTATCTTGCATGGCCCGTTGCACCATAAACGAGGGTCCCTTTATTGCTACCTTTATCCATTATTACTATTAAAAATATTTCATGAATATTACATAAAACTTAAATCCCGACCATTTATCTATTAACTTTTAATAATAAATTAAGAATATGAAAGCCTTATTTCAAAATAGACACATATATTTATAGAATAAAAACATAGAATTGGTGTATCAAATATTTTTTATTTGATAAAGAAAAGATTGCCTCTACACAACTATTTTGATTGCTAAAAAATTTACAAAAGTGTACATATTCTACTCAAAACACATGTTCTTAACTATTAAACCCATAGTCATGTTCTTTTTTGTGATTTAGTAAGCTTTCCTTCTGTCTTTATGTTTGATAAGTACCAACAAGCAACTATCTCATTATTGGGTTTATCCATTTTATATTTTTGAATTTCTCTATGTTTATGAGTCCATGTGGAAATTAGAGTGGCAAAGTTCCTTTGGGAACAAATTAACCATGTATTAGAAAGTCACATGAGGAATTTTTGTCTATCTAAGATTGAAGTAGGATAGCACTTTTATGTATGACAATTACCAATTCTAATACAAGAAATATGATGCATGTAAAAAAAAATTGTAATAGAAATATTCTGTTTTTTTGTCTTGAAAAAAAAACTATTAACCCTATTATTATTATTGATTTTTTTTTTATTATTGATTTTTTTTTCTAAAAATTGATGTTAATTAGAAATACAATTTTAAAAATCTTTAACTATTAATTATAAATACAAAGTCAAAATTCTTTAAATATGTTAAAGATTTAATAATAAAATATAAGAAAGCCAACCATGAATGGAGTGGTTGACATCAAACGACATTTTTGGAAGGTTAGTTACGCATTTATAATAGTCTTTCCCGATCAGAGAGTAACGCGATTTTATCGTTAGGACTTTCCTATTTAAAATGTTTTAAATTTAAATGTCCCTTTCGTGTTTAGGCAAAATTTCTCAAAAACACATAAAATCATAACATAAGCCAACTTTGACTAAACTTCATTGGTATATCTTACTGAATTTAGTTATAAACTTTGACCCACAATTGTTGTGAGGTTGATTATATTGATCGCTTTCCCTTCTATATTTATTGAATGGATTAGGGTTAAAAGCATTTGTAGTTGTCATCTTTTCTTCTTCTTTCTGTCGTTGTTTAGAATTTGATAGCATATTTGATAACATTATTTTAAAATCATAAATTTTAATGGTGTAGTTTACATAAATTAAGCATTTTATTAAATTTTTAAAACATTGAATTTATTCATGTTTTTAAAAATGTATTTTAAATAATTAATTATCATAATCTTATTCAAACTGTATAATTGTTTTTAGTGAAAAATAAATAAATAAGATAATTAGACAATAATTTTATACTAGAGATTTTAAACCTAAGATAATTAGACAACAATTTTATAATAGAGATAAAATTTGTTGAAAAAGAAAATTAATGTAATAAATGAAATGATAAATAGTATTTTTAAATTTGATAGATATATGGATTTTCATATTACAATATTAAATTCTAATATTAATTATTTTATAAATTTGCATATATAAATAAATGAAAGTAAAAATATTATGTTATGAAATATCTAAAATAGTTAAAAAAATATTTTAAATTATTATTTCAATTGTTATTTTATATATATATATATATATATATATATATATATATATATATATATATATATATATATATATATATCTTCTCTATGAAGAAAGTATTTCTGTTATTTAGAGCATGATTACAACCAAGTATCTAATGGATAGAAAGAGATTAAACAACATGGGAGACATGAGGCTTTCTAAAATTGCTTTAAAATCTACACAAAACCACCATCGGCTCAAGCATGTATAAGGACACCTAATCTTTGCTAGACCATTGAAAGATGAAGAAATACATTATTTTGCAAAATAAAGATAATATAATTAAAATCGAATTTTATTCTCATAACAACTTGTAAATAGTTAATTAATTTTAATTAACTTAATTAACATAGGAATTTCGAGTTGGAAGTCGAAGTCATGTAGATGTTCCCCCTAAGTTTTAGGGCTCTAGTATGAGTTTAAATTAAGTTGGAAATTAGATCACTTAGTTTACTGAGTTAAGTTCAGTTAAATTAGTTCCAAACTGTTTGTGGAGCTAATAGAGAGTTAACAGTCAGTTGGTGCACTAGTGCATCCACAAGGGTCACTCTAGTTAACTGAAGATTCCCTCATCAGAAATGCATGCATGTCAATTATGAGAAAGACCCAGTTGAGACGAGAGTGCATGGACAATGTACTATCAGTTGTATGATTTACTAAGTTGTAAATATCATGCATACAATTAGGAAAATGAACTAATTTAGGATTACGCTATTTTGGAAGCATGAATTCCCTTTAAATATGGGCTATTCATCCTAGGAATTAGGCAAGAGATTAGAGGCTTGGAGAGCTGCTGAATAGACTAAGGATTTGGCTTGAGCTAGCTTGTGAGTTGAGAGAGTTGAGCATACTTGTGTGGAATTGTTCTAGTGAGAACAAGCTTTGTATATTCACTCATATTTATGATATATACAATACAAATAGTGAGGTTTTGAGCAGTGGCTTTCCCCATATACATCTTGTGTTAGGTGCCATTGATTTATCTTCTTCTTGTTCATATTGTTTCATCGATATATTGGCTTCCACTGGTTGAAAGTAGAAGTAGATTCTTGTCCTGTTCTTTAGTACATTGCATGAACTTGTGAATCTACAACATTTTTTGCATTGTGTTGGAGCTTAAAATAGTATACTATAGGAGATTTCGAAGTTTTTAGTTTTAGGTTATAGGTGAAATTCGAATTTGCAATACATACTTGAGGATCGACAGATGGTGTTCCACATTTTGTGGCTTGAGTATGCCTTGGAAAGTAGCTCAGATTTTATAGCCTGGAGGGATGAAATAGAGGATGTGCTAGAGGATAATGGCTTGAAGGAATTCATTGATCAAGAAATTCCTAAGCCAACAACATCAGAAGTAAAAAAATTGACCGAATGGAAGATGTGTGTGGTGAAGGTGAGGCGGATAATCCTTGAGGGAGTTTGAGACCACATTGCCTCGAGTCTCCATGGTAAGGAAACTCCGTATGATATATGGAAAGCATTGAGAACAATAGTGACCAAAGGAAATTGGCACTAAAGGACAAAATTCGAAAAATCAAAATGGAGAAAGGCGAGATGTTGGCTTAGTGGGTCTTAACCCAGGTTTAGAGTTAGTTGCAGAAAACAAATCCTTACACTACTGGACCTTTTGGCATCAATCCGTGGAGCATGGACTGAAGTCTCACCTGAAGCAATATAGGGAGATGCTCGAACCAAGTTTCCACACCCAGAGATCATCGTGATGTCGTTTTGTGCCCTAAATCCGCCTTTGCGTAGATTGATAAGCTCTTATGGCTTATCGATGTAACTCCCTTTAATCAGCCTCTAGACCTCTGGAAAAGTCTACGAATGTCTTTCACGAAAATTGAACAGACTAATCAGCTGCTTACAAGCATCAAAGATTACTCTTAACCCAATAATTACTCAGATCAGCTTAAGTGTTTGATAACTTCAACATACAACAAGATAATCTTCACATAAATAGTTAACATTAATTGCGTTCATATAACAACATAGATCAAGTAAAATTGCGCAACAATACATCATTATTTCATAAACCCATCATTCATCATAGCATAAAGCGCATTCATTGAAAACAAAAGTACATAGGTGAAACACATGAATTTCTACAATAATCTTCTTTATTGATAATCAGTTCAACTTACAGACTCAAGACTTCCTTATGCACTCAGCTACGGGGGTCTGCGCACTTAGCTATGAACTCTACTCTAGGCCTCTGCACACACAGTTGCAGAGCCTTTCTTCCTACTCTTCTTCGCTAACTCTCTAGACTTCTCCCATAGATCAACTTCCCTTTTTCATTACTTACTTTCCTTATACAACCTAAGACACACCTATTTATATAATCCCATGGTCTACGGACCATGGGTAGATCCTAAAAAAGTCGACTCACTTACATCAAGAAGGGTAAAACCCTTTATGACTCTTTAACTATTTACGCGCTCCATGACCACAACTTGCGGAGACTTTACATCTTTATACAACAAAGCTTGGGCTTTTGCCTTGAAACTTGGGATTTTTCCCCAAAATTGACCTTACGGGACCCCATCCCAATAGGCCCCCAACAAAAGGATCATGACTCACCCTTGATTCACTCAGTTGGCACAGAGATCTTACTGGGAAGATCCCTCAACTTCACTTGTGCAACTGCTACCTCAGTCGTGCTCTACATGGCTTCCTGCTTGATCTTTTCCACCAATGGCTCTATGGTTGGTCCTGCACTATCCTACTTGATTTTCTATTGCTTACTCTGCAAGTTCACCAATTTCTCTTGAATATTGGTGGAGATGATGTATGCCTCATTCAACCAGGGCCCCAATCGGGCTTTAAGAATGACCTCTTTCTTTTGCACTCCTTCCACCTGTGTAAGCAGTTGCTTTTCCTCGTGCAGCTTGGCTAGGCATTGTGCTATAGCAATGGTGCATGCCATCACCCTCACTTCATCGTACTGCTGCTGAAGCTCAGGAACTTCTATATTCAAAACCTATAGGGTGGGATCTTCCAACAAAGCCATGAATACCTCCATAGCATGCTCAAACAACATGGTGCAGTCGACCACCACAACATCCACCCTCGTGGCTCCATCCTTCACAGTGGCTTCGTGATGTTCCCTTACCTCTGGTGGGGTTGAAGGTTGTGACTTTAGTTCCAGTTTTGTTATCTTCAGATTCAACTCAAACTGGACTCTAGCCACCTTTTCCTTGGCATCACACATGCCCGTCTCGAGTTTCTGATCTTTACCTCCAATGGTGCATCCTCTAGGACATGTAGTTCCGACACTGTTCTACATTCTTCTGCTACTGTGGCCTCTAGCTGGGCACTTTATGCCTGGATTGTATCCTTGGCCTTCAGCACCTCTATCTTCTCAGTGAACATTTGTTTGTTATTGACTTGATACTCACTGATGAGGCTGAGTGTGTGATCCTCCCGTGCCTGGAACTCTGCTGTCACACCTGCCTGCAGCGTGTGAAGATACTCATTCAGGAGTGCAGCGAGGTTGAGGCCGATGTTATTCAAAGAACTCATGATGACCTTGTCATCAGCCACCTCTGCGCTCAAGGATCCATCTGGCAGCGTGACTTCCCAGAGATCCACTGACCAAACCATCTCTGTTGCCTGAGTGGTCCCCAGTGCCAAACTTGTTGATGTAGCGCTGATCTTCCCTACATCTACCTAGATCCGATTCGTCTGAATCTACAGCTCGTGTAGATCCTTCCAAACGGTACTCAGTGCCTGTTGTTGCTATTGCTCGAACTGTTGCAGTAGTTATGCGGTGGTATTGTGCACCTTGTCTCCAATCTCATCAAGGTCACCATCTGTCAGAGGGATTGGGTCCAACGATGGCTTGGTCGCTTTTGATTTCTTCTGCTGCCCTTCGTTTCCTTGTTCCCTGTACCTTTTGACCTGAAAATGAGTGTTGGTATCATCCCATGACCTCCTTTTTCCTCCTAAAACGTATCATTTGCCTACTCCTTTCCATCATATATCTCTTAGATCCCTTGAAAATTGATTAGTTAATAGTCCTATAGTTATTAAAATGCATTGAAATTGATTTAGGAGTTTTATGTTAAAGAATTAGGAATTTTGGGTAAAATGGCTACAGGAAGTTCCAACATCCTGTAATTGGTTCATTGTTTGACATGTGGCATGACAGCTAGGCTAGAGCGAAGGGTAGGGATGAAAAGTAGAATGTCCAAGCATGGACAAATACCTATCCTACAGCAGAATCGACCCTCCTACATGCGCGGTCAACGATGGTCAAAGTATAGCATGTTGGCGACAAAGGCAACAATAGCAAAGCATTCTAAATTGATTTAGTTTGTTCCTTTTTGAAATCAGTTTAGGATAGAAACATTTTAAAAATCTCGACATGATAAAAGCGGCAACAGCCACATCATGAATGTACATTCGTTTTCGAAATGTAAGGGTTGTAAAAACATATGTAAAGACAGTTCTGTGTAGTCAATGGTTGGTTATCATTGTATCGTTGAAAACAGAGTTTGAACTTAATATCAAGAAAACGGAGTTTGTCTTGTTGCGTTGATTTTATAATCGGTTGATCACAGTCCAGTATACCTCTGGAACGCGGACGGGCCCTGCGTTAAACTGGTATACTGTAATTTCCTTTTTATTCGCAACTTAGGGTATTGAATGATCTGCACAGTAATTAGAATTGGTTGTTGATTTCAATAGAATGCGTATGGTTTATGTTTATGATAGTGCTTGAACAGTTCATCACTGAGATCGTGAATCGTATCCTCTAAGGGATTCGATCCTTTGTTTTCTTTTAAAGAAATGTCATGAACTTTTCTTTCGTTTCAAAGTATGTTTATGATTTCCATATGTCTTTATCTTGCATGAATATTAGTGAATGCTGAGTATTTGCTGAACAGGGGTTTCGTGCATGGTGTCTCTGTAAGGAGATTGAAATCTTGGTTTGAAGTGATACACAGTGTTTTAATTTGATAAATGAATTGAGTGACAGTGTGGTAATTAGGTAGATTAACTGAGTGACCTAAGTGTTTGGGTGATAGGTAACATACGTCAATCTTCCGTAAAGAAGTCCTGTGACCTACCATCATAACCACTTAGCTAATAATCCTTTATGTCTATATACTTTAGACGCATGCCTCTAAGTCTACGCATCCTGGTCGATAATAAATATAGCCTAGTCTAGCACCCTAGATAGGACACTACATTTTGGCGTCATTGTCGGGGATCGAACCCGAGTCACCCGCGTGACAGGCGGGAATACTCACAAAATTTCATCAAAAAGATCGTGACTGGACTACTTCAACAAAGTTTCATCAAGTTTCTACAAGGATTCACAGGTTGCTGGGCACCAAGACTCCATCAAATACCCAAGCTCAAGGAACCTGTATACATATAAGGAGCTACATGAACATCTTCAAGATTTCAGAGGGACCTGTTGCATTCGAATCTATCTCAGGGGACCTGTGATGAACAGCAAAGAATAGTCAAAAGAGACTAGTCCTACTCAGCATTCCAATGCAACAACAACCAACAAAAGTGTAATATGTTCCTTATTCTTAGCATTTAATTTATTAGATTAATTTTTAATGTTAAATTTAATGACTGTGACTGTTATGATTGATTTCAAGGGCACTACATTTTCCATCATCCCTTATCTCACTGTTAATTCTTATCATCTTTCATACCCCAACCTATTTCATACTTCTAAATCCATTAACCCTTTTCATATCAACCTTGTTATGCCAATCGCACCCTACAGTCATACCAACATCTTCCATTTGGCCGAGTACCAATAGAAATAGGACACGTGGTGGATTGTGTTTTTTAAAAAAAAGGGAAAGAAACAAATGTTAAAGCGGGCCTATTCATTGTATTCCACACGACCGAATTATGATTCCACCACCCGACGTAGCCAAATGATTTAGAGGACTCCCTGAAATCATACCCCAGTATTGCATATACACTTCCAGCGCTCCTATGATGGCATCTATACAAGCGGTACAGCCATTCCTCCATTCCAAAAGATAAATACGTTATGAAGTAAGTGTAGTGGCTATCCCATCATCATTCTCAGTTATTTCACGCTGGCATTTGACTCCCGTGACTTCCACAGTAAGGATTGAAAGCAGTGAGCGCCACAAGAGGGAAATATAACCATTCGGTTTAGACTCCCACCAAAGTCACAAGACAGTTGACCAAGCATCACCACCAGGTAACAAATTGAAATTTCTTTGTTGAAATTGCTAGAGCACGACCCTCTGCCAAAATGACCAATAGGGTCGAGCCGAGCATGTTCGACAGTTCTCAATATCATGAAGATTGCATTTCAATTCTCAGAGAGATACAGTGGTTGCCCTTTTTAGAGAAATTTCATGGAAGTAATGAAGAGGTTACCAAACAATTTGCTTTCACATTCAATGGAGAGAAAGCCCTGATAGGTAACTTCTCATTCAGGGTTTCGAAGGACACCGTAGCCCAGTCAATAGGGATTAGCCCAGAAGGGGAGAAGTACTTTAAGACAAAGCAATTTAAAGAGAAGTCGTGGACTCAATTTATGTCTAGATCCAGAGTCTCATCAGTTAACTGGAAGAAAGGCGTTCCAAGGAGTTGGTTGATGCATCCCTGGGACGAGATGGTCTATATTCTCCAAAAATTCGTAACCTGCGAAGGCCGTTATAGTATTGTCTATCTATACCATATTAAATTACAGCTACACTTAAAAAGGCATTGTGTTATCAGTCTACCATATTTTCTATTACAAAGCCTAACCAAGATGTCGAAGACCATCCAAAAGAAGAAGGGAAATGAAGACAAGAGCCTATATCACTTTGGCTTAATTAAAATTCTTATTGAGCATGAATTGCAGAGAAGAGGGAAACTGTGGAAGGAGTTCTTAGCTGCTAATCAAATTAAAGATGAGGAAGACAAAGAAGAACTACAGGAGAACTCAGGTTTCATGAAGGATATCGATGAAGAGATCCCAGTATCCAAAGCAAGCAAGGTACCTCCACCTGTGAGAAGCATAAGGACTAGGAAAATGAGAAAAGAAGATGCTCAGAAGGCAGAGCAAGATAAAATTTTCACCACTTATTCAAGAAGAACAAGGAGAGCACCAAAATCCTAGTTATAAGAAGACCAGCTTGAATCCAATGCACCTATACCAATGGATATTGAGAGTAGTGACCACTCACCACCAGGACCAGGAGCTGATATAGAAGTTGAAAGCAATAACAGGCAAGAAAAAGGTTCACCACCTCCCATTAAGAAACAGAAGAAACTGGAGAAACAAATTGAGAAATTAAAGGAAGAACTCATGGAGGCTAATATGCTAGAAAAAGTTATCAAGAAAGAAAATGAGATGCTCCGAGCGCAGAGTAAAGAGACTCAACAGAAGAATGAAAAGTTAAGGGAGCGAATCAGTGAACTTGAGGCTGAGCAAACAGATATTTGTAAATGGGCCACTAAGTGGTACAAGCAGAAGAAGACCCTCAAAGAAAAATACAAAAGATTAAAGTAGGAGCTCCATGGTCAGAAAGATGCCCAGGTGAAAAAGAATGTGGACACATTGCTAAAGGCAGCAGAGATCCAGGCAGGGACAGAGTTCAAGGGAAGCACTTCAAGGTTAGCATGAGGACATGCTAATTCATTAAGTCGGGGAGAGATGTTGGTACCATCCCATGACCTCCTTTTTCCTCCTAAAACATATCATTTGCCTACTCCTTTCCATCATATATCTCTTAGATCCCTTGAAAATTGATTAGTTAATAGTCCTATAGTTATTAAAATGCATTGAAATTGATTTAGGAGTTTTATGTTAAAGAATTAGGAATTTTTGGTAAAATGGCTACAGGAAGTTCCAACATCCTGTAATTGGTTCATTGTTTGACATGTGGCATGACATCTAGGCTAGAGAAAAGGGTAGGGATGAAAATTAGAATGTCCAAGCATGGACGAATACCTATCCTACAGCAGAATCGACCCTCCTACATGCGCGGTCAACGATGGTCAAAGTATAGCATGTTGGCGACAAAGGCAGCAACAGCAAAGCATTCTAAATTGATTTAGTTTGTTCCTTTTTGAAATCAGTTTAGGATAGAAACATTTTAAAAATCTCGACATGATAAAAGCGGCAACAGCCACATCATGAATGTACATTCGTTTTCGAAATGTAAGGGTTGTAAAAACATATGTAAAGACAGTTCTGTGTAGTCAATGGTTGGTTATTATTGTATCGTTGAAAACAGAGTTTGAACTTAATATCAAGAAAACAGAGTTTGTCTTGTTGCATTGATTTTATAATCGGTTGATCACAGTCCAGTATACCTCTGGAATGCGGATGGACCCTGCGTTAAACTGGTATACTGTAATTTCCTTTTTATTCACAACTTAGGGTATTGAATGATCTACACAGTAATTAGAATTGGTTGTTGATTTCAATAGAATGCGTATGGTTTATGTTTATGATAGTGCTTGAACAGTTCATCACTGAGATCGTGAATCGTATCCTGTAAGGGATTCGATCCTTTGTTGTCTTTTAAAGCAATGTCATGAACTCTGCTTTCGTTTCAAAGTATGTTTATGATTTCCATATGTCTTTATCTTGCATGAATATTAGTGAATGTTGAGTATTTGCTGAACAGGGGTTTCGTGCATGGTGTCTCTGTAAGGAGATTGAAATCTTGGTTTGAAGTGATACACAATGTTTTAATTTGATAAATGAATTGAGTGACAGTGTGGTAATTAGGTAGATTAACTGAGTGACCTAGGTGTTTGGGTGATAGGTAACATACGTCAATCTTCCGTAAAGAAGTCATGTGACCTACCATCATAACCACTTAGCTAATAATACTTTATGTCTATATAATTTAGACGCATGCCTCTAAGTCTATGCATCCTGGTCGATAATAAATATAGCCTAGTCTAGCACCCTAGATAGGACACTACAATGAGTGCTCTCCTACTCCTCCTGACCACCGCCGCTCTACTCTGACTACTCCTCGTGCTCTATTTGGGGTGAAGGAGACTTACCGCTGTGCTCAGAGTCGTGCTCTTCTTATTTGGCCTGCTGCTTCGCGGCGCACTACGCTTCCACCCGGGCCTTCTCCTTGGCCTCTTTTCTCTTCTTCTCAGCCAACTGCTGGACCTTCTACTTTGCTACTTCCTTCTTCTTGTCTGTGGATTTTCTAGTGCCCACAGCCAGATTGGATGGAGTGTGCCAATCTAATGGCCAGTGCTTGATGACCTCTTGAATAATGTCTTCTGTAACGAGGTAAGGTAGGTCAAAACATTTTTTCTACATATCCTTCCACACCTGGATGTATACATAGTGGAGGTCAGCTTTAACTCCATGTATTCTGATAGTTTCTTAAACACGGTTGGAGACAAGCATGGCTTTTGGTTTATGGCCATGCGAATGCTCGCCTCCATCAGTACCTAGAAGACTTTAGTCTTTTTTATGGGCATGGAATCCTTTGTTGCCTAGAGGGAGGCAAACTGGTTAGCCTCCAACAAATACTTATCTACGGGAGGACACTGACTATCCTTCGGCAGATCCAAAGTGACGCGCATAATGGAGAGAAAAAACCACGAATAGTGGAATGCTTTAATCTCATCATGCACCTCTTGACAGTTCACAAGGAACTCTCTATAAAGGTAGCACGACCAATTGAACTACATGCCCTATATGTGCTATGGAGCTAGGGAAATCACGAGCACCAGAACCTCGTTCATGCAACATTTTCTCATAACTTTGCCCGGAAGGATCCGTGTGGCAATATTCACTGTGGATTCAGTGATTGAGGTAATAGAGTACCCGCGTGGCTTCTTCTAGAGACTGAATTTATCCTTCATTTCCCATGCAAGGTCGCACTCGCTCGTCTTTCCGCTAAACTACTTGGCTAGATTCAACCCTGAGTGAGACAATAGCATGATACGATGGATCAACATATCAGTGATAAGGATTGGCACGCTCAGCCACAAACAACTATCATGCACTAGGGTTAGAAACTACTTGATCACAATTAGGTTAATGTTGGAGCGGTGGTAGTGGGGCACCCATAACAGGTTTAGCAACCTCGACTGATTCACCCCACGAATCCACTCTATCGACTCCAATGTGATGACACCTGATTCTTTGTAGAACACCCTCTTCATGTAGTTTTCTATTCCCAAGTGGGGGAAATTCTCGTGGTCTGCCAAATCCTAGTCTTCTAGCTTGAGGCGGGGACTCCACACTAGGCGCGGGCCTTCAAAAGTCATGATCCCCGGGAGCAGGGGTGTATTGAGGATGAATTTTCCTTCATTTGGGTCCTTAGGGACCTTTAATTTTCCTTTGCGAGGAGGGATATATTATGGAAACTTGGATATAGGATCCACCCCCTCGGGTCTATGTCCTCCACACCCTCTTCAGCCTCCAAATCCACCACCTTCCCCTTCTCTTTAGCGTTCAAATTTTATTTCTTCTGAGCCTGGGTAGTAGCATGCTTCCTTGGTGACTTACACACTGGCATGGGCTTCTTCTTCTTGTCCTTCTTAGGTTTAGGCACTTCTCTCATTGGTGTAGGCTAAGGCCTACGCGACCTTGACATTGTAGGTACAACAACCGAAGCCTCCATGCTCATCAGCTCTTGAGAAACTCCCTCAGATAAGATAGCTCCTCGAGTACTCACAGTCTCACCTGGTCTGGACATCGTGCTGAGAGTGAACTGTTGGGTTTTGTCAGGTAACTTATCAAATATAGAACTGGTGACCAAATCAGTGTAAACCTAAGGATTCATAAATAGCCAACAACTGAACACTGAAATTCTAAAGATGCAATGTTTTTTTCATTGGATGGCTGCGCATAATATACAAGTGAATTCGAATTCAAATTCGACTATTCCCCTCAAAATTCATCCATAAATGTTGAATTTGCAGCAGATTTCCAAATATTTCACTCTTAAATTCAGCCTTAAATGCCACCCCCCCCCATTCCTCATAACAGTCTCCTCATTGTAAAATCATGAACAGTGACTGTAACAGTCACTTTCTAGCTGTGATGCACATTCTCTTCCCCTATAACGTAGCTCCCTTCGCACTTCTTCTGGTACTGTGACACCATCCTGTTTCGCACAACCCCCTTGTTGTGTAGCTCTAAAGCCTTGGCAATGTAGTTTATAGTCCCGCGCCTCCTTGCAGCTTCCTAGAATGCTAAGACTTGGCTACCATCATGTAGTCATTGGTCCAGATCCTCGATGTATGGCTTAAATCGGCTTCCATTTACCCTTCCCGCGAATGGGTCTCCATTCAACTTCGCGAGTTGAACTGCTCCACCATTTGTAATCTCTTTGATAACGTATGGCCCCAACCAGGGCATTTGAAATTTTCCTATAAACTTATCAAAATTACTATCATATAATAAAACTAAATCATTTACCTTCAAGGTGCGCAGTTTGGTGTGTCAATCATGCCAAGTGTTTTCGCGTTCCTTCTGAACTTGCTGATGGAATCCATCCAAAAACCAATCTTCTTCAAGCTCCATTAGACACGCGATCCTCTCTTCTAGGGCTCCGCAGTCTTCCATTCCTGTGAAAGCCACTATGTGTAGGCTAGGCACGATATACTCCATAAGCATGATACCATCCATGCCATAGACCGACCTAAAAGGTGTCTGACCAGTAAGCTTTTTACAAGTAGTTTTGTAAGCCCATAACACTGTTGGTACGTGCATGTCCCAATCATTCCACTACACATTGCAAACCTTCGTCAGTTCACTCTCCAATATCTTATTAAAAGCCTCAACCATTCCATTGGCTTGAGGATGATATGGTGTACTCTTTTGCTAATAAACCTGGAACTCTTCTGTCAGTGCGTTGATCATTTCATTTAGCAAATGTGTACTGTGATCACTAATCAATACCTTCAAGCAACCAAAACCGGTCAACACATATTCAAATAGAAATTTCGCTATGGTTTCACCCGTATAGTCCTTTACAGATTGTGCCTCCACCCATCTAGTCAAATATTCGGTCATGGTGATGATATATCGTGCACCTGTTTTCTTGCCTGGAGGTTGAATCGGTCCTACAAAATCAATTGCCCATTTCTCAAATGGCTACAATGACACCTGTGGATTCAAAGGCATCCCATCCCTACACGATGGCCTGCCTGTCCTTTGACATGCATCACATCCTCTACAATATGCTTTAGAATCCTTATTCAACGTTGACCACCACAACCAAGCGTGAAAAATCTTCTGCATTGTTTCTTTTCCTGCATAATGTCCTCCTGCAGCTCATCCATGAGCTCTAGCGAGGATATCGTTTCTTTCAAAATCAGGCACATATCATTGAAGTAATTCATTTGATCCCATATTATACAAATTCCCTGCAATCACAGAAAAATCTGCTGTGTGCACAACTAATTCCTTCTTCTGCTGACTATTGTATCCCTCTGGAGCCATCCCTATTGTCAGAAGGTGGATAATATCTACAAAGTTATTATCCGCTATATGCATCACAAAGAGTTATGCATCAAGTAGCCCTTCCTTCAAATTGGTAGGCTCCTCTCTTGTTTCAATGCATGACAAATGGTCTGGCCCTGCATTCAACCTCCCTCATTTCACAATCACCTCAAAATCATATTCTTGAAACAACAACAACCATCTGCATATTTCCCCCCAACACATGCTTATTGATTAGATATTTCAATGCAGAATGGTTTGTGTACATCTTGAATTGTCCGCCTAGCAGGTAATGTCTAAACTTTTGGAGCACGTACACCATTGCCAAGCCTTCATGCCCTATTGTTGAATAATTCTTTTCAGCGTTAAACAAATTCCTTCTCGCAAACACTATAGGGTGATCCAGCTCTCCTTCGCCAGCCTTTGTTAGCACTACTCCTAGCGCAATACATGAGGAATCTACATGCACATGGAACTCCTTCTTCCAATCCAAGAAGAGTAGGATCAATGCAGTGACAATTTTCTCCTTTAGTACATCCAGGCTGTGTTGAAATTCTTCACCCAACAGAATGTAGTGTCCTTCTTCGGTAGCTTTTCCATAGGCGCGGTAATCTGAGCATAAATTTTGATGAACTTTCGATAGTATCTCGTATGGCCCAGCGTAGCGTGGAGCTGTTTAACACTCATTGGGGCTTCCAAATTGATTGTTACCATGATCTTAGTAGGGTCCACCATAAGTCCTTGCTTGCATACCACATGACCCGGCAAGATCCCAAAAGGGACACAAACCAAGCATTTATTCAGGTTTAGATCAATCTGATACCTTTGGCATGTATCCAACATTAAGCGCAGACTGTTTACATGGTGCTTTACTAGCCCAAACACTGTCTAGTCATCGAAATAGACATCCAAGAACTTATGAATGAACCCCTTGAACGCTGTGATGACCATGTGCAAGAAGATCGACGATTCATTCTTAAGTCCAAAAGGCATCACTATATACTGGAAACATCCCCACTCTGCCGCAAAGGTGGTCTTACTCCTATCTTCTGGCATGATCTTTATCTAATGGTATCCGGAGAACCCATTGGTGAATATATAGGCCTCCTTCCCTCCAACATTATCCAGTACCTCATCTGTGAAAGGCATTGGGAAAGGATCATAGACGCAAGCATCATTAAGCTTCCTGAGATTGACACAAATCCTTATCTCATCCTTCTGCTTCTTTTCTTGAACTACCATTAGACTCAGCCAATCAGATTCCTCCACTAGTTTGATAATACCCATTGCGAGCATCTTGTCCAACTCCAAGTGGACCTTTTCCTTATATTTGGGATTAAGGCGATATGACCTCTGGTTAACGTGCTTCACGTCCGATTTAAAAGCTATTTTCATTACTCCCAGATCACCTATGATGCCTTTCAAGTTTGGAAATTTGGTAGGGAATAAATCTTGATATTCGCAGAGTAACTTAGCGACTTTATTCACTGTAACGTCATCCCAGTAATCCCCAATCTTCCCAAACTTCAGTTCTACTTCTGTACCAATGTTTACTTTCTTAGTTTTCAGTGGTGTGATGATTTCGGGGTTCTCTATTTGCGGTCCCTCTGCTTCGCGGTGGCCTTCTTCTTTGGGGTTGTTAATATTCCTTTGATCCTCATCCGCTTCTTTAGTAGTCATATTATAGCAATCCAGAGCATGGCACAGCTAGGTGGTCCAGTCTGGTTGAATCACTTTCAGAGGATCCTGTGGTATTTTGAAAATAATTTCCTTAACCTCTTGCAATGCCTCATCAATGCTTTCGAATCAGTCTTCAAAGCTGAAGGTCATCAAGAATCCTTGTCTCAAAATGCCCCACTCCTCGGTACCATGGCAGAGCTCCTTTTCCAATTACCAATTCATTGGTATTACATCCAAAGTGTGACAGAATAAATGCACCCACTCTGGTTGCAGCTCCGTTCCATAAGCCACAGTCCATTCAGCTAAATGATCTCTCGAATCATTTCTTCGATCATATTTTTCAATTAGCCAAAATTTCATGTGACCAAACTGTAGTCTCATCATTTTTTTGTACTCGCGCCATTCATCAAAATTTTCTTTACGCGTATCCGACCATCGTGCAGGCGTAGCACTCAATTCCAAATCCAGTGCTTTGAAGTGATGCTTCTCAGGCACTTCCCTTTCAAATGCATCCAAAAATTTATCTACATCAGTTAGGCCATCATAATAAGGAAAACTTCTTACCTCCAATGATACACAACGCAGTGATTTAGTCATAATATTATAGCACAACGTAGATACTTCATGCGACCTATTCTGCCAGTGTTCCAATTCCTCATCTGAATCGGATGTACAAGAACTTTCACAGTTCCATGCAATGCATCCATCCACTGCCAGCTTAACCCAATATTGATCTCGCGCTATTATTTTATAGACTTGGTCCAAATCATTGTCGATTTCCTCATAATCGCGGACTAGTTTAGTATAGCGTGGTCCTTCTGCAGGGTCTAATGGTACTACTACACAGAGAGATTTCCTTTCAAATGACATCATCTGCTTCTTCAAATTGATTACCCCATTCATGTCAATATCCCAACCAATCCCAAGGAGCGCAGGTTATGGATTGTTGTCATCAAAAATCTCTATTACCTCAAAATCAGCCAACGTGCTCGCACCTTCTATATCTACTTCCACTCGATGCAATCTCCCCATAGGGATAATCTTCTATTGATTTTCCATCCTTTTCTGAATCGGAGACCACTACAGTGTAGGTCTCCCTATTATTTCCCATGTCTATATAGGTAAAACAGTTGCATCTGAACCCAGATCCAGAATAACTTGGTCCATCTCATACTCTCCTATTTTCACGGTGAGCCTCGTTTCATGCCCTGCCGTTGTCTTATGTTTGCCTATTTTTTTGACTACGTGGTGCCCTTTAGGAGCACCTTCCTTACTAGCACACCAATTTATCAGTTCTTGTAGCCCTTTCATGGCCTTGCTGTAGCGCAACAACTTCATACAAGTTTCCAAAAAGGTAGCGAGCATGGAGGGGTCAATTTCTTCAGATGGCTTGTTCTGACTTCCTGAAGTAGAGGCCTCATCGAAGCACTTCTTTGCTTCCATTAATGTTTCTTTCACATGCTCAAAATTAAATCCAACCTCCCTTTCTGGAGTCTTGCGGACCCACTCACTCTCTTCAGGTTGTTTCCCTTTATCATCACTAGTCATCATCCCACTTCACAGCATAATATTCACATTGGGATCCTCTTTGCGGGGCTCAGCGCTCATCATTTGTAGGTTCTGGATAGGCTTCTGGGGCTGCCCCTTCTTCTCCTGCATCTTGGCTATCAGTACCAGGCATTCTTCTATTGTGTGATCAAACTAAGTGTAGTATTGACACGATGGGCGTGTCTGACTCGTACACTCCTGCGCGTAGTATCCTGGTGTTTTGTAATTATAACAAATGACTTGACCAACACCTCTAATAGGCCCTCCTCCTCCTCGGCCTCATCCACGACCCTTATATCCTCCGCGCATTCCTCCAGTGCCCTGATCTGGAGGCTAAGTCTCTACCTGTATTCAGTACGTAGGCATCCTTTCCATCATTAATTCATAGCTACGAAAATTATGCTCATCATGACCCACCGATCTATAGAATTCATAGAATAATTGTTGCGGTGCTTATATAATTTTTTGCAGCAAATGGAAATTATTTGTTACATGTTTCCAAACTACCTGACTGATAGGGCACCATAACATGGGCCCTATACTTGGCCCTCCTTGAGCTTCCTGCCTCAAGGGCATTGAACCTCCTCCTTCCATATAATTTTCGAAAACAGGGCAACGATCCTTATCATGCCCTTGGTTTTTACACTTGAGGCACCAAACTTCTCCTCACACTTCTGGCAGAGTCGTTTTGTCTTTTTTCAAGCTCTTGGATTCTAGGCAGAGGTTCTGTAACTTCACGTGAATCTGTTGCACCCCCAGAGTAGCGTCCTGAATAGGTGTCTCGTGCAATCTCATCACGATCTCCAAGGCTTCCGTCTGCATTCCTATCTTTTGTTGTGACAAAGAAAATCTTAAGTGGGGCAGGAGCGAGGGTACAAACCATTCGCAGTGCTGACTATCTGAAAGATTTAAATTAGCTTCGTGGATCTGGAACTTTAGCCTTTGATCTAATTTCCATGGTGTCTCGCTGGGCCTCATCATGATTTCCTTGAATCCCACTATTGATTGTGACTCAGAATTAGGCTTACTGAATTCTTTATTTAAGGCGGTTTGAGTTTCTCCTAGTGCCACCACCGGGTAATCGGTGCAGTACTTAATGTACCATGTCAGCATACAGTCCCATAGGGCAGTTACCAGCTACAATTTCTTTATATTATTGTCTATAATATACTGTGCGGTCCATACATCCTTCGCAACAAACCAAAACTGGTTCAAGTCCTCACTTCCAAAGCCCTTAAACACCGACAGTTTCATAATATTCTACATGTTGAATGGGAGAAGTAATGGTGGTTATGGCGGTGGGTGAAGGTGTATGCTATGGTGGTGAAGGTGGAGGTGGGATGGATGGATGCTGTATTCGCGGAAAACCCTGTCTTATCAATTGGACAACGCTCTGTGGTGAGGCTTGTGCTATTCCTTCATCATCACTCTTAGGAGGTTCTATCAATGGGCTGTATTCAGGACCTACCCTTTCCTAATTTCTAAAGAATCATCCACTTCGCATAGATCCAAACATCAAGGCAGTGGCATAACCTTATTTTCACACAAGAGAATTTTAATCCATGTATTCAAAGATCTCAAATACTTACCTCACGGCCCCTTGCAAAAACATCGCTCTGCTTCACTGTAACTGATTGAGGTATCAACTGTGAATTCTGTCACAAATCCTCCTATGACTCGATCAAGCTAGTGATCGACGATGCACACAAGCTTATCTTTAGAAGCTTCAAACCTCTGTACTAGCTCTGGGGTCCATACTATTGGACCGTCAAGTCTCCACTTTCCTTGGTCATTTGCCAATTTAGAAATCCACTCGTATAGTTCGATCAGGAAGGTGCAGAAGAAAATCTCGTGTATTTTTGTGTACAGATATCTATCCAAGAACTGTTCTTTCGTCAGGCATGGATTTCTATTCTCTTACACTGCGAATTTGTGGATCTTCCTATCCAACCACTCATCAATTTATTTCTTTATTCGATTCTAGTGATGCAACATCACAAACCTCTTTATGTAGATCTGGTCTTGGAAATGGAACCATTTGTTGGTTTAGTGGGTCTTGACCTAGGTTCAGAGTTAGTTGCGCCAAACAAATCCCTACACTATCAGCCCTTTTGGCATCAATCCGTAGAGTGCGGACTGAAGTCTCACTCGAAGTAGTATGGGGGGATGTTATAACCAAGTTTTCGAACCCAGAGATCAGTGTGATGTTGTTTTGTGCCCTAAATCCACCTTCATGCAGATCGATAAGCCCTTATGTCTTATCTATGTAACTCCCTTTAATCAACCTATAGACCTTTGTGAAGATCTACGACTGTCTTTCGTGGACCTTGAACAGACTAATCAGCTGCTTACACGCATCAAAGATTACTCTTAACCCAATAATTACTCAGATTGGCTTAAGTGTTTGATAACTCCAACATACAACAAGATAATCTTTGTGTAAATAGTTAACATTAATTGTGTTCATATAACAACATAGATAAATTAAAATCGCGCAACAATACATCATTATTTCATAAACTTATCGTTCATCGTAGCATAAAGCGCATTCATTCATAACAAAAGTACATAGGCGAAACATAGGAATTTCTGCAATAATCTTCTTTATTGATAATCAATTCACCTTATAGACTCAAGACTTCCCTGTGTTCTCAACTGTAGGGGTCCACACACTAAACTACAGACTCTACTCTCTAGGCTTCTCCCATAGACCAACTTCCTTTTTTCGTTACTTACTTGCCTTACACATCCTAAGACGCACCTCAAAAAGCTGACTCACTTACATAAAGAAGGGTAAAACCCTTTATGACTCTTTAACTATCTATGCGCTATGCGACCACAACTTGCGGAGACTTTACATCTTTATACAACAAAACTTGGGCTTTTGCCCCAGAATTGACCCTAGGGGACCCCATCCCCACACGAGACGATTCCAAAGTACATGACCAAGTTCACTTAGTGTCATGTTGCACTTGGAAGTGTTGGAATCATGGTTACTGAGGATGATATGGTGAGTCTTTCTCTTCTAGGACTCCCAAAGAATTGGCATAGTTAACAAGACTTTGTCAATGGTCGGGAGATGCTGCCAAATTGGGAACAAATGTGGTCGGATTTGATGTAGGAGGAGATGAGGGGGAACATCAGGGATGGCTCTTCATCAAATACTAATGATGAAGAGAATTGTACCTTAGCGATTAAGGAGAAAAAGTGGAAAGGGAAAGCTTCCCATTCTAAATCAAATTCTTATCATGGAAGTAAGAAGAAAGACATGTCGAAAGTTAAGTGCTTTCATTGTCATGAGTTGGGCTATTTTGCTACAAATTTTCTAGTCAATAAGTCCAAGAAGAAGTCCTAAGAAGGATCGGCGTGTGAAGTTTTTGCATCTCAATTTGAATTGGAATTTTCCATGATTGAATGCATGGTGTCATCAGTGATGGGAAGTGTATGGTACTTAGACAGTGGAGCTTCATTCCACATGATGGGCAATAAAGAGTTATTTAGTGACTTGGAGGAGAAAGATCTACAGATGCATATCGAGATGGGTGATGACGGGAAGTATAGTGTTACTAGATTGGACACGATTACTTTTTAGAGGGAGCACAGGGCTCCACTCACCTTGAAGAATGATATGTATGTGCCGAGGTTGAAGAAGAACTTGGTATCTATTTCCATGCTTGAGGATAGAGGCTATGATGTGATCTTCTCGAAAATAAATGCATTCCTTTGACACATAGCCATGGGTCAAGTAAAGAAGATGGGGATTCGGGTAAAGAATCTCTATAAGCTGGAGGTAGAGGAGTGTGCTACTTTGAGCACAAAAGAAAAAAAGGTGCAAAGCCGAGACGTTGGCGAGTTGTGGCACAAGTGATTAGGCCACTTGCATCATGGGGCTTTGAAGATATTACAAGAGATCTATATTGGTCTTCCCAAAGGTACTCTTGAGAAAGTTGATACATGCAAGGAATGTACTTTGGGAAAATAGACCAAGTATTCCTTTCATGACAGAGATAGTTGAGGAGAGGCTATTCTAGAGTGAGTCCATTCATATGTATGTGGACCATTCTCGACAACATCCGTGGCCAAACACAGGTATTATGTTATATTTGTTGATGAATTTTCTAAAAAATGCTTGATATTTTTCATGCAGAAAAGGGATCAAACTTTCACAAAGTTTTGTGAGTTTAAAACATTGGTGGAGAAAGAGTCGAGCAAGAAGGTTAAAGCTCTATAGAGTGATAACAGTGGTGAGTATGTCTCAAATGAATTTAATGAACGTTTTTGCAGCAAAAAAAAATTAAACGGGAATTGACGACACCCCATAAACCTTAGCAAAATGTGGTGGCCGAGAGGAATAATAGAACCATTGTACGGGAAGCAACATCGGTATTTAACACAGCAACATAATTTCCAACCACATTTTTGGAAGGTTAGTTATGCATTTATAATAGTTTTTCCAGGCCAAAGAGTAATGCGATTTTATGGTTAGGACTTTCCTATTTAAAATGTTTTAAATTTTAAATGTCCCTTTCGTGTTTGGCGAAATTTCTCAAAAACACATAAAATCATAACAGAAGCCAACTTTGTAAATATAACTAGCAATTGTCCCAAAAGGTACAAAGAGAGGCCGATAGGATTAGTAAAAGGAAGAAAATTGTATAGATAGTCAAGCATATACAAAGCTCAGTAGTGACGAAGGCAATAACCATGTTGACCATCCTGTACCAGTACAGTTGATATTAAAAGAAGGAAGCCAAAACCAAACCATTCAGATCAATATACTAAGTGTCAATAGGCAACATGGGTTTTTTTTTAAATAAAAAGTAAATTACAACATTGTTCATTCATGCATTCTATATTCTTTTCTAGTAGTGTTTTTCTTTCCTACATTAATTCCAATGTTCAACAATGAACATCTGCAATATAAGCAGCAAGCAACAACTTCCAAGTCCCAGAGACTTTTTGTAAATGGTCAGTAACCCTCCAAAGCCATATAGACACTTTAAGCTTCCCACCCAAAGAGAGAACGTGGATATGCTTATATATTACCTAAAACATAGAATTACATTTAAGAACTTTATTTAACCAATCCAACATAATAAATGATAGAAACATAAGAAAATTATGCAATGTAAATCCATTCACCCATTAATAAATTGGAGGTAAATCGATGGATCCTCCATCCTTATATTCTTCATTTATATATTCTGTAATCATTTACTTCTGCTATAATTGTACAAATTGATTCCACGTGAGATATAAATGTTAATATTTGGACATAAGCACATCTTGTCGTGTCTGAATATATACTGAATATAACAGAACTAAATGCATTCTTATTACATTGACTTGTATTCAATGGGAAGAAAGACTGATACATATAAACCAATGCCTTCCCAATCCAAAATTTTGGCATGGACAGTAAGCTACCAATATCATTCTCACCACTATTAATCAGAGAATCCAAAGCATCATAGCCTGGTATCTGCTGTCAATCAATCTCCTTTTGTTGTGCACATTCCTCTTCTGCCCAACATTCCACACATAAATAATTCATGGATGGTGGTCGTCAAAGTGTATTTTCTTCTGCATATCTCCTGCATTTTTCAACAAACAAGACAAGTGCTGGGGCATGGATGCAATTATCAGGATTAGCAGATGTCTGTTTCATTTCTCTATTATATTATTTACACATCCACTGAACAAAACAATGAGAAGATAGGAATGCAATGCATTATACAGAAAAATAAATAAGACAAGGAGCTTAGAATAGATACTCGAGACTTCAACAGACAGTGGAAAAACAGAAAAATATGCCTCTGGAAAAATTTCAAAAAAATTTAAGCAGCTAGTACAGACCTCCGAAGCCATGGTGAGAACATATCGGTGCCTAATAAACATGGAATTACATCAACTCGATGTCAAAGTAAAAGTTATAGCATGGCTGCAGGTATATACATTGGCAGTGAAGGCACCATTGGTAATGTTTTGTTGGTCCTAATGAGACACAGAGTTCTCCAAATCAGCTCCACACATTACTTGTTGCTCAAGTGAAAACAGACCCTCACTTCACTAAGTAATTTCTGATCTCACATTGCATTTTACCAGTAGCAGACACCATTGAATTATTCAGAACATGACACTCTAGGTTAGGTATAATACCATCCTTCCCCTCCATTACAACAGGGTAACTAATGGAACACATGTAATTTATTCCCCTTTGGTATCCTACCATAATTGTTAGAGTAAAAGATTAGGATGCAAGAAAAGGAAATAAAACAATATAGTAATCCTTTAAAAAGAATGTAATACGTTGAATGCAGAAGCTTGATATACATACTCCTTTACCACCACCTGACATGTCTTAAGCAGTAGACTCATTAAGGCAAACAAGTTTACTTGGCTGAAAGTAGACATACCATCAGGCGAAACAATATCCAGTTACTCATGTGTCACCAAAGATTCAGTGCCTCTGGTTGGTATAGAAAATGGTGAAAATAAAGGGACAGCAGTTCATGGTTAAGCGGTCAAAGCAACCAGACAGCTAAAATTCCACACAAGGCATATCAATACTATCCAAATACACCTGAAAGTGACATACTTGAAAATGTATTGTCCATCCCAAGGGACTTGATGAGCAAAGGTGAAGAGTTAATATTTACCAACCAAATAAAAATATAAAATGAGGCAATTTTTGATGAAAAACTGACCACACAGCATACGGAGTAAAGGGGCAAGAGCCATATGTAGACAAGATGAAACTAAAATAATTCAACTCAGAAAATTTGGCACTCTAACATGCATCAGCAAGCATGTGAAGAGCCCAGAATAAAAGAAATAGTTCATTATAAAGAAAACACCTCTAGTATTTTAATTGCAAATATGAATCTGACATGCATGAGACATGGAATTCCCAAAAATTCCAGGGATTTGTGGTGCTGGACATGTGTTTTTTCTGAAGGAAAAGCATAGTTTCTGTTTCAAAGCTTCATTGGCAGAAGGTACCAACTACTGGGCAGAGTTAAGTGCATTTTCGATACTGGGAAATTTAACAATTAAGAAAGGTACTGCTCAAATCCAGATACTGAGAGATTCAGAGCTAGTCATCAACCATAAACCAGATTTTGACCCTATCAACACTAATAGAAAGAATTAAAGAGCTGAATGAAAATTTCCCTAATAGGTTGTTATAAACATCGACCTATCTAAAGTCAGAAACGTGTTTTTTTATACAAAAAGTTGTTGGTTGAATCAGAAAACTATTAAGATATAACTAAACATGCCATATATAATTAAAGATATATACAATGAAAGTTTTGTTGGCTTGTAAGTATATGTACAATAAAAGCATTATGTAGAGATGTAATTAAGAATGAGCCGCTAATCATATATGCATGATGGGCCATGGCATCGGCAATACCAGTTAGTGTTTATTGTGGTGCCATGTTGTGCGAGCTGTTCCTGCAGTTGATGTCGCATCTGCCTGTGTGCATCCCTTTCATGGATGTGAATTGTAATCTTAAGTAGTTTCCTTATATTTTTTAACAACGTAATTGCTGGGCACAAACGGTATAGTGGCATGGATGGTTGTGGCAGGATCCTTGTCTGCATATCCTGTAATGTAAGTTCTTGTTGGTTGATTTCTTCGCAACAGTCGTACAATTGTCGTAAAAAGCATGTATTCATACCTGTTGGCATCAGAAAAGGGAACACTGTAATTGTCAATGAATATGTTTGACGATTTTGTGTAAAAATGCGAAATAAATTAAACTATTCCAAATGAGTTTAAAATCATATGAAATTAAATGTAATAGCAAGGAATCTATGTGAAACTTCTGTATGTAGTGATTGGTGTTTACCATGTGGGTAATTCTGGAAGGCAAGCTGTATTATTGGCTAAAGTGTATTATCCTGGATAGATTTTGATGCAAGGAATGATTCTTCTTGCTGTCTACGCTTAAGATATGGATTCTTGTGCAATTGTGCAATACGGGAGAATGGGAATGCTGGATTGATGTGTATGTCCGATAGTGACCGCACTCTTGAAATTGCAGTGAATGTTAGCCCTTGGCGTTCTCTCGTCCCGATGTCCACTGTTGCTTTGTCTAATGTCATTCCTTGTGACTTGTGTATCGTTAAAGCCCATGCCATTTGAAGTGGTATCTGACGCCGTGTACCCCTTGTGATGGGAGGAATGGGTACATATGTTGGGTGTGAAATGTCCCACGGTGTGCCTCTGTATTGTTGGAAGTCAACAACCACAAAGGATGGTAATGCTGGGGGCTGTGAGTCAATTGAATAAAATATTGAGATGACCTTCCCAAGCGCGCCATTGACAAGGCCTGCATGTACCCATAAGTTGCTGGTGAGCATAACTTTTTGTTCATTGCATAAGAGGACCTTTGCAGGTAGGTGCTCATCTTCTGTTGTAGTAGGATTTTTCTGTCTTTGTTGTTCCGCAGAGCAAAGTGCTACTGGGATGTTCAATTGTTTGAGCATTTTCTTATTATGCAAGACAACTGCGTTGTTTGTTGCGAATAGGTGCATGGACTCGCTGAATGAGCATTTCTCTTCAGGTGTAAGAGAGGAACTTGTTCTTGACATTAGATGTTGCCAATCTTCAAGTGTAGATATTCCATTCCTAAGATTTGCAAGTATTTGCCGGAAAGCAACCTGGGACAAGCTAGCTCCCTGTTGACGGAAAACGGTTGAAAGTGTTATGAATATGTCGAAGCTGCGCCAAAGTGCAGTGCCACGCGATGTCCCAGCATATAAAGGAATGTCTTTTACAGGTGGGAGCTGGCCTAAATCTCCGACAAGGATAATTGAGCGATTACCAAATGGTGTATTCCGATGAAGAGGGAATGCCTCTCTGAGACGATCATCAATGCGAGAAAGCATTTTTGGACCAATGAAGCTCATTTCGTCAATGAGGATGTATTCTACATGATGGAGTTGCTCTTGCAGGTGTAGGAGCGGCTGGCCTTCGAGAGGATGCATTGTCTGGATAGGGATATGAAGGGCAGAATGAATTGTGAGGGCATTTATGTTGAAAGCTGCAACGCCGGTTGGTGCAAGTAACAATAAAGGGTTTTTGTTGGATGGCGAGTTTTCCACAAATGCTTGGTGAAGGCATTTAATCAAATGGGATTTTCCTGTGCCAGCTGTTCCTTGTATGATGATCTTCCGTGGGGTTTTTGGCGAAGGGGTTTTGAAGTGTGAAAAAACAGCGGTGAAAGCTATTCTTTGGGTAGGGGATAATGTATGCTCATGGAGAAGGTTGGAAAATGATTGATGTTGGTTTTGAATGGGTGAGCGGTTGAATTCAATGAAATTGATGGCAATTTCTTGCAAGGGGGGAGGGACAGTATTTTGTGACCAATTGTGGTTGACGTCGAAGTCGCGGTAGCAAATCATGTCGAGGTCATCAATTGCAATATTGTAACCTGGGTGTAGTTGAGAGAGGATTTGCCATTCATCTAGCTGAATGGAATCAGGGGGGGTGTGTGGTGTAGGTTGATCTTCAGTAGGTGGGCTTTGTGGGTTTTCGGGTTCGCGATGGACATGCCATGGTGTATATGCACCCTTTTTTTGTTCCCAGTGTGCAATAATTTCTGCATCAGTTGAACCGATATCATCAGGGAGTGTTCGGAAGGGGAAATACAAGAGTAATTCACTCCAACAGAAGGTGGCATAAGAAGGATTAGTAGAGGAAGGAATGACATTGTAATGGGGCAAGACATGTACAATCCTTGGGGGAAATATGTGTTTCCACTGGTTGTTTCTCCGTTGGGAAGAATATGACCACGAGCGAGCAGCTTCAAGGAGGGGTAGTGCTTCTAGTGAGGCAGGCCTGTTCATATACGCAACGATAAAGTTTGGTGTCGAACCAGGATTTTCAGTATCTTGGGAAACACGTTTGAAAACAGTCCTGTTGACATTCAAAGAACGGAATGTACGGCTGCAAAGAGAGAGAGGTAGCTTTTGTAACATATGGCATATTTCTTGTGCACAAATGTCTCTATCTGCAATGGTTTTTGTAAGGAGTTTCCGGATGACACCACTAGTAGGTGCTTCTGGAAGGGCACTTTGTGATAGTCGCAATAGCATTTGACGGTAGCTCTCAGATCTTGTCTCTGCTTTTGTTGCATATTTTGAAATATATTTCAAAACAGCATGGCGAGAAAGGACTGGTTGGCAATCAACATTTGCTCTCCAAATGGAGAGTAGATCGGCGTTGTGAATATTCAATCTTTCATCATTGCGAGCAGGGACATAGGTTTTATGACCCTTATCATCAATGAAAAGTGAAGAAGTGGAGTTCAATTCCCACGGTACTCCATATCGGCAGCTAAGCACATTGTCTTTCTTACGAAGACAGGAAGATTCATGACATTTTGTATGTCGTTGGACGCAGTTGACAAGCTCTGTGTAGTCTTCAAATTGATTGGATGCGAATATTGCTGCTGTGTCAAGGGAACACGGGTTATGAATTGTTGAATGGTGAAGCGGAATAGTTCGGTGTTCTGCCTGACGTGGATTCCAAGCAGTGACGTAGTGGTCGAAATATTTCTGTGCATTAGCAACTTCCATTGCATTGTCCCAATTAAGTGTGTCCATGTCTGGTGCATTTTGTAGCCAAAGGAAGCCATGGATGTGTGCGGACCCTCTATGTTGCCATTCGTATCTGAATATAACATGAAGGGTTCATGCAGTTAATACATGTATAACCAATGTATAAAAATAACGTAGAGGGATATGGATATTAAATAATACCTGCACCAGTAGTCGGTTGCATGGAGGCCTTTTTGAAGGATTTCTTCAAGGAAAATTGTAAATCGACAATGCATATATTGTGCTGTTAGATGTGGGTTTTTAATTATGTTTTGGATTTTCCATTGGAAGGGGTTGACTGGAGTGGAATGAACACTTGTGGGCATGATCGTGTGCAAGTCATGCCATTTAGTATCAGCTGCATTGAGAGTGAAGAAGAATGTTGGGCTTCCTATTTGCGTGATCATGTCAGTTAGCTCAGCTCGGCGTTTGTTCCAGAAAGACCGTGTTCCTCGTAGAGCTGACCCAAACCTCATTATTTGCTCTGGCAACCTTGAATCTGGAGAGTCATGAAGACATTGGCGTAGGTCTGATACCGTTGTTGGCAAGTTGTTCTCAATGTACTTCTTCACGAAGACATTGGCTGTTGCTTGGCTACGGTGGCGCATTAGAATGTTATAAAGATAGTAGCGGAATCTTGGGTGTTGGCCAAAGCGGTTATCATGGTAGTGAAGCAAGTGCAAAGCATACTCATGCATTTCAACTTTTGTAAGTCTTGGTTGCATGATCATTGCAATGCCTGTAGGGAAGAGCGTGGGGAATGCCATGGCAAGGAGGCCGATGGTGTTGTATTCATTTATAGTGGTTGGAGATATTGGAGGCCAATCGATAGAGCTTGTTGAACTTGAATGGGTCGAGTGCAAATAGTTACAAATGTGGTCACGCTCGGTACATGAATTTGGGAGGACTGGAACAAAAGAAGAGCCAAAAAAAGTTCTTCAGAATGTTCGTTATTGATACCAGTTAGCTCATAAATGGAAAGTTTTGGTTCCTGAGATAGGAAGTATATCCGTATAGCAACATTTAACTAAAATCGAGCTACCAGAAAGAAGGATATCCCTCACTGTGAAGTCAATGCACGCAGCAGCTCAACATGAAAATTCGGTGTTGTTGGCAATTCCATCCCGTTTACTATTACGATTAGATAGCATTTGCGTCAAGTTTTGGACATACCAGTAAATCAAACAAAGAAGAACCCCCAAATAAACCCGTTAAAAACCTATTTCAGATTCAGAGATTAGGAAGCTAGAAATTAAAAGGCAAAAACTACATACCTTGGATACCGGATATCGATGCAGTGAGACGTCTGAGGAGTTCAAATTTGCTGCGGCAGGCTTCAGGTCGAGCAGGAGCACAAAGATGCGGAGAAAATATGAAGCTTAATATCGCAGGGGAACCGAATAAGGAAATACGAATAGGGATTTAAGGGTAGCAAGGTGATCTAGCTTCTCTCCACCCCTCATCAATAAAGAAATGCTTTAAGGCGCCTGAAGGTGGAGTATGGAAGATGATAGTGCGAACGTGACAAGTGGTAACCAGGTGTTTTCTGTTCCACCAAGCGCGGGCGCATCCTTCAACTATGGCAAGGCACAGTCAGTGGGGCGGCGGCATCCATGAATACCTCCGCCCCTTCTTTGCAGCGAGGCCGACCACTGAAAGGGAAGGGTAAGTTGTGGCATGCGGTCCGTCGTCCCGATAAGGTATGCAGGCCGATATTCCTGGTATGCAGGCCGATATTCCTGAACAAAGACGAAGAGCGGCAGGTGTGTGAGATATTCGTCTCCTGATCGAAGACTAAGTTCGCCAGGTGTCAACCTGCAGTAGTTTTCTGAACAGAAGCAAAATGTCGCCAGGTGTCAGTGTGAGAAGCAGTAGGACGATGAAAGGGTCCCTTTCAAAGAAAGGCCTATCGGCCTAAATATCATTACTAGATGTATTTTATATTTGACTAAACTTTATTGGTATATCTCACTGAATTTAATTTAGTTATAAACTTTGACCCACAATTGTTGTGAGGTTGATTATATTTATTGCTTTCGCTTCTATATTTATTGAATGGATTAGGGTTAAAAACATTTATAGTTGTCATCTTTTTTTCTTCTTCTTTCTATTGCGGTTTAAAATTTGATAGCATATTTGATAACACTATTCTAAAATCATATATTTTAATTGTGTAGTTTACATAAATTAAGTATTTTATTAAATTTTTAAAGCATTGAATTTATTTATGTTTTTAATTACTAGATGTATTTTATATTTGACTAAACTTTATTGGTATATCTCACTGAATTTAATTTAGTTATAAACTTTGACCCACAATTGTTGTGAGGTTGATTATATTTATTGCTTTCGCTTCTATATTTATTGAATGGATTAGGGTTAAAAACATTTATAGTTGTCATCTTTTTTTCTTCTTCTTTCTATTGCGGTTTAAAATTTGATAGCATATTTGATAACACTATTCTAAAATCATATATTTTAATTGTGTAGTTTACATAAATTAAGTATTTTATTAAATTTTTAAAGCATTGAATTTATTTATGTTTTTAAAAATGTATTTTAAATAATTAATTATCATAATATTATTTAAATTGTATAATTGTTTTTAGTGAAAATAAATAAATAAGATAATTAGACAATAATTTTATAGGAGAGATTTTAAACCTAAGATAATGAGAGAACAATTTTATAATAGAGATAAAATCGGTTGAAAAAAAATAAAAAATAATGTAATAAATGAAATGATAAATAATGTTTTTAAATTTGACGGATATATCGATTTTCATATTAAAATATTAAATTCTAATATTAATTATTTTATAAATTTTCATATATAAATAAATGAAAGTAAAAATATTATGTTATGAAATATCTAAAATAGTTAAAAAAATTATTTCAAATTATTATTTCAATTGTTATTCTTTATATATATATGCTATTTTATCATATTCTCCTCTATGAAGAAAGTATTTCTATTATTGACAACATGATTACAACCAAGTATCTAATGGACAAAAAGAGATTAAACAACATGAGAGACATGATGCTTATCCTCTTTTATGAAGAAAGTATTTCTGTCATTGAGAACACTATTACGACCAAGTATCTAATGGATAATAAGAGATTAAACAACATGGGAGACATGAGGCTTTCTAAAATTGCTTTAAAATCTAGCCAAAACCACCATCGGCTCAAGCATGTAGAAGGACACCTAATCTTCGCTAGACCATTGAAAGATGAAGAAAAATATTATTTTGAAAAATAAAGATAATAGAATTAAAATCGAATTCTATTCTCGTAACAACTTGTAAATAGTTAATTAATTTTAATTAACTTAATTAACTTAGGAATTTTGAGTTGGAAGTCTTTATGAAGTCATGTAGATGTTCTCCCTAAGTTTTAGGGCTCCAATATGAGTTTAAATTAAGTTGGAAATTAGATCACTTAGTTTACTAAGTTAAGTTCAGTTAAATTAGTTCCAAACTGTTTGTGGAACTAATAGAGAGTTAACAATCAGTTGGTGCACTAGTGCATCCACAAGGTTCACTCTAGTTAACTGAAGATTCCCTCATCAAAAATGCATGCATGTCAATTCTGAGAAAGACCCAGTTGAGACGAGAGTGCATGGACAATGTACTATCAGTTGTATGATTTACTGAGTTGTAAATATCATGCATGCAATCAGGAAAATGACCTAATTTAGGATTATGCTATTTTGGAAGCATGAGTTCCCTTTAAATACGAGCTATTCATCCTAGGAATTAGGCAAGAGATTAGAGGCTTGGAGAGCTGCTGAATAGGCTAAGGATTTGGCTTGAGCTAGCTTGTGAGTTGAGAGAGTTGAGCATACTTGTGTGGAATTGTTCTAGTGAGAACAAGCTTTGTATATTCACTTGCATTTATGATATATGAAATATAGATAGCAGGGTTTTGAGCAGTGGCTTTCCCCATATGCATCTTGTGTTAGGTGCCATTGATTTTTCTTCTTCTTGTTCATATTGTTTCCATCGATATATTGGCTTCCACTGGTTGAAAGTAGAAGTAGATTGTTGTCCTGTTCTTTAGTACATTGTATGAACTTGTGAATCTACAACATTTTTTGCATGGTATCAAAGCTTAAAACAATATACTAGAGGAGATTTCAAAGTTTTGAGTTTTGGGTTATAGGTGAAATTCGAATTTGCAATACATACTTGAGGATCGATAGATGGCGTTCAACATTTTGCGGCTCGAGTATGCCTTGGAAGGTAGCTCAGATTTTATAGCCTGGAGGGATGAAATGGAGGATGTGCTAGAGGATAATGGCTTGAAGGAATTCGTGGATCAAGAAATTCCTATGCCAACAACATCAAACGTTAAAAAATTGACCGAATGGAAGAAGTGTGTGGCGAAGGTGAGGCAGATAATCCTTGAGGGAGTTCGAGACCACATTGTCTTGAGTCTCCATGACAAGGAAACTTCATATGATATATGGAAAACATTGACAGACTTGTATCAGAACAATAGTGACCAAAGGAAATTGGCACTGAAGGACAAACTTCGAAAAATCAAAATGGAGAAAGGCAAGATGTTGGCTTAGTGGGTCCGGACCCAGGTTCAGAGTTAGTTGCGGCAAACAAATCCCTACACTACTGGCCCTTTCAACATCAATCCGCGGAGTGCAGACCGAAGTCTCACCCGAAGTAGTATGGGGGGATGCTGGAACGAAGTTTCCGTACCTAGAGATCAACGTGATGTCGTTTTGTGCCCTAAATCCGCCTTCGCGCATATCAATAAGCCCTTATGGCTTATCGATGTGACTCCCTTTAATCAGCCTCTAGACCTTTGCAAAGGTCTACAAACATCTTTCACGAACCTTGAACAGACTAATCAGCTGCTTACACGCATCAAAGATTACTCTTAACCCAATAATTACTCAGATCGACTAAAGTGTTTGATAACTTCAACATACAACAAGATAATCTTCACGTAAATAGTTAACATTAATTGAGTTCATATAACAACATAAATCAAGTAAAATCGTGCAAAAATACATCATTATTTCATAAACCCATCATTCATCGTAGCATAAAGTGCATTCATTGAAAACAAAAGTACATAAGAGAAACACATGAATTTATGCAATAATCTTCTTTATTGATAATCAGTTCAGCTTATAGACTCAAGACTTCCTTATGCACTCAACTACAGGGGTCCGAGCACTTAGCTGCGAACTCTACTCTAGGACTTTGCACACACAGTTGCAGAGCCTTTCTTCCTACTCTTCTTCACTAACTATCTAGAATTCTCCCATAGACCAACTTCCTTTTTTCATTACTTACTTTCCTTAGACATCCTAAGACACACCTATTTATACAATCCCATGGTCTATGGACCATGGGTAGATCCTCAAAAAGTCGACTCACTTACATCAAGAATGGTAAATCCATTTATGAATCTTTAACTATCTACGCACTCCATGACCACAACTTGCGGAGACTTTACATCTTTATACAACAAATCTTGGGCTTTTGCCCCGAAACTTGGGCTTTTTCCGTAAAATTGACCCTAAGGGACCCCATCCCAATAGGCCCCCAACAAAAAGATCGTGACTCACCCTCGAGTCACTCGGTTGGCACATAGATCTTACTACGAAGATCCTTCAACTCCACTTGTGCAACTACTACCTCAGTCACGCTCTACGTGGCTTCCTTCTTGATCTATTCCACCAACGACTCTATGGTTGGTCCTGCACTATCCTACTTGATTTTTTATTGCGTACTCTGCAAGTTCGCAAATTTCTCTTAAATATTGGTGGAGATGATGCATGCCTCATCCAACCAGGGCCCCAATCAGGCCTTAAGAATTACCTCTTTCTTCTACACTCCTTCCACCTATGTAAGCAGCTACTTTGCCTCGTTCAACTTGGCCAGGCGTTGTGCTATAGAAACGATGCATGCCATCGCCCTCACTTCATCGTACTACTAATGAAGCTCATGAACTGCTACATTCAAGACATGTAGGGTGGGATCTTCCTACAGAGCCATGAATACCTCCATAGCCTGCTCAAACAATGTGGTGCAGTCCACCACCACAACATCCAACCTCGTGGCTCCATCCTTCACAGTGGCTTCGTGATGTTCCCTTACCTCTAGCGGGGTTGAAGGCTATGGCTTCAGTTCCAGTTCTGTTATCTTCAGATTCAACTCAAACTAGACTCTATCCACTTCTACCTTGACATCGTGCATGCTCGTAGCATGTTTTCTGATCTTTACCTCCAATGGTGCATCCTCCGGGATATGTAGTTCCGGCATTGTTCTACATGCTTCTGCTACTACGACCTCCAGTTGGGCACTCTGTTCCTGGATTGTATCCTTGGCCTTCAATGCCTCTGTCTTCTCAGCGAACATCTATTCATTGTTTACCTGATACTCACTAATGAGGCTGAGCGCGCGATCCTCCCGTGTTGGGAACTCTGCTGTCACACCTGCCTGCAATGTGTGAAGATACTCATTCGGGAGTGTGGTGAGGTTGAGGCTGATGTTATTCAAAGAACTCATGATGACCTTGTCATCGGCCACCTCCACGCTCAAGGATCCATCTGGAAACACGAATTCTTAGAGATCCATTGACATAACCATCTCTGCTGCCTGCGTGGTCCCCAGTGCCAAACTTGTTGATGTAGCACTGATTTTCCCTGCACCTACCTAGATCTGAGTCATCTAAATCTACACATCACGTAGATCCTTCTTAATGGTACTCAGCGCCTACTATTTCTATTGCTCAAACTGTTGCAACAATTCTACGGTGGTATTGCGCACCTTGTCTCCAATCTCATCAAGGTTGCCATCTGTAAGAGAGATTGGGTCCAACGATGGCTTGGTCACTTTTGATTTCTTCCACAACCCTTCCTTTCCTTGTTCCTTGTACCTTTTGACCTGAAAAGGAGTGCTCTCCTACTCCTTCTGACCACTGCCGCCTTGCTCTGACTGCTCCTCCTCCTCTGTTTGGGGCAAAGGAGACTTGCCACTATGCTTAGAGTCGCGCTCTTCTTGTTCATCTTGCTGCTTCGTAGCGTGCTCCGCTTCCACCCGGACCTTATCCTTGGCCTCTTTTCTCTTCTTCTTAGCCAACTGTTGGACCTTCTGCTTTGCTGCTTCCTTCTTCTTGTCTACGGATTTTCTAGTGTCCACAGCCAGATCGGATGGAGTGTGCCAATATACCGGCCAACGCTTGATGACGTCTTGAATAACGTCTTTTGTAGCGAGGTAAGGTAGGTCAAACCATTTTTTCTATGGATCCTTCCATGCCTAGATGTATACGCGGTGGAGGTCAGCTTTAAACTTCGCGTACTCTGAGAAATTCTCAAACACAGTTGGAGAAAACTGTGGCTTTTGTTTTATGGCCATGTCAATGCTCGCCTCCATTAGTACCTAGAAGAATTTGGTCTTTGTGATGCGCGTGACATCCTTTGTTGCCCAGAGGGAGGCAAACTGGGTAGCCTCTGGCAAATCCTTATCTACAAGAGGACATTGACTATCCTTCGACAGATCCAAAGTGACACGCACAATGGAGAGCAACAACCACGAATAGTGGAATGCTTTGCTCTCATCATGTGCCTCTTGACAGTTCTCAAGGAACTCTCTACAAAGGTAGCATGACCAATTGAACTGCAAACCCTCCACGCGTTGTGGAGCTAGGGAAATCATGGGCGCCGGAACCTCGTTCATGTGATATTTTCTCATAACTTTGCCGCAAGGATCTATGTGGTAATATTCATTGGGGGGTTAGTGATTGAGGTAATAAAGTACCCTCGTGACTTCTTCTAGAGATTGAACTTATCCTTTATTTTCCTTGCAAGGTTGCGCTCGCTCGTCTTTCTGCCAAACTCCTTAGCTAGATTCAACCCTGAGTGAGACAATAGCATGATACGATGGATCAACATATCAATGATAAGGATTGGCACACTCATACACAAACAACTGTCATGCACCAGGGTTAGCAACTGCTTGATCAAAATTAGGTTAATGTTGGAGCAATGGTAGTGGGGCACCCATAGCAGGTTCAACAACCCAGACTGATTCACCCTGCGAATCCACTCTATCAGTTCCAGTGCAGTGACACCTGATTATTTGTAGAACACCCTCTTCATGTAGTTTTCTATTGCCAAGTGGGGGAACTTCTTGTGGTCCGCCAAATCCCAGTCTTCCGGCTTGAGGTGGGGAATCTGTGCCAGGCACTGGCCTTCAAAAGTGATGATCTCCGGGAGCAGGGGTGTATTGAGTAGGAATTTTCCTTCATTTGGGTCCTTAGGGACCTTTAATTTTCCTTTGCAAGGAGGGATATAATATGGAAACTTGGATATAGGATCCACCCCCTCGGGTCTATGTCCTCCGTGCCCTCTTTAGCCTCCAAATCCACCACATTCCCCTTCTCCTTAGCACTTGAATTTTATTTCTTCTGAGCCTGGGTAGTAGCATGCTTCCTTGGTGACTTGCGCACTATCATGGGCTTCTTCTTCTTTTCCTTCTTAGTTTTGGGCACTTCTCTCATTGGTGTAGGCTTCGGCCTAGGTGACCTCGACGCTGTAGGTACAAAAACTGAAGCCTCCATGCTCATCAACTCTTGAGCAACTCCCTTAGAGAAGACAACTCCTCCAGTACTTGCAGTCTCACCTAGTCCAGACATCGTGCTGAGAATGAACCGTTGGGTTTCCTCGGGTAACTTATCAAATATAGAACTGGCGACCAAATCAGTGTAAACCTGAGGATTCATAAATAAACAACAACTAAACAATGAAATTATAAAGATGCAATGTTTTTTTCATTGGATGGCCACGCGTAATATACAGGCGAAGTCGAATTCAAATTTGATTGTTCCCCACAAAATTCGTCCATAAATGTTGAATTGGTGGCAGATTTCCAAAGATTTCACTCCTAAATTCAGCCTTAAATGCCCCCCCCCACTCCTCTTAACAGTCTCCTCACTGTAAAATCATGAACAGTGATTGTAACGATCACTTTCTAGCTGTGATGCACATTCTCTTCCCCTATAACGCAACTCCCTTCGCACTTCTTCTAGTACTGTGACACAATCTTGTTTCACGCAACCCCCTTGTCGCGTAGCTCTACAACCCTGGCAATGTAGTTTATAGTCTTGTGCCTCCTTGCAACTACCTGGAACACTAGGGCTTGGCTACCATCATGTAGTCATTAGTCCAGATCCCCGATGTATGGCTTCAATTGACTTCCATTTACACTTCCCGGGAATGGGTCTCCATTCAACTTTGTGAGTTGAACTACTCCATCATCTGTAATCTCTTTCATAACATATGGACCCAGCCAGGGCATCTGCAATTTTCCTAGAAACTTATCAAACTTATTATCATATAATAAAAATAAATCATTTACCTTGAAGGTGCGCAGTTTGGTGTGTCAATCGTGCCAAGCGTTTTCGTGCTCCTTCTGAACTTGTTGATGGAATCCATCCAAAAACCAATCTTCTTCAAGCTCCATTAGACATGCGATCCTCTCCTCTATGGCTCCGCAGTCTGCCATTCTTGTGAAAGCCACTATGCATAGGCTAAGCATGATATACTCCATAGGCATGTTGGCTTCCACGCCATAGACCAACCTAAAAGGTGTCTGACTAGTAAACCTTTTACAAGTAGTTCTGTAAGCCCATAACACTGCTGGTACGCGCATGTCCCAATCATTCCGCTACGCATTGCAAAGCTTTGTTAGCACACTCTCCAATATCTTATTAAAAGCCTCTACCATTCCATTAGCTTGAGGATGATATGGCGTACTCTTCTGATGATAAACCTAGAACTCTTCTGTCAGTGTGTTGGTCATTTCATTGAGAAAAAATGTACTGTGATCACTCACCAATACCTTCAGGAAACCAAAACTGGTCAACAGATATTCAAATAGAAATTTTGCTATGGTTTCACCTATACAGTCCTTTACAGGTTGTGCCTCCGCCCATCTAGTCAAATATTCGGTCATGGTGATGATATACCGTGCACCTGTTTTCTTGCCTGGAGGTTGAATCGGTCCTACAAAATCAATTGCCCATTTCTCAAATGGCTGCAATGACACCTATATATTCAAAGACATCTCATCCTTTTGCAATGGCCTGCCTGTCCTTTGGCATGCATTGCATGCTCTACAATATGCTTTAGAATCCTTATGCAACGTCGGCCACCACAACCAAGTGTGCAAAATCTTCTGCGTTGTTTCTTTTCCTGCATAATGTACTCTTGTAGCTCGTCCATGAGCTCCAGCGAGGATATTTTTTCTTTCAAAATCATGCACATATTGTCGAAGTATTTCATTCGATCCCATATTATACAAGTTCCTTGCAATCAGAGAAAAATCTGCCACGTGCACCACTAATTCCTTCTTCTGCTGACTATTGTATCCCTCTAGAGCCATCCCTATGGTCAAAAAGTGGATAATGTCTGCAAAGTGATTATCTAATATGCACACCACAAAGAGCTGCGCGTCAAGTAGCCCTACCTCCAAACTGGTAGGATCCTCTCTTGTTTCAATGCATGACAGATGGTATGGCCTTGCATTCAACCTCCCTCCTTTCACGATCACATCAAAATCATATTCTTGAAATAAAAACAACCATCTACATATTTTCCCCCCAACATAGGCTTACTGACTAAATATTTCAATACAAAATAGTTTGTGTACATCTTGAATTGTCCACCTAGCAGGTAATGTCTGAACTTCTAGAGCACGTACACCATATCCAAGCCTTCGTGCTCTATTGTTCAATAATTCTTTTCAGCCTTAGACAACTTCGTTCTCACAAACACTATAGGGTGATCCAACTCTCCTTCGCCAGCCTTTGTCAGCACTGCTCCTAGCGCAATACATGAGGAATCTACATGCACATGGAACTCCTTCTTCCAATCCGAGAAGAGTAGGATCAACATAGTGACCATTTTCTCCTTCAATACATCCAGGCTGCACTGACATTCTTCATGCCAATAGAATGTAGTGTCCTTCTTTAGTATCTTTTCCATAAGTGTGAAAATCTAAGCATAAATTTTGATGAACTTTCGATAGTATCCCGTATGGCCCAGCGTAGCACGGAGCTGTTTAACACTCCTTCAGGCTTCCAAATTGATTATTACCATGATCTTAGCAGGGTCCACCATAAGTCCTTGATTGCATACCACATGACCCAGTGAGATCCCAAAAGGGACACAAAACAAGCATTTATTCAAGTTTAGCGCAATCTGATACCTTTGGCATGTATCCAACATTAAGTGCAGACTGTCTACATGGCGCTTTACTAGCCCAAACACTGTCTAGTCATCGAAATAGACGTCCAAGAACTTGTGAATGAACCCCTTGAATGCCGCGATGACCACTTGTGAGAAGATCGATGACGCATTCTTAAGTCCAAAAGGCATCATTGTATACTGGAAACATCCCCACTCTGTTGCAAAGGTCGTCTTACTCCTGTCTTCTGGCGTGATCTTTATCTAATGGTATCTAGAGAACCCATTGGTGAATGAATAGGCCTCCTTCCGTCCAACATTATCTAGTACCTCATCTATGAAAGGCGTTGGGAATGGATCATGGACGCAAGCATCATTAAGCTTCCTAAGATTGACATAAATCCTTATCTCATCCTTTTGCTTCTTTTCTTGAACTACCATTGGACTCACCCAATCAGATTCCTCCACTAGTTCAATAGTACCCACTGCGAGCATCTTGTCCAACTCCAAGCGACCTTTTCCTTATATTTGGGATTAAGACAATATGACCTCTGCTTAACGGGCTTCGTGTCCGATTTCAATGTTATTTTCATTACTCCCAGATGACCTATGATGCCTTTCAAGTCTGGAAATTTGGTAGGGAATAAATCTTGATATTCGCGGAGTAACTTAGTGACTTTGTCCACTGTAGCATCATCCCAGTAATCCCCAATCTTCGCAAACTTCAGTTCTGCTTCTGTACCAATGATTACTTTCTCAGTTTTCAGTGGTGCGATGATTTCGGGGTTCTCTATCTGCGGTGCCTCTACTTTGTGGTGGCATTCTGCTTCGGGGATGTTAATATTCATTTCATCCTCATCTGCTCCTTCAGTAGTCATATTATAGCAATCCAGTGCATGGCACAACTAGGTGCTCCAGTCTAGTTGAATCACTTCCAGATGATCCTATGGTATTTTGAAAATTGTTTCCTTAACCTCCTGTAATGCCTCATCAATGCTTTAGAAACCATCTTCAAAGCTGAAGGTCATCAAGAATTCTTGTCTCATAATGTCCCACTCCTCGGTACCATGGTGGAGCTCTGTTTCCAAGTACCAATTCATTGGTATTACATCCAAAGTGAGATAGAATAAATGCACCCACTTTGGTTGGGGCTCTATTCCATAAACCTTAGTCCATTTAGCTAAATGATCACGTGGATCATTTCTTCAATCATATTTTTCAGTTAGCCAAACTTTCGGGTGACCAAACCACAGTCCCATCATTTTTCTATACTCGCACCATTCATCGAAATTGTCTTTACGCGTATCCCACCATCGCGCGGGTGTAGCACAAAACGCCAAATCCAATGCTTGGAAGTGATGCTTCTCAGGCACTTCCCTTTGAAATGCATTAAAAAATTTATCTACATCAGTTAGACCATCGTAATAAGGAAAACTTCTTACCTCTAATGATACACAATGCAGTAATTTAGTCATCATATTATAGCACAGCGTAGATACTTCGTGCAACCTATTCTTCCAATGTTCCAATTCCTCATCTGGATCGGATGTACGTGAACTTTCGCAGTCCTGTGCAATGTGTCCATCACCTGCCAGCTTAACCCAATATTGATCTCGCGCTGTTATTTTATAGATCTGATCCAAATCACTGTCACTTTCCTCATAATCGCGGACTAGTTCAGTATAGTGCGGTCCTTCTGCAGGGTCTAATGGTACTACTACACAGAGTAATTTCCTTGTAAATGACATCATCTGCTTCTTCAAATTGATTACCCCATTCATGTCAATGGCCCAACCAATCCCAAGGAGTGCAGGGTATGGATTTTTGTCATCAACAATCTATATTACCTCAAAATCGGCCAACGCGCTCGCACCTCCTATATCTACTGCCACTCGATGCAATCTCCCCATAGGGATAATCTTCTATTGATTTTCCATCCTTTGCTGAATCAGTGACCACTGTAGTGTAGGTCTCCCCATTATTTCCCACATCTATTTAGGTAAAACAGTTTCATATAACCCTAGATCCAGAATAACCTCGTCCATCTCATACTCTCCTATTTGCATAGTGAGCCTCATTTCACACCCTGTCCTTGTCTTATGTTTGCCTATTTTTCTGGCTGCGTGGTGCCCTTCAGGAGCACCTTCCTTACTAGCAAACTAATTTATCAGTTCTTGTAGCCCTTTTATGGCCTTGTTGTCACGCAACAACTTCATACAAGTTTCCAAAAAGGTAGCGAGCATGGAGGGGTCAATTTCTTCAGATGGCTTGTCCTGACTTCCTGAGGTATAGGCCTCATCCAAGCTCTTCTTTACTTCCATTAATGTTTCTTTTGCATGCTCCAAATTAAATCCAACCTCCCTTTCTCGAGTCTTGCAGACCCACTCACTCTCTTCAGGTTGTTTCCCTTTATCATCACTAGTCATCATCCCACTTCAAAACACAATATTCACATTGGGATCCTCTTCGCGGGGCTCAACCCTCATCATCTGTACGTTCTGGGTAGGCTGCTGGGGCTGTGCCTTCTTCTCCTGCATCTTGGTTAATACCGGGCATTCTTCTATTGTGTGATCAATCTGAGTGTAGTATTGACACGACGGGTGTGTCTGACTCATACACCTGCACGTGTAGTGCCCTGGTGTTTTGTAATTATAAAAAATGACTTGACCAACACCTCTAATAGGCCCTCCTCCTCCTTGGCCTCGCCCATGACCCTGATATCCTCTGCGCATTCCCCTAGTGCCTTGATCCGGAGGCTAAGTCTCTACCTGTATTCGGTATGTAGGCATCCTTTCCATCATTAATTCATAGCTATGACAATTACGCTCATCATGACCCATCGATTTATAGAGTTCGCAAAATAATTGTTGTGGTGCTTGTACAAATTTTTGCCGCAAATGGAAATTATTTGTTACATGTTTCCCAGCTACTTGACAGATAACACACCATAGCACGGGCCCTGTACTTAGCCCTACTTGAGCTTCCTGCCTCAAGGGAATTGGCCCTCCTCCTGCCATATAATTTGTGAAAATAGGGCATTGATCCTTATCATGCCCTTGGTTTTTACACTTGAGATACCAAACTTCTTTGCGCAATTCTGGCCGAGTCGTTTTGTCTTTTTCAAGCTCTGGAATTCCAGGTAGAGGTTCTGTAACTTTGTGTGAATCTATTGCAGCACCAGAGCAGCATCCTGAATAGGTGTCTCGTGCAATCTCATCGTGATCTCTAGTGCTTCCGCCTGCGTTCCTATCTTTTGTTGTGACAAAGCAAATCTTAAGTGGGGAAGGAGCGAGGCTACAAACTATTTGCAATGCTGACTATCTGAAAGATTTAGATTAGCTTCATGGATATGGAACTTCAGTCTTTGATCTAATTCCCATGGTGTCTTGCCAGGCCTCATCACGATTTCCTTGAATCCCACTACTAATTGCAACTTAGACTTAGGCTTACCAAATTCTTTGTTTAAGGCGGTCTGAGTCTCTGCTAATGTCACCACCGGGTAATCGGTGCAATAATTAATGTACCATGTTAGCATGCGGTCTTGTAGGGCAATGAGCAGCTGTGCTTTCTTTATATTATCATTCATAATCTACTGTGCGGTCCATACAACCTTCGCAACAAACCAGAACTGGTTTGGGTCCTCACTTTCGAAGCCCTTAAACACCTACAATTTCATATTATTCGACATCTTAAATGGGGGTGGTGGTGGTGGTGGTAGTTATGGTGGTGGGCGAAGGTGTAAGCTATGGTGGTGAAGGTGGAGGTGGGGTGGATGGATGGTGTATTCACAGAAAACCCTATCTTATCAACTGGACAATGCTCTGTGGTGAGGCTTATGCTGTTCCTTCATCGTCACTCTCAGGAGGTTCTATCAATGGGCTGTATTCAGGACCTACCCTTTCCTGATTTCTAAAGAATCATCCACTTTGCATAGATCCAAACATCAAGACAGTGGCATAACCCGCTTTTCACACAAGAGAATTTTAATCCATGTATTTAGAGATCTCAAATACTTACCTCATGGTCCCTTGCAAAAATTTCGCTCTGCTTCGCTATAAATGACTGAGGTATCAACTGTGAATTTTGTTACAAATCCTCCTATGAATTGATCAAGGCAGTGATTGACAGTGCGCGCAAGCTTATCCTCAGAAGCTTCAAACCTATGTACTAGCTCCGAGGTCCACACTATTGGACCATCAAGTCTCCACCTTCCCTGGTCGTTTGCCAATTTAGAGATCCACTCGTATAGTTCGATCGGGAAGGTGCAAAAGAATATCTCATCTATTTCTGATTACAGATATCTATCCAACAACTGTTCTTTCGTTAGGTGCGGATTCATGTTCTCTTGCACTGAAAATTCATGGATCTTCCTATCCAACCACTCAATTTATTTCTTTATTCGATTCTAGTGACGCGACATCACAAACCTCTTTATGTAGATCCCGGTCCTGGAAATGAAACCATTTGTTGGCTTAGTGGGTCATGACCTAGGTTTAGAGTTAGTTGCACCAAACAAATCACTACACTATTGGCCCTTTCGGCATCAATCCGCAGAGTGCAAACTGAAGTCTCTCCTGAAGTAGTATGGGGGAATGTTGGAACGAAGTTTCTGAAACCAGAGATCAGTGTGATGTCGTTTCGAGCCCTAAATCCACCTTCGCACAGATCGATAAGCCCTTATGGCTTATCAATGTAACTCCCTTTAATCAACCTCTAGATCTCCGTGAAGGTCTACGACTATCTTTCGCGGACCTTGAACAGACTAATCAACTGCTTACACACATCAAAGATTACTCTTAACCCAGTAATTACTCAGATCGGCTTAAGTGTTTGATAACTTCAACATATAACAAGATAATCTTTGTGTAAATAGTTAACATTAATTTCATTCATAGAACAACATAGATAAATTAAAATCACACAACAATACATCATTATTTCATAAACCCATCGTTCATCGTAGCATAAAGAGCATTCATTCATAACAAAAGTACATAGGCAAAACATAAGAATTTCTGCAATAATCTTCGTTATTGATAATTAGTTCAGCTTACATACTCAAGACTTCCCTACGCACTCTGCTGCAGGGTCCATGCACTCAACTGCAGACTCTACTCTATGCCTCTGCATACACAGCTACAGAGCCTTTCTTCCTACTCTTCTTCACTAACTCTCTATACTTCTCCCATAGACCAAATTCCCTTTTTCGTTACTTACTTGCCTTAGACATCCTAAGACGCACCTATTTATACAATCCCATGGTTTGCGAACCATGGGTAGATCCTCAAAAATCCGGCTCACTTACATAAAGAAGGGTAAAACCCTTTATGACTCCTTAACTATCTACATGCTCCGTGACTACAACTTGCGGAGACTTTACATCTTTATACAACAAAACTTGGGCTTTTGCCCCAAAATTGACCCTAGGGGACCCCATCCCAACATGAGACAATTCCAAAGTACTTGACCAAGTTCACTTAATGTCATGATGCACTTGGAAGTGTTGGAATCATGGTTTCTGAGGATGATATGGTGATTCTTTCTCTTCTAGGACTCCCAAAGAATTGGCATAGTTATCAAGACTTTGTCAATGGTCGAGAGATGCTGCTAGATTGGGAACGAATGTGGTTGGATTTGACACAGAAGGAGATTGGGGGAACACCAGGGATGGCTCTTCATCAAATATCGATGATGAAGAGAACTATACCTAAGCGATTAAGGCAAAGAAGCAGAAAGGGAAAGCTTCCCATTCCAAATCAGATTCTTATCATGGAAGTAGGAAGAAAGACATGCCGAAAGTTAAGTGCTTTCATTTCCATGAGTTGGGCCATTTTGCTACAAATTTTCTGGTCAATAAGTCCAAGAAGAAGTCCTAAGGAGGTTTGGCATGTGAGGCTTTGGCATCTCAATTTGAATTGGAATTTTCCCTCATTGAATGCATTGTGTCATCAATGATGGGAAGTGTATGGTACTTAGACAGTGGAGCTTCATTCCACATGATGGGTGATAAAGAGCTATTTAGTGACTTGGAGGAGAAAGATCTACGGATGCATATCGAGATGGTGTTACAGGGAAAAGTGTCTATATAGAACTGCTCTATCCCACTAAGGTGTGACAGCTCCCTTAGAAACAAACAGAGAAAAGCTACTTTTGTTTTTCCTTTATGAATTATAGATAGAGATGAACAGAAAGACCAACCTCCATCTTGCGCTAATCTCCTGATTTGATCCCTCTCTTCTTTGATAGTCCTGAGCTACCTGCTCCCTTGCACGCCCAGCTTCACAAAGTACCTGTGAGATCACAGAAGCATAGCACTATACAAAGACATGGATCTATAATCATAAACAATCTAGGATCAGATGTAAATTGACCATACAAATGTAACAAGCATCAATGACACAAAAGCATGGAGGAAAACTCAAATAGCTTTTATTGATAAACAAGAAAAGAGCCAAGAGGAGTTACAACCAGTTGTTCTGACCCAGCATCAACCTCCCAGCAAAGAAGCCCCTCTTCACCTAAAACAAATCTTAGATCACCCAACAATCTGATGTTTGTCTCGAGAAACCAACAACAATTCCTTACAATATGCAAAATTCCAGCCTCTGGATCTCTGGGATGAGGGATCCATATATAGATATCTGTAAGGGGGATGAGTCAGCTTGTGATTTGATTACTGTCTTCTCTCTGATAGTTGTTGCTTCCACTTGGAGACTGATGGCCTCTTACTCATCCTTGGTCGAATTCAGTAAGGCAAGTGTCACAGGAGAAGATTCTGGAAGCTTCCATTGCCTCTCCACCTCGCGGAATGACACTGTCATTTGTCATTTCTCGCCCATCGCACCCCACAGAAGGGACTTTTGAAAGGCAACACACCCTCACAGTGTATTTGGGTGAGATGCAAAGCACTTAGCCAGTGGAGCAGCTGCAATGATCCTGTTTTGACCAATTCTGAGCAGTTTCTCATGGAGAACTTCTGGGAGAAGCTGTAATCTGTTGACCTTGTTCCTTTAGGGGTTAGAACAACACTTTTAGGGACTTAGGAGCCCTTGGTTTATGGAAATTTTATGCTTGGGGTTGTAGGGCCCAAAAATGTCTATAACAGTTGCCCCCTAAAGTATGAGGCCATTAATCTTTTAGTGTCGGGTGAAATGCTTTATTATGAGGATCTGAAGTTCTTTCAATGCTGGGAGGAGACCTGTAATAAGATACAATACAATACATTATCTTCATACTATTTTCATGATCCAGCTGAGGCGAGCATTCCCATGCTCAGCTTTATAAATTCATTTTCATGTACATAGGAAAGACAATCGTCTGAGTGTAGACTGATGATTCTCATAGAGCCATCATCCTTTTGAGTGGATGATTATCTGTGCAGCAATGATGTACATTTAATGTCTTTATTTCCTTGAATATATATCGCAGCCCAGATGGATGAAACTAGATCCGGGGTCTTCAATCTTGTCTGATCTTCACTCAAAGTACAAGTCGATCCATGTGAGAAGTATTCTGAAGTCGAACATGGAAAGACATTGCTTGATTACCAGTCAATGATGTAAACTTTTAACAAGCACGAGAGGAATCACCGATAATGATAATGACCCTCAAGGTACTGCAGTACAATTCATGTGGTGTGAATAAAGGACTTGGTGTCGAACACCACGCAAAATCTTTCGGTCGAAGGCCATTGATGTAAACCTATCGCCGGAAGTGAGAAACTTTCCATTGAGGCATGCAAGCTTCAAAGTACTGAATGGGGTGTTACTAGATCAACTTCTTCTATAATGAGATGATGTCGACAAGAAGTGATCCGTCATAGGAGGGCCTTAATGAATCCCACATCAATGACACAGAACGGAGCAAATGATTTTAATGGAGGTGAAAATGATCTGTTGATATAAGGTTCAGGGTGGTGGTCATGAAAGAATGGAGTATAATGTATGGTAGTGGGTAAGACACAGGTGAATTCTCTGAATGACTTCTCTTGAACATATCGGCGACACTGATGTGATGGATTGGTAGCATTAACCCCAAATGTGGATGGTATGGCGTGACCATGGTGATGTGACTAGTGAATGAAACAACCCAACCCGACTCGGACATGGAGTGGAAGTGTCATGTTCAAGAGAGACTTGCTACCAACAAAGTTTCTTTAACTTTTCTTCCCAATTTTCCCCAGTCATTGCTGACCAGTACCTCTTTATTTTTGTCAAGCTTGAGGAGGATAACATATGCTTGTTCTATAATTTGCCCTTCGGGCAAACCCATCGCTATGTTTTAACTAGCCTAGCGATAGTGAAACTCGTTCTCGTCTATAAACAAGTTTGTCGCTATTAATCTTTTTTAACGAGTTTAACGACAAAGATAACTCAGTCCTTTTCAATTTTAGAGAGTTTGAAAAGGAACTTAAAGGTAACTCCAAAATACCTTTTTCGTCATCTAATCCCTTAAGTCCGAAAAAGTATAAAACAATACAGAATGGATGAATTTTCGATACTTTTAACGAGCCGAACAAAACAAGCGCTCGATCTTTTTGTGTAATAATCCCTTAGGTCCAAAAAGATTAAAATCTAGAGGAGGGATAGCACTTCCTGTCCCTTTAACGAGCTGGAGAGGCCAATGGCTTGGCAATCTTTTCATATTTTACGAGTCAGTTGAAAAGAGCTTAAAGGAGACTCGTCTTTTGAGGAACGAGTGATAAAACGGGTAGTAGCTAATTCCAGGTAAGGTTTGGAATTTTCCAATCACGGCAGTGTCACAAGGATGGCTAGTGAAATCACTCTTTGCAGCTGTTCCTCAAAATGGGTAAACAATCAAATGGAGGTGAATGATCGGCCAATGAAAAAGTGGAGGTGACAGTGCAAACATGACCAAGGCTTTAATGGCTGAAGTACTACATTCATGATGGTTATTTACCGGGGAATAGTTCATTTTTTAACGAGCTTAAACGCGGGTGGAAACATTTGCTCATGTCTTATGTTTATTTTTTAACGAGCTTGAACTATGTGCTAAAACTGCTCGATTAATCCAGTCGTGTGATAAGAATGTCTCATATAAAACGAAAACCTTTAGAGTTTTTCCCCACATCCTTTCTTTATGCAAGTTAGGAAACGACCAATCCGAAAAACAGATGAATGATCACTCTTTGCTTGCACTCCAAAAGGTTTGTATGCCCCCAGGTATAAAACAAAGTTTCAAGGTCACCTTCTGTTTGAGCTGACAAAACATTTGTTTTATCAGGAAAGGTATACCTCTTTCAGGCTACCAAAGATTGCTCTATTCACAGCGTAAACAAAACACTTCTTAGGCGATGTCTATCGAAATAGACAAAGATGAGTGGAGGAAATTACTCCACTCACGTAACTTTGACAAGAGAATCTTGTTCTAGAATAACCCCATCTTCCAATCACGGACGGGAGTACATACTAGTCATATTTTCTCGCGGAAACCTACCCTATACCCGAAGCTTTCCTGCCGAAGAAAACCAGGGTGCATGCTCCCTGGGTTTCAGTCATGTCCCCCGAATCACTCGCGCTCATCGGGTGGACGAACTAGAATTGAGACATTTCTTACGTGAAAAGACCATTCAGGGATGGTATATGAGTATTTGCTCTGTATGATCTGGGAAATGAAAGCTGGTCTACGAGCTTGACCACTCTTCCTTCGTGTGGAAAACACATTACTCTAAAGAGTGAGGAGACAATTTCTCCCATGCAATAAATATAGTCTCGTCCAAGGAGTAGATTGTAATCCAGGGGTCCTTGAACTACCATCATGTTCATGTGAACGGTTTTCCCTCTCAATGTTATGGGCACATTGGGAAGGATCCCTAACGGTCGACTGGTTCCTTTATCAAAGCCTGTTAGATTTCTCATCTCAGGCAAAAGCGATGGCGAACCAAGCGCTTTCCAAGCAGTCGAGGAAAGGATACTCATAGAAGCCCGCTCATCTATGATGGTACCAGCCATAACCATTCTATATATTTGAACAATGATTCGGAATGGTACACTAGCTGGTAAACGGGGTCTGCCTAGTTGATTCCAGTCGAAGGAGACAACTAGGTTGCTTGGAGGTGGGACCGAATAGACGGTCGGGTACGACTCTGACGAACTTCCTTCCTGCGGTAAAGGAACGGGTAAATTGCCCCCATGTTCGTTGGATTCTGTGCTTATGAAAAGAATTTGGACGGTGTCATCCTTGTTCTCTTCAGTGACTGTATCATCTGAAGATGGAACCTCTGAAGGCAAGACCGGGTCAACTGCCGCCTCGACCTTTTGAGTTTCGTCTGGTATGGGTTCAAATGGTTTATCTTCAATGGTAGATGCTTCGGCCGACCACCTGAGCGGGCCAGCCGGATTTTCAACTAGTGATGGACTCGGCAAGGGTTTTTTATATCCAGGAGGAATTCATAACGGTGAAACCGGACGATCATCCAAACCTCTTTTAGCTTCGTCTAAGAAGGGACAACGGTGGACGGCATGATCGCCTTTGCACAGTTTACAAGGAAATCTATATCTTCCTTTTTGTCCTGGGGCTTCACTTTCACTAGTCGACAGTGTGTTTTCAACATGATCATCAGAGGTTGATGACACTGGGTTGTGCATACGAGGAGACCAGTCCCTTAAGATCCGAGGGATGCAAGGACAATCTTTGTGACAGTGGTCTCCTTTGCAAATGACACATGGCGATTTAGGCCTGGTCGGTGCAGTGTGTGGATTTTCGCTAGACGACACTTGTTTGCCCCCATTCGCTTTTGGCTCCTTCTTCTTCTTCTCTTTCTTCTTCTTTTCCTTCTTCTCCTTAGGTACTTGACTTTTGGCTTTACCAGCCCCATCAAGTGAAGAGGAAGGAGGAGAGGAAGAATTAGAGGAAGTAGAAGGTTGGTGGGTAACTCTGGACTCATCTAGTTGCTGATTCGATTGTTCTGGAATTGTGGTGTTCTGAACGACAGAGGTTGAGAAGAGCCATACAGGAAAACCAATTGTCAGTCCTGGAAGCAACAATGTGACCACATGGGGTGCGCCAACATCTCCCCAAGAGGAGAAGGGACTAGGATTTCCTCCAAGGGGAATTCCTTGGTTGGTGGATTCCATTTTCTCAACCCAAGATCAACGTAGGAAAGGGTAATGAATATTCCGTTTAAAATAAATTTTAGACGCTTTGACACAACTTGTTTTTTTCAGTTTTTAAGAGTCGAGAAAAAACAAAAGATGACTCTAGTCTCCTTCGATTTTTAATGAGCCTGAAGTGACAAGTGCTCAGATGGACCTTTTCCAATAAGGAGTCTGAAAAGGAATGAAAGGGACTGCTCTGGAAATCTAGGTAGAGGGATTACCAAAGCAATCGCAAAATTGTAGAATACTTTTTATGGTACGGCATTCAATCTTCCTGAATGCTGTGTTCAGTGCATTGCGATCGATAGGGCGGCAGACACGGCTTCCTATGGATAAAGGATTAAGTCTATTGGGGTCTCCCAAAATATACTCGACGGTACGTGGGAGCACAAGTCCATACTGGCACTTATCATCTCAAAGTGGAGGAATCACCCAACCATCAGTGAGAACAACAGTTACCAGGCTTTACGACACCGGAATACGTCTCTAGCCTAGACTTCTAAATGTTGTGCATTAAGTTCCAAAGCGTTGTTAGATTCATTGAATTTATTTTAAGTTGATCTTGTTTATGAAGTTTGCCTTTTGGGTTCACCACGAGATGTAGATGTAATTCCTAAAATGCAATCTAAGATGATAAACAAACTTTTTTTCTCTTTTATGCAATGAAAATCCTAGCTACTAGGGAAAAGAAAGACAGAATCTTTTCACAAAGAGCAAAGAGCACACTCTAAATGCACTTTCCTAAATCAAGCCAATCAGACTGTCTATATGCAAATGCACATGCATGTATTTGTTTTTCGACTTTCTTAGTATATGAATGCTAAAAAGAAAGTTGATGCACAAATCTGAATTTCTTTTCAAGAGACAAAAATCAACAAGTTTCTTTTCGAAATCAAAAAATGGAGACGATCACAACACCTTACGATTTTGAAATGAATACTTGTTCTCGACACTAGAAAATTACAAATTTAGACCAAAAGAAATAGTAACAGGATAATCGACCATCAACAACAATTAAACTCTTTCCTATGATTGAAATCGACACTTGCGACAGTTTCAAATCAAAGGACGACAATACGATTACGCTACTTTTGCAAAGGAGAATTGTAAATGACTCAACAAACACACAAAAACATCTACAGTTATTTTGTACAAAGGAGGTGGAATAACAGCAAGGAAAAGGGGTTTCAAACAGACATATACTGATCACAGGCAGTAAAATTCAAGAATAGAACTGGAAAGAATGAACTACAGAAGCCACAACTGCACAGAGCTAGTCTGATTAGCACACCTGTAACACAGAGAATCTGAAATGCAGCGCAGGTTGTCCACTCGGGAAGTGCACTGAAATTCAGAATCTCTGAACAGTACCTGCGCTGGGCCAGAAACGAGACTCTGTTCGGGTTCCGGGTCACAGTTTGCAGTTCAGTTCTTGGGTTTTGGCCGAGAAAAAAGCAATCAGTAATGCAACAATCAGGGGTAGATCTAAGGAGGATCTAAGAGCTATCACAAGGGCAATCAGATAGTTTGTGAATCAGTTGTTTAAATCATAAACAGATCCAGTAGATGGATTGAAGTAGCAGTTGTCTACTTTGCATTTGTTATGGCAAATGCAGTTCGAATGCTACTTGTAAGTTTATGAAACAAACAACAAAGAATGATAAACAAACAAACTAATTAGTTCCCCAACGGAGTCGCCATTTTGTTATAGGGAAAAGTGTCTATATAGAACTGCTCTATCCCACTAAGGTGTGACAACTGCCTTAGAAACAAACAGAGAAAAGCTACTTTTGTTTTTCCTTTATGAATTATAGATAGAGAGGAAAAGAAAGACCAACCTCCGTCTTGCGCTAATCTCCTGATTTGATCCCTCTCTTCTTTGATAGTCCTGAGCTACCTGCTCCCTTGCACGCCCAGCTTCACAAAGTACCTGTGAGATCACAGAAGCATAGCACTATACAAAGACATGGATCTATAATCATAAACAATCTAGGATCCATATATAGATATCTGTAAGGGGGATGAGTCAGCTTGTGATTTGATTAGTGTCTTCTCTTTGATAGTTGTTGCTTCCACTTGGAGATTGATGGCCTCTTACTCATCCTTAGTCGAATTCAGTAAGGCAAGTGTCACAGGAGAAGATTCTGGAAGCTTCCATTGCCTCTCCACCTCACGGAATGACACTGCCATTTGTCATTTCTCGCCCATCGCACCCCACAGAAGGGACTTTTGAAATGCAATGCACCCTCACAGTGTATTTGGGTGAGATGCAACGCACTTAGCCAGTGGAGTAGCTGCAATGATCCTATTTTGACCAATTCTGAGCAGTTTCTCATGGAGAACTTCTGGGAGAAGATGTAATCTGTTGACCTTGTTCTTTTAGGGGTTAGAACAACACTTTTAGGGACTTAGGAGCCCTTGGTTTATGGAAATTTCATGCTTGGGGTTGTAGGGCCCAAAAATGTCTATAACAGATGGGTGATGACGGGAAGTATAATGTTACTGGATTGACAACGATTACTTTTTAGAGGGAGCATGGGGCTCCACTCACCTTGAAGAATGATATGTATGTTCCCGTTATAAAGAAGAACTTGGTATCTAATTCCATGCTTGAGGATAGAGGCTATGATGTGATCTTCTCGAAAATAAATGCGTTCCTTTGACACATAGCCATGGGTCAAGTAAAGAATATGGGGATTCAGGTAAAGAATCTCTATAAGCTAGAGGTAGAGGAGTGTGCTACTTTGAGCACAAAAGAAAAAAAGATGTAGAGCCAAGATGTTGGCGAGTTGTGGCACAAGCGATTAGGCCACTTGCATCATGGGGCTTTGAGGATATTGCAGGAGATCTCTACCAGTCTTCCCAAATGTACTCTTGAGCAAGTTGATACATGCAAGGGATGTACTTTGGGAAAATACGCCAAGTCTTCCTTTCACGACAGAGATAGTCAAGGAGAGGCTATTCTAGAGCGAGTCCACTCATATGCATGTGGACCATTCTTGACAACATCCATGGCAAAACATAGGTATTATGTTGTATTTGTTGATGAATTTTCTAAAAACTTCGCGATATTTTTCATGTAGAAAAGGGATCAAACTTTCACAAAGTTTTGTGAGTTTAAAACATTGGTGGAGAAAGAGTCGAGCAAGAAGGTTAAAGCTCTATGGAGTGATAATAGTAGTGAGTATGTATCAAATGAGTTTAAAACGTTTGTGCAGCAAAATGGATTAAACAAGAGTTGATGACACCCTGTTAGCTACCTATACCAATAGGTCTCATTTTTCATGATTGGCAGGGGAAGTGCCAATATGATCTACTTTGGTGATGCAAAGATCTCATATTTGTGTGGAAAACACCTATCTGCAGTTGGTTGATGCTGTCCTACTTCTGAATGGGTGATCCAACAGTCTAAGCTGGGTCATGCCATGTTTCAATTTTTGTTGTAGATTAGAGAAAGAAATCTGTCCAAACTGTTCAATCTTGGCAGATAAAGTAGTTAGGTAGAGAATGAAGGTTCCCAACTGTTTAATCTGGGGCCTTGGAAGTAATAAGGCTAGCCTTAGATAGAAAATCAAAAGGAAAAAGCCAAAGGAAAAGAAAAGGCACATGAGGGTTTGCAAGTCTAAGTGCACCCTCCTTGAAGTAACAAAAAATGCTAGGCAATAGAATGGGTAGGTAGATGGGGTTGCAGAAGCATGATTTATGACATTTCACTGGCCTAAGCAAAGGAAAAACATGGTGTCAGTGCAGATCTTCCTATTCAGCAGTTTTCTAGCAGCAAGATGAAGCATGTCTAACTTCCCAATCATCCCCCATCACATTCCTTGCTAACATCCCAATACCACCTTTGGTCATGAGATAAAACAAACTCATTGATTGATTCTCGTTGCATAAAAGAGCCACATTTCATGTGTAAAATTCTTTTCATTTTGATCTACTCTCCTAACTAAGTTTGCTTCCTATAAAACTTAGTCTTTGCTTCCTCTTCTCCATACCTTCCATCCAATACTAACCACTAACTCTATCTATGCTTAATTCCCTATGTTCCCCTTTCCCTATTACTATAGCATTATGGTGTATAAAACCCCAAAAAATATGTATATTCCCTCCCCTTTGGCATTATAGCCATATGCTAAAATATTGGAAAACCAGGCAGAAATAAAGTCTTGGTGTATGTGGTTGTGTAAAGTCAGGGATTAAACTGACCCCTGGTTGGTTTAATAACCTAAGCCCTACCCTTTTTTCCCGTTACAACCCCTTCACAATGCTTTACCCGCCCTATTTGCAGCAAACCTTGTAAAAACCCACCTTTACCGCCTATCCAAAGTTTTTGATTACAAAGTGCATTTCACAAAAAGCATTGAAAAACCCAAAAATCCGCCGAAGTCCAAAGTCCCGCCCGGGCGCACATTTCAAGAAATATAATAAATTATTGCTCACCCCGCTGCCGTATCGTCCTATCATTTTTATAACCCGTCGACCGTCGGATCTGGGCTTTCCCATCCGACGGCCCATATCAATATCGGGCCGCCCCCGATGTCTGGACTATAGCACCCGAAAAGTGTCAGAGGGTGACGTCAGGGCAGTGCCACGCGTCGCTCCCAGTTTATATCGGGAGGCCGCCTACCAATACCACCCCCATACAATAAGCGGTCCGAAATTACCGCTTACCGCTTTGGTTTACCTCCCGCCCACGTCACACCCACGCCATGCCCACGTCATGCCAAGTCAGCATCGCGTCAGCGCCCGGCCCGCCATCGCTCCGACCTGTCTGCCACATCACCGGTCCCCGTGGACCACTCACAGGCCGCCACGTCACCTTTCCGTACCCGACCCCACCCGATGACATCATGCTGACGTCATCCAAAAAAAAGCGCGCCAAAGCCAAAATTGTCCATATTTTGCCAAAATTCACGGTTTTTTCGCATTTTTTAGCGAAAGATTGTTCTGCCTCCTGCATGCGAATTACGTCCATTTCGCTGCCAACCTACTAAAAGCTACTCCAGAGCTGCTGCCGCCTACAAGTCGACTTCAACCAAGCCTCTGCCATTGCTCCACGACTAGGTACTTACCAAATTGTCCATCCGCCTGGTCTATTCCATTCTGCATTTGTAAAAAACCACTGAACTGCCCGTTTCACCTAAGAATTCGACCTGTACTGCCTTGGGATCAATCTAATTGCTCCTACACCGGCCAATTGTGCCCAATTGCACCTAAATTATCCTGTCAACATTGTAAACCTGCAAGTTTACCTTAACCTGTTGCGCAAAACTGCATTGGCCCGAAGTTTGTTATAATTCTGATTGAAAACACATACAGACCATGGAAACACCAGTAGCATTGAACATTCCACCCTTGAATGCCCCACACAGGGAGCTAGAATGGCAGGCACTGGGTGATAGAGATTACCAGATGATAGAAACACTCTCAATGCACACCAAATATAATATTCATGTACTCAATGAGCAGAAGGCCAAGCACCTCAGTGGAACTGATATTCTAGGGATTTGAGACTCCAATTTGCCCATTTATAACCTCCCTCAAGTCAATGTCCTTCCAAATTTAATTCACAGATGCAGTGCCAACTATGACCCATGTTAAAGAGCTGTCCTCAATTCCTCAGGTGCAGTTTTGTTCCATGTCACCCCTGAGGCTATAAATCAAATGCTGCACTTTCACACTACAACGCCATTGTCTCCTCTGTCCATAATGCACTTAATAGACCAAGGAGGCAAGTTGTCCAGTGCCCAAATCATAAAGATTAATTAGCTATTCATTGAATCAGGCTCTTAAACTGTGAGGACCCCTCCTATAGGAAATGTATATTTCAATGAGTTGGGCAAGTTGCTTGTGGATTTGATCAGTTATGTCCTGGGTTACAGATCAGCTGAGGATGATGATGAAACCATTCTGGCAATGATGTCTATCTTCTCCCCTGGAATGCCTCCTTTTGTTCACTATGATTATGCTACATACATTGCCAATAAAATTCATGAGCAATTGATGAATCTAGAGAGGGAAAAGGTGTTCAGATACACTTCATACATCTATCACTTGTTCCTATTTTATCAACTTGATGGCTTCCCTATTTCTCTCAAGAAGTTTGATGCTCAGGGAAACCCAAGGTCTGTGGTATTTTGGACTTCAGTCTTTCATCACACATCTTATTCACCATACAGCTACTGTGAATTCATAGACCTCTTTATCCATCCAGCTATGTCCTTGCTATTGGGTACCCCTCCTCCAAGATTGATAGATGAGATGCAAAGGATTCTCCAGCTCTCAAAATCTTACAGCATTGGGGATTGGTACTTTTACCAAAACCATACAGTGATCAGAATATATTGCTGTGAATTGGCCCCATATAGACTGCCAAGATATGCCCCTATGAGACTCTTTGCCTTAGAGTATTTCAGGCAGTTTGGAAATGCAGACATGGTCCATTTCCACAACAAAAACAAGAAGGTACAACTCAAAATCAGAAACCAGTTAGGCCCATTTCTTTATAATAAAAGGGAGGAAGGATGGAAAGAAGCAGATAAGATCCTAGAGGGCCTCCAATTGCAAACCAGTTTCCTCTGGTCACTTTATGACCCCAATCACTTCATTAGTCTTAGAAGGGTCAAGTATAAGATGGCTAGTTATGATCATGTCAAATTGCCTCATATTGAAAAATATGCAAACCTATTAAGATGGAAAGAGGGCACATTAGAAGAAGCAAGTCCTGGAGAGGAAATACTACATAAAGAAGCAAAGAATCTTGAGAAAGAAGCTGACTTGGAAACTTGTGGGCAGCTTTCCTCTTCTTATCAAGTGCAACTTGGACCAGCTGCCTCATCCTCTACAGCCCCCCAGCAGGCAGCTCAAACTACTCCTCAGGCTGCCAGCAAAGGTAAAGAAAAGGAGATGGAGCAGGAACAGCCACCCCCTACAGCAGAGCAGCAAAAAGAGCAGCCCATACAGCAAGAGGAAACAGCTGAAGCTCCCATATCTACTGAACAGCAGGCTCAAGAAAATGTGCCTCCAAGGCAGGAAACAGTAGTGGAGGCCTCGATCCTCCAAACCCCATTAAATGAAGAAAGAACTAGAAAGAGGGATAGAGAGCAGGAAACTCCCCTCACTGCATCCACAAATCAAGGGGAGAAAAGGCAGAGATTAAATCCCCTCTCTGAAGAAGAAATGCCTATTGGGAAATCCTTGGGCATGGCCCCCCCTAGCATGGAGGCATCTGCCGGTTCCTTTCAGTAGGAACAAGAAAGAACCCTTGGAGGAGAGCTTAGCTCCTCAAGCCAACAAAAGAGAGCTGAATCAGGCATAAAGCAACAATTTATTGACATCAAGAAGAGAAATGAGCCAGTCAGGCTCCAACTCTACAATCACTTGCTTAAAATGGCCCCTACAAACCAGCAGAGGCTTATGTCAGCATATGACATAACAGAGGGGAAAATTACTATGAGTCATTTCATGCCTACTATACTGCAGCCACAGTCAGCTGTAGATTATATAAGAACCAACCTTGATGTTCTTGCAAAAGACATCCACCCAATGGACCAGATAGAGCTTCACAAGCAAACGGGTGAGATGGTCTATTCAACTCTTGCAGACAAGACCTTCTTGGCTCACAAATTACAAAACAGTCTGCACAATACAACTGCCCAACTTGAATTGGAGAGGGCATCCTCTCAGGCCAAAGACAACAGGATCAGGTCTTTGGAAGATATTATTATAGAGCTTGGGCATGACCCAAAGGATCCCAAAGCTGTACAAGCATTGCTAAAGGAAAGAGATGCAGATATAGCAGCTTTGAGAAAGATGGTAAAAATTCCAGCAACCCTTCACCCTCAAATAGAAGAGGTTGCTCAGCAGAGGAAGGACCAAGATGTAGCAGCCATGCTGCTAACACTACACAAACAGTTGGTGCAAACAGAAGGGAAATTGGTAGAAACAGAGGCTGCATTACAGGCAGCCCTGCTGCAGAAAGAAGGAGGCCAAACATCTCAGCCCCCTCAGCCAGTAATCAACCTTGAGGAGCCCCCTCAATTTATCACTCCTCCTACAGAACAGACAGCTGGAACAGGCCCATCTACAGCAGCACCAGCAACAACATCAGAGCAGGCACCAAGCCTTGATATGCAGAAGATGATGAAGGAGATTCAAGTTCTAGAGGCCCAGATGGCAAAACTGAATGAAGCCAAGGAGAAATTGGCCACAGTGAATGAAAAATATGACAAATCAAAGCAGAGTGTAGCTAAAAAAAGCAGAGAGGTAAAGGCTCTTAAGGAAAAGATAAAAGAACTAGAGAAAGAGCTCTCTCTCAACAAGGTTGTGGCTGAGATCAAGAAAGTCTTATGGGCCAATATTGGTCAATCAATAATAGATCAATGGCAGTACATAGAAACCATTCATGAGCACATGGAGCTCATAGGAAGGGCACACAAGGAAAGCCAAAGAGCAAGGGCATCTCTAGGCACTATGCCTGAGATAGCCAATAGGATGATCAATGTCCTCAATAACCGCACAGGCCCTCAGCTGGCAGCAATAGGAATCACCAATAGAACTGACACCGTCTTGCTGATAAAGAGGGTCCTCACTTTGAGAAATCTGGTGCAGACATTGAATAGAAGGTGCCAGGACATGCAAACAGAGGTAAACAAGTTCACAGATAAATTCACAGCATTGCATAGCAGAGGCCTTCCCAGCCTACTAAACAGTGCAGACAGATTTTTGTCCCATGAAAATTATGCTAAAAGGGTGAATACATTTGCCACAAATCAGATCACTGCAGGATCAAGTATCCCAGAGGAAACAGGGCCTGCATCTGGGCAGAGCCTCTATGAGAAAATAGAAAATTTGTTTTCTATCATGAATGAAATCAGGCATCTGTTTGAAGTGCCTCCTAATTACTTCAAATATACTGAGGCAGATGAAACACTAGGCACAATTTTGAGGCATCAGTTGCCTACACAGGAATGGTGGACTAGCATGATACAGATATTGCTGTGAACAAACAGGTTTTCATCAAATTTCTGCATTAAAATACAGATCATCATGTTCAGATAATTGATATATTCACAATGACTATAAAAGAGTGGACTGAGCCAACTCAGCAGACAGATTCGGCCACCAAAGCAACACTGACAGATTCAGATGACAGGGCCGTGAAAGCTACAGCACGACAGAACATTAAAGGCATATCATGCAGAATAAATGCAGAGCGCTCAACCGACTCAGTGGCCTCCAAAAGTCAAAAAGGTTTCTGACAGAACTAAAGGGTATTCATTGTATCTTTAGAATAGCAATAACTTTCTTATCTGCTATTCTGAAAGTTGGTGAGCGCAGTTATTGAACAAATGACTCAGCGATTCAGATATTTTGTAAAACCGATTGTATATATTTCCCCTCGCATAAGCTTGCAGGGTTGTTGATTTTCTCTTCTAAAGAACCTATGCTGTAAATTTCAGAGTTTTAATACAGGGAGCTGATGGAATTTCCAAAGTTCTGAGTTGTTTGATGTGTTGTGGTGTGATGGCTTACTGCTACAGGATTCCTGTATATTTCATGGCACAATAAGTTTTCTTGAACCCTTTTGTTATGTATTTCATTCTTTCATAATCCGTTCATGCTCTATATTTCACAGTTTAATAGCACAGAAAAAGAATAGTTTCAGGATTTGTTCATTGAATACCCTGAACTCAATCTATGCTGTTATGAATGTTTTCCTCTAAGTATTAGTTATGAAAGTGTAATTCTTAATTGCTTCACCTTCAGACTAAAACTTCACAGTGACTATTATTCAAGAATTCAAATCTGCTCCTGGGTGATATATCTCTTTCTCACATCACCAGCTTAGTGAAAAACTCTTAATTGCCTTTCACTGGCTAATCATATTTCATCACCACAATTTTAAGTTTGTTCCATGACATATCTAAAGGCCCTTCAGTTCTAAGCAATCTTACTCAATACATCAAACAACCCATAATCACAGACTCCATTGCCCAATGGACTGAAACCGTCTGAAGATCTCATCTTAGATACTGAAAGACATCACTCAACCAAAATTTTAAACCAAACCCTTACCTCATAACTAGCCTAAGATCAAAAAAAAAAAAAAAAACAAAGCCAAAACTGAAAGAGAGAGCCCTCTCTGATTGCAGGTGGGCTACAACCTACAATCCAAAGCTTGGTTAGTGGTTACCCCGGCCGCATTCCCTCAGGAGTCAAAGGGAACAACCTGAGTGTTAACATAATGGCGACTCCACTGGGGAGTGAATGAACTTTGTAACCCCCTGTCTGATTCTTAATACTGTAGATAAAGCCTGAGTGGCAGCCAGACAGCCTTAGAAACTGCCTCTGCGTTGCATTTGCAGGAGTATATAAAAGTTGCCTCAGTCAATCTTTATTCAGTCTTAAGTTCCATAAAGTTGTGCTATGCCTGATCATTCCTTGTCAAATATCACTATCTCCTAGAAAACTCTCCTAAAGAAAATCACAGAAACTGGCTCATAAGAAGAAAACGCGCTACACAAGGTCAGACCTAGACCCTGACCCATCACCTGAATTCCAAAATCCAAACTTGATCTCAAGAATCCTTAAGAGACACAAATCAGAAGGGACTCTATTAGATTCAAGTTCTGAAGCAGGTCTTCAAACTCACATTCCAACCCCTGCTAAGGTTTCTCTACATCCTCACACTACTGTCCCTCAATCTCCTAGTTCTTCATCCACTTCACAAGGTATCCTTTCAACCACTCCATCAACTACACAAACCCCTCTCATCCCCTTCCCTCCACTTGTCCCATTCATTCCTGTTATCCCTATTTTCCCACCAAACATGGCTAATAGATATGATCCACTACAGTTACCTGCCAATCCAGGGCCTATGCCTCAAGATTACCAAAGCAAGATTTCATATTATGATGGTACTGGCTCTTATCCAGCCCTTCAACATACTAAGAAAATGCAGGACTACTTTGAAAATTATGAGATAGATGATGATGGGGTTAGAATGAAATTTTTTGTGCAAAGCCTAACAGGAGATGTAAGATCATGGTTTAGGTCACTCCCAGCAAACTCCATAGTTGGCCCTGAAGCCCTGTATCAAACCTTTATCAACAGATGGGAGAAGAAAAAGGATCCACTTCACATTTTGTCTGAATACAATACTATCAAAAGAGGTCCCCAAGAAACTATCTTGGACTATTGTGCTCGGTTTAACAATGTCTACAATGCTATTCCCCAAAATCTCAGACCCCCACCTGATCTAGCTCTATACACCTTTCCTGATGGGTTTGATTCAGATATGGCATACCAATTAAGAGAAAGAGCTCCTCGAACATTAGCTGAAATGCAAGACATAGCAGTAAGTGTAGAAGCCAACCTGATAGCTAGGAGAAATAGGACCAGAACTGAAAGAAATACTACCTTCAAAGAAGAGCCTTTAGGCTGGGATCAGAAATTAGATGCAATAATCACTGGCATGCATAGGTTAGGTGACAGAGTAGAGTCAGTTGAGAGGAAGTCATCATGGGAAGCACCACAGAATAATCCTATCAGGAATCCCAATTTTAGAAGAAATTAGAATCCCAATGTTGGCAAGGCCAGCCCTGAACCAGAGATAAGGCCTCCGTTCCAAGAAAACTATGCTGAAACATCTACTTCTAGTGAGCAGATAGATGATACCCACATCAATTTGATGGGCCTGAATGATGATCAACAAGTTTTCCTGAGTCAAGAAGATCATGAAGAGGAAGACATAAGCCAGTTCCAAACCAGATCAGGTGAATCATTTGATTTCAAACAAGGCTATGACACAGCTGTTTTTGAAGTTCATAAACAATACAAATTAAGAAGCAGAACTGTAAATGTGCCACAGCCTGAGAAAACAAAGGATAGCCTACAGCCTAGGAAAGCTATTGTCACAGAGCCTATTAACAAAACTGATTCAATTACAAATGAAGTAATAGTTGAAGAGGTAACAGAACCATCTCCCTCAAATCAAGAACCAAGGGCTACACCTCCTTTACAGCACAATCCAAGCAACACTTTCCAAAAGATGAGCAGAAAGGACAAGCCTCAAGATCAGATTGAAAATCAGGATGAAGCCTCTAAAAACTCGATTGAGAAAGAAAAAGTGGTCAACCAGAACACCAAGATCCAATCTGAAAAACCTTTTGACTTAGAAGCTGAAATTGGAAAATTAAAGATAGCCATTCCTCTTTCAGAGCTAGCCAAGCATGACATTTACAAACAACAAATCAAGAAGTCCCTTCAACTTACTCATAATAAAGATGATGTCAATGTATTGGATGACACCCCAGAACTACTTTTCGGTCCAGAGGTTGATGGAAAGACAACAGTTATAGGAATACTACCTTTTTATGTCAGCTTGCATGTTCATGACAAGATATTGCACAATGCAATGTTTGACTCAGGCGCCTCTCATAACCTGATGCCCAAATCAGTCATGGAGAGGTTGAATCTAGATATTACAAGACCATATAAGGACCTATTTTCATTTGACTCCAGCCAAGTTAAGTGTTTAGGCTTGATAAAAGACCTATGTGTGTCCCTAGTCCAGTACCCAAATAAAATAATCTTAATGGATGTGGTAGTTGCTGATATCCCACCCAAGTATGGAATGCTGTTATCAAGATCATGGGGGGCCAAACTCCAAGGTTCCCTGCAATTGGACATGTCATATGCCACCATCTCTGTCTTTGGGCAACCAAAGAGGCTATACAGAGAATCACTCATGAAATACATGGTGAGCAGTGAAGAAAAACCTCCAAATTTCCCTATTTATGCATTCCATTCAGACATGGATTCCTTCATTCTGTTCAATGATGATATAAGTCCAAGGAGTGATAACAAATCTGTCATACTTGAACAAGATCTACATATGAGTGAGGAATCAAGTTCCCAAGAAATCAAGGTTGTGTAATCAAGTGATGAAACTGTTCTAGAAGGCAAACCAGGTGAAAGACAAGAACTCCAACTTATAATCCCAAGTCATAGAGAAAATGTTGAAAATCCCCTAAATCAATAGATCCTATGGTTTCTTGAGTTTGATGGATCAGTCAACAAATTAGGGGCAGGAGCTGGAGTGTGGATTCATAACAAACAAAGCAACCATGCACAAGGTCGAGCCTATAGGCTTAATTTGAGATGTACTAATAATATGGCAGAATATGAGGCTCTTCTGCTAGGCCTCAAACTGGTAAAATCCTTACAGGCGACAAAAGTTTCAATCATGGGAGATTCGGATCTTATTATCCAGCAAGTGAAAGGCAATTTTGTCACCAATGACAAAAGACTAAGATCATACAGGTATGCTGCTATTGGAATACTCAAAGCTTTCACTGAATTTCAAATAACCAAAATACCTAGGATTCATAACCTTCATGCACATAGCTTAGCTACATTTGCCAGTACATGCAAATTGCCTTTTGAACCCAACCATTGTTTTACAGCTGAGATAAAGCACAGACCTTCCATCCCAAACAACATTAAAGACTGGCAGGTATTTGAGGATGACACACAGATAAATAGTTTTTTGACCTTGTAGCATGAATTTTTAGGTTTGAACATTGATGTTGATTCTGTGAAAGACACACAGCCACTAACTGAAGAGGTCCAAACAGCAATATCACCTAAAACAGCAAATCAAATACTTTGTCCAACAAACTTTGACAAGGAAAAAATACAAGAACTTGAACAATTGCATTTTGATGAAGTAGCTGGTACAGAGGCTGAAATTATAGAGCTAAAAGACAACTTTTTACCAACAGGCCTAACTCCATTGGAGGACATTTTTGACTCAAATGATGTTCCTAGAAAACCAAAAATGCAACCCCTTAATGCTGCCATTGAAGAATGCAACATTGGAACTATGGAAAAACCCAAGATAATAAAACTGTCTGCATCTTTACCTCCTGACCAGAAGCCTAAATACATTGACCTCTTTAAAGAGTTCCAGGATGTGTTTGCATGGAGTTATGAGGATTTGAAATCCTATGACACCTCTGTTATTCAACACACTATCCCTCTCAAGCCCAATCGAAAGCCATTCAAGAAAAAATTGAGAAGAATCAATCCTATGCTCCTCCCTTCAATTGAGAAAGAGGTACAAAAAATGTTTAAAGCCGGTATCATAGCACCAATCAGGTTTTCAGACTGGATTTCAAACTTGGTCCCCACAAGAAAGAAAACTGGGGAGATTAGGCTTTGTGTTGACCTAAGGAATTTGAATCAAGTGTCCCTCAAAGACAATTATCCCTTACCGAAGATGGATCACATTCTCCAAAGAGTGGTGGGGGCTTCAAGAATTTCATTACTTGATGGATTTTCAGGTTTCAATCAGATCCTAGTCCACCCTGATGATCAAGATAAAATAGCTTTCACAACCCCATGGGGAACTTTCAAATATGTTAAAATGCCTTTTGGATTGAAAAATACAGGAGCTACATTTCAGAGAGCAATGGATATTGCTTTTGCTAAAGAGATTCATGAGTTCCTTGTTATTTACTTAGATGACCTCACACCTTTCTCAAAGTCTGACCAAGAACATTTAAAACACTTGAGACAAATATTCATAACATGTAGGAAATATGGGATTTCCTTAAATCCTAAGAAGTCTCTATTTGGTTTGGAAGAACGTAAGCTATTAGGTCATATCATTTCAAAGGATGGCATTAGAATTGACCCAAATAGAATACAGGCCATCTTGCAAATGCCCCATCCGAGAAACATCAAAGAGTTACAAGCCTTCTTGGGAAAGATCAACTTTTTAAGGAGATTTATCCCAAACTTAGCAGAATTGATCAGATTACTAAACAACATGCTAAAGAAGGATTCAAAAGTAAAGTGGACAGTAGAAGCAAATCGGGCTTTTGAAGGTATTAAATTGGCTCTTACCCAAACCCCAGTCTTAACAAATCCACAATTTGACAGAGAATTTATCATTTTCTCTTTTGCCTCCCAGCATACCATTGTTGTTTTCTTATTGCAGAAAGATGATCAAGGGAATGAAAAACCCATTGCTTTCTTTAGTAGAGCCCTCAGAGATGCACCTCTGAAATATCAGATCATGGAAAATCAAGCTTATGCTTTGGTCAAAGCCATCAAAGACTTTAGGATCTACATCCTATACTCCCATGTTATTGCTTATGTACCAAATCCCATTGTAAAAGACATACTAACTCAAGAAAACTTAGAGGGCAGAAGAGGAAAATGGATTGCTAGTATTTTAGAATTTGACATTGAAATAAGACCTACAAAACTAATAAAAGGGCAAGTTTTGGCTAAATTAATGTCTGAAACAAACTTTCAAGCCTTGGACATTAACCAACTGGACAATGAACCGGAGCTGGCGACTCCAAAGATCAATGCAGCCTTTGAACAATCCCTGTGGTATTCTGATATCTGTTATATATTGCAAAACCTGTGTGCTCCCCCAGGATTGTCCAAAACCAAATCTAGATTTTTAAAAATCAAAGCTTCAAGATTTTGTGTTATAAATGGTAATTTACTATGGAAAAATCATGAAGGTATACTGTTGAACTGTTTGAACATGGATGAAATAACAATGTTATGAAAGAATTCCATGCAGGTGATTGTGGTGGGCATTTGTACTGGAAATCCACTGTGGATAAGATATTAAGGGCAGGTTACTATTGGCCTACTCTCTTCTTTGATATTAAAAAATTTACCACTTCATGTCACAAATGTCAAGTGTTTGAGGGAAAAAGAAAGTTACTACCACTTCCCTTAAAGCCTATTGCAATAGAAAGGCCCTTTCAGCAATGGGGCTTGGACTTCATTGGGGAAATTCATCCTTCATCTTCAGGCCAGCATAGATGGATTCTAACAGCCACAGATTACTTTACTAAATGGATTGAGGCTGTTCCATGTAGACAAGCAAATGATTCAACTATCATTCAGTTTTTTGAGACTAATATCCTTTCTAGATTTGGTTGTCCTCACAAGACTATAACAGACAATGCTGTTGCTTTTAGATCCAAGAAGATGGTGAACTATTGCCACAAATTCCACATTACCTTGGGCCATTCTACTGCATATTACCCTCAAGGCAATGGTTTAGCTGAATCATCTAACAAAAGTCTTATCAACATCATTAAAAAGGTACTAGAAGAGAATAAGAAAAATTGGCACAAAAATCTTGTAAATGCCTTGTGGGCAGACAGGCTAACAACCAAGAGATCTATAGGGGTCAGCCCATATGAATTGGTTTATGGAATGGAAGCCAAATTCCCTTCATCATTGGGGGTCCCTGTCATGAAGCTGCTTCAGGAAAGTCAAGCTGAACCAAATGACATGCAAAGAAGAATAAACCAGATTATATGTTTGCAGCAAACCAGAGATCAAGTGTATAACAGAGTTCAAACCCTACAAGAGAAGCTGAAGAAAGCTTTTGATAGAAGAACCAAGGCTGAAGATTTCTTCATTGGGGATAAAGTGCTTAAATGGGATTCAAGAAGAGAAGACAAGGGTAAGCATGGCAAATTTGACTCCCTTTGGAGGGGGCCTTTTGTTATTCAAGCAGTACAAGGAAATAACACTTATTTCTTGAAAAATTTGGATGGCACCGAAGCTGAAGAGGGCCCTGTAAATGGCTGGATGTTAAAGCATTATTTTGACTACTTTCCATGTATATAGCATGGCTCTGCACTGTACATTATCAGTTGTATATAGTTTTTCTTCCAGCATATGAATAGTTCAGTTTAAGAAGTTTTGTAAATAAGCAGGAAAAGGCTTTTATTTCAGAAAGTTCCACATTGGTGACAGATTCCAGTTTTGAAGTCCAAAGAGGAAGTTTTCAAGTTTTGAGAAGAAGTCAAAAGCCAAGGCAGTCTGACCTGCTGTTCTTGGTCTTTCAAGTAGAAAAACCATCCCCAAGTGGAGCCACTATTAGCTACCTATACCAATAGGTTTCATTTTTCATGATTGGCAGGGGAAGTGCCAATATGATCTACTTTGGTGATGCAAAGATCTCATATTTGTGTGGAAAACACCTATCTGCAGTTGGTTGATGCTGTCCTACTTCTGAATGGGTGATCCAACAGTCTAAGCTGGGTCATGCCATGTTTTAATTTTTGTTATAGATTAGAGAAAGAAATATGTCCAAACTGTTCAATCTTGGCAGATAAAGTAGTTAGGTAGAGAATGAAGGTTCCCAACTATTTAATCTGGGGCATTGGAAGTAATAAGGCTAGCCTTAGATAGAAAATCAAAAAGAAAAAGCCAAAGGAAAAGAAAAGGCACATGAGGGTTTGCAAGTCTAAGTGCACCCTCCTTGAAGTAACAAAAAATGCTAGGCAATAGAATGGGTAGGTAGATGGGGTTGCAGAAGCATGATTTATGACATTTCACTGGCCTAAGCAAAGGAAAAACATGGTGTCAGTGCAGATCTTCCTATTCAGCAGTTTTCTAGCAGCAAGATGAAGCATGTCTAACTTCCCAATCATCCCCCATCACATTCCTTGCTAACATCCCAATACCACCTTTGGTCATGAGAGAAAACAAACTCATTGATTGATTCTCGTTGCATAAAAGAGCCACATTTCCTGTGTAAAATTATTTTCATTTTGATCTACTCTCCTAACTAAGTTTGCTTCCTATAAAACTTAGTCTTTGCTTCCTCTTCTCCATACCTTCCATCCAATACTAACCACTAACTCTATCTATGCTTAATTCCCTATGTTCCCCTTTCCCTATTACTATAGCATTATGGTGTATAAAACCCCAAAAAATATGTATATTCCCTCCCCTTTGGCATTTTAGCCATATGCTCAAATATTAGAAAACCAGGCAGAAATAAAGTCTTGGTGTATGTGGTTGTGTAAAGTCAGGGATTAAACTGACCCCTAGTTGGTTTAATAACCTAAGCCCTATCCTTTTTTCCCGTTACAACCCCTTCACAATGCTTTACCCGCCCTATTTGCAGCAAACCTTGTAAAAACCCACCTTTACCGCCTATCCAAAGTTTTTGATTACAAAGCGCATTTCACAAAAAGCATTGAAAAACCCAAAAATCCGCCGAAGTCTAAAGTCCCGCCTGGGCGCACATTTCAAGAAATATAATAAATTATTGCTCACCCCGCTGCCGTATTGTCCTATCATTTTTATAACCCGTCGACCGTCAGATCTAGGCTTTCCCATCCGACAGCCCATATCAATATCGGGCCGCCCCCGATGTCCGGACTATAGCACCCGAAAAGTGTCAGAGGGTGACGTCAAGGCAGTGCCACGCATCGCTCCCAGGTTATATCGGGAGGCCGCCTGCCAATACCACCCCCGTACAATAAGCGGTCTGAAATTACCGCTTACCGCTTTGGTTTACCGCCCGCCCACGTCACGCCCACGCCATGCCCACGTCATGCCAAGTCAGCGTCGCGTCAGCGCCCGGCCCGCCATCGCTCCGACCTGTCTGCCACATCACCGGTCCCCGTGGACCACTCACAGGCCGCCACGTCACCTTTCCGTACCCGACCCCACCCGATGACGTCATGCTGACGTCATCCAAAAAAAGCGCGCCAAAGCCAAAATTGTCCATATTTTGCCAAAATTCACGGTTTTTTCGCATTTTTTAGCGAAAGACTGTTCTGCCTCCTGCATGCGAATTACGTCCATTTCGCCGCCAACCTACTGAAAGCTACTCCAGAGCTGCTGCCACCTACAAGTCGACTTCAACCAAGCCTCCGCCATTGCTCCACGACCAGGTACTTACCAAATTCTCCATCTGCATGGTCTATTCCATTCTGCATTTGTAAAAAACCGCTGAACTGCCCGTTTCACCTAAGAATTCAACCTGTATTGCCTTGGGATCAATCTAATTGCTCCTACACCAACCAATTGTGCCCAATTGCACCTAAATTATCCTGTCAATGCTATAAACCTACAAGTTTACCTTAACCTGTTGCGCAAAACTGCATTGGCCTGAATTTTGTTATAATTCCGATTGAAAACACATACAGACCATGGAAACACTAGTAGCATTGAACATTCCACCCTTGAATGCCCCACACAAGGAGCTAGAATGGCAGGCCCTGGGTGATAGAGATTACCAGATGACAGAAACACTCTCAATGCACACCAAATATAATATTCATGTACTCAATGAGTTGAAGGCCATGCACCTCAGTGGAACTGATATTCTAGGGATTTGGGACTCCAATTTGCCCATTTATAACCTCCCTCAAGTCAATGTCCATCCAGATTTAATTCACAGATGCAGTGCCAACTATGACCCATGTCAAAGAGCTGTCCTCAATTCCTCAGGTGCAGTTTTGTTCCATGTCACCCCTGAGGCTATAAATCAAATGCTGCACTTTCACACTACAAAGCCATTGTCTCCTCTATCCATAATGCACTTAATAGACCAAGGAGGCAAGCTGTCCAGTGCGCAAATCATAAAGATTAATCAGCTATTCATTGAATCAGGCTCTCAAACTGTGAGGACCCCTCCTATAGGAAATGTATATTTCAATGAGTTGGGCAAGTTGCTTGTGGATTTGATCAGTTATGTCCTGGGTTACAGATCAGCTGAGGATGCTGATGAAACCATTTTGGCGATGATGTCTATCTTCTCCCCTGGAATGCCTCCTTCTGTTCACTATGATTATGCTGCATACATTGCCAATAAAATTCATGAGCAATTGATGAATCTAGAGAGGGAAAAGGTGTTCAGATACACTTCATACATCTATCACTTGTTCCTATTTTATCAACCTGATGGCTTCCCTATTTCTCTCAAGAAGTTTGATGCTCAGGGAAACCCAAGGTCTGTGGTATTTTGGACTTCAGTCTTTCATCACACATCTTATTCACCATACAGCTACTGTGAATTCATAGACCTCTTTATCCATCCAGCTATGTCCTTGCTATTGGGTACCCCTCCTCCAAGATTGACAGATGAGATGCAAAGGATTCTCCAGCTCTCAAAGGCTTACAGCATTGGGGATTGGTACTTTTACCAAAACCATACAATGATCAGAATATATGGCTGTGAATTGGCCCCATATAGACTGCCAAGATATGCCCCTATGAGACTCTTTGCCTTAGAGTATTTCAGGCAGTTTGGAAATGCAGACATGGTCCATTTCCACAACAAAAACAAGAAGGTACAACTCAAAATCAGAAACCAGCTAGGCCCATTTCTTTATAATAAAAGGGAGGAAGGATGGAAAGAAGCAGATAAGATCCTAGAGGGCCTCCAATTGCAAACCAGTTTCCTCTGGTCACCCTATGACCCCAATCACTTCATTAGTCTTAGAAGGGTCAAATATAAGATGGCTAGTTATGATCATGTCAGATTGCCTCATATTGAAAAATATGCAAACCTATTAAGATGGAAAGAGGTCACATTAGAAGAAGCAAGTCCTAGAGAGGAAATACTACATAAAGAAGCAAAGAATCTTGAGAAAGAAGCTGACTTGGAAACTTGTGGGCAGCTTTCCTCTTCTTATCAAGTGCAACTTGGACCAGCTGCCTCATCCTCTACAGCCCCCCAGCAGGCAGCTCAAACTGCTCCTCAGGCTGCCAGCAAAGGTAAAGAAAAGGAGATGGAGCAAGAACAGCCACCCCCTACAGCAGAGCAGCAAAAAGAGCAGCCCAAACAGTAAGAGGAAACAGCTGAAGCTCCCATATCTACTGAACAGCAGGCTCAAGAAAATGTGCCTCCAAGGCAGGAAACAGTAGTGGAGGCCTCGGTCCTCCAAACCCCATTAAATGAAGAAAGAACCAGAAAGAGGGATAGAGAGCAGGAAACTCCCCTCACTGCATCCACAAATCAAGGGGAGAAATGGCAGAGATTAAATCCCCTCTCTGAAGAAGAGATGCCTATTGGGCAATCCTTGGGCATGGGCCCCCCTAGCATGGAGGCATCTGCCGGTTCCTTTCAGCAGGAACAAGAAAGAACCCTTGGAGGAGAGGTCAGCTCCTCAAGCTAGCAAAGGAGAGCTGAATCAGGCATAAAGCAACAATTTATTGACATCAAGAAGAGAAATGGGCTAGTCAGGCTCCAACTCTACAATCACTTGCTTAAAATGGCCCCTACAAACCAGCAGAGGCTTATGTCAGAATATGACATAACAGAGGGGAAAATGACTATGAGTCATTTCATGCCTATTATACTGTAGCCACAGTCAGCTGCAGATTATATAAGAACCAACCTTGAGGTTCTTGCAAAAGACATCCACCCAATGGACCAGATAGAGCTTCACAAGCAAACGGGTGAGATGGTCTATTCAACTCTTGCAGACAAGACCTTCTTAGCTCACAAATTACAAAACAGTCTGCACAATACAACTGCCCAACTTGAATTGGAGAAGGCATCGTCTCAAGCCAAAGACAACAGGATCAGGTCTTTGGAAGATATTATTATAGAGCTTGGGCATGACCCAAAGGATCCCAAAGCTGTACAAGCATTGCTAAAGGAAAGAGATGCAGATATAGCAGCTTTGAGAAAGATGGTAAAAATTCCAGCAACCCTTCACCCTCAAACAGAAGAGGTTGCTCAGCAGAGGAAGGACCAAGATGTAGCAGCCATGCTGCTAACACTACACAAACAGTTGGTGCAAACAGAAGGGAAATTGGTAGAAACAGAGGCTGCATTACAGGCAGCCCTACAGCAGAAAGAAGGAGGCCAAACATCTCAGCCCCCTCAGCCAGTAATCAACCTTGAGGAGCCCCCTCAAATTATCACTCCTCCTACAGAACAGACAGCTGGAACAGGTCCATCTACAGCAGCACCAGCAACAACATCAGAGCAGGCACCAAGCCTTGATATGCAGAAGATGATGAAGGAGATTCAAGTTCTAGAGGCCTAGATGGCAGAGCTGAATGAAGCCAAGGAGAAATTGGCCACAGTGAATGAAAAATATGACAAATCAAAGCAGAGTGTAGCTGAAAAAAGCAGAGAGGTAAAGGCTCTTAAGGAAAAGATAAAAGAACTAGAGAAAGAGCTCTCTCTCGACAAGGTTGTGGCTGAGATCAAGAAAGTCTTATGGGCCAATATTGGTCAATCAATAACAGATCAATGGCAGTACATAGAAACCATTCATGAGCACATGGAGCTCATAGGCAGGGCACACAAGGAAAGCCAAAGAGCAAGGGCATCTCTAGGCACTATGCCTGAGATAGCCAATAGGATGATCAATGTCCTCAATAACCACACAGGCCCTCAGCTGGCAGCAACAGGAATCACCAATAGAACTAACACCATCTTGCTGATAAAGAGGGTCCTCACTTTGAGAAATCTGGTGCAGACATTGAATAGAAGATGCCAGGAGATGCAAACAGAGGTAAACAAGTTCACAGATAAATTCACAGCATTGCATAGCAGAGGCCTTCCCAGCCTACTAAACAGTGCAGGCAGATTGCTGTCCCATGAAAATTATGCTAAAAGGGTGAATACATTTGCCACAAATCAGATCACTGCAGGATCAAGTATCCCAGAGGAAACAGGGCCTGTATCTGGGCAGAGCCTCTATGAGAAAATAGAAAATTTGTTTTTTTATCATGAATGAAATCAGGCATCTGTTTGAAGTGCCTCCTAATTACTTCAAATATACTGAGGCAGATGAAACACTAGGCACAATTTTGAGGCATCAGTTGCCTACACAGGAATGGTGGACCAGCATGATACAGACATTGCTGTGAACAAACAGGTTTTCATCAAATTTCTGCATTAAAATACAGATCATCATGTTCAGATAATTGATATATTCACAATGACTATAAAAGAGTGGACTGAGCCAACTCAGCAGACAGATTCGGCCACCAAAGCAACACTGACAGATTCAGATGACAGGGCTGTGAAAGCTACAACACGACAGAACATTAAAGGCATATCATGCAGAATAAATGCAGAGTGCTCAACCGACTCAGTGGCCTCCAAAAGTCAAAAAGGTTTCTAACAGAACTAAAGGGTATTCATTGTATCTTTAGAATAGCAATAACTTTCTTATCTGCTATTCTGAAAGTTGGTGAGTGCAGTTATTGAACAAATGACTCAGCGATTCAGATATTTTGTAAAACCGATTGTATATATTTCCCCTCGCATAAGCTTGCAGGGTTGTTGATTTTCTCTCCTAGAGAACCTATGCTGTAAATTTCAGAGTTTTAATACAGGGAGCTGATGGAATTTCCAAAGTTCTGAGTTGTTTGATGTGTTGCGGTGTGATGGCTTGCTGCTACAGGATTCCTGTGTATTTCATGGCACAATAAGTTTTCTTGAACTCTTTTGTTATGTATTTCATTCTTTCATAATCCGTTCATGCTCTGTATTTCACAGTTTAATAGCACAGAAAGAGAATAGTTTTAGGATTTGTTCATTGAATACCCTGAACTCAATCTATGCTGTTATGAATGTTTTCCTCTAAGTATTAGTTATGAAAGTGTAATTCTTAATTGCTTCACCTTCAGACTAAAACTTCACAGTGACTATTATTCAGGAATTCAAATCTGCTCCTGGGCGATATATCTCTTTCTCACATCACCGGCTTAGTGAAAAACTCTTAATTGCCTTTCACTGGCTAATCATATTTCATCACCACAATTTTAAGTTTGTTCCATGACATATCTAAAGGCCCTGCATTTCTAAGCAATCTTACTCAATACATCAAACAACCCATAATCACAGACTCCATTGCCCAATGGACTGAAACTGTCTGAAGATCTCATCTTAGATACTGAAAGACATCACTCAACCAAAATTTTAAACCAAACCCTTACCTCATAACTAGCCTACGATCAAAAAAAAAAAAAAAAACAAAGCCAAAACTGAAAGAGAGAGCCCTCTCTGATTGCAGGTGGGCTAGAACCTGCAATCCAAAGCTTGGTTAGTGGTTACCCCGGCCGCATTCCCTCAGGAGTCAAAGGGAACAACCTGGGTGTTAACACACCCCATAACCCTCAACAAAATGGGGTGGTCGAGAGGAATAATAGAACCATTGTAGGGGCAGCAAGTGTCAAATTCCAACTCTCATAATGCAGAGGTAAACTATTATGAGTCCTCTTTCAAGGGCCTTGGATTATTGAGAAGAACATAGACAACTATTTAGCTCATTTTATTATAAAGTTAAATTTGAAGAAGCTTGTTTCAGTTTACCTCCTCTCACATTCCCCACCTTCCTAGAACTTGAAGAAAAAATAAGCCTCCATAAATAGTTGTACTCAAAGAATTGCTAGCACTAGATCTCAACTCCATATAGCCATAATCCATACAAATCCTCAACGAGTCCCTACGATAAATCTTCCACCACCTTCGTTCCAAAACATTGATATCCCTTCTTTTTTACTTAATAAATATGCTCCATTCAACTCTCCACAACTTCTGAATGGGATATCACAATATTACATTAAATCCATACCAAGTTTCACTGGACAGGATGATACTTCAGCTAAAAAACACATAGAGGTTGTTTATGTATTTGCTGAGAATTTGAATGTGGAATAGTTGGATGTAGTCATAAGACTCTTTTTTCAGTCTTTGGATGGGGAGGCTGGAAAATGGTTGAATATCCTACCAAATAATACAATTATTACCTTCGAGGAGATTTAGAACTCTTTCATGTAGAAATGGGGGTAGAAAAGGGAGCACGGATATATTCTTACATAACTTAATGCAATGAAGAAAGAACCTAATGAAGATGTTTTATAATTCATAAACAGGTTCAATAATTTATATAATAGTCTTCATGCTGGAATTAAACCTCCAGAGGCTGCTACTAAAGTGGTTTTTTTTGGATCCTTTAAACTAGATTTTAGGTTCACCCTCAGAGAAAGAAAGTCTCGTGCTCTAGACAAACTCCAAACAGATGCCCTAGAATTTGAATTGAATTTCACCTGCACTGGAAAGTGGAAAGGGAAATTTTAATATGGTGATAGGAGGAGAGGTGTCAGGCCAGGAGTAACTCCAGACTTGGCAGAAAAACTGATTCATTTATTTCATTATGTAGCTATTGTTATATACATGAATGTGACTGATCAGTTCATCTTCTTGATGACTGTTCACATTCCAAATTCACCCAATCGCAGAGGATTAGGTGTCAACATTCCCCCCCTTAATCTGAAGGGATGTTGGTGAGTCCAAGCATCGTTCTAAATCTTTCAATCTTTTCTCTTCCAAGCGCTTTGGTGAAGATGTCTGCAATTTTCTCATTTGTGGAATAATGACGGAGATGGATTGTTTTGGCCTCAACATGATGTCGGATCAGATGATATTTAGTATTGATGTGCTTTGTACGATCATGGAACTTTGGGTTCTTGGCCAACTTTATTGCAGAGGTGTTGTCAATCATGAGTGGAGTTGATTGTACTTGTTTTACCTGCAAATCTTCAAGAATTTTCCTGAGCCACACAATTTCTTTCATTGCTTCAGTTGCTGCCACATATTCTGCTTCTGTTGTGGAATCTGCTGGAACTGATTGTTTGCGTGATCTCCAAGAGACAGCTCCTGATCCAAGACTCATAGCATATCCTGAAGTAGATACTCCAGTTTCTTTGTCTCCATCGAAGTCTGAATCAGAGTATCCAATCAAGCTGAAGTCGTCCACCTGTGTATACTTGATTCCAAGGTCTTGAGTTCCCTTCAAATACCTTAGAACTCTTTTTGCAGCAGACTAATGTCCCTCACAAGGCTTTTGCATGAACCTGGAGAGGATTCCAATAGTAAATGAAATGTTTGGTCTGGTAGTAGTGAGGTAGATGAGACTTCCTACAAGCTGTCTATGCTTTGTTGCATCCTCAAATTCCTTTCCTTCAATAGATGTGAGCTTTAAGTTTTGTTCCATTGGATTAGAAAGAGGATTGCACTCTGTCATGCCAAATCTGTTTAACAAATCTCCAATGTATTTCTTTTGAGAAAGAAATATGGATTTTGGATGTTGGGTTACTTCAATGCCAAGATAGTAATGAACATAGCCCAAATCAGTCATTTCAAAACTTTTTCCTAATTCTTTCTTTATGGATGCAATAGAGCTTTCATTGTTCCCTGTCATTAAAAGATCATCTACATATACCACAAGATATACAATTGTTTTGCCAACTTTCTTGACAAATAAAGTTGCATCATCAAGATCAAAATGATTGAAGTTGAGTTTCAGAAGATGCTCAGTTAGTTTTTCATACCAGGCTCATGGTGCTTGTTTGAGGCCATACAAGGACTTCACAAGTTTGCATACTTTATGTTCATGTCCTTTCATAGCAAATCCTTCAGGTTGGGACATAAAAACATTCTCTTTTAGATCTCCATTCAAGAATGCAGTTTTTACATCCATTTGATGGACTTTCCAACCGTTCTGAGCAGCTAGTGCAAAGAGTGTCCGGATGGTGGCCCATTTTGCTGTGGGGGAAAAAGTTTCCTCATAATCGACCCCTTCCTTCTGTGCAAAGCCTTTTGCCACAAGCCTAGCTTTGTGCTTGTCAAGTGAACCATCAGCTTTGTATTTGTTCTTGTAGACCCACTTGCAGCCAATTGGTTTGGTTCCAAATGGAGGATCAACCAGCTTCCAAGTGCCATTCTTTATGAGGGCATCATACTCCTTTTTCATTGCTTCTTTCCATTCATTATGAGAAGCAGCTTCTTTGAAGGAATTTGGTTCAAAATCTGTAGACAAGTTCAATTCACAATCATAAGTAACATCCATATCAACAAGTGAATTAGAGTCATCTACATCACCTCCATTTTGTCGGTTTGAATTTCTGGTTCCTCTTTTTCCAATTTCATCAAGATAAACACTTTCAAGTGTCTTTGTCAGCCACTTTGGGGGACCTTTCTGAGATGGTCCAGGCTGCTCTGTTGATTGAGTTGGGACTGAATCAAGATTGAGTCTCCCAATTCTATCAATTACATCACTTAAAACATCATCCGTTGTTGGAGTTTCATGCAGGGGAGATTGTTCTTCAGAAGAAGATTCTACATGTTGATCTAGTATAGGAATCCCCCCTTCAAGATGTGGAATCTGATTATCAAATTCTTGAAATTATTTTTTTTTGCGAATCTATCCAAGCGATCAAGTTGCCGCTCAACAACATTGTCAGATTTGGATGATTCTAGGAAAATGACATCTCTAGATACAACAAACTTTTTATTTACTTCATCATAGAGGCGGTATGCTTTAGAGGTGTTTGAATACCCCAGGAAGATACACTTACGACTTCTAGCACCAAGTTTGTTTCTATGTTACCTTTGGTATCAAAGCATAACAGGTGGAACCAAAGATCCTGAGATGTTTTACCGAAGGAACATGTCCATACCACAATTCATAAGGAGTCTTGTTTCTTATAGCATTAGATGGACATCTATTCTTTATATATGCAGCACATAGAACAGCATCAGCCCAAAACATTATCTTTACATTTTTGAAGAAAAGCATGGATCGTACCATATTCAAAATTGTTCTATTCATTCTTTCTGCTACACCATTATGTTGGGGATTATAAGGTACAGTTGTTTGATGTTTTATCCCATGTTGGCGAAGATAGTTTTCAAATTCATTTGATGTATATTCTTTTCCATTATCAGTGCGAATAGACCCAATATGAGATTGTGCATCATTTTCAATCCATTTATGAAAATTCTTGAATGTTTGAAAAGCATCAGATTTGTTCTTCAATAAATAAACCCAACACATTCTGGTGTAATCATCAATAAATGTCATGATATATTTATTTCCATTTGCAGAAGGAACAGGCATTGGACCACATAAATCTGAATGAATGAGTTCAAGCTTCCTATGTGCTCTTGAATGTGAATCATGAAAAGTCTGTTTGCTATGCTTTCCTAGAATGCAAGCATCACATTGCTTATGTTTCCTAGGAATTGTAGGCAAACCAACAACACTATTTTTCTTCAATAAGCAGAGACTGTCATAGTTTAAATGTCCAAATCTAGCATGCCATAATAAACTTGATGGAAGTGTACCTTCTTCATGATGAGAAATATATGAGAAATGTTGTGCATGAGCAGAGGTTCCTTGCAGTTTGAGAAGCCTTTCTTCTTCTATTCCCCTCATGACAAGTGAGTGGTCAGATGCTTTTCTTACCTCAAGCTTGCCATCAAACATATGAATGGAGTGACCTTGCTGGAAGATGTGGACCAAGGACAGCAAGTTTCTCTTGAGTTGTGGGAGATATAGAACATGATCCAGAAGAAAGTCTGGAAGACCAGGCAGTTTAAACCTGATTGTGCCAAGCCCTGATGGCTTAATTTTTGACTGATCTGCAAAGTATGCTGCTCCATCAACATTGTCAGTGAAATATTCAAAAAAATCTTTCCTATGAGTCATATGACAGGTTGCTCCTGAATCAAGTAACCAATCATTTTTCGAAGAAGCAAGTGAAGCATTAAACAAATCTTCATTTACTCCAATGTTACATTGTGCCTCAATATAGTGAGCGGATTCAGGTGATTTACCTTTGTCTGTATCATCATTTTTACCTTTCTGCTGGTTTCTTTTCTGCTCAATTTTGTCCCATGGTAGCTTGCATGTAGAAGCATCATGTGATCCATTTCGTTTGCAGCGAATGCAATGCAGATCTGCTTTTTCTGCTTGAGAATGTCTGCCCCCCTGCCTCTGAAGTATCTTCCTCTTCCTCTTCGTCCACCTCTTCCTCTTGTAGAATCTTGAGCAGGATGCTTTTCTTTATGAGCAAGGAAAACGGTCTCTTCAGAAGATTTAGGGACTGTCTTCTTTCCAAAGGCCTTCTCTCTTTCAGCAAATTCTTCATTTACAGATGCTGCGATTAATGCATAGGCTTTGCTGTTCTTGTTTTCCCAAATGACGAGCTCTTTGTCTGATGTAGGCTGCATTGGGTCATTGTCTCCTTCTCCGACACATACTCCTTTCCACAACTCATTGAAGATGAGGGTGTGTTTTATCATCCGGGACCATTCAGGATAGTTCTCTTTGCCAGTGAGAACTATTCCTACCATAGAGATGATTGAATGCATTCTGTAAAAAAAATACTTCTGCTGATAAAAAAACTTCCTTACGTTACAGCCTTATGCACTATATTTTAAATCCCTCTAATATTTGATAGAAGTATCAGCATTACATATCACTGTAGACCTACGTTACAAATAAACTATATCAATATACAAATTGTGTATTGAGCAAACAGAGTATTCCTCTATCTCAGTATATGAAATTTTTTAATGAAGCTTGCAGCTTATCACATTGAAGTATCCCCGTTGCACTAGTTCACACATCAATCAGGTTTCATAAATGGATGATCGTCTTAAAAATGCACATGTATGTTCCCAACACATATACGAATTCAAAAATGCAACTTATGGAGAGCACCATGCAAGAACACATATATCACAATTAAAATTCACGGTCTTCATTCCACCAATGCGCATACAGAATCAATGATTCAACCATTCACTGGTATATATTACAACATGCACCTTGCTTCCTCTGCACCACGCTTTGAGAATATAGATCAATGCTTAATCAAAGGACCAATGCACATATTTGTATTCGTGGACCGGTATACATGCTCTCTCAAACCCAACGAATCAGATTCGATACCACGGTCTCACACCACGGTCTCGGGATACCACGATCTCGTCTTCGACTTTGGGGTGTTGGAGGAGCAGCCAGAAGAACCAGGAGAGTGCTACAGACGTTGTGTCACGACCTGCAAAGATAAAATTTACGCAAACGTCTCGCAGGAATTTTTCAGAATACAAAACCCATGCTCGTCTCGAGATTTCATGAACACAGACAGCAAGTCCTTCGGCAAGTTGTAATCGGCTCCAACACTTATTAATACCACGGTTTCGGTCTCACACCACAATTCGACTTGACTTAACAAAAGATTCAAAAATTGCAGTTCTGATCAGGGTTTGCAACAGGATACGTATACCTCCAATGCTCCATAGATACCTCGAGAAATGACGATTTGATATGCTTAAAAATCAATGGAGAGTTTTCATGATCCAACAGGACTGTAGAAGATAACTGAATACAAAATCTCAATCAACAAAAATCACTTATGCGTAAACAATTTTTTGATCAATGCATAGTAAAAAACGACCAATTCAAAGGCACTGAGCACATCAAACCAGTTGCAATGTTTACCATACGGCCTGACCCATCCATTCGGATTTTCTCAGGCTGAGAGGTGTCTTCAAAACGGCTCCAGTGGACAAAACGATAGAGGCGTTAACCAACGGATGCATAATAGCAGGCAGATGCGTTATGGCAGAATATGGGACAGAGGAGTTACAAGGCATGCCAAAAAAGGAACGTGGGACCTGTGCTCTGATACCATGTCAGGCCAGGAGTAACTCCAGACTTGGCAGAAAAACTGATTCACTTATTTCATTAGGTAGCTATTGTTATATACATTAATGTGACTGATCAGTTCATCTTCTTGATGACTGTTCACATTCCAAACTCACCCAATCGCAGAGGATTAGGTGTCAACAAGAGGAAAGGAAGAATCCATTTCTTAAGACCATGTAAAGGAAACTCAAGAACATAAGTTAGAGTAGATGAACAAGATGATAAGGAATTTGTCTAACAAACCGGTAAAACTGGAGTTGGAGAAATTTTAACCCCCAATATAGGATGTCTCCCTTGCAAATCTTGCAAAAGGAGAGAAAGGATCAATACGACCATATTCAGCCTCATTTATATTTCTAAGAGAATCCTAAGGAGATGATGGAAGAAACTATAGAATTTCAAGAGAATCGCTTCACTTCTCTCTCATAGGGAGAAAATGAAGTAGAATAACTTGAAGGAGAAGGGGATGATATGGATGCCCCACTAGATGATGATGAGATAGAAAATTATTGCAAATAGTTTGTTGAATTCATGCAAGCCCAATTACACAGGAAATATGATGTTAGGTCATCTAGGAAAATTTCCATGGGGGGAGATCAGAATGAAGAAACCCTTCATCCAAGTTCTCCTAAACCATGAGATAAAGGGAAGAAATTACTCAGCCCCGTCTCACCAACCAAAACATAATCCTCCAATCCTATTCCCAATGAGTGTAGAACCTCCAAAGTAGAGAAATTTCCCCCACTGATAAATCCAATCTGCAATGAGAACAAAAAACCCGTCAAGTCTACTAGAATTGATAAGAATCTATTTTCATTCAACCTTAAAAACGAATTGTATAAAGTGAAAATATTTGTCCCTTTGAGTGAATTATTGGAAAAACCTAGTTATAAATATCAAGTGTCTTGGTTTATGATTTCACCCTCCACTACTCCCCTACAAGATAGCCTTAACCTTCAAGAAGAAATAACTATGGTTGTTTTTGGACCCCACATGGAGGAGAAAGGCCCTTCAACCCCTCCATTCTATGTCACCTTAGTAATTCATGACTTGCTACTACATAATTGTATGCTTCACTCATGAGCATCTCATAAAATAATGTCATTATCTATGATGGAATAGTTGGGACTCACATAAAAAAACCATACAAAATATATATACTCCTTTGATTCCAAAAGAGTAAAGTGCTTCGGTATGATCAAGGATCTGGTGGTCAATTTGGCTCAAATCCTAGTAAAGAGCATAATAACGGACATTGTAGTTGCTAAAATTCGTGCAAGATTTGGTATGCATTTTTCTAGGTCATGGGAAATGAAAATTGGGGATTCCATTAGACTAGATCTAATATATGATACCATTCTTGTGTTTGGTGGAGAGGAGCATTGATTATACACATAATCTAGATTCGTGAAGAAAGTCACAATGGAAGATTTTACAAGCAATACTCCTGTGTATGGTACAGATAAGATTTCTCTTGTCTACTATTGGAAGAAGATGATCAAATTATAAGAGACACCTAGGTCAATTTTTCTACTCAACTGAGTGAAAAATCATTGGAACATGATAAGGTATCAAAATTGTATTTTGATGGTGCTTATTTGACAGAAGGAAATGGGGTAGGTGTGTTATTATTATCTCCAAAAGGTATCTTAATCCCTCTCTCTTCCAAGCTGGAGCTTGCAGCTGTTGTTGAATATGAAGCTTTGTTGTTGGGGCTGAAAGCTGCTAAAAACCTTAACATTGGGTGCTTGATTGTGTTTGTGGATTAAGAGTTGGTGGTGAAGGAAAAAATCAATGCCAAACCAAACACCCAAGATTGAAGTCCTGTAGGGATTAAGTATGGGATTTGGTTGAAATCGGATGACTAACTCTTTGGCTATTTCTGCTAGTAATTTCAAACCTCAATCCAAATTAGATCATTATATTGTTTTTCATCCATCATGATGCATTTGGAGTGGAAAAAGTTGAGGAATCAACTCATGTGACCATTTTTACTTGCGGGACCTAGTTTGGCGAAACAGGGTCCAAAACCTTCCAGGAGCATTTTGAGGCATCAAACGAAGTTTTTTGGGGGTAAAAAATTATTTCTTAAGAACCTCACCTTTTCATGCTACTCTACACATATATATATTTCCAACGGTGCAACAATTGCATCAATCGGAGTCCGTATGCAAAAGTTATGCCAGTCAGAAGTTGACCTTCATGTTTTCACACCTATAGTTTGGGAGGATGTCATGTCAGCCCAAATTATTCATGGAAAAGGGGCCAGCCACGTGTTTGTGATGTATAATACTCTAGAAGAGTCTATTCTGTAACTCTAGTTAAGATTTGATGTAGTCAAACTTAACCACTAGGCTATCAGGTTGTGTTATAACTGGACCACTAGGAGGAAGAGGCATTCCATTCTTTCCAGATAATTTTGTTCCATATTTGAGCAAAGATAAACATGAGATATAGGAGGTAGTGCACACAGAGAGGATTTGTGCATTGTAGTAGCTCATGTGCCACAAACATTACTTCTTTGTATCTGGAGCCATATTTCCAGGTAGAGAAAGAGAGCGAAGCGGGCTCACCTTCGAGCTGGATTTTCTCCTGAAAGGGTTTTCAAGAGGGCATATCTTGTGTATTATGTGTGTGTGAAATTATTTTGTCATTCTCTACTTTTCTTCTTGATTTAATTTTACATGGTAGCATTAATTATAGTTAATTTTACAGATCTAGAAATTAAATAAAACTGTAATAGTGTGGAATCTCATATTTTTAATATAATATTAGTGGATTTGTTGTGACGAATTGTATAGTGGAATATCCATGGTATTTTATGGATCATTTGGTATCAGAGTGGGTTTCTTTGGGTATTTTTTAGATATTTCAGGGATCTAAATCAACGAGGCCAAAAATCGTAAGACCTTAATCATGGGGGATGAATCTATAAATGAACCTTGTGATCCTGCAGAGGTGAGGTTTTCATAGCTAGAAGAACAAGCCGCAGATATAAACCAAAATTTCAATCTCCTTATCGAAGCCCTAAACAATAATCAGGTGATATTTGGAGAAGAAGGGGGTTTGAATGTAGAGGTCAAATCATAAGGGGGATTGGGAGATCGAGATGATGTAGATAACCAACCGAAGAAAGAACCTGGAAAAGATCAATCCAGTTCGAGTGTCGTGAACCAATCCCTATTTAAAGTGGAAGAATGAGTTGATATCAATCCATACCATAGCGAGATCGATGCTCTGAAGTTGAACCATTAGTTGTAGCAACTCGAAGTTTATTTAAGTTTCCATTAGATTGAGGAAGGGCATAATATCTCATTCGTGCAGCTAAAATTAGAGGGCCATGCACTGACTTGGTGGGAGAGCCACACGGAAACTCTAAGGTTAGAGGGAGAACCTCCAGTGACTAAGTGGGCGGATTTCAAAACCCTCATTAATTTGCAGTTTTATCCCATTGGGTACGTGGAAGACTAGTGGATCTGGAGGCATTACTTTAGGCAAAACCTGGGCCACAACATGCAGGAGTACACCATAGAATTTAGAAAGATGTCTATAATGTTGGGTATCTCTCCAAATAACCCATACCTACTCGACAAATATTTGGGGAGTTTGCACCACCATCTGTGTGAGTAAGTGATGTTGTTCAAGCCCAAAATAGTGGACGAGGCTTGTGTACATGCACAATACCTAGAGAAAATAGGCCTGAAAAGAGTGCAATCAGGTGGATCGAAGAAGGAGGAGAAACAAGATGCTTCTAAGGATGGGAAGAAGAAGAAAAAGAGGGGAAAAGATAAAAAGATGACAACCATAGCACACCAGTGTAAAGATCATAGTAACCACTTCAACCACTGCAACATTGATGGCCATACAAAGGAGAAGTGTTGTAAGCTTCATCCAGAGCTAAACATGAAGAACAAGAAGGAAGATAATAAGAAGAATCTCATGGCCACTTATTTGAGAAACCAAGTTGAAATAAGCTCAAATATGGATGAGAAGATTGTCTATACATCAGTGCAGAAGGAGGTGAATCTGAGTAGCCTTCAACAACAGGAAGAGAAAGAAATGACTGAACTCTTCCATGTAAAGATATAGCTCAAGAAGACGAATATTAATGCTCTGTTTGACTTAGGATCATAGAAAAATCTCATTGCAGCAGATCTTGTAAAGAAGTTAGGGTTGGAGGTTCATGAACATCCAAACCTATATACACTAGGATGGGTACAGAAGGATGCAGAGATGAAGGTAACAAAATAGTGTAAAATTATATTTGATATGGGTGTTGATTTTATTGATGAAGTAGATCTGGATGTGGTTCGCCTTGATGTATGTGGAGTCATGTTTGGGAGTCCATACATGTACACGCATGACACAATATTCATGAGGAGAACCTGCTAGTACCGGCTCATCAAGGATGGAAACTCATTCATCATCAACGCGCACAAAGAAAAGTAAAAAAATTCACTTGTAAGTGCCAGCTAAGCTAAGAAATTGGTCAGTTCGAGAAAGAAGTATGTTTTATTGTTTTTAAGAGAAAATCGGTCCATATAGGAGTCACTAAGAGGCAAGGCATCCCTAGAGGGGTGTACTGAGAACCAAAAATAGAAATTGGAGGAGTTATTATTGGCATATAAGGATGTGTTCCGAGAGCCTAAAGGGCTACCCATAAGAGAGAAGTGGAGCACAAGATCCAACTATTTCCAGACTCCCCATGGCCAAATATTGGGCTATACAGGAAGTCTATTATAGAGGCAAGTGTGGTGAAGAAACAATTGCAACAGCTACAGGAATAGGGTGTCATTTGACCGAGTACATCACCATGTGGGTCACCCATCATCATTGTGCCAAAAAAGGATGGGACTTGGTAGATGTGTGTATATTACATGGCGTTGAATAAAATCATGCTTAAGAACAGATACCCCCTTGCCAAGGATAGACGATCTCCTAGACCAGTTGCAGCAAGAAAAGTGTTTCACCAAGCTAGGCTTGAAGTCTGCATAACACCAAGTTCGAGTCAAAGAAGAAGATACATGGAATATCACCTTCAAAATCAAGCAAGGTTTGGTATGAGTGGTTAGTTATGCTATTTTGCCTATGTAATGCATCAACTACATTTATGAGATTAATGAATGATGTACTCCACCCTTTTTTATATTCATGTTTTAATATCTATTTGGAAAATATAATGGTATATAGTGCTACGTGAGAGGAGCATATTTCACATTTGACGCAAGTGCTGGAAACATTGAAGAAGCATCTAATTGTTAGCAAATCTCAAGAAATGTGAATTTGAAGAAATTGTTGGTGTATTTGGGATATGTTATTGGTGGAGGAGAATTGAAGATAGATCCTTCCAAGATGGAGGCCATCATGAAGTTGTCAGTGCCTACTAATGTTATTGAGGTTAGGAGTTTCATTGGAGTAGCACAGTACTTGAAGAAATTCATAGCCTCGATTTCAGTGGTAGCAACACCGTTCCACACCATAACAGCAAGGGGAAAAGTTTCCAATGGTAAAATGGGCAGAAGAAGGATTACGATGAGTTAAAGAAGAAGATCTGTGAACCACCATTTCTGGCATTACCAAACTTGGAACGACAATTTGAAGTGGAGATAGTTGTGAGTGGGTATGCTATGGGAGTTGACTTGATGCAAGGAGGAAGGTCAGTTTGCTACCATTATGAAGTATTTCATGGGGTATTTCTTAAGTATCGTACCTATGATAAGGAGATCTATGCCATAGTGCAAGATTAGAAGAAGTGGAAGCATGATCTGATGGGAAAGGAGAAAATAATCCACACAGATCACCAGCCATTACAGTACTTGCAAGCCCATAATAAGGTACAATAGAGCAAGCATTACAAGTGGATGGGTTTTTTATAGTAGTTTCATTAGGTGATCAAGTATAAGAAGGGAAACACAAACAAGTTGGCTGATATGCTTTCAAGACCACCCATATCAAATATTATAGCTTTGGGGACTCTTATGCACATGGAGCCATTCACCCATGATGCATATAGAGAGGCATATTCAGAAGACAATGAATTCAAGGAGGGGTATCAGTAGTTTCAAAGTCAAAGTCATGTGCACAACAATGACAACACCAATGACTACCATCTCCAAGATGGGTTATTCTACATGCTTGATAAGTTATATGTTCCTAAAGGTGAGTGTTTGTAGCTGATTAGAGAGGCTCACACATCCAAGTTTGTAGGGAACTTTTGATGTACAGAAGATCGTGGCTAACTTGTAGAGGTCTATGTATTGGCATAAGATGCAAGAACAAGTAGCTACATTCATAAAAGGATGCATGCTCTGTTGTACCAGCAAGCCTAGCAACAAGAAACATGGTCCCTATCTGTTGGCATTATGTTTTTCTGGTATGGCTGTATGTTACAGATGTTGTACTTGATGGCAACTCCCGTGGCAAGGCTCTCAGTTTGTTGAAAATTAAGAAGGACGCAGGAAACCAGTTCAGAAGGTGCGTACCCGCAGGTACACCATGCAGGATCCGCGTCCAGAGACGCAGTCCAGCCGTTCAGGGGGTGCGTCCACCCAGTGCACACTTTTCAAGGCAGAGAAAAAGCACGTGGGGGTTTCTTGTGTGGTATCTAGCCAACGGTTTTGTGTTTCTATCGTGTCGGCTCGTGGTATTGTTCCATGTTTTGAGGAGGAGCTTGCCTATATAAAGCAAGGAGATCATTTGGCTAAGAATGTCTTGGGTTGAATATCTTTTTGGGTGAGATCTGATCTAGATCTAAAGAAGGCGAATCTACTGAAGGACTGAGATCTCTTTGGCGCAAGATCAGATCTGAAGATCTGATTGTTTGGGTTACACTTAAAGTCTTGAAATCATTCATACCCGAAGGGACGCAGGTACGGTGAAAGGAAAGCGCGCCGGGACGCAGTGCAGAATCTGGAGACCTGCGTGGGGACGCAGTGCAGACGAAGTTCAGGTGCGTCTGGGACGCAGTTCAGTAACTGGAGATCTGTGTGGGGACGCAGAGCGATCAAGGTTCAGATGCGTCTCTGAAGCAAAGGACGCGGCGCGATAGTGTTTTTGGGTGCGTCTCTGTAGCAGAAGGATGCGGCGCGATAGTGTTTTTGAGTGCGTCCCTGTAGCAGAAAGACGCGGCGCGATAGTGTTTCTGGATGCGTCCCTGGAGCAACAGAACGCAGAGCAGTTGAAGGAACAGTGCGTGGGCACGCAGCGCTGCAGAAGGATATCTGCATCTGGACGCAGAGTAGCAAAAGGTTAGATGCGTCTGGTCGCAGGCCACAGAAGGAAAAACTGCATCTCTGTTCTATTGATTGTATTTATCTGTTGATAAGGTGTTCTGGGTTAATTCTGTTATTATTGATCTGATAACTGTAGTAGGCAGTAACTGTTATGTACTGGATGATCATTTGATGCTTTATGAAAAGAAGTAGAGAGTTGTAGCTCTCTGCAGGTTGCAGCCTGCGTACTAGTAAAGGACTGCACCAGTACAAAATCATTGTAAAAGGAGTTTCTAATTTGAAAGAAGATAGAGACATATTGCAGCAGGTGGTTTTCACCCACATTGGGTTTCCACCTTACATCTTGTGTTCTTTGGTGTGACTATCTATTTTCTTTGTTCATGCTCATTATTTTATAGTACTGATATGCAAGAATAATTCAAAGATCAAATAAGGAAGATTTGTTAAATTGCTAGATAATACTGATTCACCCCCCCTCTCAGTATTATTTCCAACAATTGGTATCGGAGCCAGGTTCTTCAGAGAAGCTTGATCGCTTGAAGGTAGATCGTTCATCATGAGCAACTACGAGAGAGAAGCATCAATCAGGCCACCGATTTTTGATGGGACAAACTTCAATTATTGGAAGGTAAGAGTTACTGCATATCTTCAATCTCTTGGTACAGAAGTTTGGGACATTGTAGAAACAGGCTATGCTTTTCCTTCAGCTACTCCTACAGATCCAGCTGAGAAAAAGAAGTATGAAACAAATGCAAAAGCAGTCAGTACTCTATTAGGAACTATATCCCAAACAGAATTCATGAAGGTAATGCACTTCAAATCAGCAAAAGAGATATGGGGCAAAATGGTCACGAGCTATGAAGGAGATGAACAGGTAAAGCGAGCTAAACTTCAAACTCTTAGTATTCAGTATGAGACTCTTAAGATGTATAATGATGAAAGTGTGGCTAATTATTTTCTTCGGGTAGATGAGATTGTTAATTGTATGAAAAATTTGGGTGAAGAAATAAAAGAGGCTATAGTAGTTGAAAAGATTCTAAGATCATTATCCCCCAAGTTTGAATCTAAAGTATCTGCAATAGAAGAAAAGGAAAATCTCCGAGTTCTCACTATGTCTCAGGTACATGGAATTCTAACTGCTTATGAAATGAGAAAGGGAGGTCCATCAGACAGAAGGGAAGCTGCTTTCAAGGCATCAGGCAAGGAAGATTACTATGAAGCAAGCCATGTTCCAGAAGAAGAGGAAGAAGAATCCAATTTTGTCAGAAATCTTCAAATGCTTTGCTTGTGGAAGAGTAGGTCATTATGCTACAAAATGTCCTTATAAGGATAAAGGAAAGGAACCTGCTAGATGGAACAAGAAACAAAGTGCAAATAAGAAAAGCTACTACACCCATGAAGATAGTGATGGTCTATCAAACAGTGATGAAGATGAACGAGGTAATGAATATAAGTTATTAATGGCATTTGAAGATGATGATTATATGGATGCTATAGATGTGGATAACCTTTATGATGAAATCACTAGACTCAAGAGATGTATAGAAGAAAAGAATGTGATCATTGATACTCTACAATTTCAAATTGATGAAAAGGAAAAACATCTTGAAAAACTAGAAGGAGAAATTGTTGGTCTTAGAAAAGAGATTAAGAAAACAAAAGCTATTAATCTTAAGTTTGTCAAAGGATCCGAAACCTTGGATAAGATTATCAATGTGCAGCGGTCTCCTCTAAACAAGACAGGTCTGGGCTAAAATGGAGAAACCTCTCAAGCATCCACCTCAAAGAGTTATCTTGATGCAGCAAGAAGAAATGAGCAAAAGAACAATGAAGATCATCAGGTAAAGCAGGGACGAATTACAAACAAAAACTATCAAGGGCAATCCATCTTAAGGGTGAACCAGCCACAGGTAAAATCTTCTCAATTTGGTCCAAGAATAGATGAAAATAGAAATTACAATCAGTCGGCTGGTAGATTCGATAACCGCAAAAGTTTCTTCAATGGACAATGCTTTTCTTGTCATAACTTTGGTCACAAAGCAGCTCAATGTGTTGCATATAAAACAATCATGACTAGGGAAGCTCAAAAACAAAGAAGTATGACAGGGATTACAAAAAGGACCTATAACAACTTTTCGGTTCTTGAAAATGAAGTCGAATGTTCTATTTGCAATAATTTTGGTCATGAAGAATCTGAATGCAGGAGCAGGTTTCAGCAGAAAAAGGAGCAAGCCTCAAGCACCAAAACATGGAGAATAAAGGAACCTCAAACAGAAAGATGTGGAATAGCATTTTATGCAGAGGGACAGGAAAATCTATGGTACATTGACAGTGGATGTTCGAAGCATATGACAGGTGATAAAGAAAAACTTGAATCTTATTCTGCTCTAGAAAAGGGAAAGAAAGTCTCTTTTGGAAATGATACTCCTGCAACTATAAAAGGAAAAGGGATTGCTCAGTTAAAAGAAAAGGTCAAAGCTGGAAATGTTTTGTATGTTGATGGATTGAAGCATAATCTTCTAAGTGTCAGCCAGATGTGTGATCAAAGAACCGAGGTTATTTTCAGATCAAATGGATGTCTTGTTCGTGATCTTGATACAGGTAAAACAGTACTCAAAGGCAAAAGAACTCCAAATAATCTGTACATATTTGAAGAAGGACAACAACAATGCTATCTGAGCAAGGATGAAGAGCACTGGTTATGGCATCAAAGGTTGGGACATCTAAGCTTCTCACAAATAAGGAAAGCATGCAAATATCAGGCAGTTCGCGATCTTCCAAATATCAAAATTCCTGACAACACCATATGCAGATCATGTCAGTTTGGAAAACAAACCAGAACTAACTTTCCAGAGAAAGAAGGATCAGCTAGCATGCCTCTTGAGCTAGTACATACAGATACATGTGGTCCATTCAGGAAAAGAACACCTAGAGGAGAGGAATACTTGATATTATTTATTGACGATTTCTCCAGGTTTGTCTGGTTAGGACTTATGAAGCACAAAGATGAAGCATTCGAAAAATTCAAATCCTTCAAAGCCTTGGTTGAAAATGAATCAGGTCACAAAATTAAGTGCCTCAGATCCGACAGAGGTGGGGAATTTACTTCAAATGAATTTTTCGATTTCTGTGATGAACATGGGATAAGGAGAGAATTCTCTACAGCTAGAACTCCTCAGCAAAATGGAGTTGTTGAAAGAATGAACAGAACAATCCAACAAATGGCTCGTGCTATGCTTGATGAATCAGGAACTCCCGCAACTTTCTGGGGTGAAGCTGCACACGCTGCGGTTGTTATTCTCAACAAAACAAATGTCCGGGTGAACAGCACTCAAACTCCTCATGAGCTTTGGAGTGGCAGGACTCCTTCGGTAAAGCACTTCAAAATCTTTGGGAGCAAATGCTATATCAAGAATACTGATGAGCAGCTTGGCAAACTTGAACCTAGGGCAGATGAAGGCATTCTTCTTGGTTACTCTCCACATAGCAAAGCATATAAGTGCTACAATAAAAGACTTGGCAGAATTGTTGACAGCATTGATGTAGTGGTTGATGAGAAGGGATACATTCCTAGGCAAGTCCATCATGAAAACATCGAAGAAGATGAAGGCTATCCTCAAAGACAAAATGATGAAGAAGAAGAACCTCAAGAAGAGCCAGAAGAGCAAACAAGAATAGAAGAAAAGACTCCATCCAGATATGTTCAGAAGAATCATCCAGAATCTCAGATTGTGGGGCAGAAAGAAGCAGGTGTACAAACAAGAAGAACAGTTGCAGAAGCCTCAAGCTATTTGGCATTACTCTCCTCTACTGAACCACAAAATGTGAAAGAAGCATGCAAAGATGAATGCTGGGTGAAAGCAATGGATGAAGAACTTGAGCAAATCGAAAAGAACAAAACTTGGGAGCTGGTTCCTAGACCAAAGGATAAGAATGTTATCGGAACAAAATGGGTCTTCAAAAATAAATTGAATGAAAATGGAGAAGTAATTAGAAACAAAGCCAGACTTGTTTGTAAAGGGTATGCGCAGCAAGAAGGAATAGACTTTGAAGAAACTTTTGCTCCTGTTGCAAGACTTGAGGCCATCCGAATGTTTCTTGCTCTCTCAAGTTTTCAAAACTTCAAAGTATTTCAAATGGACGTGAAATCAGCCTTTCTGAATGGAGACTTGGAAGAAGAAGTGTACATTGAACAGCCAGATGGGTTCATCCTTGGAAATGATCCAAATCTTGTATGCAGATTGAAAAAGGCTCTCTATGGTCTCAAACAAGCTCCAAGGGCTTGGTACTACCGGTTGGACAAATATCTTCATCAACAAGGTTTTTCAAAAGGTTCAGCAGATAGCAATCTGTATATAAAAGTTGAAAATAACAAATTGCTAATACTTGTTGTGTATGTAGATGACATTATTTTTGGCAGCAATGAAGAAGCTATGAGTCAAAGCTTTGCCTCGGTCATGCAGAAAGAATTTGAAATGTCCTTGCTAGGAGAACTGACATATTTCCTTGGTTTGCAAATCCAACAAAAAGAAGGAGGAATCTTTTTATCTCAAACCAAGTATCTCAAACAGATTTTGAAGAAATATGGCATGGAAGATGCAAAACCAGTATGTACACCCATGGTCACAGGATGTAGTCTCAGTGCAAATGATGAATCTGCAGCAGTACATCAACCAACCTACAGATCTATGATTGGAAGTTTACTATATTTGACAGGTACCCGACCAGACATCATGCATGCAGTTGGAATAGTTGGAAGATTTCAGGCAAATCCGAAGGAGACTCATCGTCAGGCAGTGAAGAGAATTTTCAAATATCTTCAAGGGACTCAAAATTATGGCTTATGGTATCCTAGAGATACAGATCTTACTCTTCATGCTTATACAGATGCAGATTGGGCCGGAAGCGTGGATGATAGGAAAAGCACAAGTGGTGGTGCGTTCTTTATGGGTTCCAGACTGGTATCTTGGTTCAGCAAGAAACATAGTTCGATTGCCTTGTCTATAGCTGAAGCAGAATATGTTGCTGCTGCATCTTGTTGCACCCAACTTCTTTGGATGATGCAGACTTTGCAGGATTTTCAAATCACTTGTATGCCACCTATCCCCATCTTATGTGATAACACAAGTGCAATCAGCATCTCAAAGAATCCGGTTATGCATTCAAAAGCCAAGCACATACCAATCAAGTATCATTTTCTCCAGGAACAAGTGCTTGAACAGAAAGTCAAGTTGGAGTATGTTCCTTCTAAGGAAAAAGTTGCTGATATTCTCACCAAACCATTGCCCAGGGACACCTTTGAGTACCTCAGGCAAAAGCTGGGGGTTGTTGATGCATCATCTTGTTGTTGAACCTTTTCTGATTGATGGTACAGGTTCAGGGGGAGCATATAATGCATTGTTGGCATTATGGAGGATGGTCAGAAGGAGATCTTGGAAATAGCTGCAATATGTCTCTATCTCTTTCATGGAGGTTTATGGTTCTTTGTTACAGATCTGGTTCAAGGGGAGCATGATCTTAGGGGGAGCATAACCCTTTGCCCTTGATGTCAAAGGGGGAGAATGAAGCTGAAGTTTGTGAGGTTGCCATCAAGTCCAAAGGGGGAGATTGTTGGCATTATGTTTTTCTGGTATGGCTGTATGTTACAGATGTTGTACTTGATGGCAACTCCCGTGGCAAGGCTCTCAGTTTGTTGAAAATTAAGAAGGACGCAGGAAACCAGTTCAGAAGGTGCGTACCCGCAGGTACACCATGCAGGATCCGCGTCCAGAGACGCAGTCCAGCCGTTCAGGGGGTGCGTCCACCCAGTGCACACTTTTCAAGGCAGAGAAAAAGCACGTGGGGGTTTCTTGTGTGGTATCTAGCCGACGGTTTTGTGTTTCTATCATGTCGGCTCGTGGTATTGTTCCATGTTTTGAGGAGGAGCTTGCCTATATAAAGCAAGGAGATCATTTGGCTAAGAATGTCTTGGGTTGAATATCTTTTTGGGTGAGATCTGATCTAGATCTAAAGAAGGCGAATCTACTGAAGGACTGAGATCTCTTTGGCGCAAGATCAGATCTGAAGATCTGACTGTTTGGGTTACACTTAAAGTCTTGAAATCATTCATACCCGAAGGGACGCAGGTACGGTGAAAGGAAAGCGCACCGGGACGCAGTGCAGAATCTGGAGACCTGCGTGGGGACGCAGTGCAGACGAAGTTCAGGTGCGTCTGGGACGCAGTTCAGTAACTGGAGATCTGTGTGGGGACGCAGAGCGATCAAGGTTCAGATGCGTCTCTGAAGCAAAGGACGCGGCGCGATAGTGTTTTTGGGTGCGTCTTTGTAGCAGAAGGACGCGGCGCGGTAGTGTTTTTGAGTGCGTCCCTGTAGCAGAAAGACGCGGCGCGATAGTGTTTCTGGATGCGTCCCTGGAGCAACAGAACGCAGAGCAGTTGAAGGAACAGTGCGTGGGCACGCAGCGCTGCAGAAGGATATCTGCGTCTGGACGCAGAGTAGCAAAAGGTTAGCTGCGTCTGGTCGCAGGCCACAGAAGGAAAAATTGCGTCTCTGTTCTATTGATTGTATTTATCTGTTGATAAGGTGTTCTGGGTTAATTCTGTTATTACTGATCTGATAACTGTAGTAGACAGTAACTGTTATGTACTGGATGATCATTTGATGCTTTATGAAAAGAAGTAGAGAGTTGTAGCTCTCTGCAGGTTGCAGCCTGCGTACTGGTAAAGGACTGCACCAGTACAAAATCATTGTAAAAGGAGTTTCTAATTTGAAAGAAGATAGAGACATATTGCAGCAGGTGGTTTTCACCCACATTGGGTTTCCACCTTACATCTTGTGTTCTTTGGTGTGACTATCTGTTTTCTTTGTTCATGCTCATTATTTTATAGTACTGATATGCAAGAATAATTCAAAGATCAAATAAGGAAGATTTGTTAAATTGCTAGATAATACTGATTCACCCCCCTCTCAGTATTATTTCCAACACTATCATCCCTTACCTGTACCTACTTGTCCTTCGGAAAGCATTTCCATGGACTTTCTGGGAGGTTTACTAGCAACCAGGAAGGAACATGACTATCTCTTTGTGGTAGTTTATAGGTTTAAACAATTTCAAGTTTGAAACGAGAACTGATATTGTTACCCATTTTGTAGAGATAGCAAAAAAGTGACCTGACTTTTAAAAGGGGTGATGTAGAACACACATGTTTTTTTTAGAGCATAAGTTTTGGCACTTTGAATTTTTTATGTACATTATGTTTTAGAATGGTAGTGATTTTCATGATGATTTAAAAAGTGGTAATTCTGCATCAAGCCCTTTTTTTAAAATGCCTATTTTTTTGACTTTAAATCTTCTAATGTATGAAATGTAAATAATTATTTCCTAAATTTAATATTTTTTGTAAGTGGTCTTCTTCTTCATATATATATATATATATATCTTATTTATTTATTTTTTGTAGTGAGGTTTTCATTGTTTTGCATATTTAAAGAAGAAGGTTGATATTTTGAATTTTCGATATTCTACATATTTTTATATCGCTAATTAATTTTTCAATCCACATTTGTCTCTAAAAAACAATAATTTTTAACAACTAACACAAAAATAACCATTTTTAACATAAATATAACTAGAAAACTACATGTTTTGATAATTTTTTGTAATTTTTTGCTAAAAATGACATGTCAAATTCACAATTTTTATAGGAAAATTTTAACTAAAAATAGTTAAATAATAATTTTTTTATGAATTTCATGTCAAAAAATTAATAATAATCACTGTTTTTTCAAAAAATAATGATTAGCATAAAAATTAATGTGAAAATCACATAATACAAATATTGAACGCATAACAACCTTAATTGAGTGCTTATTCTTCTCATAAAATGTCAAATTCAAAACATTACAAGTATAACTACTAATAGTTACATAAATGAGTTTCATTTCAAGGCATAACTTAAATTTAATCAACAATGTCACATAATCCAAACTCTTCGTCCTCTAAAATTTCATCATTGTCTTCTTCCACAATATTTTCTCGTTCATTTTGCTCATTTTCCTCTTCTAATGGATCTTTGATGTCTGCGAATCTCCCAACGTATGCCTTTCCAATCATTCTGTGTAATGGTGGTTGGGGTTCCTTTGCCTTCTTTTCCACACGTGATTCACTAAAGTCCCCTTTCTTCAACCCAATTTCTTGCATTGCATCTTGAAGAAATTGAAGAGCATTAATTCTTTGCTGAATAAAATTGCACTGTATTGGATCTTTTTCAATGGCAATGCAATTTCTTCCTTTTCGAAGGCAACGTGCTAGTGTTGTACCTAAAATTATCAAGCAAAAAATAAATAATGAATTAAATTAGTACAATGACATATAAATGACGAAATAACATATTGAAATTCAATTCCATATAATAAAACTTACTTGAGCCAGAAAATAAATCCAGAACCCAATCTCCTTCATTTGAACATATGTCTATAAGATAGTTAATCAATAATTGTGGTTTTTGATAAATGTTAACTATCTCTCCTTTTGCTTCTTTGTCTTCATATGTTAGTTTTCTCACAACAACATCATATGTCAGTTTTTGGCTATGACTCTTTCCATCTACTCGATTAAAAATCATAGACATGTAGCTATCATATTTTGCCCAAATATCAATATGGATGAACTCACAATCATTTATAAATAGTTGATATTCACGATTAAGAAGATTTGAATTTTGCATGTAACATGAAATAATAAAATTTCAATTAACTTGTATATAAATGAATTTTTAACATTAATCAAATATACATTTTAAACGTCTTACCATGTAAGTTTCATCCTTGAATTTTTTTTCCCCTTGAAGCTTGACAACAACGTTGCCAATTGTGTGTCTAAATGAAATGTCACAAATCTCCATAATGGTGATGACGTGACTTGTGACTTCTAGAAATCCCACAACCACTTCACTAAGAGCTTGATAAGTATAAGGGTCACTATCGTAGTCAATATTTGGAATATTGAAACCATAGGGAATATCTGCAATAACTAGGGCATAATCCCTTTTAGGTATGAGTTTAGAAATGTCTTCACAGTTGCCTTGTATTACTTGATATTGAATAGTGTCAAGCCCATTCCAAATGAAATGAGTAAGAGTTGGATCAAGTTCAACATTCTTAAGACGTTTCTTTTTCAGTCTTTCGATCTTAATTTTTTTAATAAGCGTTTCAAAACTATTTGGTGCTCCATTTGTATCCTTCTTCACCTTTTATAAATAAACAAATATAAGTGTAAGTTATAAATTAAAAATAGTATACAGATGAGTAAAAATGAATGTGTAAATCAACATACAATTTTAAATGCAAGATAAAAAAAAAATTAATGTTGATGTAGAACTTGAATCTGGATAGTTGTGCACAACATCATCCCAACTATCTTCATTCAACAATTTGACCATTTTTTTCTTGAATTTTGATGTAAACTTTGTGACTGCATAGATAAATTAAAAAAAAAATTAATATAATGATATGTATAACAAATACTAGCAAGAACAATATGTTATATTTAAAAGAAAATTATAATCTAGAAATAAATAAAATAATTCAACAAACTTACTTTTGAAATTCTTTAGACATTTCCTCCAATGATAATTCCCCTGACCTCACATGAGATAATATTACTTTGACAATTTTTTCATCCTTCCCTCCTTGCAATGCTCTCCAAGGTGTGATAGTCATATCTTCTGGAAGATACTTCATTTCAGGACCGGATTTACTGTTGCTACATGTCAATGGTTTAGACCTTTTGACCTTCTGGCTTTTAATGCCAATGTTCTCCCACATGCTAAAAATATCATTAATCAACTCCCATATCTCTCTAGTTCTAGATGCCAACTGGAAAATGTTATCAACACTTCTGAATAAATCACTAAATTTTTCACCTTTTGAATTGATTTTCTATTCAATTTGATAGCCTATTGACATACAACATTCCTTTCAGAAATCTACAGTAACATTTATCCTATCCCCACCACATTTTTCTTCAAATTCACTATGAATAAATCTAACCCTTTGGATGAAATTCATAGACATCCTATATTCATTATCTGAATTATGATCCCATGCCACTAAATTTTCTTCTGTATTTGATAAACCAACATAAATGATACATTTCATTGTTTCAAAACGTGGGTTATTGGGATATTCCTCCATCAATTGTCTTTGAGCTTCTACAAAATGGTTTCCCCCAAGCACATAATAATTGTATTCAAAACATTGTGACTTATCAAATGCTTCTTTGTTTGGAATTTGAACTGGATCAACAAGAAGTACATAATTAATCACATGAGCATATGCATTGTACCTCATCAATGTCTTCAAGTTGTGAACATGCAGATGGTGTGGATTTCTGATTTGATATTTACATTGTCTTTCACTTGCCTTATATATTTATCTAACATTAAGCTGAAATGTACGACCACCCTCAATTAAGTTTCTCTTTGTCAAGTTTTGTCGAATGGCATTTTGTTTTTTTTGATAAATCCATCCTCTAAATCAGCTCCTAGTGTAATGATTTCTCTGCTTTCTTTTGAATTTTCACTAGGTTCTTGATTCTTGGTAATGACTACTTCAAAATTTTCAACTTTACTTTTCTTCCTCATAATATTCTCATCATTAACTGGAACATATTTATTCTTAGGCATTGTTACTTTTGGTCTTTTACAGCTCTTCTCAGTTCCAATGTCATCCTCAGTAACGACAACATATTTTTCACTGCCAGTTTCAACTTCCTCATCTTCAAAAGTAACTTGTCTACCTTTGCTAGATTTATCCACTAGAAGCTTTTTCTTCTGATCCCTTGGATGTAGTTTTGTAGCATCATGAATTACTACATTTTCCTAGTTTTCCATATCTTCTTCCGACACTGAGTAGAAACCGCTGACAACTTTCATAATATCATGCTCTATGAAATGAATGCCTCCCATCCTAATTAAACAACTTTCAACAAAATTCTGCTGAACAAAATATCATATGTCAATAAAAACAAAGCTATAAAAATATAGTGAGACAATTACAAGAATGCAAAACACAAATATAAATAATAATACTTATGATCTTTTGTGTCATCTCATTTACAATTTGTTTACACAACTTTGTAGATACCTCTCTCGTGTCATACAATGAATATGATAACTGGTATTTAATCCTTTCATGTGACTTGGGTAGTTTTGTAAGTATGTAAACAACTTCACTATCCTGTACCAAACACATGTCTATGACCTTTTCCATCACCTCATTGATTCCGTTATCATTAGGTATATCAACATATAGATATATCTGCACATTTTGGCTTTCTCTTGCTTTCACATAACATACATTTTATGGAAGTTTCACTTCTTTTGATTTCTTCTAGTATGAAATCATCTTCTTATCGTTTGAGGCACTTGAAAGATTTGTAGCCATCAGTTCAGGTGGGGTTCGTTCACCAATGTTTTTTGAAGATCCACCTTTAAGAGTCTTTGGTCCAGAAAGATTCATAGAAATATTCTTTGATGCCATTTTCCTAAAAAAAAGACACATATAAATCAGTAAATAAAAAAAAAATAATGGCTTAAATTAACAATGAAAATGATAAATGATAATTAATTTTATAAACCTGAAAATCGGCTAGCCAATTGAGTTTTTCATTGGGTCTAGCCCCCCTACTAGCCCAACGGCCCATGAGGGTGGTAGGGTGGTTCTGGGAATCGCCCCGCCACCCCTGCGGACCATTGAGCTACTGGGGTGGGGCGAGGTGCCGGGTAGCCAACCCCACCGCCCCTAACCTACGGGCTCCTTTGGCCGCCGTGAGCATTATCGGGCCCACCATGCCCACTGTGGACATAGTGGGTAAATTTGGCCTACAAAAACTTTTAATTAAAAAAAAAAACCTTCATTAAACTTATTTAGTTTTAAAATTTGCAAAGCAGAAAAATTAACTAACCTTTTAAATGCAGGAATCCTTCATTGAATATGTTGTTGATAGTAATGTAGCTGCTTCACAAATTCGTTCCAAGTCTTTTAAGGAACCTCAGAAAACCTTGATGTGATGTGAGTAATAGTGATAATGAAATTTATTGTATAGGTAAAATTACGGAAATGTTTTACCGTACGGTTAATGTGGGATTAATTTGTTTTAGAAGGTATTATAAATTTTTTTAAAAACATTCAATTGTTTAGTTAATGTTATATAGTTTAACTATTAAATTAATTTAGGTAAAATATTTAGTTTACAATTTTAAATTTAAAGATTTATTTCATCTATATATATATATATATATATATATATATATATATATATATATATATATATATATATATATATATATATTATTTAAAACTTTTCAATAAATTGTAGAATAAAATAATGGAGGGAAATACATGAAACAAAAGTTTTGGAGGGAAGAATTTTAGCGAAAATTCTTGGAGGGAAAATTTAATTCTTTAAGCTATATAATATCATTAGGAGAGTCTGCATTTGTATCATTCAACCTCTCTTATTTGAAAGGGATGGATTCTTCTGATAGTGAAGTTTCTCTTTGTGAAGCATCAACATCTTCGTCATGTAACAACTCTATTCATATTAATGAATATAATGGAAATTCTTCCACTATGAATATAAAATCAATTCTTCCACTTCATCCTAATCCTAAGGACTATGAGAGCAGCACTAATGAAAGAGGGGATGAAGAATTTCAAATAAATAAAGAGTCATTGTTTCCACTTAGTCCTAATCCTAAGGATTATGAGAGCAACAGTGATGAAGAGCATGATGACGAATTTCAAAAGAATGGAGTGTAACGATGTCCACTTAGTCCTAATCCTATGGACTATGAGAGCAGCAGTGATAAAGAGCATGATGACGAATTTCAAAAGAATGGAGTGTCACAGTGTCCACTTAGTCCTAATCCTATGGACTATGAGAGTAGTAGTGATGAAGAGCATGATGGCGAATTTCAAAAGAATGGAGTGTCTCGGTGTCCACTTAGTCCTAATCCTAAGGACTATGAGAGCAACAATGATGAACAACATGATGCACAATTTCAAAAGAATGGAGTGTCATGGTGTCCTCTTAGTCCTAATCCTAGGGAATATGAGAGAAACAGTGATGAAGAGCATGATGACAAATTTCAAAAGAATGGACTGTCACAGTGTCCACATAGTCCTAACCTTATGGACTATGAGAGCAGCAGTGATGAAAAGCATGATGAAACATTTCAAAATAATGGAGTGTCACGGTGTCCTCTTAGTCCTAATCTTATGGACTATGAGAGCAACAGTGATAAATAATTTCAACTGAATAGAGTGTCACAGTGTCCACTTAGTCCTAATCCTATGGACTATGAAAGCAGCAATGATGAAGAACATGATGAATAATTTCAAAAGAACGAAGTGTCACGGTGTCCAATTAGTCCTAATCCTATGGACTATGAGAGCAGCAGTGATGAAGAGCATGATGAAAAAATTCAAAAGAATAGAGTGTCACGGTGTCTTCTTAGTCCTAATCCAATGGACTATGAAAGCAACAATGATGAAGAGTATGATGATGAATTTCAAAAGAATGGAGTGTCACGATGTCCACTTAGTCCTAATCCTATGGACTATGAGAGCAACAGTGATGAAGAGCATGATGAAACCTTTCAAAAGAATGGAGTGTCATGGTGTCCTCTTAGTCCTAATCCTATGGACAATGAGAGCAGTAGTGATGAAGGATAGGATGAGGCACTTAGTCCTAATCCTAAGGACTATGAGAGTGGCAGTGGAAAAGGATAGGATGTAGCATTTTTAGTAAGTAAACAATCACATTTTCGACGTATTTATAATTCTATGGACTATGAGAGCAGCACTGACAATACACATGAGGAAGAATATCCAATAATCATCGAGTCAAACTTTCCATGTAGTCCCAATTCTAAGGACTATGACAGTAGCACTGAAGAAGGGGAAGATGAAGAATATCCTCCAAGTCAGTATTTGAAAAGCACAATTGATCATAGTGTGGATAACATTACTCATAATGATGTTGAAAATGCTTATACAAATGATGATCCAATGATGGAGATGTTGCCAAGAAATATTGTATCAAGGAGTAGGAGCAGACCTTTTCATATCAATGCAAGATGTTCTAGTTATACAAGGGGTAGAGTAGAATATCTTATGAGAATAAGTTTTATTAGCACTCTCATTTCAAGTGAATGTTGTCAAAAAGATTGCTTGAAACATATGGATTTCAAATTTGCATCAGAGAAAAGGAAGAGATATTTATCAATGAATAAAAGCATGCAAAATTCATATTTAGTTGGGTGCATGCAATTTGCATTGTTAGGTTATGATTATCATATTGGGTGTTTATTTATTTGTAGGAAGGCTTTCAAAATGTTTCATTCGATGGGTAATTTTTGTCTCTCAAGAATCCAAGAAAATTTGGAAAAGGATCCCACATTTTATTTAGAAGTGTGTCATAAACGACAGTTTGGGCCATTATCAAATACTGCAATGTCATGGATGAAAGATTTATTTTCATAACATGGAGAGTGTATGCCAAATAGAGAGACAATACACATTTGAGATAATTTTTCAAGACGAGAAATCTACAACTTATACAAAGAATATGTAGAAGGTGTTGAGGGACATGGTTGGTTTATTACATATCAATATTTTGTGAAGGTATGGAAGAAAGAATTCAACAATATCCATATTCCTAAGAACACAAGGATGGGGATTTGCAGTACATGTGCTTCTCTTAAATAAAAAAAGGACAAATGTAAAGGGTCAGAAAGAGGTAAGCATTCATAACTTTAACTTTTAAAATTGTATCGTCATCAACTATGAAAACGTATTTCTTAATGGATTTCTTTCATGTTGTGTAGATTCAATTGTCAAAGAACTTTAGGAGCATCACAAACAACAAACAAGTGAAAGGAAAATGTTGTACAAGCATCAACAAAAGTGTTATCATAATCTGAATAAATATTTGGGTTTTATAATTGATGGTATGGACTATAAGAAAACACTTTTACCACATTTTGTTCGCACACCCAAAAATTTACAGGAGGAAAATTTTATTCAGTATCACTTGGTCAGCTGTATGGTCTTCAATGGGAAAATGTTGTCAAGGGTGTACTTCACAGCTCCAAATATTCATAATGATGCAAATCTGAAAATAACCACAATTCATGATGTGATTTCTCATTATTCTGGTAATATTCCTGAAGTTTTGTATCTACAATTGGACAACACTTGGCGTGAAAAAAAAATCAGGTTGTTTTTGGATATCTAAACATGCTTACTGAATTGAGAATTTTCTAGAAGGTAAAGGTTGGTTTCCTTCTTGTTGGGAACACTTATGACCATATTGATCAGATGTTCAGTCGTTTTTCGGTCACATTGAGGAGGAAGGAAGTTGGGAGATTGCCATCATTAATTGAATGTATTAAGAAATCATACATGCCAGAGCCTACTTTTGATGTGTTGGAAGAAACTATTGACATGTGAAGGTTTATTCTGGGATTGCATGGTGAGGAGAAATGTGTTGAACAAGTTAATGACATTAGCTTCCAACATCAATTTCATATCAAAAAAATTGATGGAAAAACACTAATATGGGGCAAGAATTATTCAACTACTATAGAATGGGCACCATCATCAAATTTGGAAATTTTGAAGTTCATTCCAGATCATCCAATATTTGCATCAAAAATATTGTTATTATAATCAATTGGTGAAGTTCATAATGCACGTAGATAGAATAGAGATATAAATTATTCTGATTGCCTAGAAGAAATTAAAAAATGTATTAGATATACATATGAGTACTTTGACATTGCTGATTTAGTTTGGTGGGAGTCATTTTTCAATAATCAAAGTGATATCATTTCAACAACAACAAATGAAGATATACCTTTGAAAAATCCATTTATTTGGCCACAAAATGTGTCAAATGAATATGAGGAAATAAACATTGTTGAACAACAACAATCTCAAGGTATCATTAATTCTTCACAAGTAGAGGAAAGAGAGATGTATATTGGTTCCAGAAGATCTCATGCACAACGTGAAGCCATAGAAGACCTTTACAGGGGTTTAGTACATGATATTAAGGAGGGTTGCATGATCACAGTGCTAGAAGATGGAGATCCCAATGGCTATTTGTTAAGCCCCTATACTACTAGTGTAACCCCTTATTGTTATTAGTACAACCCCCTTATTATATTGATGTACCCATGTAATGCCCATATTGTTACTATTGTCCCCCATAGAAGCCCAATATGTTATTATTGCGCCCTTACATTATTATTGTTATGTTAGCTCTGATTATATTATGACCCCTCAGACTCCTATATATAGAAAGGAGGTATTTTCATTTGTATCATCCAAGAATTGTTCATTTGTGTAATGTAAAGGAGGTTGCCCCCTCGAAGAGGCTTATTTATAAGGCGTTTATCTATATTTTCTATCATTTTGTGAGCTGGTTTCATAACATTTGGTATCAGAGCTTTGGATTCTAGGTTTTCACTGCTCCAAATAGGTTATTGCAGAATTTTCGCTATAACGTTTTTTCTGCGACGTTTCAGAAGCTAAAAAAAACCCATTTGAGTCGAAATGACACTGAATCTTGGGTCTGAATTTCAGAAATTTTTGCGCTATATTTGCAGAGATATCATCTGAGGAAGTTGGTCTTTTTGCAGACTCTTGAATTACATTCCAAACAGGTGACCTGGGAAAAATCATCATAACTTTCTCTCTGAGCATCGGATTGAAATTTCATAAGAAGGTATAGAAAGAGGACGGACTTTAGTTTCTTTTATATATTTTCATAGACAAAGGTCAAAACAGTGGCACGTGGCATGTCGTACAAGTTCACTCTACTGAACTAGTCTATAATCAGGTCACTGTAGGAGATTTGGCATAACTCTTCCTTGGAGAATCCAATTTGGATTAGACTAGTGGCATTGGAAAGAGGACGTAGAGGGCTACTGCAGGTCAAAATTTCAGAACTTAAAGATCCAAAAGTATAGAGTTACATTTGTTTTAAGATCAAGCTCCTAAAATCAAGAAAAAGCAAGATGAGGATGTTTGACGGCAAGGATCCGGTAAATTGGATACTTCAAATGGAGCAATATTTTGATCTACATGGTGTACCACTGTTACAAAAGGTATGTACTGCATCTTCATATTTAGAACCAGATCAATTTTTATGGTATAAAGGGCTTTGTTCTCGTAAACAACTTGTTACGTGGTCAATTTTCACAGAGGAAATGATAGCACATTATGAGGATACAAAGAGCAACACCTTATTTAGAGCAACACCACAACAATTGGAAAGAGTAAAAGGGCTTTGTTACATAGTGGAAAGTAAAATTATGGCAACAAGGAAGTCTACCCCTGACAACTATAAATATGGAAGTGTTGTTTCTCCTAGCCTTCCACAACCTACACGGGTTACACCACAACAATTGGAAGAAAAAAGAGAAAAAGGGCTTTGTTACAATTGTCATAGAAAATGCACTAAAGGTCATAAGTTTGCTAAGAAGAAATTATTTTACATAGAGTATGAAGAGGAGGAAGAAAAGGATCAAGAAACATCAAAAGAAGAGGATATACGCCAGGACCCAACCCCAGAGAAAGAAGAAATGAATCAAACCATATCTTGTAAAACATTGGTAAGAATTACCACTCCTCAAACTCTCAAGATAGAAGGACATATCAAGAAGAAAAAGGTGCAAGAAGTGAAAGATCACATCGAGAAAGAAGAAATGAATCCAACCATATCTTGTAATTCATTGGTTGGAATTACCACTCCTCAAACTATCAAGATAGAAGGGCATATCAGGAAGAAAAATGTTCAAGGAGTGAAAGATCACATCGAGCATCAAGAAATGAATCTAACCATATCTTGTAAAGGATTGGAAGAAATTACCACTCTTCAAACTCTAAAGATAGAAGGACATATCAAGAAGAAAAAGGTTCAAGCAGTGAAAGATCACATCGAGCATCAACAAGAAGTTCTCCAACTTTTAAAGGATAACGCCACTTTGGTGCAAAATTGAATGAAACAACAGGTAGATCAAAATCGTAGTGAAAAATGTTTTGATGTAGCTGATTGGGTATTTTTACTACTACATCTCAAGCAAGCTATTTATTTGGCAATACTATATGCACTTAAGAAATGGCGACCTTACTGATTGGGAAGACACTTCAAGGTAAAAATGGATCATGATAGTCTTAAATACTTTTTATAACAACTATTATCTTTAGAAGAATAAAAAAGAGGGGTTACAAATATGTTGGGTTATGACTTTGACATCATCTATAGAAAAGGGAAGCAAAATTTTGTTGCAGATGCACTCTCAAGAAAGGATGAGGATGTGGAAGCATTGTTTTGTGCTATTTCTATTATCCAACCAGATTGGATAAATGAAGCAAGGGATGAATGGAAGAAGGACGAAGAAGTACGGCCACTCATTCAAAAGTTGCAGAAGATCCCTATTCAAACAATATTGCCAAAACTTGAAGAGGAAGGAAAAATCATATTGGAACCTGGAGCAGTCACATAAACAAGAACCCGATAGCTACGAAATCAATCAATTTCAGAGTATCTCATCAAGTGGAAGAACTTACCCGCTGAAGATTCCACATAGGAGGACAAGAATTTTATACAGAAGCATCAAGAACTATTCAAGCATTGAGGACGACACTTTTTGAAGGAGAGGGGCATGTTAAGCCCCTATACTACTAGTGTAACCCCTTTTTGTTATTAGTAAAACCCCTTTATTATATTGATGTACCCATGTAGTGCCCATATTGCTACTATTGTGCCCCATAGAAGCCCACTATTGTTATTATTGTGCCCTTACATTATTATTGTTATGTCGGCTCTGACCCCTTAGACTCTTATATATAGAAAGGAGGTCTTTTCATTTGTATCATCCAAGAATTGTTCATTTGTGTAATGTAAAGGATGTTGCTCCCTCGAAGAGGCTTATTTATAAGGCATTTATCTATATTTTCTATCATTTTGTGAGCTGGTTTCATAACACTATCCATTCTGGGTTGCTAAGGTTATAAAGGTCTTCACAGAAAATGAGGATGTTACATGTGTTGAAGTACATTGGTATGCCAAAAATACACACCCATTTAATGGTGTGTATAAGCCAGAGATGGTAGTTGACAAAAAAAATGGCAGAAAGAGAAAAAGAAAGGGTACAAATATAAATCACCGTTGCACAGACCTCTTAAAATTGGAGGATGTTGACATACTTGTTTATGACTTCAATTTAACAAAGAGATGAACTCTTCACTTCAAGACAATAGAGATTCTGAAAAGGTTGTTACTAGAAGGAACAGTCTTGAGATGGGAGTCTGCTGAAACCAGTCTTAGATACGGAAGAATTTCGAAACCTGAAATGGTGGGCATGCATGTGGAATCAAATGGGGCACTAGATGATGAAAGAGAAGCATATGGAACATCTTCATCTACATCCAATCATTCATCTGATGATGTGAATTCTGATGGTGTGCAAGAAAATATGAGTGATTTTGAATAGCTGTCTAAGGAAATTTATATAACTAATGTTCGCATCATATCATGAAATAAAAATTTTGATTTCGATATGGTGTTAAATCAGAATTTATGAGTCATTTTTATGTTGTTGGATTATATATCTTAATTATGATGATTTTTATTGTTTAGAATATCTATAATGCAACATTAGATTAGAGATATAATTTATGTTTCATTCAACATACAAATAAAGACATTTTGATTAATTTAGTCATGTAATTTGTTCCTAATGTCATGGTTTTTTAATTTTATGGTTGAAAAAATTCCAATTTTTTTGTATCTTTAATGTTATGGTTGAAAACAATCAGAATTTTAGCAATATTTAGTGGGATGTTATTATATGTTTAACAAGATGGATGAAAACTAATAGAATTTTAATGTATTTCAGATCCCATTATTTTATCTTTATGGTCATTACTAAAACATGTTGAATTTATACTTAGAAAAAAAATGTTATTTTACCAAAAACATTAGTGTGTTCTTTTCCTCATAAACAATTATTGTTTTGCATGTAAAAATTTGGTTTTACTAGAATTTTTTAAAAATGTTGAAAATTGACCCTAAAAAAAAACCATCATTCCAATATCAACACTTTTTGTTTTCAGTGTGTTTTTTGCATGAAAATTTCATTTTCACTGGCATTTTTAAAACATGTTCAAAATTGACCCAAAAAAAAACATCGTTCCAATATACACACTTCATTTTTAGCACTGTTTTTGATGTTTTTTCGAGGTTTTTTGGCCAGAGTTCCTGTTTTGAGTTTATAGTTCCCATTTCAAAGTTTACATTGTTTTTAGCAAGATATGTCTTTTGATTCCATGTAAAAATATTAGCAGCGGATGAGAAGCAACAAAATTGTTCTTTGGACATGTCTGGGTACACTTTGGGATACTAAGGAGCAACATTTTAGAAAGGGATACAAAATTTCTCAGTGCATTCTCGACTACATTATGGGAGAAGATGGACATGAAGTTTAAGAGATCTACAACATTCCATCCACAGACAGATGGGTAGATAGAATTAGTCAACAAGTCTTTGGTGCAACTTCTAAGGGGTTACAACCAGAAGCAACCAAAGACGTGGGATGAAAATCTGGTATATATACAACATTGTTATAACAGAGAAACCAACACTTCTACAAGAAATTCGACATTCAAAACTTGTTTTGGATATTTGCCACCTTCACCTTTGGATATTGCATATGGGCAACAAGGATGAGTGAAGGAAGACCTTACACGAGATGCTTTGAGGGCTGAAAAATTTATATAGAAGATCAGGAAGATCCATTTACATGTACAGGAAACACTGCGAAAGTCGTAGGTGAAGTATAAGGCTATGCATGACCAACATAGAAGAGAGAAAGCATTCAAGGTGGGAGATAGAGTATGGCTACATTTGAACAAGGAGAGGTTGCAGGGGCTTGGTAAGAAAATCAAGGGTCTAAGGTATGGTCCCTTTGAGATATTGGAAAAGGTGGGTGATAATACCTATCAACTTAGTTTACCACCATATATGCGCATTTAGTCTGTTTTAAATGTAGACAATTTGAAACTCTATGGGCCTTCCATTCTAGATCACGAAGAGGAACAAGTCCTACCTTCTACAGATGATTTGGCACCAGATGCCCAGGGAGAGTTGACAAAAGATACAATTTTGCAGAAGATGTCTAGAATTACAAGATAAGAAAAATAATAACTTTGGACGATTGGGTTGAAGGGACAACTTCCAAGCAAAATAAATGGCACACCAGAGAGAAGGTGGAGGGACAATTTCCTCACCTTATTCAATAAAATATTTTGGGGACCAAAAGCCTCCCATAATTGGGAGGTGTGATCTGAATTGGATCATTATATTGTTTTTCATCCATCTCAATGCATTTGGAGTGTGAAAAGTGGAGGAATCAACTTATGGAACCATTTTTACGGTGGGACCGAGTTTGGCAAAACAGGGTCCAAAACCTTTCAGGAGCATTTTTAGGCATCAAATGATGTTTTTATGGGGTTTAAATTTTCTGCTATAGTGTGCCACTTTTTCTTTCTATTCTACACACAAATATCTTTAAAATGACATAAGAATCACGTCAATCAGAGTCCGTATGCAAAAGTTATGACACTCAGGAGTTGACCTTCCTATTTTCACACCTATAGTTGGCGAGGATGCTGCATGAGCCCCCATTATTCATGGAAAAGGGGCTAGCCACGTGTTTATGGTATAGAAGACTCTATAAGAGTCTATTTTGTAGCTCTGGTTAAAGGTTGATGTAGTCAAATGTGAGCACTAGTAGGCTATCGGGCTGTGTTATAATTGGGCCACTAGGAGGAAGAGGCATTCAATTCTTTCGAAGGAATTTTGTTCCATAGTTGAGAAAAGATAGCCATGAGAGATAGGAGGTAGAGAACACATAGAGGATCTGTGCACTTTAGGAGCCCATGAGCCACATGCATTACTTCTTTGTATCTGCAACCATATTTCCATATAGAGAAAGAGTGCGAAGTGCCCTCACCTTCCAGCTAGGTTTTCTCTGCAAAGGGTTTCCAATAGAGAATATCTTGTGCATTATTTGTGTGTGAGAATTTTTTTTCGTTATCTACATTTCTACTTGATTTACTTTTACATGAATGCACTAATTACAATTAATTTTACAGATCTAGAAATTGAATAAAATTGTAATAGTGTAGAATCTCAAATTTTCAATATAATATTATCAGACGTGTTGTGACAAACTGCCAAGTGGAATATCCACAGAATTTTACAGTTCATTCCCGGTCAAAACCCCTTGCTCAGATATGAAGCCGAGGTTAGGTACATGACTTCAGTACCAGGCAATGTGAAGCACTAACATGTGTTTGAAGATGAAAAAAAATTGAGCACTTCATGAAGGTTGTTGGGGAATTCTCAAACTTGGTGATCGAACAGAAGGATGAGAAGATGACAGATGGAGAACATCCTCACTTGGAATGATCTATTGTTGTTCACAAAATCTTGCAACTAAAGGGAAATATCATCCCCAGAGTGTTGGTTCAATTGGAAAGGATTTTGTGCTCAAATGATGTGGCTGCTATGCCAGTTAAACAAGGGATTGAGGAGGAGGTTGAGGATTGTAATTTTAGAACCAAAGAAGATCCTAGAATCATCAAATTAGCTAAAGGAGTTCCTAGCTAGAACTTTTCAAGGAGTACACGAATGTGTTTTCTTGGTCATGTTATTATTTTAAATACTTTTGATCCTGCTGTCATACAACACAAAATTCCTCTAAAAACTGGGGTGAAGCCATATAAGAAGACTCTTAGGCAGATTAATCCCCTATTACTTCCATCAATTGAAAATGAGATGAAGAAACTATTACAAACTAATATTATTGTGCCTTTGAGGTACTCAAATTGGGTAGCAAATTTAGTCCCTGTTAGGAAGAACAATGGGGAAATAAGGTTGTGCATATATTTCAGAAATTTGAATAAGGCCTTTCTAAAAGATAACTATCCACTACCTAAAATGGATTATATTCTATAGAAAGTCATAGGGACTACCTGGATGTCCATGATGGATAGTTTCTTTGGATACAACCAACTCTTTGTACACCATAGGGAACAACAGAAGAAAACTCTTACTACACCTTGGTGAAATTTTATTTATGCCAGAATGTCTTTCGGCCTCATAAATGTTGGAGCTACTTTCAAAAGAGCAATGCATATAACGTTTGTTGGAGAGCAGGATAAATGCGTAGTAATATATCTAGATGACATAATGGTTTTCTCTAAATCATATGAAGAGCACCTCAATCACTTACAACTCCATTTTTCAAAGTGTGGAAGGTATGGTCTATCGCTAAATCCCAAGAAATCATAGTTTTCTTTAAGTGAAGGGAAGCTATTGAGCCACATTGTGGAAAAGGGAGGAGTGAATATTGATCCCAAAAGGGTGGAGGCTATTAATGATATTACATTATTCAAGACTAGAAAATATATTTATGTTTTCTTGGGCACAATAAATTTTCTAAGAATATTTATACCAAACTATGGTGATGTTATCAAAGAAATCACAGGAATGATGAAGATTGATAGGGAAGTCAAGTGGACTACAGAAGCATGTGAATCATTCTCTAGAATTAAAAAAGATTTTGCAAAAGCCTGAGACTTAGCTAGTGTAGACTACCACAGGTCATTCCTAATTTTCTATTTTTCCTCTCCTAACATAGTGGTAGCTATTTTATTATAGAAAAATAGTGAAGGACAAGAACAACTAATTTCACTATGTAGCTAGGTGTTGTGAGATGTAGAGCTGAAGTATAATATCTTAGAGAAAGATACCTACACTTTGGTCAAATATATAAAGGCCTTTAAAATTTATGTCCTATAGTCTAATATCATAGCTTATGTTCCTACAACTATAGTGAAAGACATTATCATGTAGGGAAACAATGAAGGTAAGATAGGCAAGTGGATTGCCAAGATTCAAGAATACGACATGGATATCAAGCCCACTAAGTTGATTAAGGGGCAAGGATTAGTGAAAATATTGTCTGAGGCTAACTCCGAGGCCTTGGGCATAAACCTATTGGCAAATATGGAAGAAGAAGGTAAAGGAGAAGAGGGGAAGAAAATCATTGTATCCTCAACATAGAAAAGTCACATGAACTACCTTGCCTCACATTGGTACAAATATATTGTTTATTATTTTTTTTCTAAAGTTCCCACTAAAATTTGACAAAGTTAAATACAGGGCCTTTAGACTGCAAGCCCAAAAGTTTGTTATCTCAAATGGCCAGCTGTATTGGAAGGACCCGATGGGGATTTTTCTTTTATGCCTAGCAGAAGAAGAGATTGCTAAAGTGATTGATGAATTCCATAACTGTGTCTCTCATGGACATTACAACCTGAGAGCCACACCCCATAAGATCCGTAAAGAAGGTTTGTATTGGCCCAAATTGTTAGGTGAGGTTCATGCTTATGTCAAATCTTGTGGAAAATGTCAGATTTTTTCTTAGAAGCAGAAATTAGCACCCCTCCATGATTTCTATTTTTGTGTAGGATTCCTTTAGGCAATGGGACCTAGACTTCATAGGAGAAATATATCCACCATATAGCATTCAACATAAATGGATACCTATAGCCACTGATTATTTCACAAAATGGGTTGTGACCATCCAGAAATGCAACCGATGCAAAGGTCATTAAGTTTATGGAGGAGAATATCCTTGCTAAATTTGGTTATCTAAGGAAGATTATCACTATCAATGCTCTAGTTTTTATGTCTTCCAAGTTTATTAGTTTTTTCCAAAAGTACAACACGATCATGGGATAGTCCACCACCTACTATACACAGGCGAATGGGCTAGTTAAGTCTTCAAGTAAAACTCTAATGAGGATTTTGAAAAGGACCATATCAGAAAATTAGAAATATTAGGACTCACAACATAAATTTTCTTTATCCGCCAATAGAATCACTACCAAGAGGTCAACTTGGAACTCTCCTTTTGAGTTGGTATATGGAATGGTTGCAATTTTCCCTATCCAACTAACTATGCTAGTGGCTAAACTTTTACATGATGTTGAGGAAGAACCCAATTCTTTGACGAGGAGAATAAATCAGCTAGGAGAATTGCAAGAAAACTAAGGACACGTATCTCAGAATTTGATTAAATACAAGGAAAAGAGGAAATCCCTTTTTTACCAAAAGGCAAGGGACAGATCCTTACAATGAGGAGATTTGGTGGTGAGATGGGATGTTAGGAGAGAGGAAAAATGAAAATGTGGGAAGTTTGATCCCTTGTGGTTTGGACCTTTCAAGATATCTAAAGTAAAAGGAAACGACACCTTCTTACTTTAAAACTTGGATGGTGAGGTGCTTGAACTGTCTCCAAATGGGTAGTTTCTCAATATTTATTTAAAACATTAAAGAGATCTATTTTCACCCATTATATATATACTAGTGAGCCAATGTACATACTAATAATGTTTTAAGTTCTTTCCACTTTTGTTTTGTTTTCTATGTACTTGAATAAAATGACTCCATGCCCAATGGCGAAGTCTACTAATGTGGAGGTTCTTAATGCATTGCTTGTAATAAATTGTCCTGAGTTGGATTCGATGCTGTTATTTGTCACACTATCCTATATTTGTGTCAAAAAGGCCTTATTTTCCATCCCTAATGCAGGGGAGGAAGGGTGAAAATCTTGGTTGACTAAAGGGAAATTAAAAGGGAAGAGCCAAAATTCAAAGGCCGAAATAAGAAGGGATAGGTCGACCATCCAAACCTGATATCCGAAGGCTATACCTTAGAGTAGAGTGATTTTAGAACCTCGGAGTTTCGTAACTCCTTAACAATTGAAATTATTTGAAAAGGGTTGAGGTTTTCAAGAAGAGGAAATACAAATGAAATTGTTGAAAAGCCAAGGACTTGAGGGACCCTTTTTCTCTCCTCCAAGAGGAAACATGTTAATAGGTGATTGACCCAAGAATTTTATGAGAAAGATAATATCAGCATGATGTAGTAGTACAAAGCACAACTAGCAATCAATTTCAACATTTTTGGGTGGCCTAATGAGGAAAATATGTGTGACACGTGTCACTCCTATGGAGACACCACGTTGAAATAATGACATCAACATGACGTCATCATGGAGGTCAACATATCAAATGCTGGAAATATCAGAATTCTTTTATTAAGGATTTTTTAGAAAGTTATGATGCTAAGGGCTTCTGATGTAGACTCACACATGTTTTTGGGAGATCCAAATAACCCAGAGTGGAGAGAAGGTTGAGCACTCTATTGCTATGGAGAATATTGGAGATGTAGTTTCAAAACTCCTTCAAAATTTTATTTTGGAAAAGTTACGATTATGGGCAGTTTCAATGTTGGATAGCGCTTGGTTATGGAAGAGAGAAAAAGCGAAGGCGGAGAAATAATACACTAAAAGATAATACCTAGATAGGGGCTTGAAGAACTTAGCGCCTAAATGTCAAGCAGACGGTCACAAAATCTGGTACCATGGAAGGGAAAGAGGAAGAGAGGCTAAGCAACAAGGAGCTAAAGGCCAATCTGGACTTCCTAATATCGAAATGACCTTTGAATGAAAGTTACTATACACAGGGCTCTCAAATATCCAATGTAGTCTTGTATGAAAGCCTTTAGTCATAGATCAGGGTACTATGGTAGATAAAGTAAAGGGGCTATGAAAAAAGGAGTTGAGGGCATCGAAATTTTATGATTTCATATTTTTATTTTAATAGAATTGTGATATGCTAAGGCTTATGATACTACAATACAATGAGCATAGAGGATGAGTGGGTTGAAAGATATCAACTTCCTTCATTCATTAGCTAGTATAGAGCACCTCCAACACCACCACACCAAATCATGGCCAACTCCAAAGAGGGGCAATCCAAGTAGTTAGAGGGAGAAAAAGACAGGTGGATAACTGTGGGAGGAATACCATGACATATGTGTGGCTAGATCATCATACCACCACTATATCACATACAGGGCCCATCTAAGGAAATCATAGGAATGGAAATGGAATATATTTTACTGTGTCAATTATGACACCTTCTGTTTCTCATGTTTTGTTATTTTTTTTTCAAGAAAATAATAAATATTGTCATGTAATAATTAGGAAAATTTTGCTAGTCACACAACTATATAATTATGAGATATTGTGTAACTATCATTAGAGCTCTCTCTCTCCCTATAAATGGGAAGAAGAAGCCCATTAGAAATGTTCCCAAATTCTATTTTCAAAGGTTCTGAATTCTGTGTTTAAGGGTTCTGAATTTTGCTTTTAGAGGAAGTTCCAAGTTTGATTCTATTTTTGTGTTCTAGAGGATCTATTGGTTTTGCATATTTCACAATTTTATGCCTATAGCAAGTCTTTCATATTTGAAGATTAATGAAGAAATTTTCTGGTGATTCCAAGGGTTGACATATGTTGTATGAGTTCTACCTTTATGTGTCATTTAATATGTGTATTTTCTTCTTCACTAATTATGTAATTGTAGTTGTTGGATTCACTCTTAAGTCACATATTTACTTATATTATGTAATAACTCATGGTACCTGTGAGATTCTATATTTATCTATGTTATGTAATAATAGGAAATACTTGTGATATTGCAAATTTACCTGTGTTATGATATAGGATATAGTAGTTGTGAGACATTGAGTTGAAAGTCTTAAAATGTGCTCCATAATATGTGCACTTCATTCCTTTTATCTTGTCATGATTCTACTGGGATTTGTTGCATAGGATTTTTTTGTTTATCCAACCCTCTACAATAGGTTCCTCTCTTATGTTTCTACTTTCCATTTCCACTAAAATGACAAAGTTAAGCTCTATTCACTATGTGTCAGACACTAGACTTGAAAGTTTATTCTTGGGAATGATATGTTGTTTATGTGCATACTAAATCTTACTCTCAGGAAGGTAATTGAATGAAAAATCTAAACAATTTCACATTATGTCTTCAGGTTCAATGATTTATGTTCAAGATAGACTGAGATGTCTTAGGAACTTACCTCTCCTTAACCAGTGGGTTTTTTCTAGGAGATACAATAGATCTCTGGAAACTGTTAGACTTCGCCAAAGTCATTCTCCTTCCTATGGTGTGATTTAGGTGAATTCCCACTGGTCAAATTTGGTCAAAATGTGGTCAACTCTCAAAACTTGGCAAAACTCAATTTCCAAAAATAAGCACCCAACATGTGGCCTCCTTCCTATTAGCAGACTAAAAAGCCAAGGGAGTTGATGAGCCTAGGGGGTTAGAGCCTCCTTTGATTTGGAGATCATAAATTTTAGAGATATCCTTACCTATATGCAATAATGTTTTATTAATTTTTTGTTATTATTGATTTTTCCATGTAAATTTGATACAATCTTGTTAATGATCTCTTGCATAGTAGGTTATTGACTTAATTTTTTTTTAAAGGAGGTCAATACTAATTCACCCCCCTCTCAATATTGCTAATTTCCAAAATCATTAACCATGACTAATTATGATAGCTAACTTTATATCATTACTATTTCATCACAATTGACACGTCATCACTACTATTCAAATTGCAATGTGAAATAATATTCACAAGAATAAACATAATCATCTTTGCATGATAGCTTATTGGTGCAATTGAATACTAATAATTGCAATTGAAATTCAACAAAATGATAACAATAAATTCAAACCCTTTAAGTGATGTTTACCAACTATTCTTGTATGAAACCCTTTAAATGATGTTTTCCAACTATTATTGCATTACATGCAAGTTTATTTAAAAGTGACTCATTAATACACACATATATTGATATGGTATAATATTCTCTCCCATCAAATAAATGAAGTTGTAGTCCACTACACTTTTGGACAAGCATGAGGAATCCCTATCATTCTCCAATTAACAATCTAAGGTTTGAGATCCACCTTTTATGGAGGGATAGGATCAAAGTATAAGTGGTGAAAACTCCAAATTAGGGTAGGATAAGATCACAATGTTTTATCAAAGGTAAGTACTTAAAACAGCTTCTCGAAACTCCTAGAAGGGGAAGCTTATGGAATCCTGATCATTCTGCTGGATTTATAGAACCAACATAGGTGCAAAGGGGAGAAAACTATTGTTGACCAACGGTGGCCACATTAGAGAAACTTGTAGGTGATCCCACCCCAAAGTAAGCATAGGGAGAGTTGGTCCTAAAACTAGCTTAGATGATGCAGTTTAGGGCTTAAATTCTAGGGGATGAAGGGAAAATGCTTAGGGTTTTGTGCAAGATGGTGATAGAGGGGAATAGGATGTTGATTGATTCCATTAATAGCCTCACTAATCTCATGTGACAAAATGGCCTATAACACAACGTATGCATCCCAACTTAACCAACCATCAACTAGAGCTAGTGGACTAGCATGAATATGTCACTCGAGTGTATCATTCACACAAAAATTGTAATACATGTTGAGACACATTAGCTAAACGTTTTGACATGTGAAATTAACATACCATGTTAATACAAGTTTGTAAATAGGGTTGCACCATACAACAAAAAAACTTACAATTCCTACGCTATCAATTGTCTACTATGAAGATTAAGAGAAAAGTTTGTTGACAATTGAACCTATAAACTTCAAGAAAACTTACAACTACAAGTAGTCTCTAATCATATTGAAACTCAAGGGACATATCCAAACAAGTGAAATCCTAATTGAATTGAGGATGAAGTAGAAATTTGGACAAAATGACTACAAAACAATTAACAAATAATAAGGAATAACATTTGGCAAGTAAAAATTGAAGAAATGATTTGTGTGAAGCCTTAGAAAAACTTTACAAGTTGGGGGATTATGGTAGAAAAATATCAAAAAATGAGGCTCTCTTTCTTGATAGGTCACATGTAAAAAATAGACAGCAAAGAAACATTCAATGGCCAACTCTAGAGGAAACATTGACAACACAAATTGACAAAGAAAGAAAAAGTTGAGACAAAACAAACCCAATAACAAAGCACAATTGGAAACTCAAAGCATTACATAACACCTAAACCTAAATCCAACAAGTGTAACATTTAAAACATAAATATAACCTTGACATGGTAGGGGTACAAGGCACCTCATTCATAGAAAAACTAGATTACATCACCAAAAAGGATTTGCTAGAGGTGCAAGCATCATACTCAATTGATGAGTGGACAACAATTAAAAATTAATTAGAGCGAATGGCAAACCATATCCATTAGACATCTTACAATTAAATGTAGGATTGACCACAATTATAGTCATAGGTTGCACCTAGTTTTCCTATGTGAATAAGATTGCAATTTTTCAATCCAACTTATTTTGAATTGAATTTTCCATCCTGTGTGTTGACATGACCACCCTCTATTGGTCTGATGGGAATTGACAAACAAAGGGTGTCATAGTGCTAGAAAAGGAAATGTCCATGAATACATGACCAAAGACTATTCACAAACAACTTGTCCATCAACTAATGCAAAGTGAATAGCCAACAAATCATTGGGTCAAACACATCCAATAATGCATGGGGATCCAACAATATTGAACAAGTATAGGCAAGTGAGATTTAAACCACGTTATTTGACTTCATGAGTTTTCAACAACAATTTTTGTAATAAAAAATATTTGTTATTTTGTATTTGTAACTCCATATCTCCTTCTTCTATGGGGCAAAGAAGGACTTTATGTGGGTGGAGATTTTGGAGTAAAATAACAATTAACTATCTAGTGGAATTTGTAAGCTGGTCAACTGCCGATGTAGTTAGACAGTAGTAACCACCCTTGTATTGAATGTAAATATGGCTTGAAGGTAACATAGAAACAACTGGATTTTGTTGTTGTGGTGGCGATTTTATAATAAAGTGCTTATTGTTAGTCTCTAGATTACTTTGTTATCTCTATGCCTTTTCTTTGTGTGAGTTATAAATTGTTGTATAATTTTGGTTATGTCTCTTGGTTATGTCTCTCTGTAAGGCTACTACTAATAACACTTGCTTACAAACCCCTTGATTGCTATTAAGCCTTTACTTACTTCCTAGCTTTTTTCTATTTTCCTTTCTTTGTCAAGCAAGCCACCAAATAAGTAAAAGAGGATAATCTCTTAAAACTCATTGATCATACTCAATCATTCTAACTAAATTTACATCATCACTATTTCATCATAATTGGCACATCATCAATCATAATCACATTGCAATGTCAACTAAAATTTACCTTAATTTACACAATGATGTCTGTGTGATAACCTATTGGTCCACATAATACTAATTACTACTATTGAAATTCAACAAATTGATAAGAGTAAATTAAAATCTTAATAATCCCCTAGTACAATTGAAATTCAAAAAAATAATAAGAATAAATTCAAACACTTGGTTGCCAACTATTATTGCATTAAACAGTTTAAGTGATGTTTACCCACTATTCTTGCATTACATAAGAGTTCATTTAAAAGTGACTCATTCATACAGACATATATTCATATGATATAATATCATATTAGCTCCAATCAAATAAATGAAGTCATGTAACACTGTAATGGCATCCACCTTGGTTCCTTTTCTCCTCTTTCATCAGTAGAAAAATAAACATAAACAAGCCAGATAAATATAAACCAGCTAGATAGATAGAGTAGTATCATATCACAATTACAAACACCACACACCTGACATGTGAAACCAGCTAAATAGAAATAGATAGAGTAGTAACATATCACAGTTACAAATACCACACCAGACATGTGAAACCAGCTAGTTAGATAGAATAGTAGCACATCACAATGATAAACACCACACACCAGACATGTGAAACCTTTGCAAGTTTACTTTACTTCAGTAAATGGCATCATGGTTGTGTAAAACGCAAATGAAAATGATGAAGAAGGTAGTAGTGTGAGTGCCATAAATCAATTCAATGACCTTTCTCTGGATATTCGACCGTGAATTGATCCAACACAGTCTTACCGATCTGTAATGGCTCAAAGTAAAAACGTTTGAAGAACTCCTCATGTTTATATCCTCTGTACACAGCCGGATGCTGATCATCAATCATGGACGTTGCAGAAGCAATGAAGGAATCCTTGTCAGGGGAATAGAACATTGGAATTGATATACGCGTAGTGGAAGAGTTGGTTACTGCTCTATGTACAACACTCTTGAACTTCCCATTAGTCACAGTCTGCTCATTTTACACAAACAATTAAAGGCTTTAGTTATGAACACCATCACCATTTAAAAGACTCAAGAAAATTAAATTATGTATAATACACTAGCTGTGCCTTGCAGCCTTTACTCACCTACAGTTGATCCCCCAAGTTGACGACCAAGGCATGAGGTGTGGGTTCTACAGCGACCCACATCCCATTGTTTAGGACTCGCAGGCCGCTGACATCCCCCTGCATTAGAACCGTGAGGCCACCTTGATCTGTATGGCCTCCTACTCCAAGGGTGAGATCTGGGTTTGGGCATGGAGGATAGTAATTTATATGCATGTGTTGGCTTGGCTTTCCAAAAAGTTTATGCAAGTAGTCAGAATCGAGCCCCATAGCTTCAGAAATTGCTGCCAGCAGCTTGAGGTATATTGTTGTCAACTCCACAGTGTATTTGCCTGCAGTCTCTCTGTAACAAGTTAACGAGTTAGATGGTTGAAACTTGATACCTGTTTGGCCCCTTTTTGTACCAAGGTGCAAGGGGGGCACAAAAGGGTATTTTATGTCGATGGTTGATTTCTGGAATATTAATATTTTGGGACAACAGGGACATAAGCTAGATCAAATGAGGTTAAATAATTGATTTTGTCGATATTTATTTGATTTTGGAGCTTTATACCTGTTTGGCTGTTTTAACCAAGGTGGAAAGTGGAAAGTACTACAAAATGGTATTTTATGACAATGATTGATTTCTGGAATATTAATATCTAGAGACATGAGCTAGAACAAATGAAGTTAAATAATTAACTTTGTCCATGTTCATTTGATATTGAAATATATAAGAAATTCACAATCTACTTAAATTCAAAAAATAGTGAAATAAATAATATCCGCTAAAAAAATAAAAAAAAACATGCACTAACATTTCTAGATATTAAAAACCTCTGCCCCTTCTGAAATCCTGGTAAAACTTTTCCCCCCCAGGAATTCATGTTAGCAGAAATAAGCTCAAAAAAAGAAAGCAGATGAAATAAAATATACAAAATGGTGTTACATGAAAAATTAAAACACAACAATATTAAGAATAATGTTGTTGAGTAATTTTTCTTAAAACAATTAAGACAACGCTTTTAGACTAGACACTCCAAGCGACACTGCAATCCGGCTAGACAAAAGATTCAAAAGATATGTAATAACATAATTAGAATTTGTGGAATGCCTTACCTATATGCTGCAGGTTTTTCAGGCCAAGAGCTCATGACTTCCTCCAAAGGTAGACATGGTTGCATCAGAAGGTCCCTCCAGTTAAGGAATTCTGTTCGAACATTAGGACTGTCTGTAACAACCCGAGTCAGTTGCTTGGGGTCCTCTGAGAAGTAGCATGCTCAGTCTTCCGCAGGCATACTGACGAATTCTGTGCCAACCTCCATCATGTTTTTCATCACCGTTTCTGGTACTCCATGGTTCACTATCTATATTAAAACAATGGGTTCAAGAAAAAAAATATCATTTATTGATCTCAATCTTTAAAAGCATTTGAGATTACGAACTAAAAATGTATGGAAGGCTTCACCTGGAAAACGCCATGCTGCTCACATGCACGCCATATTTGTTGGATGACAGTTCTTCTGTTAGCGCCATCCAGGCCTTTGAGATCCACCACCGGAATTCTATCGAAGACAGACACCTAAGAAATATCGGGGCGTTCATCAAGAGGCCGAATATATTTATCTCGCACTTCAAGATGGTTCACTCCATTGGACAGGAGTGTTTCCATGTTGGGGATTTTTCTGATAAAATCTCAAAAACAAAGAAAATAAACTCCACAGAGGCAATGCTCTGTTTCACCTCCACAGGATCCTTTTGCACAGGGAAGCTTAAATTTTTTTTACTGAGGAACAGAGTATTTCACCACTATAAAATGATTGATATTCATTTAAAATAAAAATGCCTGAAACAACATATTTCTTCCTCTTTTATTGAGAGGGATTTACCAAAAACCTTCACCAAAACAAAATACTTTGTCTCTCTTTTACAAAATGATTTTTACACTGCTGTGTAAAATCTTCATACACTTTTACTGCTGTAAAAGGAGCTTTTACATTTACTGCTGTAGCATAAAAATTTACATAAGTTTATTGCTGTAAAACAATTTCATTATAAGCTCATGCATATTACAAAACCTCCAGCACATAAAACATTACAAGCTTTGTTCTCATTTCACCTTCGCACTGCAGTGCGTTTTCACCGTTCCATTACAAAAAGTCAACACCACAAAAACAAAACATTACAAAATACAAAGATGCATATCTTGTGCACTACTGTGCATACATCCTCTGGTTTCTTTTTCGCTGCCACGAACACCTTGTTTCATCTCCTCCCGTGTGCAAAAATACAATATCGTACAAAGTCAACGCATACACAAAACATATATTTTTATGTGTTAACAAAACAAGTTTAATATTACGTGCCGTAAATAAGAAAGACTTAAATGTTTACCTACTCCTATGACAATTTATTAAACATATTAACAACACTGTCTGCGGTCAACGAAACTTGACTTTTACTTCACGCATGATTTTTAATTCGATGCAGGTTCGTATGCATCTTGGAGCAATCGACGGCGGAGGTTGATGAAGTAAATCGGACGGTGGACGGAGATATCGGGAGGCATTACATGACTGAACGATAGCACCCAAGATTGTCAGACTTGCTTACGTATGGGGAGAGCCACATGTCTGCACCATATTGTATCGGGCTCAAATATACGGAAAATGTCTTTGCCGGAAAGTGGTCCGAGAAATCTCAGGCGGGTTTGGTGAACGGTTTCTGGCGATATACGTCTGCGTTGAAATTACATATTCAACACTCCCCTTTAATTTCAATTGCTGGGCATTCGGTCATACCTAGACACTTTCTCAAAAATTCAAAGCTTTTCTGATCCAAAGGCTTTGTCAAGATGTCTGCAACCTATTCTTGAGTCTCGCAATGTTCTAGGACAATTTCTTCATTGTTCACCAATTCTCTGATGTAGTGAAACCTTGTATCAATGTGTTTCGTTCTCTTATGAAACACTGAATTATTTGACAATGCAATAGATGAGCTATTGTCACAAAAAATCACTGTCGCTTTTGCCTGCTCTTGGCCTAAACTCCTCAACATTCTTCTCATCCAAACTGCTTGACATGTTGCTGCTGTAGCTACCACATATTCAGCCTCTGCTGTAGACAATGCTACAATGGACTGCTTCTTAGAAGCCCATGAAATGGCTCCTGAACCCATATGAAAAACATAATTGGAAGTGCTTTTCCGATCATCTACACTTCCATCCCAATCACTATCAGTGTATCTAATTAAATCTGAATGTTTTGAGACATTATATAAAATTCCAAACATTTTGGTACCTTTGACATACCTCAAAATTCTTTTTGCTGCTTGCCAATGTGCCTCTTTTGACCTCTCCATGAATCTGGAAATTAAACTAACAGCAAACATAATGTCAGGCCTAGTTGTTGTTAAATACATAAGGCTGCCTACAATACTCTTGTACAAACTAGGATCAAAATCCTTGCTGCTGTCTTCTCTGCTGAGTTTTAATCCCATTACTGTGGGAGTGATCGCTGCCTTGCATTCTTGCATGTTAAATCTGCCCAACACTTGATTTACATATCTTTTGCTTGTGAGATAAAAATTCCTTTTTCATTTTGATCTACTTCTATGCCTAAGAAGTATCTCAAGAAACTCATGTCAGTCATTTCAAATTCTTTTTTCATGACTGATTTAAAATTCTCAATGAGCTGATCATCATTACCTGTGAAAATAACATCATCAACATATAAGACAACAATCAAAATTTTACCATCTTTTTCTTTGATGTAGATGGTGGGTTCTCCCTCACACTTGTCGAATTCATTATCCAATAGATATGAATCTATCCTGTTGTACCATGCTCTTGGCGCTTGCTTCAGCCCATAAAGAGCTTTCTTCAATTTGAACACTTTGTTCTCTTCACCTTTCTTCTCATAGCCTAGAGGCTGTTCAACATAAACCTCTTCCTTTAACACTCCATTTAGGAATGCCGACTTCACGTCCATTTGGTAGACTTTCCATTTGTTTTGTGCTGCTATGGACAACACTGCTCTCACGGTTTCCATTCTTGCAACCGGTGTGAAAGTCTCCTCATAATCTCTCCCATATTGCTGCTTGTATCCTTTGACAACCAGCCTTGCCTTGTGCCTTTCTATCTTGCCTTCAACATTGCTCTTAGTCTTGTAAACCCATTTGACTCCAATAACTTCTTTGCCTTTTGGTAGCTCAACCAAATCCCATGTTTTGTTTCTCTCTATGGCATTCATCTCCTCATCCATAGCTTCTATCCATTTCCTATCTTTAATTGCATCCTCGAAATGAATAGGATCATCAACATGACAATACAAGGCAAATAAGGAATTCATTCCTTCATCATAAATATCACTTAGATTTCTAAATTTCTTACCTCTTTCATTTGGTGTGCAAGTGCTTGAAGATGCACTTGAATTTCCTCCTTGTAGTGTGCTTGGAGAAGCACTTTCATTTATCCTCAATGGTGTCCCTTGCTTTCCTTGTGTTGGCGCTGCTGTTTGGGGATGCATTTCAGCCACCTCCTCTTCATCTTCATCATGAGACAAATAGTTTTTGACATTCATTGTTTTCTCTATGCTTCCATCCCAAGCTTCCTCCTCTATGAATTGAACATCTCTGTTGACAAAAAACTTCTTTGTGGATGGGATATACAACCTGTAGGCTTTGGATTCCTCACTGTATCAAATGAAGATACATTTCTCCCCTTTGATGTCCAACTTCCTCCTTAGCTGATCTGGTATGTGTACATAGGCCACACATCCAAAAACTCTCATGTGGGTGACTCCTTGCTTTCTCCCACTCCATGCTTCTTCCGGCACTTTGTTCATCACTGCTTTTGTAGGACACCTATTCAAAATGTAAACTGTACAATGTACAGCTTCAGCCCAATAATCATTTGGCAAATGCTTTGCCTTCAACATGCTCCTCGCCATGTCCATGGTGGTCCTATTTTTCCTTTCAGCAACTCCATTTTGCTACGGAGTGTACCTTGCTGTAAACTGTTTATGAATTCCATTTTCTCTACAAAATCTTAGAAATTCCTTGGAGATATACTCACCTCCTCTATCAGTTCTCAAAACTTTTATATGCAGCCCGCTTTGGTTCTCCACAAGTGCTTTGAAATTTCGGAATTTCTCAAACACTTCACTTTTGTTTTTAAGGAATTATACCGAAGTTTTTCTTGTAAAGTCATCAATGAATGTTAGGAAATATTGGTTGCCTGCTAATGATGGAGCTTGCATTGGTCCACATAAATCTGAGTGGATGATCTCTAAGGGTACCTTTGCCCTTATGCTTTTACCTGATGGAAAAATTTCTCTATGTTGTTTCCCCAATATGCAGCCTTCACATAAGCCGTCCGGTTTCTCTATCAATGGTAATCCTTTTACCATTCCTTTCCTGCTCAACAAGTTAAGACCTCGAAAATTGAGATATCCAAATCTCAAGTGCCACAACCAATTTTCATCCTTTGGCATGCTTTGGAAAGCCTCTTGGGTGGCTGCTGCAATTTCTCCTTTGTTTTTCAAATCTGCCCTTATTCTAAGAGGGAACATCCTGTTCCTTGTCATCTTTACTTCAGCAATGCATCTTTTGCTGGGTGCTATATCCATGATGGTGCATACATCATTTTTAAATAAAACATTGTACCCCTTATGGACAAGCTGTCCAATACTCAAGAGGTTACATCTCATTCCAGGGACATAGTAGACATCTGCTATGGTTTTCTTTTCTCCTTGCTTTGTAAATATTTTTACCTCTCCTTTTCCCATAACAGAGATTTTGCTATCAATTCCTAGTGTGACTTCTGATTTCACATTTTTATCTAGGACAGAAAAGAAGACTATGTTTCCTGTCATATGGTTGCTGAAATCTGAGTCTAAAAACCATATGTCCTCACTGTTTGTTTCAGCCATGTTACAAGCTAACAGCACATTATTTTGGCTGATGTTTTCTCTAGTGACATTTGCATTTTTTCTATCACTCATATCATGCTGCTTCTTCCTACATTCACTGGCATAATGCCCATATTTTTTACAATAATAGCATTGGACATTGGATTTTTCATACCTTTGTCCTTAAGCATGATGTTGTCCTCTTTCTTGGCTGCTCCCATGGCCTTGGTTCTGATTTGGATTGCTTCCTCTTCCTTGAGCATTTGCTGGGTTGTTCCTTCCACCTCTGTTCTGGCTTCTGCCTCTTCCTCTCTTGTTTCCTCTGCCTTGACCTCTTCCTCTTCCAAAGGACATCTGGGTCTTGAAGGCTTGCTCTAGAGATGAGTTTTCATTTCTACTCAACCTCTACTCATGTGTTATCAGTGATGCATGAAGCTCATCAACTGAAAAGTTTGAGAGATCCTTTGTCTCCTCTATGGTGGTGACAATCACATCAAACTTTGAGGGTAAGACCCTCAATATTTTCTCCACAATCCTCCTTTCTTCAATGGTTTCTCCATGAGTCCTCATCTGTGTGACCAAACCAATCACATGTGTGAAGAATGAGTCAATATTATTTGACTCTTTCATGCTCAGATTCTCAAAATCTTTTCTCAACAATTGTAGTTTTGTTGTCTTCACTCTCTCCATGCCTTGATAGGCTGTCTTGAGAGTTTGTCATGCTTCATTTGTTGTCTTAGCTGCTGCTAACCTTGGAAACACACTCTGGTCTACTACTAAATACAACAACATACGGGCTTTTGAATCCTTCTTCCTATTTCTCTTCAGCAGATCTCTCTCTCCCTGAGTTAATGCATTGAACTCATCTTCATTTTCTGGTTCTTCAAAACCATCTTCAACTATTTCCCATAAATCTTGAGAGGCAAACAGGGTTTTCATAGTTATTGACCAGTAGTCATAGTTCTTCCCATTAAACTGTGGGAGCTGGGTATTAAACATACCCATACCAGTGCTGGTGCTAGCCATTCCTTGCATCCTCAACTATGCTTTAAATTTCTTGACTGTGTGTTTAAAGCACTGACTGTTTCTTCAGCAGTAACAAAAAAAAATTTGTGAAATCCCTGAGTATTGTCTTGACTGAGCCTTCACTCTGCTGGAGAAGATCTACGACTGCAACAATAGACTCCTCCCTTCAGCTTCTTTGTCACCTTCAAAGAGCCTAAACCTGCTCTGATACCACTGTTGGAGATTTTTCTGATAAAATCCCAAAAACAAAGAAAATAAACTCCACAGAGGCAATGCTCTGTTTCACCTCCACAGGATCCTTTTGCACAGGGAAGCTTAATTTTTTTTTATTGAGGAACAGAGTATTTCACCACCATAAAATGATTGATATTCATTTAAAATAAAAATGCCTGAAACAACATATTTCTTCCTCTTTTACTGAGAGGGATTTACCAAAAACCTTCATCAAAACAAAATACTTTGTCTCTCTTTTACAAAATGATTTTTACACTGCTGTGTAAAATCTTCATACACTTTTACTGCTGTAAAAGGAGCTTTTACATTTACTGCTGTAGCATAAAAATTTACATAAGTTTACTGTTGTAAAACAATTTCATTATACGCTCATGCGTATTACAAAACCTCCAGCACATAAAACATTACAAGCTTTGTTCTCATTTCACCTTCGCACTGCAATGCGTTTTCACCGTTCCATTACAAAAAGTCAACACCACAAAAACAAAACATTACAAAATACAAAGATGCATATCTTGTGCACTGTTGTGCATACATCCTCTTGTTTCTTTTTCGCTGCCACGAACACCTTGTTTCATCTCCTCCTGTGTGCAAAAATACAATACCATACAAAGTCAATGCATACACAAAACATATATTTTTATGTGTTAACAAAACAAGTTTAATATTACGTGCCATAAATAAGAAAGACTTAAATGTTTACCTACTCCTATGACAATTTATTAAACATATTAACAACACCGTCTGCAGTCAACGAAACTTGACTTTTACTTCACGCATGATTTTTAATTCGATGCATGTTCGTATGCATCTTGGAGCAATCGACGGTGGAGGTTGATGAAGTAAATCGGACGGTGGACGGAGATATCGGGAGGCATTACATGACTGAACGATAGCACCCAAGATTGTCAGACTTGCTTACGTATGGGGAGAGCCACGCGTCTACACCATATTTATCGGGCTCAAATATACGGAAAATGTCTTTGCCGGAAAGTGGTCCGAGAAATCTCAGGCGGGTTTGGTGAACGGTTTCTGGCGATATACGTCTGCGTTGAAATTACATATTCAACATTCCATACCTTTGATCTCATTGGTCAGCTGCACATTTTCCATTGTGGATGACCTTTCTCTCTCTTTCTGGGTAGTCTTTACATTTTATATCGTTGATAACCTATTTATTACTCCAACTCTGTAGGGTTGAATTGAGGCAAGGCACCACCTAGTGATATGCATAACTCTGCTAGGAATACAACAAAAGTAGAATTTGAGTGGAGTAAGAGAGTCAAGAGATGATGAGACTGGTTAAAAATAAATAATAAATATTATTATTATTATTATTTGACCATAAAAACATACATATTCTATCTCTCTAATTTTGTAAACTCACTCAAATTATATATTTTAAATAACAACAAAATTTTAAAAATTAAAATATATTTTAAATTACATGAGTTTCTTTATATATATATAATTATAATTTTTATATTTTATTGAAATATTACATTTCTAATATATCTCTTTATAAATATATAAATGTATACGATTTAACCAAATATAATATAAATAAAATATTAACAAATAATAAATATTAAAATATTTTTTTTAATATATATACTTGTTTCTTATATATTTAATTTTTATATTTGATTGACCTAATAAATTTTTAATATAATTATTTATAGATATATAGATTTCTATAATTAAAATGTGTATGGTATAAATAATATATTTTAAATGTGTAGAATATATATACACATATATATATTAAAAAATAATAAATAACAAAAAAATTAAAAATCAACATATTTTTTAATTTACATATATTTATATATTTAATTTTTATATTTTATTGAACTATTATAATTATATTATAAGTGTTTATGAATATATATATTTCAATAATTTAATTGTGTATGGTATAAAATAAAAATCGAATATATATATATATATATATATATATATATATATTAAAAATATTGAGTTAATATGCCTATCATTATATATATATATATATATATTAATTCTACTCTAACTATTTATAAATATATAAATTATTAAAATATCGTTCAATTTAGATAAGTTTCTTTTATATATTTAATTTTGATATATTATTGAAATATTACTACGAATTTTTATAAATATATAAATTTATATAATGTATAAACGATGCGTGAAACTCCTAATTTTATCTTATTTATGCATGCTCTAAGTAATTATCTATGTTCACGAAGTTAAGGGTTTATTCTGCTATGTTTCATATTGAATTGGCTAGATCCACGTGAAATCAGATCTAGGGATACTCATTGATGCACAAAAGTAGGTAATTTTCCTGTTTATGGTTCGCAAAGACAGATCGTAGACCTTCACGAAGGTCTAGAATCCATTTTCATAGAGTTGCAATAGCGAGCCCTAGAAGACTACCAATATGCGCGAAGGTAGATTTGAGTTATAGGAGCTTAAGAATTGCTTATCACATGTCTGTGGATGCAGAAACCTAGTTCTAGCATCTCCCAATATTGCTTCGAGTGAGACTGTAGCCTGGCTATGCAGGTTATTTCCAAAAGGGCCAACATTTAGGGTTTTGTTGGTTGGTGCAAACAACTCTGAACCTAGTTCAGACCCCCTTAAGCCAACAAAAAGGCACGACCCTATAAACGAAAGTTCCCCATGGACTAGTGAAGGCAGTTTTAAGCTAATCAGCATAACAGATACAAATCTGGTTGTATTCAGAGAATCCATCCATAAAAGAACCTCATGCCTCTCACACTCATCAATGCTTTGGTCTATGAAGGGTGTGGGAAAGTTGTCTTTGGGAAAAGCTTTGTTTATATCGTGAAAGTTTGTGCAGACATGAATGGTGCCTTGTTTCTTAAGAATGGGAATATGATTGGACACCCATGTGCTGTATTCAATAGGATAGATGAAATCAACTTGCCTGATCTTATTTCTTTCAACATTGATAACTTCATGTTTAGAAGGATGGATAGGCCTTTGCTTTTGGTGGATAGGGGTGGCATCGGGCCAAGCGTCAATATGATGTTCAAAAATGCAAGGATAAAGTCCAGGAATTTTATAATAAGACTAGGTGTAAACATTACGAAATTATTTGAATAACTAAGTGTAAGCTTCAATTTCTTTTAGGGTGGATTGTGCCCCCAAGATGATATTTTCTTTGATCCCTGGTTTATTGAAAATGCTGATTTTGATGGTATGGGAAATGTTAGCCATATTTACTTCTTCAAACGCATTCGGTGTAGGAATGGGATTTTTAAACCAATTGATGTCACCATGAATGAAGTCCTTGGACTCCAGAGCATATTCATGGGTTCGCTGCAGAAGGAAGTACGCACAATGGTGCATATCATCCAAAGGATAATCAAGGTTGGTCATGGCTTCCATGATGTCTTCACAAGAATGGAATATGGGAGGACAGGAGGAAGAAAGACCACATGACGAAGGGGAGCTACTTGAGGTATCTTCATGAGAGACAAGTTTCACATATGCACCATCAAGGCTAGGAGATAGGTGACTAGTATATTTTACATCTACCAATGTTGATACCGAAGTGTTCATTGAAGAAGGTTCAACAAATCATAATATGAGACATCAAGGGAGTCTGAATATATCACTCCCATGGATGACAATAGGTAGAGAATAGGAGCGATACTATCCATCATCTCGAAATCAGGGGAGGGATCATGGTGGGTGGTTGAGAGACCTCCTTCTCTGGCATAGGAGTGGGACCATAACCCATAGGTAGAGGAGAGGTGGAATCACTATGAGCAAGCTCTAATTCATGAAGAACTTGTCAAAGTGTATCTCGAAATTTTCATATGTTTTTAGGACAAAGTTAGCAAGCTAAAAAATTAATTATTATCATACTTTTTTCACCATCCCTAGATCTTAAGGAGTTCACATGCCACCACATTTATGAAGATTAAGAAAAATTACAAAGGATGTGAGGTCTCATCATGAACCTACCTACCATGATCATATGATCTAGTGGAGTGGCATTACCACTTATGGACACCAAGCCAGGGAAATGGCCTTTGGCCTTCAGGTCAAAGGACAAGAGGTCTCACCACGAGCTAGCTTGTTCATCTCCTTAGCTCTAGTGAATGGCATAGTTATTACTTGGTTACCATGCCAAAAACATACAAAAACAAATTTTGAAATTTCTTGAGTAAATGGGACAATGGCATCTCAAAGGGTTAAAAAGGAAAGCTTTTCGAGGCTAGGGATGCCTGTTGGTGTTACACTAAAAAATGTCACCATGACTATTTACAGTTAGTATGGCTCTATCAACAGTCATGCTATCCTCCTGGGCAAGTCTTATGCCTCTGCTCTCCATGTCAAACTCCAAAAAGAGATAAAGTCTTTATAAATGTATTTATCTCTGGGTACGCAGGTTCTCTCAACCTTACCTGCGGGTACACACCCAATGTTCACAAAAGCTGCGTCCTTGTACGCTTTGTATGTAAAGGGGCAGGTGTGTCCCCCTGTAAAGGTCAAAATGCGCAAGTTTCATCTTTAAAAAGTTACTTGTGGTCATTTCTAGAGCATTCTAGAAGGTTGTTCAACGTGTATTGAGCGCCTCCAGATGGTTCATGTACCCCTACCAAAGAGGAACTTATCCCATCAATGAGGGAGCTATCCCATCCAAAGAGGGGATTATCCCATTGATGGTGGACCTGAATAACTTCCTCTAGACCACTATAAATACAGGCATTGGGCCAGAAGGAGGGGAGGTTGGAAGCTATACATTTCTAAGGGTAGATGCTGCTGGAATTAGGACTCCCATTTAGAAGCTTGTGAGGAGAGATTGCCATCTTTGCTTGTTCTATTTGGAAGTGGGTGAGCTTTGTCAAAGTAAAGGAGAACTCTTGATGGACCCTGGGAGGGACTTGCACAACACCAAGGCTCAGGTTGTAATTGTTCTTTTTGTTTCCTATTAATGCAAATGAGTCCATTCTTCTCAATAACTTGTTATTTATGAGTTGTTTCATGTACTCCTTGGTCTATGTGTTAAATATGTTTTATTCTATGAGATTATCAAGTACTATTTAATCGTTTGATTGTTAGTGGATGCAGGTTTCAAAGTGAAGGAGGAGCTCATCCGGATCAGCGGGGCTGGACTGCTACAACAGCGTTGGACTACAGGTAGGATCTAAACACTTGATTTCTTATATAGTAAATGCATGTTTAGAGAAGGATTGCTCTTGTTTGTCTTGTTTGTCACTAGAGAGTCTTAGGCTCCTAGGGAGGTTGGTTGTGTCTGCACAATCGACTCTTTCCGCCTGACAAATTGGCGACTCCGCTTTCAATCCACATGCGAGAGCGGCCCAGAATTACAACATTGTTGAGGACTTAGCTGTTTCACCCTCAGCAATGTCGGCTTTAGAAGTGCTGCAATCATGCCCAGCACAACGAAAATTACTTTTGTCAGCTATCGGAGCTGTTGATGTTCAGGACCCGAACCTGATAATCTTCGATCTAGAAAATAGTACACCGCGTCTACCCCATCAAATGGATTTCCAAATTCAGTGATAGTAAAAAACAGGCCTATTCATCGGACTGTGATTGATGAGGGAGCTTCTACGTGTATTATGTCGATTCAATGTTGGAGATCGCTTGGTTCTCCTTCGTTGAACCAATCCCCGACCATCCTTAAGGCCTTTGATGGCCGTGGGTTCCGTCCGTTTGGTATTCTACAGGAATTGCCTATAGGGGTAGAAGGTAAAACCGTTAGTCTGGATGTGGAGGTGGTTGATGCCCCCCTAGACTACAACCTTCTTTTGGGTCGAAGTTGGTCATATGCTATGACAGCGGTCGTCTCATCGGTCTTCAGAGTAATAAAATTTCCATATAACGGTAAGATCGTGACCATTGATCAGCTGACATACTTTTCAGCCGACCCAGCCTCTTCAGAGAGTATCCAGCATGTCGGTAAGACGACAATCCCTTATAGGGACGTTGGCGTAGGTTTAGTTAAAGATTCCGGTTTACTGGGAACTTTTCCTTTCCCTCCAATCAACGCAGACCCTTCATTTGCATCAATTCATATGATTACATCAGAAAACATTATTTATGATGATCCTTGGATTGTCCCATCTGAATCTGAGATAGACTCATTAGATGATGCTATGCCTTTGAGTCCATATGAAATTGCTTATGAAGCTGTCATGTCTTTTACCGACTCGTGTTCAACCCAAATCGGCCAAATGAATGTGGTCAGTGAAGAATCACTTCTCACATCAACCTTAGAACGGATAGCGTTTCCCGAAGTCGTGTCATCTGACGAACAACTTCGCGAAATCCTAAGTGTAGACGATCTACCATGGGAAGATCTTCATCACAGATCTTCGTTTTTACCTAAGGATGATGCTTTTGAAAATGATTTTTCATCTATCTTTACCGTTGAATATGTCAAAGACGCTCAGAATCCAATGAAACATTCTGATTCAGAGCTGAATTTAGGGAATATTTCTCGCACTATTCCCATTGATATTTCAGTGAAGCCCGGAATTGAGGAAAACATTCATATAGGTGCCTCATGTACAGAAGATGAAATCCAAACTTACAAGGCCCTATTCCAAGAATTTCGCGATGTGTTTGCCTGGTCTTACAAGGAAATGCCGGGAATCGACCCTGCCATTGTTGTTCATGAAATAAATACCTACCCGGATGCTAAACCCGTCTGGCAACGGTTGCGTCAGATTCACCCTCGGAAAGCGGCTGCGATTAAAGCAGAAGTCGAAAAGTTGTTGAAAGCAGGTTTCATTTATCCAATACCGTTAACGGATTGGGTATCGAATATTGTTCCGGTCAACAAGAAACAAGGAACAATAAGAATCTGTATCGACTATAGGGATATAAATCGAGCTTATCCAAAAGACAACTATCCTACGCCTTATATCGATCAAATAATTGATGATTGTGCCGGAAGTGAAATGTTTTCCTTCATGGATGGTTTTTCGGGCTATAATCAAATCAATATTCTACCTGCCGACCAACCAAAAACGGCATTCATTTGTCCATGGGGGACATTTGCTTATTGCAAATTACCTTTTGGACTTAAGAATGCCGGGGCCACTTTTCAACGGGCGATGTCTTATGCATTTCATGACATCAAGCACATTGTGCAACCGTACCTCGATGATTTGCCTGCTCATTCTTTACACCGAGCTGATCACCTTGTCCACTTACGAGCAATCTTTATGAGGTGTAGGCATTATCGAATTCGGTTGAATCCCCACAAATGTGTTTTCTGTATAGAGACGGGTCGATTGCTGGGATTTGTTGTTTCAAAAGCCGGCATTCGCGTCAATCCCTCGAAGGTCGAAGCTATCATCAAATTGCCTCCTCCTTCGAGTTTGCGCCAACTCCAAAGTTTGCAAGGGAAAGCGAACTTTTTACGCCGATTCATTCCGAACTACGCCAAGGTCACTAAAGTTTTTACACGGTTGTTGAAACAGAACGCTCAATTCTTTTGGGATGAGATTGCCCAACAATCTTTTGATGCACTTAAACACGCGTTGACCCATGCACCGTTGTTGCATCCTCCTAACTACAACCAGGACTACTTCTTATACCTCGCAGCTTCACATTCCACTATTGGAATGGTGTTAGTTCAAGAAGATGAATTCGGAGCGGAACATGTGATATATTATCTTAGTAGGACATTAAACCCCACTGAGCTAAAATATTCGCATGTGGAGAAATTGGCCCTGGCAGCTGTTCAAGTTGTCCAGCGTTTTCGTCACTACATTCTTCTCCGTAAAACTACAGTTATTTCAGATTGCAACCCTATGATTTATATCTTGACAAAACAACTGCTAGGGGGCAAGTACTCTAAATGGATCGTTATCCTGCAAGAGTTCGACTTGGAGTTTGAGAAGTCCAAGTCTAAGAAATCCTTAGTTTTTGCGGAATTGATGTGTGATTTCCCGCGTGCTGACACAGAAACTGTGGCAGAGGAGTCCATTGCAGACGAATCTTTGTTTCTTATCAGTACTTTAGATCCGTGGTACGGGGATATAATCATCTATCTCCAAACCCAAACCTTTCGGCCTGAAGCTTCAAAGTCGGAACGTCGAAAAATTCGGTTTCAATCCCAGCAATACAAGATTATTGGAGATACACTTTATCGCCGGGGGGCAGACTTAGTTTTTCGACGTTGCTTAACTCACGAAGAGGCTGAGAGGGTTTTGAATGATTGTCACTCTAGAGCATGTGGCGGTCATATGTCTGGGTATGCCATAGCTCAGAAGGTGTTGCGCGCTGGCTATTTCTGGCCATCTATGTTTAAAGATTGTATCATTGCAGTCCGGAAGTGCCACAACTGTCAAGTGTTTGATCGCAAGATGCGCACACCACCTGCTCCTCTCCACCCTATAATTGCCGTTGGTCCATTCGCCAAATGGGGTATCGATTTTATTACTTGTAACCCTCACTCGGCCGAGGGGCATGCGTATATCATCCTCGCGGTTGATTATTTTACTAAATGGGCCGAGGCGATGCCTACATTCAACGCAAGCGGCAAAACAGCTGCAGTTTTCGTATTCAATCATATTATAACTAGGTTTGGTCTCCCACAAGCAATCATCACTGACCATGGGAGCCATTTTCGAAACATCATGATGACTGAGCTTACAAGCCAGCTTGGTTTGCACCACGATAGCTCTACTCCTTATTATCCGCAAGCCAACGGTTTGGTTGAGTCCATCAACAAAGTTCTGGTTATCATGATCCGACGAAGCATTGGTATTCATCGGTCGAATTGGCATAACATGTTATTTTCAGCGCTATGGGCATACCGAACCTCGGTGAAAACTTCAACAGGGTTCACTCCTTTCCAGCTAGTTTATGGCTTGGAAGCTGTGTTACCCATTGAATGCGAAATCCCATCACTTCAAATGGCTGTCGAATTACTTCCAGCTACTTCCGAAGAGGAGAAGCGTTTATTATACTTAGCTAAATTAGATGAGACTCGACGTGACGCTGCATTGGCAATCGAGACTCACGCGAAGCGAATGAAAGCTCAGTATGATAGAAATGTGACCCCTCGAAGTTTTTCGGAGGGAGACCTAGTGCTATTATATGATCAAGCTAACAATAAGTTAGGTGCTGGAAAATTCGTTCCTATGTGGCATGGACCCTACATTGTAAAGCGAAAGCTAGCAAAAGGGGCTTATGAGCTGGTAGATTTTGATGGGGACTCTTTGGGTAAACCCAGAAATGGACTTTACCTAAAGAGGTATTATGCTTAAATGGTGGGTATGGAGAATTTTTAGTTAGGTTAGGTTTTCTTTCTAGCTAGTATGTTTGTTAGTTTAGTTAGTGTGCTTAGCTTAGAGAGTGTGTTTTTCGTCGTTATTCTGGCTTATCTTGGTTTTACTCTTGATATTGCAGATGTCGACGCCTCTCCAAACATACATTGGATTTGTTGATGGTGCTTGTCATAGTACACGGAATATCTCTTCCGCAACTTGGGTTATCTATTCGCCCTCTGACGAGTTAGTTTCTATGCATGGGGTAAGCCTCGGTCAAACAACGAACAACATTGCAGAATACAGTGCAGTGGTTGAATTATTATCCGAATCTATTTCATTTGGAATTCGACGTTTGATAGCGAGGTTAGATTCTGAACTTGTTGTATTACAGCTTAATAGAGTATATGCCATTAGAAATCCTGTGTTATTAAGGTTGTTTTTGAGAGTGCGTCTCTTGGAACGTGAATTTGATTACATTGAATATCAACATATTCCGAGGTCTTTAAATACATTAGCAGATGCAATTGCTTCTCGAATGTTGGACAGACATTTACGATAATCATGCAAGTAAATTTAAAAAAACATTTCATCATATGTTAAACAAGATAAGCCGGTAATAGTGATATATATATAGATAGGAGTGTGTCAAAAAAATATACATCGTCTTCAATCATAGGTTGAAAAACACCTTATGATCGGCAAAAATGATAAGTACAAAAAGCCAAAAATGTCATATGTGTCTACAAAAGTGACTAGCCAATCACTGGTGGTGCTCCCTATACGACACCACTGCACGGGCTACCTTACACAAAAACCTCCTAAACGGTCCAGGGACTGCGACTACATAGCGCTGAAGTCTGATAGGAATATCATCTATAGTAGTCTCAGGTATATCCACCGTCAGACGCTCTAGATCCTGCTCCAACTCAGCTAGTGACTCTGCAGCCGCGTCCTGTGGAGCCGGTACCAGTGCAACTGGATGTCTCCTCTCAAAAGGCCGGAGGTTGGCTGGGCGCTGTGGACCAACATCTGCATTTTGAAAATTTTTACTGTCAGTTTTGAGACGATATATATAAAAAACAAAAAAATATATAATTTGAAAACTTGTGAAAAATAAAGTACCTTTGTCGTCCCATTGTTCTCCCTGTGGAAGAACCATGTCCGGATCACCTCGAAAATCTACTCCGGCATATGGAAAGTCCTGGATCGAAAAAACCTGGTCCTCTAACCAGTGAAAATAACCATCAGGGAATCGAACAACCGCTGCGCCCTCGTCAGGATGCCGGGCCATCACCGTAACCCATCGTATCAGCTTTGGCTCCCGAGGACCCAAGATATCAACAGTGAGTTGCTGAGGGATCAGCATCGGAACCCTCTCTAAGGCAAAGCTCACAACTAGAGGCCCATATCCAAAGGTCTTCAGTTGTCCGTTCTTTGCCCTAGTCAGTTGGCCCTTCATATTGGCCGACACAGCATCACACCAGTTGAAAATGGTGCCTTGGAAACAGTCAATCGCCATCCGCATTTGGGACCTGGTGGCAATATGTAAAGCGGCTGCACCACAAATTCTGGTAACCGTGAAAGCTATAACCTTGAGTTCACGCCGAGAGATGTGTTTGATTTCTACGCCTTTTGCATGGTGTTGATTGGGTATGCACCAATCTGCCCGGAGACTAGCAAGGGATTGGCCACCCGGCCTAGTCCCAGCTAGATTGAGTTGCTCGCCCCTATTTGGCAAGCGAGTGAGAAAGTATATGTCAGAGGGCTCTATCTCGAGCTGGTGCCCTCCGATGTAAAAGCATTGCTCATGAATGTTCAATCTCTCAACCAGCCACTCCAAGAATCTCACCTGAGCCCTCATGCCAGGTATGGCCCAGTATTTATATAGTCTGCATGCTTTTAGGGCATCAATGGAAGGTTGATGATTAATTGCGGCTAAATCAACGTCCTCGTGCTCTCTTTCTCTCCAATCCAACATGGTGAGTGCCCTACACACCAAGAAACAAAGATTAGAATTAGTTTGGGAAAATTCAAATGGTTATTTTTGGGGTTTGGGGTTTCAAATTCCGCCCTTCGCGGGGGACGCACCCTGCGTTTAGGACACAGAGCGTCGGGACGCAGCTGGCCTAGACGCAGATCACCCTTAGGGCACCTGCGTACCCCGCAGAGCGGATTTTAAAACCCAAAACCCCCCAAAAAACCAAAACTAAAACCTAAAACAAAATTTTAATCGGATGAAATTGAAGAGGAGGATGTTGTGAAATACCTGGAAGAGACGGCGTTCGATTCTGACGGTCGGATTCTCCGCAGCGACCACGGGAAGTTTCTTGCCAAAAGCCCTTTTTTCAACCTCAACAGTAAAATGGTAAAAATGACATGGTAAAAAGTCTTTTTATAGGTTTTTTTGATGAATGAATGCTAGGTTTGTTCATTTTTCACCATGGAAGGATATTTTTCAATGCATTTTTGCCTATCTTAAACAGGTATGAGTAATGTGTCGTTTTTGTGCAGGACAAAGGGATTTAGAGGGAAAATTGTCATTTTTCACGAACCAAAATATCAGAGTCATCTTTTAAGCCCTTTTCTAACTCCTAAAATATGAAAAGATTGCCGAGCGTTTCTTTTACACTCGTTAAAACGGAATTAAAAGATGGTCCCCTTATAGCTCTTTTCTGACCGTAAAATCAGGAAAAGATTGCCGGGTTTTTGTCGTTTCAAACTCGATACTGGAAATAAAACGACGTGTCCTTGATCGCTTTTTACTTTTCAGGTCAGTGGCACTAATTATGAAAGTCCTCCTTGGTTGCAAGATCAAGCGGTTCCCCCAGGTATTATTTTATACTTTTTCGGGCTTGAGGGACACAAATCTACGAAAAAGTTCAACTTGGAGTCTTCTTAAGTTTTTCAGACTCTTTAAAATTGAAAAACGCCGAGTTTCTCCTATACTGGACTCGTTAAAATTTCACAGTAAAGGACCTGTTCAATTACAAACAGGAACGAACCACTCCTTCCTAGGGTTCGAATCAAAACTAGGTTGGACTCATCCGAAGGATGAGCTTATAATCAAGCATATGTTATCCTCCTCAAGCTTGTTAAAAATAAAGAGGTACTTGCCAGAAATGGTGGGGGAAAAGAGAGAAGAATGAGCCTATTTGTTATCTTTTGTCTCAGAAGAAACTTTATTACCACTCTTGGACACGACACTTTTCATTCACCTGGGTTGGGAAATCCTTTACCTCACAGTTGATCAAACCACTTTGAAAGACATCAGCCAGGTTCCGGGGATTAACTTTGAGTCGTTTATCACCAAGCCATCTGTCGTGTCGTTATGTGTTCAAGAGGTCTGCAAGAAAAACTTTCATTTGCAAAATACTTGTCATCCATTTGACCATCCCTGAGTCAGTCCTTACAGCAACATTTCTTCAACTTGAACAAATGATTTCGTGTTGTGGGCTTGCCTACAACGGGTCGCTTTCTATCGACATCAGCACATTATCTAGAGAGATGACTTAGAAATCGTCAGTACCTTGAAGTCTGCATGCATCAATGGCAGGTTTCTCGCCTTTGACGTCAATTTACATCATTGACTTTCGATCGAAGGATTCCGTGAAATGTTCGACATCAACTCATTCATTCACATCTCATGGATTGTACTGGGTACTTTGAGAACCATTGACATTACTGGTGGTCTCTCTCACACTTGTTAACAGTTTACATCATCGACTGGTAATCAAGTGGTTTCTACCATGTTCAACATCAACTCATTTATTCGCATGGCTAGAATCGTACCAATTCGAGAAGCGGAAATTAAGACCCTGGATCTAGTTTCCACCATCCAGGCTGCGAGGAGTTTTGTATTCATTATCTAAGTAGACTAATCATAAACAGATGGTTGTGCCCATACTGTGTCTACAAAAGTCTATGATTATGATGTACTACAAGATCATTCCTGTATCAGAGTAGTTAGTCTGTTAGTTAAAGTTTTGATCTGAGTATGGGAATGCCTACCTCAGTGATGATATAATCTTATACATGTATTTTGTGTTGAAAATTGCAGGTTCTGACCAGGCTCTCCGCGAGATAATCCTTGAAATGATAAAGCGCTTCACCCTTCCTAGATAATACAAAACCCTAATCTATTACAGGCTTCGCACTTTAGGGGGCAATCTGTTACACTAAAAAATGTCACCATGACTATTTACAGTTAGTATGGCTCTATCAACAGTCATGCTATCCTCCTGGGCAAGTCTTATGCCTCTGCTCTCCATGTCAAACTCCAAAAAGAGAGAAAGTCTTTATAAATGTATTTATCTCTGGGTACGCAGGTTCTCTCAACCTTACCTGTGGGTATGCACCCAATGTTCACAAAAGCTGCGCCCTTGTACGCTTTGTATGTAAAGGGGCAGGTGCGTCCCCCTGTAAAGGTAAAAATGCGCAAGTTTCATCTTTAAAAAGTTACTTGTGGTCATTTCTAGAGCATTCTAGAAGGTTGTTCGACGTGTATTGAGAGCCTCCAGATGGTTCATGTACCCCTACCAAAGAGGAACTTATCCCATCAATGAAGGAGCTATCCCATCCAAAGAGGGGATTATCCCATTGATGGTGGACCTGAATAACTTCCTCTAGACCACTATAAATACAGGCATTGGGCCAGAAGGAGGGGAGGTTGGAAGCTATACATTTCTAAGGGTAGATGCTGCTGGAATTAGGACTCCCATTTAGAAGCTTGTGAGGAGAGATTTCCATCTTTGCTTGTTCTATTTGGAAGTGGGTGAGCTTTGTCAAAGTAAAGGAGAACTCTTGATTGACCCTGGGAGGGACTTGCACAACACCAAGGCTCAGGTTGTAATTGTTCCTTTTGTTTCCTATTAATGCAAATGAGTCCATTCTTCTCAATAACTTGTTATTTATGAGTTGTTTCATGTACTCCTTGGTCTATGTGTTAAATATGTTTTATTCTATGAGATTATCAAGTGCTATTTAATCGTTTGATTGTTAGTGGATGCAGGTTTCAAAGTGAAGGAGGAGCTCATCCGGATCAGCGGGGCTGGACTGCTACAACAGCGTTGGACTACAGGTGGGATCTAAACACTTGATTTCTTATATAGTAAATGCATGTTTAGAGAAGGATTGCTCTTGTTTGTCTTGTTTGTCACTAGAGAGTCTTAGGCTCCTAGGGAGGTTGGTTGTGTCCGCACAATTGACTCTTTCCACCTGACAGTTGGCAGTAGAGGCCATGCCTGTGGTATTGAAGTAAAATTACAAATTTCAAGATAGTTTGGCTACTTAGTTCCTTCAAAAAGTTAATATCGTTGTATTTATAAAATCCTCTTGGAAAATGGTGATGATTGGTTGATCAATGAGTATTTCATTATAACTCTACATGTTAGGGATGCTTTCTTCGAATTTCATCATTCTTAATTAATCTCTCTTGTTTTCTCTAATGATGAACTTAATGAAAATTTTGTCTCCATCCATCTCATTCCTTGTATAAATCTTTGCATGACATCATCCTATCTGCATCCTCCGTGGGTTATAGTAAATTGAGTTATCATTACAGCACGCGAGTCATAAAATCCTAATGATTTCCTCATACGTCACAGATATATGCCGTTTCATATTTTTCCTTTTGAAGGTTACCTTTATTGAATTGCATTAATTCACCATTATCCTTGAACGTTCCAAACTTTCAATCTTATCAAAACTTGATTTACGGATGTAAACGACCTTTACGCTCATTAGGGGGGCGGGTTGGCACTCACAAATGACTATTATCTATATTTTTAAATACCATTTCATGTCGTTGAACCTCTATACTTTGTACAATATTATTATTATCATACATTGTGATTTATGATGTTTCCAGTTGCAAGAATGTGTCCTATTGAGCCATTAACAATGGGTGGGCATTCAGTCTGATACGAAACCACGCAATTATAAGTTTCAAAATAGGTACACCACATCTTAATTTTAGCTAAATCAATAGAGTATTTTGAACAACTATAGGGGTTCAACAATGAGGTGGCATTGGAATTTACAAAGAGTTTGGACAATGACACAAAAATGGTGAGAAATATACAGATACAAGTGAAATTGCAAAAGCGGAAGTAAGAGGGCTCCCAAAAAAAGGAGAAAAGTGGTACGAGACACACACCTCTCTCCAGAATGCGACCCTTTTGTTTCTAAATACTAGATAAGAATTGATCATAAAAGGGAAGGGGTATAACCCAATTCATTAACTGAACCATGGAGGGAATTAGCATGGATTGTCTAGCAATGCATCACCTGTGATGGGAGATACGACATGGTACGAGGGAATCGTCTCAAACTCATGGCATCCCTGTGGAAAATGGTAACCATGAACCTCCCATACTTTCTCAATTCAACATTGCATGAGATTGCTACTAGATTAGGGATATTCAAGGATCAAGCTTTGGTCATAGGTGACCATGGACTCATAAAGTTGTTAACCATAATAAGTCTTCGCTAATTTCAATAGATTTGGGAAGGGTTCCTTGGAAACCCTAATGTTGGACAATAGATGCCCCCTAAAAATGAGACAGTCATTGGAACATTTGGAAATTTTTCAGGTAATGGTGAACAACTAGAGAAAGACAATGAGGAAAATTTAAATGAAACTCTTATGACAGAAAATATCTCACAAGGAATGGTACAAACTGCAAAACCTCAAAAACTAAGTATATAAGAAAAGAGAATGGCATCAATTTTAGCTTCGTTACCTAAGAAGAGAAGGAGGTCACATGAACTTGTGAAGCAAGGGAAAATTTCTTTGAACCCCCTTGAGAAGTTACTAGAAGAAAAATCATCCCAAAATGGATCAACTTAAGAACAAATGGAGCAGGAAAAAGCAATAGCCCTAGCATTAGAAGAACTAGAGAGTTTGTTTGATACTACGAATTTTAGAAAATTCATGACTACTTCAATAGAAGAACCTGTAGTTCATTCTTAAAATCCTCTTTACGAGGAAGCTTAACCAAATTCACCGACTACAACCTCTCATCTTAATTATTCAAATACTGCTATCTTGGAATCATATAATGATCATGAAGTTTCTCCTTCTCAAGAATGTTATAGAGACTCTATGACTACTATACTAGAGCCTCCCTCTCTGAAGGGAATGGCTCCACAATCCTTCAAAAATTTAATTGATGAAGAGCATGATGATGGAATTGAATTTTCAGCCAAACCTCAAATTGATTATCCTAATGCAAACTTCCTTAATTCTGGGACTGATGAGACGACAAAGGAAGTTGATAACTTATCAACAGGTAAACCCACTAAGGAAACTATTTCCAAAGAAGATGAAATAGTAGTTGTTGTTCCCTCTCTAGCGACCTTGGTTAACACTTCTGATCAGACAACCATAGGTACTAGAGTGAGGATAAATAAAGGAAAAGGGAAATTTCAGAAGGAAATTGATAAATTGAAGAAAGAAAATAAGAAACTACAAATAAAGGTGCAAGAGTTAAAAAATTAGCTACATGACCACAAGAAGTTTCATAGAGATTATGTGAAAATCCCTAAAATAAAGAAGGAAACTTAGGAAATGGAAGTCCATATTGATTTCATATATGTCTTTAATGAAGCCATTACTTAGAAAAACCTTGTTCTTTGTTCTATAGAAATAGGAACCCATATTGACCCTAAGGAAAAAATGTTAGACACTCCTCCTATCCTTGTTGGAATGGGAACTCAGACTGATCCACCATTTACTTTTAATGATAGATGAGTATAGATAGAGTATGTGCCTCAGTATACTCCTTTGATTGTAGAAGCATCTATCGGGATCCTACATAAAACTATGGAGAAACAACACGAGACCCTAGCAAGATATCAGGGAGAAGTGGTGCCTTAGAGGGAACGTCATGAGTTTCACCAACAATTTAAAGCACTAACAACAACAAAATATGAGACCTATGCACAACTGAGATCATCTGAGAAAGAAGTACAAAGTTTAAAGGACCATTTTGAGAAAGTTGTAGAGGAAACAAATGAAATTTTCTCAATTTAATTAGATGCCTTCGTATGCAGGTCCCCAACTCATAATTATTCTTTATATTTTCTTGAGAGATATCTGTTAATCAAAATTAAAGTTATACAATCTGGAAAACCATACGAGATTAAAAACGTGCTATATTTCATTTCTACTTTCTGGAAACAGGATGAGTAGACAATGTATCTTCTGTGTGAGTTGTATATACATAATTTATTTTTTGAAGAACAAGTGGAAGAAAATCTTATTCCGGTTATTGGAGACATCAAATTTTAGGCCTTCATATATTTTTCCAAACACCAAGTGAAATGGGCTAAATATTATCATGCCTTGCAGAGGAGAGAACATGGCCATGACCTTTGGGTCAGAGGGGAGCCTAGGAACCCCTTTCATACACAAATTAATCATGGTATCTTTATAGGGAAATCCAATGTTGCTTCTATACTTTCACAGACTCATTATGTTGTCTTGCATTTTGGGATGGAATATTTGGAAGACATCAAGGATGAATCTCTCCATGGAGCTAAGGAAAGATGGCTAGCATCACCCAATGAAGTCAAAAAGAGAGAGCCCTTTGGTTACTACAATTTTCAGAATGCCATGACCAAAATAGAGGATTATGTTCAATTGGTATTGGAAAGAGGTGGAAATTGGATAGGATGTAGGTATAGGTGCCCTATAATCTCGTGCCCTCAGTATTTTTCTAAATCTGATAATGACTTATTAGAAGTAGGTAAGTATCTGTCTTTTTAAGAACTCCAAAGTAGAAATGGATTTAGGCATAGATGAGAGGAAGCTTATGAATCTTACTCGACTATATTACATGTTAATCATCTGTTTGCATGAGACCATGCAAAAATGCTAGTTTCAGGGGGGTGGGGATGTTGGGCCTCATAATTTTCATAAATTTCTTGCCTTAATTCTTAGTTTTCATACCATTTTGTAAGTATTTCTTGTAAATAGATCGTGATAACTTATGTAGTATGGTTTTTAGTAGTGTTTTGTATGCACTTATTTTATTATTATTTTATGAATGGATTTGAATGATAAAGCGCTATTTTCTTACACATGGATTCTTATTCTGGGTAGAAACCTATCGGTGCATTGGTGTTTGATGTTGCTTCCTGGAATGGACATAAGACATCAGGTAGCATCAAGTTGTTATACTTTATTTGGAGTAAATTACTTGAAGACAAGCTCCTGACATGATACTTCAGATGTATTAAAGATCTTTGTAGATTAAATGAGCATCCTGGGAATTTTTAGATTCTCAGGATCACTCATTATTAGGAATAATTTTTGTATCCTTATATTTTCTATATGTAATATAAAAACTCGCATTAAGCCTCAAAAGTGGTTGGTTGTTCAAGTTGTAATATTGTTTTGACATAACTCAGACCTACGAAGATATTTCTTATAATTGGTTCTCCGTAATTGAACGGAAGCACCTATTGCTTGAAGTTAACATGTTGTTTTGATTTTCTTTTAAGGCAGTTGGATTCCAAATTTCAGTCTGATCCTAGAACCAACATTGCCTTATCTTGTATAGTTAAATTGATTTTTTATTCTATTCTTTCAGTGGTACCTATTCACATAATTTCTCCTCATTTCTCATTTCTTGTTCATTCAATATAATTCTATGTTGGGATCAGGTTTATTGAAATCATTACAAAATAGATCTATTGTAGTTAAATTGTCCTGACGATGAACCACACTGGTTGGTTCGAAACGCGTCGACAAATGATTTCTCATGTGATTTTCGCCGAAAAATCTTTCATAAACTTGTTGAGAGTGGTTTTCCTCCTTTCTTATTATATATATATATATATATATATATATATATATATATATATATATATATATATATATATAGTTTTCTATTTTGTTTACTTAGTCAATTTTGGTAATATTATTATGCATTATTACTTTTCTATTATGTAGGTGTTTTTCCTTAAGAAACAACTTTGTATCCAATAGATCTTCTTTTGTTGTTTCCTTAGAATAATTTAAAAGTTAAAGCTTTGAATGATTGGTTATATTTAGAAACTGCATTATGAGTTGATTCCTCTAATAATACAACTTTTCTTTTAAGTAGGATAACAATAGTTAGTCATACCAACATTTCTTTGCATAAATTGTGTCGATAACCTTGAAATAGAAAAATGAAACCTTAAGTTGATGAATTAATGTGTAGTAGTTGATTGGCCCTTTTTAGGAACCATTGATTGTCTCAACATTTATTAAAATGCATGCCCATATTCTACCACAATGAAGTTTAAATGTAGTGAGAAATCTTATGTTCGTGTCTAAAATGATGCTCCTTAGTATCCTAAAGGGAACCCAAACCTATCCAAAGAATAAGTTCCATGTTTCTTTCCTAGTTATGGTCTTTTTATGGAGCATTAGAACACAAATATTGTTGAACCTATCAACTGACACAAATAGGTAGTCATGTTCCTTCTAGTTGTTGGTAAAAATCCCACAATTTCCATGGAAATTCTTTCCCGGGGGCGAGTGGGTACAGGTAAGGAGTGATATAGACCCCATTTCTTGTTACTAGGCGTGATGGTACAAAAAATAATTCATCCTTTTATGAACTTTTGATTTGTTTTTGTACTCCTATTTTTTCCATACCCCATAAAATTTTCCTTGAGTTGATAATTTTTCAAGACAAATATGAAAAAAATGCTCATCATCCCACAATCCACATGAATATTTCCACATTTCCAACACTTAGTCACTTTACTTCATGTGTAGATAGGTTCATCAACTATTCCCCAACACATCTATGCTTCTACACAGACTTTGTCCCGCACAACGTTCCTCCCACACATTCATTCCTTTGCACAAACATCCTTCTGCACAACATGCATAACATACCTCTCCACTTCCATTCCACACTTAACGAAAAAGTTAGTTGTTTTCTCCTATTGAGGCTAATTGCAAGTTAATTTAAGCAATTCTAATCATCTAGGTGGAAAAAGGTTCTTGATATTGTATTACATAAACCATATCTTCCTCCACCTTGATATCATATCACATGAATTGTCTATGTGTTGCATTATATCCTTGCACTACTAGGATTAATTAACTTACTTGATATTGTATTATTTGAATTACATTATATGACACCTCTTTGATATTGGCTTTAAGATATTAACTTCCACTATTATTCCCACATGGCTCAATGAAGGTGGTACATGAAAAAACGATATTCTATTAAATATTACCATGAATCAAGGATTTAACAACTAACACTTCTGCTAAGGCATTCTTCATTCACCACGCACATCCAAATACATTAAGCCAATGAGAAGTATGGGAAATAAATTAAGAAATGATTCAATTTGTGGATAGACAACCAACTCATTGGCCATAAAAGACAAAGGTTTTCATTGGTTTGTTGCATATCAATGGTACTGAATCTTGGCCCCAAAAGAGAGACATAGAAATAAAATTTGGAACACAGGGTTAGAAAATGCCACATGCACTTCAAAAGCCTCTGACTTCAAGGAAATAATGCATTCATGTGTGAGATAGTTTGATTCAAAGAGTAGACCTATTCAGCTCAATTCTAAAAAGAATATAGTACATCTTACTCCGAAGGCCTTTAGAAGAATTATGAAGCTACCCTACCCAAATATGAAGCTCAAGCTTGTTGAAGTTGACTCTTTCCTACACTCACAAGGTAATGAGTTGAAAATTTTATAAGAATTTATATTTCCTTTTGCACCCATCATGTCTAATATTACTTCTCTAGATATCTCTATTCTTACTAATCCATGTAGATATTTCTTGGTTGTTTTCCCAAGTTATGGGGCATGAATCAACAACAATTCCCAGGTTAGTATTATATATTTTGTACTTTTATTTCAGAAGAGATGCTCTTCTTAACTAGGGGGAAGTAATATTCAACGAGATTTCATATTGGTCAATTTCCCTAAGACCCACAAATTCTATATGATGACCTACCTGGTAATGACAATAGTATAATGCCATATCTTCCACCAACTACCTTGTAAAAATAATATGAAGCCATATATAGAACCAAATCAATATAGGTATCCTATCTTGTGGAAGAATAAGGCTTTGTTCCATTTTTATTAGGTCCAGGATCATTTTTTGTGAATATAACTCTATGTTGATAGGGTGAGAGCCCAAGATTATTTTTTGAAGCAACAAAGTTTATGATAGGAAAAGGGAGATATGAGAAGGAGGAGCACAATTCTCTCATAAAAATATGTGGATTTCAAGGAGAACCCTTATTTCTCCCAAATTTCATCCTTGATAGATACTTTATTTCCAAAGAATGTAACAATACCACCCATGGTTGATTTTATTTAAGAGTAAAAAGAAAAGGAAATTGATTACAATCCCTTTTATTGTGAGAGAAAATATTGTAAGAAATCTTACCCATTTCACAGAATTTGTTGAATTATCAAAAGATTTTAATTTGATTAAATCCAAATCCATCCAAGGATTTAAGGTTAATGGTATTTTTTCTAGTCATTTGGCATCTATGAGATATGCCAATCTTTCAGAGGGATTTCAGAATAAATCAGAGAGAACCAAGCCTCTAGAATACCTACCTGAACTACCATGTTACTATTGAATCAAGCTCTAGTACTGAAGGAAAAACGAAGAAAATAAGGAAAAGGCCCTTACGATGCAATGAACATGCATTATCACAAATACACATTCTATAAACATAATTCCCATCTTATTCATTTTAGTTTATAATACAAATTTAGTCCACAAAAATACTTATCCGATTTGATAAAATACAGCCTCCAACTAATGAAGGGTGAGCTACATTCCACCCTCCCATAGACTTGGATACAATGCAATATTTCTTATAGTTGGTCACCCCAAAGTGAGGCCAAGAAGCTACAAGGGAGGCTCTCACATCAAAATATAGGGTGCAGTTCTGAGTATAGTCTCCTTCATCTAGCCAAATCCGTTATTTCAATTAAGATCACAAAAAAGCCAAAGTTCTTCCCAACTACAATGGGTGGCTTCTCAGTTGCTCCACATATTAAGTACTCTAGTGGAATCATCTCTCAGGCTATAAGTTACAGTAAGGATGAAGGCCACTCCCCTTCATCAACTTAAGATACAAGAACCAGAATCCATCTCTATATTTTATTTTGTCTCTCATATGCGACCTCTCATCATATTCTCGACAAGTGATTCCTATATTGTGTGGAATCTATTTTCTCTACCCAATCATTCCCTTTCCCTATCTATTGCGAGAAGCCTCTTCTTTTGCTTTGATATTCCTCATCTTTGTGCACTAGTGCCTCTACTAGTTCTCATCCCTTGTTCTTTTTTTTCTCTCTCTTCTTGTCTTTAATGATCAAATTCCTCATGTTTCTTCATTTTATGTGATTACATGTCAGGCCTTCCCATCTTGCTCAAATTAGACACTTCATGGTGATATTTTGGAGAGGTATGTCACCCACTCCTCTCATAACTATTGAAAGTCATTAACACACCTTCCCATTAGATGTTTTCATTAGAAAGGTTGAAAATATTGATCTTTATAATATTTTTGTTAGTCAATAATCCACTGGTAACTATTAACCTCCAATTCTGAATTTTGTTGCCTTCACTTTACTCATGGCCTTACATGGCCCATATCATATCAAGGCTTCCCCACGTCATCAACTAGTATTAAATTATAATCACAATTATTCTAGGTCTTTTTCCCATTTACATTTACATGCTCATATAGGGACCAATAACATAATTAAATACAATTACAATATCAATGGGGTTAAGTGTCGGAATGTCAGATAAACTCTTGGGGAAAATTAGCTCCTAATATTAGATTTTTAATTATTTTGGCTAAAGGAATATTACAATGGAGTCATCATGCTCTTAAATATGCTACATTATATTTAAATAGCATGGGCTATTGAAATTTCAAACCCATAAACTTCCAACTGCAAACTCTTTAATGACCTTATCAAATCGATTCTATGAACAAGTCAAGTTTATTAATCTCATTTGGATCATTGTATTATTTTTCATCCATCCCAACACTTTCAAAGTGAAAAATCAGAGGAATTAGTTCACATGGACATTTTTACTAGTGGGTTCTAATTTGGAGAATTAGGATCTAAAACCTTCCAGAGACAGTTTGAGGCACCAAATGATGTTTTTTGGTGTCCAAAAACTTGAAATTATGCTAGACCCCTAACATTGTTCTATGCTCATATATATTTCCAATGGTGCAAGAAATATGTCAAACAAATTCCATATGCAAAATTTATGCCACTTATAAGTTGACCTTCCTGTTTAAACACTATGGTTCGAGAGGACTCCAAGCCAGCCTCCATTACTCATGCAAAAGGGGCTAGACACATTAATACTATGGAAAAGACCATAGAAGGGTCAAAGTTTTAACTCTAATTGAGAGTTGAAGGAATCAAAATTATCCTTGGTTGGCTACTAGGCTATGTTATAATTGGGCCACTAGGGGGAAATGGGGTTCCATTCATTTCAATTGTATATTGTTCCACAATTGAGATAAACAACTTGGGAGTGGGAGTGAGAAATCATAATAAAGGGGATTTAGTGTAGAAGCTTATCAAGGCATAGGTCACATGTAACTATACATGGCATGTCTTCTCCTTTATACTTTTAGTATTTCCATTCTAGGCAAAAAGAGCAGAGAATCCTCACCTTCCAAGTGGCTTTCTTCTGTAACAATTTCCTAGAACATATGTTGTGTTTATTGTGGTTGGTGTGTGATTATATTTTATTATTATTTATTTTCCATATTTAATCTAATACGTGCATAAGTATAAAACAATAATTAATTAATTTATAATCTAAGGAAATTAACCCTCATAATATATATTTTAGTCTATTTTTATTATATCTATTGGGATGAACTATTGAGTGGGATATCCACGACATTTTAGGGATCATTTACCCTAACCACCCTAAGAATTCCCCCCTTAGACATGACCTGGGGACATTAAGTTGGTCACGGGGGCTTCACTGAGGAAGCAATACCATACCACATCCATTCATATTGGGGGATATATAGGGGGTAAAGAGTTTTATATTGGTAGGTATAAAAAATAGAGGTCAGAGTTAATGAAAATATATAAAGGGGCATTAAAAATGTTAATGAAGAAAAGGATACCTACAATATCTAGTGAAAGTAGGGGTTTTTTTAATTGGGAAGGTGTATTGAGTTCATATTGGAAGAGGGTTAAATACTATGATTTTTAGAGGTATTTTTCCAATATGTAGTCAAATTAGGGGTAGTGTTTACTATGCAAGGAATTTTTGTGACATTTCAAAGGTTCATTGAGTGATGCCCCCATGAACTTGGTCCTAATATTTTTGTTGCAGTCCATATTAAGGGGTTACCATTCATCATAATACATGGGTAGCTAGCCACTAAAATTATCTGCCAATTTTCTAGTGCATATTTTCTCATACATGGCTCATCAATCATCTTAGATCCTAAGATCTCACATTCCAACCACTATATCTTCCAATTTTATAGAAATATTTTTCTCATACATGGTTCATCAACCATCTCACATGCTAATATTTCAAATTTCCCTCTGAAGCTAGCACATGAGTACACCTTCCACCCTTGTACATATTCAAGTGGTCCATTCCACAAATTGATCATACATAACTCCATGTACGAGTACAATATAACATATATTTATAAATAATAGGTCTTACAACAAACTAACCTCATGCTAGAATACATGTACACTGACCACCCTTTTACCTATTCAAGTGGCTCATTAAACAACTTGATCCTCCATCCTCTCTATTATTTGAGGGATGACATCATGTTTTATCATGCTACAACATGTATGGCTAAATAATAAGTTTTATGACAATTTGGGAAATATATCTTACCTTTGAATATGATTTACAACTTGGTCCAAACACCTTAGGATGTTGATGCACTATTTCACCTCTCAATAACATGATGCCTTCTTCACCTAGCCTTAGCACCATTGACTCCATCCATGTTCTCTTGTCCATGTGGCTATGCAACATTTTTCTCATTATATCTCTAGCTCATGTTGATCCATAAGTTTGCACCTACTCATGTGCTTCAAGAACTATCATAAGAAAAACATAAGTGTGTTCTTCAAACCTCATTATTCCACCCATCCTATAGTCTCCTTTTCTTGGTATTTTAGGTTCCCATTGGAACTCTCACCACACCCCATACTTTCTGAGAAGTTACTCATCAACCTTCGAAATGTCTTCGATGTCAATTGATGAAAGTTGTTTCCACTTTTGACAAAACACCTTGCTACATATTTGATGACTACATTGCATATCTCTATTCATGCAACTATATGACCTTGTTAGTATAGGTTAGCTATCCTCAACATAGCCTAGATCTAATACACCCATATATCCTAAGTCCATGTAGAATCATACATCCTCTACTGCATAGGGTAATCTTCCCTCAACTTTGATACCATTATTACAAAAAGAGAGATAAATAAACACATAACAACAATGCATAAAGGAAAAAGCACATGGAGAACAAAAATAATCTTAGAACCCCTTGCAGGAAAATGAATTCTTAATAATATATCCATTATTATTTGGCCCAAATGAGTCTTACAATGGAGTCATAATGTTGTTAAATAGGCTACATTATAGAAAAATATTGTGGGAAAAAGCATGGGCTACCTAAAATTCAATCCTCTCTATGCATGAAAGGGATGAGTTCATGCGTTACCATGCTATAACATGTCTCAATAGCATGTCTTACAACGATATTAAGGAATACATCCTCCCTATGGCTAGGATTTTTAATTTGGACCAAACACTATAAGGTGTTCATGCACTATTGTGGCTCTCCACAACATGTTATTTCCTTCATTAGGCCTTGGCACCATCAAATCCATCTATGTTCTCTTGTCCATGCAGTTATGCAACCTTTCTCTCAATATATCTCTAGTTTGTTTTGGTCCATAATTTACATGTACTTCTCACATACTTCAACAAATATCATAGACACAACGTATATATGATCTCCAAGTTGCATTGTGCCACTCATCCCTTGGTATCCTTGTCTCAGTCTTCTAGGTGCTCATTGGTACTATCATCATGTCTAACACTTTGTTGAAAGTTATTCATTAGCCTTAAAAACGTATTTTATGCTAATGGATGAATGTTACTGCCACTTTCAATAAAACACCTCACCATATATTTAATGCTACCTTGAAGATCTCTATCCATGCAACTATGTGGGCTCCTTAGTGTAGCTCGAATATCCTAAGTGCAATCTAGATCTTCTACACCTATTTATCCTTGGCCCATGTACAACCACACAACCTCTACTATATATATTTCTCTTCTCCTATCTTTATGTCGAAGTTAGGATAAAAAAATGCGAGAGAAATAATAAATAATAAAATAATAAAATATATGTGAACAAAACATAAATCATAATACATAATTTATACTCGAAAACCCCAAACAAGGAAAACCACTATTAAAATAGATGTATTACATTGCAAAAATGCACCTTAATGAAGGTCTCCTAGCCTATTTATAGGCTACCTTACATGAAATACCATGTGCCCAAACTCATGTACTGTAGACTAAATAACTTTGACTCTAAGTCAAGTTTACCTAACAACCCCCATTTTAAACTTTACTAAAGGAAATTCTTTGGATCCAATTTATAAAACTCACATGCTTCAAAATCACTCTATAATTTGGCATGGATACAAATGACTCACTATGCCTTAGAGTTGTATGCGCAATAAATATGTAATTAAAATTTTTGATGTTTAATTATTTTTCCTTTATTATTCTATCAACACTTATGCCACCATCCTCTTGACTTCTTTCCTTCTCTCACCAAGTGCTCTCCTAGTGTCACTAAGATTTTCGTTCATAAACAACTCTAGCATGACCTCAATACCAATTTTTGGCCTCTATTATTTCTCTCTATGTACTTGGAACTTTTTGCAAGAGAATAACTGTCACATGCTTTCAAAATTGTTCATCAAGGGATTTCTTTTGGCGAAACCATAGCTCTGTACTTCAACAATTGTGTCACAAGGCACTCCATATTTCTTCAATAATAACATTAGGTACAAAGATAGCCTTTGTCGCATAGAGCCCTCTTCCCTCATCTTTGATGTTACTATTGTAAAAACATAGATAAATAAAAGCATAATAACAACATATAATGACAACAACACATGGTCACCATAAATTATCCTCGAAACTCTTGCACTAAAACCAACTCCTAATAATAGACCTATTATTCTTTGACCTAAAGGCATCTTACAGTAGAGTCACTATGCCTTTCAATAGACTAAATTACATTCATGAGAAAAATCATTGGTTACCAAAATTGTGAGTTCATAAACCACCAATAAAAAACCATTAATTACTTTATCAAATTAACTCAATAACCGAATAAAATTTATCCTAACTACTCTACCATTATAACCATTGTGAAATATAATAAGATAGATATAAATTTTATATATCCCACATAATTATTTTTATTAAATAAATATAATATACATAATAATTTAAATCAACACTCTTGAATATATTCATTGTATTTACTTTATCAACTAGAAGAAATTACTAAATGGAGCGTATAACCATAGTAATTACTAAAGAGAAAACATATTTGTTCCCAAAATAAAAGGCCACGGGAGATATTGTAACTACGGACATAAAATCACGAAAAGAAAGAATACCCACCGAATATCCCAATCACCGAACAATTTGTCATCGTGCTTTTGTACCTCCTATCAACAAACATCACGTTGTATAGTATTCGAGACTTTAGGGAGTCTCAACATCTTGATGAAGATATGACATACTTAACTTGGTTTTTCTAAACTCATGGAATCCATGGATCCATGTGCTTGTGATTAAGTGTTGTAAGGAATTTATTATAAAGTTATCAATACATGTTATTATGAATGACATTGGTTATTTAACTTTCACATTTAAGTACTCTTTTTGTTTAAATGATATGAATAATAAAATCTAATAAGTGAACTGAAAATACATTTTCATTGTATTGAAGCTTAATAATAAAGCTATTTAGAACAATATGTTCATTATGATTGCACATATTCTCATTTTTCCTAAGTATAGAAAATTTGGCAATACGTTGTGTAAAGTGATTCAAACTAATTTTTTGGTTAATTTTCCAATCTTGGCTATCTAAAATAATAAGTGTTATGTAAATTTTATCAAATTTACATTTCAAATTTTTGAACATGTTCTTTATAACATCATGGTAAAAACATTCTTAATGTTGGAAGGATTTGGAACATTATATAGAGAAGAGAATTCAACTACATAAACATACATGAATAAGCATCTTATCATGTTAAAAATTAAATCCAAATATCTTCTTGTGAGAAACTCATTTAACATCATATCATATGTATACATTGTAATTACCTCTCAAGAATCTTAGATTGCATTAAAAACTATGTACAATGCATTCACTCAAACCAATACTTTCTATTTAAGAAACCAATTATATAGTTCGATGACATCAAAAGTTGATTCAAGAACATATCATTTAAGTAGACTCCAAAATATAAGAGATATAATTCTTGTCATGTGTGAAAAAAAAGAGTAAGGGGATATTGTCTATATAGCTCTTAAAAAACTGTCTCTAATAGTAGAAACTTCAAAGTAAAAAATGAGCCTTACAACAAACAATCTATTATCATAATCAATCTTAAAAGAACCAATCAAATTTGGATGTTGATATCATCCCTTATGTCTTACTTGCAATTACTAGCATTAAGTGCATGTGTGTGAGAGATATTATACAATATAGTGATTTTAGGGTTCAAACAAAAACAATATTAATGGATTTGATCAAAATTGTTGATAGATCAATGACTCTAACCAATTTGGACCAAATCCCCTTCACATTTCCTAGGGCTCCTCTTCCCTCCTAAAATATCAAATCCATTCAACAAAATCAATGATTCTAATGTTTTGGACCAAAGCAAAGCCCCACAAAATCTAAAGGGGGTTTGGTCCAAATTAATTGAAGTAGTCCACTTTTTAAATAATCATTATAATCAAAATTATCCATATGTATTGATTTTTGGCTGAAAAATCACCATATATATATAGTATTCATTTATGAATGGTTAAATAATGTATTATAGTCTTTAGGGAGTCTCAACATATTCACCCAGAGATGATACACTTACACAATATCATGGATGGAAAAATAAATGAAAATTATGTTGGTTTTTCCAAACCCATGGGATCCACGGATCCATGTGCTTGTGATAAGGTGTTTTAAGGAATATATTATAAATTTATCAATATTAGGTTACTATGAATGACATTGGTTATTCAACTTTCACCTTTAAGTACTCACTTGTGTGGTCTCAGACTTATTATAGAACTATATTCCATAATTTACATAGTGACCCTGGAAAATTTTAGGGACTAATCTTCGCCGAGTGGGCTAATTTTCCATGTTTTTTCCACAAAAGAGATTCGCTAATTTCCAATTTTTATAAAAGATGATCCGCCCAAATTTTAGAATATAAAATTATCTTACCTTAAAAATAGTCAACAGTATATCGAGACTATATATAAAATCATTATAAAATTGAGTAATTTTACAAATATATCAATAAACATTTTATAGCTTGCATATTAGGGATTAGTGAGATTCCCCAATGTATTTAAACTTCAAGAAAATTTTCCTTAACACTCATACATTTCCAATATTATCATAATTTCCTTAATGAGAGCTCATGTGAGAAATTTATGCCTAGTGGAAGTTGACCTATTGAGATTGACCATAATAATTTGAGAGGATGCCATGTCATCCCCCATTACTCATGGAAATAGAATAGCCACACAAGGACCATGAATAATATTAAAACAATTGAGTTGTATCTCATGTTGATGGTTTAATGTGTCAAATCCAACCCCTTTATGGTTATGGGGTTATGTTATAATCATACCATGTTATGAAACCAACTCACAAAAAGATAGAAAAGATAGATGAATGCCTTAGAAATAAGCCTTTTCGAGGGGGCAGCCTCCTTTACATTACACAAATGAACAATTCTTGGATGATACAAATCACAAGACCTCCTTTCTATATATAGGAGTCTAAGGGGTCATAATATAATCAGAGCCGACATAACAATAATGATGTAAGGGCACAATAATAACAATAGTGGGCTTCTATGGGGCACAATAATAACAATATGGGGACTACATGGGCACAACAATATAATAAGGGGGTTGTACTAATAACAATAAGGGGTTACACTAGTAGTATAGGGACCTAACATGCTCCTCTCCTTCAAGAAGTGTTGTCCTCAATGCTTGAGTAGTTCTTGATGCTTCCGTATAAAATTCTGTCCTCCCATGTGGAATCTTCAGCTAGTAAGTTCTTCCACTTGATGAGAAACTGTGAAATTGATTGATTTCGTAGTTGTCGGGTTCTTGTTTCTGTGATTGTTCCAGGCTCCAATATGGTTTTTCCTTCCTCGTCAAGTTTGGGCAATATTGTTTGAACTGGGATCTTCTACAACTTTTGAATGAGTGGTCACACTTCTTCGTCCTTCTTCCATTCATACCTTGTTTCATTTATCCAATCTAGTTAGATAATAGAAATGGCACGCAACAATGCTTCCACATCCTCATCCTTTCTTGAGAGTGCATCTACAACAAAATTTTGCTTTCCTTTTCTATAGATGGTGTCAAAATCATAACCCAACATATTTGTGACCCATTTTTCTGTCCTTCTAAAGATAATATTTGTTCTAAAAAGTATCTAAGACTATCACGACCCATTTGTGTTGCTCTTCAGAGGATAATTTATGTTCTAAAAGTATTTAATACTATCATGATTTGTTTTTACCTTGAAGTGTCTTCCCATTAGGTAAGGTTGCCATTTCTTAAGTGCGTGTAGTATTGCCAACATTTCCTTCTCATAAATAGAGTTATTGAGGAACATTTGTTTGTATGTATGTAACCATTAAAATACCCAATTGCCTACATCAAAACTTCTTTCATTGTGATGTTGATATGCCTTTTGTTTCATTCGATTCTGCACCAAAGTGGCATTGTCCTTTAAAAGTTGGAGAACTTGTTGTTGATGCTCGATGTGATCTTTCACTGCTTGAACATTTTTCTTCTTGATATGTCATTCTATCTTGAGGGTTTGAGTAGTGGTAATTTCTTCCCAATGCTTTACAAGATATGGTCAGATTCATTTCTTGATTCTTGATGTGATTTTTCACTTCTTGAACATTTTTCTTCTTGATATGTCCTTCTATATTAATAGTTTGAGGATTGGTAATTCGGGCCAATGCATTACAAGGTATGGTTGGATTCATTTCTTCTTTTTCGATGTGATCTTTCACTTCGTGAACCATTTTCTTCTTGATATGTCCTTCTATCTTGAGAGTTTTAGGAGTGGTAATTCTTTCCAATGCTTTACAAGATATGGTCAGATTCATTTCTTCTTTCTCTGGGGTTGGTTCCTGGTGTATATACTCTTCTCTTGATGTTTCTTTATCCTTTTCTTCCTCCTCTCCACAATAAATGTAAAATAATTTCTTCTCAGCACACTTATGGTCTTTAATCTATTTGTTATCACAATTGTAACAAAGCCATTTTTCTCTTTTTTCTTCCAATTTTTGTGATGTAACCCTTGTAGGTTGTGGAAGGCTAAGAGAAACAACACTTCCATCTTTATATTTGTGAGAAGTAGACTTCCTTGTTGCCATAATTTTTCATTCCATTTTGTAACAAAACCTTTTTTCTCTTTTTTCTTCCAATTGTTGTGGTGTTGCTCTAAAGAAGGTGTTTCTCTTTGTATCCTCATAATGTTCTATCATTTCCTCTGTGAAAGTTGACCACGTAACAAGTTGTTTATGAGAACAAAGCCCTTTGTACCATAAAAATTGATCCAGTTCAAAATTTGAAGATGCAATACATACCTTTTGTAATAGTGGTACACCATGTAGATCAAAATATTGCTCCATTTTTAGTATCCAATTTACTGGATCCTTTCCATCAAACTTCCTCATATTTCCTTTTTATTGATTTCAGGAGCTCGATCTTGAAATTATTGTAACTTTGTACTTTCAAATCTCAAAGTTCTGAAATTGTCTCCTGCAGTAGCCCTCTGAGTCCTCTTTCTAACCCCACAAGTCTTATCACAATTTGATTCTCCAAGAAAGAGTTATGCCCAATCTCCTAAGGTGACCTGATTATATAATGTTTCAGTAAGTGAACTTGTATGACATTCCACGTGTCACTGTTTTGACCTTCGAATCTGAAAACTATGCACAGAAAACTCCCGTCCATCCTCTTTCTGTAACTTCCTACGAAATTCCAATTTGTTGCTTAGAGAGAAAGTTATGACGATTTTCCCAAGGTCACATGTTTAGGATGTAATTCAGGAGTTTGCAAAAACCCTAACTTCCTTAGATCATATATCCAAAACTATAGTGAGACAATATCTGAAATTCGGACCTGAGATTCAGAATGATTTCTTCTCAAATGAGTTTTTTCTTTAGCTTCTGAAACTTTGTAGTGAAAAGGTTATAGAGAAAATACCACGATGACCTGTTTTAGATGAAATTCTAGAGCTTGCAAAAACCATAACTTCCTCATATGATATCTCTGAAAGTATAGCGAGACAAGATTGAAAATTTGGACGCGTGGTTCAGCAAGATTTCTTCTCAAATGGGTTGTTTTTTTAGCTTCTGAAACGTCGCAAAAACATTTTTATAGTGAAAATACCATGATGACCTATTTGGAGCAATGAAACCCTAGAATCCAAAGCTCTAATACCAAATGTTATAAAACCAGCTCACAAAAAGATAGAAAAGATGGATGAATGCCTTAGAATTCAGCCTCTTCAAGGGGGCAACCTCCTTTACATTACACAAATTAACAATTCTTGGATGATACCAATGACAAGACCTCCTTTCTATATATAGGATTCTAAGAGGTCATAAGATAATCAAAGTCGACATAACAATAATAATGTAAGGGCACAATAATAACAATAGTGGGTTTCTATGGGGCACAATAATAACAATATGGGGACTACATGGGCACAACAATATAATAAGGGGGTTGTACTAATAACAATAAGGGGTTACACTAGTAGTATAGGGGCCTAACATACCATTAGGAGTAAAATGGATTCTATTTTATTTGTTGGCCTTTTATGTCCTAGTAGAGAGCATAATTGAGTGTGGATAGAGACAGAAAATAGAGAGGTTTTATGTTTTGTATCATTCCACATGCCACAAGTCGCATGCAACTCCTTAGAGAGTTCATCCTCCTTTGTACTTGCATCATTTCCATTCCAGAAGAAAGAGCATAGCAACCTCATCCTCAATGAGGGTTTTCTCTCAAAAGGGTTTCCCATCACATATATTGGTGCTCATTGTTGTTTGTGAATGATTGCTTTTACTTGTCCTTTTGTTTTTTCATTTCATATATTGTGTGCATAAACAAAAAATTCAATAGGAGCAAATTTGTAATCTAAAGGAATTTACCCTTAAAGATCATTACATTTCAGATTAGTTTATTAGACATGTTTTGACAATTTGTCCAATGAAGTATCCACAATAGTTTATGAATCATATTGGTATTAAGAAATATGTGTTTGGGCATTTTGTGGGAAGTTACAGGGGATCTAGATTGGTTTAAGAAGAAATTCATAAAACCTTAACCATTTTTAATGAATCTATTTTTAATAACCCTTAAGATCTAGGAGAGGAAATATTCTCAAGGCTAGAAGAGAAAATTGCAGATATATGAACCTCCTTATGGTGGCTTTAGAAGACAAGAATGGAATCAGAGAAGAGGGATGTTCCAACTTGTTCCAACTTATAGGTTAGATGAGAGGGAAAATTAGGGAATCAAGAACAATTAGAGAATGAGTCTATGGAAGAACTAAAAAGGAACAACCTAGTTTGAGTGTCATGAGCCATTCACACTTCTTTTTCAAGACAAAAATGATTGCTGACAATAAACTATATCAAGGTTGATATTAATGGTTTGAAATTAGATCACTAGCTGCAATAGTTAGAGTCTTATTTTAGTGCTCACCACATAGAGGATGAATAAAAAATTTCATTTTCTCATTTGAAACTAGAGGGTCATGCCTTGACCTAGTGAGAAAGCTACACAAAAATGTTGAGGCTAGAGGGGATCCTCGAGTGACTAAGTGAGAATATTTTAAAACTCTGAGAAAGTCTCAATTCTACCCATAGAATGGGGGAAAATGGTATGTTGAGAAATACCATCATCACAAAAATGTTTAGTAATAGCCACTTGTCATACAAATTATATATATATATATATATATATATATATATATATATATATATATATATATATATATATATATATATATATTCATTTTTTTTACAATTTGTAAAACATGATAATTACAAAATAAAACAATAATAACAATATCTTCAAAATATATCTACACTCTTTCACATTATAAACTATACTACATTCTCTTACATTTTAGGAAGTACAATCATCACAAAATACAATTAGTAAACATATTAAATATTTTATAAAAAACATTAAATATTTTATAGAGGTGATCCCATATCCTTTTCATTTTCTTTTAACATATATCTAAGTTGTACATGCTAGCTAGATAATATTTATCCTTGACAATTACTTGAATGTTAAAAAACTTCACATATTTTTTATTTTTGTAAATTCACAATTCCATTGATCAACATAGACAACATAGTATATCTAGACCATTGCCTAACACAGTCTACCACTAGGGAACTAAACCAACGATGGAAGAATAGTTTCTTAGAGCCAAAAAGAATAATATAGGTAAGAGGACTGACCTAAAGAACATCATAGAATAATTTGAATTGCTTGTAGAGGAAGCCCAAAAACTTGATACAACTAGAAAGTCCACATAATAACTAAAGAACATGAAAAAATAGGAGTGTCACATATAAAAAAGTAAGCAATTAAACAAAATTGAAGACATCTATGAGTGTTGAAGGATCTCCTGGTGAGACATGTCGTTTCCCATAGTGAATAATTTCTTAGTCATGGAGAGACGATGAGCCATTTAGTGGTATTCCACTAAATTATGCTAAACTTGATTCTCAATCATTTTTAGAGTTGTTTTCCATCTTACCAATAAAGCTCCACAATATAGAGTCTTTATATGCCAATAAAGCTCCACAATATAGAGATAAAGGCTTTGACACCCCTTAGGATGTCTCGGGTCAGGAATCCAATTCTTAAATTGTGCGATAACATAATCATTTGTAAATCGATTACAATCCTCCATGGCTACCTGAGACCAGTTTCTAGAGCTACATGTATCAGTGACATAAGAACCTCTCCTGTAACGTGACATGATACATAGCATGGAGTTGTTGTTTGCCAAAATGAAAGGGTAGATCAACGATGTAGTAAGAGGAAAAACCAACAAGACCCCAAACAAGTGTTGCACTCCCCGTTAATGGCGGTGTTAATCCAATGTTCCCTGTGTGTTTCATGGATCTATTAAATCTAGCGATGTGTTTGTTTACTAACACCTGTGGGTTTTGGTGTAATGACAATCGTGTCTCCAACAAGTGGTATCAGAGCCAAAGGTCTTGAGTTCGAAACAGACCTGGCTCGCGTTGAGGGGGGAGATTGTTGCACTCCCAGTTAATGGCGGTGTTAATCCAATGCTCCCCGTGTGTTTCGTGGATCCGCTAAATCTAGTGATGTGTATGTTCACTAACACCTGCGGGTTTTAGTGCAACGGCAATCGTGTCTCCAACAACGAGAGCAAGTCAGCAATAATAAGCCCAAAAACTGCAAGATAAGAAGCCAATGCAGTGGGACTAGACAAGAAAGAAGTAGAAAAATAAAAATAAAATATCATAGGTAAGAAATAGAAAATTATATATATATATATGAGAAATAATTTTAAAAATATATATATTCTATTTAGAAAATATTATCACATGCACCCACCTCATCTATAGTAAGAGACCTCATCTATACTAAGAGAAGTTTGAGAATCATCAAATTTGCGTGTGTTGCCAAATGCTCTTCCACATTGCAGGTTGTAGCGAAAATCGCTATTCAACAATCCATCACATTGTTATATCTAAAAATAGTGAAGCCTTCCTATATGAAGCATATAAATAAAAGGAAAAATCCTGGGAAATATTGAATTGTCACCACCGATGGGTTTATGCAAAGTCATACCTTTTGCAAGTTTATGCAAATTCAAACACCTTTTGAAAGTTGCAAAGCACAAAAACTACTAAAATAGTGTTGACAAAATGAATGAAGGAAAACTTACAGAGCTCTAATGAAAAAAAAACATTTTATATAAAATTTAATAATGAATTTCGATAATAATTAATAAATTTTTAAAATTTAAAACTTCAAACTTGTAATACATAAATTAATAATAGACTGAAACACCCAATTTATTTAAACTGACTCTAAAAAAGCGTTGCATATAGTAAGTGATGGAATAGAATACAAATTTGGAAGCAAGAAGATATTAAATTAATGGAGAATAGAAATCACATTTCACATTACATGACCAGCATTGCCTTGTTTATATCTTAGGACAAAGCTCTTGATTTATAGTTGATGGACAGAGCTCTAGATTTCATTACATAAACACAAAATTAGAAATCAACGGATAGCGAAAAGTTATGGAAGTGATAGTTATGAAAGTGATAGTTGGCTTTGGGGCATTGCCCTGTTTACATCTTAGGACAGAGCTCTGGCTTTATAGTTGATGGACAGAGCTCTACATATCTTTACATAAAATTAGAAGTCAACGGATAGCGGGAAGTTATGGAACTGAAGTCAACGGAGAAGTTAACGCAGTTAAGTCAACGGAGAAGTTCTGGAAGTGAAGTCAACGGATAGTGAGAAGTTATGGAAGTGATAGTTGGCATCGACGTACGATGTGGTGACTATCAGGAGGTCGACGTAGGCTGTGATGACATCCTCGCTAAAATTCCGCTGACATTCAGTTTGTGAGGGCCTGGCCATTTGCCATTTTAATAACTTGTAGATCATAGTTGTAGCGATTAATCAATGCAAGATCAATCAATGCATTCCTGTGCAGTTTTAATTATAATAACTCAACGGTGTGTGGACGAGTGTAGTGAGTTTTGAGAACATTGTGATATTTGGAAGGAGCAGTCTCTGATCAACTACGGGTCACCCCAAAGGAACTAAGATCAACTAAGCAGCAAAGGACTTTGACAATGGATCAATGAGGACATCATCAAAATTCATTGTGTCAAAGCCAAATATTCCTATCTATGCAGAGCATCTGGAATGGATGATATGGATGGCTTCTTGTTGGGATGTTGCAGAAGAATAAGTTGGAGGCATCTATTCTGGAAAATCAGGGAAGAATGGAGAAGAATGATAAAACCCAGGCCAACATGATTCGCTAAGCTATTCAACATGATCCAGATCTCTTAACTTTGATGATCGAGGAAACTGTCAACGTGATCCAGATTATGCCTAGTATTTCATCTGCAGGATTGGTGCAAAAATATTACTCGTTGGGAGCTACCCATGCATGTCCTTATTGTGTTGGAACAAGGGTCATCTACCAGAAAATACTTTGTACGATATGTTGAGGATCCCAACAAGCGTAGCATAGGTTAAGTGATTGAGAGATTTGGATGACAATGTGCATTTTGCAATCATAAGCGGCCAGCAATAGTTTTGTTATATAAAATGCTTCGAGAGGGAAAAAATGCTTTGTTGCTGCTCACTAACAATTTTATCAACTTTCATGTGTGCTGCTAGTGCAGAAAATACATCTACTACCATACATTCTTATTAATGTGTCTTTTAATAGGGAGAAGATTGATACTATTAGAGATTCAACTTAACCTTTATGTATTAAGTTAATCTGTGATGTATTAAGTTTTGGAAGAGTTAAAAATATGATTGAATTTATTTTTATGTTTATTATTTGTTACATACTAAGAAACAACTTTCTTTATGTTCATTGTTTGTTAAATACTAAGAAGCAACTTATTGTATGCAACTTTGAATGCAATTTTTTGTGAAATTATTTTTGTTTCAAAATTAGTTCAATTTAACTGGAGTTTCGAAATTGGTGGATGTTTGAAATTTATTTTAGTTTTTATTATGAAATTTAAAATAATTCTTATTATCAATACTTTTTCATTTTATTTAAATATATTGTCACAATTTTATATTAGCATAAAATTATCAATCTGATTTATATTAATTTGTAAAAAGAGACACAACATGAATCAAGGCATTACAAAATATTATTTAGTATTTGAAGACAATTTAGACAATGCTTTTCTGGGTGATTGCATAGATTAAAGAAACACATGATTCTCTTAAATGTATAAAATCTTCTTCGCCATATAATTTTCTTATAGGAGTTATTGTGATATTAAATGAAGTTCTCAAGAGCTTACTTGAGTAGGTTCCTATTCTACTAGTTGTAAACTACTATCTAAGTACATACTAATGCTTCATGACATCTCTATAGTTCATGTAGAATTATAACATATATTCATTATTTCAAAGTCAAATTATGTAGTAAGAAACTTGTAGCTTAAGTCTAGGGTAGAAGTTTGGAGTGAACCCATGGATTTTCCATTGGTATCCTAAATAAGACCATGATCAATGTCCCTCTCTCTAATGAGCCAAGCAATGATATTTGCATAGGGGAACATTACATTATGCAACTATGAGTGCTTGATGTACTCATATACCTCTTTGACTCTATCAATTTCTTTAGGAATGAGTGACATGTATAGTGTATTATGGAAACATTTGTTGTAGGTCTACACACTTTAAGACTTGATAGGTTTTGTACAACAATTCATATTAGTATAAGTGGGTATCAAGGTGTTTATTTCAATCTTGAACTCCTTCCAAGCTCAACTTAATTATGATCTATTTCTTCTTCCTAGATTTCTTAGGAGCCATATCAAAATCTTGCTAATCATACATGTTAGCTACCTATACCAATAGGTTTCATATTTCATGATTGGCTATGAAAAGGTCCAAATATGCTCTGCTTTGATGATTCAAAGATCACATATTTCCAAGAGAATCCAATCTGTGCTTATAGCTTGGTAAGGACTCAAATTTTGATGGATGGTCCAACAGTCTAATCTGGACCATGTCATGTTTTAAATTTTCAGTTGTAGAATAGAGAAAGGAGTCTGTCCAAACTGTTTAATCTTGGCAGACAAGTAGTTTAGGTAGAGAAAAAAGGCTCCCAACAGCTTAATCTGGGACCTTGGAAGAAATAAGGGTAGAAGTAGATAGAAAAACAAAAGAAAAGCCAAAGAAAAGAAAAGGCAAGCAAGGGTCTGCAAGTCCAAGTGCACCCTCCAAGAAGAAATAAAAAATGCTAGGCAAATAGATGGGTAGGCAGTTGGGGTTGCAGAAGGGTCATTTCTTACAAGTTGCATGTGTGCTAACTTTGTTTACCAAAGCAAAATCAATAAATTGAGAAGGTGTCATTCTTCATCAAGTTGCAGCAAACAAGAAGCATGTCTAACCTCCCTTCTTCCCCTCTCCATTTCATTACTAACACTCCCTCATCAGCTGAGATTCATGGAAGAGATTATGGTTTCATGGTGGTTCTTAATCTTTTAGAAGCCACATTTCTTGTCTAAAGTTCTTTTCATTTTGATCTACTCCCTAAACTAAGTAAGTTTCAAATAAACTTAGTGATTTCCCCCTCATTCACTCTTTCATCCATATTAACTCTAACTCTACTATGTAAATCCCCTATATTACCTTTCCCCTAATATTATTAACACCATGGTGTATAAACCCCAAACAATGTATAAATATCCCTCCCCTTGGCATTATAGCCAATAAGTTCTCTATCAGGGATCAAATGGCATCTGGTCACTTTGATGAACCTAAATCTAACCCCCTCCCCTCTTCTGATTTCATTTGGCCCCTAAAAAGCTTCATTTGCTAAAGAAAATCTCATAAATGACCTTGTTTTACCTATACCCGCTTCATTTGCAAAAATAACCCAAAACACCTACTTTGTTCGCTTATCCAAAGTTCCGCCCGTATTGTATATTTCCAAAATACATTGAAAAACATTGGAAAATACCCTATCCTAATGTTTTCCGCCGAGCGCTGATCCTGAAAATAAATATTAAATAATACCGCCCCCTTGTCATATCCACCGATCATCTCATCAACCCGATCGCCGTCCGATCAAGCGATTGAAATCCAACGGTCCTTATCCATATCGGACGGGCCCCGACGTCCGACAGATACCTTCCGATATCTGTCAGAAGGTGACGTCAGGCGCCCGCCACGCGCCTCCCCCACAATGCATCGGAGGTACGCCTGACACATTCCGCCTCCGTAACTATAGCGGTGCGATATAAAACCGCTAACCGCTTCCGGTTTCACTCGATCCACTCATCCAACATCACCCCCACATCATCACCACCCTGCCATCGCATCAGTACTTTTGTCCGCCCCTGTGCCAACGCGTCTGCCACCGCATCATCCCCGTGGACAAATAGCAGCTCGCCACCTCACGCGATGACGTCATGCTGACGTCATCCGAGCTTGACCCCACCCTATTACGTCATGCTGACGTCATCCGAGAAAAGGTGCCAAATTGCCAAAAAGTCCATATTTTGGCGAAAAATCACATTTTGCATACTTTTTGCTCATTCGCTATTGTTTCCGCTGCATGGTCTTTTACATCCAAAACTGCGCCACCCCGCTGGAATCGACCTGGAGACCTCCAGAGCACCAATTCTGCCCACATTTACGACCATTGCTCGCTGTTTACCAGGTATTTCTCATCATTTATCCTCCATACGCCTAAATTGTCTGTAAATTACTCAGAAGGCTCAAAGGACACTAAAACTCATCATTTTACCGGCAAATTCCCTCTGCAGAGCCTCTATTTCCAACTGTGAGCTCGAAAAACAACAGCCGAGCCTTGTTTACCCATATTTTCACTGAAAACGGTACTCTGTTCACGCAAACGTGAAAGTACTCACTCAAACTGTATTCACCTGCTGAAAAAGACAGATTTAGACCTCTCACTGGTCTCATTTACACTTCAAGCAGTATTTCAATTGCTGCAACTCTCTCACTCACTCTGTGCCATACAATTCACATTCCTTCCTCAAAGAAAACTTTTTGGGTTGCTCTGCATAGCAACTCCATCCATAAATCCTACAAGAAATCATGGACCCACCAGTGGCTCCCATAGCCCTTAATGTTGCCCCTTTGAATGCTCCCCACAGACAATTAGAGTGGAAGGCATTAGCAGACTTAGATTATAAAATCTCAGAAGAAATGCTAAGCTAGAGCAAGTTCCATATTCATTTGTTAAATGAATTAAAAATCAAACATGAGACTGGAACAGACATCTTGGGTATTTGGGATTCCTTCCTCCCAATTTTCAAGCTCCCTCAGGTGAATCAATTTCCTGACCTGATTCACATATGTGCTAATAAGTATGATGCCACCCAGAGGGTTGTGCTTGACCCTTCAGGCACAGTTCTGTTCTACATTACCCCTGAGGCCATCAAAGAGATGTTGCAATTCAAAACAAACAAGAAATTGGTTCCTCTATCCCTGGTTGATTTGATAAGGCAGGGAGCCAGAATGACAGATGCCCAAATTACCAAACTCAACCAGCTGTTTGTTAATTCTGATACGGTGATAAACCCTCCCATTAGTCATGTTTATCTCAACCAATTGGGCAGGGACCTTGTAGATATGATCAATCCCATTCTGGGGTATGACTCAATTGAGTATATAGATGAAACTGTGCTGCTGATAATGCTCATGTTCTCTCCTGGCAAAAATCCAGTCTGCTATGACTATGCCACTTACATTTCAGAGAAAATGCATGAGCAGTTGATGAACTTGTCAAGGGAAAGGGTGTTCAAATACACCTCCTACATTTACCACTTAATCTTATACCATCAACATGAGAAATTCTCTTTTGCTATGAAAAGAGAGGATGCACAGGGAAACCTCAGATCAATAGTGTATTGGACCTCTGTTTCCACTACAGTTTCTATTCTCCATACACCTACTGTGAGTTCATAGATCTCTTCATCCATCCAGCCATGACTCTGCTGATGGGCTCACCTCCTCCAAGATTGACCGATGAGATGCAAAGACTCCTTCACTTGTCAAAAGCATACAACATCGGGGATTGGTATTTTTACCAACATCACACAGTCATTAGAATTTATGGCTGTGAGTTACCCCCATACAGACTGCCCAGATATGTGCCCATGAGGCTCTTTGCCCTAGAATACTTCAGGCAGTTTGGAAATGTTGATGTGCTTCACTTTTCAGGAAAGGGCAAAAAGGCACAGTTGAAAGTCAGGAACCAACTTGGCTACCTGGTCTATAATATAAGGGAGGAAGGCTGGATAGAGGCAGATGGAATGTTACAAGACCTTGGTTTGAAGACCAGTTTCCTCTGGAAACCTTATGACCCCAACCACTTCATCTCTTTGAGGAGGCTTAAATATAAGCTATCTCGCTATGATCATCTCAAGATTCCTCACATTGAACAACATGCAAACCAAATTAAATGGAGGAGAGGAACCCTAGAAGAAGCTATTACACAAGAAGAGCTGAATGAAAGAGCACGTAGAAATCTTCTAAAGATGGCTGACTTGGAGCTTTCTGCACAGGTGCTCACTCTTCCAAACATCCAAGTGGGAACAGCTGCATCTTCCTCCACAGCAAATCAGCAAGTGGCCAGAGCTACTGAGCAAGCCTCTGCCAAAGGAAAGGAGAAAGAAATGCAATCAGAACAGCCACCTCAGGAGGAGGTACAGCAACAGCAGCAGGCAGAACAACAACAACAACAGGGTACACAGCAAAGAGAAGGGCAGCAGGAAAAGGAGCAGCCCACACAGCAAGAAGGGGCAGTTGAGGCCCAAAATCTCAGTGACCAGCAGGCTCAAAGCAGAGTGCCTCCTAGGCAAGAAGCTGCCAATGAAACCTCAGTCCTCCAAACTCCACAAAGGGAGGATGTGAACAGAAAAAGGGATAGAGAGACTCCCTTGACCACATCAGCAAGTCATGGGGAGAAGAGACAGAGAATAAATCCATTCTCTGAGGAAGAGATGCCTAGAGGGCAATCTTTGGGTATGGGCATGCCCAGTATGGAGGCATCTGCAAGTTCCTTCCAGCAGGAACAAGAGAGAACAATGGGAGGGGAAGTCAGCTCCTCCGGCCAGCAGAGAGAGGGTGAACTGAGCATTAAGCAGCAGTTCATAGACATAAAGAGGAGAAGTGACCCCATTAAGATACAACTGTACAACCATTTATTGACAATGGCTCCCTCCAACCAGCAGCGTCTAATGTCTGCCTTTGATGTAAGTGAAGGCAAGATGATCATGAGCCACTTCACGCCAACCACTCTGCAGCCATAGTCCTCTTCAGATTACTTGAGGACTAATCTTGAAATCATGGCCAAGGACATCCACCCAATGGATAAGATTGAACTACACAAACAAACAGGTGAGATGGTCTATGCTTCATTGGCAGACAAGACCTTGGACAACTACAGGCTAGAGAATAGCCTAAATAATACAGCTTCTCAGCTTGAGTTGGAGAGGGCCTCCTCTCAAGCAAAGGACAACAGGATCAGGGCCCTAGAAGATATCATCATAGAGATTGGGCATGATCCCAAAGATATCAAGGGCATACAAGAGATATTGAAGCTGAGGGATGCAGATATGGCAGCTCTAAGGAGAAAGATCAAGCTCCCAGCCACAATTCACCCTCAGAAAGATGAAGTGGCCCAACAAAGGCATGATAAAGATGCCACAGATCTGCTCATATCTCTCTACAAGCAGCTCATCCAAACACAAGAACAGTTGGGAGAATCAAAGGTTGCACAAGCAGCATTACAAGCATCTCTGAAACAGAGAGAAGAAGGGCAGACCTCTCAGCCTCCTCCTCAAATCATAAACCTTGAGGAAGCTGCCCCAACTACTGTTCCTCCCCCTCAACAGACTGATCAAGCTGCACCATCTACTTCAGTACCTCCACCAACAGAGCAGGCCCCTAGCTTGGACATGCAAAAGCTAAAAAATGAGATTCAAGCCCTGGAAGCTCAAATGGCAGAGCTGAATGAGACCAGGGATAAGTTGGCCAAGGTGAATGACAGATATGATAAATCCAAGCAAGCTATGGCAGAGAAAGGCAGGGAGGTGAAATCCCTCAAAGACAGGATAAAAGAGCTAGAAAATGAGCTCAAACTAGATAAAGTTATAGCTGGGCTTAAGGCAATGCTATGGGTCAACATTGGCCAGTCTATTACTGACCAATGGTAGTATATAGAGGCAATCCATGAGCAGCTAGAGCTCATCCCAAAAGCACAAGCTGAAATTCACAAGTCAAGGGCTGCTCTAGGCAACATGCCTGAAGTTGCCACCAGGATGATCAATGTGCTGAATAATAGAACAAGTACTCAGCTGGCAAACATGGGAATTCCCAATAGAACTGAGACCATTCAGTTGATCAAAAGGGTTCTCACATTGAGAAATTTGGTGCAGACATTGGAGAGAAGAACCCAGGACATGCAGACCGAGGTGAAAAGGTTCATCGATAAATTCCTGGTGCTGCAAAACAGAGGACTCCCTAGCTTACTGAACAGCGCAGGGAGACTGCTCATTCATGAGCAGTATGCCAAAAGAGTGAATGCATTTGCCACAAACGAAATCAATGAGAAGCCCAGCAACTCAGAAGAAACAGGGCCAGCTACAGGACAGACTATCTACAACAAGGTAGAAAGTCTATTTTTTATAATGAATGAGATCAATCACCTGTTTGAGGTGGCTCCCAATTTTTACAAGTATACAGAGGCAGAGGAGACTATGGATGCAATTCTCAGGCATCAACTCCCTACACAAGACTGGTGGACAAATACAATACATAAAATTTTATAGACAGTGAGCCATTCACCAAATTTTGTTTTCGAAAATATGAATTGTTATCCAAAGCACAGTTTAACAAAATCAGCATGCATTAAAGATTAAAGCTGAGCCAACTCAACAAAAATTTCGGCCAACGAAGCAAAAGTAGGAAACCACAGCTGGCAGAGCCGAGAAGATACAGCGCAGCAAACTTAAAGGCACATTTTCCAACATTAAAGAAAAGTGGTTCAACCGACTCACTGACCTCCAAGGGTCAAAATATCCTCTGACAGACTTAAAGAGCAGTTATGCTGCATTCAAAGCTATAATAACTTCTTTTCTACTTTCTGTACGAAGTAATGAAGATATTTCTCTCTCAGATGACTCAATGCCTGAGATATTTTGTATAAACATTTCTATAAAGTCCCCTTCGCATGAGTTTGCAAGGGTGGTTGTGGATTTCATTTCTATACTCCTTTTGCTGATTAACTCTCAGAGAAATAATACAAAGGTGGATGGAATTTCTAAAGCTCTGTGTTCCTTGATGCACTGTGGTGGCTGGCTGATTGTTACAGGATTCCTGCATGTTTCATAGCACAATAAGTCTTCTTTTAACCTCTGTGTTATTTGTTTTCTAGTCTTTCATATTATTTCATGTTTATGTGTTTTACACTTAATGGCAAAGTAAAAGAATAGTCCCAGGATTTAATCGCAGATTACCCTGAACTCAATCTAAGATGTTATAAATGTTTTCTTCCAGATAGAGTAAATAAGGTGTAATTCTTAATTGCTACACTTTCAAGCTATATCTCTCACTGTGATAAGTATTTCAGGAATTCAAGTTTGCTCCTGAGACATCTATCTCATTCCCACACCCCAGCTTAGTGGAAAATTCTTGAATGCTTTTCACTGGTTGTTCACATATCACCATCATAATCTAATTTTGTTATATGAAGTATTTAAATGGCCCTGTAATTTCAGTAAATCACCTCAAGGTTTCTAAACACTTGTAGCCACAGACTCCATTTCCCAATGAAATAAACTTATCTGCAGATTGCACACTTCAAGTACAGAAAGATATCCTTCAACCAAAATATAAACCAAAAACCTGAGCATAATAACTAGCCTAAAACACCCTCAAAACAGAGACAAATTATAAAGAGAGAGCCCTCTCTGATTACAGTTTGGCTAGGAACTGTAATCCAAAGATTGGTTAGTGGTTACCCCGGTCGTATTCCCTTAGGAGTCATAGGGAACAACCTGGGTGTTAACATAATTGGCGACTCCACTGGGGAACTGCTTGAGATTTTTCAATTACTATCTATCTTCCATAGCTACTATCAAGCCTGAAATCAGTCAAGAGGCCTTTAAACTGTTTCTGTATCACATTGACAGCTTTAGGGAGGAGCGTTTTTAGGGAATCTTAATCTTAGCTTTGAAATATATATAGCCATTCCAAAATCTTCATCCAGTCCTTGCAGATATAAAAAACTTCCTGTAAAATCCTGAAAAGCAGTTAGAAACTGGCTCCTAAGAAAAATCCACGGCATACTAGGGCAAATCCTGACCCTAACCCACCCATCATTGTTGATAATCCAAATACCATCCCTAGAAACATTAGGAGGCAGCAAAGGCAGGAGCAGACTGCTGATATAACTTCAGATTCAGATCATCCCAGCCTTATCTCTACCCCATGCAAGGTCCTCTTCCGGTCTACCCCTAATTCCCCTAGTTCACCATCCACATCTCAAAGTCCTCCTCTCACATCTTCATCCACTGCACATATCCCCTTGACCAACACGCTAGGTTCTCCCCTACTTGTCACCCCTGTGGTACCCACTGTTCCTATTATCCCAGCTACCCCTGTTAATCCTCTAAATCCTGTAAATATGGCTAACAGATATGCACCTTTGCAGATACCAGCTAATGCTGCAGATCTACCCCAAGATTACCAAACCAAAATTTCATATTTTGACTCCAATGGCCCTCTGACAGCTGCCCAGCATGCTAAGAGGATGCAAGACCATTTTGAGACCTATGAAATAGATGATGACAGTGTCAGAATGAGGATGTTTGTTCAAAGCCTAACTGGGGATGTAAGAACTTGGTTTAGATCCCTAAATGCAAACTCCATTACTACTCCTGATGAACTGTATCAAGCCTTTACTAGTAGATGGGAGAAGAAGAAAGATCCTTTGCATATACTTGGGGAATATGACACTATCAAAGGAGGTCCCCAAGAGACTGTTTTGGAGTATTGTGCAAGATTTAACAATGTATATAATGCAATTCCACAAAATTTAAGACCTCCTCCTGATTTAGCCTTGTACAAATTCCCTGATGGTTTTGACCCTGACATGGCCTATCAGTTGAAGGAAAGAGACCCTCAATCCCTTGCAGAGGCCCAAAGGGTTGCTGTTACAGTGGAAGCCAACCTAATTGCCAAAAGAAACAGGGAAAGGTTGGAAAAGAGGACTGCTTTCAAAGAGGAACCCTCTGCCTTTGATCAAAAGCTTGATGCCATACTCAATGGCATGAAAAGATTGGGTGATAGAGTGGAATCGATTGAAAGAAAATCATCATGGGAACCACCACAAAACAACCCTCCTAGGAATCCAAACTTTAGGAGAACCCAAAACCCAGGCATTGGCAAATCCAGTGCTGATCAAGACATAAGACCCCCTTTCCAAGAAAATTATGCAGAAACTTCCACATCTACAGAGCCCAATGAAGATCCTGAGATTAATTTAATAGGTCTAGATGGTGAAAGTCAAGTTTTCTTAACACAAGAAGATCATGAGGATGATGAAATCAAACTGTTCCAAACTAAATCAGGCGAATCCTTTGACTTTAAACAAGGCTATGACACTGCTGTTTATGAAGTCCATAGACAATACAAGCTGAGGAGCAGAACTGTGAATGTAAACCAGCCTGAAAAGATAAAGGATAATCAGTAGCCTGAAAGAGTCATAGTCACAGAACCTAGTGACAAAATAAATTCACTTACAGAAGAAATGATTGTTGAGGAGATCACTGAACACTGTCCTTAAAACAGCAGCCTGTGGCCACTTCACCTTCTCAACCTAATTTAAAGATTACTCCCCAAGAGATGAGCAAAAGAGGCAAGTCCCAAAGTCAAGATAAAAAACAAGAAGAAGATTTAATGAACAAGGAAAGGACTGTTATCCTTAACCCCAAAAACCAATCTGAAAAACCCTTTGACTTAGAAACTGAGATTGGCAAACTAAAGATAGCAATTCCTCTTTCATAACTAGCCAAGCATGACATCTATAAACTACAGATCAAGAAGTCCCTTCAACTCACTCGCAACAAAGATGATGTCAATGTGTTGGATGACACCCCAGAATTACTATTTGGCCCAGAAGTGGATGGAAAAATGGTAGCCACAGGGGTATTACCTTTTTATGTCATCTTACACATTCATGATAAAATACTACATAATGCAATGTTTGACTCAGGTGCCTCTCACAATCTTATGCCAAAAGCTGTCATGGAGAGATTGAATCTAGAAATAACAAGATCATACAAGGACCTGTTTTCCTTTGACTCCAGCCAAGTCAAGTGTCTAGGTCTCATAAAATATTTATGTGTGTCTCTGGTTCAATACCCAAACAAGACAAGCTTGATGGATGTGGTAGTTGCTGATATCCCACCTAAGTATGGGATGCTGTTATCAAGATCTTGGGGAGCTAAACTCCAAGGTTCCCTGCAATTAGACATGTCATATGCCACCATCTCTGTTTTTGGGCAACCAAAAAGACTGTATAGAGAAACACTCATGAAATACATGGTCAGCAGTGAAGAAAAGCCTCAAAACTTTCCCATATATGCTATCCATTCAGACATAGACTCATACATTCTTTTCAATGACACCACTACTCCCTCAAGAAGTGAGGTTGAAACCAAGATACTCATACAGGAGGAAGACTCAAATGAAAGAATTACCACCCATGAAACAACAGTCAATCAAACACTAGATACTGCTGCTGTTCAAAATATCAAACATACCAAATCAAATGGTGAAACTGTCCGAGAAGACAAGCTAGATAAAAAACCACAACTTCTACTCACATTGCCAGCCCAGGAACAGATCATTAAGTCTCCTTCCCAACAGGATATTCTATGGTTCCTTGAATTTGATGGCTCAGTCAACAAGTTAGGGGCAGGAGCTGGAGTTTGGGTACACAATAAAGAAAATAGTCATGCAGAAGGCAGAGCCTATAGATTGAATTTAGATGTACTAATAACATGGCAGAATATGAAGCTCTTTTACTAGGCCTCAAGTTAGTAAAGTTCTTACAAGCTGCCAGGGTTTCAGTCATGGGTGATTCATATTTAGTTATTCAACAAGTGAAGGGAAATTTTGTCACCAATGACAAAAGACTAAGGACTTACAGGTCTGTTGTTGCTGAGGTACTAAACTTTTTCTCTGAATTCCAAATCACTAAAATTCCTAGAACCCACAATCTGCATGCTGATAGTTTAGCCACCTTTGCAAGTACCTGCAAGCTGCCTTTCGAGCCCCATCATTGTTTTACAGCTGAGGTAAAACACAGACCCTCCATTCCAAACAATGTTAATGATTGGCAAGTATTTGAGGATGACAAGCAAATAAACCATTTTTTAACTCTGCAGCAAGAATTTGCAGGATTAAATATTGACACTGAGACAGCAAGTCAATCACAAATACTTGAGACAGCAAGTCAATCACAAATACTTGATGGAGCAAGTCCATCACAAATACAGTTTCAACAGATTGCTCACCCAATATCACCTAGAACAGCAAAACAAATGCTAAATCCAACTGTTTTCAATGAAGACAACATTCAGCAAATTCAATCAACCAATTGTGAGGAAGTGTCCAATGCTGAAACTGAAATCATAGAGCTGAAAGACAATTTTCTACCAATAGGCCTAACCCCCCTAGAAGACATCTTTGACTCAAATGATATCCCCAGAAAACCAAAAATGCAGCCCTTAAATGCAGCCATTGAAGAATGCAACATAGGTACAATTGACAAACCCAAAATAATTAAATTGTCTGCTTCTTTACCTCCTGACCAAAAGCCTAAATACATTGACCTCTTTAAAGAGTTCCAGGATGTTTTTGCATGGAGTTATGAGGACCTAAAATCCTATGACACCTCTGTTATCCAGCATACAATCCCTCTCAAACCTGACCAAAAGCCCTTTAAACAAAAATTGAGGAGAATCAATCCTATGCTTCTCCCAGCAATGGAACAAGAGGTACAAAAAATGTTCAAGGCAGGCATCATAGCACCAATCAGATTCTCTGAATGGATCTCCAACTTAGTCCCTACAAGAAAGAAGACTGGTGAAATTAGGTTGTGTGTGGACTTACGGAATCTGAACCAAGTATCCCTCAAAGACAACTATCCTTTACCCAAGATGGATCACATTCTCCAAAGGGTGGTAGGGGCCTCAAGGATCTCATTACTGGATGGATTTTCAGGCTTCAATCAAATCCTGGTGCAGCCTGATGATCAAGATAAAACAACATTCACTACCCCATGGGGAACTTTTAAATATGTAAAGATGCCTTTTGGGTTAAAAAATGCAGGGGCAACTTTTCAAAGAGCAATGGACATTGCTTTTTCCAAAGAGATTCATGACTTTTTAGTCATTTACCTAGATGACCTTACACCGTTCTCAAAATTAGACCAAGAACATATAAAACATTTGAGACAGATCTTCCTAAAATGCAGAAAATATGGAATTTCCTTAAATCCCAAGAAATCCATGTTTGGTTTAGAGGAAGGTAAGCTGTTGGGCCACATCATTTCTAAAGATGGCATTAGAATTGACCCAGATAGGATACAGGCTATCCTACAAATGCCCCACCCAAGAAATGTCAAAGAGTTGCAAGGATTCTTGGGAAAAATCAATTTCTTAAGAAGGTTTATCCCAAACTTAGCATAACTAATCAGATTATTAAATAACATGCTAAAAAAGGATTCAAAAGTCAAGTGGACTGTTGAAGCCAATCAAGCCTTTGAAAGTATAAAACTGGCCCTTACCCAAACCCCAGTCTTGACCAATCCTCAATTTGACAGGGACTTTATCATTTTCTCTTTTGCCTCCCAGCATACTATTGCTGTTGTCTTATTGCAAAAAGATGACCAAGGAAATGAGAAGCCAATTGCTTTCTTTAGCAAAGCTCTTAGAGATGCACCTTTAAAGTATCAAATCATGGAAAAACAAGCTTATGCTTTGGTCAAAGCCATTAAAGACTTTAGGATTTATATCCTTTATTCCCATGTTACAGCATATGTGCCAAGTCCTATTGTCAAAGACATTCTCACCCAAGAAAATTTAGAGGGTAGAAGAGGAAAGTGGATTGCCAACATCTTGGAATTTGACATTGAGATAAAACCTACAAAACTAATAAAAGGGCAAGGCTTGGCTAAATTAATGACAGAAGCAAATTTCCAAGCCTTGGACATCAATCAGCTGGACAATGAACCGGAGCTGGCGACTCCCAAGATCAATGTAGCCTTTGAACAATCCCCTTGGTACTCTGATATATGTTATGTATTGCAAAACCTGTGTGCTCCCCCAGGATTGTCCAGAACTAAATGTAGGTTTTTAAAAATGAAAGCTTCTAAATTTTGTGTTATGGATGGAAATTTATTATGGAAAAACCATGAAGGAATATTGCTAAACTGCCTAATTGAGAATGAAACTGACAATATCATAAAGGAATTTCATGCAGGTGACTGTGGTGGACACTTGTACTGGAAGTCCACTGTGGATAAAATACTAAGGGCTGGGTACTACTGGCCCACCATGTTCTCTGATGTCAAGAAATTCACCACCTCATGTCATAAATGTCAAGTGTTTGAGGGAAAGAGACAGTTGCTGCCACTTCCCTTAAGGCCTATTGCAACAGAGAGACCTTTTCAACAATGGGGCTTGGATTTCATTGGGGAAATTCATCCCTCATCTTCAGGCCAGCATAGATGGATATTAACAGCTACAGACTACTTCACCAAGTGGATTGAAGCTGTTCCATGCAGACAAGCAAATGATTCTACTATCATTCAGTTCTTGGAGAACAACATATTGGCTAGATTTGGCTGTCCTGACAAAATAATAACAGACAATGCTGCTGCTTTCAGATCCAAGAAAATGGTGAACTTCTGCCATAAATTTCACATCACCTTGGGCCATTCTACTGCATACTATCCCCAAGGAAATGGCCTTGCTGAGTCATCAAATAAAAGTCTGGTAAACATCATAAAGAAAGTGCTAGAAGAGAACAAAAAGAATTGGCATAAGAAGCTTGTGAATGCCCTATGGGCAGATAGACTAACAACCAAAAGATCAACTGGGACCAGCCCATATGAGTTGGTTTATGGATTAGAGGCCAAATTTCCTTCATCACTAGGAGTACCTGTTATGAAACTTCTTCAAGAAAGCCAAGCTGAACCAAATGATATGCAAAGAAGAATCAATCAAATCATATGTTTACAGCAAACTAGAGACCAAGTTTTCAACAGAGTTCAAGTTCTACAAGAAAAATTAAAGAAGGCCTTTGATAGAAGAACTAAGGCAGAAGATTTCAACATTGGTGACAAAGTCCTCAAGTGGGATTCAAGAAGAGAGGATAAGGGAAAACATGGAAAATTTGATTCCCTTTGGAGAGGACCATTTGCTGTCCAAGCAGTACAAGGAAACAACACTTATTTCCTTAAGAGTCTCAATGAAACTGATTTGGATGAAGGTCCTGTGAATGGCAGGATGCTGAAGCACTATTTTGAATATCACCCATAAGTGCACCCTGAGTCTTTCCTTGTACATATCCAGATGTATATATTATTTTCTGTCAACATGTAAATATGAAATTTCTCAAAGTTTTCTTAAAACTGCCAGCAAAAGGTAAATAGAATCAGAGGTCTACCAAGAAGAGAAGCACACAATTTTGGCATTTCAAAGCAGCAAACTTCAAGATTGGCAAGAGCAGTCAAGGAGCGAGGCAATCTGACCTGCTGTTCTTGGTCTTTCAAATGAAACACCATCCCCATGTGGAGCCACTGTTAGCTACCTATACCAATAGGTTTCATATTTCATGATTGGCTATGAAAAGGTCCAAATATGCTCTGCTTTGATGATTCAAAGATCACATATTTCCAAGAGAATCCAATCTGTGCTTATAGCTTGGTAAGGACTCAAATTTTGATGGATGGTCCAACAGTCTAATCTGGACCATGTCATGTTTTAAATTTTCAGTTGTAGAATAGAGAAAGGAGTCTGTCCAAACTGTTTAATCTTGGCAGACAAGTAGTTTAGGTAGAGAAAAAAGGCTCCCAACAGCTTAATCTGGGACCTTGGAAGAAATAAGGGTAGAAGTAGATAGAAAAACAAAAGAAAAGCCAAAGAAAAGAAAAGGCAAGTAAGGGTCTGCAAGTCCAAGTGCACCCTCCAAGAAGAAATAAAAAATGCTAGGCAAATAGATGGGTAGGCAGTTGGGGTTGCAGAAGGGTCATTTCTTACAAGTTGCATGTGTGCTAACTTTGTTTACCAAAGCAAAATCAATAAATTGAGAAGGTGTCATTCTTCATCAAGTTGCAGCAAACAAGAAGCATGTCTAACCTCCCTTCTTCCCCTCTCCATTTCATTACTAACACTCCCTCATCAGCTGAGATTCATGGAAGAGATTATGGTTTCATGGTGGTTCTTAATCTTTTAGAAGCCACATTTCTTGTCTAAAGTTCTTTTCATTTTGATCTACTCCCTAAACTAAGTAAGTTTCAAATAAACTTAGTGATTTCCCCCTCATTCACTCTTTCATCCATATTAACTCTAACTCTACTATGTAAATCCCCTATATTATTATTTCCCCTAATATTATTAACACCATGGTGTATAAACCCCAAACAATGTATAAATATCCCTCCCCTTGGCATTATAGCCAATAAGTTCTCTATCAGGGATCAAATGGCATCTGGTCACTTTGATGAACCTAAATCTAACCCCCTCCCCTCTTCTGATTTCATTTGGCCCCTAAAAGGCTTCATTTGCTAAAGAAAATCTCATAAATGACCTTGTTTTACCTATACCCACTTCATTTGCAAAAATAACCCAAAACACCTACTTTGTTCGCTTATCCAAAGTTCCGCCCGTATTGTATATTTCCAAAATACATTGAAAAACATTGGAAAATACCCTATCCTAATGTTTTCCGCTGAGCGCTGATCCCGAAAATAAAAATTAAATAATACCGCCCCCTTGTCATATCCACCGATCATCTCATCAACCCGATCGTCGTCCGATCAGCGATTGAAATCCAACGGTCCTTATCCGTATCGGGCGGGCCCCGACGTCCGACAGATACCTTCCGATATCTGTCAGAAGGTGACGTCAGGCGCCCGCCACGCGCCTCCCCCACAATGCATCGGAGGTACGCCTGACACATTCCGCCTTCGTAACTATAGCGGTGCGATATAAAACCACTAACCGCTTCCGGTTACACTCGATCCACTCATCCAACGTCACCCCCACGTCATCACCACCCTGCCATCGCATCAGTACTTTTGTCCGCCCCTGTGCCAACGCGTCTGCCACCGCATCATCCCCGTGGACCAATAGCAACTCGCCACCTCACGCGATGACGTCATGCTGACGTCATCCGAGCTTGACCCCACCCTATGACGTCATCCGAGAAAAGGCGCCAAATTGCCAAAAAGTCCATATTTTGGCGAAAAATCACGTTTTGCATACTTTTTGCTCATTCGCTATTGTTTCCGCTGCATGGTCTTTTACATCCAAAACTGCGCCACCCCGCTGGAATCGACCTGGAGACCTCCAGAGCACCAATTCTGCCCACATTTACGACCACTGCTCGCTGTTTACCAGGTATTTCTCATCATTTATCCTCCATACGCCTAAATTGTCTGTAAATTACTCAAAAGGCTCAAAGGACACTAAAACTCATCATTTTACCGGCAAATTCCCTCTGCAGAGCCTCTATTTCCAACTGTGAGCTCGAAAAACAATAGCCGAGCCTTGTTTACCCATATTTTCACTGAAAACGGTACTCTGTTCGCGCAAACGTGAAAGTACTCACTCAAACTATATTCACCTGCTGAAAAAGACAGATTTAGACCTCTCACTAGTCTCATTTACACTTCAAGCAGTATTTCAATTGCTCCAACTCTCTCACTCACTCTGTGCCATACAATTCACATTCCTTCCTCAAAGAAAACTTTTTGGGTTGCTCTGCATAGCAACTCCATCCATAAATCCTACAAGAAATCATGGACCCACCAGTGGCTCCCATAGCCCTTAATGTTGCCCCTTTGAATGCTCCCCACAGACAATTAGAGTGGAAGGCATTAGCAGACTTAGATTATAAAATCTCAGAAGAAATGCTAAGCCAGAGCAAGTTCCATATTCATCTGTTAAATGAATTAAAAATCAAACATGAGACTGGAACAAACATCTTGGGTATTTGGGATTCCTTCCTCCCAATTTTCAAGCTCCCTCAGGTGAATGAATTTCCTGACCTGATTCACTTATGTGCTGATAAGTATGATGCCACCCAGAGGGCTGTGCTTGACCCTTCAGGCACAGTTCTGTTCTACATTACCCCTGAGGCCATCAAAGAGATGTTGCAATTCAAAACAAACAAGAAATTGGTTCCTCTATCCCTGGTTGATTTGATAAGGCAGGGATCCAGAATGACAGATGCCCAAATTACCAAACTCAACCAGTTGTTTGTTAATTCTGATACGGTGATAAACCCTCCCATTAGTCATGTTTATCTCAACCAATTGGGCAGGGACCTTGTAGATATGATCAGTCCCATTCTGGGGTATGACTCAATTGTGTATATAGATGAAACTGTGCTGCTGATAATGCTCATGTTCTCTCCTGGCAAAAATCCGGTCTGCTATGACTATGCCACTTACATTTCAGAGAAAATGCATGAGCAGTTGATGAACCTGTCAAGGGAAAGGGTGTTCAAATACACCTCCTACATTTACCACTTAATCTTATACCATCAACATGAGAAATTCTCTTTTGCTATGAAAAGAGAGGATGCACAGGGCAACCTCAGATCAATAGTGTATTGGACCTTTGTTTTCCACTGCAGTTTCTATTCTCCATACACCTACTGTGAGTTCATAGATCTCTTCATCCATCCAGCCATGACTCTGCTGATGGGCTCACCTCCTCCAAGATTGACCGATGAGATGCAAAGACTCCTTCACTTGTCAAAAGCATACAGCATCGGGGATTGGTATTTTTACCAACATCACACAGTCATTAGAATTTATGGCTGTGAGTTACCCCCATACAGACTGCCCAGATATGTGCCCATGAGGCTCTTTGCCCTAGAATACTTCAGGCAGTTTGGCAATGTTGATGTGCTTCACTTTTCAGGAAAGGGCAAAAAGGCACAGTTGAAAGTCAGGAACCAACTTGGCCACCTGGTCTATAATATAAGGGAGGAAGGCTAGATAGAGGCAGATGGAATGTTACAAGACCTTGGTTTGAAGACCAGTTTCCTCTGGAAACCTTATGACCCCAACCACTTCATCTCTTTGAGGAGGCTTAAATATAAGCTATCTCGCTATGATCATCTCAAGATTCCTCACATTGAACAACATGCAAACCAAATTAAATGGAGGAGAGGAACCCTAGAAGAAGCTATTACACAAGAAGAGCTGAATGAAAGAGCACGTAGAAATCTTCTAAAGATGGCTGACTTGGAGCTTTCTGCACAGGTGCTCAATCTTCAAAACATCCAAGTGGGAACAGCTGCATCTTCCTCCATAGCAAATCAGCAACTGGCCAGAGCTACTGAGCAAGCCTCTGCCAAAGGAAAGGAGAAAGAAATGCAATCAGAACAGCCACCTCAGGAGGAGGTACAGCAACAGCAGCAGGCAGAACAACAACAGCAACAGGGTACACAACAAAGAGAAGGGCAGCAGGAAAAGGAGCAGCCCACACAGCAAGAAGGGGCAGTTGAGGCCCAAAATCTCAGTGACCAGCAAGCTCAAAGCAGAGTGCCTCGTAGGTAAGAAGCTGCCAATGAAACCTCAGTCCTCCAAACTCCACAAAGGGAGGATGTGAACAGAAAAAGGGATAGAGAGACTCCCTTGACCACATCAGCAAGTCATGGGGAGAAGAGACAGAGAATAAATCCATTCTCTGAGGAAGAGATGCCTAGAGGGCAATCTTTGGGTATGGGCATGCCCAGTATGGAGGCATCTGCAAGTTCCTTCCAGCAGGAACAAGAGAGAACAATGGGAGGGGAAGTCAGCTCCTCCGGCCAGCAGAGAGAGGGTGAACTGAGCATTAAGCAGTAGTTCATAGACATAAAGAGGAGAAGTGACCCCATTAAGATACAACTGTACAACCATTTATTGAAAATGGCTCCCTCCAACCAGCAGCGTCTAATGTCTGCCTTTGATGTAAGTGAAGGCAAGATGATCATGAGCCACTTCACGCCAACCACTCTGCAGCCACAGTCCTCTTCAGATTACTTGAGGACTAATCTTGAAATCATGGCCAAGGACATCCACCCAATGGATAAGATTGAACTACACAAACAAACAGGTGAGATGGTCTATGCTTCATTGGCACACAAGACCTTGGACAACTACAGGCTAGAGAATAACCTAAATAATACAGCTTCTCAGCTTGAGTTGGAGAGGGCCTCCTCTCAAGCAAAGGACAACAGGATCAGGGCCCTAGAAGATATCATCATAGAGATTGGGCATGATCCCAAAGATATCAAGGGCATACAAGAGATATTGAAGCTGAGGGATGCAGATATGGCAGCTCTAAGGAGAAAGATCAAGCTCCCAGCCACAATTCACCCTCAGACAGATGAAGTGGCCCAACAAAGGCATGATAAAGATGCCACAGATCTGCTCATATCTCTCTACAAGCAGCTCATCCAAACACAAGAACAGTTGGGAGAATCAAAGGCTGCACAGGCAGCATTACAAGCATCTCTGAAACAGAGAGAAGAAGGGCAGACCTCTCAGCCTCCTCCTCAAATCATAAACCTTGAGGAAGCTGCCCCAACTACTGTTCCTCCCCCTCAACAGACTGATCAAGCTGCACCATCTACTTCAGTACCTCCACCAACAGAGCAGGCCCCTAGCTTGGACATGCAAAAGCTAAAAAATGAGATTCAAGCCCTGGAAGCTCAAATGGCAGAGCTGAATGAGACCAGGGATAAGTTGGCCAAGGTAAATGACAGATATGATAAATCCAAGCAAGCTATGGCAGAGAAGGGCAGGGAGGTGAAATCCCTCAAAGACAGGATAAAAGAGCTAGAAAATGAGCTCAAATTAGATAAAGTTATAGCTGGGCTTAAGGCAATGCTATGGGCCAACATTGGCCAGTCTATTACTGACCAATGGCAGTATATAGAGACAATCCATGAGCAGCTAGAGCTCATCCCAAAAGCACAAGCTGAAATTCACAAGTCAAGGGCTGCTCTAGGCAACATGCCTGAAGTTGCCACCAGGATGATCAATGTGCTGAATAATAGAACAAGTACTCAGCTGGAAAACATGGGAATTCCCAATAGAACTGAGACCATTCAGTTGATCAAAAGGGTTCTCACATTGAGAAATTTGGTGCAGACATTGGAGAGAAGAACCTAGGACATGCAGACCGAGGTGAAAAGGTTCATGGATAAATTCCTGGTGCTGCAAAACAGAGGACTCCCTAGCTTACTGAACAGCGCAGGGAGACTGCTCATTCATGAGCAGTATGCCAAAAGAGTGAATGCATTTGCCACAAACGAAATCAATGAGAAGCCCAGCAGCTCAGAAGAAACAGGGCCAGCTACAGGACAGACTATCTACAACAAGGTAGAAAGTCTATTTTTTATAATGAATGAGATCAATCACCTGTTTGAGGTGGCTCCCAATTTTTACAAGTATACAGAGGCAGAGGAGACTATGGATGCAATTCTCAGGCATCAACTCCCTACACAAGACTGGTGGACAAATACAATACATAAAATTTTATAGACAGTGAGCCATTCACGAAATTTTGTTTTCGAAAATATGAATTGTTATGCAAAGCACAATTTAACAAAATCAGCATGCATTAAAGATTAAAGCTGAGCCAACTCAGCAAAAATTTCGGCCAACGAAGCAAAAGTAGGAAACCACAGCTGGCAGATCCGAGAAGATACAGCGCAGCAAACGTAAAGGCACATTTTCCAGCATTAAAGAAAAGCGGTTCAACCGACTCACTGACCTCCAAGGGTCAAAATATCCTCTGACAGACTTAAAGAGCAGTTATGCTGCATTCAAAGCTGTAATAAGTTCTTTTCTACTTTCTGTACGAAGTAATGAAGATATTTCTCTCTCGGATGACTCAATGCCTGAGATATTTTGTATAAACATTTCTATAAAGTCCCCTTCGCATGAGTTTGCAAGGGTGGTTGTGGATTTCATTTCTATACTCCTTTTGCTGTATAACTCTCAGAGAAATAATACAAAGGTGGATGGAATTTCTAAAGCTCTGTGTTCCTTGATGCACTGTGGTGGATGGCTGATTGTTACAGGATTCCTGCGTGTTTCATAGCACAATAAGTCTTCTTTTAACCTCTGTGTTATTTGTTTTCTAGTCTTTCATATTATTTCATGTTTCTGTGTTTTACACTTAATGGCAAAGTAAAAGAATAGTCCCAGGATTTAATCGCAGATTACCCTGAACTCAATCTAAGCTGTTATAAATGTTTTCTTCTAGATAGAGTAAATAAGGTGTAATTCTTAATTGCTACACTTTCAAGCTATATCTCTCACTGTGATAAGTATTTCAGGAATTCAAGTTTTCTCCTGAGACATCTATCTCATTCCCACACCCCAACTTAGTGGAAAATTCTTGAATGCTTTTCACTGGTTGTTCACATATCACCATCATAATCTAATTTTGTTATATGAAGTATTTAAATGGCCCTGTAATTTCAGTAAATCACCTCAAGGTTTCTAAACACTTGTAGCCACAGACTCCATTGCCCAATGAAATAAACTTATCTGCAGATTGCACACTTCAAGTACAGAAAGATATCCTTCAACCAAAATATAAACCAAAAACCTGAGCATAATAACTAGCCTAAAACACCCTCAAAACAGAGACAAATTATAAAGAGAGAGCCCTCTCTGATTACAGTTTGGCTAGGAACTGTAATCCAAAGATTGGTTAGTGGTTACCCCGGCCGTATTCCCTTAGGAGTCATAGGGAACAACCTGGGTGTTAACAATACATACCAATAATAATAGAGGCTAATAGTTTTACCTCAAAAATAAATAAATTGCCTATATGGAAATATAAAACAAGGGTTTGATAAGATTTTAGTGTGTAGTTTCAATTATCTTAGGTGAAATTATTTTTTCTTAAAATGATTTTGCAGTGCATGCTTGAGAAAAAATTGTATTATTCATATTTTAAACCAAGGTGGAGCTTCTTTGGACTTTGTATAACCCAGAGAAAGGTTAAGGAAACAACTTTTCATTTGTCCTATTTGATGCAAGATATGACGAGAACAATTTAATTGGATCAAAGGGGCTTTCTTTCCTTCCATTGATAAAAATGATGGTGGTTGGGGATTGAATATTGATTTGTCTCGTCTCAAATTGCTATAAGAAGGTATTACTATGCTAAGACCAAACTTGAGACTTTGAGGATTTAGATTTTAGTTTTAATGCATGTGTTTGGAATGTTTAAGGATGCACTTTTTTAGAGGATTTAGACATGTGCGGGGTTTAATTTTCTTCGAAGAAAAGTGATGAGAGGAGTGGGGTTTATTTGCATTCCATGGCCATACCAAAATTTGGGTTGATAATCCCAACTTTATCTATTTATTTGGTTGTTTGGGAAAGTCTATGGCCAAGTGGTAAGGGGACATTGGTTAAAAGGTAAACTCTCTTTCTTAAAAGCACTAAAAGTAATAACACAAAATAATTTTAACTTGTACCTTGTTGTAAAGGAGTTTGTATCTATAGAAAGATGATTGGGAGGTTTTGTGAGGATCCATATAGTTATTGTATTAGCTCCATGTATTAACAACATCAATGTGCTTGAGAATGGCAAAGAAATGAAATAGAATTATAAATAAAATAAGGTAAAGCTCTTTTGATCATGAAACAATGATCTCTTGGCCCTTATTAAAGTTTCTAATAAGTAAAATCAAATTGTCATGCATGCATAAGTTTTACTTCGGCACATTGATAACTTACTGTAAAAACTTGGAGAAATTTGTAGAACTCACAATATGTTGCATCTCCAAAAGGTTTTTTTTTTATGTGAAAGAAACTATTTGGAGAGTTTCAAAATTTAGAAAATCATATTGTGTCACAAGGGAAAAAGTCTTCCACTATAATACATCATGAATGATGAAATTTATAGAGGTGTGATAAGCGTAATGAAAGTAATTCATCATGTGACATATCATGGCTTGGGAAGTTTTTGAACATTGTGATGTGTCACAAGGGAAAGTGTTCTCAAGTGTTTTACATTGTAAGGAACAAAATATTTAAGAGGTGTGATATACCAAGATTTCCTATGCGAAAGAGAAAGCAAGTTTTCATGCAATGAAGTGTATCACACTAGAAAAAAGTATTGTTGTGATGTAATAACAAAAAAATTCATAAATTTTGAAGCCTACGATGATGAAAAAGTTAATAAAAAGGGTCAGGGAAAGAAATCTACTGCAACTATCAAGGCTTAATGAGATTTACGAAGAGTGTTAAAGATTCATTACAGGAAAAATCATGTATGTTATTTGAATAGCTCAAATACAACTTCATGGAAGCTTAAAAGTCCAAAAATTTGAAGGAAAGGTCCCAATCCATTTTCCTTCATCAAATGACCAAGAAAAATATTATATGGGGTAGTTTTTGTTGGCTCAATAGAAACATATCGCTTTCATACCTTCATTTAATACTTTACCTAAATTTCTCTTAGCTTCATTATCACCCCATATATGTTAATTGAAATTTTAAATACCTCATGATATTCTATGGAAATCCCATGACCTCTTGCACTGAGAATTTGTCACACATGTTTCCTTATAGCTTTTCTCAAGTATGATTTTTTTTTTTAACATTCATATATTTTTCTTCTTATTTTTTTCCTAAGGAAGAAACATTTATACATTATTATATGGTATAAATCCATCTCATTGTTAGTGGATGATAATGTTCTAATTCACATTATAGGCACATCGAAAGATGGATAGAAATATGAAAGATGGTTGGTGACAATTCTAATTATAAGAAACAAAGGACCTAAATAAAATATTTAAGTGCAAACTTCTATTTGTCAATCTTGGCCCTTGATCTGTAAATTGCTATGGATATCCCATTGGAAAATTCTTCATCATAGATCTACTAAAATATAATAGAAAACTAAAAATGTATACTATAAGGGTTTCTTTCTCCTTAGATTTATGGATCTATTAATTACTTTTTATTACATATGCATGTAAATTATAGTTATTCAGAAAATAGATAACTAAAAGAGAAAACGCACAAACCAAAAATTAACACAATATATAAAACCTTTTGGGAGAAAACCAAACTAGAAGGTGAGGTTTCTCTACTCTCATTCTTTGAGTGGAAAATGGATGCAAGTACAAAGAAGTAAGGAAGGTGGCTAATGGACTACTACAGTGCTCAAATCCTTTCTATTTTCTCTCTCCTTATCTACTCTTGGCTACTCTTCTCACATAGTGACCAAAAAACATTAGAATAAGATGAAACCCTTTTTCCTCCTACTTGTTTGATTATAACATAGTCTGATAACTTACTAGTTACTAGTAGTAAAGTTTGACTCCTTCAACTCTTAACTATAGTTAAGATATGGTCTCTTCTACAGTAATCCTAATCATGGTCACATGGCTAAAACATTTTCGATGAATAAAGGGGGTTGAAGTGGAATTCTCTCAAATTATGGTGGTCAAAAAATGAAGGCCAACTTTTGGTAGTATATCTTTTTATTTTGACTCCAACTGAGGCGAGTCTTCCATTATTAGAAATCTATCTTTGTGTATAATAGTAATAGAAGGTGACACCTTTTAGCAATGGATTTTTACCCCAAAAATATGTCATTTTATGCCTTAAAATGTTTCAAAACTTTTTCATACCACAACTTACCAAACTAAGACATGCCATTAAAAATGGCCCTATGAGCTTATTCCTCCACTTTTCCACTCTAAAAGAATCAAGATGGATGAAAAATAGTATAACTATCCAATCGAGATCACACTTCTGCATTTTGGGAGGATTTTGGCCCAAAAAATATTCTGTTGAATGAGGTGAGGATTTTTTTCCTCCACCTTCTCGTGAGTGTACCATTTATCTTTGTCTGGAAGTTATCCTTCAAACCCAATCTCCAAAGGGTCATACATGACAACCCCTAGGTACTTTTCCTTTATTGTAATTATTGTAGTTATTTGTTATAATGAAATGGGTTTAGATAATGGGACACCGATTTCCACAATCGAAGAAGGAGATTGATTGGGATTAGAAGAAAGTATGAGTTCTTTAAATAAAAACCATGGGAGGATTTCAGGTGTGCTTAAAGGAACAAGTTACATAAATTAACTTTGAAGAAATAAGGAAAGAGAACATGGCCTATTTGTAACAATATGTAAGAAAACAAGAAAATAACTTGAAGAGGGATAAGGCCACACTATTGAGAAGTCAATTCATGACTAAAAGAAAACACAAGAAGAGCTAGCCATCTGTTGTAACAAATAACAAAACAAAAAGGAAAGGGGAGACATGGGTCTAGGTGGCACTATAACATTGCCAAGGAATCATGGTCAAAACAAGAAACAAATTGCAAAGGAATGGGTGACATACAATGATAGAAAATAACGAAGAAGGAAAATAGGAGGAGACATAAAGTGAATGAGGGATCAACTATTGTGGATATGTAGAGTGAACAAGAGAGGAGGCTAAGCACAATTGAGGGGAAAAAATCAGAAACAAACAAATAAAGATATAATAAATGGTAGACCTGTTCAAAGAACAGAAGTGTATGATAATAGAAGAAGGAAAACAAAGAAGTTCTATGTTTTCTATAGGAAGAGGAAGACTAATATTTTTAGTTGAGAATCAAGAGCTACAAGAACATCTCTTAGGTGAGAGGTAGTGTCCTCAGGATTCCATGAGTGGCTAGAGTGCGGACATGGTTAATCTTTGGATTCCCTAGCAGCTGGGGTGGAGGATTGCTTCATGGATTCCTCGTAAAGAGCATTTTGAATCTTTCTTGATTTTTTTTTATGTTTCATTAAAGTGTGCTCACAATTCCTAATATTGAGTGGAACCACCACAGACATTACTCTGAGAGCGGAGGCTAAAGAGCCTCTAGATTCCCTTGATTGATTGAGAGTGGAGGTGAGAATCCTCTAGACTTCCTTGTTTAGTAGAAGGTGGAAGTGTTGGGACCTATGGATTTCCTTGTTTTTGTTGGTTGGTGGAGGTATTCAACCTTTAGATTCCCTATTTCAAATAATTGTATTGAATGGTTTGTGAGTGGAGGTGTTTGAACATTTGGATTTCCTATTTCATCTTGGTTAAATTGTTTATATGGTGGGTGGAGGTGGTGCAGCCTTTAGAGTCGTTGTTTTGGCTAGCAATATTGGTTTATTGTTTGAGCACCCTTCCCCATGCTCTAGAATCCATCTTGGGGGTGACTAGCTATAAGAAAGGCCACAATGTAGACCAAACTAAGGTTTGGTGGAGAGTTGAAATCCCAATCTTAGTTATGAGGTTCATATATATAAGATAAGTGTCTCTTATGCTTTATCTGTAAGCGTATGATATATGAAATCTTGTTGTGTTATTTACATACCATTTTTCACACCTAGAATATGGTTTCCTATAGGATATTGGCATGTTGATGTACTTTGTATTCATATTGGTTTGTAAATGCATATATCTAGCTTACTACCAAATTGTTTACGTTGATAGTGTCAAATATTGATTCCTGTAAAAAATTTAAGGAATGTTACTTCTTGCATAAGTCCAAAGGAATGGTATAATTATTGTATGATGGGTGGAGAATGACTATATTGAGGCCTATAATTGAGTTAAATATACCCTAAACACCAGATTTATCTATAATTCAATTAGGTAGTGTATTCATAGTGTATTCATGATGTTGTGATTGTGGTTGGACTATAATGGTTGTATTACTGTCATATAGCATGTGTGATGAAAGAGCTCATCCATGTTAAATGTGTAATGATATGAATGTTATATATATGCATGTGTGTGTGTGGTGGTGCTTCCAATAAAAATTTATATATAGAATAAGGAGTATATGCCTACTCCTAGCTTCAGTAAGAGAAGGGGTTATTCTTGGTTCCCATTAACTTGACCTATGATGGACGATTGTAATATGTAAACAGGGTAGTGCAAATATTTTTTGTGCCCCTATGTTACTGTCAATGTGTATATATGTGTACATATAGGCATGGTAGAGATATTGCATGCAATAGTATGCCATTTATTATGAGTGCGATCATACATGTGTGCTGGGATTTTTTAGGGGGAGGTTGCAGTACCTCGAATTTGATGTCTAGGTAGCTGGGCAGAGCATTTATATGTGTACATTATAAACTTTGAATTGAGAGGACCATTGTGATGTGCTTACAAGAATGCATAAGATACTTGGAGGAATAAGACTGGATGGCTATGCACTTAGATGAGTAACAATGTGAATTTATATGTAAATTTCATGTAATCAATGGAGAGAGGTCTCCCTAGTGGAAAACACCAAAATTTGGCATCAAGGGCATGGTTCTCGGAGGGGTGGAACTTATATGTGAAACCTCTCCTAATCCATACATTGAAGGGTTACCCCCCACACATGTCATCGATCTGTGCTTGAGAAACCTCCATCATTGATCACACGGTGTGAAACCAATCGTGAGAACCTCAAATGTGCAACCTCTCCCCCATGTGATGTCATGGGGGGGAATTATTGCAATCCTATCAGCTTATTTCCTTTGTTGAACAAGGACCATCGATTGGCCAAAGGGATGGGCACATTGTATAAAAAAATACATATATACGTACATACACACACACACACAAATATATATATATATATATATATATATATATATATATATATATATATATATATATATATATATATATATATATATATATATATATATATATATGATGTGGCATAACCACAGTGGTAGCCATGTGAGATATAGTGTGGCAACGACTTGAAGAGCCACATGGGTGATAACACGACAAGAGTTTATTGTCCGATCAAACTATATATTTTGATCCAAGAGTTGGATTGCAGCAAAATTTGTATTCACAAAAATCTATTGTTAATATGAACACAATGGCATTAGTTATTTTGGGTTTTGAAAATTTAAAAAAAGATCAAACTTTAGACCCCATTTCCATAACTAGACGTTGGAAGTGAGGTCATCATAGTAACTACCTCCTATCCTTAGTGTGGACTATGGGTAGTAACCAGGTGTGTTACAGAGCGATATTAGAGAAAAGGTTCAACATTGGACCTTTGGAGATCAAATGAGGCCTTAAAGTAGTGTGATAAATGTTAAAACCTTATTGTTGTGTGGTTTTATGTGTTGATTGATGTATTTTGATTGTGATATATGTGTATACTGTAGTACTATGATTTGATATTTTTCTATTGATACTGATGTACTAACTTGAAGTGTATTATTTCACCTAGCCTTACATTAGCAGATTGTCAACAATGAGCCTATAGCATTTGAAGTTTTCTTAATATAACAATTATGTGTGTATGACAATTCATAAGGAGTGTTAGAAACCTTGAACACTAATGTGGGTCTAGTGGGGGGGACCGGGTGGGTGTTGGGGTGAGTGACTCAATAGTGTGTCCTTCAACCAATTTATACCAATTTTTATATTTTCTTTTCACAATCATTGAATGTAATGCATTAGAAGATCAACACATAATCATATAAATCATATGATTAACATGCACAAGTAATAAACAACATTAAATTACCTAAACATAACCCAAAAAATCATAAACACATGAGACACAAGATATAAGGTGGAAACCTCGAGGGTAAAAACTACTGTCAATAGATAGTCTTCATCATCGTCTCTTCTATTATTATAAAATTATTTTACATCGGATTCATTGGCCATCACCAGTGTACAAGCCTCTAATTTCAAAGAAATATTATCCACAAGTCACTCGGATGCCACCACCCCCATAAACCATGAAGGCCACCTCCTGCTGAGGACCACCACCCTCCCAGGTTTTCTAGCCACTAGTACAAGGAAACCTCTACTCCCTAAGCAAGTTATCTAACCTATACAGCAAGGAAGCCACTACTCTCTTGGCAAGCCACCACTCACCTGCAAGCCTCTACCTGGAACACTAAAGGCACCAACCTTCAAACCCTCATCGGCCTCATTTCATTTATTTTCAAACTATGGCCCATGCAGTCTACGTACAATAAAATTGTAAGCACGTCTTCATCAATTTTCAAACTGGACTCATAATGAATCTAAGCTCAAAAGATTAGTAAAAACCCAACTAACTCATATCTCTCTCTCACACAACCATACACCATACTCAACAAACAAAACCTTAATACATCATAAACATATCATCACTCTACAACTCAACTCTCAACAATAATCAACAACATACATGCAAGTTATGGATCAATCAACCGTATCAACACACAAGCTCTCACAGATATAATTCTGCTCATAATACATCCAACAACATACAAAAAAACTCGTGCAACACCTCCAAACATCAAATATCTTGCATACACACTTTGAATACATCTACATTAGTAACATAATAAATCTAAATGCAAGAACTCAGTCATGTAACAAGGGAGCAAACACATAAAACATAGAAACAGTGCTATAGACATATAAATGAAGTCTTTGCACCTAAAAATACAAATATATATGTCATTCAACCATGCAACTACATTATGGTCCATCTCTCGAGCATCAAAATCTGATCCTTATACTCTTGTTGTACTAATAAATCTCTCCTACAACAACACCATACTATGCTCTAAACTTTGATGCAAAACTTTTTTCTACACATCAACCTCTGCCACAGTCTTTGCATATTCTATCTCAGCGATTGAATTGAACTTTACCTCTTCATGCTCCTTTTTGATCTCTCAAATGGGCCTCTTAATAGGTACACAACAAGGCCCATTTGGCCATATTTTAGCATGCTTTTACCTTTCTCTCTCTACATTTTATGACATGATTTAAGCTATAATGTGTTTATTAGATTGGGAAAAGAATATTATCATATCTTGTAGCATAACATAGTTTAATGTGTAGAAAAATGAGCATTTAACGTGCAATGATATGATAGGAATCAACTGGAGTGAATGTACAAGGCTTACCCCTACATTTACCCACCCTCAACTCAACATTCTCCCTGTGTTTACTCACCTATAGCTCGAGGATATGATGGAAAATTGATGCACTTAATGTCCAAAAGGATTTCAAGGAGATAGATCCATCTTTCTAGGGATTTTGGAGGGAAGCAACCCTCCTTCCAAGTAGTTTTCCCCCTTAGCCACTTTTTTATAAATAAGGAAGCCCAAGGGCTCAAAATCATTTGAACACTTTGATAAGGATAAATACTACTAGAGATAGGAACTTGCACTTGTCATTTTCAATTTCTATATATATCATGTACCTGAGCACTATTTTATATCAATTAAAAGCATTATGTCATCTTAAATATGAGTTTTTTTTAGAGGGTTGAGACCCCTTATTTTAGGGCCCAACCCAAAGGCTCTAGCCTCTCTTCTTTTTACATTTTACTATGCATTTTATTTCCTATTCATAGTTTAGTATAGTTTCCTTGTTTTCTAGCAAGGTTTTTTTATTAAAAATTTTATTTTGCAGGTTTATCAATCATCTATCTTTTGCGAAGTGTGCTTTCATAATTAATGTTGGAAAGAAGAAACATATTTGTTCTCCTTTTGCAATAGTTACATCTTATATTATCTTTCCTTTGGCATCTCTGTTTTCTGCAATTTATCATTTCTTTAACGGTCTTCTCAAGCATTAAAAAAATAATAGTTATTGTGTGCGAGTAACACTAGGGGTTTGCATGACCGAGCATTGTCATTTAAACTTGTTATTCTACCATCAACACCCTGTTTCCTTCATCAATAACCTCCCCAAGTAGAATGTTTATAGAGAGTTCCTTTCATATCCATTAGAGGCCCCTTTTTGCAACTCTCCTTATGCAAGGTGGGATCCTTAGGAGAACTAGGGTTGGAAGGGACCTCATACACCCTTCTCCTACCTTAAACCATCTTTTCTCACCTTAAAAACACCTTATAATCCCGCAAAGTTCTCTTGTACTTGACCCTATAACAAAACTTGGTAATCTTGTAGCACTTTATCTCGATCATGTAGCACTGTGTAGAGACACTTCAAATTGATCCATAATTTCTCTTTGAGCTTGATTTTTTTCATTTTTACCCTATACAATGAGCCTTAGGCTTCAAAACCAAGTTTGAGGAAGACTAGAGACCACTTAGGATTTTTCTTTTCACCGCGACAATACATTTTTTTTCAATTAGGGTTAGTAAACAAGTTCATGAATTGAATGGTATAGGGATGGTTTACATGATTACTTTCCAAGATGCTTAATGAAAGTTGTTACTAGAATATAATATCTTTTTAATGTGGTGATTTAGAGTTGATTCATGCTCTTTACTTCATGAAATTATAATAATTTTTCTTTACTTGTCTTTCGTTTCCTTCAGTAGGTTAGGGTTTCCACTTAAATCATTTCCATTTCTGCAATTAGATTAGGTTTCCATTCCTGCAAGTAGATTAGATTTTACATTTTCTACAAGTGGATTATAATTTACATTTCATACAAGTAGATTAAAATTTACATTTCCTACAAGTATATTAACATTTACTTTGATGCAACATTTCCATTTCTTGCAAGTAGCTTAGACTTTACTTTCATGCAACATTTTCATTCCTGCAACTAGATTACGGTTTCCTTTTTGCAACATTCTGTCATTCTTGTAATGTCTAGATTTAGTTTGTATAACTCTCTTTTTACACCTTGGTTTGGTTCAATACCTCAGAGCAACTTGAGTAGAGCTTAGCTTACTATGTATAAAACATTTTCACCTCTTAATTTTGTAGAACTTCCAAATGGATAAATTAAAGTTGGTAGCCTTGGGAGTTGCAACGTTTTTGTTGCAATATGAGAGATAATCACTTTTTAGCACTAGGAGGAGGTACAAAAACTGTTGAAGAAACAGTTAAGTTGGGAAGGGGAAAACATAATGGCTGCTTGGGAGCAGTGGTGGAGACATCGTTCAGAGGGGAATATGAGGAATCTTCCACCCATCATCTGCTGGGGAGTCTGGATAGCAAGGAACAGAAGCACTTTTAATGACAGAACTCTCTCAGCAGAATCTATCGCCATTCAAAGCTCAGCCATCCTATCCAGCATTCCTGATCCAGAGGAGACAAGGAAAAAATCTCAGAGCAGGGAGGAACAAATAAGAGCAGGTATCCCGTGGGCCTACTTTGATGGGGCTTCACAGAATAACTCAGCTGGGGCAGGGATAATCATTCACTTAAATGAATCACATTCTTTAATGGCATCAGTGGGCATTGGTTCCGGATCGAATAACTTTGCTGAGCTATCCGCATTAAAACTTCTCCTTTGTTGGCTTCTCCACAGACACATCTTCGTAATTCAGATCTTTGGGGACTCTTTGAATGTAGTGAAATGGGTTAATGGAAACAGTGGATGTCTTAATTATTTGCTGAGGCCGCTTTTAGAAGAGATCTTGACCTTAAAACTTTCCTTTAATGTGTTTTCAATTAAACATATCTACAGGGACCGCAATGAAGCCACGGATAAACTTTCTAAAGATGGTCTGCAGCAAGTTGTGGGCATCTGGAAATTAACTGAACAGATCCATGAACAGATCCGTGTGTCGGATCTCCCTCCTTATGCTTAAAAGTTGTTTCTTTTATCTACTGTTTTGCTGATGTTTTTATTTACAATTTGTATATAGCTGTTCGTTTCACAGCTTCGGTTTGTAATGGACATGTTTTATTTTGGACTGTATGCACGGAATGCCTAAGTGGGCGTGCTTATTTTGCTGATGGGTCGTTTTCCTTTCAAGGAGGCCCACGAAACTATGTACTGCCGAAATCTCGTCTTTTGTTTGAAATCTCGAAAAAAGACTGAGGCCACAGTATGGGTCGTAAGGGTGAACAACCTGTAGAAGGTACAGGGGAACAGGAAATTTTGACGTATATGGTTAGCTTCAGAGAAGCTCTCTCTTTCTCTGAGTCTGCTGAGGGAGAAGTCCTCACAGTAACTAAATGCTATGCATATGCTTGTAACTTTTTATTTCCTTTATATAAAAAGTTCTCTTTTTTTCTCCGGAAAAAAAAATAAAAAAAAAATAAATAAATAAATAAATCACTTTTTAGCACCATTGTCGAGGAGGCATCTAGGTAGATGTTTTTTTTCTTTGAATTTATTTCTCTTTTTCATTTTGTTTCCTAAAATAAAAACACATTTTTTTCTTTGCATTAGCTTTTGTTTACCTAGAAACCTCAAAAAGAAAATGGAAAAAGAGAAAAAGAAAAAAAATTGTTTAATGCCTCATAGGCTAGGGATAACTTAGGGAAAAAAATTCCAAAATAACCCACTCCTACAAGCAGTCAACCATCACTCTTCTTTAGTGACTTTAAAGCTCCTACTCTAACCACAAAGGATTTGGAGAACACTAGGTGAGCAACCAAAAATATTTGAAGAACCTAAAAGGGGGGAAGAACCTACATCACTTACCCAAGAAATGGATGGAAGCAGGTAGCTTGAGCTCTTTCCTATTATAGAAACCAATGGGGAGGTTAAAATGAATAACATAAGCCCCACTGCTCTCCCACATTTCCATGGTATAGCTTTTGAAGACCCTGACACATTCATGTTTGCATTTGTTGTGGTTTATAGAACCTACAATTACAACTTTGATGAAAAAAAGTTGAAATTGTTTCCCTCGACTCTCAAGGATGCAACCCTACGCTGTTTCATGGGTCTGAAAGTAGGAAACATTATCACTTGGGCTCAAATATAGTAAGCCTTCAATGGTAAGTACAAAGACTATTACAGGTCTAAGGACACTAGGGAGGAATTATTTAGGATGAATCAACGGATAGATCGATGAGCCTCATCATTGGGTAATTATATGGGCCTTAATTCAACTCCTAGCTTAGTCAAACCAACTTTTCTCATAACTTATTACATGTTTTTTATTATATTTTGTTTATGAGGTGAGTTAGAGTTGGATATTATGCTTTGTGGACTAATATGCCTTGAAAGTAGGATTAAAGGAGAAAATCATGGAATTTTGGCAAAGACTAAGGTCCAAACTCGAATGGGACAAGGGAGAGGTATTGTAGGAGGTAAATCCTCCTCATTCACTACTCAACCGTTCAAATATTCCTCCATTCATCACATCATCTCGGAGTGAAAACAACCAAATCAAGAGGATTAGAAGGCAATTGAGCAAGTGAGAGACAAAGCACCAGTTTATCTCTAGTTTGGGAGCCGAGCTTCCCTAATTTTAAGGAAGTCATTGGGGACTTCAGTTGTATAAGTAGAGAGGCCTAGGACCTCAGTAGTATTTGGATTTTTATTGTAAAACTCTAAGATATTTTCGAGCCGCAACACCTGTGAAAGTCCTATTGATGTAATTTGTTGTTTTAGTAATATTAAGAATGAGTTTTGTTTTGAGCCAACACTGAGTTAACTGAGAGGGCTGAAGCTCTTAGGTTAGGGCCCAACACTAGCAGCCAAGGGTCCTCTTTATTGTGCATGCATGTTTAGTGTAGGTTGATAGCTTCATTGTTAATTTTATTTTTAGATGCATTTCCATTACAAGTAGTGTAGATTAGATTGGTTGTTTAATAGTTTTCTTCAATTTGTGCCTTATTTCAAGTAGCAGATTATCAGGGATAAAAATGTTCACCACAAGGTTGTCAGCAGGTGTCTCAGCCTCGCTTCTCCCCCTAGAATCATGACTTGAGGAAGTGACCCTTAAGCAGCCCCAAAAACACAGATTTCTAGTTCTTTTATGAGCTTTGGAGTTTGATGTCTTTAAATTAGTATTTGGTTAGTTTTGCAAGGTAGATGTCCACTATAATATTTTTCATCTCCATTTTTGCAATAGATCTCATCCATGCTTTCACTCCTTTCAGAAACTTTCCTCATTCATAGCGTAGGTAGTTAATTCATTAACTCTCCTTTTCTAGTTTATGAAAATATATCTTGTTTGCATAGATTTTTGGAAGATATACATGTTTCACATAGAGAAGGTGCTTTAGGAAGAGACTAAGAATTCATAGCCATTAGTCACCTTCCACTTCATCCACCTTAGCCATCCCTTGATTTCATTATCACCTTCACTAGTTTTTCATCATTTTTCATAGAAATTCTTCGAAGCACCTTGAGTGAATCCAGCCATCTACTATCTTGGATATTGACTTCTGAGTGATCCTAGACCTTCTTCCACTCCATTACACCCATCACACACCTTTACTAAGCCTCCCATCACCTCCAGCACCTCACATTTTTCTCTTGGTTGTATCCTGTAGGTTTCTAGTACATCCTGTAGGTTTTCTTAAAACGACCTGTTTTGAGGCCGAATTGATGTGAAACCTCTAGGAAGTCACCAAAAGCCTCCCAGAGGTCCTCCACACAATCTAGCCATTTCATAACCCTTCCAGCCATCCTCAAACATCCTTAATTCGCCTGCCACGTCCACAAAAGCAATTAGTTGCATACTTGATTTTGCATAAAAAGACAAAAAAGAAAAAACAGATTTAGTTCAGTCTCTTTACTTGCACATTAGTGTTTTTTGATGCTTCTTACTTCTACAACTTAGATAGTAGCATTTGTTTCATGTTGATTTAGCATTTCTTCCTAGCATAGCTTCTTGAATGGTTAATTAGGGAATAGTGTGATTTAGCATTACATGTCGACCTTCCCCATTATTGCAGTAGAGTAACTCTCTCTTAGAGTAGATTTACCCTTATTCTGTCAAAGAATCGAGCTTCTTTTGACTCCATAGAAGTCTGGCTTGCAACCCTAGTGGGCTCTTGTCAACTGAGCAGTGACAGCAAGCAGAACCATCAATTTTACTTGTGCATACAACACTGTCACCTCCAATTTTGTACGAACCCAGAATTGATAAGTAAAGCTGGTAACCTAGGAGTTGCAGCATCCTTGGTGCAATACTAGTGCTCATCACCTTTTGGCACGGTTGCTGGGGAGGTTTCTGAGTAGAATATGATTATCGCTTTCTTTTCTTCTATTTTTTGTCTTCAATATTCTACCATTAGTTTATTTATGCAAAATTAATCTAGTTGTTTCCTTTCTTCCATTTTTCATTTCCTGCTTTCCCTTCCATTTCGCAAGCAAGATTTCAATTCAGCAAGTAGACTTTTCATTCTTTCAGTAATTGTCATTCACTCAACAATTTCAATTCTACAAGTACTTTCCAAGTTTGAAAAATACAAAACCAAACCAAAAATATTTCCTTTCATGCTTCGTAGAAATAGGGACAACTTAGGGTAATTTTTTCCAAATACCTCCACTGCATCAAACAACCAACCTTCCATCTTCTTCAGTGGCTATGAACTGGAGGAACCCTTAGGTGAGAAACCTAACATATTTGAAGAACCTAAAGGGGAATAAGAAGAAGAAGAACCCATTCCTATTGAACCAATTGCTAAAAACAAAAATGACAAAGAGAATAGAGAGAGAGTTGAGGGTGCCTTCCCCATTAGGGAAACCAATGGAGACAATAAGATGAAAAATATAAGCCCCTCTGGCTTACCTCATTTCCATGGACTAACCATAGAGGACCCCAACACTTTCCTATTTGAGTTTGTTGTTATATGTCGAACCTATGACTATATAGATGATGAGCAAAAGTTAAAACTATTTCCATCTACCCTCAAGGATGTAACATTCCACTGGTTCATGGGTTTACTTGGAGATAGCATCACAACTTGGGCTTAGATGCAGTAGGCCTTTAGCAACAAATATTGGGACTACGGTCAGTTAAAGGATACTAAATAAGAAATTTTCAGGATGACCATAGGCAATGATGAATCCCGAGAGGATTACGAAGAAAGATTCCAGCTTAGCTACAAAAGGGTCAGGTGCACACTCGACCCTGAGTCACTAAAGTTGGTCCTGCTTAAGGGAGTAAGGGAACATCTTCTGGATACCCTACATTTGTTAGCAAGAGGGGATATCTACCAATTACCCTATGAAGATATCAATATTGTGTTTAGAAACCATTCTAGGACAGCTAGGAAAAAGGGTAGGGGACCGGGTAGTCAACCTATGGTCAGTACATCGTCTTCTAACTCATCCATCAAGGGTGAAATTGGAAACATGATGGAATATTTCAAAAGTGATATGCTACAAACCGTTGCCTTGCAAATGGACACCCTGCACCTTAAGAGGAAGAAGGAGGAAGCAAAGAGAGCGTTGGCCATTTTTTTTCCTAGATGCACCAGGAGGCACCCTAGGAATGAATTTCCATTGAACTCTATTGAAATTTTCTCACTCTGTGAAGAAAACCACTCCATAGACAAGTGCCCTTCTTTGCCTAGACTTAAAGTTGTATATCAAGGAGCTGAAGGGGTCACTGAGCAACTTTGCTACATTAACCAAAGGAGACATCATGGGCCTAAACCATACCAATAGGGCATGCAAGGGTCATCCCATGCATATTACAACCCCAACCAAACCACAACCATACCATATTGGGGACCACTTGCTCATCCTTCCTGGTCTACACCCCCTCCTTGGTCCTTTGCATTTCAGTATCACTCCCAGCCAACCAGCCAGTCATTTCAACCCTATGCTCTACCACAACCTTAGTGGATTGTGCCACCCCAGGGGTGGAGGACCCAATACAAAAATGCTCCAGTACTATTGCCTCCATCAGTAGCCCAACCATAGCTCCTACACTCTGCTCCACCCAATCAACCCTAGATGCTTGCCCAGCCAAATCCGAACCTAGCAATAAGCAGGCTCAACAAGTATATAGTGGAGAGACATCATATCTAGCTTATGTTGTGGAAATCCAGGAGACTAACTTGAGATCTGGGAGAGTTCTCTTGGATAACCAACCTCCACCTCCACCTAGGGAGGTTTAGGAAGAGAGAGAGGAAAGAAATCTTAAAGTATATCCACCCTTTCCTAAGAGATTAGCCCAACCACTCTAGCCTACCCTAGAAGAGACTGAACTTCTGGGAGAATTGAAAAATCTATGTGTAAATATTCCACTTCTCAAGGAAACAAAAGATGTCCTTATTTACAATAATTTGATTAAGGAAAATTGATTCAAGCATCCAAGGAGGTGTAGAAGGGATGCCCCTTCCATTAATGTCATTGGAAAACTGTTCAACTTAATGCTGGGGCAGGTAATTTGTCCAAAATATTTGGACCCTGGAAGCCCAGTAGTAGATGTGCACATCAATGGCACAATTGTCCCACATACTCTAATTGATCTTGGGGCTGCCACTCATGTGATGACCAAGGACACAATTCTCAAGCTCAACCTCCAAGGTTCATTGAGGAAGATGACGACTTGTAGACCGTTCCACAGTAACCCCTGAGGGGATTGTGGAGGATGTGATGGTCTCCATTGACTCTTGGGAGTACCCTACAGATTTCCTAGTTCTCTAACCTAAGTTTAAGCTTACTGGTTACCCTCTCACCCTTGGGAGGCCATGGTTGGCCACTTCTGATGCTTACATTAGCTGCATAGATGGGAATATGACCATCAAGAATGGGCATATGTCCAAGCAGTTAGTCCTATACCCTCCTGCTCAACCTTCTCTAGAGCATGACTTACCTTTATGGTTGGAGGAGGAGGAAGAAGATGAAGTTTATTCCACCCAACTTTATACTTTAGAAGCAACCATGGGAGGAGGACAACAAGATGAGAATGACTTGATTTAGCACCTAATCCAAAGTCCAACTCCCAGTTCATTGCCCTTAGAAGAAGCAATAAAGGAAACCCAAAATAATCATCCAATTGACTTATGCTTGGTCGATTCCAACCGACTCCATGTCAAAACCATAGAATTCAGCCCAAAGAGAACCTTGAAAATCAATCCATCTCTTTCTTCTCTCCAAGCAGAGAAGTTATGCAACATGCTAAAGGAAAATCTAGAAGCCTTTGCTTGGAGCTACAAAGAAATGAAGGGAGTACACCCCTTAGTGTGTACTCACCATATATACATCAAAGAAGGTTGCAAGTTGGTCCAGCAACCACAAAGGAGGATGAATCTAGCTCTTAAAGATATAGGCAAAGAAGAACTGCAAAAATTGCTAGATGCAGGATTCATTTACGCTATCTCTGACAGTGATTAGGTCTCTCCTTTGGTGTTAGTTCCTCTACCCTTCATTGACCAAGTGCTAGATGGCCTGGCAGGGAAAATGTTTTTCTCCTTCCTAGATGGATTCGGTGGGTACAACCAAATCTAGATCTACTCAGAAGACCAAGATAAAATGACATTCGCTTGTCCATGAGGTACTTTTTCCTATAAGGTCCCTCCTTTTGGCCTATGCAATGCTCCTACCACTTTCCAGAGAGCAGTCCTAAGTATTTTTACTGAATTAGAACATGATGCGGTGGAAATTTATATAGATGATTCTACACCTTATGACTATGATTTTAAAGAAGCTCTATCTAACCTAGGCAAAGTACTATACAAATGCATTGAAATGAACCTGTCTCTCAGTCCTAAAAAATGTGAATTCTTGACTACTACAAGGACTGTGCTAGGTCATTCAATATCTCAGTAATGACTGCATGTGGACCTAAACAAAATAGCTATCATCCAAAGGGTCCCACCTCCTCAAAACAAGAGAGATGTCAGAAGTTTCCTAGGGTTAGCTAGATACTACTGAAGGTTCATAAAGGACTTCAGCAAGTTGGCCTCTCCTTTATTTGGTTTGTTGGCCAATGACTCTGAGTTTATATGGTCAAATACCTGTCAATAAACATCATAAAGGATAAGTTAACCACTGCACCGATTCTCCGAGGCCCAAATTGGGACCTCCCCTTTCATATTCATGTTGATGCCTAACACAAAGCCATAGGAGCAGCCCTAGGTAATATAGATGAAAAACTCCCTTATGCTATCTATTTTATCAGTAAGAATTTATCAAAGGCTGAAATAAACTATATACTGACTAAAAAGGAACTCTTGGCTGTTGTGCGTTCATTGAACAAATTCAGGCATTATATTATAGGGCATCAAACATTTGTGCATACTGACCATGCTGCAATCAAATATTTAATGAACAAACCATATGTGAATGCTTGAATTATAATATGTTTACTTTTATTACAATAGTTTGATCTAACCATTGTTGATAAGCCTGGTAAGGAAAATGTTGTTGTAGACTTTCTTTCTAGAGTAAATTTTCCTACAGGTGAAGAAGGAATGGTTGATGACCAGTTACGAGATGAGAACTTATTTTCTATTTCATTTCTCTCTCCATGGTTTGCTGATATAGCAAACTATTTGGTATTAACACATTTCCCACCAAACTTGTCATCCAAAGAAAAGAGAAATATAGTCAGGAAAAGCACCCCCTTCACTTTGATTGGGGGCAATCTCTTCAAACTTGGCCAAGATCAAATATTGAGAAGGTGTGTCACGAAGGAGGAAGTCTTTGACATCCTTCTGACCTGTCCTGATGGGCCTTGTGGAGGTCACTTTGCAACAAAGAGGACAACATTCAAAGTGTCACAAGCAGGCTATTATTGGCCCACTCTTCATTAGATGTGAAAAATACACTAGTCAGTGTGATCATTGCCAAAGGATGGGAAGGCCTACTCCAAGAGATGAAATGCCTATGTAGCCTCAAGTTACTTTTGAGCCATTTGACAAGTGGGGCGTGGACTTCATTGGGCCTATTTATCTCCTTACAAGAAAAAATAGTACATTATTGTGTGCACTGGTTATTTGACTAAGTGGGCTGAAACTAAGGCAATTAAGGTAGCAACAAAGGAGAAGGTAGCTGAGTTCCAAAGGGAGAATGTATTCTACAAATTTGGGTACCCTAGAGAGCTGGTCACAGACCAAGGTATCCAGTTTACCTCCAACATGATTGAAGACCTACTCAACCATCACAATATCAAGCATAGAACCTCCACTCCCTATCATCCACAAGCTAATGGGAAAGTGGAGGTGACCAACAAAGCACTAGAGGGCATCTTGACCAAAGTGGTAAGCAGTAGCAGGAAGGATTGAGCAGATAGACTAGTTGAGGCCACCTGGGCCTATAATACCACATGGAAGACCACCATTGGATTCACACCCTACGAGCTGGTCTATGGGAAAAAGGCCTTGTTGTCCATTGAATTTGGGTATAACACATTAAGGATGTCAACCCAACTAGATCTGGATCTTAGCATCGCACAGAAAGAGAGATTGTTCTAGTTGAATGGTTTGGATGAATTCAGAATGCAGGCCCTCGTACATACAAATGTAGTTCAACTTCAGAGCGAGATCTGGCATGATAAAAGCATCAAGGAGAAGAAATTTAGGAAGGCAATTGGGTGTTGATATATGATTCTAGGTATAAAGACTTCAAGGGCAAGTTAAGGACAAGATGGCTAGGACCTTATGTCATGGAAAGATGCCATGATAATGGTTTAGTGCAAATCAGAACCATAAATGAAGAGGTCATTCATTTTCTTGTTAATGGACACCGATTGAAAATTTACAAGAGACCTTATCAAAACAAGAGTTCATTGATGATATCAATAAAATAGTGATGATAGTGGAGCAAGTTCCAGCTCCTCCCTCATCAAATCACTAAGAAAAATGAAAAAAGAATAAGGACTCAGGTGAAAACCTCCATGAAGTGCCTGAGTCCCATCATTGGGTTGAAAACCTCTTGAGGTAGCTCAGTGGTGTCAAAACAAAAAAAAAGAGAGAAAAAAAAGAGAATAAGAAAGATCCCTGGGCGAAAACCTCCCTTGAGGCACACAAGGAAAACAACTAGGGTGAAAACCTCTCAGAGGTAGCCTATTTTTTTTCTAAACAAAATAAATAAATAAAAATTAAATCATGAAATTTCCATTTGCGGGTCAGCAAGAAGGATGATCAAGGAGAAAAGGAGGATCACAAAAAGACCCTTGTCACTCACACATTTATTTTTCCACTCATTACCATTCATTTCTCCACCATTTCTGTCATTTTTCCCACTCCATTGCTTTAGTTTACAAAGGGACTGTGTTTTCTATAAGATCCCCTGTATTCCTACACGATCCCTTCAAAAGCTACAAGATGATCCTGTAGGAATTACAGCGACGCAAAAATCCTATAGGAAGCAGTCCTAAGGCAAATGAATGACTTTCTAGGAAAATAAGTTTCACCACTCCATCATTCAATCACCATACCTTGCCCACCATCATCACCCCTGCACTCACCATTAAAAAGAAAAACCAGTTTCAAGAGTAGTTTTTTTTTCTAGTCTTCTAGAAAAGGGAAATAGGGAGGAATAAAGATCATCACCTGAATATTCCTTGCTCTCCACACTCCCATTCTTTCTCTCCATCCATGTCACCATCATCACAACCCCAGCAAAAAAAATGATCAAGAGTTCTGAGGGAGAAGTAGCTACAACACATCCTGTAGGAAATTATGTAGCAACCTATCCTGTAGAATACCAACCATACCAGCAACAAGCCTCCAACATGATGATCCAGGAGCTCTAAAACAACAACATCACCATCTTCAACCATAGGTACCTGCACAAACAAAGAATTCATTAGCAAATAGCAAGAGGAGGAAGAAGAATAGCATGCAGCAAATACACACATCAGCACCTCTGGTCTTCGACAATTGTAGCATAGCATTGGAAGCACAGGTAAGTATCCTGCTCGCTCTCTCATATGCATCATGTAGTCAAAAAAATATAATGGTTACAAGATAGTTATTTTATAAGCGAAAATGTGGCCAGTTAACTTGGACACCTTTGTTCAGTCAACACATACACAACACTATGTCCTCTCACACGTGGTTGTAGTCAACTCAAAGATAGAGAAGGATTAGGACAAAAGAAGTTAAAACTACATATGCATAAGGTGGGAGCTGATTACGAGGAGTGGGGAACGATGAGGTGGGAGCTGATTACGAGGAGTGGGGAACGATGAGGTGGTAGTGAGAACCAATGGTCCATAAAAGGAAATGTACCTTTACTGCCAGCACACCACCTCACCCTGAATCACCATAAGAGGAAATAAAAATAGTTCCCATGCATTCATACATTTCACTTCCTCGAAACTCACTCTCTCTTGTCACTCTCATACCTGGGCAACCCACTGGAAGAAAAACTCCATCGTTTTGCTACACAAGAATCCCTACAGGATTGTACAGGAATTCCTACAGGATCATGCATAGGAATTCCTACATGATACACAGAGACTATCTATAGGATTGGCAGAGATGAGTTTAGAAGGGATAACACGGGAGTTGGCCACTGCAAACAATCTAAAGAGTTAGGCTCTATAATTACATCCCTCTTTACAAAGTAATTGAACCAGAAATCCTCAAAGTTTGAGTGAATTTAGCAACTGTGTAAGGGAATTACATACATAGTCATTTCTGTTTTAGTTCTGCATTTGAAAATTGTCTCAACCCTCTCATCTCCTCAAACTTCACCAACCAAGATGACAGGAGGTTTTAATAAGAGGTAGCCCACCAACACTGTGAGAATCCAACAACACCCCCAAGTGCTTGAAATCTTCACAAGACATAATTGGATGGGGTTTTTTGAAAAATTCAGAGGGTATGATGATGAGGTGGCTCAAGGATTTTCTATCTCCCTCATTCCACTCACCAGAATCCATGCCACTTTTGTAATAAGGGGCCTCTATATAGAACTCACCCCTGAGCTCATCAGCAGAGTCACCACACTTCCCCCAGGAATAACATGGAGGAAAGAAGACAAAGGAGATAGCTAGGTCGCCAAAAGGAAATTATTTTTAGAAGGTGAGGAATCCACTGAGGACAAAAATGGAGTAAGGAGAGAAAATATGCCATATCCATGGAATGAGGTAAGCTACCAACTGATAAAATACATTTCATGTGAGGGTAGGTATAGTGTGTTCTATGGCTATCATTTTAGGATCCTTGAAGAATTGAGATTTGGAGTAGAAACACCCCCTCACCAAAGGCTCAGAATACCATAATTCCTACGGAAATCACTAATAGACTCAAGCATCAAAGTGAAGGAGGGGAATTCCCAACAGTTAGCTCACCATGGGTTAATTAGGATCCTTAAAGAAGATTCCCTCCAAAACCTCAAAATTCCTATAACATGGTCAGTTTTCAGAGACATGCTAGCGGAGGATGACATCAAAGCTCTCACATATGATGTTAGTCCTACTGTTTATGAAGAGGAAGAGATAAAGACCGAAGCAGAGGAAGAAGAAGTAAAGAAGGAAGAGGAAGAAAAAAAGGATATGAGGATGAGATACATGAAGAAGGAGATGAAATAGAAGAAAAGGAGGATGATGAAGAAACAGAGGAGGATGTTAAGGAGGAAACTGATAAAGATGCTGAAGATCTACAAGAAGAAGAGGACAGGAAAGACATAGAGGAAGAAGACAATGGAAAAGAGGGGAAAGAAAACAAGGAGTCACCTAGGGTGTCTCCAAAAGCCACTAAGAGAGAGGCAGAAGTTTCCCTCACTACACTTAGCACCCCCATCAAGAAAAAAGGAAAATGCAGAGGCAGACTCCATTATATTTCAGGACAAGAAAAAGAATAAGACTAAGACAGGGGAAACCCCAAACATCAACCAAAATTCCTATTATGATTGAATACTCCCCTACACAAAAAGATAAAATGCCTTCCCCTAAGTCTCCTACCGCCTATGTAAGAAGGCATAGTACTAGATCAACCTCCTCGAAGGGAAAGTTAATCCTACTGGATACACTGCAAAATCTACAGGAAGCAAAAACAGTCCTACATGATACTCTGTTGAACCTACAAGAAGCACGAAATTGGAAAGGGAGCAGTAAGAAACTAAAGAAGAGGACCTAGAGACAAAAGAACTGAGACTCCAACCTAACCTGGACTCCTGCTATTGGTTTATTGAAGGAGGCAGGGTCATACCTCAAAAATTTGCTATCCCACTGTTCTACGAGCTTGAGAAGGAGAGGGCCAGAAATCACCGATGGATTTAGATCGCCAAATCAAAAGGGGTGGAAGACATTAGGCACATGGAAGAGAAACTCAAGGAGATGGGTAGAGAGCTAAGTGGCTTAAGAGATAGAGAGGCCGTAATGAGAAATCAACTCGAGACAGAAAATGCATGGTTGAGAGGACAGTTGCAGGAAAGAGAGAATCAATTGGCATGTATGATCAGTCTCTCTTTGGAAGCAATCTAGTGTAGGATGCCAGCTAAATCCTATGCCCTATAACTCAAAGAATAGTGGCTGCAGTTCCAGATTAAGACCCTAGCACAAAGAGGCACCATGCTATTTCAGGACTATAGGAAGTTCATTGATCTTTGTGATCAAGGTACACTAGAAGATAGGGCCAAAATGGTTGAGTTTTATTTGCACAACATGGCCCTAATAGACATGAATGTATGGGACCCTAATGCCAAGCTAGGATATTTACAATTGATGGCTTTGGCATCATGGATGAACCATGAGGAGTCAAGGGCTATAGAGATGAAAAGGATATTGGCAAGAGAGCAAACTGAACCTCTTGTGATCAGAGCTGAACAATCAAATCTCGTGGCCCTCATCAATACCCATAATTTGATTGCAAATTATCCTCAGCTGGCACCTAGATATCTTGCTGCCCAAGAGCAAGAAATTTCACATTTTGATGACATGTTTAGGTTGCTAGGAGATGATATCATACATGCTTTCCTGAGGAGATGGAACACACTACCATACAACTTAAAGATAAGTGAGTATCACTCTGCTCAAAGGTTGAGAGAGGCACTAAACAGAACACCTATGTATAAGTAGTCTATGGAAAGGTGGAAAGTCAATTGGATTGGCCTAAGACTCAGTCCACCACTACTCTTAGGGATTCTAGAAGGGATAAAGGAAGAATAAGAAAAGAGGAAGTGGGAGGAGATAGAAAAGAAAGCAGGCTTCTATGAACAAGAGGAGGAGACCACAGAAGAGGCATGGGATGTTAGCGAGGCCACCAGAGCCATGAAGGATATGGATATTGATTAAGTTGCTCAGAGGATGAGCAACACTTTCAGTAGGGGGTTGATGATGAGCCTCATCATTGGGTAATTATATGGGCCTTAATTCACCTCCTAGCTTTGTCAAACCAACTTTTCTCATACTTATTACATGTTTTTTATTACATTTTGTTTATGAGGTGAGTTAGGTTGGATATTATGCCTTGTGGACTAATATGCAGTGAATGCAGGATTAAAGGAGAAAATAAAGGAATTTTGGCAAAGACTAAGGTTAAAAATTGAATGGGACAAGGGAGAGGGATTGTAGGAGGTAAATACTCCTCATTCACTACTCCCCCATTTGAATATTCCTCCATTCATCACATCAGGTCGGAGTGCAAACAACCAAATCATGAGGATTAGAAGGCAGCTGAGCAAGTGAGAGACGAAGCACCAGTTTATCTCAACTTTGGGAGCCAAGCCTCCCTAATTTTAAGGAATTCATTGGCGACTTCAATTGTATAAGTAGAGAGGCCAAGGACCTCAGTAGGATTCAGATTTTTATTGTAAAACTTTAAGCTATTTTCGAGTTGCAATAGTTGTGAAAGTCCTATTGATGTAATTTGTTGTTTTGGTAATAAGAATGTATTGTTTTGAGCCAACATTGATATAACTGAGAGGGATGAAGCTCTTGGGTTAGGGCCCAACCTAGCAGCCAAGGCTCCTCTTTATTGTACATGTATATTTAGTGTAGGTTCATAGCATCATTGTTAATTTTCTTTTTAGATGCATTTCCATTACAAGTAGTGTAGATTAGATTGGTTTTTTAATAGTTTGCTTCCATTTGTGCCTTATTTCAAGTGGTATATTAGTAGGGATAAAAAGGATCACCACAAGGTTGTCAGCAGGTGTCTCGGCCACACTTCCTCCCTATGGGATCATGACTTGAGGAAGGGACCCTTAAGCAGCCCCAAAAACACAGATTTCTAGTTCTTTTATGAGCTTTGGAGTTTGTTGTCTTTAAATTAGTATTTGGTTAGTTTTGCAAGGTAAATGTCCAATGTCATCTTTTTCATCTCCATTTCTATAATAGATCTCATCCATGCTTTCATTCCTTTCAGAAACTTTCCTCATGCATAGTGTAGGCAGTGAATTCATTAGCTCTGTTTTTCTAGTTTATGAAAATGTATCTTGTTTGCATATATTTTTGGAAGATATACATGTTTCATGTAGAATAGGTGCTTTAGGAGGAGACTAAGACTTCATAGCCAGCAGTCACCTTCCACTCCATCCACCTTAGCCATCCCTTGATTTCACCATCACCTTCACTAGTTTTTCATCATTTTTCATAGAAATTCTTCCAAGCACCTTGAGTGAATCCAACCATCTACTATCTTGGATATTTACTTTTGAGTGATCCTAGACCTTCTCCCACTCCATTCCACCCATCACACACCTTTCCTAAGCCTCCCATCACCTCCAACACCTCACATTTTTCTCTCGGCTGTATCCTGTCGGTTTCCTGTAATTCCAGGTTTCTAGTACATCTTGTAGGTTTTCCTGAAATGACCTATTTTGAGGCTGAATTAATGGAAAACCTCTAGGAAGTCACCAAAAGCCTCTCAGGGGTCCTCCACACCATCCAACCATTTCATAACCCTTCCATCCATCCTCAAAGATCCTTAATTCACTTGCCACATCCACAAAAGCAATTAGTTGCATACTTGATTTTGCATAAAAAGACAAAAAAGAAAAATAGATTTAGTTCAGTCTATTTACTTCCACATTAGTGTTGTTTGATGCTTCTTACTTCTACAACTTAGATAGCATCATTTGTTTCATGTTGATTTAGCATTTCTGCCTAGCATAGCTTCTTGAATGGTTAATTAGGGAATGGTGTGATTTGGCATTACATGTCAACCTTCTCCATTATTGCAGCAGAGTAACTCTCTCTTAGAGTAGATTTACCTTTCTTCCATAAAAGAATCAAGCTTCTTTTGACTCCATAGAAATCTAGCTTGGAACCCCAGTGGGCTCTCATCAGCTGAACAGTGACAACAAGTAGAACCATCACTTTTACTTATGCATACAACACTGTCACCTCCAAGTTTGTAGAAACCTTGGGTTGATAGGTAAAGCTGGTAGCCCGGGAGTTGCAACATCCTTGCTGCCATACTGGTGCTAATCATAGATGATAACTTAGAATATTATGATGAGAGGATTGAACTCAAATATAGGAGAGCCAACTGCACCCCTGACCCAGAGTCAGTAAATCTTGTATTACTCAGAGAGGTTAGGGATGAGCCAATGGAAACCATAAATACTCTATATGGTGGAGACATTTACCAATTGAATTATGATGAAATCAATATATTTTTCAAGAATCACCCTAAGACTGCAAGGAAATGAGGTAGATCCAGTCAAGGACTAGCAAATTATTCATCATATACCTTAGACATCAAACATGAAATAGAGAGTATGATAGAATATTTCTAGAGTGAAATGTTAAACACCTTTGCCTTACAGACAGACCCCATGTAGATTAGAAAGAAACAAGAAGAGGCAAAAAGGACATTAATTGTCTTTTTCCCTAAATGTACCAAAATTCATCCTATGAATGAATATCCATTAAATGTGATATATGTTTGCATAGTATGTGATCAGAACCATGCAACTGATAAGTGTACATCCCTTCCAGGGCTAAAGGCTATGTATCAAGTGGTCAAGAGAAGTGCAGAATAACTTTTTTTCATCAACCAAAGGAGGCCACAAGGCCCTCAACCATATCAACAAGAAATGAAGTATTTAAACTATCCTTCTTTCTATCCAAACAAAAATGCCCCTATTGAGCCTTGGTATCCTTAGAAAACTCACCTTGGTCCATGCCTTCTCCTTGGTCCTATCCTCCTCAACCTATCAATCCACCCTTCCAACCATACCAGCCTCAACCTTCTTAATGTGATATTCCTTCACAAGGATGGAGAGCCCAAGTAGTCAACCCCTACATTAATTTTCCTCCTCTTCCTCAACCATAACTATCTCATAATAACCCAGTAAAGCATCCTCCAATTCCTACTCAACCCAATTTGAACCCAAGCAACAAGTAGGCCTAATAGGTCTATAGAGTGGAAACATCCTATCCTGCCTATGTTGTGGAAATCTAGCAAATCTACCACAGGTATGGGAAGGTACTTCTAGATGCTCACCCATATTATCCACCAAAATATCTTGAAGAGGAGAGGGAAGATAGTACTCCCCTATCCTAAAAGGTTGGTCCAACCTAAGCAGCACACCCCAAAAGAGGTTGAACTTCTGGAAAAATTGAAGAACATGTGTGTCAAAATACCAGGCTCCTCTAGGTCATCAAAGATGTCCCCATCTATAATAAGATTATTAGGGAAGAGTGTTTCAAGAGGTGAGGAAGAAGGAAGAGATATGCTCCCACTATCAATATTGTTGGACAACTCGCTGATCTAATGCTTGGAAGGACCATCTCCCACAAGTACTTTGATCTTGGTAGCCTGGTAGTGGATTTATGTATTATTATTGTTGTAGTACCCAATATAATGATTGACCTTGGGGCTATCATCAATTTCATGACTGGGGAAACCATGATTAAAATAAACCTCTAGGGATCCCTAAGGAAAACCACCATTGTGTTGTAACTTGCAGATAGATCCATAGTAGCCCCTAAGGGTGTTATTAAAGATTTATGGTTTCCAATCGATTCCTAGCAATATCCAATTGATATCCTTATCCTACAACCCAAGACCAAGTTCAATGGGTATCCTCTCATCATGGGGATACCTTGGTTAGCTACTATTGATGACAAAGTTGGGAACATGATAATTAAAAATGACCATCTCACTAAGAACTTTGTATTATACCCCCCTCCTCAACCCCTTGTCGAGCATGATTTTCCTTTTTTGGTGGAGGAAGAAGGAGAAGAATTCTATCAATCATCGCCCTAGCCAATCTATACATTAGAAGCTATTGTTGGAAGCAGGCAACTAGATGAGGATGATCTTATTGACAACTTTCTGCAAAACCAACCTTCTACTTCCATGCAAATCGATGAACTTGTATAGGAATATTTAGGGGAAACTGAAAACAGCCATTGAAAAAACAATTCACTACTAGTTCTGATCAAAATCATGCCAAAATTGTGGAAATTAGTCCATATAAAAGTATAAAAATCAATGCATACCTTTTAGTAGAGCAACAAGAGAAATTTCTTATTGTTTTGAGCCACATCTAGATTTATTTTCTTAGGATTATAAGGAAATGAAATGGTTGCATACCTCAGCTTTCACGCATCATATATATGTTAAGGAGGGATACAAACCTGTGTGCCAATGCCAAAGAAGAATGAACCCTACCCTTAATGACATTGTAAAGGAAGAGTTGGAGAAACTATTGGATGTAGGATTCATTTATCCTATTTCAGATAGTGAGTCGTTGTCTCCTCTTTCTATAGTACCCAAGAAGAATGTGACGTGGAGAATTTGTGTTGACTATAGGGAACTTAACAAGGATACAAAGAAATATCATTTCCCCATGCCTTTAATTGATCAATTTTTGGATTGTCTTGCAAGGAATAAGTTATTTTTATTCTTGGATGGTTTGAGTGGGTATAATCGGATCTAGATCAACCCAAAGGATCAAGATAAGACCACCTTCATATGTTGATGGGGGAACTTTTACTATACAATCCTTCCATTTGGTCTATGCAATGCCCCTTCTGCCTTCGATTTGGTATATTTAATCTAGGTCATTAATAATTTATATCAATCAAACATTGTAAAGAAGAAAAATTGACCGAAAATAACCCTATTGGAAATTCAGTCAATCAGAGTAGACTAGTAGGGAGAAGTTGACAAAACAATTTACAATGACAAGGAAACAATCACAATTGCATGGAAAAGTTATGCACCAATTACTGGGCAAGTGAGTAAGGAAGAATTCAAGTGAGTAATACTATGAAAAATTAGGTGAGACAAGCTTTCACAAAAAAAGCGAGAGCAATAAAGAAATGAACAAAAGGAAAAATTAACCATGTATTTGAGACCAATCGAGAAACAAAATCGGCTATGGAAGAAGAAGCATAGACAAATCTGATTGGAAAATAAGATTGAGTCATTTAGATTGACCAATAAAATATAATTAATTGATGTCATGAAATCAACCAAACAAAGTGAACCGGCCAGCCAAACTAAAATGCCTGAAAAAAGAAAATAAACCAAGACCATGAAATATACATACATAGAAAAATAAATTAATCAAGCATATCGAACCAATGCATTCATCCCAAGTCAACCTACCATCGACTAGAGCCAGTCAAATAACATGGATCTGTTAGTCCAAAGCATCATTCACAAAATATATCATTACAACTTGTAATAAATGTTGAGACACATTGATGAAACATTTTGACATGTTAAATTAACACATTGTATCTTGACAAGTTTGTAAATATGGTTTCACCAAATGACCAAAATGCATTACTTACAACTCTTAAGTAGTCTCTACTATGAATATCAAGAGAAATAGTTCTTGACCATTGAACTGGAAAACTTCAATCAGACTTACTACTATAAATAGTCTCCAACCAGATTGATAATGAGGGGACAAACTCAAACAAGAAAAATCCTAGCTAAACCTAGTATGAAGCAAAAATTCAACAAAACAACCACAACAAAGTTAGAAATAAATTATGAATACCATTTGGGAAGTAAAAATTAAATAAATCCTTTGAGAGAAACACTAGATAAAATTTACAAGTTGGGGACTTGTGGAAAAAACTGTAAAAAGAAGACCCCAATTCTTGATATGGCTTATGTCAAAAATTGATACCAAAGAAGCATTCAATAACCAAATCTAGAGGATATATTGACAACAAAAATTGACAAAGAAAAACAATTGAGACAAAACAAATCCAATAGGAGCAATAATAATTTAGAGAAGGGAAAAAGCACAAGTGGAAGTTAGAAACATTGTAGAGAACCTAATCCAAATAATCCAACAAGTGCAATATTTAAAAAAAAATTATAAACCTGACTTGGTAGAGGTACAAGGATCCTCACTCATATATAAAATGGATTACCTTGCCAAAAAGGATTCACTTGAGGTGCAAGCAAAATACTTAATTTTTGACCCAGCAACATTTGAAAAATAACCGCAATGAATGGCACACCATATCCATTAGACATCTTCCAGTTGATTGGAGGACTAACCACAACTATGGCCACAAACCACACCTAGTTCTCCAATATGGCCATGATTACAATTTTTTAATCAAAGTGATTTCGACTCCAACTTTCCATCTTTTGGTTCGAGATCATCCACCCTTAAAGTTTGAGGAAAAGGGCTGTAACTCGCCGGATGGGAGTTGACAAACAAATGGTGTCATACCGCTAGAGAAATAAATACGCTTGATTACATGGCAAAAAACTATTCTCGAAGAACTTTTTCATCAACTAATGCAAAATGAAGAACAATTAGATCACCAAGTCAAAAACATCTAATAGTGTATAAAACGCCAGGACCAAGAAATATTTACCAAGTATAGGCAATTAAACATACCATTTTGGCATCATATTATTCAACTTTATGGGTTTTCAACAACATTTTCTATAAGAAAAAATATTTGTTATTTTGTTTTTACAACTCCATATCTCCCTCTTCTTTGGGACAAAAAAGGATTTGAGGTGGGGTGAGTTGTTAGAGGGACATGTTGACTTTATTTACTATACCTAAAAAGTGACCAAGTAAAATAAAGTCAACTATCTAGTGACATTCATAAGTCTAGCAACCACTTAGTGAGGTCGATTGACCGAGGTCGTTACATAGTTGTAACTAAATATTGAATATAAATATGGCATGAACATAACATGGAAACAATTATATTTTCTGTTATGGTGGTGATACCATAAAAACTTCTTATTGTTGGTCTCTCTATTACTTTGATATCTCTATCTCCTTTCTCTATGTGTGTTATAAAGTGTTTTAGAATATTTTTTATGGATTTGTGCAAGGATACTACATATATAAGTTTCTTACAAACCCATACATTTATATTACAAGAATTGAACATCTTGCAATTGATTTCTTGGAAGAAAATTGTCAATGATGTCAAAGGGTGAACGGGCCATGAGAAGTTCCCAAAGTAAATCAAGATTTTAACGGAAAGAATCAAGGACACACAAGAATGGATTATACCATCTCGTAGATTTTGCTGAGCCATTTCTAACGAGTTATGGATTGCACTCCAACACCTCTTAGTTGAGGAGATATGAATTTTTTCAAGATTAAGATTGAATGTTTGGCCTCAGTAAGGTTGATCCTACATGGGTTAGGTTAGCTATAATTAGGTCAACTAAACCCTATTTTGGGGTCAACAAGGCCTTTGAACAGGTGTTGTCTTAGGGGCTCCTGACCCAGGTTCAGATTTAGTTGCGCCAACCAACAAATCCCTACACTACTGGCCCTTTCGGCAACAACCCACGTAGCGCAGGCTATAGTCTCACCCGAAGAAGTATGGGGGGATGAAAGAACAAAGTTTTTGCATCCAGAGATGCGTGTGATGTCTTTTAGCGCCTCAGATCTACCATACATAGATCGATAAGCCCTTAGGGCTTGGTACTGCAACTCTATTAAAATAGTCTTCGAACCTTCGTGAAGGTATACAATCAGCTTTTGTGGACCCTTAACAGTCAATTTGTCCACTTACACGCATAAGAGGAAAACCATTAGTTAGTTTTAATGCAGATCTACTTATATTATTTAGTAAACAAATAGAATTCATCACATTTTTCGCAAAAGTGCTTAACATGCATTACATACATCTATTAAGACTTATTCAAGAGAATTGTGCATCATTAGATCAATATTCCATAAACACATTATTCATCAACAACATATATCATAAATCGAAGTAAACAAAGATAAAGAAATATACACAGGAATTCTTTGGTAATTGTCTTTATTGTCTTCAGTTCAGCTTTACAAACACACAACTACCATGCGCACTCATCTACAGGGGTCTGCACACACAACTACAGACTCTACCTCAGCCTCTACGCACTCAGCTGTAGAACCTTTCTTCTCCTATCTGACCCACTTCTCTGTGAAATCCTTCTCTTCTATTGACCCATTACATCCATGATCTTATAATATGCCTTAGAATCTCTAAGACACACCTATTTATAGCCTTTCTCATACAATTCCATAATCTGCGGACCATGGGTGGATCTCAAAACTGACTCAAACTTTACATAAACAGGGGCCTAAAACCTCTTTGACTCTTAATCATCTATGCGGTCCACATCCATATATCGTAGAGATTTTACATTAGTTACAAAAAATACATCAAAAGTTGGGTTATCTTAACCCCAAAACTGACCCAGGGGACCCCATCCCAACAGACCTCCAACACAAAGATCATGATTTGCCCTCGAGTCACTTGGTTGGCATTGTGATCTTGCTGTGAAGATCCCCCATCTCCACCTGGATTACTGAAACTTCGGCAACGCTCTGCATAGCTTCCTATTTGACTTGCTCCACTAAATTTTATGTAGTTGGTCCTTTTGCGGCCAGCCTCATTGTCTGTTGTGTCTCCCGCAAGCCTTTAAGTTTATCCTGAATGGTTGTCATGACTTGATAAGCCTCTTCCAACCATGGCTGCAACATAGCCTTTAACAAGTCGTCCTTCTTCTGTGCTTCATCTACCTACGCTACGAGTTGATTTCCCTCCTATAATTTGGATAGGCGTTGCACTGATGCAATGGAGGACACAGTTGCCCTAACTTCATCATACTACCACTGCAGGCCCTGACCTCTGTATTCAGTGTCTCGAAGTTCAAATCCTCCTGTAGATTTTCCAGCAACTCCATTTCTTGCTCAAATAATTTCGAATAGTCAGTGACTGTGGCATCCAGGGTGGCCATTCCTTCTTTTATGGTGGCTCTGCGATGCACTCGGACCTCAGGTAGAGTCGTGGGCTATAAATTTAACTGTAGCTTTTTTATCTTTATATTGAGTTCAAATTGCAATCGTCCAACCTTTGCTTTAGCTTCACACACACCAACGACTAATTTTCTGATCTTTAATTTTGGTTGTGCATCCTTAGGGATATGAAGCTCAGGCACTGTCCTACATGCCTCTGCAACTGCGGACTCTAGTCGTGAAATTTGCGCCTAAAACATTTATTTTTCTCTTAAAGCCTGCATCTTCTTAGTGAACATATGCTCATTGTTCACTCTGTATTCATTGATGAGGTTGAGAGAACGCTGCTCTCAAGCTCTCACTTCCTCTGTCACCCTTGCATGCAGCGCATGAAGGATCTCGTTGGGGAGCACTGTTATGTTTATCCTGATGTTCTTGACTATGCTGAAGATGATGTGATCAGCACCTAACTCCACTCGAAAGGACCCATATGGAAATTCAATAGTCCTAAGGAATAGGGTCCTCACCAACTCGGCTACTTGGCTCGTCCCAGGTGCCAGGCTCACTTGTTTTGTGCTTGCTTGCCTAGTTCCCACCTGTATTATGTTTTCCTGGATCTCCAACTCACACTGATCCTTTCGGATGTTCCCCAGCATCTACATATATTTCTGCTCGAACTTGTACAACACTTCAGTGGTGGTATCCCTGATTTTATCCCCAATCTCATCGAGATCACCCTCCATCAAGACCATGGGATCACCCTGTGACTTGTTTTATTTATGCTTTTTCTTTGCACCGCCCTACTTCTCTTTGCCGCATCTCCTTAGAATAAATGGGGTGTTATGCCCCTCATATCCTCCGCCATCGTGCTCTAAAAGTCCCCCCTCATTTGTTTCTAGCGAAGGTGATTTGCGATGTTCCTGTTTTGCCTACTCCTTTGCAGCATCTCTTTCTGCACTTGAGCCTTCTCTGCAACTTCCTTTATTTTCTGTTATGTGAGTGTGCATGAAACTTACTTAACTACCTCCTTTCTCTTCTTTTTTGTAGAACTTCCCACACCCTTTCTTGTTCTAGCATCTAAGTCTGATGGGGCACGACACTCTGCTGGTCATCGCGCTATCACCTCTTGCACATCTATCTCTGTCACCAAATATGGCAAGTCGTGCCATTTCTGCTGTGGATCCTTCCACGCTTGAATGTATAGTCTATCGAAGTCAGCCTTGAATGCTTCATAGGCTAACAACTACGTGTACAAGGTTGGGGACAACCTTGGACGCTAGTTAATGGACATGCAGAGACTTGATTCCATAAGGACCCAAAAGATCTTCATCTCTGTGATCTTCATGGGGTCCTTTGTAGCCCATAAAGAAGAAAAATGCACTTCTTCTGTTAATCCTTCTTCAAGTGGAGGGAATTGGCTATCCTCCAATAGTTCCCACACAACAAGGACAATGGACAACAACAACCAAGCATAATGAAACGACTTGGTTTCATCCTGGGCCTCGCGACAATTCATGAAGAATTCCTTGCATAGGTATCTAGACCAATTGAACTATACGCCTTTCACACACTATGCATCTAGGGACACTACAGACATCAAAACTTCATGCGGGTTCTGAGATATATAAAATTGAATACCTGTGCGACTTCTTTACAAGTTCGTAATATTTCTTCATTCTTTCTGCAAGGTCCTTCTCCCCCGTCTATTTACCAAACTCCTTGGATGGGTTCAGACCTTCATATGGTAGGTTCGTAATCCTATTAATGATCATATATGTGATGGGTATAGGCACTCCTAGCCATAGGCACCCATTGTGCACCAATGTAAGAAACTCACACACATAAATTGTGTTAATGGGGGTGCGGTGGTAATGTGGCACACATAGAAAGTTGAGCAACCCTGATTTCTTGACACCGTAGACCCATTCCTCCATTTCCAGCTCTGTAACACCTATCTCTTCATAGTAAAATCTCTTCATATACTTTTCCATCGCCAAGTGGGGGAACTTAGCATGATCCGTGAAGTCCCAATCCTCCATCTTCAATATTAGGATCCGTGTGAGCTAAAGACCTTCAAATGGGAGCTGCTCAGGTAGCAAGGGCATGGAGATGGTGAATTTCTCCGAGTCTAGGTCCTTTGTGATCTTTTCCATTCCCTTTCTTGGGGGATATACCCAGGTAGCTTGGTTATAGGTTCCACTCCTTTGATGTTAGTGTCTTTTGTTCCTTGGCCTTCTTCTGTCTCCAAGTCCACTACCTTATGTTTATCTTTAGCTGGCTTCTTATATCTCTTCTATGTTGGTGTCACGGTATGGTTCCTTGGGGAAGCGCATACCTGCACCAGCTTTTTCTACTTTTCCTTTGGTCTAGGTTGCTTCTCTTTCATGGCAGGTTGTTTATCTTTCGCCATGGTCTGCTTTGGCCTTGATGACCTCGGTACCATGGGCATTGCAAGTGTAGCTTCTACACTAGATATTTCTGGTCTTGGGGAGTCAGATACTGTAGAAATTTTGAATAATATAACACTTATTCACAGATATTATCCTTATTATACACTATTTATGGAATGCATGCATAATACATAACCTCCTCTACTATTGATCATCAATTTGCAGTATTCAGAAACAATCGCATGCACACACTGAAACATCAATCACACATATCAACACAATATATCACAGAGAAAGAATACAACTGAAAGCCCCCAACTATATGTATATTATATTGATTGAGAACATGTAACAATACATAGTAGAATACTCCTCGCAAGTACTCAGTACTATCTCCAACTATTACACACAAACTAGCTCAAATCTGAATCAATCACAGGTTCAAATCTCCCCCGCTGCTTGCCTGCCTCCATTGCGCAATCCTGCATGAGAATAGATGAGAATGGCTGATCGAAACTCGTATTTCCCTTGGCTAAACCACCCAATCCTCATTGGCAATACTCAATCCATTGATTGTGCAAATCTCATGCACAACTATAGTCACAACTGACAGCTGTCTTGCCCTTTCACTCACCTCTAACACTTTTCTCCACTGAATTGTCCATGCACTGAGTTAACTGATGTATTCTTTAGTTGCTTTATGAGTTAATAATTAGTGAATTAATTAATAATTAATTCACATCACTCATCACTAGTGTATTCTGCAGTTAGACTAAATACAACTAGGTCAACTAAGTCAAACTGAACACAACTCCATCAACTCCTCAATCAACTCCACCAAACTCAATCACTTGAGTTCTAATTGAAGTCCATCATGCAATAGCTCAACTGACCCATAAGAAAAGCGTATTTCCTTCTGATAGTTGCATGTGCCACATCTGTAGCTCAAACTGAAGTGCTCCAAGAGGATAAGATAATGTTTATAGTCCAAATATTATTAAGAGCTAATAATATTCGACTGTTTTATATTTAGACTGGCAGTCTAAAAATAGACTCCGTCCATATGTCTAAAAATAGAAGTCCATCTATTTTCACCAACATGACCAATCATCCACAATTAGCATCCTGCAACTCATAGACCATGATCCATATGTCTAAAAATAGACATAGTCTAAAAATAGACTTTGTGCCAAAAATAGCTTGTGGGCCCACTTAGTGAAGCCGACTCCTTTCCACTAAGCTCCATCATCTTGTTGCATTTTCAACACTCCCTCTCAACAAGATATGGATTATCTGCAACCCCTATCCTGCAACTCTGGAATGTTCTACATGCAACACATTTTCCCGATCCACTTGCTCCAACAACACTTGGAACAAAAACACTCCCAACTGACCACTCTATTGGGCTAGGAACATACTCTGAAGCTGAAGCTCTACCTGCTACTGACAAGTGCTCCCTCTCTAACATCTTCGCTACTGCAACATCTCCATGCATCTCGCACCATTGCACACTTCTCTGTGCCACGTAGCATTATGCAAAACACTTGTGCCTCTCGCATTGTTGCAGCCTGCTAGCTATGCGCTATCCTGGGATTCCCTACAATTTAGATCTCTCTGCTGCTCCATCCGCATCTATCTCTACCCAATCAGTTAGTTCCTGCTACTCCACATCAGGGCTCCCGTAGCAAGGTCTCATCCAAGAGGTTGGGTACCTCAAGGATCCTACCCCTCCTCCTTGGGACGATCACTCTATATCGCCCCACCTCCTACCTGGAGATATGGCTGCATGTGATCCCTCAACCCACTTGGCTCGAAGTTTCCCCCTACTGGAGGTCTCTGCGTGAGTAGATGTCTCTACTCGATCTCCTCTCAGCTTCCCTTGTTGTGGCTGCTCCACAACCTCCTGAAGCTACTGCACCAATCGTGGCTCCTCCACAATCGTCTGAGACTTCTTCTGGCTTTGCATGTTGAGAGGTATTATACGCTCCCTCTCAACCACCAAGTCTCCATCAGTGGCCTCGCTGCTCAAGGATTTGCATGCATCTTGAACCTCAAGAGCATAAAGGTTCTTGACCCATGAACCAATCTGCTTCACCTGTCTAGTGATGATGTGTCTAAGGAAAACCTTTCCCTTACTGAAGACTACATCATAGCCTCTGTCTTCCAGCATTGCAATCAACACCAAGTTTCTCTTCAGTCCTGGTATATACTTGACATCGGTCAAGGTAAGGCGAGCTCCATGCTCCCTCTGAAAAATAACCGTGCATACACCTGAGACACTATACTTCTCATCATTACCCAGCGCTATGAGTATCTGTAGATCTTTCTCCTCCAAAGTACTGAACAAACTCTTGTCACCGGTCATGTGGAAAGAAGCTCCACTGTCAAGAAACCAACCACTTCCCACCATGGATGAAACCATGCATGCGAAGAGTGTTAAATCCAACTCAAACTGTGAAGCAAGTGCCTCACCTTTAGATCCTTCCTCGGATCCCTTCTTGGATTTCCTTCGTGGACAATTAGTAGTATAATGGCCCACCTCATGACAACGAAAGCATCGCACTTTTGATTTGTCAACCTTCTTCCCATCATTGGAAGAACTAGATTCAGAAAGAGAACCCTTTTCCTTCCCCTTCTTTTCTTTGGCAACCAAAGCACAATCTTCTTCATCAAATGCCTTTGATGAAGATCCATCCCTGGTATTTCACTTGATCTCCTCTTGCACAAGATCTGACCAAAGTATCTCCCATCCTGGCAATTCCTCCCGACCATTGACAGAGTCCTGATAGGAATGCTAACTCTTCGGAAGACCAAGAAGATCCAAGCTCACCAAGTCCTCATCATCGAAAGTCACCCCCACACTTCCCAGCTCATCCCTTCATTAGGTGAACTTCGTGAAATACTTGGGCATACTGTCTCCTTTCTCACACTTAATGTTTCTGAGTTTATCCTTGAGTGCCAACTTCCTCTGGTCGCTCTTGCTTTGGAATAGATCTGTCAACGCTTTCCACATCAAGTATGGAGAAGCCTTTCCATGCAGGCTGGACACAATGTGATCCTTCACGCCCTCCAACAGAATCCTTTGACACTTTGTTGTCTTCTTTTGCCAAGCCTCAACGTGAGCAGCATCAGTAGGCTTTGGGACCTCAGCCTCTATGAACTCCTTCAGCCCATTGTAATCTAACACCGCCTCCATCCTGTCTTTCCATGCAATATAATTCGAGCTGCCTTCAAGAGCATACTCCAATCACAATCCGTCGCAAGACATTTCAACTTTGACACCAAGAAAACACTGCTGCAAATTCGAATTCTACCAGCTCAAAACTCAACCGCTTCTGATCTAAAATTCATGAGAACAAATTATTTCTCATACAGAGATTGACTGTATGGGCATTCACCGGATATCTCACCTTCCAAAAGAAGGATGAATCCAGAGGCTACCTGGCCCGATTACAGACTCTGCCTGAAGAAATAAACTGTAATCACTTTCTAAATAATAGATCTAATGATCAACTCTGCTCTAATACCATGTAGCTTGAATAATATGACACTTATTCACAGAGATTATCCTGATTATACACTATGTGCGGAATGCATGCATAATACATAACCTCCTCTACTATTGATCATCAATTTGCAGTATTCAGAAACAATCGCATGCACACACTGAAACATCAATCACACATATCAACACAATATATCACAGAGAAAGAATACAACTGAAAGCCCCCAACTATATGTATATTATATTGATTGAGAACATGTAACAATACATAATACAATACTCCTCGCAAGTACTCAGTACTATCTCGATTCTCCATCTGTTACACACAAACTAGCTCAGATCTGAATCAATCACAGGTTCAAATCTCCTCCGCTGCTTGCCTGCCTCCACTGCGCAATCCTACATGAGAATAGATGAGAATGGCTGATCCAAACTCGTATTTCCCTTGGCTGAACCACACAATCCTCATTGGCAATACTCAATCCATTGATTGTGCAAATCTCATGCACAACTATAGTCACAACTGACAGTTGTCTTGCCCTTTCACTCACCTCTAACACTTGTCTCCACTGAACTGTCCATGCATTGAGTTAACTGATGTATTCTTTAGTTGCTTTATGAGTTAATAATTAGTGAATTAATTAATAATTAATTCACATCACTCATCACTAGTGTATTCTGCAGTTAGACTAAATACAACTAGTTCAACTAAGTCAAATTGAACACAACTCCATCAACTCCTCAATCAAAGCCACCAAACTCAATCACTTGAGTTCTAACTAAAGTCCATCATGCAATAGCTCAACTGACCCATAAGAAAAGCGTATTTCCTTCTGATAGTTGCATGTGCCACATCTGTAGCTCAAACTGAAGTGCTCCAAGAGGATAAGATAATGTTTATAGTCCAAATATTATTAAGAGCTAATAATATTCGACTGTTCTATATTTAGACTGGTAGTCTAAAAATAGACTCCACCCATATGTCTAAAAATAGAAGTCCATCTATTTTCACCAACATGACCAATCATCCACAATTAGCATCCTGCAACTCATAGACCATGATCCATATGTCTAAAAATAGACTTTGCGCCAAAAATAGCCTGCAGGCCCACTTAGTGAAGGCGACTCCTTTCCACTAAGCTCTATCATCTTGTTGTATTTTCAATAGATACAGCTGCTTCTAATCTTAGGGCTTCAGCGAGGTTGGTGGTAGTCATCCTCTCCATAAAAAACTCACTGGCTTCAAGGGAAATGTGTGTGTGTGCAAAGAATTCCTCCCAAAAGACTCGGCTCATAAGCGACACACAACAAATTTCAACAACAACTATAAGGGCGCAAAGTGTTCTCTGTTGGGCCACCATGCATAATTTATAGGGGGTTTTGAATTCAAATCCGACCGTTCCTCCCAAATTTCGATGATTAATGTTGTTTCGTCGGCAAATCTTTAAAGAATTTTGACGTTAAATTTTGGTAGCATGCTCCTCTTAACCATCTTTTAGTAGTCAAGTCATGAACAGTGACTCCAACAGTCACTTTTCTACTGCGTTGTGCAGTACCTCCCTCCATGGCGTAGCCTCCTATGCACAACTTCATATGTTGCAACTTCACTATTTTCCGCACAACCCACCTGCTGCATAGGCCTCTGACCCTGGTAGTGTAGTTAATAGTCCTGCGCTCCCTTGCAACTTCCTGGAGCACTAAGACTATCCTTCCATCATATAGTCATTACGTAGGATCCCCTGTATACAGCTTCAAGTGGCTCCCATTCACTCTGCCCAGAAAAGGTTCTCCATTTAGCTTCACGAGATAAACTACGCCATCATCTATAATTTATTTGATAATATATGGCCTCAGCCAATGCATCTGAAATTTCCCCAGAACCTTAGAGAATTTACTATCATATAATAGGACGAGATCAGTTGCCTTGAATGTGCGAAGCTTGATGTGGTGATCCTACCATGCGTTTTCATGTTCCTTCTATACTTGCTGATGGAATCTTGCCAAGAATCAGTCCTCTTCAAGCTCCATCAACTGTGCGAGCCGTTTCTCCAAGGCTTTGCAATCCACCATACCTGTGAGGTTTGTTATGCACCGACTAGGAAAAATATACTCCATCGGCATTATAGCTTCAACACCATAGACCATTATGAATGGAATTTGTCTTGTTAGCTTCTTGCAAGTAGTCCTATAATCCCATAGCACTGCGGGTATGCACAAATCCCAATCATTTCATTGCATGTTGCAGATCTTCGTCAATGAATTCTCCAAAATCTTGTTGAAGGCTTCGACAGTTCCATTGGCCTGTGGGTGTACGGTGTACACTTTTGATGGAAGACCTGAAATTTTTTAGTCAACATATTGATTGTTTCATTCAGAAAGTGTGTACCTCTGTTGCTCATCAACACTTTTGGGAAGCCAAATCTTAAGACAAACTCAAACAAAAACTTTCCTGTTGTATCCCCTATAAAATCCCTAACTGGTTGTGCCTTTTCCCATCTGGTTAGATATTCCGTCGTGGTGATGATATAGCGCACACCAGTTTTCTTCCCTAGTGGTTGAATTGGCCTAACAAAGTCAATCGCCCATTTTTCAAATGGCTATAAAGATATTTGAGGTTGTAAAGGAAGTTCATCCCATTCTCTGACATGCATCGCATGATTTAAAATATGCCTTGGAATCCTTGTGTAGCATTGGCCACCATATACCTGCGAGAAAAATCTTCTACATAGTCGCTTTTCCAACATAATGACCTCTCGCAGCCCCTCCATGAGCTTCAGCGAGAATGCTATCCCTCTCCAAGTCTAGCACATACCTTCGCAATATTTCATCAGCACCCATCTTATACAAATGTCCAACAATAAATGAAAAGTATGTCATGTGCACTACGAGTTCCTTCTTTTTCTGACTTGTATACCCTTTTGGTGCCATACCCATAGTCAAGAATTGAATGATATCTGCAAAATGGTTATCTACTACGTGCATCGAAAAGAGCTGTGCATCTGGAAACCCTTCCTCTAGATTATTGGGCTCCTCTCCTATTTTGATCCATGAAATATGGTCAGGTCTCGCATTTAATCTCCTTGGCTTCACAATTACTTCAAATTCATACTCCTAGAATAGTAGCGACCACATGTAGATATTCCCCCCCAACACAAGCTTATTGACCAGGTATTTCAAGACAGAATGATCCGTGTATATCTTGAAATTCCTACCTAATAGATAGTGCTTGAACTTTGGCAGTTCGTACACCATGTCCAATCCTTCACGATCATTCTTTGAGTAATTCTTCAGGACCTTTAATAATTTCCTACTCGCGAAGGCTATAGGGTGGTCCATTTCTCCTTCACTGGCCTACATTAACACTCCACCTAATGCAATGCAGAAGGCATCCACATGTACATGGAACTCCATCTTCCTACCAGGGAATACCAAGATTGACACGGTGACCATCTTTTCTTTCAAGACATCTAAGCTGCACTAACACTCTTTGTCCCAACAGACTGTTGCGTCCTTCATCAATAGCTTCTCTGTAGGTGTGGTAATTTGAATATATTCTTTGATAAATTTTCTATAATAGCCTGTATGTCCCAGCATCGTGCACAGCTACTTAACGTTCCATGGGGCCTCTAAATTCACAATTACAACAATATTTGCAGGGTCCACCATCATCCCTTGCTTGCACACCACTTAACCCATCAAGATTCCAAAGGGAACACAAAATATGCATTTGTTTAAATTCAGTGTGATCTATGACTTGCGACACATATCCAACATCAAGCACAGACTTGCTACATGGTACTTGACTAGTCCGAACACTGTCCAGTAATCAAAGTACACTTCCAAGAACTTATTAATGAACTCCTTAAATGCTGCGATGATTACATGAGTCCAAACGGCATCACAGTGTATTGAAAACAACCCCACTCTATCGCGAAGGTCATTTTTCTCCTATCCTCAGGTGCGATCTTAATCTGATGGTATCCAAAAAACCTATTAGTGAATGAGTAGGCCTCCTCCCCTCCAACGTTGTATAATACTTCATCTGTAAATGGCATCGGGAATGGATCATGGACACAGGCATCATTAAGCTTCCATAGATCTACGCAAATCCTTATCTCACCTTTCTACTTCTTCTCTTGAACCACCATCGGACTCAGCCAATTAGATTCCTCAACTGGTTCTATGATTCTTGCTTCCAGCATCTTATCTAGCTCTAGGCGAACCTTTTCCTTGCACTTAGGATTAAGGCAATACAACCTCTTTTTAACAGGCTTCGCGTCTAGCTTCAGAGTGATTTTCATAACGCCCAAATCTCCTATTATGCCCTTCATGTCTGAAAACTTAGTAGGGAATAAATCTTGATATTTGCGGAGTAACTCAACAACTTTGTCCTTAATAGCATCATCCCAATAATCTCCAATCTTTGCAAGCTTCGGCTCTGGTTTAGTACCAAAGTTTACTTGCTTTGTCTTCAACGGCGTGGTGATGTCTTGGTTTTCTATTTGTGGGCCCTTGACTTTGTGATGCCCTTCTCCCTCTGGAATGTTAATATTTCTTGGATTGTCATCCTCCTCAAGAGTGGTTACATTATAGCATTCTAGCGAATGGCGCAGCTGGGTGCTCCAATCGCGTTGGACCCACTCCATAGGTTCTTGTGGTGTTCTGAAGATAACCGCCTTAATCTCCTATAGAGCTTCATCAATGCTTGTGAACCCATCTTCAAAGCTTGAGGTCAATAAGGATCCTTCCCTTAGTATATCCCACTCAGCGGTGGCATGGCAGAGCTTCGTATCCAGATACCAATTCATGGGAATTGTGTCCAAAGTATGGTAAAATATGTGTATCCATTCCTGTTTAGTTTTGTCCCCGATGCTTTAGTCAATTTTGTTTGGTGATTACGTGGATCATCCTTCTTGATATATTTCTCAGTCAATCTAGTGTTAGGACACCCAAACCATAACCTCATCATTCTCCTGTAATCCCACCATTTGTTAAAGCTATCCTTATGCGTACCCAACCATCATGCAAGCGTAGTGCATAGTGCCAAATCTAACACTTGGAAGTAGTGCTCCTTAGGGACGTCATGCTCAAATGCATCCAAAAACTTATCCACGTCATTTAAACCATCATGATAAGGTAATTTCCTTACCTCCTATGAAACACAACACAATGATTTTGTCATCATATTTCATTGTAACGTGGATACTTCATGCAAACAATTCTGCAAATGTTCCAACTCTTCAACTGAATCAGAGGTATAAGAACTCTCTCGATCCCATGCAATTTGTCCATCTATCATTGGATTGATCTAGTCCTAGTCTTGCACTGTTATTTTGTAGATCTAATCCAATTCATCATCACTTTCTTCATAGTCGCGGACTAGTTCAGTGTAGTGCATCCCTTTTGCAACGTCCAGTGTCACTAGAACCCAAAGCAATTTACTTTCAAACAACATTGTCCTCTTCTTCAAGTTGATGACCCCATTCATGTCAATGGCCCAGTTAATTACCAAGAGCATGGGGTATGGCTTACTGTCGTCAACGATCTCTATCACCTCAAAGTCAGCCATCACCCTCACACCTTCTATATCAACTGTTACTCCATATAATCGTCCCATAGGGGAATTTTATGTTGGTTTACCATTTTGAGATGAATCGGAGACCACTGCAGTGCAGGTCTTCCCATTATTTCCCATATTTTATTTGGTAGTATGTTCGCATCGGACCCTAGATCCAAGATAACCTGGTCCATGTGATAATCTCATATCTATGTGGTGAGCCTCGTCTCACGCCCTATTCTTGCCTTATGTTTTCCAATTTTTTCTGACCACCTGGTGTCCATCAGGGCCCTTCTATTTACTATTGCATTTATTTATTAACTCCCGGATGCCTTCCATAGATTTTCTATCACGCAACAGTTTTATGCAAGTCTCCAAAAATGCAGTAAGTTCATATGGATCAACCTTTGCAAGTGCACTAGTGTCTTGCATCTTGTCCTGACTTCTTGAGGTGGATGCCTTAGTGAAGCTTTTCTTGGCTTCCATAAATGTTTCCTTCACGTGATTCAGATCAAAACCCACTTCCTTCTCTATGGCCTTGCAGACCCATCCATCCTCTTAAGGCTATCTATCCTTAGCATCGTCGGTCGTTATTCCACTTCTCGTTACTATATTCACCCTTTGATCTTCCTCACGGGGCTTATCTCCTATTATCTATAAGTTTTGCATGGGCCGCTAAGGTTGCACTTTCTTTTCTTGCATCTTAGCTATCAGCACCAGGCATTCTTCTATAGTGTGGTCAAACTGGCTGCAGTATTGACATGATGGGCGTGTTTGATTCTGACACTCCCATGTATAGTGCCCTGGAGTTTCACAGTTGTAACAGATAACCTGACCACGACCTCTACCATGCCCTCCTCCTCGGCCTCGTCCTCTTCCCTGATAACCTCTATGCGCTCCTCTGGCACCCTTCTCTGGAGGTCAAGTTTTTTCTTGCATCTAGTATGTAGGTGTTCTTTCCATCATTAGTTCATAGCTGCAAAAGTGGTGCTCATTGTGGCCCACTGATTTTCTAAAGTTACAGAACAATTGTTGTGGTGTCTGCATGAACTTCGTTGCATGTTGTCCAACAACCTAACAAATAGTGTACCATAGTGAGACCCCCAAGCTTAGTCCTGCTAGAGCTTCTGGCCTCAGGGGAATTGGTCCCCCTCCTATAATATAATTCATGAATATGGGGAAGTGGTCTTCATCGTGCCCCTCCCTTGGCCCTTAAACTTCAGACACCAGACTTCCTCACGCACCTCTCGTTTATTCTCCTTGTCTTTCTTCAAGCTCTGCAATTCTAAGTAGAGACTTTGTAAATGAGAGTGAATCTGATGTACCCCCAAGGTCGAATCCTGAATGAGCATTGCATGCAACCTCATTGTGATTTCCAAGGCTTCTACCTGAGTTCGTATCTATCGTTGCGACAGAGTGATTCTCAGGTGGGGCAGAAGTGAAGCTATAAACCATTCATGATGCTAACCATCTTTGAGCTGCATATCAGCTTCTCAAATCTGACACTTTAACCTTTGATCTAATTCCCAAGGCGTCTCATCAACCCTCATCATGATTTCCTTAAATCCAACTACTAACTGTGAGTTAGACTTAGGATTACTAAAATTTTTATTTAAACTAGCCTTAGTTTCTACTAGCAATGCCAGAGGATTACCAGAACAATACTTAATATACCAAGTCAGCGCGTGATCGTGCAGAGTGGTAGCCAATCGTGCCTTCTTTATATTGTCATCATTAATCTGTTGTGCTATCCACACAACATTCACAACAAACAAGAACTACTTTGTATCTTCACTCCCTATGCCCTTGAAAATCAACAACTTCATTATGTTCAACATGTTGAATGGTGGTAGTGGTGGTGCAGGTGTGGGTGAAGGTGTATGTGGTGGAGGTGGAGGAGGAGGTGGAGTGGATGGATGATGTGTCTACAGACAATACTCCACAATGAGGCCTATAACACTTGTTCATCATCACTCGAAGGGGGTCCAATCAATGGGCTATATTAAAGACCTAATCTCTCTCGATCTATAAAGAGTTTTACACTTCGCGTAGCTCCGAACATCGAGGAAATGGCATAACCTGTTTTTCACATAACAACATTTTAATCTAGGTATTCAAAGATCTTAAATAATTACCTCGCAATCCTTTGAAAAATCACCATTCCTCTTCGTTGTAGCTAACTAAGGTACCAACTGTGAATTTTGTAACAAATCCTCCTAGAATCTGATCGAGCCAATGATCAACAGTCCATGCGATTTGATTTTCAGAGGCTTCTAATCATTGCACTAATTCAAGAGTCCACACTATAATATTATCAAGCTTTCACCTTCCTTGGATGGCTATCGATTTAGCTAACCACTCGTATAGTTCAATGGGGAAAGTGCAGAAGAAGATTTTGTGTATCTTTGTATACAAATACATGTTCAACCACTCTTATTTTGACATGTGTGGATTCTTGTTTTCTTGTGCCAGGAACTTGTGAATCTTCAGATCCAACCACTTTTCAATTTCTTTCTTGGTCGGATTCCAGTGGTGTGACATCACACACCTCTTTTAAGCAGATCTCGGTCCCAAAAATAGAACCTTTTTTTGCCTTAGGGGGCCCTAACCCAGGTTCAGAGTTAGTTGCGCCAACCAACAACTCCCTACACTACTGGCCCTTTCGAAAACAACCCACGTAGTGTAGGTTGCAGTCTCACCTGAATCGGTATGGGGGGATGCAAGAACCAAGTTTCTACATCTAGAGATGAGTTTGATGTCTTTTAGCACCTCATATCTACGTTCACGTAGATTGATTAGCCCATAGGGCTTGGTACTGCAACTCTATTAAAAAAGTCTTGAGACCTTCATGAAGGTCTACGATTAGCATTTACGGACCCTTAACAATTGATTTATCGACTTACACGCATCGGAGGACAACCCCTAGTTAGTGTTCGTGAAGATCTTCTTAAGTTATTTAGTAAACATAACAAAATTCATCACAGTCTTCAGAAAAGTGCTTAACATTTATTTTGTACATCTATTAAGAATTATTCAAGAGAATCGCGCATCATTAGATCAATATTCCATTAACACATTATTCATCAACAACATATATCATAAACAAAAGTAAACAGAGATAAACATATATACACAAGCATTCTTCAGTAATTCTCTTTATTGATCTTTAGTTCAGCTTTACAGACTCACAACTACCCTACGCACTCAGCTGCAAGGGTCCGCGCACTCAGCAGCGGACTCTACCTAAGCCTCTATGCACTCAGCTGCAAATCCTTTCTTCTTCAATCTGACCCATTTCTCTACGTTATCCTTCTCTTCTATTGACCCATTATAGCCATGATCTTATAACATGCCTTAGACTCTCTAAGACACACCTATTTATAGCCTTTTTCATACAATCCCATGGTCCGTAGATGATGGGTGGATCTCAAAACCGACTCAAACTTTACATAAATAGGGGGGTAAAACCCCTTTGAATCTTAATCATGTACACGCTCCACATCCAAAAATCGCTGAGACTTTACATTAGTTACAAAAAATACATCAAAACTTGTGATATCTTAACCCCAAAACTAACCTAGGGGACCCCATCCCAACAATAGGTCATTCCCTCACCCATTTTGACCATTCAAGCACTTAAGAAGCATTTCAGATCTATGGAGAAACAATGAAGAAAGGTTCATTAAAGGGTTTATTTCCAATTATTTTATTTTTTTTGTTTGCGACTCTTTTGGGAGTTTTGTTTTCAAGCATTTTTCGAAGAAACATTGCAAGAAAACTCAACCCTTTTGTAGCATCCTTCTCAACCTATTCTAGGCATATCTCAACCCTACAATCAACCTATTACAATCTCTATTTTGACCTTACAGCCAACCACAAAGAACCTCAATTTGTCCTTTGTATTTAGGCCCTAAAGTAGACCCTTTAGGTAGCCTAAATTAAGCGTTATGACATACCTCTGAGGTAGACTTACTTTTTCCTTGTGAAACCTCTATATTAACCTTCTCTAAAACTAACTTGAGGCTATTTTGGAGCATATATTTGAAGGAGTTTTGGAGCATATTTTGAAGAATTTTTGGATAATAGTTAAAGGATTTTTTGTGTATGGTTGGAAGTAGTTCTGAAGTGTAATTGACCTATTAGGTGTGCATGAGAATTGATAGAATTTGAAGATTGGAATAAGGGAAAATTTGAAGGTATATTGAAAAGAGACTTAAGGATAGATTTGTAGGAAGTTTTTTGACAATTTTCTTAAATGTTATGTTCGAGGGGGTTTCTGTGTCAGAAAATAAATGAGAAACAAGTTGAGACCCTTAGTTTGGGAGCAAGGGCTAATAAAGGCTTTGTCATAGTCTAGCATAACTCTGACATTATCACCTTACTAAGAAAGAATAACACATCACACATGAGGTGTGTCGCGACCTTACTTAATGAAGGGGCTAGAACAAGGCGTCATGAGGAATCACATGGAACTATTGATACCTTTTAAACCTAGAAGCAAGACATTGGATATACGATCATAACAACTTAACAACTCAAAAGTAACATGTAATATGTATATGCATTCATAACAATTTTTTTAAAAGGGGCACAAAAAATCACATAAGAAGACTCTCATATATCCCTGCAACTTCCTTTTTCATTAGTTTTGGTAGCGCTACATCAATACATTCAACTAAAAAGCTCCATCCTAGGAACAAAGACTAGAAATAAAAGATACTACATGGACATGATAGTATAAAATAGTGCGGATTCAATAGGCTCTACAAAAACATTTCGGTACACTTCTCCCTTATTCTCACCTTATACCTTTTACTTTAGCCTTTTTAAACACTTCTCTCATTTGGACTATTGTTTCTCCCTCGGATGCTCAAAACCTTCCTTTTTGGATGCCTCTATTGATTGGTTATTTCTTCTTCCTCGACTATTAGAAAACATTCCAGCTCAACTGTGACTACATGTGCCTTGATTTGCTTGGTTGATCACCCACAACTTATAGAATTCCTTAGAGTACTTCTCCTTCCTCAGTTTCCTTCTTTGTGACTTCCTAATCATTAACTTTAGTCAAAATGTGGTCAGCTGTCAAAACTTTGGAAAACTTAGTTTCCAAAACGAAGGACCCAAGAGGCCCAAACCACATTGTTGAGGGATTAAATCCCCTAGGGTTTTGGGTCAACACCCTAGTAGAGCAGGGGTTATTTACAGTAAAAAACAAGCATTACACATAGCCATGATACTTAAATAAGCAAACTACGCGGAGAGAGGTGCACCTGGGGGTCCTTCGTTTGGGTAGATCCAGCCAGGGTCCAAACCCTCTAGGAGTTCTTCTCGATCCTTGAACCTGCAAAGCAACCAATTCAAAGAAGCATAACAATATATGAACAAAGTATCATATAGAATCAACTTCATAACTTATTGAAAGATGGTTAATTATACATTGAAACAATTATTCATATGTAAACCATAACAATAACATCATATGCATAAAGAAGATTGATTTCAGGAACAAGACAAATGTTTCTTTATTACAGATAACTAAAACAAAGTAAGGAATGATATCACTTGAATCTTCCTCTTTCTGGCTCCAAGCGAAACCATCCTCCGGGTCCGTCCAATCCCAAGTCTTCAAAAGGCTCCTTCTATGACTCACATAAGGATATTTCAACTAGCGAAATGACATCATAACTCAAGGAAACAAGGGTTTCCTATAGTGGGGGAAGTGTTGGAAGCACAGGGATCTTCAACTTGATTAGGATAATCTTAGTAGAGTAATTCTCTCTCTTCTCTCCTCCCTTAGGCCTTCCCATTGAAGCCTTTTTACACTTCTCCCAAAGTAGTTTTTTAGTTGGGGATTCGTTGGGAACAGTTGGGCCACGGGCACTAATAGGTAATCAATAGGTAAAACTTGTGATCTCTGCCCAAAATTAAGGAGATTTAATTTTTTTAAAGTTTTTTAAGACATATACGTGGGTTGGGTATACACAGACCCGCGTACACATGCGTTAGCTCAGGGAAATGTCGCGTACAGGGAGTAAAACACTGTTTTTTAAGTATTTGGACCAAGTCTGGAAGGAGGGGTTTTCCTAGGCCATAAATGCAGCATCACAAATATCAAGAGTGAGATTTGGAGCTATAACAGATGCCCCCTAATATATGAGGTTAGAAGGGGTACATGATGGCTGAGATGTACATGGAAAGGAAACCTATCAAAAACTGAGAAGGACTTCACTAGATTTTAGCCTGCCAAGCCACAAAAGGAGATTAGAAAGAAACATTATCTGAGGCGGGCATACCCATGCTCAGAAAAAGTAAAGCATGTCTGTATATCAAGTACAAGAGGATCCACTAAGTATACGTGTATAGAATACTGAAAATACATAATGGATCATCTAATCACAATCGAACAAGTACATGTTTGAATATCACATATAAGAATGCCAATGATGTCGAAGAATGAAGCTGATCACTGATATCAAAGACTGATCCCAATAGTACCAAATGAACATGATGGAATAAGATGGTACTACACTGCAAACTCGGGTGCCAGCATAGAATGTCTTCGTGAATGACTGCAACATATAAGGTGGAATGGTATCAACTAGCAGCAATAGGAGCAACTATCAAGTGAACCAATGAATGTTGATGCAACCCAAGGTCTTCACCGGCCACTGTGGTACATTTCTACACAATGGGAATGAATGAGCTGAAGTCAACCATGTTAGAAATCGTTTGATTACCGGTCATTGATGTATACCGTTAACAAACACAAGACTACGCACTGATAATTATAATTAGAGTCAAGGTACCCCAGTACAATCTAACAAGTGTGAATAAATGATCTGAAGTCGAACACCTGGAAGAATCTATCGATCAGGAGACAATGATGGTTTCCCACTATTGATAGTGAAGGATCTACCACTAATGACTGCAAACCCCAAGGTACTGCCAAATGGACTCTAGACCTTTGCCCTAGAGCAATGAGTCGTAGTTGATGGGGAAAGATCCGCTAGAAGGAAGGCATTAAGGCATCCTTCATCAGTCTAGCGCGAGTGTAACCCGCGAGCCAATAATGTCGAAGGAATCATATGAAAAAGATGTAGTAACCCAACCGAAGCATGTTTCCAGTGTACACATGATGTGGCTAGTGCACGACAGAAACCCTCTGAACCAACCAATAATGAAATTTGACATAGAGGCAAGGTATCCACCAATAGTGTCAAATGGAAACCAAGGCACTCCACGAATCCCAATGTGTGATAATGTAAGTTGACGTCGATTACAATGGAAACCACTCAGTCAAAGACCCATGATATTGATCGATGCTGAGCACAAGGTGAGATATCAATAATGAAAATAGGGCCAGGGTGCGACTCTAGGCATGTCCTTAGAGCAAGATGTTGTCGTCGATAAGGACAAGACCCGCCAGCAAGAAGTCAATGGAGACCTTCTCAAACCAACACGAGTAAAGGACCAATATAGCTAATGTGACGATAGAAAAGACACTGACAATCGGGGATGGCTGATTGAAAAATGAGTCAAGAGACACTGCAGAGAGGCCGACTCAGGCTAACTTCCCTTGAACAAAAACAGGACTCAAATGATGATTTTGTGGCAGCATATGATAACTTTGCATAAGCTCATCATGCAGGAGGCATGAACGAACTCTCCATATGATTGGAAGAGATAGCCAATAGGAGGAGAACTGACTCAACAACAAGGTTATGGCATAACTAAACCAAACTAGATCCCACCCAAATGGAGGAGACTTTGTTTGAGTTCTTTGTTCAAGGGCGACACGACTCTAGCTGCCAACAATAAATGAAAATGTTGTCCTGTTCCCACTCTTTTTGGAATATATAATTTTTTGTCTTTTTCTTTAAGTTGGAAAAAGAATAAAATAATGATATAATACAGGGGAAAGAATGAGTGTCGGTGAAGCAGATGATCTAGTTCCTTGGATTGGAACAATCTTATGCTCAATGCAAGGAGGTGAAAACTGGTCAAAGACACTCAAAGGTGTGTTCCTTCCATGGGTCATAGTGTGTCAAGTTGTAGAAGTCAAGGGGATGGAAGTTTTATTTTGTAGACATCGTCGTCAAAAGTTGGCTTAAACACGAGTCCAGTGAAGCTGGCTAAAGGCTAAAAGGTGCAAATAGTCAATATACAATGCAGTAGTGCAACTCAACACGAAGGAGACTCTAGGGTATAAGGCTAGAACGAAGTGAAGAAGCAAAGAGGAATGAGTCTTCAGTGCATAAGTCATGGCAGGACTATAGAGGACTCCCGAGCCTACTCGAAATGAAGCAGCATGGGCAACAAATGTCAGTGAGGTGCTAACTATGATGCCCATTAAAAGGATGGCTCTACCATCGTGACAAAGTTTAAAAATCGACGAGTGAAGTTGGCTTACTAACGATGGCATGATGGGATCGAACCTATGGCAAGTATATCGGTAGATGGAGGCTAGTTATGCAAAATGCAACGGAAGAATGGCTTCCCTACCTTTAAGCCAGTAAGTAAACAATACCTACCATGATGGGTCAACAGTCATGAAATCTTTGAAGAAACCTCCAAAAAGTCCTGAAAAACAACCTATCCTCGACAATTCAAGCTCCCAAGTTAAAAAATACACGAGAGAGAAAAAATCAAATTTTGAAATTTTTTTGACTCATCATTGTTGCCGTTTGAGTTGAGAGCACAAGGAGTGGAGAAAAAGAAGCAAGCTTTGCCTTTTGCCGAATCCGACCATTCAAATCTTCCAAAAATCATCAGGTAACCCACAAACTTGTCATGCATTAATTTGTGATTGTTTTTAAGAATTTTAATTAAAGTTTGACTGTTGAATTTATGTCAAGAAAATTTTTCACAACGTATACGCGGGTTGGCTATATGGAACATGCATATACGCAGGCCCTAGATGCGACTGTGTATAAAACAGACCCACGTATACGCCGTTTTAATTTCAAAACAAAAAAACTAAAGGTCCTGTTAGTGTCAGTCTTTCCAGCCTTCCTCCAGTGATCAAAACATGCTCTTACAAAGTGATTTTAAGGTGTCTAGGTCAAATTTTGTCATTTCAGTGAGTCTTCAAGTAAAATTTGATCACTAGGCATTAGGTCTAGGGTTTGCTTTCACTCCTTCCAAAGTCGCCCAAATGTCGGTCTCTGTCACTATTCAGCTGAGTGTACCATCATTCAGAAGGTTTTCATTATCATGTCAAGTTCCACTGGGTCATTTTACACCTTGTTCATGCTTCAGTTGCACCTAGGTAAGGTCATTTCCCTATCCTAGGGTTTTCAAGGAAATTTCTCTTGGACGGTCAAATCATTGGCAAAACTTGTATCCTGATGTTCATAAACTTTCACCTATCCTTAAAGTACCTTATCAAACACTTCCCATCATTGAGATCCCCCAAATTCATCATTTTCGCACAAACCCTAGTTTCTTGCTACAACCTGGAAATTTTCTAGGTTGGACCTGTGTTTTGCCTTTTTGGACACCTTCCCCTCACTCAATTTCTGAGATTCCACTTTCCCCTACTTCCTAAAATCCCTACCTACTTCCCAAAATTTCCTCAAGAATTTAGAAGCTCCCTATCCCCTTCATTTCACTTCATTTCGACAAATCTCTTGTTCCACACATCGGGGTAGGTTTCACTCAAATGATGTTTTTGAGCAAGGAAAGATGAATTTAGAGAAACGGAGAGAGGTTTTTGTCAAAATAGGCCAAAGAATAAAAAATTCCTTCACTTTTTACACAGGTTTCATGGTTATAGAGAAATGTCAAAAATACAATTGCCTGGGGAGAATTGATGCACCTTTGAAGTGACCTTGGGAAAATCAAATTTTTCCTAGCTCAATTGGACAAATGACTTACTTGATACGTCAAATGATAACTAGACACAAAGAGCTTTCCGATGCGCTATCATGAGCTCAATTTGGAGTTGAGGAAGGAATTCAAAACTTGACTGTTACAGCACTCTGCCTTTAGGCAACCTCATTTGGCACATTTTGACCAGTCTTGGAAGATTTGATTTTTGACAGGGAAATGAACTCCAAATTGAAAAATTCTGGTTGGGTTGGAAAGTAGACTCAAAGAACTTTACAACAAGCTATCCTGCACCAAATTTGGACACCAAGAATGCCTCCAAAGGTCACCTGGAAAAGAGCGCGACACACATAGAGAGCGCGGCGCACTGGGAGAAAATTTCCAGTGTAAATTTACACTGGCGCGGCGCACATGGAAGGCGTGGTGCATAGAGCTGCCAAGGCTGATTTTTCTCAGAATTTGCAACCAATTGCCTTCAATCCTTTGAATTTACCAGGAGGGGTCAATCTCTCAGTGTTTCATCCATTTTTGTGCTCAGTGACGGTGGTGTAATGGCGATAAAGGTTGAAACAAAGATTCATACCCAACACAACAAATTTGTTTCCAGGGTTTAGAAACTCATTGTTTTCTCCAAACATTGTGGAAGGGTCCAAGCCTACATCAGCAGAACAGGGATCACCATCACAACATAAGGCACCTTTGCAAGATGAGGATCAATTCCATATTTACACTGATATAGTAAACTTGAATGTTAATGAATAGCATAAGATAGTAGATTAGGTCATCATGGAGAAAGATGATAAGATCAAAGAGCTTAGGAACAATTTTTCTAAGGCCAATTTCATGGTTTGATTCCTAGAGTAGGATAATGAGCAATTGAAGGTAAATCAACTACTCTTGAATAAGCATAAGGTTGATGTTAGCAAAGAAGATGTAAAGGGAAAATAATTAGTTGACACAAATGATTCAGATGAGCATCAAGAGCAAGTGAAAGGGAAGAGTCCAAAGACTAGAGGACTCAAAAGGGAACTTCAGCAACAAAGGGAGCAGATGTCTTCAGTTGACCTAATTGCAAGAGAAATCAATGAAAATAGGGAGTTTTGGCTTGACAAAGTAAATTTCCATTTAAACAATCTTCTTAAGAGAGCCAAAAGAGACAACAAATTTCAAAGACACATGGCTACTCATTGCTTCACAAGGAATCAGGTGTCCAAAGTCAAAATCAAGCAGTTGAAGAAAATACCCCATGAAACCCTAATCAGGCAAAAAGAGAAGGTTACGTTGGATTTGCTTGTTGATTCTTCCCTCAGAGCAATACAGGACAAGGACAAGAAAGCCTATGCATGACGAGAGGCCATCAGGTGAAACAGGAGGCCGATTTCATCCTCATTCAGGATGATGATGCAGATGTGGAGAGCACCTGACTTAGGATGACTATTCAGGAGCATAACACAAAGATCCAAGACTTGTCACTCAATGTGGAGAGGGCTAAATGGATCATCAAGTATTTGGAGCAGAGAAACAAGCAGCTTGAGTACCAGCATGAGATCATGGAGCTGCAAAACATCTGTGAGAATCGACAAGCTGCCCAACAAAGGAGGATTGAGCTCACATCTTTGGAGCAAGAAATCAATGAGGATCGGGAGGCCAACCTTGAGAGGGTCAAAATGCATTTGGAGAGGCTGCTGGACAAGGCCAACCAAGACCTTGCTCTACTGAGACATATGGCTTTGCGTTACAGGGTGTGAAACATGAGTGCACAGGCCCGAATAAGTAGTTTGAAAGTGAAATTGAGGAAAGCAACAAGAAAGGAAAAAGAGGAAAAAGAGAAAGATCCGCTTTGAATCTTGGCTCAGGCTTCCTTGGCCCATCATAACACCCCATAGGGAACCTCCAGCCCAAATTTCAAAAAATTTGGGGAATTTTTGGTCACATGGTAATTTTTTGGGCAAAAAACAGGGATTTTCTCCCTGTGCACCGCGCCACTGGCGCGACGCTAAAATTATAGAGCTCCAAATGAGGAATGGCTTGCATTTTTGGATTCAGCATGGAAAATTATGACTACTGGTGTCTGGGAAAGAAATTTGGGCAAGATCTGAATCTCCTAAAGGTCAAAAAACACCCAAAAATGGTCTCTCTGCCACTTTTTTGATACACATAAAGCTACTTGGGAGAATGGAGATTTGGAGGGGAAAATGAGCACCAAATTTAAAAATTCTAGTTGGGTTAGAAAGTAGACAGGAAGGGCTTTCCAGAAAGCCCACTTGGGAACATTTTGGACACCTACAAGTGCCCCAAAACAGGCCCCAAAGTAGGGCGATGCACAAAGAAAATGGCGCGACGCACAGAGGAAAAATTGCCAATTTGCTTCCGTTTCACGAAATTTCGGTTTGCGACTTCTCCAAGTGGGCCCGCTCATCTACACTTCGGTTTTTTGGCACCAAAGGTGGCATTTAAAGTGTTTTTTCTCCATATTGGCTTTTATCCAAGTGGCGAAGGAAGGCAAACGGTCACTCCGAGCCAAATGTCATGTTTGTAGCACTGCACCTGTAGCTGATGGTTGGCTCTCCATCTCCATTTTGTAATGATTCAAGTAACTTTGCAACCCTTGGGCGTTCTATCTCTTCCTTACACATTCTATATATTGTATGAAATTTATTTGCAAAGGGTTGGTTGGCTTGTAACTTCTGGGAGACTGTGGGAAAGAAACTTTGTTTCTTCACTGTGTATTTTTGACAGAGAATTAATGAAAGGCAGCAGCTCTGTTTCATGAGATTCTTGTGGTTGTGAGTGTAGCAAATGTGTCTCTTATGTTTTCATATGTATTTCGTTATGTTTCATATTCAATTCATGTTCATTTCCAGTGAAATTTTCTCAGTGAGATTAGGTAGAATTCAATTTTATTGCTCTGCCTGTGGGAAAATTTCATGTTTCAGTGTTATTCTTATGTTGAAAAGGATTCATGTCACTATGCCCTTTTCACTTTCTTCAGCAATCTTTTCATGACGCGGTACCTCAAACTAAATTGTTACATTTTCTGCCTACCTTGCCTCACGGAATAATCTATGCTTGTGTAGTTCTTTGTTGCCCGTTGGTCCCATACCATCCCAGAAGCTCGGTTATTCATAGAAATTATTTCCAGAATCCCTATTCACTTACTAGCCTACGGTAAATATTTCATTGTAAGTCATCTCAGACCATTTTCGATTATCTATCCACTGAGTGTGACTCGGAGAGAGCCCTCTCTTGCTCTGGTAGGGCTAGCTACCAGACTGAGCGTGGTTTGTGGTTACCCTAATTTTTACCTTCCTTCAGCCTAAGGCAGATTTAGGTGCTAACATAGTGGCGACTCCACTGGGGACGAAAATGGTTTGCTTGAAGATTGTTTTTCCCCAGTACATCTATCAAGCTCAGATTTGATGGTTGATGGTGAAAAACGATCAGACATAAGAAGACGGCTGAAATCATTCACCTGGCGACTCCATTCACTGAAGAATCCAACAATCGATGCTTCATGGTGACTCCACTGCAGAGAGGTCAGTAGCTTTGATATTTTCAAGATGGATCTGGTTGCAATAAGATATGCTCCCATGAGCCGAGATCACATTCCAGACTTTCCAACTAAGATTCCGAAAGTAGACTGGTCAAGGAATTTGCCTACGTTTAAAGATGATGGTAAGAAGGACGCTGCTTTACATCTAGTTCAATTTCACATGCATATTCACAAGTTGAAGGTTGATTTTCCTGAAGATTGCTTAATGAATATATTCATGGCCACTCTAGAAGGTGAAGCCCAATCTTGGTATGAAGGTTTGCCACCTGCTTGTATTTACTGTTTAAAGGATTTTCATGCCATGTTCATTGAAAGATATAAAGACTCTTATCCATCATTAAATCTAGTTCATGACTGTTGCAAACATGCTTATACTTTTATTGAAAGCCTTGAAAAATACTATGAGGATGATAATTTTATGGATGATCAGATCATGGAAGCCTTGTACGGGAATCCATTTCAGCAACATGAAGAGAAAATAGAGGAGTCCCATCAAGATGCTCAGGAAGCGTTGCAGCAGAATCAAGATCTTTGTACAGTGGAAAATGAAGGAATTTTTCATCTTGACAGTCAACATGAATTACATGAAATAGATCAGCAGGTTGAAGAGTTCCATATGGATGAAAGAAAAAGTGTCGGTTCAGATCTGTCCATAGAAGAAGACAACATGCAAGGAAGTCCCGTTCTAATTCCAAAATGTGATAATGTCAAGTCACCCATTTCAGATTCAGATTGTGATGACCAAGAAAACCTTGTACTAAGTCCCATGAAAGAGAACTCTGCTTTTAAAATCATCTGGGATGAAGAAGGTAGGGTTATGGATCCAAATGTTCTCATGTCATCAGACCACAGTCTTCATGAAGAAATAATCCAGTCAGCTCAGATCTTTGCTCAAGTAAGTGAAAACATTCCTCTAGATGAATTTGTGGTAGATGATATAAAGGATTGTGTTGGGTTTCAAGAATCATCTGAAGTTTCTTTTCTCTTGAGTGATGAATTTAATGAGGAACATGATAATCTAGCTGTCATATCATATGAAGATGACCTACAGTATATTCAGACCACAAAAAATCAGATCATTCAAGATTCCCTTTCATATTCTTCTTCATATGTCTCATGTTTTGAAATGTTCTTTGAAATGGAGAGCTGCTCATCTACTTGTTCCGAATTTTTTAAGGACCAGGAACATACTCTTATTTGTGAAAAGAGATCATCATCACAAGAAATAGACACCTTGTTTCTTCAGCAGGAGGAGAATCTTCATGTTTTTTAGGATCCAATGGTAGATTTGTTGTAGTCAGCAGTGAAGGTGATTATTGCAGTATTCAGTGATGAAGGAGATCATGGTCAACTGTGTGTTTGGAGGCCCAGTTACCAATATCTGTTGTTGACCAGAAGATCTGATCCGGAGAATAAATCAAGGAGGCATCTACTTGATTGGTTACATTGGAAGACACATTACACATGATTGTACATATTGCATTAGTACGCAGGTGGCTGTCATCATGATTTGAAACCATCGAATCTTGATGGACTGCTGCCATTGAATAAGTTTTGTCAGTTCTTGTTTTAGTTAAGTCAATCATGAGTCAGTTCCTTTTACATTGAGTCAGTTTTTTCAGTCATTGTAAGTACAAATTTGAGTCAGTCCGAGTCAAGTTTCAGTCAATAAATGAGTCAAGAGTTGTGTGTCGTTTGTCAAAATGATGACTCCATAGCCCAATGGACGAAGGCACTGTCTAGCTCTTCCAAAGATCTGCTGTTCTTGGCACCTCCAAGGAGCTACCATCCCCCATTGGAGCCAATGTTAGTGTCAGTCTTTCTAGCCTTCCTCCAGTGATCAAACATGCTCTTACAAAGTGATTTTAAGGTGTCAAGGTCAAATTTTGTCATTTCAGTGAGTCTTCAAGTAAAATTTGATCACTAGGCATTAGGTCTAGGGTTTGCTTTCACTCCTTCCAAAGTCGCCCAAATTTCGGTCTATGTCACTATTCAGCTGAGTGTACCATCATTTAGAAGGTTTTCATTATCATGTCAAGTTCCACTGGGTCATTTTACACCTTGTTCATGCTTCAGTTGCGCCTAGGTAAGGTCATTTCCCTCTCCTAGGGTTTTGAAGGCAATTTCTCTTGGACGGTCAAATCATTGGAAAAACTTGTATCCTGATGTTCATACAACTTCCCCTATCCTTAAAGTACCTTATCAAACACTTTCCATCACTGCGATCCCCCAAATTCATCATTTTCGCACAAACCCTAGTTTCTTGCTACAACCTGGCAATTTTCTAGGTTGGACCTGTGTTTTGCCACTTTTGGCCCCTTCCCCGCACTCAATTTCTGAGATTCCACTTTCCCCTACTTCCTGACATCCCTCCCTACTTCCCAAAATTTCCTCAAGAATTTAGAAACTCCCTATCCCCTTCATTTCACTTCATTTCGACAAATCTCTTGTTCCACACATCGGGGTAGGTTTCACTCAAATGATGTCTCTGAGGAAGGAAAGATGAATTTGGAGATACTGAGAGAGATTTTTTTCCATAATAGGCCAAGGAATAAAAACCTCCTTCGCTTTTTACACAGGTGTCATGGTTTTAGAGAAATGTCAAAAATACAATCGCCTAGTGAGAATTGATGCACCTCTGAAGTGACCTTGGGAAAATCACATTTTCTCCTAGCTCAGTTGGCCAGATGACATTTTGGATGAGTTAAATGATAACTAGACACAAATATCTTTCCAATGAGCTATCATGAGCTCAATTTGGAGATGAGTAAGGCATTCAAAAGTTGACTATAACAGCACTCTGCCTTTAGGCAGCCTCATTTGGCACATTTTGACCAGTCTTGAGAGATTTGATTTTTGACAGGGAAAATGAGCTCCCAATCGAAAAATTATGGTTGGGTTGGAGAGAAAACTCAAAGACCTTTCCAACGAGCTATCCTGAGCCCAATTTGGACACTGGATAGGCCTCCAAAAGTCACTTGGAAAAGAGCGCGACGCACATAGAGAGCGCGACGCACCGGGAGAAAATTTCCAGTGTAAATTTACACTGGCGCGGTGCACAGAGCTGCCAAGGCTAATTTTTCTCAGAATTTGCAACCAATTGCCTTCAATCCCTTGAATTTTCCAGGTGGGTTCAATATCTCAGTGTTTCATCCATTTTTGTGCTCAGTGACAGTGGTGTAATGGCGATAAAGGTTGAAACAAAGATTCATACCCAACACAAGCAAATTTGCTGCCAAAGTTTAAAAACTCATTGTTTTCTCCAAACATTGCGGAAGGGTCCAATACTACATCAACAAAACAGGGATCACCATCATGACATAAGGCACCTTTGCAAGATGATGAGCAATTCCATCTTTACAGTGATATAGTAAACTTGAATTTTAATGAATAGCATAAGATAGTAGATTAGGTCATCATGGAGAAAGATGCTAAGATCAAAGAGCTTAGGGACAATTTTTATAAGGTCAATTTCATGGTTTGATTCCTAGAGCAGGATAATGAGCAATTGAAGGTAAATCAACTACTCTTGAATAAGCATAAGGTTGATGTTAGCAAAGAAGATGTAAAGGGAAAATAATTAGTTGACACAGATGATTCAGATGAGCATCAAGGGCAAGTGACAAGGAAGAGTCCAAAGACTAGAGGACTCAAAAGGGAACTTCAGCAACAAAGGGAGCAGATGTCTTCAGTTGACCTAATTTCAGGAGAAATCAATGAAAATATGGATTTTTGGCTTGACATAGTAAATTTCCATTTAAACAATCTTCTTAAGAGGGCGAAAAGAGACAACAAATTTCAAAGACATGGCTACTCATTGCTACACAAGGGATCAGGTCTCCAAAGTCAAAATCAAGTAGTTGAAGAAAATACCCCAGGAAACCCTAATCAGGAAAAAAGAGAAGGTTAAGTTGGATTTGCTTGCTGATGCTTCTCTCAGAGCAATACAAGACAAGGACAAGAAAGCCTATGCATGACGAGAGGCCATCAGGTGAAACAGGAGGCCGATTTCATCCTCATTCAGGATGATGATACAGATGTGGAGAGCACCCGACTTAGGATGACTATTCAGGAGCATAACACAGAGATCCAAGACTTGTCACTCAATGTGGAGAGGGCCAAATGGATCATAAAGTATTTGGAGTAGAGAAACAAGTAGCTTGAGGACCAGCATGAGATCATGGAGCTGCAAAACATCCGTGAGAATCGACAAGGTGCCCAACAAAGGAGGATTGAGTTCACATCTTTGGAGCAAGAAATCAATGAGGATCGGGAGGCCAACCTTGAGAGGGTCAACATGAATTTGGAGAGGTTGTTGGACAAGGCCGACCAGGACCTTTCTCTACTGAGACATATGGCTTTCCGTTACAGGGTGCGAAACATGAGTGCACAGGCCCAAATAAGGAGTTTGAAAGTGAAATTGAGGAAAGCAACAAGAAAGGCAAAAGAGGCAAAAGAGCAAGATCAGCTTTGAATCTTGGCTGAGGCTTCCTTTTCCCATCATAACACCCCATAGGGAACCTCCAGCCCAAATTTCAAAAAAATTGGGGAATTTTTGGTCACATGGTAATTTTTTGGGCAAAAAACAGGGATTTTCTCCCTGTGCGTCGCGCCACTGGCACGACGCTAAAATTATAGAGCTCCAAATGAGGAATGGCTTGCATTTTTGGATTCCACATGGAAAATTATGACTACTGGTGTCCGGGAAAGAAATTTGGGCAAGATCTGAGTCTCCTAAAGGTCGAAAAACACCCAAAAATGGCCTTTCTGCCACTTTTTTGACACACAAAAAGAAGTCTTGGGAGAATGGAGATTTGGAGGGGAAAATGAGCACCAAATTTAAAAATTCCAGTTGAGTTAGAAAGTAGACAGGATAGGCTTTCCAGCAAGCCCACTTGGGCACATTTTTGACACCTACAAGTGCCCCAAAATAGGGCCCAAAGTAGCGCGACGCACAGAGAAAGTGGCGCGGCGCACAAAGGAAAAATTGCCAATTTGCTTCCGTTTCGCAAAATTTTGGTTCGCGACTTCTCCAAGTGGGCCCACTCATCTACACTTCAGTTTTTTGGCCTCAAAGGTGGCATTTAAAGTGTTTTTTCTCCAGATTGGCTTCTATCCAAGTGGCGAAGGAAGGCAAATGGTCACCTCGAGCCAAATGTCATGTTTGTAGCGCTACACCTGTAGCTGATGGTTGGCTCTCCATCTCCATTTTGTAATGATTCGAGTAACTCCCCAACCCTTGGGTATTCTATCTCTTCCTTACACATTCTATATATTGTATGCAAGTTATTTGCAAAGGGTTGGTTGGCTTGTAACTTCTGGGAGACTGTGGGAAAGAAACTTTGTTTCTTCACTGTGTATTTTTGACAGAGAATTAATGAAAGGCAGTGGCTCTATTTCATGAGATTCTTGTGGTTGTGAGTGTAGCAAATGTGTCTCTTGTGTTTTCATATGTATTTCGTTATGTTTCATAAGTCAATTCATTTTCATTTCTAGTGAAATTTTCTGAGTGAGATTAGGTAGAATTCAATTTTATTGCTCTGCCTGTGGGAAAATTTCATGTTTCAGTGTTATTCTTCTGTTGAAAAGGATTCATGTCACTATGCCCTTTTCACTTTCTTCAGCAATCTTTTCATGCCGTGGCACCTCAAACTAAATTGTTAAATTTTCTGCCTACCTTGCCTCACGGAATAATCTATGCCTTTGTATTAAATTCTCTGTTCTTTGCTGCCCGTTGGTCCCATACCATCCCAGAAACTCGGTAATTCATAGAAATTATTTCCCGAATCCCTATTCACTTACTAGCCTAAGGTAAATCTTTCATTGTAAGTCATCTCAGACTTTTTTCGATTATCTATCCACTGAGCATGACTTAGAGAGAGCCCTCTCCTACTCTGGTAGGGCTAGCTACCAGACTGAGCGTGGTTTGTGGTTACCCTAATTTTTGCCTTCCTTCAGCCTAAGGCAGATTTAGGTGCTAACAGGTCCAAACTTGTTTTTTTCTCAGGATGAAAATTACCTGGAGGGAAAGGGAGAATTCCACTATTGATGATGAGGTTATGAATGATCAATAGGCCTTGGATGCCTTAAGAGGATGCGGTTTGCTAAAAATTTTCAAAGTTCTAAATATGAAGGCAAATACTCGCTTGCTCGAAATGCTCATTCACTACTAGAGTATCGAGGATGACTCATTCATGATTGATCAAATGCCACTAAGAATAGATATTGAGGATATCTATTTAATCACGAACCTTTCCCAGAGGGAGAGGTAGTACATTCTACGGGTCGATCACGAGGTAGTCTCTCTATCGAGGACTATGTGCATATATACTGCCCGGGCCATCTAGAAAAGATTGGAAGCCAAATTCCAATCAAGCATGTAGAGAGTTTGTCATTGAGGATCATCATGTTCACTATATCCAGAGTGAATGGATTAGCCTCCTTACACTAGGCTTCACAACTTGCCATGAGCTTGGCTGTAGACTATCTCACCACAGTATTTGATTGGTGTACTCCTCTTCTCACCAACTTGAATAGCCAGCTATCATCTATCAAAAAGGGCTAGACCAAAAACTTTGGGTATGGGACTATTCTGTGCTCCTTCTTTTTCGAGAAGGTCCTAGCACTACACCCTAGAGTACCAATTCCAATTAGTAGCTCGCAGATCCATGGATGGACAGGTGGGCCGATTTGATGAAATGTCTAGGAGGTGGGGACGTACCGTGAACAACTTTTTGATGATGATTTCTTCTCCTGGTGGGAGCAGCAAATTATCGCAATGGATGATTACCCCTATGTCGGCTTGGACTTCCGGGGAGATCCTGATTTGGCGTTACCACCAAGCGTGGCATGGGGAGATATAGGTAACAAATATTTTATGATTTTTATGATTTTTTAAATTTGAAAATGAACTTAAAAATATTTTTGATGGGATTCACATGACTAATGTAATGATCATATGCTAGATATTGGGCCAATATGACCAGATGGTTTCCCATGGCATGGACATCACAGCCGAGGTGCCAAAGAGGCGGCTGCTGATACAGAGCGGCGCCTATACACAGTTCAGTAGAACTTGGTGAGATTAACTCACCGAAAACCAATGGCAGCGGTAGAGGATCTCCCTATAGAAATGCGGCGTCGCGTGGTTGGACTGCCATGAGACTAGTTTTGGACTCTTAGGCGTGTAGCTAACACTGTGGTCACATACGTGGCCGGTCATCTTGAGCTGGGTCATAGATAGTCTGGACATGAGTATGGGCACTTGAGTCCCAATTTTTGTATATTGTTTTGGACACACTTATGTACATTCAGGATGTTTTATGATATATATATATATATATATATATATATATACAGTTTCGACTTTTTGATGCTTCATTTTATTTTTATGATGATGAATGAATGATGTGCCAATCTAAAGCTTGATTAACAATGGAATCTGCTAACTAATTATGAGATCTTGAAATGTGCAAATAAGCAATATAAGTAAATGATCTTTGCAACAACCTCACTCTTAAATATTGGTGATATAAACATGGATCCCTAACCTAATAAATGTTATTTAATTGAGACATTATCAACTATGAATCAAGATATACCCCTAACAAATCAATTCCATAAGAAATAACTTTAGATAGAAGATTAATAATGGCAGTATACTCAACCATATTATTTGATGCAGGACCAATGCATACTCCCCTAGACACCATCAACTGAATAGTTGAATAGTAGATCACCCAAGCTGTGGAAGCGAGGTTCCTAGTGTACCGACTAGAACCATCGGTGAATCCAAAATAGACCAAGTCATCCATCAACACCTGCCACAGTAGATCAAAAAGTGTTGATATCAAAAACTCCCTATGAGATATGTACAAAAATAGAAAATATACAAAGAAGTCATTGCCTATTTGCTACTTAAGAAAAGTACTTCTTGAGGTAGAGCCCATTTCGGGGCTCTGCCAACTTGTTCCCTTCAAAATCGATGAACTCATACACCCCTTTTTCTAAAACTCATTTAATTATAAAGGGACCATACCACATAGGCTTGAACTTGCCTGCCCCCAAAGCATCTTTATCTTGGTCATAGACCAAGACAAGGTCACCTTCAAAAAAGACTTGAGGATGGACAACTTTATCGTACTGAGTTTTAACCCTTTTCTCATCACCCTCATTGACTATGGCAACATCTCGACACTTCTCATCAAGATGTTCCAAATGAAGGAGGCGCTATTCGAGACTAGAGGTATCTGGAAGGAGCTCAACAACTATCTTAAGAGATGGAATTTCACATTCAACATAAAATATAGATTCCAGCCCGTAAACTAACTGAAAAGGTGTAAAACCTGTAGCAGTCTTTACCGAGGTTCGGTATGCCCAAAGAGCTGGATACAACATAAGATGCCAATTGGACCGGTTTTTGTTGATCGTCCTTTGTAGGATCGCCTTAAGGGTTTTGTTCATAGCATCGACCTATCCATTGGCCTGAGGATAATACGGAGACGAATGATCCTGTCAGAAACCCAATTTAAGAGCCAATTTAGACATTAGTTGGTTCTGGAAATGACTGCCATGGTCAATGACAATCTCTCTCAGGATACCGAACCTTGTGTTAGAAAATTATATATTACGGAGCAATGGAACACATAAAATATTGTAGAAATATAAACACAGAAAACGCACAAAACAAAAGAGACACAGATATACGTGGTTCACCCAGTTTGGGCTACGTCCACCCCGAACAGCCAGTCCTTCCTTTTTATTATCCAGCAAAATGAAGAGACACAACCTACAACAAATCCGCTGTAATATCCTCTGTTTTCTCTCACAGTCTCACCTCTCTGTTTCTCGCTCACAGAATACACATCTATCTCACAGCCTCAAATACAATACCCTCATACAAAGAGAGGGGTTGCCTTCTAGGGAAAAAAACCCTAAACTAAACATAAGTTCTACCGTCAGATCATCCGCCTAATGAACGGCCCAGTTTGACTAGAAATTACTATACTTTTACAAGGCAATTTTACAGTTGTTTTCAGCTTCGGGGGCGCTGCCCCCGAAAACCCCCGCCAGGGGGGGGCTCCCAAAGGTCGCAGTCGCCCCCCCCTGGACCCCCCCTGCAGCGAATATTTTATGGGCGGCGTTGCCGCCCCCATTTCGAACTGGGGTCCTATGAGGCGATACCTTTGAATATAGAAGATAATCAGGCTCCACACCCAACACCTTGAGATAATCTAATTGAAGAGGAACAATGCCATTGTTTCACTATCATTTTTATAAGTGGGCATGGCCTCAGCCCACTTCGTAAAGTAGCCTATGGCCACTATAATGTACTTGTGATTCGGTGCTAGAGGCAGATTACAAGTAGTAAAATCAATACCCCACTTAGTAAAAGGACCGACAATGACAACATGGAAAAGAGGAGCTGGAAGTGCGTGCATCTTCAGAGTATAGACTTGACAAGGGTGGAAATTTTTTACCGCTTCAACACAATCTTTGAAGAGCGAAGGCCAAAATTAGCTAGCATGGAGGATGCGCTGGCCCTGAAAGATGATCGCCACAAGCTCCATTGTGGCAATCATTAAGCACAGACTCTGCTTCCTCTAAGGCTAAACAACGCCTGAGGATCGAATCAACCCCTTGGCGATATAGCATATCACCAATGATGACATAGTTCTTAGCTGGGTGACGTAATTTTTGACATTCATCCTTAGAGAAATTAGAGGGAAACTTCGAAGTTTGGAGATAGACAATGATATTTCCATACCAGGGGTCTTGTGAAGAGATGAAGAATAAATGTTTGTCAAGAAAACTTTTTTCATAAACAGTATCCTCTCTACAAGGCTACTCAGAAATTAATTTCATGAAAACCAATGATTTCTTAGAATTGGTTGACAAGAACTCAAGATTGAATTCCTCTAAAATAACAATCCATCAATTTTATTTGCTCCCAATCACTCGCCTATTGACGACAAATTGGAATGGATTGACCGCTGCTAAGACAAATGTTTTGTGTAGCAGAATGTAATGGCGAAGCCGTTGGACAACATGGATAGATGCCAAGGCTAATTTCTAAACTAGAGAATGGCGTAGTTGAGGGCCTACCAAGCCTCGACTCAATTAATAAATGACATGCTCTGTGAGAGCATCATCTTCCTAAACCAGAACCATACCTATGGTTGATTTTGCAGCTGCAAGATATAAAAGGAAATCTCTACCATAATCCAGTGGACTCAAAAGCGGGGTAGAGACTAATGCCTTCTTCAAGGCATCAAACAATCATTGCACAAATTTGTCACATAAAAATGGAACTCCTTTCCATAGCAAATGCATAAACCCTTTAGTGATCTTGGCATAATTCACTATAAACCTTCTTAAGAAATTAGCCTTCCCCTAAAGACTTTGAAGTTGTTGAATAGAGGACAGGGAAGGCAACTGAATTATTGCCTCTAGCTTGAAGGGATCAACTCGAATCCCTTCAGTTGACACAATGAACCCTAATAACTGACCAGATGTAACTACAAAAACACACTTATTGGGATTCAACTGGATCTTGTAAAATCAACATCGTTCAAAAACCAATCGAAGGTGACTAGGATGATCAATTCTCTTTCGAGAACAAGCAACTAAATCATCCAAGTATGCTTCGATGATATGTTTGATGTTGTGGAAAGCGTATGACATGGCCCGCTGGAAAGTAGCTCCAACATTTTTAAGACCAAAAGGCATCTTTTTGTATGCAAATGTACCCCAGGGACATATAAAAGTTGTCTTGTGCTGATCTTCAGGACAGATAGAGATCTAATTATAACCGGAAAATCCATCTATGAAGGAGAAAATCTCATTACCCGCACATTCATCAATTATCTGATCAATAAATGGTGTGGGGTAATTATCCTTGGGACAAGCTTTGTTTAGGTCCCTAAAATCAATGCATACTCAGATTGTTCCTTGCTTTTTATCAACTGGAATTGGATTAGAAACCCAATCTATAAGAGGAATAGGGTATATAAAACCCACCTTGAGCAGCTTCTCTACTTCAGCTTTAATAGCTGTTGCTTTCCTAGGATTAACCAATCGAAGCTTCTAATGAATCGGCTTAGCATTTTCATATGTCTTGATCTCATGTTGAACTATGGATGGATCAATACCAGTAATTTCTTCATAAGACCAAGCAAATACATCTCGAAACTCTTTAAAAAGGTCGGTGTAAATTTGAATTTCTTCAGGGGAACATTCAGCTCCGATGAAGAGATTCTCGATCACGTTAGGGTTCCTAGAGATGTTTATAGGTACTGTTTTTGAAATCAACAACATATTACCTTTGGCACGAATGTGTGCTGGAGTCAAAGGATTTGATACCTTACAAACATCACTAGTAAATAGCTCAGAGAACCTAGATTCAACTTCTTGCAATGGGGGAAGAAAATATGAACGATCATGTAATTCTTCTCAAGGTCGATCTACACCCATAATTACTTCTAATATTGCTTCTTATGATGGTAAAACTGTATCTAAGCATTCCATAGTAGAGGTAGAGTCAAGGGTCCAAGGTGGGGCCACATCACCATCTAACTCTTCCTTAAAGAAAGGAGTATAATGGTTTTCTGTAGAGTTGACGATAAACTGATATCTAAGCTCTGCCGGAGACATAGGAAATGCCATTCCAATGACTTCTCCTTCATCTAATGTGGTCGTAGGTGAAGGCAAGGTCCAAGGGTCTGAAAAATAATGAGTTTGGAATAAATCTTCCCCTAAAGACTCTTTGGATGATGAAATGACATTGATTCTAGCTATAGGAGAGGGAAAATCAAATGTACCCATCAATGAAGAATACATCCCAACTCCTAGATTCTTAATAGGCAGACGACGATTATCCACTAAGGGAATAGTAGAATTCGAAGTTGCTCGAGGAGCAACTGGAGAATAATCCAATTGATCAACCTTAACAATTTTCCCCTCATGAGGAAATAAAATGACACGAAACAGAGTCGAAACAACAACATCCATTTCATAGATCCAATTCTGTCCTAAGAGGAGATTGTAATTTAGGTTAGCATCAATGACTTCTACTTCGATATTAAGGACCTTTCCTCCAACATATATAGGAAGGGCCAAGATAATCCCATGTGGCCTATGAGAATGCCCATCAAATGTTATCAGGAGGGTAGGTGAAGGAACAACCAAAGGAGATCCAATGGCATTCCAGCATGATATAGAAATTACAGATGTGAAAGCCCCCACGTCCACAACTGTTCGAAAAATATTAGTTTTTTTATAAGTAGACTTAATTTGAAAATCCATATGATGATAGAATCACTTTTTGACATTGAGCATGTCAAAAGTGAGCACTAAGGCATTATTTGGATCAATTTCCCCTATCGCCGAAAGAAAAGCACGTCGTTGAGCTGGACACGACTAAAGCACCTCTAAAGCAGACATAGTGCATGGAATTTGAGCTAGATCCTCAAAAATAGAGTAGTTCTGGGTAGCCCTAGCATTAGGGTTGATAGTCGGGCATTTCACGAGACCTTTCGATATCCGAGGTATAGTCTCGATAGAGGGTCACTCAATGTGAAGTGGGTCGGCAGTTTCAGGAGCATATTTTTCCTTGGATGTTTCAGTTTCACCATAATCATGTGACCGAGTGACCACATTAACATGAGAACCCATCATGAAAACATTTGATGATTTATCCCCTTCCTGGTTTCCCCCTACAGAGGTACTAAGATTTGAGTTCGTGCCAGCAAGAAGCTGTTGGCCTTGGGGAAAAGCATTGGTTAACATAGCTTGAGAATTAGAAGACCCTTGTTGCACTAACAAGCACTGAGCATCTTGAATTTTGGGGTATAGATGAGTCAAATGGTCTCCATTGCATAATTTGCATGGAAACTTAACTTTCTTTTTGGACTTCTTTCCACCCTCACCAGCACTATTGTCGGGTTTGTTTATGTCAGCCTTCCCATGTTGACTCTTCTTCTTACCTCATCCTTTCTTCTTCCCATTAGAATTTTGATTTTCTTTGGTGTTAGAAGATTGGACGGCGTTAATGGAAGAGGGTTGGGTAGGCGAAGGGTTAGACAATGTGACCTGATTGGTAGGAGCAACTTGTAAAGAAAACTACTGCAATTGTCTCAATAGGTTCACCGCATTGGTGTCTATCGATCCAACAATACCATCTACATGGGGACCTGGCTTGGATTTGGCTATTTCAACCTTAGTCCTAAGAGCATTAGGCAATATTTTCTGAAGAATCCCAGACTGAGAGTAAATCAATTCTAACTGCTGGGCCCGAAAAATAGCTTACTCTTCAGAATAGACTTCAGACAGAGAGACATCGTTAGAGATCTCAAGTTGTAAGGATTTCAAAAACCATTCGAGACGGTATTCAGGAGGAATTTTGGTTTTAATGAGCCTCTTTCTTCGTCTCCATGCCTGAATATGATCAGAGATGTGAGTTGCAGTATCTTGATGGAAATTGGCCAGAAGTTCAATTCCAGCATCATAACGAACGGTAACTGGAAATGGTTTAGGAAAATGTTAGCAAAATCAACGAAAGATGTAAAGTTGCCCCTTGGAAACTCTATATACCATTTAGCCGCATTGCCAGTTAAGGTGCGTTTAAAAAGTCTCAGCCTAATCGAGTTGTCGATGAGGGAGTTTGATGAGCACCACAAATGGAATGTGGTTACATGGTCTCCTGGGTCTTCACGACCCTTCCCCTTGAACTTTGGAATATTCGATGGGAGTTTAGTTGGGACTGGAGGCCTGGCAAATTTAGAGTTGCCAAAAAGGAAGCCTAGGAGGACCTTGGGGATTCCACCCAGATTGGGAAAAGTTCCAAAAGTTCTGAAACGATTGGCCTAGATTTTGAAAGGCACCAGACTGCCCGAAGTAACCAGAAGAACCCGTTGAACCAAAATGTGACCCTTATGGTCCAGCAAAACTCAAGGTTTGACCAACTCCAGTCAAAAAACCTCCATAACCAGCGAAGTTCCCTCCAAAAGAATTATAAGGAGTCGATAACCCTTGATAAGGATTCCAAGCGGTAGCTAAGGGAGGAATACTTCGAAATGAACTAACTATGGAGTATGGCCTATTCCCTTGTTGGCCAAAAAATGGATTCCTAGTTCCTATGCCACTAACCACAGGGTTAGTCCAACCTTGAAAGGGATTACTGCCTTAACCTGTATAGGAGAAAGGCATAGATCCTACGTCGGGTTAGAATGTGGTATATGACCACTTCCAAAAGGAAAACCCTGAAATGAAGCCAATCCACTCATCATGGATGTGGAGGCACTAAAAAAACTCACGGGAAACCCTGAGAATTGGTGCCAAACGGAAAAAATCTAGAACTAGATGCATTAGCTTGGGAATTTCCACTCATAGATGGAATGGAGGTAGACCCAAGTAAGGATGTGCTAGCAATAGACCCCAATAAAGATGCAGAGGGGATGGAAATATTTCCTCCCTCTTGTACTGATGTTGGAGTTTGCATGGTTGTAGCACTAGTGGTAGATGCCATGCTTCCAGCTGTGGTCATCAAAGGTAAGTGCGTTAAATAACCTGGACTTGACGGTCTATGTGTCAGAGTCCCAATGTATAACAATATGTCTAGATGATCAGCAGGTAGAGGCGAGTTCGGAGCCGCCAATGACTCTAAGATTTCTTCTACATCTTTCGACTGGAAGAGAACTTGAGAAAGAACTGGGGTGTTCCTCTCTAGCTTTGCAGAAGTACCAGGCCTATCCTGAACACTAATGCCCCTGAGCGGAGGATCAATCTTTGATGCATCGATTGCCACGAGGTGAAAACCACTGGTAGTATTGCCTCTGCGCCTTCTAGGAGAAGGCTTTGAACTTGGTGGTGAAAGGCCATGAAGTCTTCGAGACCATCTAAGCGATCGGTGAGCCACTTTGAATTTTTATTAAGATCTAATTAAGGACTCAAGAAAATTGAAAGCTAGGCCAACTAAGAGCATAGAAAACACACTAAAAAATGTCCCTAAAAGATATCAGCTAGTCAAACAACTTTCAAGTATTTCCATTCCAGGTGATGATGACCGAACACCAAAATACAAGAAAGTGAAGTAGGGGCCTTCCGAAGATAATCTGTGATAATGACGGCCCAGGCCTACCAGCGAAGGTATCAGAGGAAGTTACGCTGACCTCCAAACAATAGCCTATGTTGGTGCAAGCCCCCAAGCTTCGCAAGGGTGGCCTCCAAAAGTATTGCTGAGAGTGATACAACGTCAACCTCAGGTGCCACGGGATTCCCCTCTGCAACCACCTATGTAGATCCCTAGGATAAGCAACCAAGGTTACCAACTCGTGTCAGAATCAAGGCGGAATAGTCTTCAGGTAAGATCTGACAAGTAGGAGAGGGGGTATCTCTCTTCCTTATCTTCAAAAACCCTTGTACTTAACTCCCAGATCTGAAGCTTTCCTGGTCTCCCTAATGCTATTACGTTTGCACTCGTTATTCAGACTTCTATGTTTGACATTTTAAAGTGGCCTTGGAGAATTTTCTCTCCAAACACCTAATCCAAGGCCCTAAATATCCTAAAACTTGTTGGTGTGTCTAAATTGATAATATAAAAAAGTTCTAGTATATTTTAATTAGCGCTTGCTTTTAAGTTGATTTTTCTTAAGTCAAGGGATAAACAGAGAGGAACCTGGTGGTGTTTATCGATGCAAAAGAAATTAATAATAACCAAACTATATGCAAATGTAGTTTTTTTGTTCTTCGATGAAAAGAAATTTCTACCAGGTTCTAAGGAACTTCTAATAAAGCAATAAATTTCTTTTTTCTTTTCTTTCAACAAGCTTCACACTCACAAAAACTAACAAAAACTATTGAATGCCCTAAAAGATCCACAAACTAATCTAATGCAATGAGTATACGCTGATGCAAAAACTTAAGATTACTCTAAAGCAAAGAATGAAAGAAATTTGTTGATCGCTTTTAATTAGCCACTTTGATTTTTAGACAGAATATAAGTACCTAATGCTCATTTTTGTCCAAACACTAAAAGCAAATCTTAAGACAAACAAAATTCACTTTCACTTGCAAAAAGAATCCAAATCAAAACAAGGCAAAAAAAAGCAAAAACCAAGTTTTTATGGAGTTTTATTTTTCACAAAAGCAGAAAAAAACTTTTCAAAAGTTCTCCAAATATTATTGAATACTTTGAGACCGAAAATTTGGCAACAAAAACAATTTGCAACTTATCAACTCAATATGGGCGAAAACTCAACAAAATAGGTGTTTCAAGATGCCTTGAACGACCAAAAAGCAGCAAAAATAGCTTGCAGACAATGATCAAAAGACCAAGGAAGACAACTTTCAAAATCGTCAATCAACAAATTTCAAAAAGTGAGAAAAGAAAATGGCCACAAGATGCAGTTTTGACACAAAGAAAGAAGATCACAAAGATAAAGTTTGTCACAAAGATTGAAACCAATACTTCTGCTTTGGAAGATCAGAACAGCCAAGATTCCCAGAAAGAAATCTCCTGTGCTCAAACACAAATGATGACACTTGCAACAAAACAAAAAAAGACCAAAACTTTCCACAACAGGAGAGAATTCGAAACCATAAACTTGCTGCAAAACCAAAGATTAACAAAAAAACTTGACTACTCAGGAAACACTCAGACCAGCAAAAAAATCTTCTGAGACAAAAAGACTTGAAAAAATCTTGGAAAATTAGGTTATACACGACTGTGTCAATACACAGTTGAGTGTATACGTGATTCAACCCAAAGAAACCTATGTATACACGGGCTCATATGGGGAAACTTGTGTACATACGCTATTGTAACCTGACAAAACTACGTATATAATAGTTCACAAGAAAAAAAGAAAAGAAAAAAAAAAAAAGAGGTCTGAAGAAACTACTCAAACTTAAAGTTTGAGTTCCTATAGGAATAAAGAAATCAGTTAGAGCAAGAAAGCTAATGGCTAAGCCTTGATTGGCTTAAATTAACCCAAACTAGGAACAAGAATATTGTTGTCCCCAGTGGAGTCGCCAATTCTGTTGAGGGATTAAATCCCCTAGGTTTTTGGGTCAACACCCTAGCAGAGCGGGGGTTATCTACAATAAAAAACAAGCATTCCACACAGCCATGATACTTAAATAAGCAAACTACACGAAGAGAGGTGCACTTGGGGGTCCTTCGTTCGGGTAGATCTAGCCAGGATCTAAACCCTCTAGGAGTTCTTCTCGATCCTTGAACCTGCAAAACAACCAATTCAATGAAGCATAGCAATATATGGACAAAGTATCATATAGAAATCAACTTCATACCTTATTTAAAGATGGTTAATTAAACATTGAAACAATTATTCATATGTAAACCATAACAATAACATCATATGCATAAAGAAGATTGATTTCAGGAACAAGACAAATGTTTCTTTATTGCAGATAACTAAAACAAAGCAAAGAATGATATCACCTGAATCTTCCTCTTGCTGGCTCCAAGCAGAACCATCCTCCGGGTTCGTCCAATCCCAAGTCTTCAAAAGGCTCCTTCCATGACTCACACAAGGATATCTCAACTAGTGAAATTACATCATAACTCAAGGAAACAAGGGTTTCTTGTAGCGGGGGAAGTGTTGGAAGTACAGGGATCTTCAGACTTGATCAGGGATAATCTTAGCAAAGTAATTCTCTCTCTTCCCTCCTCCCTTAGGCCTTCCCATTGAAGCTTTTTTATACTTCTCCCAAAGTAGTTTTTTAGTTGGGAATTCGTTGGGAATAATTGGGCCACTGGCACTAATAGGTAATCAATAGGTAAAAACCATGAACTCCGCCCAAAATTAAGGAGATTTAATTTTTTTGAAGTGTTTTAAGACATATACGTGGTTTGGGTATACAAAGACCCGTGTACACACATGTTTAGCTCAGGGAAATGTCACATACAGGAGTAAAACACTGTTTTTTAAGTATTTGGACCAAGTCTGGAAGGACGGGTTGCCCTAGGCCATAAATGCAGCATCATAAATATCAAGAGTGAGATTTGGAGCTATAACACACATTCCATTGACTTGTGAACGAGTCAAACATTTTTCGGTGTTGTTGGTGCTTCCTCCTGTGTTGCTCCCCCTTGGCTTCTTCCTTTAAATGAAGGACCTAACTCTGGAATGGACTCAATGGCTAAATTCTTTAACCATGTGTATTAAGTGAGTGTATCTTTCCATGACTCTGTGAGAGTGCTTTCTTGATCAATGAACTGTGTTGCAAGTTTAGTCTTTGATTGGGCAAGGTGTGTTATGGAAATGGTATTGCATTGAGTGCATGACTCCTTGCTAATCTTCTAGAAAATTTGATAGTGACCCTATTCTGGAAGCTTAAGGTCTTAGAGCAAACTCTTAATCTTATTGAATTCATCCTTAATTTCTTGGATATAAATTTTGATGGCACCCACCTATGCTAAAAGCTCCCTCCACTGGTTTTTGTCTTTGGTAGCCATGGGTTGTTTGAAGAGGTGATTAGCTTGATGGAACAGTGGGTAAATCACTTTATTTTTCTTGGCTAGCTAGCTTGGCTAGTCGTGAACTTGCACTAAGAATCCTTGAGATTCCCCTATAGGCTGGATAATAAAGGCTTTCAAAGAAGCCACTTCTATAATTTTCTTGTCAATCTCACTAGCGTACCATGTTGCGGGATCTAATAGCACCCTCAAAGTGACAAAAATAGTTCTCTTGAGCTCTTTGTTTATTGAGATGAGATTAGCACAAGAAATTTTAATATGGTCGCAACACTCGAAAAGGGTGCATGCTAAAAAATATTTTGGTTCATCTATTATGCTTGTGGCAGCTGAGGGCCAAAGAGCCTCGAGCTTTGAACTAACTTCCTCAACTTGTGTTTGTAGTTCCTACTTCTCCTGAAGAATTTGGTCTCTTTCCGCTGATATGCAGAGAAGCTGCAATTTCTACTTCTCATGTTCTACTACCAAACTATTGTGCAATGCCTTTGCTTGGGATCTAGCTAGTTGAATGAAAGTGAACAATTGGGAAGAAAACCAACTCTGGTGGTCATCTGGAGTGATTGTGGTAGGTCCAAGGTATTTACATTGTAATGGTTATCCATTGGAAAATGATTTCCTAGACTACCCTTGTGGTGAGGTCTCTCGTTGCGAGGTTTTAGTGGTTTGAGTATCAATATGGGCTAGGATGGAATGTGGTGGTTGAGGAGAAACAAAATTGAAAGTTAGGGGTGAGGTGTGAATCATTGCTCTACCTAGGGTCTCATAGTTAATAATGTGACTAGTGACTGTTAGTAGGCCTAATTCCAGTAGTACAAATAATAGAGACGTACTAACATACTACTCATTTGAAGGGTGAACTACAAGTGCCTCATTTGTATTTTCCATAAAGGGTTGAATAATAGATTCTACCTCCATTTCCATTTTAGTAATGAGCATGGTTTAAGATGGAGAAATGTCTGAGATGGTCACTGAGGTGGAGGTTTTTCATAGTGATGGCTTACCCAACCTTGGGGATACGGTAGAAGCGGAGGGAAGATTCTCTTCAGTCATGGGTGTGCTAGTGTGAGAGTGGGGTTCCTCATTAGTAAGATCAACAACATGTGTAGAGGTGATTTTAATTAGTTTATTGGGAACTGGTGGTAGCTTGGAAACAAGTGGGTGAGTATAAGTCATGGTACTAGGTTATGTATGTAAATGAGGGCCACTGGGGGAATTAAAGAAATGATAAGGATGTTGGTCAAAGTAGAAATAGGATTAGAAGTGACAAATTTAGAAAAGGTACTAAAAGGACTTATTGATGTTGTGAGATCCTCCAGAGTGTTATGAAACAAAAACTTCTATGCCTCAAGCTTCTTGATGACTGCATTTTGTGTTTCTTCGGCTATTCTCTTCCAGGAGGCGGAAGGGGTTTCTCTAGGTAGTGGCTTGGGAAACATTCCTTCAAACACAAATGTCTTCCTCCCATCTTGAACTATTCTAGCCACGCCAAGCGAGGAAGAGACTTCAGTGTATGATGCTTCCTTAGAGAGAATAAATGAAAAGGCCTGCATCTGAAACGTGCTAGGTTTAAGGCACTTAGGTAAAACCCAGGTATTTCCATGGATTACTCCTAACCATATGTATTTTGAATATTAATCTAGGAGCACTGGTGGGATCCTGGGCCTGGCTTCAGTGATGTTCAACATATTTTGGTACCATCCGGCAAAAAAAGACTCATTCATTTCCTTGCTGCTATGATCCGGATTTAAACAGGAACGCAACAAATTACAGAGATAACCATATACACAAAGATGCAGCGGAAATAATACTTCATTTCATTAATGGAAAATACTGAAATATGCTTACAAACAGAAATGGCAATAAACTAGCTAGGGCGATGGTAGCTTATCTCTGAGAAGAGATGTGATGGCTACATGCCTCTGAACTATGTTACAATGAGGCTCGAAGGCCTATTTATTGTTGAGAAACAATGGAAAACCCTTAACATTCCAAAACCTAACCCTAGGAGATGAAACGCCAAACTGTGGGCCCCGTTTGGGTAAATTGGTACATCAACTTCCCGGGGTCGTAACTTTGGCATACGATCTCCGTTTGACGCGTACAATAGCTCGTTAGAAAGATCTATCCGAGCACTACCACTTTGGGAAGGGCAACATCGGTCCATGGACCCATGTTGCCCCCAGATTTCCAAAAAAACGTCGTTTAGGGCCTCAAAATGGCTCCGGAAGTTCAGGACCCGAAAAACTGCTAAAAATAGTAAGTTGTGCTACAATTAAGGAAACTGAAAATGCTGAGAAAGACAATGGTGGGGGTCCAGGTGGACTTGGTAGGTGGCCACCAATATCCACCTGGATCATTCCTCCCCCCTTAGGAAGCAATGGTCCCCATTGCGTTGAGCTCCTCCATGAGATGAGGAAACGTCTGCTGAACTTGTTCCCTGGTGAGCCACTTGCCCTGCTGAAGGAGTTGGCCCGCTTTGACAACTCGATACAGTTGGATATTCTGTTGGCGAGTGTTCTTGATCTGTGTGTCCATGATCCGATCAGTTGCAGCTTGTTCCATGCAATCTGGATTTAATTCTGTGGGTTTGAGCTGTTCTGCAATGTCGGATGTGTCTAGCAATGGTGGAAAGTATGGCCGAAGGCGGTCCACATTAAATACTGGGTGCAGGCCAAGGAATGGGGGAATGCTGAGCTCAAATGCATTGTCTCCCATAGCCTTAGTGATGGTGTAAGGACCATATCGGAGTGGTCTCAATTTCCGATAGGCTCCAGTAAGGCGTTCCTTTTGCAAATGCAACCAGACTTTGTCGCCCACCTGAAACTTGTGTGGCACCCGATGTTGATCATGTCGCTGCTTGTACTTGGCATTTGATTTCTCAAGAATGTCATGGACCTGCTGGCGAATATGTTGGATTCGCTCAATGAAGCTGGTGGCCTTATCTGTTTCGGACTGGACATGAGCTGAGTTCATGTGAGTAGCTGCAAGTGGCATGGCCACATCAATGGGGCATAGTGGCTGGAATCCCAAACCCACCTGAAAAGGGCTATGGCCAGTGGAGCTGTGAAGAGCTCGGTTGTAGCTGTGCTGAACGTAGGGGAGGCTCTCGTCCCATGTGCGTGGATGCTTTGAGTTATACATGCGCAGAATGTGCACAATCATCCTATTGACAACCTCCGTCTGCCCATCAGTTTGAGGATGGAAGGCTGTGGACTTCGTGAGTTTGGTGTCCAGCATTGACCAGAGACTGGACCAAAAGGTGCTGAGAAACCGACTGTCCCGATCTGAGATGATAGACTGTGGAAGTGCACCCACACTCGTTCAAAGAAGAGTTTAGCAGTGGCTTCTGCTGTGATATTCTTCTTGCAGGCCATCATAATGGCCATCTTTGAGAACCTGTCGACGACCACAAAAACACAGTCATTTCCATGCTTAGTGGAAGGAAGGCCTGACATGTAATCCATGGAGATGGATTCCCAAGGTCGACTAGGGGTAGGCAACGGGGTATAGAGGCCTTGCTTCTTAATGGTCGGTTTGGCAATGGCACAGGCAGTACATGATCGGATGTACTTCCCAACATCCTGTCGAAGATTCGGCCAATAGAAATAGTTTTGCAGTACTGCCACTGTTTTCTCGACCCCGAAATGCCCAGCAGCCCGACTGTAGTGTGCTTCCCAAATCATCTTGGCACGCTCGCTTGAAGGAACACAGAGGTGACCGAGGTGGCATAATAGGGCATCCTGGAGGTGAAAATCTGCAACCTGCCGACCCTCCAAGAGTGTCTGGTATGTGTGGCCGAATTCTGGGTCGCTTTTGTAGAGAAGTGGCCAATCAGAAGTCTCGTGCCCGCAAGAGTTGAGCACGGTGGTTAGCGCCATGATCGGTGGTCGACTGAGGCAATCTGCAACATTATTGGTGCTGCCCTTTTTATACTTGATATTCAAGTGAAACTGTTGCAGGTATGTAGACCACTTCTGATGGCGATCATTCTGCAATTTCCCTTGGGTCTGTATGAACTGCAGAGGTCGGTGGTCTGTGTGGATGACCGTTTCCTTCCCCAAAATGTAATGCTTCCATTGTCGGCAGGCCTGTACAATGGAATACATCTCTTTATCATAAGTGGGGTACTTCCGGACTGTGTCTGAAAGTGTTTCACTGTGATATGCCACTGGATGTCCATGTTGAGTAAGGACTGCCCCAATAGCATAGTCAGAGGCATCTGTCTCGACCTCAAATGGTTGTTGTAAATCTGGTAACGCGAGCACTGGTGCCGTGCAGAGGCGATCCTTCAACTCCCTGAATGACTTCTGTTGAGATTCAGACCAAAAGAATTTTGCTTTCGCCCCGCCCTTGGTGACTTGACTCAAGGGCCAAGAAATATGAGAAAATCCCAACACAAACCTGCGGTAGAAGTTGGCAAGACCTAGAAAGCTGCGGAGCTCTGTTAGAGTGGTTGGAGAGGGCCAATCCCGAATGACTTGGACCTTGGCTGGATCGACATGCACCCCCTGTTCATCAATGATGTATCCCAGATACTGAACCTCGGTCATGCCAAAAGTGCATTTCTCCAAATTGGCACATAGCTTGTGTTGCCGCAGTGTTTAGAGAACCTGTCGGATGTGGTGGAGGTGCTCTTCCCAACTCTGGTTGAAGATCAGAATGTCATCCAAGTATACTACTACAAAGGAGTTGGTGAATGGCCGCAAGATGTCATCCATTAGCCTCATAAAGGTTGCAGGAGCATTCGTCAATCCGAAAGGCATGACCAACCATTCGAAGAGGCCCTCCTTGGATTTGAAGGCAGTCTTCCACACATCTGAGGGTTCAATTGGTACTTGGTGATATCTTGACTTCAGATCGATCTTGCTGAAATATTTCGCCCCCTTTAGTTGGTCTAGGAGGTCATCAATCCGTGGGATCGGGTACCTATTATGGACAGTGATCTTGTTCAGCGCCCGATAGTCAATACAGAGTCTCCACGTCCCATCCTTCTTCTGTACCAACACTATCGGGCTCCCACAGGGCGAAGAACTCGGACGGATGTGACCTTTCTGCAGGAGCTCCTGAATCTGTCTCTTGATTTCATTGTTCTCCAGAACGGAGCGCCGATAAATTGGTCCATTGGGTAGCGGCGCACCTAGGGTCAGATCGATGGAGTGCTTGACTTGACAGTGCAGAGGAACCCCTGCCGGGGAGGTGAAGATGTCTTCGTACTCCTCCACAATCTTGTCCATCTGTAGCTGCCGTGCAGAGGAACCCCGTTTGGAGGCCGCGGCCACTGTCTTCTTCTTCCCTTGAGGGCGTATCATCAGGAAAACAAATTTCCTGGTTTTGGAAATGATCTTACTGCATTGTTTTGCAGTAATCAAAGAGATGGCGGCAGGTGGTGCTACCTCTGGTATCCTGAACAACTTATTTCCCAATGTAATAATAACAGCACGGGGCCTTGATTCATACACAGCATGTCGCTTCCACAAGTATGGTTGTCCTAGTAATACATCACAAACTTCAAGGGGAGCAATGTCACACAATACCTCATCCGTGAAGGGCTTGATGTTGTATGGAAGGCGACATTGCTGGCTCACGCGAAGATCTCGCCCTTGGTGAAGCCACCCAATGGTGTATGGTTGTGGATGTGCTGTGGTCGGTAAGCCCAACCGCTTCACGACCTCTGCCGAAATGAGGTTCTTTTGACTCCCGCTATCAACAATGAACTGTATCGGGGAGCCCTTTACCCACATCTGGGAGTGGAAGAGACGCTCCTCCTCCTCTGGATCTTCGGGTTCATTTTTCTGGATCTTTGCGGTAGCAACAGTGGCGCTGGGATCCGCATCAATGATCTGCTTCCCTTTTTCATACCCCTTATCGGGTTCTGACTCAGAGTCGGAACATGCATCTGATTCTGAAACCTTTAGCTCAGCCACCAGTGACTGCTTGGCCCGACACTCACTTGTGTTGTGAGTGGAGCTCTTATGGAACTCGCACCATTTTCCAGTGTCCTTTCTCGGCTTCGCGGCGTTGCTCTTTGCTTGCAGCTTCGGCTGGTTGTCTTGGGTTGTCCCGCCTTGGCTTTGTCCTTTGTTCTGTGGTTTAGGGGCACCTTTCCCCTGCTTTGGATTCGCAGATCCAAAGTCTCGCTTCTTTTGTTTAAACTTCTACTCGACCTTGACGGCATACCGGTATGCTGCGCCGAGCGAGGGGATGTTTAAGAACTGTATTTCTTCCTAGATGTACTTGTGCAGGCAGCCACGGTATTTGAGTATCAAATGTTGCTCTGAATCCTTGATACCCAACTTTGTGCGAAGGGTATGGAAAAGATTGGTGAACTCCGGCACGTCTTGGTCCCTTCCCTGCCGCAGCGTGGTCCACTTTATGTATTCATCCTCATAGCTTCCGACAGGGTAGTACTGCTCCTTGATGGCATCCCGGAACGAATCCCAGGTGGGTGCAGCTGAAAATAGTGAGCCAGTACTTTCATCCTTCTGCTCGCAGTAGGTTTCCCACCAGTCCTTGACGTGGGGGGTTGCTTTGAGAAGAGCAAAAACAATCTTTTCCTGACTCGAAAATTCATGAACAGAAAAATAACCCTCTAGCAGATTTAACCATTTATCTACGGCATCAGCGTCTATCTGACCCTCGAATATGGGGATTTCAAAATTAACTTGTACCTTAAAGGGTGTGGCGTTTCCAGAGGAGCTACTGAAAGCCGATGCGCCGCTTCGGGGTAGCCGCTGAAGGATCTGCGCAAAGCTGTCCATCATCGCGTTCCGTTGTCGCTCGAGCGCTTCTTCGAGCAAGATTTTGATGGGATCTCCTGCCCCCTCGTCTTTCTTCTCGTCCGCCATGGGAGGCCGTCGGGATTTGCGAGGCTGGTCTTGCAAAGGTTCAACCAGTTCAAGCCCTAACTCCTTATATCCTGACCTTGTTGGGGACATGCAAAGAAAAACAGAGAAAAAGCAGACCGCTCTGATACCACTGATCCGGATTTAAACAGGAACGCAACAAATTACAGAGATAACCATATACACAAAGATGCAGCGGAAATAATACTTCATTTCATTAATGGAAAATACTGAAATATGCTTACAAACAGAAATGGCAATAAACTAGCTAGGGCGATGGTAGCTTATCTATGAGAAGAGATGTGATGGCTACATGCCTCTGAACTGTGTTACAATGAGGCTCGAAGGCCTATTTATTGTTGAGAAACAATGGACAACCCTTAACATTCCAAAACCTAACCCTAGGAGATGAAACGCCAAACTGTGGGCCCCGTTTGGGTAAATTGGTACATCAACTTCCCGGGGTCGTAACTTTGGCATACGATCTCCGTTTGACGCGTACAATAGCTCGTTAGAAAGATCTATCCGAGCACTACCACTTTGGGAAGGGCAACATCGGTCCATGGACCCATGTTGCCCCCAGATTTCCCAAAAAACGTCGTTTAGGGCCTCAAAACGGCTCCGGAAGTTCAGGACCCGAAAAAATGCTAAAAATAGTAAGTTGTGCTACAATTAAGGAAACTGAAAATGCTGAGAAAGACAATGGTGGGGGTCCAGGTGGACTTGGTAGGTGGCCACCAATATCCACCTGGATCATGCTAGGATCCCTAGAGGTCTGCCATGGGGAATATCTAAGGGAGAGGGGATGATCATCAACAAGTGGTGTTATCTTTATGCCTTCTAGTGGGCATCACTTCCACATTTCAAAGGAAACAACAAGATATCCATAAATAAAATATGTCGCCCTCTTTTAGAAATCCTCACAAGCTTCAACATGCTCATGCAACAGAAATAAGTGAACCAGCCAGCCAAACTAAAATGACTTAAAAAAGAAAATAAACCAAGACCATGCAATATACATACATAGAAAAATAAATTAATCAAGCATATAAAACAAATGCATGCATCCCAAGTCAACCTACCATCGACTAGAGCTAGTGAAATAACATGGATCTGTTAGTCCAAAGCATCATTCACAAAATCTATCATTACAACTTGTAATAAATGTTGAGACACATTGATGAAACATTTTGACATGTTAAATTAACACATTGTATTTTGACAAGTTTGTAAATATGGTTTCACCATATGACCAAAATGCATTACTTACAACTCTTGAGTAATCAAGTCTCTACTATGAATATCAAGAGAAATAGTTCTTGACCATTGAACCTGCAAACTTCAATCAGACTTACAACTATAAATAGTCTCCAACCAGATTGACAATGAGGGGACAAACTCAAACAAGAAAAATCCTAGCTAAACCCAGGATGAAGAAAAAATTCAACAAAACAACCACAACAAAATTAGAAATAAATTATGAATACCATTTTGGAAGTAAAAAATAAATAAATCCTTTAAGAGAAACACTAGATAAAATTTTCAAGTTGGGGCCTTGTGGAAAAAACTGGGAAAAGAAGACCCCAGTTCTTGATATGGCTTATGTCAAAAATTGATAGCAAAGAAGCATTCAACAACCAAAACTAGAGGGTATATTGACAACACAAATTGACAAAGAAAAACAATTGAGACAAAAAAAATCCAATAGGAGCAATAATAATTTAGTGAGGGGAAAAAGTACAAGTGGAAGTTAGAAACATTATAGAAAACCTAATCCAAATAATCCAACAAGTGCAATGTTTAAAAAAAAAATTATAAACCTGACTTGGTAGAGGTACAAGGATCCTCACTCATATATAAAATGGATTACCTTACCAAAAAGGATTCACTTGAGCTGCAAGCAAAATAGTCAATTTTTGACTTAGCAAAATTTGAAAAATAACCACAATGAATGGCACAACATATCCATCAGACATCTTCTAGTTGGCTCTGACATTATCACCTTACTAATAAAGAATAACACATCACACCTGAGGTGCGTCGTGACCTTACTTAGTGAAGGGGCTAGAACAAGGTGTCACGAGGAATCACATGGAACTATTGATACCCTTTAAACCTAGAAGCAAGACATTAGATATACGATCATAACAACTTAATAATTCAAAAGGAACATGTAATATGTATATGCATTCATAAAAAAAATTTAAAAAGGGCCACAAAAAATCACATAAGAAGACTCTCATATATCCCTGCAACTTCCTTTTTCATTAGTTTTGGTAGTGCTACATCAATACATTCAACTAAAAACCAGAACAAAGACTAGAAATACAAGATACTACATGGACATGATAGTATAAATTAGTGTATAATCAATAGGCTCTGTGAAAACATTTCAGTACACTTCTCCCTTATTATTGCCTTGTACCTTTTACTTCAACCTTTTTAAACACTTCTCTCATTTGGACTGTTGTTTCTCCCTCTGATGCTCAACACTTTCCCTTTTGGATGCCTCTGTTGATTGGTTATTTCTTCTTCCTCGACTGTTAGAAAAAATTCCAGCTCGACTACAACTACATGTGCCTTGATTTGCTTGGTCGATCACCCACAACTTATAGAAATCCTTAGAGTTCTTCTCCTTCCTCAGTTTCCTTCTCCGTGACTTCCTAATCATTAACTTTGGTCAAAATGTGGCCAATTGTCAAAACTTGGAAAAACTTAGTTTCCCAAATGAAGGACCGAAGATGCCCAAATCACATTCCATTGACTTGTCCACGAGTCAATCATTTTCTGATGTTGTTGTTGCTTCCTCCTGTGTTGCTCCCCCTTGGCTTGTTCCTTTAAATGAAGGACCTAACTCTGGAACAAACTCAACGGTTGCATTATTTAACTATGTATATTAAGTGAGTATATCTTTCCATGAGTCTGTGAGAGTGCTTTCTTGATCAATGAACTGTGTTGCAAGTTCGATCTTTGATTGGGCAAGGCGTGTCATGGAAATGATATTGCATTGAGTTCATGACTCCTTACTAATCTTCTAGAGAATTTGATAGTGACAATATTCTGGAAGCTTAAGGTCTCAAAGAAAACTCTTAATCTTATTGAATTCATCCTCAATTTCTTAGATATAACTTTTGATGGCGTCCACCTATGCTAAAAGCTCCCTCCACTGGGTTTTGTCTTTGGTAGCCATGGGTTATTTGAAGAGGTGATTAGCTTGATGGCACAGTGGGTAAACCACTTTATTTTTCTTGGCTAGGTAGCTTGGTTGGTCATGAACTTGTGATAAGAGTCCTTGAGATTCCCACATAGGCTGGATAATAAATGCTTTCAAAGAAGCCACTTCTACAATTTTCTGGTCGATCTCGCTGGCGTACCATGTCGGGATCCAGTAGCACCCTCGAAGTGAAAAAAATAGTTCTCTTGAGCTCTTTGTTTGCTGAGATAAGATTAGCACAGGAAAATTTAATATGGTCACAACACTCGAAAAGGGTGCATGCTAAAAAATATTTTGGTGCATCTATTACGCTTGCGGACACTGAGGACCAAAGAGCCTCAAGCTTTGAACTAACTTCCTCAACTTGTGTTTGTAGTGCCTGCTTCTCCTGAAGAATTTTGTCTCTTTCTGCCGACATGCAGAGAAGCTGCAATTTCTACTTCTCATGTTCCACTACCAAACTATTGTGCAATGCCTTTGCTTGGGATCCAGCGAATTGAATGAAAGTGAACAATTGGGAAGACAACCAACTCTAGAGGTCATCAGGGGTCATTGTGGTGGGTCCAAGGTATTTACTTTGTAATGGCTATCCGTTGGCAAATGATTTCCTAGACTACCCTTGTGGTGAGGTCTCTTGTTGCAAGGTTTCAACGGTTTGAGTATCAATATGGGTTGGGATGGAATGTGGTGGTGGAGGAGAAACGAAATTGAAAGTTAGGGGCGAGGTGTGAATCATTTCTCTACCTAGGGTCTCATAGTTAATAATGTGACTAGTGACTGTTAGTAGGCCTAATTCCAGTAGTACAGATAATAGAGACGTAGTAACATACTACTTATTTGAAGGGTGAACTGCGAGTGCCTCATTTGTATTTTCCATAAATGGTTGGATAATAGATTCTACCTCCATTTCTGTTTTAGTAATAAGCATGGTTTAAGATGGAGAAATGTCTGAGATGGTGGCTGAGGTGGAGTTTGTTCATAGTGATGGCTTACCCAACCTTAGGGATACGGTAGAAGTGGAGGGAATATTCTCTTCAGTCATGGGTGTGCTAGTGTGAGAGTGGGGTTCCTCGTCAGTAAGATCAACAATGTGTGTAGAGGTGTTTTTAATTAGTTTCTTGGGAACTAGTGCTAGCTTGGAAACAAGTGGGTCAGTATAATTCATAGTAGGTTCAATATGTAAATGAGGGCCCACTGGGGGAATTGAAGAAATGATTAGGATGTTGGTAAAATTAGAAATAGGATTAGAATTGATAAATTTAGAAAAGGTACTAAAAGGACTTACTGTTTCTGGGAAAACTAGTGTCTTTTCGATCAACTAGCCCTTTAGGTTTGGTAGCTACCCTAGAAACAATAGTTAAAGAAATTCACAATTTCTTCTATGTATGATAGATAAGAGAAAGACAAAGGAACCAACATGGAACTTCCGCTTAATCCCTTGCTTGATCTTCCCCCCTTGACAAAGCTTGCAACTCCTCCCTATACTTATCCTGCTTGGAGAGTACCTGTAGAAACACAGTAACAAAGAACCATCAAACCAATGTCTTGATCTATTATATCATAAACATTACAGAATCAGATATATAATGAACATACAATGGCATTCACAAATGATAACATTCACAATTTCACAATTATATGGAATAAAACTTGAAGAACTGTATTAAATAGAAGGGAGAATTACAACCCAGTTGTCTGATCCAGCATCAATCCCTCTTCACCTCATGAAATAGGAAGATCACACCAATAATACAATTCTCTTTTACTCAAATACAAACTATCAACACTTCCTTGCAATTCACAATATTCCAGCCTCTGGATCTCTCAGATGAGGGATCCATTTATAGATGTGTGCAGGGCGTGAGGCATCTCTAGGGTTTTGATTAGTGTCATTCCTCTTGTTACAACTGGTTCCACTTGGAGATTTCTTAGATCTCTTACTCATCCCTAGGCGAATTCAAAGAGGCAAGTGTCATAGGAGAAGTTTCTAGAAGATTCCATGAGCAACCACCTAGGAAATTGTCTCAGACATTTGTCCATCCTCGCCAATTGCACCATATAGAAGGCCCAAATAGTATGCATCACACCTGGCCAGTGTAATACTCAGTATGCATCGGACCTTGCCAGTGGAGTAGTCAGTATGGTTTAGTTTAGGCCATTTCTGGATGGTTTTTCAGGTGGAACTTCTGGGGAATGATGTAATCAGATGACCATGTTCTTTTAGGGTATAAAACAACTCTTTTATGGGTTTAAGAGCCCTAGTTTATCGACATATAATTTTGCGGTTGAAGTGCCCAAATATGTCTATAACAGCTGCCCCCTAAAGCATGAAGTTGTAAATCTTGATGTTGGGTGAAATGCTTTATCATGAGGATCCGAGGTTTTGAACTGGAAGGTGACCTGCATAAGTTAAAATACAATACATCATCATAATATAATTTTCATGATCTAGCTAAGGTGGGCATTCCCATGCTCAGCTTTATAAATTCATTTCATGTACATAGATTAGATAGTCGTCTACAGATGCAAACTGGTGATTCTTCAGATGTAGAGTCATCATTCTTGGCTCGGATGACCATCTATGCAGCGCTTTTGTACATTTGATGTTTTTATATCCCTGAATATATCACAACCCAGTTGGATGAAACTATATCTGAGGTCTTCAAACTCGTTCAATCTTTGCTCGATGCACAAGTCAATCCATGTGAAGAGATGTTCTGAAGTCGAACATGGAAAGACATCGCCTGATTACCAGCCAATAATGTGAGTTGTTAATAGGCGTGAGAGGAATCACCGATAATGATAATGACCCTCAAGGTACTACAGTACAATTCACGTGGTGTTAAGATATGATTCGATGTCAAACACCACGGAAAATCTTTCGGTCGAAGGCCATTGTTGTCAACCTATCGCCGGAAGTGAGAAACTTGCCATTGAGGCATGCAAGCTTCAAAGTACTGAAAGGGGTGTTTCTAAGTCAACTTCTTGGATAATGAGCTGATTCGACAAGAAGCGACTCATCGTAGGAGGGCCTTGATGTATCCCACATCTACGACACGAAATCAAGCAAATGATCTCTGGAGGTGAAAACGATCTGACGACACAAGGTTCAGGAATGGTGGTCATGAAAAAATGAAGGTTGAAGGTATTGCAGTGGATGAGGCATTAACTGGATTGTGGTTTCTCAACTAAATGACTTCTCTTGAACATGTCGGCAACACTGAGATGGATTGGTAGTGTTAACCCCAAAATATGGATGGTGGAAAAGACCAATGGTGAGATGACCGGTTAACGGAATAACCCAACCCGACTCAATAATGGTGATGGAGTGAAAGTGTCATGTTCAAGAGTGACCTGCTACCATAAGTTTCTTTAAGTTTCTTCCCTTTTTCCCCAGTCATTGCTGACCAGTACCTCCTTATTTTTGTCAAGCTTGAGGAGGATAATATATGCTTGTTCTATAATTTTCCCTTCGGGCAAACCTGTCGCTATGTTTTAATGAGTCTAGTGACAGTGAAACCCAGTGTTTTATAGAATGGACAAGTTTTTCACTATTGTTTTAACAAGTTTAATGACAAGGATAACTTGTTCCTTTTCATGTTTAAAGAGTTTGAAAAGGGACGAAAAGAAAACTACGAAAGTTCTTTTTCGTACAATAATCCCTTAAGTCTGAAAAGGGATAAAATAATACAAAAGGGATGACTTTTCCGATCACTTTAACAAGCCCAAAAAGACAAGCGCTTGATCTTTTTCGTGAGATAATCCCTTAGGTCTGAAAAATATTAAAATATACAGGAGGGATGACATTTCCAATCACTTTAACGAGCTGGAAAGGCCGGTGCTCAACAATCTTTTCATATTTAACGAGTCTGAAAAGGGTTTAAAGGAGACTCGATTTTGAGGAACGAGTGGTGTCTAAGGTAGCAACTGGTTCTGGGTAATCTTGGAACTTCTCAAAACATGGTGGTTTCTGTGAAGAGGTTGGCTAATAAGACCACTCGTCATAGCTATTCCTCAAAAGGGGTAAACAACCAAGTGGAAGCATATGATCAACCAAAAGAATGGAGGTGATGAGAGGTACACAACCAAGGTTCAAAAGGTTGATAGAATGGTAGTCACAAAGGTGAATTACCGAAGGTGGGTTCACTTTTTAATGAGCTTGAACCACGGTGGAACTATGCTCAGTTTTTATAGAAACAACACAACTAAAAAGCTAGCAAAGACAAAACTAAAAAGCTAGAAATGACAAAACTAAAAATTGAAAATGAAAAAAAGGGGCTTGCATGCCCCCAGCATGATGAAAAGGAGAGTCTCCAATAGCCATATGGAAATTACTGAGGTTAGGTAGGATGGTTTCGTCCAGAAGACAAAACACTTCCTTGGCTTCGTCCACAGAATAGACAAAGGTGAATGGTGTGTCAAGCCAATCACATAACCTACAGGGAAACTTATCTTTTCAACTAGGTTCATCCACAGAATAGACAAAAGTCTTACATGCCCCCAACATGATGAGAAGGATAGTCTCCAGTAGTCATATGGAAATTACTGAGGTTAGGTAGGATGGTTTCATCCATAAGACAAAACAATTCCTTGGCTTCGTCCGCAGAATAGAAAAAGGTGAATGGTATGTCAGACCAATCACATAACCTATAGGGAAACTTATCTTTTCAACTAGGTTCATCCACAAAATAGGCAAGGGTGCATGCCCCCTAAGCTTCGTTACATTCACCAGACTACTCATGGCAATTAGGTGGATGGAACGAAGGTTCAAGAGATATTGTTGATGTAAAAGGACCATTTAGGGATGATGATTGAGTTGGAGCTATGCTTGGACCGGGAAATGAAAGCTGTTCAATGGTGACAATTTTTCCTTCATGTGGGAAACACATCACTCGGAAGAGTGTTGAAACAATAGCTTCCATGTTATAAACATAGTCACGTCCAAGGAGTAGATTGTAATCTAACGGTCCTAGGACTACCATCACGTTCAAATGAACGGTTTTCCTTCCTAAAGTGATCAGTAACCTAGGAAGGATCCCTAACAGCTGACTGGTTCCTTTGTTAAAGCCTAACAGATTTTTCGTAATAGGCATAAGCGATGGTGAACCAAGCGCTTTCCAAGTAGTTGAGGAAAGGATACTCACTGATGCACTCTCATCTATCATAGTGTGAGACATGATAATTTTGTAAACTTGTACTATTATTCGGAAAGGTACATGAGAAGGAAGGTGGGATCTTACTAGTCGATTCCAATCAAAGGAAGTGATTAGACTACTTTGAGGTGGTACCAGCTAAATGGGTGAATTAACTCCTTGAGTTACGAGAGCTGGGGGATTTTCTTCCTGTTGTGAAGGAACGGGCGGATTGCCCCCAAGTTCATTGGAATCTAAAGTAACAAAGAGAATTTGAATGGTATCATTCTCACTCTCTTCGAGAAGGATACGATTTTCTGAAGGTAAAATTGGGTCAACTATCACCTTGACCAGTTGACTTTGGTCGGGTATAGACTCATGAGATCCACTTTCAAAGAGAGTGGTTTCGATCGACGGTTGGTTTAAGTCAATTCATTTTTCAACTAGTAAAGGACTTGGGGAGAGTTTCCTGTAGCCAGATGGAAGTTGCTGCGGTGATGCAGGACGGTTATCCAACACTCTTTTGGCTTCATTGAAAAAGGGACAAAGGTGAAGGGTATGGTTCCCTTCACATAACCTACATGAAACTCTAACCTTTCTCGTATGCCCATGAACTTTACTATCACTAGTTGTAGGTGTGTTATCAACATGATTTCTAGAACTTGATGACACAAGATGATGTGAAAGGGGAGACCATTCTCTCAAAACCCGAGGAAAGCAAGGACAGTCTCGAGAAAAATGGTCACCCGCACAAATTACGCATAGAAATTTGGCTTTGGAAAGTCTAATGTGCAGATTTTCATTAGATGATGCATGGTTGCCCCCTTGCTGGATTAGCTTCTTCTTCTTCTCCTTCCCTTTCTTCTTCTTCTCAGTCACCTGTTTACTAGAATTGCTACTTTCACCAAGCGAAGAGGAAGAAGGGGAGGGAGAAACAAATGAAGAAGAAGGCAAAGGATCAACTTCAATATTAACTATAGGCTAATTTGATTGGGGAGGAATCACAATATTTTGAACCACAGAGGTTGAGAATAGCCATACTGGCAGGCCAATGGTAATTCCTGGGAGGGACAATGTGGCCATATACAGAGCATCAATATTTCCCCAAGAATAAAAAAGGACTAGGATTGCCCTCAAAGGTATTCCTTGATTGGTGGATTCTAGATTTGTCTCCATATATCTCAATCTAAGATCAACTAAGGAACAGGGATGTTATTCTGAATTCAGTTAATTTTAATGACACTTTGACACAACTTTGCCTTTTTAGTTTTTAAGAGTTGAGAAAAAGCTAAAGATCACTCTAGTCCCCTTCAATTTTTAATGACCCTGAAGTGACAAGTGCTTAAATGGACCTTTTCTTTTAAAGAGTTGAAAAGGAACGAAAGTGACTACCCTGGAAAATCTAGACAGAGGGATTACCAAACCAATCGCAAAACTGCAATGTACACCTTGGTGATAAATTAAAGAGGAATTACCAAGGACTTATGTATGGCAGTCAATCTTCCTGAATGCTATGTTCAGTGCTTTGCGATCAATAAGGCGGCAGACTCAACTTCTTCTGTATAATCGATATAAGCCTATTGTGGTCTCCCAATATATACACGACAGTACAGGGAGAACAAGTCTGTGCTAGCACTTTTCGTATCAAGGAGGAGGAATCACCCAACCTTCGATGAAAACAATAGTTACTATTTTTTACGATGTCGGAACACGTCTCTAGCCTAGACCTCTAGATGTGTTGCGTTCAAAGCGTTGTTAGGTTTATTGAAATTTATTTTAGAGTTGATCTTGTTTAAATTTTTCCTTTCAATGGTTCACTGTGTGATGTTGATTTGAAATTCCTAAAATGCAATCTACAATGATAAACAATCTTTGTTTATTTTGAGCAATGAAAATCCTAGCTACTAGGGAAAGAAGATTATAATTCTTTCAAACAAAGAGAAAAGAGCACACACTAGTGCATTTTCCTAAATCTTTTTTCGCACAAAAACTAAATGCAAATGCAAATGCATGTATTTGTTTTCGTTCCCGTTAATGTGAAAAATGCCAAAAAGGAAAACTGAATGTAGCAAATATCTAAAATATTTTACTCAAAGTGACATTTTTTCGACAATTTCTTTTTCAAAAGAGAAAGGAAGACTAAACGACACTTTTCAATTTCGAATAAAAGAAAAACTTTTGACACTCCAAATAAAAACAAATCAAACCAAATACATAACAAAAAATTCAATCGACTATCCAGGGAAGGAAGAATCCACGACACTTCACTTTTTGACACAAAACGACAGTTACGACAATTTTTGTACCAAAGCGACAGATCGATATAAGAAAAATTTTGAAAAAGGATTGTAAATGATGGACAAATACATAAAAACATTTACTGATCCTAATCTGTGGAGGTTGATCTATGTGATGCAAGTAGGCTTCAGTAAGGAAGTATTGTTCATGAGCAGCAAAACAACTAAACAAGACTGAAAATAAGGACAAAACCCCAAATTTCTAGAATGGAAATAGGTTCAGTGACTCATCGCACCTGGGCTTCACAAAAATAGGGATGCATCACACTTTACACACTCGGGAGGTGCGATGCATACTAGTTTACAGTGACAAACAATGCGATGGGCCAGGGAGCGCAACTGAAGTGGGTTTTGGCTCAAATGTGCAACTGCTTTTAGTGAGTTAAGCTGAGCTATGATGGACAATAAAGAGCAAAGTACAGAGGAATGACTTGAGAGGTTACTGAGCTACCAAAAGGGCATCTAGAATGCTTGTAAGTCAAATGTTTAATTCATAAACTAAACCAAAGATTGACTGAAGCAGCATTCATCTACTATGCAATTGCAGAGCAAGAGAACTTTGAAGGCTACCTAGCTAACTTCAGGCTCTGTCTATAGTTTATAAAACAAAAAATAACAACCAACAAACATCTATTCAATCCCCAGTGGATTCACCAATTTGTTTCTGGGAAAACTAGTGTCTTTTCGATCGACTAGCCCTCTAGGTTTGGTAGCTACCCTAGAAACAACAGTTTAAAGCAATTCACAATTTCTTCTATGTATGATAGATAAGAGAAAGACAAAGGAACCAACATGGAACTTCCACTTAATCCCTTGCTTGATCTTTCTCCCCTTGACAGATCTTGCAACTCCTCCCCGTACTTATCCCACTTGGAGAGTACCTGTAGAAACACAATAACAAAGAACCATCAAAGCATCTTGATCTATTATATCATAAACATTACAGAATTAGATATATAATGAACATACAATGGCATTAACAAATGATAACATTCACAATTGCACAATTATATGGAAGAAAACTTGAAGAACTTTATTAAATAGAAGGGAGAATTACAACCCAGTTGTCTGATCCAGCATCATCCTCCCAGCATCAATCCCTCTTCACCTCATGAAATAGCAAGATCACACCAACAATACAATTCTCTTTTACTCAAATACAAACTATCAGCACTTCCTTGCAATTCACAATATTCCAGCCTCCATATCTCTTAGATGAGGGATCCATTTATAGATGTGTACAAGGGTGTGAGTCATCTATAGGGTTTTGATTAGTGTCATTCCACTTGTTACAATTGGTTCCACTTGGAGATTTCTTGGATCTCTTACTGATCCCTAGGCGAATTTAGAGAGGCAAGTGTCATAGGAGAAGTTTCTAGAAGATTCCATGAGAAACCACCTAGAAAACAATCTCAGACATTTGTCCATCCTTTCCCATCGCACCCTATAGAAGGCCCAAATAGTATGCATCACACCTAGCCAGTGTAATACTCAGTATGCATCGTACCTTGCCAGTGGAGCAGTCAGTATAGTTTAGTTTAGGCCATTTCTGGATGGTTTTTCAGGTGGAACTTCTGGGGAATGATGTAATCAGATGACCATGTTCTTTTAGGGTATAAAACAACTCTTTTAGGGGTTGAAGAGCCCTATTTTATCGACATATAAGTTTGGGGTTGAAGTGCCCAAATATGTCTATAACACTTACTGATGCTGCGAGATCCTCCAGAGTGTTATGAAACGAAAACATCTATGCCTCAAGCTTCTTGATGACTGCATTTTTTGTTTCTTTGGCTATTCTCTTCCAGGAGGCGGAAGGGGTTTCTCTAGGTAGTGGCTTAGGAAAAATTCCTTCAAACACATATGTTTTCGTCCCATCCTAAACTGTTCCAGCCACACCAAGCAAGGATGAGACTTCAATGTAGAATACTGCCTTGGAGAGAATAAATGGAAAGGCCTGCATCTGAAACGTGCTAGGGTTGAGGAACTTAGGCAAAACCCAGGTATTTCCATGGCTTATTCCTAACCACATATCTTGTGAATATTAATCTAGGAGCACTGGTGGGATTTTGGGCCTGGCTTCAGTGATGTTCAACATCTTTTGGTACCATCGCGCAAAAAAAGCCTCATTCATTGCCTTGCTGCTAGGATCCCCAAAGGTTTGCCATGGGGAATATCTAAGGGAGAGGAGATGATCATCAACAATCGGTGTTATCTTTATGCCTTCTAGTGAGCATCACTTCCGCATTTCAAAGGAAACAACAAGATATCCATAAATAAAATACATCGCCCTCTTGTAGAAATCCTCTCAAGCTTCAACATGCTCATGCAATAGAAATAAAAACCAATTCAATTGTACACTTTGTACATAGGCCTCCATTACTAAGATAGTGTCTAAGGTACATTTTTCCCTTGAGAAATGGCACATGATATTTCTAGCAATCATATAAGAAGCGAACTTGATGATAGTATTTTTAATTGGTTCAATCATGGCTCCCTTACCACCACTCTAGGTATCATACCTCTTGTAGTAATTGTCATCGCCAATCTACTTCACTGACTTAGAAGTATTCTGAATTGTAGTTTTCACTTTGGCCCCTACAATAGACAACCCTATGAGCCTATGAATTTCATTGACATGGATTGGGTATTCCTTGTCAAGCCATAGAAACCTTCCATGCATTTTGATGATGATGAATTTCCTACATTGCATCATGGCTCCCATAGAGTCGAACAATGGGAGACTCCAAAAATTTAACAGCCTCAAGTTTTGTAGTCCTCTGAAGTCGTCTTTAACTCTTAATGACTAGATTCCATTTGATTTGGAAAAACATTCTGTATAAAATCCACGTTTGAGCGCTGAAAAATGGACTGAATCTGAGAAGCCATAGTCCACAAGTGCAACTTTGTCATATATGCCATAGAGAGGCTCAATTTCGTGATTATTAAGTCTGGCTTGGTTGCTAGAGCAAATATTATGGTCTTAGTCATGGTATCATTATGGAAATTATACACAACATATACAGGGTGCTTGAATTTGGGCTAAGGGCCAAGGAAATTTGACAGAGAATTCAGACTAAGAAATTCGGCCACCTATTCCTTCTTCTAAGGAACTTTTCATTTCCATGCAAATTAAATAGAAAGATGTGGCATGAAGATTTTTATTATACCTAATAACTAATTCGTGTAGTAACTTTCCATAGTTTATTCAAATCATGTCAATAATGATGACTGTGACTTAGGCCTAACCCAGATGACACGAAATCTGAAAAAGGAGGGTGGGGATTATGGATAATTATGATGGTATGATGGAAGGTTCCTAGAAATTGATGAACGACTCATGTCAAGGATATTCCAGGAGAGATTTAGCCTAAATTTGAACTGGTGCAGGGAATTATTATTAATTATTATGGATAAGATGATTGACACATGTGACTCCCCGATAACAAGAAATTGAGGATGGATTCATGTGACTCATGGTACTAAAATATATGATAGAAAATTATTCATAACTAATTCAACTAAAATAACTGATAGAACTAAAATAACTGACGCAACTAAAGAGTCTGATACACTGAAATGACTAACTGACTCTACCTATACCTAACTATGATCCCCTTTTGAAGATCAGATCATTTTGATATAGGAGCAGTTGTGTCGTGGAAGGGCTTTAGGCATGCACCATTAAGTCGACTAAGAAATAAGACTCCATCTAGTTGCACGATCTTGAGAGCTCCTGATTCCTTTACTTTCACAACAAAGAATGGTCCTAACCAGTCCATTCTCAACTTTCTATATGTTTCAAGAACTTATTGTTGTATAAGGGATCTTGATCCCCAACTACAAAGGATTTCCCTTTTATGTTCTGGTTGTGTCATGCTTTATCCCTCTCCTACACAATAGCTTAGTGGAATTCTGCTAGGAATCTGGCTTCATCTAACTCCCAAAACCATCCAAATGCTTTGTAACTAATTCATCTTTTATGATGTGAGTAGTGTGTGAAATGAAAAGGTTGGAGATGATGAACTTGGTAGGTACTACAACATCTCTTCCATAAACAAGTTGGAAGGGAATATACTTGTGTAGGTGCTTGATAGTTGTACGATCAGCTCATAATGTGGCTAGCACCCATTCATCCCAGTCATATCGATTGGTAGAGAATATCTTGGTGTGACCCCTTTCTAAGATTTTGTTGAAAGCTTCCATAGTAACATTTTCCTGAAGGTGGTATGGATTGCTCTTATGGTGTTGGATCATAAATTTCTACAACAATAAAGCAACTGTCTCATTAATGAAGTGGGATCCCTGGTCACTTGTGATGCTTCGGCGGTACCCAAATTGAGTGATAATATTTTCGAAGGTCAACTTGGTAGCAGTGTTTGCAGTGAAATCTTTAACTCAGACAAATTCAAACCATCTGGTAAGGTAATTTGTGGTTATGATAATGTACCTGGTATGAGACTGACATGTTATAGGATTAATGGGTCCCACAAAATCGACTGCCCACATCTCAAAATCCTACAGTTCTTGTACCTGCTGTAAGGGAAGCTCATCACAGTGTGATGGCTTTCTCACTCATTGGAAAACCTCACATCTCCTAGAGTATTCCTTTGCATGTTAGAAAAGTGTAGGCCACCAAATTCCTACCTGCAACACTTTCCTTGTCGTGACTTTCCTACCCATGTGTTGGAATTACTAAGAGGGGGAGTGAATTAGTATTCCTTAGCAATTATCACTTTTAAATCTTTTCAGACCATTAGTTAATCTTCAATTATGATTAATGTTTAATGTTTATGGAGTAGTAATAGTAAATAAAATAACATAGTAGACACAAGAATTTTAGGTGGAAAAACCCCTCCAGGTCAAAAACCATGGAACAATTTTCTAATAAATTCTTTAATCTTCAACCCCAACTAAAATGAAAGCAACAACTTCCTATAATTCTAGAAAAACATTGTTCTCCAACTCCCACTGGAAGGATGCCCCAATGCCCTGGTTTCTTCAGTAGTCAATTGAATGGATGCCCCAACATCCTAAACCAACCTACCACCCTGAAGTGTTCACTGGCTCCAACCTGTAGCTGACTTCATGCACCAGTCTAGCACTTCCCTGCCACCCTATAATGACTAAAATGAGACAAGAGTGTGGATTCTTGTAAGAGGGACAACGATCGACGATACAATATAATTTACAATGATTTTGACCAAACACCTCCTAGGTCCCTATAATACTAGTGATAAACCCTTTATTAGTGCAACCCCCTTATTGTATTATTGTGCCCATATAGTCCCCATGTTTTTATTATTTTACCCCATAGAAGCCCACTATTGTCATTGTTGTGGCCCTACAATATAATTGTTATGTAGGCATTGATTTTATTGGAACCACTTAGACTCCTATGTATAAAAAGGAGGTCTTGTCATTTGTATCATCCAAGAATTGTTCATTTATGTAATGTAAAGGAGGTTTCCCCCTCGAAGAGGTTGATTTTGAAGTCATCAATCTATCTTTTTTTCTATTTTGTGAGCTAGTTTCATAGCATTTGGTATCAAAGCTTTGGATTCTAGGGTTCGTTGCTCCAAAACAGGTCATCATGGAATTTTTGCTATAACTCTTTTTCTACAACATTTCAAAAGCTAAGGAAAACCCATTTTAGCTGCAATTGTGATGATCCTTGGGTCCAAAGTTCATATCTTGTCTCACTAGATTTTCAAAGATATGATCTGAGGAAGGTAGCATTCTTGCAAGATCTAGAATTCCATCTCAAACAGGTCATTGTGGAATTTTTGCTATAATGGTTTTCCTACGAAGGTTCAGATACTAAAATTAAAGTGCATTTGAGCTAATATCTTAATTAAGCTTGGGCCTAAATTACAGATCTTGTTTCACTATATGTGCGGAGATATGGTTCAAGACATTTAGGGTTTGTGCAAGCTCTTGAATTACATCCCAAACAGGTGATCTTGGGAAAATCGTCATAACTTTCTCTGTAAGTACCATATTGAAATTTTGTAAGATTTATAGAAATAGGATAGACTGTAGTTTTCTGAGCATTATTTTCTAGTTTGAAGGTTGAAACAGTGAGACATGGCACTTCGTAAAAGTTCGCTCTACTGAAAAAGTGTATAATCATGTCATCGTGGGAGACTGGGCATAACGCTTTCTTTGAGAATCCAATTTCAATTAGACTAGTGGCATTCAAAATAGGACTTGGAGGGCTACCATAGTTCATAATTTTAGACCTTGGAGATTCGAAATTACAGAGATTCATCAGATTCAATATCAAGCTCCTACAAAGTGAAAAAAGGTGTGTAGTTTTTTTTAAATTTCATAACTCTGGTTTGAAAAAAAGTTTGAATGAATTCAAAGGGCATAGTAAAGCATAATTATCCTTAACTGATGCCCTGAAGAAATAAAATGGAAACAACTAGTAAGCAACCTAAAATCTCTAGCATGACTCATGAAGAAGAGGAAGAAATGCAACATGATATATCAAAATTACGAGACCAAGTGCAACAAATTTCACTCTCAAAAAAGTAACTGAAGTTAAGATGGATGGTTTAAAGAAAGACGTGGAAGATAAGATGGATGCTTTAAAGAAAGGCATGGAAGCTAAGATGGATGATATGAAAGGCAACATTGAATATTGGAAGAAGGACATGGAAAGTTGTAAGGAATGTTTGACAAAGTTGATACAAGAAAGGTTTCCTAATGGAAAAAAGGTAGTAGAGAAAACTTAGAATGAGAACAAAATAAATGTTAATCCTGATCCAAAGAATGACAACATTGAAGATTTGAAGAAATATGTGGAAGGTTTGACAAAGTTTCTACAAGAAAGGCTTCCTCATGGAGAAAAGATAGTAGAGAAAACTCATGATGAGAATAAAAGAAATGTTAGTCATGATTTCATAGACTCTAACATTGTAATAAAGACCCACCCCATTCCAAATATTGATATGAGAAAGTTTGATGGTAAGGATCCTATAACATGGATACTATAGATAGAACAATATTTCAATCTCCATAATGTGCAAATACACAAAAGGTATGCATTGCAACTTTATATTTGGAACCCAATCAGTTTGTATGACATCGATGGATTTTCTCCCTTAAAAAAATTGTCAGTTGATCAATTTTTACAGACGAAATGATAACACATTATGAGGATAGAAAGAGAAACACCTTCTTTAGCCAAGTGATAAATCTGAAACAAAAGGGTTTAATGACAGAGCACATTTAGGACTTCCAAAAATTGAATATAAGGGTAAATGATATTCCAGAGAAGCAGAGGATTGATGTCTTCATAGGGAATTTAAAGGATAACATTCAACATGAGGTTCATCTTTGGGAACCTGATTCACTGGAGAAGGCATTCAGGTTGGCAATAAAAATGGAAAGAAAAATTGTGGAAACAAGGAATCCTACCACTTACAACTATAATGATGGAAGTTTTGTTGCCCCTAGTCTTCCACAACCTATAAGGTTGACACCACAACAATTGGAAGAAAAAAGAACAAAAGGGATTTGTTATAGTTGTGATAGAAAACACACTAAAGGTCATAAGTTTACTAAGAAGAAATTATTTTACATAGATTGTGAAGAGGAGGAAGAAAAGGAAAAAGAAATGTCAAAATAAGAGGATATACATGAGGAACAAACCCTAGAGAAAGAAGAAATGAATCCGAACATATCTTGTAATGCATTGGCTGGAATTACCACTCCTCAAACCATTAAGATAGAAGGAGATATCAATAATAAAAAGGTAATAGTGTTGATTGATTCAGGAAATAACCATAATTTTATTCATTATAAGATATCCAAGGAATTGAATTGCGTCCTATATCTAGCACCATAGTGTCAACTGATGGTTGCAAGTGGAGGAACCATAATTTTCTCTGGAAAGTGCCATAATATCAAGTTATCCATGGGCAAATATGTATTCAATAGCCCAATGCTTTCCATTCCAATAGGTGGTGCTGATGTTGTACTAGGAGTCCAATGGCTACAATCCTTGGGTACAATAGCTTTTAATTTTCAATAATGTTTCATGAAATTTTTTCCGGAAGGAAAGGAAGTTGAATAAAGGGGTATTGCACAGGAACTGGGAAAGATAATCAACTCTAGTAGAACGACAAAGCTTCTAAAGAAAGAACAACGAGGTGTAATTGCACAATTATGTTCGCTAGAGGTTCCCACATCGAAATCATCTATTTCTTCATATCTCCAAAAATTCTTGGGCAATCATTCCAAGGTATTTGAGACTCCCAAAGGCCTCTCAGCTATTCGTGATCACGATCACAAATTCATTTGATTCCAAGAAGTGTTCCTCTAAACATTAGACCTTACCTAATGGGAAGACTCTTCAAGGTAAAAATAGATCATGATAGTCTTAAATAATGGGAAGACTCTTCAAGGTAAAAACAGATCATGATAGTCTTAAATACTTCTTAGAACAAAGATTATCTTCAGAAAAACAACAAAAATGGGTCACAAATATGTTGGGTTATGACTTTGAAATAATATACAAAAAAGGGAAGCAAATGTTGTTGTAGATGCACTCTCAAGAAAGGATGAGGATGTGGAAGCATTATTTTTTGCCACTTCTATTATCCAACTAGATTGGATAAATGAGGAAAAGGATGAATGGAACAATGGCGAAGAAGTGTGGGCACTCATTCAAAGTTGCACAAGATCCCAGTTCAAACAATATTTCCAAAACTTGACGAAGAAGGAAAAATCATATTGGAACTTGAAGCAGTCACAGAAACAAGAAATCAACAGCTACGAAATCGGTCAATTTTAGAGTATCTCATCAAGTGGAAGAACTTACCCACTGAAGATTCCACATGGTAGGATGCGAATTTTATACAGAAGCATCCATAGCTACTTAAGCTTTGAGGACAACATTTTTTGAAGGAGAGGGGCATTTTAGGTCCCTATACTACTAGTGTAATCCCTTATTGTTATTAGTGCAGCCCCCTTATTGTATTATTATGCCCATATAGTCCCCATGTTGTTATTATTTTACCCCATAGAAGCCCATTATTCTATTTGTTGTGCCCCTACAATATTATTGATATGTAGGCTCTGATTGTATTGGGATTGCTTAGACTCCTATATATAGAAATGAGGTCCTGTCATTTGTATCATCCAATAATTGTTCATTTATGTAATGTAAAGGAGGTCGCCCCCTCGAAAACACTAATTTGGAATTCATTGATCTATCTTTTCTTCAATTTTGTGAGTTGGTTTCATAACAACACCCAATCACACTATGACCTGCAACCCAACCATGACATCATTGCAATAGAGACTCCTATACCTCCCAATAATTCCCTTTCATCTCTATACAAATTGACTCTTTTACAATAATGACTCTTCCAATGATGAAACTTTTACAAATGACTCTTTTACAACTTTACAATGATGAATCTTGGCGTTGACACTTCTTCACAATATACGAATGGCTATCATGTATTCAAAGGATGTCCCATTGCAGTTCTTCCTTTGATTTGATACTTCTGCTCTTGAATTCTTGTTTGAATTTGTACTTGAATCTTCTTCTACCTGCATGTAAAATTTTCCCGGCGAAACCAATCCCAAAACAAAACAAAATACCCTTCAACTTACCTTTGCCTGGAAAACACATGTAAGTGCATAATATTGAATAAATACAAATTAAAATTACAATGCATACCTGAAGTGTGATTGTCACTTTTGTTGTTGACTTGTTACACCAGTAGAAAAAGACACCCACTCTTGATATAGGACTGGACTCTATGCAAGACTATATCCAAAATTGACCTAAAGATATATACAATAAAAACTAATGACAAACCCTAGACTTGTGATGGACCAAATTATAAGTACAAAAACAGAGACCATTCTATCAACTATGACAAGACAAGTAACATGAACTTACAACATCATATAGATTTATAAGTCTTGGTGTAGCATCAAATGTGTAGTATGAAGAATAGGACATCTGAAAGGTGGTATCCAAACTAACTATGACATATAGAGACATAGAGATATAACAGAGACCTTGTATGTACTTACGTTGTCCTGCAAAAACATATGTCAGATATGATACTCATATTTCAAATCTAAACACTAATCATACATACCTTATTGTAGGATATTTACCCTTCACTGTTCATATGTGGTCCTTACTGCAGTGATCCTTGAATGCATGCTTTTTCTTTCCTTCTAAGAGCTCGATATTGAATCTATTGTATCTATGTAATATAGGATGTCCAAGGTATGCAATTCTGTCCTTTGGTATCCCTCTGAGTCCTCTTTCAAACCCCACATGTATGATCAATATTGGATTCTTCAAGAAGGAGTTATGCCCAATATCCCACGATGAACTGATTATAGACTAGTTTAGTAGAATGAACTTGTCTGAAGTTCCATGTGTCATTGTTGTGACCTTTGGCCCTTAAAATGCTACTGAGCAAACTAAATTTCATCCTATTTCTATGACTATTTACTAAATTTCAATCCAATTCTCAGAGACAAAGTTATGATGATTTTCCCAACATCACCTATTTGACATGGAATTCAGGAGCCTGCAAAAACCCTAACTTCCTCAAATCCTATCTCAATAAATATAGCAAAAAAATATCTGAAATTCGGTCCCAACGTTCATTGCATTTTCGGCTGAAATGGGTTTTAATTTTAGCTTCTGAAACATAACAGAATAAAAGTTATAGAAAAAAGACCACGATGCCCTGTTTTAAGCCACAAAATCCCTACTAGAGGAGGATATGAGGGTCATTATTTATATTAATGTCTTGAGTTGAGAGCACCCTTAGCAATTGAATGTTGGAGGGATTTTAGGAGAATTTTATTTATTAATTATTGACTATTCAATGACAACAACCAATTATGAGTGCCATGCCACAACACCATAGGGTTTTAGCTCACTAACTAGGGTTACTAACTTAAAACATGAATATATCTCAAACCGTGAAGAATTACTTGGCGTGCCATATATCAACAGAAACATCTCAACAAGTAGAATCCATATAGAATATAATTAACTCAACATAGAGTAAATTGTCAAGTCAAAATTCCCATGCAAGATTGGGGTAGCCCTTGGTGTTGCTTGGGTTGACATCAGTGACAACCACTGATCAACAATCTGCCCCTTTGGCATTAATGGAAACACAAGTACTCCCCCTATGATCATGACACCTCTTCCTACTACCTTATCTCCCCCTTTGTCATCAATGGCAAAGGGTAACTCCTCTTGACAAGAAATCGTCCTGCGGACCTGTACACACCTCAACTCAACCTTTCTAATTGAGTAGATAAGAGAAAGAGTAATGAAAACTTGGGAGAATCCCAAGATTTTAGTGAAGATACACAAAGGCTTCATGAGGTAATTGTTTGGTAAAGATGTTAGCAATTTGTTCCTTTGTGCCAACATATTCAAGCTTGATATTCTTTTCAACAACCTTCTCTCTAACGAAATGATATTTAATCAGAATGTGCTTCATTTTGAAATGCATCACAAGATTCTTGGAGATACTGATGGCGCTAGTTTTATCGCAAAATAAGGGAATAGGCTCATCAAACTTGACTTGAATATCTTGCAAAGTTTGCTTCATCCAAAGAACTTGAGTACAACAAGCTGCCACCACGAAATATTATGCTTTTGCTGTGGATAATGAGATTGAAGACTTAATTTTACTTAACCATGAAACAAGACAACCACTTAGATAGAATACTGCTACACTAGTACTCTTCTGATCATCAATACGTCCTGGGAAATCTACATCTGTATAAGCTTTCATGACTAGAAAATTTCCTTTGGGATACCATAGACCATATTCTGTTGTGCTCTTAACATACCGAAGAATTCTTTTGACGACAATAATATAAGATTCTTTTGGTGCTTCTTGGAATATTGCTACTTGTCCAACTACCTACATCACATCAGGTCAGGAGGTAGTCACATATAAGATACTACCAATCATGGATCTATACAACCTTCGGTCCACATCCTTTGACGAATTTTCGAAGCTTAACTTGCAACATATTACCATGGGCATAAGGACTGGCTTGCAATCTTCCATTTGGAATTTCTTGAGAATTTCTTTGACGTACTTGGTTTGACATATGAATATCCTGCTGAGAAATGTAAATCCCTAAAAAGTATTTTAGTTCTCCAATCATAGAAATTTCAAACTTACTTTTCATTTTTGTGGCAAATTCTTTACTTAATCTGTCATCACTACTTCCAAAGATTATATCATCCACATATACTTCGATAATTGTTATGTTATCTCAATCCAATTTCACATAAATATATTTTTCTGCACTTCCTTTCTTGAATCCTTGGTGATGTAGATATCCATCAAGACAAACATACCAAGCTCTAGGAGCTTGCTCGAGACCATATAGAGACTTCTTTAATCTGAAAATGTAGTCTTATTTGTCAGAGAGAAGAAAACCTTCGAGTTGTTCAATGTAAACTTCTTCCTCCAATTGACCATTTAGAAAATCTAACTTAACACCCATATGATAGACCTTGATTTTTCTCGAGCAAGAATAAGCGAGAAACATCCTAAAGGCTTCACTACTGGCAACGAGAGTGAATGTTTTTTCAAAAAGATTCCTTCAAATTGTGCATATCCTTTGCAGACTAATCTTGCCTTGTTCCTGGTAACTGGGAATCCTTCAACTGTTTTTCTCCCCCTGAACCTATAATGAAACTGTCATCTTGTTCAAACTAACTTCCTGTCATTCGTACACTTGTGCCATATACTGCTACAGAGACTCCTCCTCTATAAACGTTAAGGAGTCAACAAGCAAAATTGTTCAAAATAATGAGTCACCTAATAGGCCATCTTGACTTGAGTCATTATCTGAAGTAATTTCTAATTCCTCATGACCTTTTTCTTTTACAAATCCTGAAAGCATAACTGCTGAAACCTTGTTATCTTCTTTGTCTTCTTGTACATGTTTCGTTTTCCAAACCTTCTTATCGCTGCAATATTGAGCCATGTGTCCAAAATTGTTACATTTGTAAAATTCGACATCATCTCTCAAATGATCAAACCTGTTGAGTTCTGGAATATCCATTTCTGAGAGATCTCTTGGAATTATATTCAATCCAAATATACATTCGACATTCTCTAGCTCTATGTCCAAACCTTCCACGTGAATAAAAACTACCATAAAAGATAGGTTGATACCTGGGAGGAAATATTCTTCGAGGAATTGTCTTCCTAGGTTATTCTTGCTAGTCTTGATCTCTTGATCTAGTTGGGAGATCTACCTGCTTGGTAGATTTTGCATATCCATCTTATTTAGTTGTCATAGAAGGACTTGACTCCTTTTTAAATTTTTCTTTGTAACCAAGATTAGTCTTGTCACTGCATGATCATTGGTTGCTAATGAGTTCATCCAAAGTCTTTGCACTGTTGGTGTGGATTTCAAGAGTTTTTCCATTTTTTACTTCCTTTCAGAAAGAAATGATTTCAGCTTCCAATGCTTCTCTTTCCTTATTGCTTTCCTTTAATTCTTTCCTGAGTGATTCATCAATTTGTTTATATTCTTCAACCTGTTTTTAAGATTTTGGACATGTTCCCTTTATATCTTTAATTTGTCTTCAAGATCATTGACATGATTCTTCTCAGCCTTGAGCTCTTTGATAACCCTGATCACTTCGTTTTGAAATTAAACCTCGGTCATTTCTTCTTCTTTGTCTCCTTCTTCATCAGGTTCCTCTTTCTTATTGTGCTTGGCCATAAGCAATACTCTTTCGTTGAATTCTTCTTCATTATCACTGTCTTCTTCAGATGAGGAGCTATCTTGTTTAGAGAAGAAACTTTTCTTAAACCATTTCTTCTTTCCTTTCTTGTTGAACTTCCTATGACTTTTGTTTCCTTTCGTAACAACCTCATTTTTGTGAGGAAATTTGGCTACAAAATGCCCAACCTCACCACAATCAAAACATATTAATGGAAGTTTACCTTTGCATTTTACCGTAGCTATTCTCATTTTCCACGTGAAGTAGGAAAATTCTTTATCTGAGAATTCTTCTTCGTCTTCACCCTTTTCCTCATCCTTACAATTGTAAGCTTTTTCTTTCGAACTCTACTTGTCCTCACTATTCTCCTTGGATGTGGAAAATGTTGTTTCTAAGTGAGATATTCCATCCTCTTCTTCAATATTCATTTCATATGATGTAATAATTCCATGCAATTCATTTATGATGAGATTGTTCCTTAGGGTTAAATCTTGTTGGCAAGGTTCTGAGGATATTTCGGACAACAATTTTTGTCTCAAGAGCTTATCCCAAGCCTTCTAATGTATTTTTTGTTTCATAAACACACTGAAAGTATGCAAAAATATCTTCATCTTCCCTCATTTTGAGTTGCTCAAATTTTTCCTTGAAAATTTGAAGCTTTGCTTCTTTCACCTTTGAGTCACCTGCATATATATTTTCAAGCTTGCCCCATACATCTTTAGTTGCTTTGAAACTCAATAACTTAAGATAAACAGATTCGATAAGCCCACTAATAATAAGATCTTTAGCCTTTGCATCATATACCATACTTTTCTTACCTTGTTCATCTTGGGTCGGTGTGAAGCCTTTGTCAATGATTTCCCATACTTTGTATCCTTGCGCCAGAAAATGAACCTGCATTCTTCCAATCCAAAGTGAATAGTTATTTCCATTGAACAAACGAACTCTATTCTTAGTATACTCCATGATCTCCTTCCAGTTGTTAGACTACTATTAAAGGAACCAAGCTCTAAACCGAATTGTTGGAAATACTGAGAGGGGGTGAATCAGTATTCCTTAGCAATTAGCACTTTTAAATCTTTTCAGAGCATTAGTTAATCTTCAATTATTATTAATGTTTATGTAGTAATAACATTAAATAAAAGAAAACAGTAGACACAATAAATTTAGGTGGAAAACCCCCTCCGGGTAAAAAACCACTGAACGCTTTTCCAAAAAAATCTTTAATCTTCAGCCCCAACTGAAATGAAAGCAACAACTTCCTAGAATTCTCGAAAAGCATTCTTCTCCAGTTCCCACAAGAAGGATGCCCCAATGCCTTGGTTTCTTCAGTAGTCAACTAAATGGATGCCCCAACATCCTATACCAACCTACCACCCTGAAGTGTTCACAAGCTCCAACCTGTAGATGACTTCATGCACCAACCTAGCACCTCCCTACCACCCTATAATGACTGAAATGAGACAAGAGTGTGGATTCCCATACCAGGGACAACGATCCACAATACAATGATTTTGACCAAACACCCAATCACACTATGACCTGCAACCCAACCATGACAACATCCCAATGGAGACTCCTATACCTCCCAATATTGCCTTTTTGACTCTAGGCAAATTGACTCTTTTACAATAATGACTCTTCCAATGATAACTCTTGGCCTTGGCACTTCTTCACAATATACAAATGGTCGCCATGACTTCAAAGGATGTGCCGTTGCAATGCTTCCTTTGATTTGATACTTCTACTCTTGAATTATTTCTTTAAGTTGTACTTGAATCTTCTTCTACCTGCATGCAAAATTTACCCGGCTAAACCAATCCCAAAACAAAACAAAATACCCTTCAACTTATCTCTGCCTGCAAAACACATGTAAGTGCATAATAATGAATAAATACAAATTAAACTTACAATGCATACCAGAAGTGTGGTTTTCACTTTTGTTGTTGACTTCTTGGAGGAGTAGAAAAAGACTCCCACTCTCAATATAAGCCTGGACTCTATTCATGACTATATCCAAAACTGACCTAAAGATATATACAATAAAAATTGATGACAGACCTTAGACTTGAGATGGACTAGCTTCTAAGTACAACTACAGAGACAATTATATCAACTATGACAAGACAAGTAACATGAACTTACAACATCATATAGATTTAGCATACTTGGTGTAGCATCAAGAATATGTAGCAGCAAATGTGTAGTATCATGAATACGACATCCGAAATGTGGTATCAAAACTAATTGTGACATATAGAGACATAGAGATATAACCGAGACCCTGTATGTGCTTACGTTTTCCTACAAAAACATGTGTAAGAGAAGATATTCATATTTCAAATGTAAACACTAATCATACATACCTTGTTGTAGGAGACTTACCCTTTACTGTTGATGTGTGGTCCTTACTACAACGATCCTTGAATGCATCCTTTTCCTTGCCTTCTAGGAGCTCGATATTGAATCTATCGTATCTATGTAATTTCGGATCTCTAGGGTCTGAGATTTCCTCCTGCGGTACACCTCTGTGTCCTCTTTCCTACCCCATACGTCTGATCAATATTGGATTCTTCGCGAAAGTGTTATGCCCAATATCCCATGATGACATGATTATAGACTTGTTCAGTAGAGAGAAATTATTCGAAGTTCCATGTGTCCCTTTTTGTGACCTTAGGCACTAAAAATGATACTCAACAAACCACAGTCCATCCTATTCCTATGAAAATTTGTGAAATTTGAATCCAATGCTCAAAGAGAAAGTCATGAAAATTTTCCCAACATCACCTGTTTGACATGGAATTTGGGAGCCTGCAAAAACCCTAACTTCCTCATATCATATCTCCACAAATATAGAGAACCAAGATTTGAAATTCTTTCACGAGGTTCATCAGGATTTGTTCTAAAATGGGTTTGAATTTCAGCTTCTGATACTTCGCAGAAAAAAATGTTATAGCAAAAATCCCACGATGACCTATTTTAATCCACAAAATCTCTACTAGAGGAGGATATGATGGTCATTATTTATATGAATGTCTTGAGTTGAGAAGGTCCTCAACAAGTGAACATTGGAGGGATTTTAGGAGATTTTTTTAATTAATTATTGACTATTCAATGACCACAAACAATTATGAGTGCCATGCCACAACCCAATATGGTTTTATACCACCAATAATGCTCCAGCTTTATCACCTCCACCACCTACCCAACCACAACTGCTATACTCTGCTCCACCCAAGCAACCCCAGATGCCTGCCCAACCAAATCCAAACCCGAACAACAGACAGGATCAGCAAGTATACAGTGGAGAGACATAATATCCAGCTTATGCTGTGGAAATCTAGGAGGTTAACTTGAGATCTCGAATAGTTCTCCCAAATAACCAACCTCCACTTCCACCTTGGGAGGTTGAGGAAGAAAGAGAGGAAAGCATTCTTAAAATGAATCCACCCTTTCCTGAGAGATTAACCCAACCACTCCAACCTACCCCGGAAGAGACTGAACTTCTAGGAGAAATGAAAAATCTATGTGTAAAGATTCCACTTATCCAAGCAATAAAAGATGTTCCTATTTACAATAAGTTGATTAAGGAGAAGTGCTTCAAGCATCTATGGAGGTGAAGAAGGGATGCCCCTATTATCACTCAAGGAAACTCTCTTAGGTTGTAGCTTAGAGACGCCTGGTAACATATAAATCTTCAATATTGTTCTCTAAACTATTGGAATGGATGATGGTTTGGATCAAGTCAGATGACTGTTTCAACTCTATTTTCACTCAAGACATGCATGAACACCCTCAACTTTACAAGGCTTTAGACCACTAATGTCAACATTTTATAGATTCAATGGATAGATGGAGAATACTGACTGTACCACCAGATGCATACATAAACACATGTGAATGGCTAGCTACAGGAAGTAAATGAAGCTTGCAAATCTAATTTATGAATGTAGAGATAAGATGATAGTTATCTAGCATTAGATATAGAAGAAAATATGAATAACCTATTCAAGTGCAAGCTTAGAATAAAATAGAAAATGGGAATTGAACATGTAACAACAAAAGAGGCTTATATTGCTGGAATGAAGATGAGAAGCTGAAGGAGCAGAGTCTCCACAGTCTCCAAAAGTTGAACCTTTGTTACTCTGAACTTTCAAATATTTATAGGCCTTTTACAATGCTCTCGGGCCTTCTGAGGCTCGAGAGGTCTTAATCTATCCCCTCTGTCTTTTAACAACTTGATGCCCTAACTAGGCACAAATGGGCTCAGAGGTTTCTTCTTCTAACACCAGAGTAACTGCATTCTGGTAATGTGTTGCACTGTAAGGGAGCTCGCTCATGCCAGCAATGCTCCATGATCGCTTCTATTGGTTTTGGCTGCATCATGCTATGGCTTTTTATCCTTCCGGCCTCTATCTCCCAACCTCTATCTGGATGAGAGCATCGAGCCTTTGAAATCCTCTAAACGGTAACTTTCTATTAACACGGAGAAATGTTGCAATACTGTGAAATTCCGCCAAAACACAGTTCATTTTGGACTTCAAAATTCCTCAAATATGGTCTATTCCTATATCGGGTCCACCCTCAATCGCTATCACAAGTCTCTTTGACCTTGCTTCCAAGATTCCCTTTGTATTTTGGAATTCGTTAAAAATTGTGAAAATAACGTAAAAATGGCCTATGGTGGATCTGAAATATTATATATTGGCTTTGAGGAACCCTTTCGGGTTCGGCTTATCGCATCGGTGCTTCATCCTTCACTTTTCGTTTAATAAACAAAAACTCTGAAAATACATTAAAAATAGTGTTTAACGGATCTCAAAATCTATGCAATAATATTTATACAGCCATCGAGTCTAGCTAATCACTCTTTGTATTCTTTGATAGTGATCCTGCGATGCAATCTGGGCCGTCGATCTACACACTTGATCAACGGTCCACTTTGCATCACTGATCACCATCACAAGTTCCACACAGTCTGCCCTCAATATGTCGATTGCCTTTGTCAATTGCGACCGCCGATTGCGACTCCCCAATCAGATTTGGACCGTTGATTAGCCAAATCTGATGGCTACTATGCGTTTCACTGTTTATGCCTCCGATACTTGGTTTTTCACTATTTTTATGTGTTTTTGCCTCCCGATAGTGCTTTTGCACCATTTTAAGGGTTCTTCTCCTGTGTTGGTTTTGATCTTTGGCATGATTTTATTGGATTTTGAAGACTTAAAGAGAATATTTGAACCCATTTGGATCAGGACTCGATGCATTTATAGATGCGAGAGTAATATTTTGAAGTCTGGCTTATGGCCAAAGTGGAGCAAGAGGAGATGTGGCCGTCAGAGCTGAAACAGGGGACATTTCCGCTAAAAATAGCAGCACTGCACCTTAGGGGCTAACACTGGCTCCTTCTGGGGATGAAAGCCTCCCTGTGAGGTTTCAAGAACCACAGACCAATGCCTTTCCTGTAAAACCAAAATCAAATCTATCTCCTAGTGTTCCATTGGGCATGGAGTTTATTTTGCATAGAAAATAAAAACTGAAAAACATATTTACAATATCAAGGCTTTAAAGCCTTAAATGAAATAAAGTTTCAAGAATCGCCCATTGACTAGGCCACCAAAAACATCTTCTCCTTCCAGAATCTATAGAATAAAGGTATTGTTCTACTAAATTTGAGTGATGACAAATGGAACTATCCATAAGGAGTCAAACTTACCATGATCACCTTTCCTTTCCTTCAATTCATCCCATCTGAGAACCCAGTCATCAACTTGGAAATTGTCCGCTTTTTCCTTCCTGTCAAATGTTTCTTTGATCCTCTTCTGATGAATTCTTGACTTCTCAACCAGCTACTCTCTGATCTAATGTAGTTCAAACAAGTTATTGATTCTCCTTACCATGTCATTCATTTCATCCTATTCTTCTTGAAAGAATTTGGCCACATGGAGAATCAGCTGGATAGGAAAAACAACATAAGTGCCATAAACTAGCTTAAATGGAGAATTTCCTATGGACTTCTTATTGATAACTTTGTTAGCCCATAGTGCAAACTTCAACTTGGAATCCCAACTCTTTTTTTTGTCCATCAACATTTTTTTGATTATCCTTACAAGACTCTTGTTAGAAGATTCTGCCACGCCATTGCCTTGAGGATAATATGTGGTAGAATGCACCAATTGAATTCCCATGGATTCAGTCATGTCCACCAATTTTTTTCCTTGAAAGTTGTTGCATTATCAGTGACTAGTTTGGTTGGGCAACCAAATCTAGTGAAAATATTCTCATTCAAGAACCTTATGAAAACTTGATGATTAGCATTCTTAGTGGGTATAGCCTCAATCCACTTGGTGAAATAATCAGTGGCTACCAAGACCCATTTGTGCTGGTCATTGGAATGTGGGTTGATCTCACCTATAAAGTCCAAGCCCCACTGCTGGAAGGGACCATTGGTGTGTACTGGCTTCAAGGGCAAAGATTTTACCTGTTGTCTTCTTGCAAACCTTTGACATTTGTCACAAGACTTCACAAAAGAACACACATCAGAGAATAGAGTAGGCCAATAATACCCATCTCTCAGGATCTTGTGGGCTATGGTTTTCCAATAATGATGCCCTCCACAGATGCTAGAATGGAACTGGTGCATGACTTCCACAGATTGTCCTTTATCTAGACATCTCAAGAGGATTCCTGATGGGTCTTTCCAATAGAGCAGGTTTTCATTAATGCAGAATTTGGCTGATCTGAGCTTAATGGCCTGGGCTTGACTTGAGCTAAGCCCTAGAGGGACTTCTAGCTTCTGCAAAAAATGAACTATTCTGGAATACCATTCACAGGTGGCTAGATTTTCAGCCAAATACTGATTCTGCTTTTGCTCTTCTGCTGCTTCCTCTATCTGCTCATCACCCGAATTTGAACCCATGCAATTGATGTCTAACAAACTGAAATTTTCCTCAGCCATAAGTTTAGCCAAGCCCTGGACTTTGACAAGCTTGGTGGGCTTCACCTCTATGTTTAACTCTCTGAATTTTGTAATCCATTTAGCTCTCTTTCCATCAATATCTGGCTGAGTTGGAACATCTTTTACTGAGGCTGAAGGTACATATGCAATCACTTTGGAATGCAGGATATAAATGTTGGCATTATGATTCAAGTGTTGTCCTTGATGGCAACTCACTCAGAGGTTGGTACAGGTGCTCAGAGGTTGGTACAGGTGATGGCAACTTAATCAGAGGACAGATCTTAGTACAACATGGCAAGAAAGTTCATACACATAGGTTCGTTAAGCCCAAGTCGCGTGTACACGCAGGTTGGCTTCAGCAAAAGCGCGTGTATGTGGAAAAGTACCTTTGGTCCATGGCGGTTAGTCCTTGGAAGTTGTGCCTATGGTTTCGGACCATTGTGTCTCGACGGGCGTGTCGATCCCTAGTTTTGAAGTTGATGGTATTGTGTTACTATGGTTTTGGCTCTTGGTATTGAACAAGGCCTAAGGCTATATAAGGAGAAGATCATTAGGCAAAGATATGCATTGTGTGTCTGACGCAGTGAGAGGAGCTGGTATTGCTGGTTATCTGTTCGGGACGTTTGGCAAGGGTCGGATCTGACAGCGAAGGCATAAGAATCTATTTCTAGATCTGCACGCGGGTTGCCTTTGGTGAAAGCGCGTATACATGCGGTTTTGGTACAGTGAAGTAGCGTATGCATAATAAGATTTGATATTTCAGGTTGCTGCTGATTCTGGTGGTTGTTGCAGAGTTCTGGGCTCTGGTTTGGGTTATGTGTTCTTGATGACAGGGTTTCAGTGATTCAGTATTGGGTTGTTTAATGAATTATGATGCAAGTATAAGTTGATGATTGTATTGCGGTAATATTTGTTTTGTACTCTTGGATCCAGTCTGAACATTGATGAAACGTGGTCCCTGAAGGAAAGAAGGTTGTAGGGTCAGCACCTACGTACTAGTAAATGGATCTGCTAGTACAAGAGCTGAGGGGGTTGTAGCTCCCTTCCAGAAGTAGTTGGAAAACGAGAGAGGGTTGTAGCCCTCTGCAGGTTGTAGCCTGCGTACTGGTAAAGGACTGCACCAGTACATTGTAAAAGAAGTTTCTCATTAAAGAAGAAAGAGGCGAATTGCAGCAGGTGGTTTTCACCCACATTGGGTTTCCACCTTATATCATGGTGTTCATGTGTATGGCTCTTGTGTGATGTTCTGTTCTGTTATACTGCACCTGTTTACTGTTAATATACTTAATAATGTTCTGATGCATTTACAGAAGATTAAAGCTAACTAAATTATAAGATCTCTAGGTATACGCTTGTTGCATTAGATACAGTCGCGTGTACACGCGGGTTCACTTAACGAAAGTAGCGTGTATGTTTCTGAGCATTGAAAAAGTTTTATTGATCTGATAATACTGATTCACCCCCCCCCCCCTCTCAGTATTATTTCCAACAATTGGTATCAGAGCAGGTCCTTCAGAGGAAGCTTGATCGCTTGAAGGAAAAGATCCATCAGAATGGCTAATCCAGAAAGAGAGGCACACATCAGGCCACCAGTCTTTGACGGGAACAATTTTACTCACTGGAAGATAAGAACCACTGCATATCTACAGTCTCTTGGAGCAGAAGTTTGGGGAATCGTAGAAGGAGGATAAAAATTCCCATCAGCAACTCCTACAGATCCAGCAGAGAAAAAGCAATATGAGCTCAATGCCAAAGCAGTTACTGTCCTATTGAGTACTTTAACTCAATCAGAATTTATGAAGATCATGCATTTCAAATCAGCTAAGGAAATATGGGACAAAATCGTTACAAGCTACGAAGGAGATGATCAGGTAAAAAGAGCAAAGCTTCAAACTCTCAAAATCCGGTATGAAACTCTTAAGATGCGAAGTAATGAAAGCGTAGCTAATTATTTCCTGCGTATGGATGAGATTGTGAATTGTATGAGGGATTTGGGTGAAGAATTTGAGGAAGTTGTCTTAGTTGAAAAGGTTTTGAGATCTCTGTCTACTAAATTTGATTCTAAAGTATCTGCCATAGAAGAAAAGGAGAATGTGCAGAAAATTACCATGTCACAGCTTCACGGGATCTTAACTGCTTTTGAAATGCGACAAGAGGTACCACCAGAGGCCGCATTCGAAGTGTCAGAGGAAGAAGATGAGGTAAATTTTGTCAAGAATCTTGAACGGGGAACTGGACGGTTCAAAGGTAAGCTACCTTTCAAATGTTTTCTATGTGGTAGAGTTGGTCACTATGCTGCTAGATGTCCTCATAACAAAGGAAAGATATCTGAAGAAGATGGTAGAAGCTATTATACCCATATTAAAAGTTCATTCAATGATAGTGAAGATATTAGAAGTCTCATGGCACATGAAAAGAATAATGCTTCATCCAATAATAGCGAAGATATTAAAAGTTTCATGGCACATGAAAAGAAGAATGCAGAAACTGAAGAAGTTGCCAAATTAAAAGAACAATTGGAGACAGAAACCAGGGTAAGGGAGAAATTGCAGGATATAGCAAAAGATCAGTGCACAACTATTCAGAGACTTGAATCAAAGGTCCTCTCTCTAAAAGAAGATCTTGAAGATCAAGAACATGAAGTGATCAAACTAAAGCGACAAGTGGAAGAAGGGAGAAAAGTTGAAGAAGACCTAAGGAAGCAGTATCTGAAAAAGGAAGAACAACATCAAGTTGAGGTAAATATCTTGAAAGGTAAACTAGAGGAAAAGGATAAGCTTTTACGATTTCAAGATAGTTCTAAAGTCTTGGATGATATTCTTAATAGTCAAAGATCTCCTGCTATCAAGACTGGTCTTGGTTTTCATGAATATGTTGAAGGTGAATCTAGTTCACAAGGTGAGGCAAGAAACTCTAATGAGAAATCTGAAATGCTCAAGGAACAACCAAGGAAAGAAATTCCTCAAGGGAGATCCTTTACTCCTAACTATGGACGTGATAGACGATTATTTCCTCCGCTGAAGAATGTTGAATGTTATGTATGTCATAATCTTGGACATGTTGCAGCCAGATGTAGAAGTAGAATGGTTCAAGAAAGATCATCGCATCCCAGGTATTTCAGAGGGTATTGCTTTGCCTGCAATGCATATGGACACAAAGCAATTGATTGTGATAGAAGGAACATGAAAAATATAAGGTGTTATACATGCAACAACTATGGGCATAAAGCAAGGGAATGCAGGAGCAGATTTCAAAATTCAAGACAAGAGGACCATACATCATCACAGTTGCAGGAATTGAAGAAGACAGAGACAGAAAGGTGTGGCATAACTCAGTCAGCTGACATAACAGACACAGGGGAATCTGAAAGTGATGAAATTCAGTATTCCATCCTGCATACGCTGATATAATGAAGACAAGTCGCGTATATACGCGAGTTACAGGCTGCAAAGTCGCGTATATGGAGAAAGGGCAGCAGAACAAACCCAGGTTCAGCCATGGTTGGCTCAGGCTCAGGGGGCAGCAGAACAGACTCAGGAAATGGTTCAGTCATGGTTAGCTCACACTCAGGGGGAGCATATACTTCAAATAATTCATTGTTGGCATTATGGATTGCTGATGAAACTAAATGATACATCTTGTTGTTTGATCAAAGGAATAGTATTGCAGGTTGATGATTATGGTACAAATCTGAATGGATGGTCTTAGATCCTGCATCTGCTCAGGGGGAGCATGGATAGATTGGTACACTTTGGCATATACAAAGGGGGAGCCAAATCAGAATCTTCAGCATGTACTCAGGGGGAGTATGGACAGTAGAAGGTATACCAAATAAGAGAATATCTTGGTATGCCCTTTGCCCTTGATGTCAAAGGGGGAGAGTGACTTGGTGTGGTGGTTGCCATCAAGTCCAAAGGGGGAGATTGTTGGCATTATGATTCAAGTGTTGTCCTTGATGGCAACTCACTCAGAGGTTGGTACAGGTGCTCAGAGGTTGGTACAGGTGATGGCAACTTAATCAGAGGACAGATCTTAGTACAGCATGGCAAGAAAGTTCATACACGCAGGTTCGTTAAGCCCAAGTTGCGTGTACACGCAGGTTGGCTTCAGCAAAAGCACGTGTATGTGGAAAAGTACCTTTGGTCCATGGCGGTTAGTCCTTGGAAGTTGTGCCTATGGTTTCGGACCATTGTGTCTCGACGGGCGTGTCGATCCCTAGTTTTGAAGTTGATGGTATTGTGTTACTATGGTTTTGGCTCTTGGTATTGAACAAGGCCTAAGGCTATATAAGGAGAAGATCATTAGGCAAAGATATGCATTGTGTGTCTGACGCAGTGAGAGGAGCTGGTATTGCTGGTTATCTGTTTGGGATGTTTGGCAAGGGTCGGATCTGACAGCGAAAGCATACGAATCTATTTCTAGATCTGCACGCGGGTTGCCTTTGGTGAAAGCGCGTATACACGCGGTTTTGGTACAGTGAAGTAGCGTATGCATAATAAGATTTGATATTTCAGGTTGCTGCTGATTCTGGTGGTTGTTGCAGAGTTCTGGGCTCTGGTTTGGGTTCTGTGTTCTTGATGACAGGGTTTCAGTGATTCAGTATTGGGTTGTTTAATGAATTATGATGCAAGTATAAGTTGATGATTGTATTGCGGTAATATTTGTTTTGTACTCTTGGATCCAGTCTGAAAATTGATGAAACGTGGTCCCTGAAGGAAAGAAGGTTGTAGGGTCAGCACCTACGTACTAGTAAATGGATCTGCTAGTACAAGAGCTGAGGGGGTTGTAGCTCCCTTCCAGAAGTAGTTGGAAAACGAGAGAGGGTTGTAGCCCTCTGCAGGTTGTAGCCTGCGTACTGGTAAAGGACTGCACTAGTACATTGTAAAAGAAGTTTCTCATTAAAGAAGAAAGAGACGAATTGCAGCAGGTGGTTTTCACCCACATTGGGTTTCCACCTTATATCATGGTGTTCATGTGTATGGCTCTTGTGTGATGTTCTGTTCTGTTATACTGCACTTGTTTACTGTTAATATACTTAATAATGTTCTGATGCATTTACAGAAGATTAAAGCTAACTAAATTATAAGATCTCTGGGTATACGCTTGTTGCATTAGATACAGTCGCGTGTACACGCGCGTTCACTTAACGAAAGTAGCGTGTATGTTTCTGAGCATTGAAAAAGTTTTATTGATCTGATAATACTGATTCACCCCCCCCTCTCAGTATTATTTCCAACCATAAATTCTAAATGCCTTTAAATATTTTATGAGAGCATAAACTTGTTTTTCAATAAGGTCATACCTTAGTTCAGTATCCCTCAGAGTTTTGATGAAAAAGGCCACAAGGTGCTCTATGCCTTCATCATTTTTCTACAACAGAACTGCTGCAAGTGTATCATAAGAGGCAAAAGAGAAGATATAAAACTCCTTGGTGTAATTTGGGTTGATTAGAGTGGGAGCTTTCATGATAGCTTCTTTGATGGCTTCAAAAGAGCTTCTTGCAACATCTATCCATTTTATTTATGATCCTTTCTTCAGCGTGGAAGTGATGTGCTTCACTAGTTCTGCAAAGTTTGGAATAAACATCCTAAAAAAGTTGACCTTACCGAGGAAAGATTGAATGTCCCTTTTTCATTTTGGGATAGACAATGTCTGAATTGCTTGAACTCTTGCTGGATCAATCTTCACACCTTCAGCAGAAACAATTTGTCCTAGAAGTTTGCCTTCTTCTAGAGCAAACTATGACTTCTTTGGGTTCACCGAAATTCCAAACTGTCTGCAATTTAGAAAGACCTTCTTCAAATGTTGCAAATAGTCCTTGTGACTACTGGAAAATACTGTTATGTCATCGAGGTAAACAAGGAAAAACTTGTCCTTCTCTCCCACAAAAGGCTATGTCCATGGCCCTCTGAAAAGTAGCCCCAGCATTCATCAGTCCAAAAGGAATCTTTGAGTACATGAAAGTGCCCCAAGGAGTACTGAAGGCGGTATTTTCCTAATCTTCTGGATGTACAAAAATCTGATTGTAACTTGAAATCCATCTAAGAAAGACATGACTCTAGCCCTTGAAACATTTTGTAGCAAGTGTTCCATCTTAGGCAGGGGGTAGTTGTCTTTTTTAGAGCATTTGTTCAGATTCCTGAAGTCAACACAAAGCCTGATTTCTTCATTCTTATTTCTTACTACCACAAGGTTAGCTATCCACTTTGAATACCTCAGGGGAACTATGATCTTGGCATCTAACAGTTTCTTGATTTCCTTCTCAATCAAAGGCAATAAGAGAGGGCTGATAGGTCTTAATTTCTGCTTAAAAGGGATGGTGTTCCTCTCTAGCAGAATCTTATGTTGAATGATGTTGGTGTCATAGGTCTTAAGATCATTGTATTCCCAAGCAAAAATATCAACAAATTGTTTCATCCAGGTGCAATACTCGGAACTCTGGATAGAAGACAAGTGAGTGGACAGATTTATGTATTTTGGATGGGTTGGACTCCCTACATTATGTTTATGAACAACAGACTCGTTTTTTTTTTTGGCAGGCTTATAAGGTACATCATTATGATAAAAAAACTTCTATAGGTGCACCAATCCTTTGGGTATATGGTTACTAGGCAACTGGACAATACTTTTGTGGCCAATCTCTTCCTTTAGCTTGGACTGGTTGCATTCTTCCATGGTTTCATTTTCTTGGTCGATGTGCATTTCAGAAAATTCATCAATGACTTGTAAAAACCTATTAATTTCATCTTCAAAAACTTTCCAGTATTTGACATTGTCAGACAGAGATGGTCTATATTTCACCTGAACTTCACAAGTCAATTTAGGGGGCAAAGGAGGAATAAATGTGCTAGTAGACACAACAAGGGAATAAGCAAGATGGTTCTTCATTCTTGGGATGTAACAAATGTTGAAAATATTAAAAGAGTCCTTAAGATTCCATACCTCATCTCTGTATGCTTTCATCCTTGAGTGCTTTTCTTGGAAAGTTTTGTTGACTTGCTGAATGATAAGGTTTGCATCTCCAAACACTTTCATACCTTTGATGCCCATTTCTTTAGCAACGTTCAAGCCCAATGTCAATGCTTTGTACTTTGTTATGTTATTTGTGACTTGAAAAGTTAATTTGAAAGATAAATGAATGCATTCCTATGTGGGGGGACACAAGGACCACACCTGCCCCTGCAGCTTCCTTAGAGCAAGCTCCATCAAAGAACATGTCCCAAATTTGTGGGCCTTCTTCCTCTGCGATCTGGCAAACTAGTTTCTTAAGCTGCATGGAGGCCAACTGGGATTCTTCAATCTGAAGAATACAAGCTCCAAAATCAGTGTCGACAGCATAGATGGGATGATTAGTGGGATTCCTTTCATCATTGATTATATAAGCCAACTAAGCTTCCCTGTGTAATCTCTTACTCTCACCTCCAAAAACTGGGATAGTAGCATATGACAGATCATTTTGTAATGTTCCACCTAATCTCTTGATCCAACCCCTGGAAAGAAACATGCCACACTTGGGGGGTACATCAGCTACCACAATATCCATCATCATGCTCTTCATGGGTAGCTAAGACAAGGTGATGGCTAGGTCTTTGATTAATCCCAAACATTCCACTTTTCTAAAGTCAAAAGAAAACAATTCATGATAAGGCTTGGTAATTTCAAGACCCAACTCATCCATGATAGCCCTGGGCATTAGATTATGGCTAGCTCCATTGTCCAGAAGGCAATTATGAAGGATTTTGTCATGAATAGTCAATGAGACATAGAATGATGGGGAGCTATCTTCACAATTTTCAATCATTGGGCTGAGAATAACAACTGGTTTCTCATCTTGTAGATTTACATAGTCAGTGGAGGCTTGGATGGCTTTAGGCTGAAGGGCCTCAAGGATGGATCTTTTGAAGGGCTCATTCTTCACTAGTTCAATCAGAGGTATAGGTATTTTTAGCTTCAGAAATTCTGATTGAAAACTGAAAGGAGAAGGAGACTTGTCAAGGCCTCTTACCTTGTGAGCTGGAGCTTTGAGGATGATGGGATCAATTTTTGGTCGCTTCTGCTTATTAGCTTGTTGTACTACAGGGACAACAACTCTTTGAATAGGAGTTTCCTTGGCATTATTCATCTTCGACCTTAGATTATATATGTGCTGATCTTTAGTTTGCATAATAGCTTAACCATCCCATTTTTGGTTGATCTGGTCATTGAATAATGACTTTTCATAGACAGCTGAGGTCAAAATGGAGGCACTGCCTTTGTCTTCCAGACAATGGATCTCATCATCTTCTTCAAACTAAATTCTGGAAAGGGGTCTTCACCCTTTGATCTTCATTGGCATCTTTCCTTCTTTGCAGAAACTACAATTGCTCATTAGCTCTTCTATATGGATTTGGATTTCTAGGAGCAAAGGTATTAGGAACTCTTCCTTTCCCAGGGTGCTACTCAATCTTTAATTTGGATATTCTAGAGGCTAATGACTCTATCATCTTGGTCATTTTATCTATCTTGGGATCTGAAGATGATGAAGACTCGCCCCTCTGTCTCCTTCTATCAACATTTCCCTTGAGCTTCTCTGCAGCCATGATTTTTTATTCTACTTCCAAGGCTGCATCCTTCATATCAGCCAAAGTAGCACATAACCTCTCCCTCAACAGTAGACAGAAGTCATAATCAAAGGAACTGGTATAGGTGAGTCTAGCAGAGGTAGTGGTGGTTTTACTTCAGCTGGTATCTTGCTATAAATGCAGTTAAACCTCTTATTAAAATCAAACAACAAATCACCATTTTCCCTCTTTAAGTTCCCAAACTCGGTGTGGTAGTAGTCTAGATCCTTCTTATCCCCCTAATGCTTCAGGAATGCATCATATAAAGCCTCAATATCTTCTATAGATCTTGGGGTAAGTTCTCTTAACCATTTTCTAGCCTCTCCATCTAGGCTTTGGACAAAGACTCTCATCCAGACATCATCTTTATTAATGTCTAGGTTATCAGCATAGCTATAGAGTGATTCAAGATGCTCTTCAGTTGTAACACCTTCAGCCCCAGTGAACTTAGGCCTATACTTCTGATATTCTCCAGTAGGCATGGCATTCAAAGGAGTGGGCAGTCCTAGAGGCCCATACCTAGCAACTATGATTCTTTCCATTTTTGTAGGTGCTTGTGCACCTGCCATAGCTGTGGTGGCTATAAGAGTACTGGAAGTCTGAATGATAGAGGGCTAAGGACTGACTGATAGGACTAAAGGAGTATGATGGATAGGAGGTGAGGTTTCCTTTGGGCTTGCAGCAAAAGGAGAACCTAAAGAATAAGGAGCTTTATAAATCTCTGATATTTTTTCTTCATTGCTAGTATTAGATGCTATACTCTCAACATGTATTTGTTCTATTACAGGATTTTCTTGAAGAAATATAGAATATTGTTTAGAGCTACCTGAACCTAATGCTCCTTTCTGCAATGCCTTTCTTTCTTTGATGATTTTTTCAGGGTTAGATACTGGGTCAGCTTGTGGCTTCTGAGGATTTCTCCGAGTATGCCTCACAAAATGAGCTAGAACTATGAAGTGGAGTCACCAAGAGGTTCGTCCTCCAGTAGAGTTGCTAGATCGATGATTACAACCAAAATAGTGCCCAGAATTTGTCTATCATCAAAGTTGGATCTGTGTCGTCTCCCAGGGAAGCTAAGCTTTAGTTTCATCTCCCCGGCAACGGCGCCAATTATGTTATCACTCCAGGAAGCTCTCCTAGGTTGTAGCTTAGAGATGCCTGGTAACATATAAATATTCAATATTTTTCTCTGAACTATTGGAATGGATGATGGTTTGGATCAAGTCAGATGACTGTTTCAACTCTATTTTAACTCAAGAAATGCATGAACACCCTCAGCTTTACAAGGCTTTAGACCACTAATGCTCAATAGCTTGTAGATTCAATGGATAGATGGAGAATACTGATTGTACCAGCAGATGCATACATAAACACATATGAATGGCTAGCTACAGGAATTAAATGAAGCTTGCAAATCTAATTTATCAATGCAGAGATAAGATGATAATTATTTGGCATTAAATACAGAAGAAAACATGAATATCCTATTCAAGTGCAAGCTTAGAAAAAAAGAGAAAATGGGAATTGAACATGTAATAGCAAAAGAATCTTATATTGTTGGAATGAAGATCAGAAGCTAGAGGAGTAGAGTCTCCATAGTCTCCAAAAGTTGGACCTTTGTTACTCTGAACTTTCAAATATTTATAAGCCTTTTACAATGCTCTCAGGCCTTCTGAGGCTTGAGAGGTCTTAATCTATCCCCTTTGTCTTTTAACGACTTGATGCCTTGACTAGGCATGCATAGGCTCGGAGGTTTCTTTTTCTAACAGTAGAGTAACTACATTCTAGTACTTTTCTACACTGTCAGGGAGCTTGCTCATGCCACCGATGCTCCATGATCACTTTTGTTGGTTTTGGCTGCCTCGTGCTGTGGCTTTTTATCCTTCCACCTCTGTCTCCCAGCCTCTATCTGGATGAGAGCATTGAATCTTTGAAATCCTCTAAACAGTCACTTTCTGTTAAGATGGAGAAATGCTACAATACTGTGAAATTCCACCAAAACACAGTTCATTTCAGACTTCAAAAGTCCTCAAATATGGTCTATTCCTCTATCGGGTCCACCATCAATCACTATCATAAGTCTCTTTGGCCTTGTTTCCAAGCTTCCCTTTGTATTTTGGAATTCGTTAAAAATCGTGAAAATAACATAAAAATGGCCTATGGCAGATCTGAAATATTATATATTGGCTTTAAGGAACCCTTTCAGGTCTGGCTTATCGCATCAGTGCTTCATCCTTCACTTTTCATTTAATAAATGAAAACTACAAAAATACATTTAAAATAGTGTTTGACGGATCTCAAAATCTATGCAATAATATTTATACAGCCATCGGGTCCGACTAATCGCTCTTTGCATTCTCCAATAGCGATCTTGCGATGCCATGTGGGCCGTCGATCTGCGCGCTTGATTGATGGTCCATGTTGCATCATCGATTGCCATTGCAAGTTCCACATAGTCTACCCTCAATCCACCGATTGCGACCGTCAATTGCAACTACCGATTGCGACCCGCTGATCAGATCTAGACCGTTGATCAACCAAATCTGATGGCTGCTATGCATTTCACTGTTTATGCCTCCGATACTTGGTTTTTCACTATTTTTATGTGTTTTTGCCTCCCGATAGTGCTTTTCCTCCATTCTAGGGGTTCTTCTCCTGCGTTGGTCTTGATCTTTGGCATGATTTTACTAGCTTTTGAAGATTTAAAGAGCATATTTGGACCCATTTGGATCAGGACCCGATGTATTTATAGATGCGAGAGTAATATTTTGAAGTCTATCTTATGGCCAAAGCGGAGCAAGAGGAGATGTGGCTGTCAGAGTTGAAACAGGGGACATTTCCGCTAAAGATAGCAACATTGCACCTTAAGGGCTAACAGCCCCTACCATTAATGTCATTGGACATTTGTCCAACTTGATGATGGGGCAGGTAATCTATCCAAAATATTTGGACCCTAGAAGCCCTGTAGTAGATGCACAAATCAATGGCGCCATTTTCCCAAACATTTTGATCGATCTTGGGGCTGCCATTAATGTGATGACCGAAGACACCATGCTCAAGCTCAACCTCCAAGGTTCATTGAGGAAGACCGCAACAGTTCTGCAACTTGCAGACAACTCCACAATAACCCCTGAGGGGATTGTGGAGGATGTGATGGTCTCCATTGACTCTTGCGATTACCCTGCAGATTTCCTAGTTCTCCAGTCTAAGGCTAAGCTTACTAGTTACCCTCTCATCCTTGGGAGACCATGGTTGGCCACTGCCGATGCTTACATTAGCTGCAGAGCTGTGAATATGACTATTAAGAATGGGCATATGTCCAAGCAGTTAGTCCTATACCCTCTTTCTCATCCATCTCTAGAACATGATCTACCTTTATGGTTGGAGGAGGAGCAAGAAGATGAAGTTTATTCTACCCAACTTTAAACTTTAGAAACAACCATGGGAGGAGGACAGCAGGACGAGGATGACTTTTTTGAACACCTACTCCAAAGTCCAACTCTCAATACATTTCCCTTAGAAGATGTAGTAAAGGAAACGCGGAACAATAATCCAATTGACCTATGCTTGGCCAATTCCACCCCCCTCTGTGTCAAAACCATAGAATTCGGCCCTGAGAGAACCTTAAAAATAAATCCATCTCTTTCTGCTCTCCAAGAAGAGAAGTTATGCAACATGCTAAAGGAAAATCTAGAAGCCTTCGCTTGGAGTTAAAAAGAAATGAAGGGATTACACCCCTCAGTGTGTACTCACCACATATACATCAAAGAGGGTTTCAAGCTAGTCCAGAAACCTGAAAGGAGGATGAATCCAACTCTTAAAGATATAGTCAAAGAAGAACTGCAAAAACTGCTAGATGCAGGATTAATTTACCCTATCTTCGACAGTGAGTGCGTGTCTCCTCTGGTGTTAGTTCTAAAGAAAAATGGTAAGTGGATAATTTGTGTTGATTACAGGGAGTTGAACAAAGCCACAAAGAAGGACCATTTTCCTCTACCCTTCATTGACCAAGTGCTAGATGGCCTAGTAGGGAAAGCATTTTTCTCTTTCCTAGAAGGATTCAGTGGGTACAATGAAATCCATATTAGCCCAGAAGACCAGGATAAAACCATCTTCACTTTTCCTTAGGGTACTTTTGCCTTCATTCTTTTTGGCCTATGCAATGCTCCTGCCACTTTCCAAAGAGCAATTCTGAGTATTTTCATCAAATTAGTCCATGATGCAATGGAAATTTATATGGATGATTTTACACCTTATGGCTGTGATTTTCAGGAGCCTATGTCCAACCTAAGAAAATTAAGGCATAAATGAATTGAATGAACCTATCTCTCAGTCCCGGAAAATGAGAATTCTTGATTACTGCAGGGACCATGCTAGGTCATTCAATATCTCAGCAAGGACTGCATGTGGACCCAAACAAAGTAACTATCATTCAAAGGGTCTCGTCTCCTCAAAAGCAAAGAGATCTCAGAAGTTTCCTAGGTTTAGATGCACACTACCAAAGGTTCATAAAATACTTCAGCAAGTTGGACTCTCCTTTGCTTGGTTTTTTGGTCAAGGACTCTAAGTTTATATGGTCAAAAAGTTGTCAAGAGGCCTTTGACACCCTAAAGGACAAGTTAACCACTGCATCGATCCTCCAAGGCCCAAATTGGGCCCTTTGCTTTCATGTTCATGTTGATGCCTCACTTAAAACCATAGGAGTAGCCCTAGGTCAAATGGATGAAAAATTGCCTTATGTTATCTAATTTATCAGTAAGAATCTATCAAAGGCTTAACTAAATTACATAGTGACCTAAAAGGAACTCCTGGTTGTTGTGCATTCATTGAACAAATTCAGGAATTATATTACAGGCTATCAAACATTTGTGCATACTGACCATGCTACAATCAAATATTCAATGAATAAACCAGATGTGAATGCTCGGATTATAAGATGGTTACTTTTATTACAACAGTTTGATCTAACTATTGTTGATAATCCTGGTAAGGAAAATGTTGTTGCAGACTTTTTGTCTAGATTAAATTTTCTTGTAGATGAAGAAGGAATGGTTGATGACCATTTACCAGACGAGCACTTATTTCCTATTTCAATTCTCTCTCCATGGTTTTCTGATATGGCAAACTATTTGGTATTAGCACAATTCACACCGAACTTGTTCTCCAAAGAAAAGAGAAAGATAGTAAGGAAGAGTGCCCCTTCACATGGATTGGGGGAAATATCTTCAAACTTGGCCCAGATCAAATCTTGAGAAGGTGTGTCAGGGAGGTGATGAGCCTCATAAATGGGTAATTATATGGGCTCATTTTGCCTCCTCACCTAGTCAAATCAACCATTCTCTTAGCTTATTATATGATTTTCTGATAATATTTAAGCTTATAGGGTGAGTTGAGTTAGTTATTATGCCATGTGGTCTAGCATGTATTTAATGCAGATTATTGATGGATTTCGAGGTCAAATTCAAGGATCTAGTGGTCAAACTGTAGCAATAACTCGAAGTAGAGAGAGGAGAGGAATTATAGGAGGGAATCCCCCTCATTTATTGCTCCTCACTCCAAATTCCCCTTCATTCAACTCAGAGTACAAGCAACCAAACATGCACTAGAAGGCAATCGAGCAAATGGAAGATGATTGATAGTTATCTCGAGATTTGGGAGCCAAGCCTCCCTGATTTTAAGGAAACTGTTGGTAGCTTCAGATGTATAAGTAGAGATTCCCACGGCCTCACTAAGGTCGACTTTTTGCTTATGTAAACTCTGCTCAAATTTCGAGCTTACTATTTTTATGATAGTTTTATGTATTCTTGCTATTTTTTATAATGAAGATGGAATCCTTTTTGAGCTAGCATTGAGTTACCTCAGAGGGCTGAAGCTCTTGGTTTAGGGCCCAATCCAAGCAGCGAAGCTCCTCTTTACTTGTATTTGTATGCTTTACTTCAGTTTGTAGATTAGTTTGTTGTTAGATGTGGCTCTCTTATGGTTAAGAATAGGTTGCTTTTGATGATTTAGTAGTTTGCTTCCATTTGTGCTTTCTGTAGCAAGTTAAGCAGTGATCAGAGAAGATTCAAAGGGCTAGCAATAGTTCCTTGGCCTCTCTTCCTCCCTATGGGACCATGATTTGAGGCAAAGACTCTCTTGTTGCCCCAAAAACACAGATTTTCCTCATTCCTAGGACTTCTAGTGTTTGCAGCTCTCTAGTAGGTTGATAGTCCAGTTTTGCTTTGATTTACATCTTATTTATCATGTTCACTTCCTGATTTGCAATATTCCTTTTTCATGCTTTCCTTTCTTACATCATTTCCCAGCGTTTCCATCTATGCATCATAGTTTAAGCCATTTTAATGAAAAACTATGTTTTTCCTAGTATGCACTCATTCCATTGGTTGCTTGATTTTCTTGGTTGACTGTCAGTTTCTATGCAGCAAATATCTTACAATAGTATGCCAACTTACCAGAAATCACACCCTCCAACTAATCCATTCCCTATAGGTCTCCCAAACCTCACCTCAATTTTTCCCTAGTGTCCTTCATTTTTTCATAGAACTTCTTCCTCTCTCCTTGAGAAAATCCAATCATCTTTCTCTCTCCTGGTGATTCATGGTAGACCTTAGGTGCCCTAACACCTCATTCCAACCTTCATCCACCATTTCCACCCACTCTCACACCCTCAAAATAGTGAAAATTTCTCTCGGCCTCCTCTTGTAATCCTCCTGTAGTTTCCCTGTTTTCCTCCTGTAGTTTTCCTATGTCCTCCTATAGTTTTTCCTGTAGGCTTTATTTTGAAGGCTGAGTGTGGGAAAAGCCTCCAGAAGGCCACCTAAGACCTCCTAGGACCCATCCACACCATCCTACATCCTCCCAAGCTCCAAAACCGCCCTCTAATGCCACTTGTTCACTGCCACACTCACACACAATAAATTAGATGCATGTTAAATTCACATAAAAACACATAAAAATCCAAAAATATGTTTTTTGCTTATTTACTTCCTGAGATAGCATGGTTAGATGTTTTTAATTCCTTGAGTAGGTAATGGCATTCCTTTCATTGTTTTAATAATATTTTTAGCAAAAACTAGAATTAGCTTGTTAATTAGGGTTTACTAGGTTTTGCTTTACAATCTAGTCTTTCTCCTTTCTGCAGCTAGAATAGCATCTATAGAGTAATCTTTCTTTCCTTTCATCACACATAGAGCTTCTTCTGAAATATATAGAAGTTGGCTTGAGCTCCTAGTGATCTTGCACTGGCTGATCAAGTGACAACCTGTAGTGAGAACTAGTACTTGTGCATATAACACCAATGCTTCCAAGTTTGTTACAAACTATCGGGTTGATAAAAGTAAATTTGGAAGCCCAGGAGTTGCAGCATTCTTGCTGCAATACTTGTGCTCACCACTTTTTGGCGTCGTTGCTGGGGAAGCGTCAAAGTATTATGTGATTATTGCCTTCTTCTATTTCCTATTGCAACATTTTTCTAATAGTTTATTTCGGCAAAAGTAGACTAGTCATTGCTTTTCTTTCAGTTCTGCATTTCCTTGCTTTCCTTTTCAATTCTGCAAATTTCCATTCAGCAAGTTCATTTTAGCTAGTTGCAATTTTTTTTGTTTAATTCACAATTTCAGTTTTTGCAGGTACTTTCAGTGTGGGGAAAAAGCAAAACCAACCAAAAATATTTCCTTTCATGCCTCATAGGAATAGAGATAACTTAGGAAAAATTTTGCCCAACACCCCCACTGCTTCAGTGGCTACAATCAGGAAGAACCCTTAGGTGAACAACCAGACATATTTGAAGAACCTATAGGGGAAGAAGAAGAAGAAGAAAACATTTCTCTAGAGCCAATGGCTGAAAATAGAAATGCTAGGGGAAATGGAGAGAGAATAGAGGGTACCTTCCCCATTCGGGAAACCAATGTGTTATCGGGAAATCTACTGTCTATGCAGAACTGCTAGTCCCACTAAGGCTGGTAGCTACCTTAGAAACAAACTAACTAAAACTACTTTCATTTTCCTTTATTGGAAATAGATAAGAGGGGAATAAAGGAGACCAACCTCTGTCTTGCGCTTGGTTCCTTGTTTGATTCCTCTCCCTTCTGATAGATCCTTTCCACTAGCTTCCTCATCTACCCAACTTCAAAGAGCACCTGTAGAATCAAAGCAGCATAACACTATCCAAGAACATAGATCTATTATCATAAACAACATAGGACCAGATATATATTGACCACACAAATGCATTTATCATCGATCATACAAGAATGTGGAGGAAAACTTGAATAGCTTTATTGATAATCAAGAAATAGCAAAGAGGATTACAACAAATTGTTCTGACCCAGCATCATCCTCTCAACAAGAAATCCCTTCTTCACCTCATGAAAAGCTTAGATCACCCAACACTATGATGTTGCACCAAGAAACCAGCAACACTTCCTTACAAGATACAAAATTCCAGCCTCTGGATCTCTGGGATGAGGGATCCATATATAGATGTTTGCAAGGGGGGTGAGTCAGCTTTGGAGATTTGATTAGTGTCCTCTCTCTGGTAGTTCTTGATTCCACTTGGAGATTAATGAACTCTTACTCATCCCTAGGCGAATGCAGGGAGGCAAGTGTCACAGGAGAAGTTTCTAGAAGATTCCATGATCCTTCACCTTGCAGATTGACCCTGCCATTTGTCCACTCTCACCCATCGCACCCCATAGAAGGGCTTTTCAAGATGCATCGCACCTCCCATGTGTATTTAGGTGGGATGCAGTGCACTTTGACCATGGAGCAGGTGAGATGGTCCAGTTTTGACTAGTTCTGAGCAGTTTTTCATGGAGAACTTCTGGGAGAAGATGTAATCAGTTGACCTTGTTCTTTTTGAGGTTGGAACAACACTTTTAGGGACTTAAGAGCCCTTGGTTTATGGACATTTATGATTGGGGTTGCAGTGCCCAAAAATGTCTATAACAATTTCCCCCTAAAGCATGAGGTCGTTAATCTGTTGATGTTGGGTGAAATGCTTTATCATGAGGATCTGAAGTTCTTTCAAGCTGGAAGGCGACCTGTAATAAGATACAATACAATACATTATCTTCATAATATTTTCATGATCTAGCTGAGGCGGGCATTCCCATGCTCAGCTTTATAAATTCATTTTCATGTACATAAGATAGACAATCGTCTCAGTGTAGACTGATGATTCTGGTAGAGCCATCATCCCTTAGGTTGGATGATTATCTGTGCAGTAATGATGTACATTTGATGTCTTTATTTTCCTAAATATATATCGCAGCCCGGATGGATGAAACTAGATCCCGGGTCTTCAATCTCGTTCGATCTTCACTCAAAGTACAAGTCGATCCATGTGAGAGATGTTCTCGAGTCGAACATGGAAAGACATCGCCTGATTACCAGCCAATGATGTAAGCTGTTAACAGGCGCGAGAGGAATCACCGATAATGATGATGACCCTCAAGGTACTACAATACAATTCATGTGGTGTGAATAAGGGACTTGGCGTCGAACACCACGCAAAATATTTCAGTCGAAGGCCATTGATGTAAACCTGTCGCTGGAAGTGAGAAACTTTCCATTGAGGCATGCAAGCTTCAAAGTACTGAAAGGGTTGTTCCTAGATCGACTTCTTGGATAATGAGCTGATGTCGACAAGAAGCAATCCATCTTAGGAGGGCCTTAGTGAATCCCACATTAATGACACGGAATGGAGAAAATGATTTTAATGGAGGTGAAAACGATCTGGTGATATAAGGTTTAGGGTGGCGGTCATGAAAGAATGGAGCGTAAATGTATTGCAGTGGGTGAGACACAGGTGAATTCTCTGAGCAACTTCTCTTGAGCATATTAGCGACACTGACATGATGGATCGGTAGCATTAACCCCAAATATGGATGGTGTGACGGGACCATGGTGATGTGACCAGTGAATGGAACAACCCAACCCGACTCGAATGCGGAGTGAAAGTGTCATGTTCAAGAGCGACTTGCTACCGATAAAGTTTCTTCAAGTTTTCTTCCCAATTTTTCCCCAGTCATTGCTGACCAGTACCTCTTTATTTTTTTCAAGCTTGAGGAGGATAACATATGCTTGTTCTATAATTTTCCCTTCGGGAAAACCCATCGCTATGTTTTAACGAGCCTAGCGATAGTGAAACTCGTTCTTGTCTGTATGGACAAGTTTGTTGCTATTCGGTTTTAACGAGTTTAACGACAAGGATAACTCGGTCATTTTCAATTTTAGAGAGTCTGAAAAAGGGACGTAAAGCAAACTCCAATAATCCTTTTTCGTCATATAATCCCTTGAGTCCAAAAAAGTATAAAACAATACAAAAGGGATGAATTTTCGGTACTTTTAACGAGCCGAACAAAACAAGCGCTCGATCTTTTTGTGTAATGATCCCTCAAGTCCAAAAAGATTAAAATCTAAAGGAGGGATAGCACTTTCGGTCCCTTTAACGAGCTGGAGAGGCCAATGGCTCAGCAATCTTTTCATATTTTACGAGTTAGTTGAAAAGAGCTTAAAGGAGACTCGTTTTTTGAGGAACGAGTGATAAATTCGGGTAGTAGCTGATTTCAAGTAAGGTTTGGAATTTTCCAATCAAGGAAGCCTCACAAGGATGGCTAACAGGATCAATCTTTGCAGCTGTTCCTCAAAAAGGGTAAACAATAAAATGGGGGTGAATGATCGGCCAATACAAAGTGGAGGTGATGATGAGAACATGACCAAGGCTTCAAAGGCTGATGATAATACATTCACGATGGTTATTTACCGGAAAATGGTTCATTTTTTAATGAGCTTAAACTCTGGGGGAACATTTGCTCATTGCTTATGTTTATTTTTTAACGAGCTTGAATTCCGCGTTAAAACTGCTCGATATGATGGTCATTGATTGTCTTGATTTTACCATTGACAAATTTGTTCTTTCAGAGGTTGTACTACCTGCTCAATTGCTCCATCAAACTAGTTAGAAATGAACAATACATGTTTGAAAAATGAGTTAAAACACTAATATTTTACTTGAATTACGTGAAAAGTAATTTAAAAGTGATTTTTACCTCTCATTTTACCATTTCATTTGAACTTTGGTTTGTTGGAGCTTTGGAGGTGCTTTCCCCCTTGATTTTCACTAGCTGATTCCAGGAGATTCTGTGGACGATTCTCGGCGCCGTCTAGACCAGGTAGGAGCTAAACCTGAGCTCTTTAATTTCATCCTTTCCTTTTTGCATTCTGAGCATGTTTTCTGGTTTTTCTGAGCCTCTGGGGTTTGAAAAACTTGCCCTGGCTCCATCGCACCTCTTCTACATCGAAAGGTACGATGCATGTTGGCTTGGCCATTGGCCAGTCAACATGCATCCCACCTAGAACACTGCTGGGGGTGCGATGGGTGCAAAGAGGGCCATTTATGCACAGTTTTTCATGGAAATTTTTGCCTGTTTTTCACCAAATCAGGATCTTGACCCTTCTCTTGTTTGTTTCAGAGATTCATTGGAGAAAAATTCTTGTTACATGGTGAGAACATGAGCATGAAGAAGAGGACATGCTCTCTTTACATGATCCGGTTACGGTAAATGCATTGCGGAACTTGTGGCCTGTTCAAGTTTTTCTGCATCTCTCGCATGAGGCAAGAAATCAACCTGTTGCAATATTTTCTCAATGCATGGGATCCTACCACCTAGGTGTTCTAGATTAGGGGCAAGTCCATCCCCTTGACTGTCGTGGACATCTATCTTTTGACCGGCTTATCGAGGCGGGGTGCCCCTATCTCATTGTCAGGTTCGGCCCGTGGGGGTGAATCTGTGAGAGATTACATTCGCAGGTATTGCAGAGAGGGATCTCAGCCGAGTAAGGACGACAAGATCATTATCCGAGATGTCACTAATAGGTCCCTGAGGACCATTCTGTTTACCTTTGCTAGACTGGCTGGTAGTGCGGCTCTTCATGTGTCCAATAGGTCTTATATGTAGTACACCTTGGAATGCCTTGAACCAAAGGTGTTCAACTGGTGCGATGTCGTATTCTTTGTGATGAAAGAACAACTGACCAAGGTGAAAAATGGAAGATTGAAGAACTTTGGATATGGTTCTATCTTGACAGCTTTCGCCTTGGAAAAGATCCCGCTGATGCAGCCGTAGTATGTTTCACTTGGTTTACCTCCACTGACTGAGCCACGGATGCATAGATGGGTCAACCTTATGGCCAGACATGCTGGTCAGTCCTAGATTTCCTTTTCTAATACCTTTTTCGAGTGGTTCAACCGTCAAGAGATGGTTTTTTCCAAGTACCCATATGTTGGTATGGATTTCCGGGGTGATTCGAATTTGGTACTGCCTGCTGGCGAGCAGTGGGGTGTCATCGGTAAATTCTCTGACCATATCTCTGTTTATCGTTTCTCTTTACAATGTTCTTGTGCTTTCTTCTATCAGGACTAATCAAAACTCATGTGCTCATGAAGATGTTGGACCAGTTCGACCAGTAGTACGCTTGAGAGTGCCAGCTTCCGCTTCAGCAAGAGAGGGTGCGGGAAGGGCTATCCTTTACGACCTTGATGTGGTCGATACTCTTTCAGCATTGCAGGATCAGGTCGAAGGCCTTACTCTCAGTATTCCGAATGTGAGTACTGACGAGCTGCCCCTGAGGTTGTAGCAACATACTACCGGCGTGCCGAGTCGGTGGACTAGGCTTTTACGCATGATTGCACAAGCGGTGACTTGTTGTCACCAGCATCATTAGACTAGGGTGCCCCCTAGCATTTTGAGTTTTGGGTCATTTGACCAATTTTGTCTTGGTTACAGAACATTATGTGTAATCCATAAACAGTTATATATATATATATATATATATATATATATATATATATATATATATATATATATATATATGATTTTCGGAGTTTTATTTTGGTTAAGTTATATGATCCTGATGCAAATACTGATGAAATGCTTCTTTTTATAAATGTTGCAAATGTCTATCTAACACATAATTTGCCAATCAGTCCATTAATGTGTTTAAGTTTCTGGAAATATGCTGATATTGAATAAAATCAAATTGTCTTTCCAAAATCTTGATGCTTAGGAACATACGATAGATAGCTCGATTTCAGACGGAGTAGATACTAGTGAGTTGTAGTATGACGAGCTGTGAGTCTAGCCTAACGACAAGTCAACTTATGCCATGTGTGATGGCATCAGAGAGAATTTCTATCAATGCGCTATATTCAGCGATGTTATTTGTTTACCAACCAATACATACCCCTCTGAAACTTACTAACTCGCCGCTTGGATCAAAAATGGCCCAGGCCAAAGAAGATAGGTTCTGCGAACTACGACTCGCTCCGTCGGCATATCCAACAAAAGATTCCAATAGGTTCGACATCTGCGACAAATGTAAAAAGTGGATTACTTGACCAAAACAGTTACTCTTAGCGAAAAAAAAATGTAACAAAAGCATATAGATTACCACACTGAATCATGCGTAGTAACGCTTAAGGTACAGCCCGTTATAGGGTTGCGCTAGTGGAATCCCGTCATAATCCATTAACTCGTAGGCTCCTTTTGCTAACACTCATTTAACAATGTAGGGGCCCATCCATAAAGACTTGAACTTACCTGCTCCCAATTTATTGGATTCCTGGTCATAAAGTAAGACCAAGTCACCTTCTGAGAAGACACGGGGTTTGACATTCTTGTCGAACTGCACCTTGACTCGTTTCTTATGGGCTTCGTTAGCCAAAGCGGCATCACGACGGGTTTCATCCAATTGGATTAGTTCCAAGAAACGAGCCTCCTCTTCTGAAGTTCCGGGGAGAAGGTCGACCGCGAGTTTGAGGGATGAGATTTCACACTGAACTGGTAAGATTGCTTCTAGGCCATACACCAGTTGAAAAGGTGTGAACCTGGTTGCATTCCTTACCGATGTTTGGTATGCCCACAAGGCTGAGTACAGGATCAAGTGCCAACTCCTTTTGTGGACTCCAATCATCCTTTGCAGCATCCGCTTCAGGACTTTGTTGATTGCTTCAACTTGTCCATTGGCCTGCAGGTAATATGAAGTAGAGCTATCGTGGGACAACCCTAATTTGGTAGCCAATTTGACCATCATGTGATTGCGAAAATGCGATCCATGATCTGTGACTATAGCCTGTGGAACGCCGAATCTGGCGACTACATGATTGAAAAAGAAAAGGGCAGCTGTTTCACCAGTGTTATCTAATGTAGGCATCGGCTTGGCCCATTTGGTAAAATAGTCTACAGTGACTATGATATACCCATGCCCCCCGGTCGAGGTGGGGTTACATGTCATGAAATTAATGCCCCATTTGGCGAATGGCCGAACAACAACTATCGGTTGCAGAGCTGTGAGTGGTTTTCTGGTTTTTCTATCAAAAATTTGACATGCATGGCACCTTCTGACTGCGGTTATGCAATCTTTGAACATTGTTGGCCAGAAGTATCCTGATCATAAAAAAATTTGCGTCGTAGCATAACCAGATTGATGCCCCCCACACGCGCCTGAATGGCAATCATTCAGGACTTTTTCGGCCTCCTCATGGGTGAGGCACCTCCTCAGAACTGTATCGACACCACGACGATAAAGTGTATCACCGACGATCATGTAGTCTTTTGATTGGTATCGAATACGTTTATTAAACCTATATTTTTGGGTTTGGAGATAGATGATTATATCTCCATACCACGGATTGCTTGAAGATATCAGAAACAAAGATTCATCCACGATGATTTCTTCGGATGTTTCATCGTTGGACGACAATCGGAGATTACATAGTAATTCCACGAAAACCAGGGATTTCTTTGATTTGGATTTTACAAATTCCAGATCAAACTCTTGAAGAATTGCTATCCATTTTGAATATTTTCCCCCCAGCAACTGTCGTGACAATATATAAGTCATTCAGTTGCAATCTGACAGAATGGTAGTTTTTCGAAAGAGGACATAGCGTCGAAATCACTGTATCACTTGAACTGCTGTGAGAACCATCTTTTCAACATAGGAATACTTGCTTTCTATATCATTTAAGTTCCTACTCAAATAATATATAGGATGTTCAATTCCGTTGTCTTCTTGAACTAAAACCATTGCGATGGCTGTATCCACTGCAGCCAGATACAGGTTAAGGTCTTTTTGATAATCAGGAGCGTACATTAATGATGCTTTCATTAGGGATTCTTTTAAAGCATCAAAAGAAGCTTGCGCGACCTGATCCCAGATGAAGGATACTTCCTTTTTCAATAAACGTGTATAACCTTTAGCAAGTTCGGCATAATTTGGAATGAACCTCCTCAGAAAGTTTGCTTTCCCTTGGAGTTTCTGAATCTGAAGAAAATTTGAAGGTGGAGGCAAATTTATGATTGCCTGAACCTTACATGGGTCGAGACGAATCCCGTCTTTTGAGACTACAAAGCCAAGCAAACGACCAGAACTGACATAGAACACACATTTGTGTGGATTGAGTCGTATCTTGTAGTGTCGGCAACATAGAAATATCGCTCTCAAATGCTGCGGATGATCGGTCCGCTTTCGCGAATGAGCCGGAAGGTCATCGAGATATGGCTGAATGATGTTTTTTATGTCATGGAAGGCATAATTCATTGCCCTCTGAAATGTTTCCCCTGCATTCTTTAAACCAAAGGGTAATTTGCGATATGAAAATGTGCCCCACGGACAAATAAATGCAGTCTTTGACTGGTCCTGTGGGTGGATATTTATTTGATTATACCCAGAGAATCCATCCATAAATGAAAAGATTTCACATCCGGCGCATTCATCAATTATCTGGTCAATAAAGGGTGGAGGGTAGTTGTCTTTTGGACAAGCTTGATTTGCATCCCTATAATCGACGCACACTCTAATTTTTCCTTGTTTTTTCGTTACAGGAACAATGTTTGATACCCAATCGGTTAGAGGAACCGGGTAAATAAAACCAGCATGGAGAAGTTTCTCAACTTCTGCCTTGATAGCTGCGGCTTTCTTAGGGTGCACCTGTTGTAGCTGTTGTCGTACCGGTTTGACATTTGGATACATCTTGATTTCCTGTTCAACTATACTAAAGTCAATGCCTGGCATTTCATCGTATGACCAAGCAAAGACATCTATGAATTCGCGAAAAAGAGCGTTATATATTTCCAGTTCTGAAGGAGAACAACATTTGCCAACATAAATATTCTCTACAACATCCGTTTTGGTCGAGATATTTATGGTGATAGTCTCTTCAATATTGGACAAGTTTCGCTCGGAATCCACCGTGTTTACAGTATTTGATAGGAAATCAAAAACTGAAGGATGATGAAGGTCATCAGGAGTATCTTCTTGACAATCCGGAAGATGGGAATGATTGTGGTAATCTTCCCATGGCGCCCCTTCAATTATCATTGACTGAATAATTCCTTCGTCGATGTAATGAATTTGCGACCAAGGATATGAAGGGGTGCCATATTCCTTAGACCTATCTATCTAAACGCTCGATGAGCGTTGATTCAAGTCTACCTCCTATGCCGAAAAAATTGATTTCTACAATATTTCTATTGGGCTTGGAGGCAATACCTGCAGATGATCCATGTTAATATCGTTTTCTGAGATCTTTTGAATCGAAGATATCATATTGCAAGTTCCTATCATCGCTACTTCCGCCAGATTTATTGGAGGCGGGAGGGAAAAAGTCCCCATTAATATAGAGTCTTTTAGTAGGCCTACTGCGATATTTTGAAGCGAATGGGGGCTTCCATGGATCATCGGAATGCTTCCCGTAACTTGGGAACTATTGGGGAGAAATGTTTGTTTGTCGACGATTGTAATTCCTCCTTGAAAAGGAAATGCAATCTTCCCAAAGTAGGTCGACACAACTGCAGCCATAGCATATATCCATGGTCTTCCTAGTAGGATGTTGTAATCGAGGTTTCTGTCGATTACTTCGACATCTATTTCTACTGTTTTCCCCCCTAGTTCAACTTGCAAGTTACTTAGAATACCATATGGGGTATATGTTCGTCTGTTAAATGCTTTTAATGTCGTCGAAGACCGTGACAAGGTTGGAGATCCTAAATTTTTCCAGCAACTCATCGACATAATACATGTAGATGCCCCCTCATTAATAATTGTTCTATGAACAATTTTGTTGAGGGCTTTCACTTGAATGAGGAAAGCTAGTTGAGCTGGTGTTATGAAACCAGCTCAAGAAAAGATAGAAAAGAGAGATCAACGCCTTAGAATTCAGCCTCTTCGAGGGGGCAACCTCCTTTACATTACATAAATGAACAATTCTTGGATGATACAAATGACAAAACCTCCTTTCTATATATAGGAGTCTGAGGAGTCACAATATAATCCATCCGACCTAACAATAATAATATAAAGCCACAAAAATAACAATAGAGGGATTCTATGGGGCACAGAAATAACAATATGGGGGTAATAGGGGCACAACAATATAAATAAGGGGTATAACTACAATAGTAATGGGGTAATCACTAGTATTATGGGGACCCAACATGCCCCTCTCCTTCAAAAAAGTGTTGTCCTCAACGCTTGAGTAGTTCTGGATACTTCTGCATAAAATTCTCATCCTCCCATGTGGAATCTTCAGCGGATAAGTTCTTCCACTTGATAAGATACTCTGAAATTGATCGATTTCGTAGCTGTCGAGTTCTTGTTTCTGTGACTGCTTCCGGTTCCAATATAATTTTTCCTTCCTCGTCAAGTTCTGGCAATATTGTTTGAGTTGCGAGCTTGTCACCTATAACCTTCTTTAAACATGAAACATGGAAAACTGGGTGCAATCGAGAAGTTGCAGGAAGCTCCAATTTGTATGCCATAGTACCAATCTTTTGCAACACCTTGTACGGACCATAATACTTTGGTGATAATTTATTATCCTTCTTAGCTTGCTTGAGGGACATTTGCTTATATGGTTGTAGCCGTAGGAATACCCAATCACCTACATCAAAACTTCTTTCACTACGATGTTGATCTACCTGTTGTTTTGTTTGATTTTGCACCAAAGTGGCGTTATCCTTTAAAAGTTGGAGAACTTGTTGTTGATGCTCGATGTGATCTTTCTCTTCTTGAACCTTTTTCTTCTTGATATGTCCTTCTATCATTTGAGGAGTGGTAATTTCTTCCAGTCCTTTACAAGATATGGTCGGATTCATTTCTTGATGCTCGATGTGATCTTTCACTTCTTGAACATTTTTCTTCTTGATGTGTCCTTCTATCTTGATAGTTTGAGGAGTGGTAATTTCATCCATTGAATTACAAGATATGGCTGGATTCATTTCTACTTTCTCTGGGGTGGGGTCCTGGCGTATATCTTCTTCTTTTGATGTTTCCTGATCCTTTTCTTCCTCCTCTTCATATTCTATGTAAAATAGTTTCTTCTCATCACACTTATGACCTTTAGTGCATTTGCTATCACAATTGTAACAAAGCCCTTTTTCTCTTTTTTCTTCCAATTGTTGTGGTGTAACCCTGGTAGGTTGTGGAAGGCTAGGAGAAACAACACTTCCATATTTATAGTTGTGAGGGGTACGCTTCCTAGTTTCCATAATTTTGCTTTCCACTATGTCACAAAGCCCTTTTACTCTTTCCAATTGTTGTGGTGTTGCTATAAAGAAGGTGTTTCTCTTTGTATCCTCATAATGTGCTATCATTTCCTCCGTGAAAATTGACCACGTAACAAGTTGTTTACGAGAACAAAGCCCTTTGTACCATAAAAATTGATCTGGTTCTAAATATGAATATGCAATACATACCTTTTGTAACAATTGTACACCATGTAGATCAAAATATTGCTCCATCTGAAGTATCCAATTTACCGGATCCTTGCCATCAAACTTCCTCATCTTGCTTTTTCTTCATTTTAGGAGCTCGACCTTGAAACGACTGTAACTCTGTACTTTTGGATCTTTAAGTTCTAAAATTGCAACTTGTAGTAGCCTTCTGTGTCCTCTTTCCACTGCCACTAGTCTGATCCAAATTGGATTCTCCAAGAAAGAGTTATGCACAATCTCCCGCAGTGACCTGATTATAGACTATTTCAGTAGAGCGAACTTGTATGAAGTGCCACGTGTCACTGCTTCAACCTTTGACTCTAAAAAATATACAAAAGACAACTACAGTCCGTCATCTTTCTGTACCTTCTTACAAAATTTCAATCCGATGCTCAGAAAGAAAGTTATGACGATTTTCCCCAGGTCACCTATTTTGACTGTAATTCAGGAGTCTGCAAAAAGACCAACTTCCTCAGATCATATCTCCGAAAATATCGCACGAAAAGCTCTGAAATTCGGACCCAAGGTTTAGCGCGATTTCTTCTCAAATGGGTTTTTTTGCGACTTCTGAAACGTCACAGAAAAAAAGTTATAGCAAAAATTCCACGATGACCTGTTTAGAGCAGCGAAACCCTAGAATCCAAAGCTCTGATACCAAATGTTATGAAACTAGCTCAAGAAAAGATAGAAAAGAGAGATCAACGCCTTAGAATTCAGCCTCTTCGAGGGGGCAACCTCCTTTACATTACATAAATGAACAATTCTTGGATGATACAAATGACAAAACCTCCTTTCTATATATAGGAGTCTGAGGAGTCACAATATAATCCATCCGACCTAACAATAATAATATAAAGCCACAAAAATAACAATAGAGGGATTCTATGGGGCACAGAAATAACAATATGGGGGTAATAGGGGCACAAAAATATAAATAAGGGGTATAACTACAATAGTAATGGGGTAATCACTAGTATTATAGGGACCCAACAGCTGGTAACTGAGGATCATATCCTTTGTGATTAAAGGACACAATATTAGAATCCTTTGGGTCTATCCCACCTATAGCTGATAATAAAGTCTGCTATTGGGATGGGCAATTTTGTAGTACCTCAAGTGTCAACATAGCAGATGGTGATTGGGCCAGATCTTCCACTATGTTATAATGTTGTGCTGCTCTGGCACGAGGATTAAATGTCGACTTGTGTACTACTCCCTTTGGCAGTTTTATTGTTAGCTCTGGAATGATGGGCGGCGCAACTTCTCTCGAAGTCATTGTCGAACTACTAGGTTGATCTTTATCCTTGTTGTTCGACAGCTGTGGATTCCCGTAATCTTTATTCCTTGTCGATATCAAAGCATCATTTTGTTGTTTCGAAACCAACAACATCAGCACTTGGGACGGGGAAGCATTTTCACTAGCAACCAGATTTGTCCCTGGATTTGGAAACGGATCAGTCAATACCACTGAGGTTTTTGAATTCTTTAAGAATTTTCTAAGCTCAGCTTTATATGGAAAATCTCTTGTCCAATGATCCTCATCACATATTAAGCATGGACTTTTTGGTTTCCTATCTCCAAGAGGGTTTGCAGAAGAATTTTCAGATGATGATTCCTCCTATTTCTTCTTCTTCCCTTTGTTTTTCTTCTTGTCTCCTGGTTGCTTGGTTTCTTTGCCTTTATCAGTCGAGACGGAATTTACTTCCAAGGCAAGAAGTTCTTCTTTTGCATTTTGACTGGAAATATTATGGGCCTTTTTAGATGTAGCCTTTGTCGATTTCGTGTCTGTCGTACCAATCACACCATCGCTGACATGAGAGTCATTGTTCGATTTAGGAGGAGGAGGGACGAAAAATTTCGGTCTGGGTGCGTTAGGGATTTTATCGTAGAGCGTGCCAGACTGAGTATAAATCAAGTCTAAATATTGCACACGAGCAATAACTTGCTCTTCAGTGATGACTCCTCCTTTCGCCACATCTTCTGTAATGGAAGGTAATAATGACTTAATAAACCATTCAGTTAAAAGCTGATCAAGAACATACGTTTTTACCATTCTACGACGACGTTGCCACTCATGAATATGATCAGATATGTGAGTGGCCATTGTTTGCTTGAAATTGGTAAGAAGTTCTGTTCCCGTTTCGTACCTTATTGGTAACTGAAAATGGGTTAAAAGGGTTGTGGCTAGGGCGCTGAAGTTGTCAAACGAAGCTCTGGGTAACTCGATATACCATTTTGCTACCAGACCAGTTAACGTCCTTTGAAAAAGGCGAAGCCTAATCGAATCATCGTTTAGGGTGTTTGATGAACACCACAGATGAAATGTCATCACATGATTCGACGGGTCTTCACCCAGATTTCCATTAAATTTAGGAATATCTGACGGAAGTTTATGCGGAATCGCTGGCCACCAAGGGGCATAAGCAATTGGATCATTCGTTAGCCGATTTAGATCTGGTAACTCTAAAGTTGCCACGAAGGGTAACTGTTGATTCAGGTTTGGCAAGGCATAACCAGGATAGGATGGAATGGCCTGAGCAGTTGGTCTTTGCATACTAGCATAATGCATTTGATGTTGGTAACTTTGGTAAGGTTGATGGGCATAACCATTGTAGAATGGTTGATTTTGACCATTTTGAATATACGGATTCCCATTATTTGCAAAGATTTGTTGCTCAGATCCTTGGTATACTTGTTGGAATTGCGGTTGTTGGTATTGCACCAGCCATGGTTGTGAAGCCATGTGTTGTTGTCCAATACTGGCCGTTTGACCAAGATGAGGGGTAATTGTACCCGTTTGGGCCTATGTCATTCCACTAGTTGGTGATTGTGGTTGAGTCGCAGGGACAATAGGTTGTTGCATTACAACCTGAGAAACCTGAGGCTGGCATACAACAGGCAACGCTTTTAGTTGCGACATTGTCGCAATAGCCGGCGTAGTTGGTATATTTGACATAGGTAAACATTGTTGCATCGAATATGCAACTCTTGGTTGTTGAGGCAGTATTAGCACCCAACCGCTAGATGTAATTCCAACATAACCTAAATTTTGTTGTGAACTCTCGTATGGTTGTCCTCCCGGAGGAGATAATGAAAGGGTATACTGCCCCCCATACGGCGGTAATCTGGTACTCAAAGGAATTGTTTGTCCTTAAGGACCGGACTACCCAAACTGACACCATGAAGGATCAATTTGCTGAGACTCAACATAAGAGTTCCCGGATACTATTCCAGATGAAAAAACAGGAACGGACCATACTGCCGAAATAGCCCCTGAGTGGGCCCCTTCTAGCAATTGAGAGCTAGTTGGGACAGATGGTATGCCGGTGAACATTGTTGGAGTGACAGTAGGAAGTTCTGTCGTCGCTGTGTCGGATGACACAGTCCTAGATTTCGACGATTGTTCAGACATTTCTAGTCTATCCAAAAGATTGCCTAGCGATTCTACAGGAGCTTCCGATGACGATAGACTAATTTCTGATGAAGAAAGATATAGAGTGATCCTGACTCCAAATCGCGATGGAGTACTAGATGGAGGATCCTCCACAATCTCTTCTATAGCAATCAGACCAGGTGGAAGAGGTAGACCGTCAGGTCCGTAAAATATTTTTGGTGCCGAAGAAGGTATAGAATCTACAGCGACAGATGTTTGGGGAATAACACCTTCTGAATCAGCTGTAGATGGAGCTGGTTCAGTAATACAAGTGTTTACCTTCACACTAGGATTAGTTCTACTGTCCTTTGGTGGCTGCTGAACTTCTTCTGTAAAGGTAGGGATACCAAATTTTTTTGGAGTAACCAGAGTCTCTGAAGGTGTTGGAACACTTGTTCTAACTTTACCAGGGGATTTGGAACCGGTTAAACGAGTTCGCTTTGTCCATAACAATTTCGATTCTGGAGACAAAGACGGTTGACTCATAAGCCTCCGTGAACGACGGGGTTTCAATTGACTTTCTTCCACAATTGCAGATTACTCGATCAACTAAAAATAAAGGGGAAATATGTTTCCGAATTAAATGAATTTTAGATGCTTTGACACAACTTGTTTTTTCAATTTTTAAGAGTCGAGAAAAAAACAAAAGATGACTCTAGTCGCCTTCGATTTTTAATGAGCCTGAAGTGACAAGTGCTCATATGGACCTTTTCCTTTAAGGAGTCTGAAAAGGAATGAAAGAGACTGCTGTGGAAAACTAGACAGAGGGATTACCAAACCAATCGCAAAACTGCAGAATACTTTTTACAGTACGGCAGTCAATCTTTCTGAATGCTATGTTCAGTGCATTGCGATCGATAGGGCGGCAGACATGGCTTCCTATGGATAAAGGATAAAGCCTATGGTGGTATCCCAATATATACTCGACGGTACGTGGGAGCACAAGTCCGTACTGGCACTTATCGTCTCAAAGTGGAGGAATCACCCAATCATCAATGAAAACAACAGTTACCAGGCTTTATGACACCAGAATACGTCTCTAGCCTAAACTTCTAAATTTTGTGCGTTAGGTTCCAAAGCGTTTTTAGATTCATTAAATTTATTTTACAGTTGATCTTGCTTAAGAAATTTTCCTTTCAGGATCACCGCATGATGTAGATGTACAATTCCTAAAATGCAATCTAAGATGATAAACAATCGTTTGATCTTCTTTTTGCAATGAAAATCCTAGCTACTAAGGAAAGAGAGATGATATTCTTTCAACATAGAGCAGAGAGCACACACTATATGCACTGTCCTAAATCAAACCAACAAACAGTCTAAATGAAAATGCACGTGCATGTATTTGTTTTCAGCCTTCTTAATGTGTGAATGATAAAAAGAAAGCTAAGCGCAAATCTGAATTATTTTTCAAAGCGACATTACTAGCAAGTTTCTTTTCAAGACAAAATGAGGACAACGACGACACCTTGCGATTTGGAATTGAACACTTGCTTTTGACACTTCAAAAACTACTAATTCAAATCAAATACAAGAGTAACAGTGTAATCGAATATCAATAATAATCGGATTCTCTTCTATGACTGAAAACGACACTTGCGACACTTTCAATTCAAGAAACGACAGTTCAATTACGCTACTTATTTGTAAAAGAGAACTGAAAATGGCTCAAAATACATAAAAACATTTACAGTTATTTGCACAATGGAGGTGGAATAATGGCAAGGAAGGGGGTTTCAACAGAGGTGTACTGACTACAGGTAGCAAAACTCTTGAATAGAGCTGAAAAGAGTGAACATAGAAACCAAAATCTAGGAGCAGGAAAGGCCTTGTTTGATTAGCGCACCTGTAACATAGTGAAAAAGAGATGCAGCACACCTACTACACTCGGGAAGTGCGATGCATCCAAAGTTCACAGAAGAGACAGTGCGATGGACCAGGGACGAGACTTTAACTCGGTTCCGGGTCATAGTTTGCAGCTTAGTTCAGGGATTTAGGCCGAGCAAGTGGTAATCAGTAAATCAATCATAGGGGTAGATCTAAAGAGGTTACTAGAGCCACCACAAGGGCAATTAGAGATCTTGTAAATCAATTTTTCAGTTCATAAACAAAAACCGGAGATAGACTGAAGCAGCATTGATCTACATTACACTTACATAGAAAATGCAGTTCCAAGACTAGCTGGCTTAACTTTAGGCTCTGTCTGTAAGTTTATAAAGTAAACAAATGTAGATAAACAAAAAATCTATTCGTTCCCCAGTGGAGTCGCCATTTTGTTATCGGGAAATCTAGTGTCTATGCAGAACTGCTAGTCCCACTAAGGCTAGTAGCTACCTTAGAAACAAACAAACTAAATCTACTTTCGTTTTCTTTTATGAGAAATAGATAAGAGGGGAATAAAGGAGACCAACCTTTGTCTTGCGCTTGGTTCCTTTTTTGATTCCTCTCCCTTCTAATAGATCCTTGCCACTAGCTTCCTCGTCTACCCAGCTTCAAAGAGCACCTGTAGAATCAAAGCAGCATAACACTATCCAAGAACATAGATCTATTATCATAAAAAACATAGGACCAGATATATATTGACCACACAAATACATATATCATCGATCATACAAGAATGTGGAGGAAAACTTGAATAGCTTTATTGATAATCAAGAAATAGAAAAGAGGATTACAACCAATTGTTCTGACCCAACATCATCCTCAGCAAGAAAGCCCTTCTTCACCTCATGAAAAGCTTAGATCACCCAACTTTATGATGTTGCACCAAGAAACCAGCAGCACTTCCTTACAAAATACAAAATTCCAGCCTTTGGATCTCTGGGATGAGGGATCCACATATAGATGTTTGCAAGGGGGGTGAGTCAGATTTTGAGATTTGATTAGTGTCCTCTCTCTGATAGTTCTTGATTCCACTTGGAGATTGATGATCTCTTACTCATCCCTGGGCGAATGCAAGGAGGCAAGTGTCACAGGAGAAGTTTTCGGAAGATTCCATGATCCTCCACCTTGCAGATTGACCCTGCCATTTGTCCACTCTCGCCCATCGCACCCCATAGAAGGGCTTTTCAGGATGCATCACACCTCCCATGTGTATTTAGGTGGGATGTAGCACACTTTGACCATGGAGCAGGTGAGATGGTCCAGTTTTGACCAGTTCTGAGCAGTTTTTCACGGAGAACTTCTGGGAGAAGATGTAATCAATTGACCTTGTTCTTTTAGAGGTTGGAACAACAATTTTAGGGACTTAAGAGCCCTTGGTTTATGGACATTTATGATTGGGGTTGTAGTGCCCAAAAATGTCTATAACACAATGGGGACACCAAAATTAAGAATATAAGTCCTTCAGCCCTACCTCACTTCTATGGTCTGCTTATAGAAGATCCTAACACCTTCTTGTTTGATTTTGCTGTCATCTATAGAACTTATGACTATGCAAAAGATGAGAAAAATTTGAGACTATTCCCTTCTACTCTCAAGGGTGCAGCATTGTGTTGGTTCATGGGATTACCTAGCAATAACATCACAACTTGAGCTTAGATGCAACAGACCTTTAACAAAAAGTATTGAGACTATTGTATATCAAAATATACTAAAAAATAAATCTTCCGAATGACCATAGGAAGTGATGAGTCCCTGGAAGACTATGAAGAGAGGTTCTAGCTCAGTTACAAGATGGCCAAGTGTACACTTGACCCTGAGTCTCTGAATTTGGTCCTGCTCAGGGGAATTCGGGAAGACCTTTTAGACACCCTCCATCTACTGGCCGAGGGAGACATCTACCAACTACCCTACGAGGACATAAAGACTATTTTTAGAAAACATTCTAGAGTAGCCAGAAAGAAAGGTAGGGGGAGTCAACCCATAGCCAGTACTGCTTCTTCCAATTCATCCATTAAAGGTGAAATTGGAAACATGTTGGAATATTTCAAGAGTAATATGTTGCAGACTCTTGCCATGCAAATGGATACCTTACATATCAAAAGAAAACAAGAGGAAGAAGAGAGGGATTTGGCCATCTTTTGCCCTAGATGCACCAAGAGCCATCCCAGGAATGAATGCCCATTAAACTCTATAGAGGTTTGCTCAGTCTATGAAGAATATCATTCTACAAATAAGTGCCCTTCCTTACCCAAACTTAAAGTTGTATACCAAGGGGCCGAAGAAGTCACTGAACAGAACTATTACATAAACCAAAGGAGGGCGGATGGACCTAGACCATACTAGCAGGGGATGCAAGGGACATCTCAGGCATACTACAACCCCAACCAAGTCACCTCCATACCTTCTTAGGGCCCCCCTACTCATCCTTCCTGGTTCACACCTCCTCCTTGGTCCTTCACATCTCAATATCATGCCCAACCAACCACCCATTCATTTCAATCCTATGCTCAGCCAAAACCTCAATGGAATGTATCTCATCAGGGGTGGAGGCCTCAATAAAACTCTCTTCCCACTCTTCTACCTCCACCACCTACCCAACCACAACCGTTACCTTCTACTCCACCAAGACAGCCCCAAATGCCTGCCCAACCAAATCCGAACCTGAACAACAGACAGGCTCAGCAAGTGTATAGTGGGGAACCATCATGCCCAACTTATGTTGTGGAGATTCGAGAAATTAACTTGTGATCCGGGAAAGTTCTCCTAGATAGCCAACCTCCACCCAAGGAGGTTGAGGAAGATAAAGAGGAAAGAGAACCTAAAGAAAATCCACCCTTTCCTAAGAGACTATCCATGACAACCCAGCCTACCCTAGAAGAGACTGAACTCCTGGGAGAATTGAAACATTTATGTGTGAAGATACCACTTCTCCAAGCCATAAAAGATGTGCCTATCTACAATAGGTTGATTAAAGAGAAGTGCTTTAGGCATCCAGGAAGGTGCAAGAGAGATTCCCCAACCATCAATGTCATAGGACAACTGTCCGATGTGATGTTGGGGCAGATAATCAGTCTAAAATATCTGGACCCTGGAAGCCCAAAAGTTGATGTCCACATCAATGGCACAATGGTCCCACATACCTTGATTGATTTGGGAGCTTCCATTAATGTGATGACAAAGGACAAAATGCTCAAACTTAACCTCCAAGGCTCCTTGAAGAAGACCACGATAGTGCTACAGCTAGCAGACTGCTCCACAGTGACCCCTGAGGGGATTGTGGAAGATGTGATGGTCTCCATTGATTCTTGGGAGTACCCTGCTGAATTCTTAGTTCTCCAGCCAAAGGAAAAGCTCACTAGGTATCCTCTCATTCTAGGAAGACCCTGGTTGGCTACAGCCAATGCCTACATCAGCTGTTGAGCTAGGAACATGACCATAGAGAACAGGCACATGTCCAAGCAGTTAACCCTATATCCTCCTGCCCAAGGCTTGCTAGAACATGATTTACCTCTCTGGTTTGAGGAGGAAGATGAGGACGAAGTTTATTCCACACCACTTTGTACATTGGAAATCACCATGGGGGGGAAAATGCAAGATGAGGATGATATGATTGAAAATTGTTTCAGAATCCACCTCCCACTGTATCACCATTAGAAGACATAGTAAGAGAAACCCAAAACAACCCCTCAACTGATCTCTGTGTGGCTGACCCTGCTTCTCTCCGTGTTAAAAATATAGAGTTCGGCCCAGAAAGAACATTGAAAATCAATCCATCCCTATCTACTTCCCAAGAGAAAGAGCTATGCAGCATATTGAGAAAACATCTAGATTCCTCCGCCTGGAGTTATAAGGAGATGAAGGGAGTGCACCCTTTAGTATGTAATCATCATATATACATCAAGGAATATTGCAAGCCAGTCAGGTAGCCTCAAAGAAGGATGAACCTAGCACTTAAGGATATTGTTAAGGAAGAACTGCAAAAATTGCTTGATGTGGGATTCATCTATCCCATCTCTGACAGTGAATGGGTCTCTCCTTTGGTACTAGTACCAAAGAAAAATGGTAAGTGGAGAATCTGTGTCAACTATTGGGAATTGAACAAAGCCACTAAAAAGGACCATTTTCCTTTACCCTTCATAGATCAAGTGTTATACGGTCTGGCAGGGAAAAAGTTTTTCTCCTTCCAAGATGGGTTTAGCGAGTACAATCATATTCAAATCAGCCCAGAAGACCAAGATAAGACCACTTTCACTTGTCCTTTGGGTACCTTTGCATACCGGGTCCTTCCTTTTGGTTTGTGCAATGCTCCAGCCACTTTCCAAAGAGCGGTATTGAGTATATTTTCTGAACTGGTTCATGATGCAGTAGAAATATACATGGATGATTTTACTCCTTATGGCTCTGACTTTCAGGAAGCTTTATCTAACCTAGGAAAAGTTCTAGATAAGTGTATTTAGATGAACTTGTCCCTCAGTCCAGAAAAATGTGAAGTTTCGATGACTGAAGGGACCATGCTAGGTCATGCAATATCTTAACAAGGACTGCAGGTGGACCCTAACGAAAGTTCTATCATCCAAAGGGTCCCACCTCCTCAAAAGGTGAGAGATGTCAGAAGATTGATAGGCTTAGCTGGATATTACAGGAGATTCATTAAAGACTTCAGCAAGTTAGCCTCTCCTTTGTTTGGCCTCCTAGGCAAAGATGTTGAGTTCATATGGTTAGAAAATTGTCAAGAAGCCCTAGATACCTTGAAGAGCAAGCTAGTGACTGCCCCAATTCTCAGAGGCCCAAATTGGGCCCTACCCTTTCACATTCACACAGATGCCTCGAATAAAGCAATAGGAGTAGCCTTAGGACAAATTGATGAAAAGTTACCTTATACCATATACTTTATAAGAAAAAACTTGTCAAAGGCAAAGTTAAACTATACAGTGACCGAGAAGGAACTCCTAGCTGTCGTGTGTTCCTTAAACAAATTTAGACATTATATCACAAGCTATCAAACCTTTGTGCACACTGATCATGCTACAATTATATATTTAATGAACAAACCAGATGTAAATGCTTTCATTATTAGATGGTTGTTTTTACTGCAGCAGTTTGACTCTAACCATTATTGATAAGCCTGGTAAAGAGAATGTTGTTGCTGACTTTTTGTCTAGAGTAAATTTTCCTACAGTTGAAGAAGGAATGGTGGATGACCAAATGCAAAATGAACACCTATTTTCTCTATTAGTACTTTCTCCACGGTTTGCTAATATAGCAAACTACTTGGTTTCAGCACAATTCCCACCACACTTATCCTCAAAAGAGAAGAGCAAGATAATAAGGAAAGTTGCCCCTTTCACCTGGATTGGAGGCAATCTATTCAAACTTGTCCCAGATCAGATCTTGAGAAGATGTGGCAGGGAGGACGAAGTCTTTGACATCCTCCTGACCTATCATGACGGGCCTTGTGGAGGTCATTTTGCAGCAAAAAGAACCACCTTCAAGATATTGTAAGCAGGCTACTACTGGCCCACTCTTCATCAAGATGTGAGGAGATACATGAGCCAGTGTGATCGATTTCAGAGGATGGGGAAACCCACTCCAAAGGATGAAATTCCCATGCAACCTCAAGTGACCTTTGAAACATTTGAGAAGTGGGGCATGGACTTTGTGGGGCCTATCAACCCCCCTTCAAAGTAGAAGTAGTACATCATTGTGTGCACCAACTATGTGACAAAATGGGTGGAGACAAAAGTAATCAAAGCAGCGACAGAGGGAAAAGTAGATGAGTTTTTAAAGGAAAACATATTCTACAAGTTCTAGTATCCGAGAGAGTTGGTCACAGACCAAGGCAGTCAATTCACTTCCAACCTGATTGAAGACCTGCTCACACATCATAAGATCAAGCACAGGACTTCCACCCCTTACCATCCACAAGCCAATGGGAAAGTGGAGTTCACTAACAGAGCATTGGAATGGATCCTAACCAAGGTAGTGAGCAGCAGCAGAAAAGACTGGGCAGATAGATTATTTGAGGCCACTTAGGCCTACAACACAACATGAAATACCACCACTGGTTCACACCCTATGAACTAGTCTATGGGAAGAAGGCTTTGCTGTCAATAGAGTTTGAATTGAATACCATAAGGATGGTAGCTTAGTTGTACCTAGACCTCAGCCATGCACAGAAGGAGAGATTACTTTAGCTCAATGGATTGGATGAATACATATTGCAAGCCCTTCTCCATACAGAGGTAGTTCAGCTTCAGAGAAAGATACGGCATGATAGAAATATCAGGGAGAAGCAATTCCAAGAGGGAGATTAGGCACTACTCTATGATTCAAGATACAAGGATTTCAAAGGCAAGCTAAGGATAATATGGTTAGGACCCTACACTGTGGAGAAATGTAATGACAATGGTTCAGTTCTAATCAAAACCATTGATGATGAAGCCATCCCCATGCTTGTTAATGGACATTGGTTGAAAGTCTACAAGAAACCCCTCTCCAAGCGAGAGTTTATTGAAGATTTGAATAAAACATTGATGGTACTGGAGCATGTCTTAGCTTCCACTTTAGCCAGTCACTGAAGGAAAAAAAGAAAAAATATGGACTCAAGTGAAAACCTCCATGAGGTGCTTGAGTCCCGTCATTGGGTTGAAAACCTCTTCTAAGGCAGCCCAGTGATGTTAAAAAAAAAAAAAAGGGAAATTTTAAGATCCCTGGGTGAAAACCTCCCTTGGAGGTTCCCAGGGTAGGTAATTAAGGTGAAAACCTCTCTAAGGCACCCTAGTTGTTTCCCAAAAAAAAAAAGAGGAAGAAAAATGAATTTTTATTGTAGTGCAGGTTTGCAGGAGGACTACAGGGAGCAGGAGAAGGTGCCAAGGGGACCCTGGCATTCATACCAGCATCCATCTCATCTTATCCACACCTTCCTTCATCATTTTTGGCACCTCTTTCACCCCACTATACCTCTTCTTCCAAAACGGTGTTTTCTACAGGAGGCTCCTCTAGGGATTACAGAGAGCCAAAAGTGTCTACAGGAGGCAGTTTGAGGGACAAGAAAAGCTTCATGAGGAATGTATAATCCCTCTTACCATATTCAAACCTCCTTGCCATCATTTCCAAGACTGCATCACACTCCAAGCATCATTATCATTTTTTTCCCTGTTCAAGAAAAAAACACAGAAAAATAGTTTTTCAGTTTAGAAAAAGAACAAAAACAAAAAGAGGAAAGGGCACCATTAACTTTACCTGAAGCTTACCTATTATCCCTCCATCATTCATCTCCATCTCTAGCATCATTCTCAAGCTCCAAGCACATGGAAATCACTGAAGTTTCAAGGGAGAAGTAGTTACAAGAGCTCCTATAGGAATCCCTGTAGCAGTTGATCCCATAGAAGTCCAGCACCAGCAACAAGGGATAGCACATCTGAAGGTTGAAGAGGCACATGCAGCTCATCTCTAGCAAGAGAAGAACCTACAAAAACACACAAAAATACATCAACAAGCAGAGATAGCATGCATGAGGGAAAATGAAGGCATGCAGCTGAGAAAGCCTCAGTACCTCAGAGTCGATGGCAACAAATACACTTGGATCACAGGTAAGTAGCTAAGTCACTCCTCTATCTACATTTGTGTAATTAAGAATCATACGAAGGAAATGAGATGGTTGAAATAAAAAGAGGGAAAGGTGGCCAGTTAACTTGGCCACCTTCATTTAGTTGACTCCACTTAACCGAGATACCACCCACACGTGCGCACAGTAAACTCAAGCAAAAGATGCGAATGACAGGTAGTGGGAGGAAGAGTTAACTCCGATGTAGTGATGAGGTGATGATTACGAGGGGGGTCGTTATGACCAAGCAGGTGGAAACCAATGCTCCTGATTTGGGCAATGTACACCTTGCCAGCTCAGCACTCATAATCGAGAACAACCATAAAAGGTAATGAGCACTCCTCCCCACGCATTCTCACCACCTTTTCTTTAGTTTCTCCTCGTAACTCAGCCACGCCGTAGTATTCTTGTGCCACCACAGCCTTGTATCTACCATCCTCCATTGAAATCCTCCATACTTTTTCTCTCAACATTTCCTACAGGAGAACCTAGAGGAAATCTACAGGAGGGACAGCGGGCTTCTACAGGCGGGGCAATGAGTCATTTTTAAGGGAGGAAATGAAATTTTTGGCACAAATTTCAGTCTGAAGAGGTAGGATTCATGAATTCCCTCTATTAAATATCAAAATATGAGAGATTTGGTTCCAAATTGAAGATTAAATGAGACTTTAAGAGGGTAGAAAAACATTAAAAAAAAAAAAATATGTTTTTTTTTTAAAACACAGTCCCCTCTGTTTTACTATTTCACTCAAAATTCTTTGTCTCCACCTCCATATTTGGTTTTTCAAAAGGAGCACAGGCAGTATGATAGGGGGGTTTATGAGAAAAGAGCCCATTAACTCCACTAGACTCCATGCACATCCTCAAGTGGTGGAAATATTTACAAGGGAAAACAGGATGAATTTCTTTGAGAAGTTTAGAGGTTTTGATGATGAAATTGCCCATGAATTTTCTCTCTCTCTGGTCCCTCACACAAGAACTCATGCTATTATAACCATTAAAGGCCTATCCATTGAAATAACCCCTGAATTCATCAGTAGGGTCACTACCCTTCCTCTTGGGCTGCCTTGCAGTAAAGACGAGAAACCAATTAGTCAGGCTGCCAAGAAGAAATTTTTCCAAGATAATGAAACCCTTGTTGAAGACAAAAATGGAATTAGGAGGGCTAGTATACCATATCCATGGGATGAGGTTAGCTACCAAGTAATCAAATACATTTCTTGTGAGGATAGGTACAACATTGTTTATGGATATCATTTCAAAATCCTCCAAGAATTGAGATATGGTACCCCAGCACATCAAAATCTCAATATCCCTTACTTTCTCCTATAGTCCCTCATTGACTCCAGCACCAAGGTACAAGAAGGAAATTCACAGCAGCTAGCCCACCATGGCCTAATCAAAATCCTAGTAGAGGAAGCCCTCCATACCCTTATAATCTCTATAGCTTGGGAAGTTTTTAGAAATATGACAGTTGAGGATGACATCAAGGCATTAACCTATGATTTCAGTCCTACTATCAGTGAGGAGGGAGAACAAAAAGGAGGAGAATATGAAACTAGTGGTGACATAGCAGAGCAAGAGAGGAAGGATGAAAGAAAAGGAATAGAGGAGGGGAGAGTTGAAGAGATAGAATAGGAGGTAGGAAAAGAGACAAAGCGGGAGGAGGAAAAAGAGACAGAAGAGGGAGAAAAGGAGACAGAGAGGGAAAAGCAAAGAGAAGATTCCCCTGAAACTTTGGAAAGAGAGGCAGCAGCTACCCTCACTATCCTCGGTACACTAGTCAAGCAAAAGCAGAAGAGGAAAATAAAAACCTCTATGTATTTCAGGGCAAGGAAGAGTACCAGAATTAAAACAGGCAAACTTCAGCCCTCATCAAAGACTCCCATTAACATTGAGGATGCACCATCTGCCCAGGTGAAGGAATCTCCTTCCAAGACACCTGTAACCTATGAAAGGAGGACTACAAGATCTCCTACATGGAAGGGGAAGGCAATTCTACATGACCCTAAAATAGTCCTACAGGAGACACTCTCCAAACTACAGGAGACACAAAAATTGGAGGAAAAGATACGAGTATAGCCAGAGGTGAAAGAGGAAGCTCAAGAGCTACAAGAACCTGACCCCCAGCCTAATCTTGACTCCTATTATAGACTACTTGAGGGAGCAAGATAATCCCACAGGAATTTTCAATTCCACGGTTTTTCGAATTGGAAAAGGAGAGAGTAAGAACACATAAGTAGATGTAGATAGCCAAGTCCAAAGGAGTTGAGGATATTGGCCACATGGAAGACAAACTCAAGGAAATGGGAAGGGAATTGAGTGCTCTCAAAGATAGAGAAGCCATATAAGAAGCCACCTTGAGAATGAAAATGAATTACTAAGGAGGTAGCTGCAGGAAAAATAGACTCATTTGGCATACATGGCCAGCTTATCCATAGAAGCATTATAATGCAGAACACCAGCCAAATCTTATGCCCACTATCTGAAAGATCAATGGCTTTAATTCCAAATAAAAACTTTGGCACAAAGAGGCACAATGCCTTTCCAAGACTACAAGCAATTCATGGATTTGTGTGACCAAAGCACCTCCAAGGACAAAGCAAAGATGGCATAATTATATCTACATAGCATTGCCCTCACAGGCCTGAATGTGTAGGACCCCAATGCCAAACTAGGGGATCTGCAATTAATGGCCATGGCATCATGGATGAACCATGAATAATTCAGGGCAGAAGAAATGAAAAGGTTGTTAATCAAAGAGCAGAATGAACCATTGATGATAAGAGTTGAGCCATCAGATCCTATGAACTCATTAACACACAGAACCTGCTTGCCAATGACCCTCAGATCGCCCCTAAATATCTAGCCAACCAGGAACAAGCCATTGCACACTTTGAAGATATGCTTAGGCTACTTAGGAATGACTGTGTGGATGCATGCACGAGAAGATGGAACACCCTACCCCACAGCTTGCAGATCAGAGAACACCATTCCCCCATGAGGCTGGGGGTGGCATTGAAAAGGGTGCCAATGTACAAGCACTCCATGCAAAGGCTAAAAGTCAACTGGATTGGCCTCAAACTGAGTCCTCCACTCATACTAGGCATGTTGGAAGGAAGAAGAGAAGAATAAGAGGAGGAGAAATGGAAGGACATAGACAGAAAGGCAGGATCTTATGGAGAACATGAAGAGACCACATCAAAAGCCTAGAATGCTAGGGAGGCCACTAGGGTCATGAAAGACCAAGAGATTGACTAGGTTGCTCAGAGGATGAGCAACAGTTTCAGTAGGGGGGTGATGATGAGCCTCATAAATGGGTAATTATATGGGCTCATTTTACCTCCTAACCTAGTCAAATCAACCATTCTCTTAGCTTATTGTATGATTTTCTGATTATATTTATGCTTATAGGATGAGTTGAGTTAGTTATTATGCCATGTGGTCTAACATGTATTTAATGCAGATTATTGATGGATTTCGAGGTCAAAGTCAAGGATCTAGTGATCAAATTGTATCAATAACTCAAAGTAGACATAGGAGAGGACTTATAGGAGGGAATCCCCCTCATTTATTGCTCCTCATTTTGAATTCCCCTTCATTTAGCTCAGAGTACAAGCAACTGAATCATGCACTAGAAGGCAACTGAGCAAGTGGAAGACGATTGATAGTTATCTCGAGTTTTCAAAGCCAAGCCTCTCTAATTTTAAGGAAGTTTTTGGTAGCTTCATAGGGATAATTAGAGAGGCCCAGGGCCTCACTAGGGTCAACTTTTTTCTTATGTAAACTCTGCTCAAATTTCGAGCTTACTATTTTTATGACAATTTTATGTAATCTTTCTATTTTTTGATAATGAAGATGGAATCCTTTTTGATCTAGCAATGAGTTACCTCAGAGGGCTAAATCTCTTGGGTTAGGGCCCAATCTAAGCAGCCAAGCTCCTCTTTACTTGTATTTTTATGCTTTACTTCAGTTTGTAGATTAGTTTGTTGTTAGATGTGGACCGTTCTCTTATGGTTAAGAATAGGTTGCTTTTGATGATTTAGTAGTTTGCTTCCATTTGTGCTTTTTGTAGTAGGTTAAGCAGTGATTAGAGAAGATTCAAAGGGCTAGCAACAGTGCCTTGGCCTCTCTTCCTCCCTCTGGGACCATGATTTGAGGCAAAGACTCTCTTGTTGCCAAAAAAACACAGATTTTCCTCATTCCTAGGACTTCTAGTGTTTGCATCTCTCTAGTAGGTTGATAGTCCAGTTTTGCTTTACTTTAGATCTTATTTATCATGTTCACTTCCTAATTTGCAATAGTCCTTTTGCATGATTTCCTTTCTTACATCATTTCCTAGCATTTCCTTCTATGCATCATAGTTTAGGCCATTTTAATGCAAAACTCTGTTTTTCCTAGTATGCACTCATTCCATTGGTTTCTTGATTTTGTTGGTTGACTGTCAGCTTTTATGTAGTAGATCTCTTCTAGTAGTAGGCCAGTTTACTAGCAATCACACCATCCAACTGATCCATGCCCTATAGGTCTCCCAAACCTCACCTCAATTCTGCCCTAGTGTCCTTCATTTTTTCATAGAACTTCTTCCTCTCTCCTTGAGCAAATCCAATCATCTTTCTCTCTCCTGGTGATTCATGGTATACCTTAGGAATGCTAACACCTCATTCCATCCTTCATCCACCATTTCCACCCACTCTCACACCTTGAAAATAGTGAAAATTGCTCTCCGCCTCCTCCTGTAGGCCTGCTATAGTTTCCCTATTTTCCTCTTGTAGTTTTCCTGTGTCCTCCTGTAGTTTTTCCTATAGGCTTTCTTTTGAAGGCTGAGTGTGGGAAAATCCTCCAGAAGGCCACCTAAGACCTCCTAGGACCTATCCACACCATCCTACATCCTACCAAGCTCCAAAACTACCCTCTAACGCCACTTGTTCGCTGCCACACTCACACACAATAAATTAGATGCATGTTAAATTCACATAAAAATCCAAAAATATGTTTTTTTATTATTTACTTCTATAGATAGCATGGTTAGATGTTGTTTAATTCCTTGAGTAGGTAATGGCATTCCTTTCATGGTTTTAATAATGTTTTTGGCAAAAAGTAGAGTTAGATTGTTAATTAGGGTTTACTAGGTTTTGCTTTACAATCTAGTCTTTCTCCTTTCTGCAGCTAGAATAGCTTCTATAGAGCAATCTTTCTTTCCTTTCATCACACATAGAGCTTCTTCTAAAATCTATAAAATTTGGCTTGAGCTTCTAGTGATCTTGCGCCGGCTGATCAAGTGATAACCTACAGTGAGAACTAGTACTAGTGCATATAGCACCGACGCTTCCAAGTTTTTTACGAACTACGGGGTTGATAAAAGTAAAGTTGGAATCCCAGGAGTTGCAGCATTCTTGCTACAATACTGGCGCTCACCAAGAAGAGGAGGTCTTTGACATCCTTCTGACCTATCATCATGGACCTTGTTGAGGTCACTTTGCAGCAAAGAGGACAACATTCAAAGTGTTACAAGCAGGCTATTATTGGCCCACTCTTCATCAGGATGTGAAAATATATACTAGTCAGTGTGATCAGTGCCAAGGATGGGAAGGCCTACTCTAAGAGATGAAATTCCTCTACAGCCTCAAGTGACTTTTGAGCCATTTAACAAGTGGGGCATGGACTTCATTGGGCATATTGACCCTCCTTCCAAGAAAAAACAGTACATCATTGTGTGCACTAACTATTTGACTAAGTGGGCTGAAACCAAGGCAATCAAGGAAACAATAGAGGATAAGGTGACTGAGTTCCTAAGGGAGAACATATTCTACAAATTTGGGTACCATAGAGAGCTGGTCATAGACCAAGGCAGTTAGTTTACCTCCAACATGATTGAAGACTTGCTCAACCAGCACAGGATGAAGCATAAAACCTCCACTCCCTATCATCCACAAGCTAATGGGAAAGTGGAGGTGACCAACAGAGCGCTGGAGGGCATCTTGACCAAAGTGGTAATCAGCAGCAGGAAGGATTGGGCAGATAGACTAGTTGAGGCCACCTGGGCCTATAATACCACATGGAATACCACCACTAAATTCACACCCTATGAGCTATTCTATGGAGAAAAGGCCTTAATGTCCATTGAATTTGAGTATAATACATTAGGGATGGTAGCCCAACTAGATCTAGATCTCAGCAGTGCACAAAAAGAGATATTGTTCCAGTTGAATGGTTTGGATGAGTTCAGAATGCAGGCCCTCCTACATACAGAGGTAATTCAACTGTAGAGGAAAGTCTGGCATGATAATAACATCAAGGAAAAGCAATTCCAAGAAGGTGATTGGGCTTTGTTATATAATTATAGGTATAAAGACTTCAAGGGAAAGTTAAGGACAAGCTGGCTAGGACCTTATGTTGTAGAAAGATGCCATTATAATGGTTCAGTGCAGATCATAACCATAGATGAAGAGGCCATTCCTTTACTTATTAATGGACACCGATTGAAAATATACAAGAGAACTTTGTCAAGACAAGAGTTCATTAATGATATCAATAAAACAGTGATGATAATGGAGGAAGTTTCAAGCTCCTGCCTCACCAAATCACTGAGAGAAAAATAAATAAATAAATAAATAAGGGCTCATGTGAAAACCTCCATGAGTCACCTAAGTCACAATATCGGGTTGAAATCCTCTTGGGGCGGCCCAATAGTGTCAATAAAAAAATTAAAAAATGAGAATAGAAATATCCTTGGGTGAAAACCTCTCTTGAGGCGCCCAAGGCAAACAACTAGGATGAAAACCTCTCAGAGGCAGCCTAGTTGTTTTAAAAAAAAAAACAAAAAAAACAAAATGAAAAGAGAAAAATAATGAAAATTTCTATATTTGCAGATCAGCAAGAAGGACGATCAGGAAGCAAAGGAGGATCACAAAGAGACCTATTTCACTCACATTTTATTTTTCCACTCATTTTTATTCATCACTCTACCATTTCTCTCATTTGTTCCACTCCTTTCCTTCAGTTTATAAGGGGTTGTGTTTTCTATAGGATCCCCTAAAAACCTACAGGATGATCCTATAGGAATCACAGTGACCCAGAAATCCTACAGGAAGCGACCCTAAAGAAAAAATGACCTGTTATGTCAAGGAAATAGCACCCCCTTCATCATCATTCCATCACAATACCTTACTCACCATTATTCCATCACCCTTGCATTCACCCTTAAAAACAAAATCGGTTTAAAAAAAAAATGATAGTCTTTGAAAAGAAGGGAAACAGGGAGGAATATAGAGAAACATCTGAGTATTCCTCATTCTCCACACTCCTAGTCTCTCTCTCCATCCATGTCACCATCCTCACAACCCCAGGAAAGTGTATGGTTAAGAGTTCTAAGGGAGAAGCAGCTACAGGACATCCTATAGTAAATCATGTAGCGGCCTATACCATAGAATAGAAATCATAATAGCAACAAGCCTCCATCATGATGATCCAAGGGAAGAAGGAGCACCAAAGTAGCGCCATCACCAACATCTTCAACAACATGTACCTGCACAAACAAAGGTATCATTAGAAAGAAACAAGAAGGGAAGAAGAGTAGCATGCAGCCAATACACACAACAAGCACCTCCAGTCTTCAACAACTGCAGTAAGGTATTGGCACCACAGATAAGTATCCCGCTCACTCTCTCATATGCATCATGCAGTAAGAAAATTGTAAAAGTTACGAGTTAGTTGGCTTATAAGCGAAAAGGTGGCCAATTAACTTGGCCACCTTCACTTAGTCAAAAAAGACAAAACAGGATGTTCTCTCACACGTGGCAGCAGTCATATCAAAAACAGAGACGGAGAAGGACAAAAGCAGTTAAAGCTATGGATGCATAAGATGGGAGCTGATTACGAGGAGTGAGGAGTGGCGAGGTGGTAGTGGGGACCAATGGTGAAAAAATGGAAACATACCTCTGCTGCCAACACACCACCTCACCCTGAATGACCATAAGAGGAAATAATCATCGTCCCATGCATTCATGCATTCAATTCCTCGAGTCTCTCTCTCACAGGTCGCTCTCATACCTAGGCAACCTATTGAAAGAAAAACTCCATCTTTTTACTGCACAGGAATTCCTACATGATACACAGAGACAATCTACATGATAGGCCGAGAGGAGTTTCAGAAAGGAAATCATCGGGGTTGACCACAACAAACATTATGAAGAGGTAGGCTCTGTAATTACATTCCTCTTTCCAAGTAAATTGATCAAAAAAATCCTCTAGTTTGAGTGAATTTGGTAGCTATGCAAGAGAATTGTCCACACAGTCGTCACGATTTTTTACTTCTCCATTGTATCAACCATCTCATCTCCTCAAAACCTCACCAACCAAGATGATAGGAGGATTTAATAAGAGGGAGCCCACAAACACTATGAGAATCCAAAAACACCCTCAAGTACTAGAAATCTTCACCACGGATAACTGGATGGGGTTTTTTGAAAAATTCAGGGGGTATGATGATGAGATGGCTTGATATTTTTCTCTCTCCCTCATTCCAGTCACCAGAGTCCATGCCACTGTTGTGGTAAGAGGCCTCTCCATAGAACTCACCCCTAAACTCATCAATAGAGTTACCACACTTCCATTAGGAATACCATGGAGGAAGCAAGACAAAGGAGATAGCCAGGTTGCCAAAACGAAATTCTTTTTAGAAGGGGAGGAACCCACTGAGGACAAAAATGGAGTAAGGAGAGAAATTCTGCCATATCCTTGGAATGAGGTAAGCTACCAAATGATCAAATACATTTCATGTGAGGGTGGGTATAGTGTGGTCTATGGATATTATTTTAGGCTTCTTGAAGACTTGAGATTTGGAGAAGAAATACCCCCTCACCGCAAGCTCAGCATACCATACTTCCTACTGCAATCACTAATAGACTCAAGCATCAAAGTCCAAGAGGAAAATTCCCAACAGTTAGCTCACCATGGGTTAATTAGAATCCTTATAGAAGATGCCCTCCAAAACCTCAAAATTCTTATAACATGGTCAGTTTTCAGAGACACGCAGGCAGAGGAAGACATGAAAGCTCTCACATATGATGTTAGTCCTACTGTCAATGAAGAAGAAGTAGAAGAGACCAAAGCAGAGGAAGAAGAAGTAGAGCAAGAAGAAGAAGAAATAGAAGGAGATAAAGATGATATGGATGAAGAAGGGGATGAAACATAAGAAAATGAGGAAGATGAATAAGAAGAGGAGAAAGAGGAGGATGATGAAGAAACAGAGGAGGATGTTAAGGAGGAAACTGATAAAGATGTTTAGGATTTACAATAGGAAGAATAAAGGAAGGGAATACATGAAGAAAGCAATGGAAGAAAGGGGACAAAAAACAAGGAGGAGTCACCTAGGGTGTCTCCATAACCCACTGAGAGAGAGACAACAGCTACCCTTACTGCTCTTAGCACCCCCATCAAGAAAAAAGGCAAAAGACAGAGGCAGACCCCTTTATATTTTAAGACAAGGAAAAGCATAAGAATAAGACAGGGGAAAAACCAAAAACCAACCAAAATTCCCATTATGAATGAAGACTCCCCTAAACAAAAGGAGAAAATGCCTTCCCCTAAGTCTTCTATCACCTATGTGAGAAGGCCTATGACTAGATCAACCTCCTCTAAGGGAATATAAATCCTACAGGATACACAAGAAAATATATAGGAAGCAAAAGAAGTCCTACAAGATACTATGTTGAACCTACAAGAGGCTCAAAAATTGGAAAGGGAGGTAGGAAAGTAGCAAAAAACTAAAGAAGAGGACCTAGAGTCAAAAGAACCTAGCCCCCAACCTAACCTAGACTCCTACTACAGGTTTATTGCAGGAGACAGGGTCATACCTCAAAAATTTGATATTCCACTATTCTTCGAGCTTGAGAAGGAGAGAGAGTCAGAACTCACTAATGGATGTAGATCACCAAATAAAAGGGGGTAGAAGACATTGGGCACATGGAGGAGAAGCTCAAGGAGATGGGTAGAGAGCTAAGTAGCTTGAGAGACAGAGAGGCCATAATGAAAAATCAACTAGAGACAGAAAATACATGGTTGAGAGGACAACTACAGGAAAGAGAGAATCAATTGGCATGTATGGCCAGTCTCTCTTTGGAAGAAATCCAGTGTAGGATGCCAGCTAAATCTTATGCCCCATACCTCAAGGAATAATGGTTGTAGTTTCATATCAAGACCCTAGCACAAATAGGCACCATTCCAATTGAGGACTACAGGTAGTTCATTGATATTTGTGATCATAGAACACTAGAAGATATGGAAAAGATGGCTAAGTTTTATTTGCACAATAAGGCCTTAACAAACATAAATGTATGGGACCCTAATTCCAAGCTAGGAGATTTACAGTTAATGGCTTTAGCATCATGGATAAACCATGAGGAGTCAAGGGCTACAGAGATGAAGAAGGTATTGGCAAGAGAGCAAACTGAACCTCTTATGATCAGAGATGAACAATCAGATCCCACGGCCCTCATCATTACCCATAATTTGATTACAAATGATCCTCAACTTTCACCTACATATCTTGCTTCCCAAGAGCAAGCAATTTCACATTTTGAGGACATGTTCAGGCTATTAGGGGATGATAGCATACATGCTTGCCTAAGGAGATGGAATGCATTGCCATAAAGCTTAAAGATAAGAGAGTACCACTATCCTCAAAGATTGAGAGAAGCACTAAACATGACACCCATGTACAAGCAATCTATGCGAAGGCTGAAAGTCAATTGGATTGGCCTAAAAATTAGTCCACCACTACTCTTAGGAATGCTAGAAGGAAGGAAGGAAGAAGAAGAAAGGAGATAGTGGGAGGAGGTAGAAAGGAAAGCATGCTTCTATGAACAAGAAGAAGAAACCACAACAGAGGCATGGGATGTTAGGGAGGCCACTAGAGCTATGACAGATATGGATATTGATTGAGATGCTCAAAGGATGAGCAACACTTTCAATAGGGGGGTGATGATGAGCCTCATCATTGGGTAATTATATGGGCCTTACTTCACCTCCTAGCATAGTCAAACCAACTTTTCTCACAACTTATTACATGTTTTTTATTATATTTTGTTTATGAGATGCGTTAGAGTTGGATATTATGCCTAGTGGACTAATATGCATTGAATGCAGGATTGAAGGAGAAAATCAAGGAATTTTTTCAAATATTAAGGTTAAAACTCAAATGGGATAAGGGAGAGGGATTGTAGGAGGTAAATCCTCCTCATTTACTTATCCCCCATTCGCATATTCCTCCATCCATCACACCAGCTTGGAGTTCAAGCAGCCAAGCCATGAGGATTAGAAGCCAGCTGAGCAAGTGAGAGACAAAGAGCTAGTTTATCTCGAGTTCGGGAGCCGAGCCTCCCTGATTTTAAGGAATTCATTGGGGACTTCAGTTGTGTAAGTAGAGAGGCCTAGAGTCTCATTAGGATTCAGATTTTTATTGTAAAACTTTAAGCTATTTTCGAGCTCCACACTTGTGAATGTTTTTTTGATGTAATTTGTTGTTTTGGTAATAAGAATCAGTTTTGTTTTGAGCCAGCAGTGAGTTAACTTAGAGGGCCGAAGCTCTTGGGTTAGGGCCGAACCCTAGCAACCAAGGATCCTCTTTCGTGTATGTGTATGTGTTAGCGCTTGAAATTTCACCTCAGGCTGAGAAAGGTAAACCTCAAGGCAACATCAAACCATTCAACCTCGTAGCTAGCCCTACGAGGCAGGAGAAGGCTCTCTCCGATCTATCTCGTAAAATCTTCAATTAGGGAGATGACCAAAAAAGTAACACTGATATTAGGCTAGTAAATTGATCAAAGAGTTGATTTTGGGGTTTTTTGGGTTTTTGGTGGCAAATTGAGGAATTGCAATTTTGAGTGCGGGGATTGGACACAGTTTCTGCAGGGAGTTCCTTGGGGCAAGGTAGGAAACAGTATTGATGCCTTAAAGTGAGATGGATGATCAAGAATGAAAGATGAGGAGCTAAAGAGAGCAAACAATGACTTTGAATTCGCTTTAGACAGTAGAAAACATTGAAATTAAACAAATTTAAAAGCAGAGCATGGCTAGCATGAATTCATACTTTAACACTTCATTTGTTTAATGTGCAGCAGTAAAGAAAGGAAATGAATCACATAAAAAAGCTTACAAGAACATTGAGAAACACACCATCAACACATGAGTCCACAAGAATCCCAAAGATGACTGCAAAACCCTGGTCTTCCTTAGCCAAAAATTGCAGAGATACAGTGAAAATATACAATGATAGCTTCTCCCTCAAGAGTCCAACCATGAAAATGAGCAAGAAAGTACATAATATAGATGATCTAACCTATTTCCCTGCTTCCATGGGTCGAGCTCACTATCCTAGGAGCTGTTTGAACCACTTCTAAACTAAGCACTACAAAATAGGCAGTCAAAACAACTTGCCTCTATAAACTTGGAAACCAGTTCATACATTCAATTTTTACCCTTTACCTAAATGAATCTTCTAGAAGTGTTAAACAAGAGTAAAAGTATCTAAAAAGTGTCACAATTACATCCAAGAGGACCATCATTTACCTCAAAAAGTCAAAAAGAGTCAAAACTGCGTTTTATGGGCTGAACAAGTCAATTCTGGCAAAGTCTGCTCAACGGGTCACGCACATCTGCTCAACGGGTCGCGCACATTGGGAGCTCTGTTTGAGGCACTTGCAGGTGTCAGAATTGGGTTCACGATAGCTCGTTGGAAAGGTATGTGAGTCTACTTTCCAACCCAACTAGAATTTTGGAATTTGGAGGTCATTTGCCCTATCCAAACTTAATTCTCCCAAGACTGGTTTCTGCAACTCAAAAAAGGGGCAGAAAGTCAAATTTTGCATGTATTTTGACCTTTTGGAGGCCCAAAACTCCATAAAAACTCAAGTCCATCCATAGGCATATGTAACTTTGCATGAAAAATCTAGAAATGCTGAGTTTTTGCAAAAAGGAGCTGCCATGACAAAGGGTCTCACCGGGGGTGAGACCCGTTGAGGAGCCAAAACCTGTAAATTTCCAAAAATTGCCAAAATTACCCAAAATTCTCAAATTTTTTTGGGATTTGAGCTGTGGCTAGGCTATTGAGTGCCATGATCTTTGAGGGATGCCTCAGCCAAGATACGGAGTGGATTGGTCTTCTTCCTCCGCCTCAGAGCCTCGGACAACCTCCTTTGGAACATTTTCATTTTGGCCTTGCATACATGCATCCTTGCCCAATAGTGATTCTTCATGTTTCTTAGCAGCTTTTTCTCTTGGTTAGCCTTAGCCAACAGCCTCTCCAAGCGGGCATTCTCCTGAATGAGCATAGACTCTCGGTCAGCAGGCAATGGATCACTGGGTCTTCTACGGTTCAAGACTCGGTCGCTACGAATCCTCCATAGCTCATCAAGTGCTTTCTCCTCCTCCAATTGTTTGTTCCGCTGCTCCAGGTAAGTGATAGTCCATTGGGCACCCTCAAGTCTCCTCTGCAAAACATCATTTTCAGCTCTGAGATGCTGAATGATTTCCTTTGCCTCTCGGCTAGGAGAACTGGCCTCAAGATCAATGACCTCGGTTTCTGGGACTCCTGATGGACCCTCATGAATCATGGGCTCTTTGCCCCTCTGTAGTACCTGTGCTGGTGAAGAAAGCGAGGCCCCTTCCACCTGATGTGGAGATAACACTCGCTGAGTTGAAGATGAAGGCGAGGCCCCTTCCACCTACTGTGGAGATAGTACTCGCCTAGCTGTTGCAAATAAGGCCCTCGGGCCTTTCTGATATGTGAGCTGAGGTGAAGAAACAACATGTCTAGTGACCAGAATATCAGGTGCTGAGACGGTCCACCCTCCTCATGAATGACCTCGGGATGTGGCTGGGGTGGTGCTGTAAAAAACTCACGGGAAATGAATTCCTCCCATGAGATGCCCTACTGAGTCAAATGATGTGAGACTATGAGCTGAATCAAACCATAATGACATAAGCTCCTGTACTGCTAGGCCGGGGTCTTCTTCTGCAACATGGGCACCATCCTCTGAATGTTATGAAAGAAGAAGACCGGGATGTTCATCATCCTCACTCGGGTGAAATGCATCAAAAGGCGAATGTGATATGAGTACACCTGTGAAAATCTGCCCTCACAGGTAAAATAATGCATAATAAGCCTCATGATGGGAGCATACTCGCTCCGGAGAAATCTGAATGGAAAAACACCCACCAAATGTCTCACGAATGGTGGCCGGACATAGGGCTCAAAGTGAACCAAATCTAGCAACCTGCGCTTAGGCCACACCTCACCAGCATTAGGTATCCCTGTAGCATGTGAGATCACCTCGGGTGTCAATGTAAAATCTACCCCTGCTAGATTGACATGTCCATCATGCAAATGTAAAACAAAAAGGTGGGCCAACTCTTTGTGATGTTGAATCCGGGAGATCCTCTCACAAAACTGATAACAAGACATGTACTGAAAACAAGTCACTGCCATGGGAGAAGCCTGTAATTCTGCCAAAGAGGTGGCCTCCTCTCGCTTATGATGTCCACCCTTACCTCCCCTACGAGGCCTCCTCTGTACTTCAACCTCTGTAGATGATGAATGGTCATCACTTTGCTCATAAGTTTCAGTTTCTGACATGGTTTAGGAGCAAAGTGGACAAACTGAACTGCTGTCTCTGCCTGCAAAAAGTGTTGAACTCTATGCTGTTTCAAGGGGAAAAAGACATGAGGGAAATGTTAGGGGAGGGATTCTTTAACAAGGAATGGGAATATATAAATATAACAGGGAATTTTTAAGGAAATGTTGCAAATCATTATGCATATAGGAATACATATTTATAATTGGGAAATCATTTGCAAAGATCATTACATATGGGAAAAACATGTATGAAAGTGAACATGGGAATATGCATACATGTATAATAGGGGAAATAGGGAAACCATACACAAAACCTGCTGATATATTCATCAACATTTTCTTTTGTTTTCACATGAATTTTTCCTTTGTTTACACATGTATATGGTAGAGGGAAATTAAGGTTTTGTATGCTTTGGGAAAGGGGTAGGGTTTACATTTTGAGTCATTGGGAATGCGGAAAGATTTGCATTTCATTTGTAAAATAATATGGGAAAGGAGATGAACATATAAGGGTGAGTGAAAGGGAAAGGAGGGAAACAAACCAAAGGGAAAAATAACTTGAAACAACATAAACCATAGCACCATTTGCTCATTAACATTGCAGCCATATAAGGAGTTCCACTTGCAAAATTTTAATCATTTTAACATGTCCATGACACCCACCATCATAACCAGCAATTAATCCATGTTTAGAGCACCTACCTCGAGCAAATTGATAGCTTGGAAAGAGTTTGAGGTAATTTGTTTGAAGTTTGCAGCAAAACAGTTCAACGGGTCGCGCAGGCCGCCCAACGGGTCGCGCCCCTCCCAACGGGTCGCGCACGTTGCTTTTCTGAACTGCGGAAGAGCTCTCAACGGGTCGCGCACCACCCAACAGGTTGCGCCCCTGGTTCGACGGGTCGCGCCCCTCTCTGCTGCCCGAAATTGCTTCTCTTTCGCTCCTTTCCCTCAATCACTCTCTCTATCTCTCTTGCAAGCGTTAGAATGCACAATGAGAGTGAAAGGAGGGAATTTGGGCTTTTATAAGTCTCATTTGAAAAAATTTCATTTACAAACCCACTTTCTAATGTTTTTTTCTTTTGACACTTTATAACACTGATTTTTGGTTTCCTTTATCCTGAATTTGACTCATTGAGTGCTTTGGCTTGATTCTTTTTGCAGGTAGATCATCTGAGGGACTTTGGCAAGGGGACTAGGGTTACTGCTGCCCTTTTGAAGACTGTTTGGAATTTCATTCTTTTTACAAAAATTTAACATGACCTTGGCTTTAAAAACAGAGTTTTTAAATCCAAGGTTAAAATGAACTGTACATGATGAAAATATCAAAGAAACATGTTTACAATCCTCCCTCTGGCTCGCTGGGCACTCAAGGACTTTCAAAGACATGACCTTGCAGAGATAAATGACCAAAACCCTAGACCTAGGACCTTTGACCTCAAGACAAAACAAGACAAGCTTGAAAGAGCTTAATGACTGATATGACCTGATCCAGCAAGACCAAGAGGGGTATAAATAAACCAGCTCCTCCATCAGGGTTATGGCATGCCTAACGGGATGCAAAACTTAACACTGATGAGACACCTACCTATGCAAATGAAAAGAGCTTTGATCACTGATGGAGGGCTTCAAGACCGACACTAACATTGGCTCCAATGGGGATGGTAGCTCCTTGGAGGTACCAAGAACCTTAGACCTCTGGGAGAGCAGACCAGTGCTTTATTCATTGGGCAATGGAGTCAACTTATTCACATGTGACCAAATTTAAAATAACTTTATTTGACTTGGACAATTGACTGAAATTCTAGACTAACTTTGACACTAACTCACTTACTTTATGCAGAAAATGAACTGACATGAAACAACTTGTAAAACTCACACCAACTAATCACCATTTTCAGAATTATAGCCTTCACCGCGGGCCCCAAACTGAAGACGAGAGATCAGTTTCACACTTGCTGCAGAATGAAAATGAAATGGTATTTACAATGAGAATGATTTGAGCAGTAAATGCTCAAGCATGATACCTTTTGAGCAGCCGGCCATTCACCGACCCACCGAGACATTCATCACCGTTCATTTCTTTGAGAAGAAAAGCATTTGGACCACGATATGCTGCAATTTTGTAAGGACCCTTCCATAAGTTGTCAAATTTTCCATGCTTCCCTTTATCTTCATTGCGGGCATCCCACCGTAACACAACATCATCAATCTGAAACTCATCTGCTTTGGCCTTTTTGTCATAGATTTTCTTTATGCGCTCCTGCAACTTAAGGGAATTCTGGTGAACCTCTTCTCGTGTCTGCTGTAAATGAATCATTTGACTGATCCGCCGTTGCATAGGATCCTCCTCACCACTAGCTTCTTGAAACAACTTAGCTACTGGAACACTAAGTGAAGTAGGAAACACTGCATCTACTCCATAAACAAGTTCAAAGGGTGACATACCAATTGACTTCTTTTGACTTACCCGATCAGCCCATAATGCATTTATTAACTTCTTATGCCAGCTCTTCTTATTTATTTCCAGCAATTTCTTTATGATGTTCACTAGAGATTTGTTTGAAGATTCAGCCAGCCCATTACCTTGCTGATGATAAGCGGTTGAATGCCCCAAGCTGATGTTATATTTATAGCAAAAATCAACCAACTTCTTCGATTTGAATGCTGCTGCGTTGTCTGTAATCAACTTTTGTGGACAGCCGAAACGTGACAAGATATTATTTTCAAGAAAAGAAATAATTACCGAATCCGTGGCTTGCCGGGTGGGAATGGCTTCAATCCACTTTGTGAAGTAATCTGTGGCGGTCAAGATCCATTGATGCTGCCCGGAAGATGCTGGGTGGATTTCGCCAATAAAATCCAAGCCCCACTACTGAAATGGTGCGCTGATTTCAACCGGCTTGAGAGGCAATGGCTGTAATTTCTGTTTTCCTTGAAAAATTTGACATTCATGACAGCTCTTTACTGCTTTATACACATCAGAAAATAAAGAAGGCCAATAGAAACCAGCTCTCAAGATCTTATTAGCCGTGGTCTTCCAAAATAAGTGACCCCCACAGTCACCTTTATGGAAATCATCTACTGTTGTCTTTGCTTCCTCTTCGACCAAACAGTTCAGCAAGATGCCACCGGTATCTTTCCAATAAAGTGCAGATTTGATAATACAAAATTTGGCAGCCTTTAGCTTCAATGTTCTAGCTTTGTTTCTAGGCATTCCAGGAGGTGAAGATAAGTTTTGAAGCACATAAACTATATCAGCATACCAAGGAGAAGACACAAAGATATCGGACACCTGTAGAACTGAATTTTCTTCATCTTCATCGGACAAGGCAGCAATCAAATTGATATCAAGAACGTGAAGGTTGGCTTCAGCCATCAACTTAGCAAGACCTTGACCTCTAACCAACTTGGTAGGCTTAATTTCTACATCATATTCTAATAGTGCTGCGATCCACTTACCCCTTCTTCCTTCCGGTTCCGTTTGTACTAAAACATCCTTCACAACTGCATTAGGAACATATGCTAAAATATGAGAATTCAATATGTAAACCCGGAAATCTTTCAAAGCTTTGATCAGCGCCAATGCTTGCTTCTCAATGATATTATAATTCAGTGCTCCGTCTCTTATGATGCGGCTGAAAAAAGCTACGGGCCTCTCAACTCCATCTCTCTTTTGCATTAACACGGCTGCCAATGTATGCTCAGAGGAAAATGAAAACAAAATGAAATCCTGTGTATAATCTGGGCTGATCAAAGTTGGAGCTGAAGATAAGATTACCTTTATCAAATTAAAATATTTCACCGCCTCTTCGGTCCATTTGAGCTCGCTGTCCTTCTTTAGCATATTTGTTATCTCTCTAAGGTGTTCAGCAAGATTGGGGATGAAACGACGCAGAAAATTTAATTTACCATTGAAGGACTGAATTTCTTTCTTGCTACGGGGCTGCTCCACTTGCTGAATTGCTTTTACTCGTGCAGGGTCTATACGAATGTCGTATTTAGAAATGATATGGCCCAGCAGCTTGCCTTCTCTCATAGCAAAAAGACTCTTTTTCGGATTCAATGAGATGCCATATTTTCTGCACTTTTGAAACACCTTAGTCAAATGAAACAAATGCTCTTCATCTGATTTAGAAAACACGGTCAGATCAACAAGATAAACAACTAAAAAGACATCTTTCTCATTTGCAAAGGCCATGTCCATTGCACGCTGAAATGTGGCACCCGCATTCTTCAATCCAAACGGCATCTTGGCATAATGAAATGTACCCCATGGAGTAGTAAATGTTGTCTTGTCACGGTCATCTTCGTGCACCAAAATCTGATTATATCCGGAGTAACCATCAAGCAATGACATTCTGGATGCCCCCACAACCCGCTGCAATATGTGGTCCATCTTGGGCAACGGATAATTGTCCTTTAATGACACCTTGTTCAGATTTTTGAAGTCTATACACAAGCGAATCTCACCAGTTTTCTTCCTCATGGGCACCAAGTTTGAGATCCAATCGGAAAACCGGATTGGCACTATGATTCCAGACTTATACAACCTGTTGACTTCCTTCTCAATCAATGGCAGCAATTTAGGATTAATTCTTCTCAACTTTTGCTGGAAAGGCTTTTGATTTGGCTTTATGGGTATGGTATGCTGAATGATACTTGTATCATAAGTTTTCAAATCTGAATAGTCCCATGTAAAAACATTAGAATACAGAGACAATAATCTGATATACTCTTGCTTTACCTTAGGCGGCAATGCTTTTGAAAGCTTCACCAACTTTGGATTTGCAGTTGTCCCAAGATTTACATCTTCAACTCCTTCGTCCGTTGGCCTCAAAGTCGGCTTACGGGCCACATCATCTTGATCAAACAATTCTTCCAAAGGAATCAATCCTTTAGGAATATAATTGTACTTGAGCTGCAACACATCGATCTGATTTACTCCTTCAGCTTCCGTGTCTATTGAAATGTCTTCGAATTTTCCCTCAATTTGCAGAAAATCTTTGATCTCCTCATCATCTTGGAAAACTTGCCAAAACCTTTGATTATCTGGAACTATAGGACGATGCTTCACATATATTTCAAACTTATTGCTGGAATTCATGGGAATTTTCAGATTACTCGTTGCCTTAGCCAATGCATCCGCAACACCATTCTGAATCCGGGGCACACATGTCAAAGTATGTTCAGAAAACCTCTTTAAAATGTCCAAAACAGCATTCCTGTATGCTCTCATGCGAGGATGTTTGGCCTGAAATTCACCTTTCACTTGCTTGATAACTAATTCGGAGTCGCCATATACCGCTATCTTCTTTGCCTTCAACTTCCGAAGGATTTTCAGACCAGCAATAAGAGCTTCATATTCTGCCTCATTATTTGAACAATCAAATGCCAATTTATAAGAACATACTCGTACCTTGCTAGGAACTTGATTTTGGGCTGAGAATGGGCTTCGAATCCACACACCTATACCAGCACCATCGCTGCCTACTGCACCGTCAAAATCCATGGTCCAAAGACCATCCTCATCATCTTCTAAGTGCTGAAAATCTGATTTTGATTCATGTTCTGCTTGCTGCCCATTTATTTCTGCAATTGGCCTTATGACAGCAGACCTTTCTTCACTTTCTTTTCTCAAAACTTCCCTGAAGTTTTCTGAAATATCTGGTATATCTTCTACTTGAACTAACTGACTATCTACCTCATTGAAATTTTCCGCAAACAAAACAAAAGATTCTAAATCTGTTTGTACATAATTTACAGGATGATTAACGGGCTTTTCCTTACTAGTGATCATGTATTTCATCTTTTTTTCCCGATATAACTTCCTCATTTGACCGAAAACTGGAATTGATGCATAAGAAAAATCAAGCTGAATTATACCTTTGAGTTTGGCTCCCCATGATCTCGACAACAACATGCCAAACCGTGGAGGAATGTCCGCCACCACCACATCCATCAAAACATTCTTCGCTGGAATTTGATCTAGACTCACCACCAAGTCTTTAATCAAACCAATACATCTTACCCGGTTGGAATCAAACGAATACAAATCATGATACTTCCTTGTGATGTCCAGTCCCAGCTTCTCCATGATTGTTTTTGGCATCAAATTATGTGAAGCTCCCGAGTCAAACATGGCATTGTGCAATACAAACTCATGCAATTGCAAACTGATATAAAATGGAGGAACATCACTTTCGGGAGACTCACCATTTAAAGCTGGCCCAAAGATCAACTCCGGCTGATCATCTTGTACATTCACCATATCTAGCATTGGATCAAAATTAAGCAACTTGGAAATTTGGCCTCGGTAAGTGGCGTTCTTCATGACCTCCGTCAAAGGAATAGATATCTTCACCTTTGCAATCTCATTCTCCAAACTGAAAACTGGAAGCTTCTCACCTTCTTTTGCCGGATTATCTCTTTTTTCAGCTTTATCCTTCGGTGCATTTGATGGCTGATCTATCTTTGCTGCTGGTGATGTTTGAGTTGTTGATGGACCGACTATATCTTTACCTTTTGAGGAAACCGAATCATTCTTTGCTGCAATGTCTTTCCTTTTCTGCACGGGATTTATAGGAATAGCTTGGCTTCTCAATTGCCTTTACTGTCCTTGCTGAGCTGATAAAGCATTTAAGTACCCTCTTTGATACTCTTCAGATTCTTCTTCAAGTATTGTATCATTTGACAAAATATAATGCTCATCTTGGGGAAAGACAGAATTACTCACCAACTCATCTTCTTCCGTAATATATGTGGGCATATCATCAGGAGTGAAGAAATGGTTTTCCTCGCCAACATTATCACCTTCATCTTCAGATTCTTGGCTAACAAAATTCTGCTGAAAAGGTGGTTTCATTTGCTGCTGAGCTGATGTGTCTTGTGCCTTTGTTTCACGCTGCTTGATCCTATATTGTTGCTGCAGTTGACCTCTGAAATTGGGATTACGAATCTGAGGCTCCGGCTTGTCAATAGTAATCTTTTCAAGTGCCCTCTTTATCTGTTCAACATCACGATGTAACTGATTTGAAGTGGATGCTTCCTCTTTGATTGTGACTCGCTTTTCTGCCTTCATCCTTGCTCTTTTGTCATTCAAATTTGCCTCAACGCTGACAACAATTTTCTGCATTTCCTCCAATGTAGGTGGATCTCTGTCTCTCAATGAATAAGCCATCTCCGGATCAAAACCATCCGGGAACTTAAGAAGTGCTGATTTTCTAGATGGCCTCAGATCATCGGGAATAGCATTATAAACTGTATTGAATCTGATTATGTAATCTTGAACAAACTCACCCGGATTACGCTTGAGGTTGTTGTATTCGGAATTAATTTGAAGCAGATCCTTTCTGATTTCCCACCGATCTAAAAACTGATTCTGAAGTGCTTCCAAAGTAGTGATGCTATTAGCTATCAATCCTCTGAACCATTTTCTAACTTCTCCTGCAAATGTCTGCACGAATAACCGCATGGTGACATCTTCCTCATCTAATTCATATAGATCAAAGAATGTGGTCATCTTGTCGATATGTTGCTGAGCTGTAATACTTTGTGGAATGCCATCAAACATGGGGATTTTACTTTGGTAATCAGTTGGCATATCATGAAGATTTGCAGGTAAAACCAATGGGGAAAACCGAGCAGCCATTGCTCTAGGTGGGGGAGTAGGATGAGTATGAGGTGGAGGAGCTGTGATAGCAGGGATTATAACAAGAGGAGGTGTAGTTTGTGGAGTTGGGGGAGTCGGAGGAGTACGAGAAGGAGGAGAACCAACTGTTGATTCGGGATAGGTAATTATAGGTGAAACTGAAACATAAGGAGGGTAAGATTCTTCGTGAGCCGTGATAGTAGATCCAATGTGATCAGAGATACTCTCAACAAAATCAGCAAGGGTAGTAGCTTGGACACTTGACTGAAGATGTCTTAAGATGAAATTGTCAACCAATTTATTATGTCTTTCAAATTCAATAGCAGCTGCAAAATCAGGGTCAAGAACTAGAGAATCGAGCACACTTTCAGACTTAGCTTTAAACAGAGATAACTCAAAACTTTCGTCAAAATCTAAATCTTCAAGATAATCAAAAATAGCTGGACATGAATGAGATCTAAAAATGGGTTTAGGATCTGTAGCCAGCTTGTTTTCTCAAAAATACTAGGAAAGAAAAAGCATTCAGCCTGTGAAAACTCTCAACCTATCATCCACGGCTCAGAGTTAACAATTAAACTGGGATAGGAAGTCAATGAAGCGCTATGTTCACAAGCTCACGGAGATTGACTGAAGCAACGTTTATCTACTTGCGCTGATGTAAAACAAGAGCGTTTTCGAAGGCTACCTGGCGTAACTTCAAGCTCCGTCTAAGACCTATGAAATAACACGTCAATGAGTAAAGAATTAGATGTCCTCCCCAGTATGGTCGCCAGTATGTTAGCGCTTGAAATTTCACCTCAGGCTGAGAAAGGTAAACCTCAAGGCAACATCAAACCATTCAACCTCGTAGCTAGCCCTACGAGGTAGGAGAAGGCTCTCTCCGGTCTATCTTGTAAAATCTTCAATTAGGGAGATGACCAAAAAAGTAACACTGATATTAGGCTAGTAAACTGATCAAAGAGCTGATTTTGGGGTTTTGTGGGTTTTTGGTGGCAAATTGAGGAATTGCAATTTTGAGTGCGGGGATTGGACACAGTTTCTGCAGGGGGTTCCTTGGGGCAAGGTAGGAAATAGTATTGATGCCTTAAAGTGAGATGGATGATCAAGAATGAAAGATGAGGAGCTAAAGAGAGCAAACAATGACTTTGAATTCCCTTTAGACAGTAGAAAACATTGAAATTAAACAAATGTAAAAGCAGAGCATGGCTAGCATGAATTCATACTTTAACACTTCATTTGTTTAATGTGCAGCAGTAAAGAAAGGAAATGAATCACATAACAAAGCTTACAAGAACATTGAGAAACACACCATCAACACATGAGTCCACAAGAATCCCAAAGATGACTGCAAAACCCTGGTCTTCCTTAGCCAAAAATTGCAGAGATACAGTGAAAATATACAATGATAGCTTCTCCTTCAAGAGTCCAACCATGAAAATGAGCAAGAAAGTACATAATATAGATGATCTAACCTCTTTCCCTGCCTCCATGGGTCGATCTCACTATCCTAGGAGCTGTTTGAACCACCTCTAAACTAAGCACTACAAAATAGGCAGTCAAAACAACTTGCCTCTATAAACTTGGAAACCAGTTCATACATTCAATTTTTACCCTTTACATAAATGAATCTTCTAGAAGTGTTAAAAAAGAGTAAAAGTATCTAAAAAGTGTCACAATTACATCCAAGAGGACCATCATTAACCTCAAAAAGTCAAAAAGAGTCAAAACTACGTTTTCTGGGCTGAACAAGTCAATTCTGGCAAAGTCTGCTCAACGGGTCGCGCACATTGGGAGCTCTGTTTGAGGCACTTGCAGGTGTCATAATTGGGTGCCGGATAGCTCGTTGGAAAGGTATGTGAGTCTACTTTCCAACCCAACTGGAATTTTTGAATTTGGAGGTCATTTGCGCTGTAAAAACTTAATGCTCCCAAGACTGGTTTCTGCAACTCAAAAAAAGGGGCAGAAAGTCAAATTTTGCATGTATTTTGACCTTTTGGAGGCCCAAAACTCCATAAAAAATCAAGTCCATCCATAGGCATATGTAAATTTGCATGAAAAATCTAGAAATGCTGAGTTTTTGCAAAAAGGAGCTGCCATGACAAAGGGTCTCACCGGGGGTGAGACCCGTTGAGGAGCCAAAACCTGTAAATTTCCAAAAATTGCCAAAATTACCAAAAATTCTCAAAATTTTTTTGGGATTTGAGCTGTGGATAGGCTATTGAGTGCCATGATCTTTGAGGGATGCCTCAGCCAAGATACGGAGTGGATTGGTCTTCTTCCTCCACCTCAGAGCCTCGGACAACCTCCTTTGGAACATTTTCATTTTGGTCTTGCATACATGCATCCTTGCCCAATAGTGATTCTTCATGTTTCTTAGAACCTTTTTCTCTTGGTTGGCCTTAGCCAACAGCCTCTCCAAGCGGGCATTCTCCTGAATGAGCATAGACTCTCGGTCAGCAGGGAATGGATCACCGGGTCTTCTACGGTTCAAGACTCGGCCGCTACGAATCCTCCATAGCTCATCAAGTGCTTTCTCCTCCTCCAATTGTTTGTTCCGCTGCTCCAGGTAAGTGATAGTCCATTGGGCACCCTCAAGTCTCCTCTGCAAAACATCATTTTCAGCTCTGAGATGCTGAATGATTTCCTTTGCCTCTCGGCTAGGAGAACTGGCCTCAAGATCAAGGACCTCGGTGTCTGGGACTCCTGATGGACCCTCATGAATCATGGGCTCTTTACCCCTCTGTAGTACCTGTGCTGGTGAAGAAAGCGAGGCCCCTTCCACCTGATGTGGAGATAACACTCGCTGAGCTGAAGATGAAGGCGAGGCCCCTTCCACCTGCTGTGGAGATAGTACTCGCCTAGCTGCTGCAAATAAGGCCCTCGGGCCTTTCTGATATGTGAGCTGAGGTGAAGAAACAACATGTCTAGTGACCAGAATATCAGGGTGCTGAGACGGTCCACCCTCCTCATGAATGACCTCGGGATGTGGCTGGGGTGGTGCTGTAAAAAACTCACGGGAGATGAATTCCTCCCATGAGATGCCCTGCTGAGTCAACTGATGTGAGACTATGAGCTGAATCAAACCATAATGACATAAGCTCATGTACTGCTGGGCCGGGGTCTTCTTCTGCAACATGGGCACCATCCTCTGAATGTTATGAAAGAAGAAGACCGGGATGTTCATCATCCTCACTCGGGTGAAATGCATCAAAAGGCGAATGTGATATGAGTACACCTGTGAAAATCTGCCCTCACAGGTAAAATAATGCATAATAAGCCTCATGATGGGAGCATACTCGCTCCGGAGAAATCTGAATGGAAAAACACCTGCCAAATGTCTCACGAATGGTGGCCGGACATAGGGCTCAAAGTGAACCAAATCTAGCAACCTGCGCTTAGGCCACACCTCACCAACATTAGGTATCCCTGTAGCATGTGAGATCACCTCGGGTGTCAATGTAAAATCTACCCTGCTAGATTGACATGTCCATCATGCAAATGTAAAACAAAAAGGCGGGCCAACTCTCTGTGATGTTGAATCCGGGAGATCCTCTCACAAAAATGATAACAAGACATGTACTGAAAACAAGTCACTGCCATGGGACAAGCCTGTAATTCTGCCAAAGAGGTGGGCTCCTCTCGCTTATGATGTCCACCCTTACCTCCCCTACGAGGCCTCCTCTATACCTCAACCTCTGTAGATGATGAATGGTCATCACTTTGCTCATAAGTTTCAATTTCTGACATGGTTTAGGAGCAAAGTGGACAAACTGAATTGCTGTCTCTGCCTGCAAAAAGTGCTGAACTCTATGCTGTTTCAAGGGGAAAAAGACATGAGGGAAATGTTAGGGGAGGGATTCTTTAACAAGGAATGGGAATATATAAATATAACAGGGAATTTTTAAGGGAAATGTTGCAAATCATTATGCATATAGGAATACATATTTATAATTGGGAAATCATTTGCAAAGATCATTACATATGGGAAAAAACATGTATGAAAGTGAACATGGGAATATGCATACATGTATAATAGGGGAAATAGGGAAACCATACACAAAACCTGCTGATATATTCATCAACATTTTCTTTTGTTTTCACATGAATTTTTCCTTTGTTTACACATGTATATGGTAGAGGGAAATTAGGGTTTTGTATGCTTTGGGAAAGGGGTAGGGTTTACATTTTTAGTCATTGGGAATGGGGAAAGATTTGCATTTCATTTGTAAAATAATATGGGAAAGGAGATGAACATATAAGGGTGAGTGAAAGGGAAAGGAGGGAAACAAACCAAAGGGAAAAATAACTTGAAACAACATAAACCCTAGCACCATTTGCTCATTAACATTGCAGCCATATAAGGAGTTCCACTTGCAAAATTTTAATCATTTTAACATGTCCATGACACCCACCATCATAACCAGCAATTAATCCATGTTTAGAGCACCTACCTCGAGCAAATTGATAGCTTGGAAAGAGTTTGAGGTAATTTGGTTGAAGTTTGCAGCAAAACAGTTCAACGGGTCGCGCAGGCTTCCCAACGGGTCGCGCCCCTCCCAACGGGTTGCGCACGTTGCTTTTCTGAACTGCGGAAGAGCTCTCAACGGGTCGCGCACCACCCAATGGGTCGCGCCCCTCTCTGCTGCCCGAAATTGCTTCTCTTTCGCTCCTTTCCCTCAATCACTCTATCTATCTCTCTTGCAAGCGTTAGAATGCACAATGAGAGTGAAAGGAGGGAATTTGGGATTTTATAAGTCTCATTTGAAAAAATTTCATTTACAAACCCACTTTCTAATGTTTTTTTCTTTTGACACTTTATAACACTGATTTTTGGTTTCCTTTATCCTGAATTTGACTCATTGAGTGCTTTGGCTTGATTCTTTTTGCAGGTAGATCATCTGAGGGACTTTGGCAAGGGGACCAGGGTTACTGCTGCCCTTTTGAAGACTGTTTGAAATTTCATTCTTTTTACAAAAATTTAACATGACCTTGGCTTTAAAAACAGAGTTTTTAAATCCAAGGTTAAAAATGAACTGTACATGATGAAAATATCAAAGAAACATGTTTACAATCCTCCCTCTGGCTCGCTGGGCACTCAAGGACTTTCAAAGACATGACCTTGCAGAGATAAATGACCAAAACCCTAGACCTAGGACCTTTGACCTCAAGACAAAACAAGACAAGCTTGAAAGAGCTTAATGACTGATATGACCTGATCCAGCAAGACCAAGAGGGGTATAAATAAACCAGCTCCTCCATCAGGGTTATGGCATGCCTAACGGGATGCAAAACTTAACACTGATGAGACACCTACCTATGCAAATGCAAAGAGCTTTGATCACTGATGGAGGGCTTCAAGACCGACACTAACAGTATGTTTAGTGTAGTTTCATAGCTTCATTGTTAATTTTCTTTTCGATGCATTTCCATTACAAGTAGTGTAGATTGGATTGGTTGTTTATTAGTTTTCTTCCATTTGTGTCTTACTTCAGCAGCAGGTTAGCAAGGTTAAAAGTAGCACCATAAGGTTGTCAGAAAGTGTCTCCGCCTCACTTCCTCCCTCTGAGATCATGACTTGAGGAAGGGACCCTTAAGCAGCCCCAAAAACATAGATTTTTATTTCTCTTATGAGCTTTGGAGTTTGTTGTCTTTACATTAGTATTTGGTTAGTTTTGCAATGTAGGATTCCATTCTCATCTTTTTCATCTTAATTTTTGCAGTAGATCTCATCCATGCTTTCATTCCTTTCAGCAACTTTCCTCGTACATAATGTAGGTAGTTAGTTCATTAATTCTGCTTTTCTAGTTTATGAGAATGTTTCTTGTTTACATAGCTTTTTGGAAGATATACATGGTTTATGTAGAGCAGGTGCTTCAAGAGGAGACTAAGACTTTATAGCCAACAAATAAATTCCATTCTATCCACCTTAGCCATCCCTTGTTTTCACCATCACCTTCAGTAGTTTTCACCATTTTTCATAGAAATTCTTCCAAGCACATTGAGCGAATCCATCCATCTCCTATCTTTGTTGTTGACTTCTGAGTGATCCTAGACCTTCTCCCACTGCATTCCACCCATCAACCACCTTTCCTAAGCCTTCCATCACCTCCAACACCTCATATTTTTCTCTTAGCTGTATATCGTAGGTTTATAAGGAATCCTGTAGGTTACTAATACATCCTGTAGGTTTTCTTGAAATGGCCTGTTTTGAGGCCGAATTGATGGAAAACCTCTAGGAAGTCACCAAAATCCTCCCAAGGGTCTCCCACACCATCCAACCATTTCATAACCCTTCCAGCCCTCCTCAAACATCCTTAATTCACGTGCCACATCACCAACAAAAATTTGTTTACATACATGCTTTTGCATGAAAATACGAAAAGACAAAACCAGATTTATTTCAGTCTCTTTACTTGCACATTAGTGATGTTTGATGCTTCTTACTTCTATAAATTAGATGGTAGCATTTGGTTCATGTTGATTTAGCATTTCTGCAAAGCATAGTTTCTTAGCATTTAATTAGGAAATGGTGTGATTTAGCATTGAGTTTCGGTCTTCTCCATTATTGTAGTAGAGTAGCTCTCTCTTAGAGTGGATTTACCTTTCTTCCATCAAGAAATCAAGCTTCTTCTGACTCCATAGAAGTTTGGCTTAAAAACCCCAGTGGTCTTTCGCCAGCTGAACAATGACAAGAAGAAGAACCATCACTTTTACTTGTGTATATAGCACTGTCACCTCCAAGTTTGTACAAACCCTGGGTTGATAAAGTAAATTCGGTAGCCCAGGAGTTGCAACATCTTTGCTGCAATACTCACGCTCATTAGTGTGATCATTTATCCATTTGACTCCATTTATTGTATGCTTGTTAATTTCATCGTGAACTAGGAGATTAGTTTGAGTATTTCACCTATTGTTTGACAAAACTTGAGGCAATATTTGGGACAATAGTCCCTTTTCTTATATGTGAATTTAGAGAAAATAGAGGGGATCGCGTGCTAGATGATGGAATGAATGAATGTTCAAAAATTTATCATCTGTTTTTATATATGTAGCACTATTAATGACGAAGAAACCCAATAATCCAAACATGACAGAAACAAACACTACGCTTATATTAGAGTAAACCCCTTGTCATGATGACCAAGCGTAGACTAACCTCTAGAGTGGAATACAAAGATGAGAGAGAGAGAGAGAGAGAGAGAGAGAGAGAGAGAGAGAGAGAGAGAGAGAATTCTAAAGACACTTCTATATATGCGAAGTTCATTCATATTTATTAAAATATAATGATATGAGGGATGTGAGTGAGAGAAAATGATTGGTTCTCATTGTATGCAATTATTTTTTTCCATAAATTTATAATATTGCAATGTAATGTAGTAAGCTTAGAAGAAAACTCACATTTAAATTATTAATAAATTATAACTTAATTAGCTTACAATATAAGAAGTTATGGATTTTCTCATTAATATTGAAGATGCATAATGGCCCAATATTCCTTCCTTAACATGTTGTTTTCATTCTCTTCACTTTTTCCTTTCTCTTTTCTTTTCTTTAATTTTTTTCCTTCTGCTTTGTTATGAAAGTGGAAAAACCTATCATAACTAGTTGTGAATTGACCATGAGGACAACCATCATTTGCTACTACTAATGAAAGTAGGTTAAACCATCATTATTATTATTCAAGAAAAACCATTGAACTTGAATGATCTGTAAACTATCGTGGATATTCCACTCAATAGTTCATTACGACAAATCTAATAATACTATATTAAAAATTTGAGATTCTACACTATTACAGTTTTATTTAATTTCTAGATCTACAGATTTTACTGTAATTACTACAATCATGCAAATGGAAATTATGCAAAAAAGTAGAGAATGACAAAATAAGAACACACACACAAAAGACATAAGATATGCTTTCTCGGAAACCCGTTCGAGAGAAAACCCAGATGGAAGGTGAGTCCACTTTACTCTCTTTCTCTGTGTGGAAATATGGTTGTAGGTACAAAGAAGTAATTTATGTGGCCCATGGGATGCTATAGTGCATAGATCCTCTTTCTGTGCTCTACATGCAATCTTTGCTCACTATATTTTATGAGCTTTGGAAAAAAATGTTGTCAAAAGAATGGAATGTTTCTTCCTCCTAGTGGCCAGGTTATAACACAACCTCATAGCTTACTGACTACATCAAATCTTAACTAGAGTTACAAAATAGATTCTTCTAGAGTATTTTACATCACAAACACATGGCTAGCCCTTTTTCATGAATAATGGGGGCTTACATGACATCCTCTCGAACTATAGGTGTGAAAGCAAGGTGGTCAACTTCTGAGTGGCATAACTTTGCATACAAACTCTAATTGACGTGCTTCTTGCACCGTTGGAAAGGTCTCTATGTGTAGAATAGTGTAAAAGGGTGCTAGGCAAAAGTGGCAAGTTTTACCCCCACAAAACGATGCCTCAAACTGCTCCCGAAAAGTTTGAGACTTTGTTTCGCCAAACTAGGTCCTACCGGTAACCACGGTCCCGTGAGTTGATTCTTCCACTTTTTCCACTCCAAATACATCAAAATAACTGACAAACAATATAATGATCCAATTTAGATCATTAAAATTATTCATTAATAATTTATAAAACTTTAAGTCATAAATCATTAATATATTTCCCTACCTCTAAAAAAACAAAACCTTAACCTTTTTATATACTTTCTAATAACATCTGACTTTAATTATATACCTAAAATAAATTCTTATACAAACAAAACATATAAATATCATACTAATTTAAAAAAATAAACCCTACATAAAACTTTGCAATAAAAAAAAAAGAAAAAAAAAAAAACATTTTTGACACCCCTCTCGCTTTAATCACATAATCACATACATGAGATAAAATATTATGCAAACGAAAAAATATGCAGAATCACACTAATTTAAGTTTAAAATCTCCATGTACATCTTTACAATTAGAAAAAACAAATAATGAAAGCATGTTTGACATCCACCAAAAACCTTACACCTTTATGTATACTAATTATTAGATGAAGGATATATTTATCTTTAGTGAAAAGATAAATAAAAAGTAATATGCAATTATTTTTATAAATACCCACATACTGCATCTTTACAATGAAAAAACATTTTTGACATCCCCTAAAAACCTTACAGCTTTCGGTTTCGGTATACTAATTACTAGATGAAGCATACACTTTATCTTTAATAAAAAGTAAGGTGTAATTATTTGTATATATATTTTTTATTTATACTGAACATTTGATTTTAATTTATATTAAAAAAAATAAAAATAAAAAATAAAATATTAAATATTAAATTTCATTTAATTTATAAAAATTGATTTTAGATAAATAATTTTTATTATATTTATATATATTAACACAATCATATTAATAAATGTGATTGATATAAATTTTAAGAATCAACTTATTTAAATGTATATTGACACATTTTAGTTTAAATTTAAATTTTGTTTAAACTATTTACACCACATATTAACACAAAAGAGTCAATATATTTAATATATTAATTTTATTTAATCTATTTTTTTTATAAATCTAAAATAATAAAATATAATATTTTAAAAATCAATTAATCATAACCTAAAGCTATCTAATCCAAAATATGAACCAAGAAAACCTAAAATAAATAATATTTCACATCATAAATCCAATCAATTGAATTAACTTATACCAAACCATTTAAACAAACATTAATAATAACAACAATATATATCAAAGTTATCTAATCCAAAATATAAACTAATAAATCCTAAAATAAGTAATACTTCACATAATCAATCAAATCAATTGAATTAACTTTTACCAAACCATTTAAACTAGCATTCATAATAATAACAATATATATTCTTACAATATTGACTATTTGCAATATTAGCATTAATAATAATAACAATATATAGTCTTACAATATTGACTATTTGCAATATTAGCATTAATAATAATAACAATATATATTCTTACAATATTGACTATTTGTAATATTCAAATATTGTTGTTAACAAAATTATTTATTACTTTGATGAATTGTATGGATAATATGATTTTGTTCATTGTGTAGTATAATTTATAGAAGAAATAGCCTTTTTTACTTGAATTAGACAATACAATTACAAGCAAAAATGTGACTTTTCGTTGTTTAAAATACATTTTTGAATGCATAAATCAATTCAACATCATGAAAAACATTTGGAACACTCAAATTTTACAAATTAAATAATTTTTTTTTTTTTTTTTTTTTGCCAAATTTTTATTAAAATTAATTAGAAAAAATTTCATGAAAAAAATCATTTATAGATAAAAGAAGTCATTTTGTCTATAAATTAGACCACTCTTTTTTTCTACTATCTTTGCTTACAGATATTCATCAGCCTTCCCAGTTCCTCAATCATGTTGACGTTACTTTACATTATTGAATCTTGTCTTTGAATTTTCATAGATGCAGAATATGTTGACATGCCTAACGAATATAAAGTAAGTGTTGTGTTAAACTCTAATATCTAATTATTGTTGAACAACTACCCCAAGGGCCCTCTAAAACAGACGAAACTGCCATCGTAACCTTTCAACAACCAGCCTATTGGAAGTAATCACACCCATCGCATTAAACAACGGACAAAAACCACTTGTCGGAGTACTACAAAAAAAAAATTCAAAAACTAGATCTTCAGTGTAGGGCATAGAATAGAAAAGCATTTCATGTAGAGTTGGTGAATTATATGTTTAAGATTTTGTAATGACTCCATCATATTTTTTTTTTTTAAGGTATTACTAATGTATGAATGGTCCCTATGACACGTAACCTCGTAATTTATTTCGGCACTTACTGCTCCGGCCCTCCATAACATTTTCTGGCAATCAATTCATTGTTTCCGGTGATAGTAAAGGTTTGATCCTATTCATTCTGGTTTTCATTATAGAATTATCACCTTGGGAAAACTCTCAACCCCTTGCGGTTTTCAAAAGGATGATATGGATGGACATTTGGCAATTTATATTAATTACACATTTGATTATCTTGTACGCTAGGTACGTTCTTGGGTTCTACGTGGCTTCTTATTGCTCTGCCCTATGCGTGGCACGAGCAGGCTCATTTTCCACAGTCACCACTCTTGGGCTTGCCATCCGATCGATGGAGGCTGTGAAGTTTTGGAGATCTACGGTTCAGGTTCCTTTCCGGGTTAAGTCAACTATAACTCGTTTGGTTATGTTGTTTCCTCACTTTGGCGCCAGCTCCATTTTTCTGTTGCTTGCTCTCTGCGACCTGCTCTGCTATGGCACCAGGGCCTTGAATGAGTTAGCGTTCTCAGAACCAGGTTATGGCGTCTGCGCTATTCAGTGAAGCCGGGTGAGTTTTGTTTTCAATACTTAGAATTTTCCTGTCATAAAGCTCTCCTGGTCATGCGTTTTCCTAACACCATTAACTAATGGTTGCTCTGGTTTTCTGTTGTAGGGACCCTTCACCAGGACTCCGAAGCTATGCACTGCGGTTACGTGGGAGCATTGTTACCATACTCGTCACCAAAATCCCAGGTACGGGGTTTATCTCCAGATTGAGGTTTTTCAGCAAAGCTTGCCTCGTTGCATAATTGGACAGGGTTTTGATTTCTACTCTTTAACTGAAATGGTTTTCCCAACTAGCTTACAGTCCCACAGTATTTAGAATTATTATGTATTTGATTGGTTGTATGTTGTAGAAGTGTTGAAACCCTATGCGACCTTCGTGTAGAGGGTTTGACTCTAGCATGAAGCTCGGACAGTGGTTATTTAATGTAATTTTTGAACTACCCCTTGCCAGGGTTTCATCCCGTGGCGCTTCTGTTTATTTAATGGACAAAAGTGCTTCAGAGTTAATCCTCCAGGGTTAACCTGAGAGATGCCAGTCAATTTGTAATTTACTGCTTCCTTCTTGAATTAATCTTGTATGTCTATATATATGATTCAAGGGTTTGGATATTGACTGGTTTTCGTTCAGCTACATTTGTTGCACATTAACATGTGATTTTCCTTAGAGTTCTGGTTCTTAATTGAATGGGAAAGTTACATGGTTGTAACAACCTCTTGTTAAGGTTCCTTGTTTCATTTTTCTTATGGGTTGTCAAGAGTTTTCAGGGAACCCACTCTGTCTGACAATTACTTTTTTTTATTTGCCTAGTTGATACCAGAGGATTTACGAGAGGACAATGACTCTATCTATAAATGTTTTTCCTTGTTTTAACAGTTATCAAGAACTAGATAAATCATAGCCTTGTGCTTCATTCGTTCCTTGTCTTTTACTGTTAGTAGAATTGTTTAAAGGATTTCACCACTGTTTCGTTGATTCTCGCTGTCATTTTTATGAGAATGTTCTGAGCATATAGCTAGCTGAATTCGTTTATTTACTTGAATATCTCATGGTTTTTGTTTATTAAAAAGATGACTTAATAAAATTATCATCACCTCATTTGTTCTGTCTTGCTCATTATAAAGTCGTACTACAGAAATTACCTACCATGCTTATTCGCATAACTCCAGGTGTTACCAATTTAGCATGCCGGAGCCCTCTTCTACCGGTACCTTAAGAAAGAGATGTTCCTAGGGTTTCATGCACCATTTTCGCCTATATAATTTTAGTGAAATTTATATAAGCCCTTATACATTCTTCCTTGGCATCGAGTTTTATAGTTTGTTCCAGTTTCAATCACAACACACCAGAGTTCAACAATGGAGGAAAACGTCTCTTGCCCAAGTGATTTTTCTTACTCCTACCCTCAGGGGTTTCTCTGTCCTTGAACGGGGCTTCACATGGCTCAATTTTTTCCTTTATAACCTTACAGCTTTCCTATAGTGACGCCCTGCTAGCAACTTGCCCAACCTATGAGGATTCTAAGAGTACATCACACTCTCGTTTTCCTTTAAAACGCAGATACATTTTTCAATCTGTTAATGTTATTAACGAATTGTTTTTTTTTCTTAAGTTATAGCTACACAGAATTTCCTGTTACAATTCTTAATTTCTATAAATGACACAGAATTATTTAGGCACAATAGTTGTAATCATACGTACCTGTCTTCTCGATGATCCAATATTACTGCAACAAAACTGCTCACCTCTGCTTCCTGCATTATGGTGATCCGTGTAGTCCTACAGAAGCGAAAATTTCTCTTGTCTTTTGCTTCTAATATGCCACCCAACCTCAAGATTCATCTTTCAGGACCAGAATCTCTCCTCTGTGCTCTCTTGCAGGACCACTATCCTCGGCAAGATATCTGCACCTAGTGCTTGGCTATTTGGTCCTCACCAGACTTAGCCATTTCCTTCCTTTCTTTTTCCTCTCTGCCTGTCCTCACAGTGCGGACTAACTTTTTTTCTCCCTTTTTCCCTGGAAACCTTCCAGTTAGGAGAAGTCGTTAGGGTTGCAGGCACTACAACTGTTTTTCCCAACTTCCCCCTCAGAAGTTGCCAGCATTTTTGTCCAAGAAAACATTTCTTATCTTGTTAAAGGAAAAATAAAAATATTATTAAATTCAAAAACAGTTAATAATGTCATATCCAGTTTTTAACCACAGTAAAATCAAATATTTACATTTTCCTGGGGCATTACATCTCCCCCTCCTAAAATTGGACATCCTCCTGATGTCTGTTGACCAAGAACAACTCCGGGTAAGCTTTCTTCATGAGCTCTTCATCTTCCCAGGTGGCCTCATCAGGCCCAAAGTGCTTCCATTGCAATTTAACTTGGGTAATAGCTCGCTTTTGCAGTTGTACTTCTCTTCGATCGAGAATGCTCAGCGGCTCGACCAAGACTTCTCCTTCCAATTCGACCTGCAACATGCAATATTCTAAATCAGTTTCTTTAAAAGAAAACTTTTAGACTGGTCTACTGGAAGTAATCCTCACCTGTATATCCTGCCATCTGATCACATGTTTAGGATCATAAACGTATTTTTTTAATACAGAGACATGGAAGACATTGTGGACCCGGATGTGACTTGGCAGGGCGAGCTGGTAAGCCACCAGCCCAATTCTTGCCAAGACCTGGAATGGTCCACAATATCGAGGTGCCAACTTGGTACACCCGCTCCATTGCAGTGTACTCCTCCTTGCTTGAATTCTCACATATACATGATCACCGACTTGGTATTCTTTAAACCTCCTTTTCTAGTCAACAAAGTTCTTTTGCCTATCTTGAGCAGCCTTTAAATTAGACCATACCTTTTTGACCATTTCCTCCATTTCCAGCCCTAACCTTAATTTGTCTTTAGGTCCACCCCAGCTTGAGGGTGTGTGGCATTTCCGCCCATACAAAACCTCAAAGAGGCTCATTTGTAATGAGGTATGATAGCCATTATTGTATGCAAACTCAACCAAGTGCAAATACTCCTCCCATTGAGTTGGTTGTTGCATTACATACGCCATCAACATGTCTTCTACCACCTGATTTACTTGTTCTGTTTGTCCGTCGGTCTGGGGGTGATACGTTGTACTGAAGTTTAGTTGTGTCTCTAATTCTTCAAATAATGTCTTCCAAAAGACCGATGTGAATTTCACGTCACAGTCCGAAATTATCATCTTCGATAGTCCATTCAATCTAAACACATTTTGCATGAAGATATGGGCAATCTGTATAGCTCTATAGGTAGATTTCATAGGTATAAAATGTGCTACTTTACTCAATTTGTCCACCACCACCATAATAGAGTCATTATTCTTCTTTGTCTTAGGCAGCCCTGTTATAAAATCCATAAAAATGGTTTCCCACTTCCACTTCGGAATGGGTAATGGTTGCAATAACCCCGCTGGATGTTGATGTTCTGCCTTAATTTGTTGGCACTCCAAACACCGTGCCAAATACTCAGCCACATTCTTCTTCATACTCGGCCAATAGTACTCTTTTCGAAGCGCAGTGATCATTTTCTGATATCCTGGGTGTCCAGCATAGTGACTGATATGAAATTCATCCAAAATCATATTTTTAATGTTGTTTTGATTGGGTACATATAGCCTCTTTTTGTAATACAACATTCCAACATCATCCACCTCATAGCCTTGCTGATTTTCCTTGCTGGTAGATTGTTGTACTTGTTGTTTTATTTGCTGGTATACAGTATCTTGTTCTGCTACCTCTTTTATCATTCCCTCGAAGGGGCTTTTCCATTCGCTAAAGGAAATTTCATACAAACATTGTAATTTCCGACTTAAAGCGTCCGCCACCCGGTTTTCTTTCCCCTTCAGATGTTTGATTTCAAAGTCAAAACCACTTAGGAAATCTACCCACCATGCTTGCCTAGCGTTTAAAGTGGGCTGGCTAAAATAATTGGTCAGACTGTGGTGGTCTGTTAGTAACAAAAATTTCCTTCCCATAAGATAATGTCGCCACATCTTCAAGGCGTGTATGATGGTTGCCAACTCTAAGTCATAAGCGGAATATTTCTACTCATGCTCTTTTAATTTCCTTGACTCGTAAGCAATTACTTTCCCTTCTTGCATCAACACGCCTCCCACACCTTCCTTGCTTGTGTCCGTGCACACCACATAGTCCTTATTAGGATCAGCTATGCTCAAAATGGGTGCAGTGGTGAGCAAGTGCTTAAGCTGCTCAAAACTTCTTTGGCATTCCGGGGTCCATCTAAACACTCTGCCTTTTTTCTGTAAGGAAGTGATAGGATACACTACTCTTGAGAACCCTTCTACAAATCGTCTGTAGTAACTGGCTAACCCCATAAAGGATCTGATGTCTGCTACATCTTTTGGTACGGGCCACTCCATTATGGTCTTTATCTTTTCAGGGTCCACTGCGATCCCTTCCTTCATGATTATATGGCCCAGATACTGTATTTCTTCCTTGAAAAAGTCACACTTGCTGAACTTGGCATATAACTGGTGTTCTCGGAGGGTTTGCAGCACCAATCTGAGGTGCTCCTTGTGCTCTTCCATAGTGCGGGAATATATCAATATATCATCGATAAATATCAGCACAAATCTATCCAAATATTGATGAAATATGTTGTTCATCAAGCACATGAAAGTTGCGGGGGCGTTAGTTAACCCAAAGGGTAGCACCACAAACTCGTAATGTCCATACCTTGTTCTAAAAGCTGTTTTAGCTATGTCTTCTTCCTTAATCCTGATTTGGTGATAACCTGATCGCAAATCGATCTTGGAGAATACTGTTGCACCTTTCACTTGGTCGAAAAGTTCATCAATCCAGGGTAGAGGATACTTATTTTTTATTGTCAGTTTATTCAGCTGATGATAATCTATACACATGCGAAGAGTCCCGTCTTTTTTCTTAACAAATAATACTGGAGCTCCCCAAGGAGACACACTAGGGCGAATATAGTTTTTGTCTAACAGTTCTTGTAGCTGCATTTTTAACTCTGTCAATTCAGGTATACTCATTCTGTAGGGCGCTCGAGATACTGGTGCTGCCCCTGGTACCAATTCAATAGTAAAGTCTATATCCCTCTTAGGCGGCAGTCTGGGAATCTCTTCCGGAAACACATCAGCAAATTCTTGTATTACAGGGATGTTGTCCAACGTGGCTATTTTATCTTTCGAATTAGCATAGCCCACTTGGATGGCATAAATCTGACACCCCTTCTTAATGCATTTCGCTAACTGAGATGCAGTTATTGGCTGAACCTGTACTGGCCGCTTAATTCCTTGCATCTCTTGCCTTGCTCCCAGCTCATCCCTATAATAAATAGTCTTTGTTTTGCAGTTGACTAAGGACCAGTGATTTTCTAACCGGTCCATGGCGATCGGAACATCATATGAACCAAAGGGAAGCACATTTAAATCTGCCATTACTGACTTCCCTACTATCTTTAAAAAGCAGTTATTGACTTTCACAAGCACTCGCCTCTTGGCCCCCGTAGCCAGCTGTACTAGCCACGGATTCTTGAATTTAACAGGTTACAGTTTACAATGTTCTACCACCTTAGGACTAATATGACTTAATGTGGATCCAGGATCAATTAAAACATCTACAGTAAGGTCTGAGATTTTACCTTCGAATTCCACCATGGTCGGCTAGTACTCCACCTGATGGTCGTCCAGAGTTGCATTAATCCTTGGTAGACTTCGTCCTATGTCATCGACTGTCGATGCTTCATGGATTTGGGATAATTGTTCGGTTCCCTTTTGCTGAGGACAGTTTTTGATGTAGCGAGGCCCTCCACAACCCCAACATTGTACTCGAGGTCTTGCTGTCCCTTCATTGTCTAACTTTACAGGCTGTTCGCCGACTCTGGACTCATTGGTTGGCTTGGACCTGAATGAATTTTTCTGTACAGTTCTACTATTTTGCCCCTTGCCAACTCCCTTGCTACCACTACTGCGATTCCCTTTATTGTTCCCAGCCGACTTATTACTTCTCTTATCATTCCATCTTTTACCTGGAATTTCTCCCTTCTGTTTACTCTGCTGGTAACAAATCCTGGCTTTACGTATTGCTTCGTCCATTGTCTTTGGATTGTCAAACTCAATCCTTTCCCGCATATACAGAGGTAAACTACTAACAAACCTTTGCACCTTAGCTTTTTCCTCTCTAATATAAGGCACATAGTGAAGCAAGGAAGTAAAACGGGTGATAAATTCGTCCATGGTTTGCTGCCCCAACTGCAAGTCATGGAATTCCCTTGCCTTTTCATCGTAAAAACGCTCGGTCAAGTATCTTTCCTTAAAGTACCTTTGAAATTTCTCCCAAGTTATGGTCTGTTCGCTTACTCCCCTTACGATCTTAACTTCTTCCCACCACAGGGTGGCTTTTCCCTACAGTTGGAAAATGGCCAGCCGTGCCTTAAGGTTGTGATCATATTCATATAGCTGGAAATATTTGTTCATATTAATCAACCATGCCTCAGCTGCTTCCTCCTATTCCCCGTCGAAGTGTGGCGGTTTAATCTTATGAAATTCCCCTTGCAACTCTATCCGTTTCCTTTTTGAAGTCTGTTGTTCAGATGCATTATCAGATCATTCCTCCCTCTCTTCTGACCCTTCAGGTTCTGTGTGGTGATTCTGCTCTTCTGACATTCTTTGCTGCTCCGCACTGGGATTTGCTGGCGGCTGGTTCTGTTTGTCGGACAGGCTTTTTATAATTCTCTCTTGTTCCATAGTTAGCCATGCATTATCTTCACGTAACCGGGCCATTTCATTTTTCAATTCTTGTACTGTCTCCAAAATAGCCTGATTTGTATTGCGAGCCTCCTCCCCGAGCTGTACCCATAGCTCGGGATTATTCTCAGGGCCAGGTACAGGTCCCTGACCCATCGCATACCTGCGTGATGCACTGTCCCCTCTTCTCATACTGTCAGTCTTCTGGTTTCCTGTCCTTAACATGAGAAAAGTAAATCAACACACTAACTACCTTTTTTTTTTGAACTGCTCAAATAGGGACGAAAATAAATTGTATGAACTGTTTTCTATTTCATTTTCAATTTTCAATTTTCAATTTTCAATTCCCAGAGGCCTCAGTTTTGTAACTGGGCTCTGATACCAATTGTAATGACTCCATCATAATTTTTTTTTACAAGGTATTACTAATGTATGAATGGTCCCTATGACACGTAACCTCATGATTTATTTCGGCACTTACGGTCCGACCCTCCATAACATTTTCTGGCAATCAATTCATTGTTTCTGGTGATAGTAAAGGTTTGATCCTATTCATTCTGGTTTTCATTAACGAATTATCACCTTGGGAAAACTCTCAACTCCTCGTGGTTTGCAAAAGGATGATACAGATGGACATCTGGCAATTTATATTAATTACACATTTGATTATCTTGTACGCTGGGTACGTTCTTGGGTTCTGCGTGGCTTCTTATTGCTCTGCCCTGTGCGTGGCACGAGCAGGCTCATTTTCCATAGTCACCACTCTCGGGCTTGCCATCCGATCGACGGAGGCTGTGAAGTTTTGGAGATCTACGGTTCAGGTTCCTTTCCAGGTTAAGTCAACTATAACTCGTTTGGTTATGTTGTTTCCTCACTTTGGCGCCAGCTCCATTTTTCTGTTGCTTTCTCTCTGCGACCTGCTCTGCTATGGCACCAGAGCCTTGAATGAGTTAGCGTTCTCAGAACCAGGTTATGGTGTCTGCACTATTCAGTGAAGCTGGGTGATTTTTGTTTTCAATACTTAGAATTTTCCTATCATAAAGCTCTCCTGGTCATGTGTTTTCCTAACACCATTAACTAATGGTTTCTCTGGTTTTCTGTTGTAGGGACCCTTCACCAAGACTCCGGAGCTATGCACTGCCATTGCGTGGGAGCGTTGTTACCATACTCGTCACAGAAATCCCAGGTAAGGGGTTTATCTCCAGATTGAGGGTTTTCGGCGAAGCTTGCCTCGTTGCATAATTGGACAGGGTTTTGATTTCTACTGTTTAACTGAAATGGTTTTCCCAACTAGCTTACAGTCCCACAGTATTTAGAATTATTATGTATTTGATTGGTTGTATGTTGTAGAAGTGTTGAAACCCTATGCGACCTTCGTATAGAGGGTTTGACTCCAGCATGGAGCTCGGACAGTGGTTATTTAATGTAATTTTTGAATTACCCCTTGCCAGGGTTTCGTCCCGTGGCGCTTCTATTTATTTAATGGACAAAAGTGCTTTAGAGTTAATCCTCCAGGGTCAACCTGAGAGATGCCAGTCAATTTGTAATTTACTGCTTCCTTCTTGAATTAATCTTGTATGTTTATATATATGATTCAAGGGTTTGGATATTGACTGGTTTTTGTTCAGCTACATTTGTTGCACCGTAACATGTGATTTTCCTTAGAGTTTTGGTTCTTAATCGAATGGGAAAGGTACACGACTGTAACAGCCTCTTGTTGAGGTTCCTCATTTCATTTTTCTTATGGTTTGTCAAGAGTTTTCAGAGAACCCACTCTGTGTGACAATTACTTTTTTTTTATTTGCCTCGTCGATACCATAGGATTTACGTGAGGACAATGACTCTATCTACAAATGTTTTTCCTTGTTTTAATAGTTATCAAGAACTAGATAAATCATAGCCCTGTGCTTCATTCATTCCTTGTCTTTTACTGTTAGTAGAATTGTTTAAAGGATTTCAACACTGTTTCATTGATTCCTACTATCATTTTTATGAGAATGTTCTGAGCATATAGCTAGTTGAATTCGTTTATTTGCTTGAATATCTCATGGTTTTTGTTTATTAAAAAGATGACTTAATAAAATTATCGTCACCTCGTTTGTTCTGTCTTGCTCATTATAAAGTCGTACTACAGAAATTACCTACCATGCTTATTCGCATAACTCAGGGTGTTACCAATTTGGCACGCCAGAGCCCTCTTCTGTCGGTACCTTAAGAAAGAGATGTTCCTAGGGTTTCATGCACCATTGTCGCCTGTATAATTTTAGTGAAATGTATATAAGCCCTTATACCTTCTTCCTTGGCATCGAGTTTTACAGTTTGTTCCAGTTTCAATCCCAACACACCAGAGTTCAACAATGGAGGAAAACATCTCTTGCCCAAGTGATTTATCTTACTCCTACCCTCAGGGGTTTCTCTGTCCTTGAACGGGGCTTCGCATGGCTCAATTTTTCCTTTATAACCTTACGGTTTTCCTACAGTGACGCCCTGCTAACAGCTTGCCCAACCTACGAGGATTCTAAGAGTACATCACACTCCCGTTTTCCTTTAAAATGCAGATACATTTTTCAATCTGTTAATGTTATTAACGAATTGTTTTTTTTTTAAGTTATAGCTACATAAAAGTTCCTGTTACAATTCTTAATTTCTATAAATGACACAGACTTATTTAGGCACATCAGTTGTAATCATACATACCTGTCTGCTCGATGTTCCAATATTACTGCAACAAAATTGCTCACCTCTGCTTCCTGTATTATGGTGATCGTGTAGTCCTACAGAAGCGAAACTTTCTCTTGTCTTCTGCTTCTAATCTGCCACCCAACCTCGAGATTTGTCTTTTGGGACCAGAATCTCTCCCCCGTGCTCTCTTGCAGGACCATTGTCCTCGGCAAGATATCTGCACCTAGTACTTAGCTATCTGGTCCTCACTAGACTTAGCCATTTCCTTCCTTTCTTTTTCCTCTCTGCCTATCCCCACAGCGCAGACTAACTTTTTTTCTCCCTTTCTCCCTAGAAACCTTCCAGTTAGGAGAAGTAGTTAAGGTTGCAGCCACTGCAACTGTTTTCCCAACTTCCCCCTCAGAAGTTGCTAGCATTTTTGTTCAAGAAAACATTTCTTATCTTGTTAAAGGAAAAATAAAAATATTATTAAATTCAAAAACAGTTAATAATGTCATATCCAGTTTTTAACCACAGTAAAATCAAATATTTACATTTTCGTGGGGCATTACAGATTTTTACCACAATTGGTGTCTATATTATTTATTTTGTGTTTTAATGTTTTTTATCTGTCATAAATTAATATATCAAAAATTGTAAGTTTGAGTATATATGTCAAACAATTTTTTTTAGTTTTTGAAGCAAGTGTTTTTGAAGCAAGTTGGAGAGGTACGAGCCAAAAGACGACTAGCATTTTTGAAATCAAATCTTGTTCAGTGATTTATGTAACCAAACCTTATTCACTCATTTATGTAACCAAATCTTGTTCACCCATTTATGTAAAAATCAAATTCCTCAAACCCAATTTTAATATAGACCATACTTACAATGTAATTAAAAAATTAATTTATAAATCATAAATAAAAAAAATCAATTTGTAAATCATAAATTAATAAAATAAATAAATAAACTTAAATTAAATCCTGAATTAGTAAAATAAATAAATAAAATTCATTATTTAATTTATTAGTGTTAAATAATTATTAAATAAAATAATATTGAGAAATTTTGAAAATACTCTGAAATTTTAACTTTAAAAAAAATTTATATTAGCTATAATAATTAATATGATATATTAGGTATAATAATTAATATGATATATTTTAGTGCCTTTGAAAGGTATTTATGAAATTAAAATTATATTTTTTAAATTTGAATTAAGATATAAATGTGAGAGATAATATATTTTTATTTTTATTTTTATGGTTTTTAGAAACAAATTTTTAAAATCTAGTAATTTTTTTTTAAATTTCTTTTATTAATTAAACTATATTGATTAAACTCTACTAATAATTCTAAAAACATTTTAAATTAAATCACACAAAGAAGGAAGTTTAGCTAGATAAACTTAAACTATACTAATAACAATATATAGGAAAAAAAACACTTTCTTAAAAAAAAAAAAAAAAAAACCAAAACATTTTAAATTAAACCAATTAAACAACTAAACAAGGTTAGCTAGATAAGATTGAAAGTGTGGATGTCCTAGGAACTACCTAGGACATATGGTCTTCAAACATAAAAAGCTCCTAATGACCATTGTATTTGTTGGAGTGCCTCTTTAGTACTATCCTTTTCTGGTATCTAATAAGTTTAAAATTTTATCTCAAAAACCATTTTGAATAGTGTTTCAATTTTTTTTATATTTAATCCAAGCAAAATATCTTCTTGTTTTCCTTGATTAGAGTGTTGGTAAGAAAATAAATTTTAGTTGTTTTAAACATCTAGGAATTTGACATCTTACAATCCAATTTTTTCTTTTTTAATATTTATTTTTTATTTACTTAGGAGTATTATAAGTTCTTTATTTCTTCTTTTTATTACTGGGAAAATATAAAATAGTAATTTTTTTTTTCTTTCTTGAGAGCATTTTTCAAGGTTTTGACACAAAAATATTAATGACTATATAGGAATTGGAGAATTGAGGATTTTTATTTTTCCATTGGTTCCTTTCTTGATTACATCAATGCTTTTATTAGTTAGAAGTTTTGCTATAACTAGTCACACATAAGACAAGTAGAGAAATAAAGAATAAAGAGAGGTTAACATGAAGAGAGAAGTTAAGAATAAAGAAAGACTAACATAAATAAATAGGGACTAGGACTAACACAAAAACACTCAAACTATAAAAATTGGTGAATTGCAATACATTCGGACTCAACAAGAAAGGATATTCCAATGGCTATGTTACTTGAATGGAAGTGAAGCGTGTACATGAATTATTGACTTTACTTACTAAAATACCAAGGCTCTCCTATTAGGCATCCGAGAAAAGGCACAAATTGTGTTTCTCTTAATGAAGATAAAATACCAAAACTAATTCTTATGGCATCAATCCTTCACCTTCCCAGCCTCTAAAGGAAGGAACAAAAACACATACAAAAAACAAAATCAGCACATAACTAACCAAGAAGACAATTGTATAGAAAAGCTTTTATTACATCTTAGATAGAGTGAATTGTTGTGATTCTATCACTTCCTTCTTCTTTAAAGTATCTGCTTTAACCAATTACAACTTATTCATAATAAATTTTTAAATTATTTATCTCATAATAAAATTTTAATTACTAGTTAACTATTTCTTATTACTCAAACTATGTTTTAAACAAAAAAAATTCACTACCCTAAATAATAACTAATACAAGTTACCCATACAAATAACTAATACAAGTTACCCATACAAATGTTAAGAATAGTGCCTTATCTCTTAATAAATCATCTCCTCTGGATGTGAAAAGAATAATGACTTATTTCTTAATGAATAATTTAATTTAGATGTGAATTATGGAATACATATTTACCCTATAATATTTTTTTTAATATAAAATTATTTTTATTTTAATTAAAAAAATTATTAAAATAAATTTACAGTGACATGTTTGATTAGTAATCAACATCATATATGATGCTTAATATTTAGCATTTCTTTTCATAGTTTTTAACCTGAGAGAAAATGTAAAGAAGAAAAAGGAGAAAACTGTGGGAAATTATGTGTAGAAAAGTCACCACTGAGGTGTCCTCTGCAAAGACAGACATATTTTGAAAGTTACAGAGGACAAAAAGGGAATGTACTGTATTGGACTTTTAAGGGGAAGGAGAAATTACCGATTTTTTAAGAGTAAAAAAATAATTAACAGGCAGGGAGGGAGGCTAGAAAAAGAAAGAAAAAATTAGTGGGTTAGAAATCTGGATCGTTAAAAGTGATTGGAATTTGGTTTAAAAAATTTAAGAAATCTTAAAGTAAGAGTGTTTAAATTATGTTTTTGATAGTGGAAACAGATTAACACCATCAAAAACTTACAAGAACTCATAATCTTGAAATTTAACAGCTATAACTTAAATTTACAAAATTCCTTACCCAATTTTATCAAAATTTTTATAATTTCTCAAAAAAACCAATTTAGTTAAACTAGAGCAAAAAGATAGAAGGTCAGAGGCCAGAAAAGATAGTACTGGGACGAAAAAGCGCTGCATGACTCCCAATTTTCTCATATTTGGTGATGCCGGGAGATTATCTTTATGACAGACTGAACACAATCCAATGCACTTTTTCGTTGATATTTTTTCAAATGATTTCCCCATATTTTCTGGTTGGGGTCAGCTTTATGACAGACTCAACACAAAATCCAATATACTCTATGTTAAATTTATTTATTTTTTCAATCAGAAAAGAGAAAATTGTACAGTACTTTTGAACACAAAATCCAATATACTCTTTGTTAAATTTATTTATTTTCAATCAGAAAAGAGAAAATTGTACAGTACTTTTCAATCACGGTAGTGGTAAGGTAAAGTAAAAGCAGTACCTGGTTGACCCTGGAAAGATACATTTTGAATTTGAATTTTTTTGTCTGTGATCTGTGAGATTAGTTTGTAATTAATAAATTGTTATTTGGATATGTGTTTGATTTGAACCATACTAATTTCTTAATAGATTAGATTTGATTTGTGTTTATAAATTTTTAAATTTAAATCTTAAAATGTTAATATAAAAATTGTCTGAACAATATATTTTTTTACTTTCTAGTATCTACTCAATAGGTAATGAACAAATTTATGAGATATAATTTGTTTTCACCCTTTGGATATATTTTTTCTAATATAATGATAAATTGATTATACTCACCCTAAAACAACATGAAAGTCATGTCATCCATCTGAGCACTGACTTAAATTGAATCTATAGAGTTGCAAGCAATAGTTAAATAAATGTTGATTTTGGATGGTTTGAATATGGCTTAGTCCAGTGAGAAAGTCTTCAGAGTCATGTGAAAGAGAAGTCTCTGTAAGATTCCACTGACCTCTCGTTTGTGGGGAACTTGCCATTTCTTACTGGCATGGCAGCATTGGCGTCAGATTGTGTGTATTTTTAGCCCACTAATTTGTCCATACATAGCTGCAGCGATTAAATAAGAGACTTACAGTACAAGATCAATCAATGCTTTTCTGTGCAGTTTTAACTATATAAAACAATATAGCATATGGCGTTCTGTGAAGGGATCATGGATGTATTGAGTTTTAAGAACATTGTGAGATCTGAGAGGAGCAGTCTCTGATCAACTACACATCGACCCAAAGGAAGTAAGATCTCAGCATCATGGCATATTGTTTCAATGCAGCAAATGGGTATTATCTAATCTGTGATGAATTTGGTGATGGATCAATGAGGAAATCCCTGAGCAGGCACAGAATGCATTGCCAATGGGTATGGAAGTGGGTCAGCGCCAAAAAGGCCTATCTGTGCAGATTTGGGATAGATGATATGGATGGCTTGATGCTGACATGTTGCAGAAGAATAAGTTGGAGGCATGTATTCTGGAAAATCAGGGCAGAATGGAGAAGAATGATAAATCCAAGGCCAGCATCACAGATGAGATTCAGTTATGATGCTCTGAGCTATGCTCTTAACTTTGATGATGGAGACAACATGATCCAGATAATGCTTGGCATTCCAGCTGCAGACTTGCTGGAAAAACAGTACCCGTTAGGATCTAGACCAGGTGCCATGTTCTTAGTGTGTAAGTCCTTGTTGTTGGTATAGTTCATTTTTTAATTTTTCTGGTGATTAAAGCTACTGCTCTGTTTTCTGTTCAGGTACAGTACAGCCAGATCTAGACTATCAGCGACAGGATAGCTATTGTCTTCAGGTAGGCAGGTGTAAGGTAAATTTGAGTGCCTGTGAAGAACAAGGTCATCTACCTGAAAATATTTTGTAAGGAATGTTGAAGATTCAGACCAGCATAGCTTTAGGCCAAGTGATTGGTGGTTTGGATAACCAGAGCTATTTTCCAATCATGATAATGTTGAAGATTCCAATCAGCACAACTTTAGGCTAAGTGATTTGTGGTTTGGATAACCAAAGCTATTTTCCAATCATGAGCAGGAAAAGAAATAGTATTGTTTGCTTTTCGGTTGGATCTGGTTACATAAAAGGCTTGAATGGGAAAAAAATGCTTTGTTTGCTGCACACTAATAGTTTTGTCTTCATTTCGGTTGTGTCTAGTTACATAAATGGTTTGAATGGGAAAACGAAATGCTTCGTTTGCTGCACACTAACAATTTTATCAGTTCTCCTGTGTGTTGCTGGAGTAGAAAGTACATATATTATCATATATTTATCAAATTAATATATTTATATAAATTCGATAAAGTTTTTTTTTTTTTTTTTTAATTCTCCAGTGGCAGTAAATTGATGTCATTAAATTGTTGTTTAAGATTTTTTTTGCTTATGGAATCAGCTATATGGAAGTTTACATTAACCAAACATTGCTTCTATACATTGTGAGCATTTTTATATCCAAATTTTATTAAAATATATATGTATATATGTATGGGTGGGCACACATATGTAAATAGAAAGGTTTATATCAAAAAAGACTCTGGAAAATTTTAGAGATTTTTTTTGTGTGTATATTCAAATTTTAATGAGAAAGAATGATGTAGATAAACGTCTTTCGGATTAATCACATAATCAAGATTTGGGATGTTATAATCAAGATATGGGACGTTTCAAATCGGCTAATGTGGTCCATTCTCACCACAAGGTGAAGAACCAATTGATCTTAAGGAATAAATAATGTGGATGCATCATTGCCCAGAATTAGCCCTTGAATGATGTTTTTGTCATCACTTTCATTAGAAAGCACGTGATTAAATTTATTAAATTATTTTCATCTTACAAATAGAGATTTGTCATTATATATGCTATTAAAATATTTTTTAGTTATATTTTTGGCTTCCAATTCTAAAATTTGAATAGTTTTCAATCTTATTGCCACAATTGTCTTTTATATTTAGATATGTATCTTAAACCTAACCACATTCATCAACTATTTAACTTTTATGACTAAACTAATTTAATATTTTATTTAAAACATAATAAATATCACAATTTAATTTTATTCAAATTATCAAAATTAAATTAAAACATTTTTTATTTTATTTAAATATTATATATAATTTTACATTAAATTTATAATTATATATCTATTTCAAAATATATAATAAAAGCACCCTTAACCTACTAAAATTGTTTAAATTTTGAATATATATGTTAATATAAATACCTCAATCACAACCCCGTAAACAAGTTTAAACTTTAACATTATCCACCATACAATATGTTAAAGCTAAACCTAGTGATTTAGATTTAGTTTTCCAGAGAATTTAGTAATTTCTTGAAACAAGATACGAAAGAGATCTAATGAGAGAGTTGACATATTGAAATGTTGCCATATTGAGATAACTTACAGTAATTCAATATAAATAATGACCAATGGCAAAAATGTGTAGTAAAATTTTAATTTATTTATTAATAATTTAATTTATTTATTTATTTTTGAGTAAGACTAATTCTATTAATAAAGAGGAGAAATATTTACATTGTGACCGAAGTCAGTACACTGCTCTGATAGGAGGCAGAATTTCCAGGAAAAAACAGGTAAGAAAACCAAGTTCAGAACCCACGCAGGGGATCAGGTTGATACTCTTCTGGATCTTCATAGTGAACAAAACAACAAAAAACATAGGAAATCCACAGTAGAGTTAACATAGTAAACTTGCCCCAAGATAGCCATGGCATAACCAAAAAATTGTCGCCAGCAAGAGCATGCTAATCAACTTGTGGTTCTTCCACAACTCGGCACCATCCGAATTCTGGCTCACCCATAGCTAGAGCAACGATCTGATCAGAGGATCCGGGATCGATAGGCAGCATCTCCACATCCTGAGTGCTGCAACCCGGAGCATTCTAAACATGCTGCGGCGCCATACCAATTCCAAGCTGAATCGAAGGAGAAGGACCAGAGACTGCCCCGGAGCCTCCCGGATGAGAGTCTGAGTCCTCCATCTGAGTGGTCTCATAGAAAACCACTGTTATGTGGGCCGTTATCCGAGGCCGATGCAGGGAACTGTTGAAGGAGAAAATTGCAGAGCCGGTCGAGGAAGGAGGCCCACGGTAGTGACTGGAGGCACGACGCCGCCCTCTCCCGCTTCGAGTGCCTGGGTAACGACCAGTGAACAATTCACTGGAGGGGGCAGGCGAATCCGAAGACGAGCCTGTCGGAGCGCGCCGGGGTTGGCCTCTACGGCACCCCATACGTTGACGAAGTCGAGCCATCTTTGAGGGAGCATTAGAACAGTTGCAGACAGGCTGAGAAATTGACCCGAGACAAAGACAATGGCGAGCGGAACAACAAAGACGCGGAGACCCGGGAGAGAACCTACGAAATCCTATCGCAAGCGGGAACCAATTGAGCACAGAGCAAAAAATTCCAGAGTGAGAACGAGCAACCTTTGAATTGTCAGGACCAATCTTCCACCCCCCAGTATCTGAGACCAGGCCTAAGACCAAACGTTTGAACGAGGGGACAGAGGCTGAGAGGGAACTACTCAGAAACCACCCGCCAAAACCAAAGGCAAGAACTGAGACCCGGTGATGATAAACTGACACGAAAACCGCCAGACTATAGTCCAAAACCCCCCAGAGGAGAGAGAGGAACAGCAGGAGCTGCCCCTGGATGGCCGAGTTAAGCTTCCGCGTCAAGGGCCAAGAGACTTCAGAGAGAACCGTAATTTGAGCCGAAGCGAGGGGATGAGCCCAAAGAGTCAACTCACAAGGCATCAACACAAACTCAGAGCAGTGCCTCGCCTTATACTTGCCAGACCTTTCTCGAAAAACCACTTCCATTACTACTGCATTGATGATCGTCGTCATCTCTTGCAGGTTGTAGCGTGCGGAGGGAGGAGCCGTTGCAGAGGACAGGAAGAATGAACCAGGGCCACCTGAAGGGGAGCTGTTGTAACCTGCCTTGCGCGCATGCCAAGCGCTCTCCCGTTTGCCAATATTTAACACGGCGTACTGGGTGGGCAGGTGTCGAGCTGCCTCGCCCCACCCCAGTCTTTTCATATTGAATGCCACCTCAGTCACCCACATCCTGGGAATTTATTTATTAATAATTATTAGATAAATGAAAATGATTTGAATTTTATAAAATATTTTAGAATATTTTTAGTAATATGAAAAAAAATTAAAGATTAAGATTTATTTTAAAATAGTTATGTTTTTTTTATAATTAAATTTATAACTAAAATATATATTATATGAACCAATATTACATGAGATGATTTATGGTTTTTTGGATAAGTGATATTGATAAGTCATTAGATTGACTCATGATATTGTAACAAAATTTATTAATAAATTAATAATCTCAATGATAAAATAGAGGTTAATCTCCATAATTTTTTTTTTTTCTAAGTAAAGGCTAGTTCTATATTAAAGAAAATAAAAATATGTACAGGAGTTAGACCTTCCGAGGAGGCCGAGGCCAGTCCTCAAACAGTAAAAACTGGACCATACTGTCTATCCGTTGATTCTGATTTACAGAAAACCTTCCATGATTCTGATCTTTCCTAACCATCTGACTACCTGGACTTGTACTGACAAAACTAACAGTGATAATTTGTAGGCAAAACCTTTTGACATCATTGACTCTAACACAGATAAAGCTGACTGCAATAAACTGTAACAGACTGAAGTAGAAAGACTGAGACATTAGACTGAGACAGACAGAATGAAGACGCATCATAAACATCGAGACCATTTCAAAATCTTTGGCAAAAGCACCCATCGAATTTTACTGCACCTAGCTGGACGACGCTGACTGCATCTCCTTTCCCGGGCTGGGCGAGTCAAGCCAAATGACGAAGCCCTCCTCGTCCAGAATCGGCTCTCCCAAGCCAGGTTGCGGGCGGTCGTTACGCGCGTCCCTCTTCATAGCATAATTCGAAGGCGGAAGGATTTCTTGAACCGATGCCTCCTGAGCTGGAACCTCCCGAACCGGGGCATTCTGAACCGGGATACCCTGACCCTGGCCTTCCTCAATGCGGTGTGCTCTGTACACTAATCCATTCATATCCCCCAGGAGAATGTCACTGTCCTGAGGGCTTGCGGAAGCATGAGAGGTTGAGCTGGGATCGCCGGGCTCTTCCTCAGAAATGTACACAGAGAGATTAACCACCACCTCTGGTCTAATGAGCCTGCTCGGGAACCTGAGACGGAATGTCTGATAAGTACCTTGCGGGACAAGGCTCTCCTGCTCCGAGCTAGGGGAAGAGGGGGGTACAGAAGCCATAGGGGAAACAGGGTGCAGATTCTCAAGGTCAGGGCCGACACGAGTGCCAGACCTCCCTCCTCTTCTCGGAATGCCTCTGCTTCGCGGCATGGTGAATAACAGAGACCCAAACAGCCTTTCGTCCCCTTGAAAATCGGCAACAAGAGTGACACACCTCACAACACAAGCATTTACAGAGGAATTCTGGCTCTGAGTTGGCCCAGAAATAACAATAAATAGAACGGAGACAATTACCATCGCGGGAGGAGGGCGCATCGCCATAAACCGGTTCCTCATCGAGTTCAGAGCTGCCATGCTCGTCATGAATGCACAGTCCCCTCGGCTCTGATCCATACAGCGCTCATCCGCCTTGAGCATTAACTTATAACCGCCTTCGCAGACCTCCGAGTACATGCGTCTGCCATCCGTCATCGCCGCAGGTGTCGTGGCAGGTAGCATAGTTAATGGCAAGTAGAAGCACCCGCATCCGGGTAGGTTAATCTCCATAATTAAGAATCGTGTTACATGTTTTTTTTAAATACATATGTTTATTTATTATTATTATTAAAGCTATAATTTAGTTTCTCATGGGGTAGTTTGATTTGTGATTACCATGTTATAAATTGTTATGTAAACCATGAAATTCAAGGTTCAAATCCTCTATGAATCAAGCTTTTATATATATATATATATATATATATATATATATATATATATATATCTAAAGATTTTTAAATTTTAACCATTTAAAATGTATAATAAAGTGATTTGATATTTATTATGGATTAATGTATATCAATATTTATCAATCATTTAATTTATATAATTATACTAATATAATATAACATTAACATTATTCAATATATAACAAGGGCTATATAGTAGCTAGAACTAGCCTTGCCACATAGTTTATATATAGCTTAATTAATTTAAAAAATAATAAAAACCAAAATTTCATCATAAAAGTAACACAACTAATAAAAAAATATTGTATTGTTGAATGCTATGACCAAAAATTAAGAAATATGATTAACTAATAATGTTTATATTAACATATATACACTTTAATATATATGTTTACTTTTCTAATATATATTTTTGTGTTTCATTTTTTATTAATATATATATTATATTAGATATCATTTTTGGGATTCAATTATTAAAATATGTTTTGAATATAATAATAAGTCATTTTAAATTGAAAATATGGAGAAAAAGATATAATTAATAAAAAAAAATAGAAATAAAAAATAAACTCATAATAAAACTTCCACCAATAATCTTACAAATAAATGAATTTAAATAATCATAAAAATAACAAAAATTAAATTTCTAACATTAAATTATAACTAAGAGATAAATTTTTTTTGTCACATACAAACTAATAATATAAAATCAAAACAAAATTAAATACCTAATACTCTAAATACTATTATTATTATTACAACTAATAACTATGGAAGTATACTACTTTCTATCTTCCCTTCCATACCATGCCTTCCGGCTGGTCTTCCCTAATATTAAAATGTTGTCGTTGTTGTGTTCCTTTTAGTAAAAAAAAGAAAAAACAGCTCCAACCAGTGATGTTTATTCTCTTCCACTTGAAAGTGCTTACCTGCAAAACAATACAGTTAATGCACCTTAATAATAAACTTACCACCTGACATTAAGTGGACTATGGTCCGAAGGTAAATTAGCGGTGTCCAGCTTTTATTCACATGAATTTTTTTTTTCTAAGTACTAACAAAATGTTAGAGCTTGAATAAAAAATGAGAGTAGATTGTGTATGAAATTATTCTCATGGAGAGTCATAAAAAAAAAATGGTCGAAACATCAAACCCCTATACAAAATATATCCCTTCTTTATAAAAAATTTCACATTGATGTGAGAGAATAGCACATGGTTGGGTATGTCAACCAAATAATCAACTTCATAAATTATTCATAAGGTGCGCTGGAGAGAACACACCCGGACTGATAACACAATAATGAGGAAACAATGAAACATGATAAAAAACAAAAAACCCGGGCTATGATGTAAAATCAAACATTGAGTCACCACTTAGAATAAGATGTGAACTAACACATAATAAGTTAATAACCCATGAACAATATAAGCGAAAAAAATAAAAAACAAAGAAAAATAGATATATATACTACAGATACAAAACAAAAATATTGCTAATCACAATGGGTGTGACAAACCAAAATATGAGGTACCAAGATAATCAAATATAAAAAAAAAATCATATCTTTTGGAAATCTCTACCATCATTAATTATGTCAAGTTGGTTTGAAAGGAAATATATACTAATAAGTTTGGATATGGACAAGTTTGGAGGTATACATTTTTATAATAATTTTATTTTTAATCTAATTATTAGATAGTAAAGGAAATATATACTAATAAGTTTGGATATGGAAAAGTTTGGAGGTATATATTTTTAGAATAAATTTATTTTTAATGTAATTATTAGGTAGTAAATGTTGATGATATTAATTTATTAGAAACATCAAAATATTAATATTTTATGTTGCATTTTATATTGCTGATATAAAAAAAAAATCATAAAAATTAATTAAATTATAATCGTATTTTAAATTATTATTGGTATTGAGTCTAGAAACACTCTACAATCTAATATGACTAGGATATTATGACATAGTTTTACATTTAAAAATAATAATAAAAAATACCATTTTTCATCTATAAAAAGTGTAATTTTATACAAATTGAAAGAACAATATTATATTCTATAGATGCTTAAAGCATTCCATAAGATAAGCCTATCAACTTATGAAATAATAAAATAATACCCTTTTTCTTCTGTAAAAAAGTGTAACTTTATGCAAATTGAAACAATGAACAATATTATATTCTATATATACTTAAAGCATTCAATAAGATAAGTTTGGAAAAAAAAGTAAAACAATGAAATTTACATAAAATATGCCTAATTTAATAAGATAAAAATCAGCTAACTTCTCCTTTTTTCTCTTTCTCTTTGTATACCTTCCACCAACCCCAAAATTAGGTTCAAACTATACCACCAATTCATTTCCAACTGACTACAAGTGGAGTTCTTTGTCTGAATTAGATCCTTCAGAAGAATCAGATCCCTCGGAAGAATCAAATCGCTTGGAGGAATGGCATCTCTTGATACCCCATGCCCTTTTCATTGAATATATTGACTAGACCACGGGTTTTTCATCTACCATGGGAATCAAATCGCTTGGAGGAATGGCATCTCTTGATGCCCCATGCTCTTTTCATTGAATATATTGATTAGACCAGGGGCATCTACCATGGGAATTGGTTCTTGAAAGAGTGTTTTTGCTGAGATTATTGTATTTTTAAAGGAATGGCATCTCTTAATAGCCCATGCTCTCTTCATTGAATATATTGATTAGACCAGGGGCATCTACCATGGGAATTGGTTCTTGAAAGAGTAATATATTGATTAGACCAGGGGCATCTACCATGGGAATTGGTTCTTGAAAGAGTGTTTTTGCTGAGATTATTGTATTTTTATATGTTTTTAAAATTTCTAGAAAATATGTATTAATAAAAATAACAATTGTAATCGGATATATATTCTTTGAGATAGATTTCCTAAATATCTGAGTGAGTTGGAAAGACTGTAGTGTAGTGTAGTTAGATTCCTTGAGAAATATGTGGATCTAGGAAATCCTAGCATAGAGATTTAGGTGAGGCTAATGTGGATTTGAACTAAATTAGTTCATGATCCTTTGTATTTAATAATGTAAAGTGAGAATAGACGTGTGTGCGCGATAGAGTGATTGAAGAGAGAGACTCGAGACGATTTTGAGGGCTAAGTGAGGCCACAAATCCGAGAGGGCGGACGTGTAAAGTCGCAAATACGAGAAGTGTCGGGTTGACATGGTGTACAACGTGTTAGAAGATGTTCACAGCTATCAAAGAACGATTACCCAAAACCTATTACCCAGACGATTGAATAAAAAGCATTCAAAGGAAAAACCTGGTTGATTCAACATTGGGGTGATGTGGAATACCAGCCAATGTGTCTAGTGTTGAGGCCAGAGTCAAGCCTTACCCGAAGGGAATTGACAAAGCGCTTTTGCATTACGTTTGGGGTTTTAGGTTTCGGGGAAACACATGTGGAGGGAACACAGTGGCTAACGGTGACGAGGGGTTAGTGGGCCAGCCCGGAAGATCGACAAATTATTTTATAAGGAGAGGCCGGGGTCAGGATTTCATAAGCCTTGGTTCTAAGGAAGGAACGAAGAAATCCCAGGTGCTAATATATATAACAAGATCGCGGACATATATTCACAAGAGGAGTTGAAGCTTGGAACAGAGGGGTTGAGTTTTAAAATAGTTGTGCACCTATAACCTTGAGGTAAAAGGGTCGAGTTATTAAGGTTTGTGTTGGTGCTGACATCCAGGATTATAGCTTTTAAATCTTCACACTGTAATTTGAAAGTTGAATAGGATGGAAGGGAACTTTATCATATTCAGGAGTATTGGTCATCTCTGTAACCGGCCTGCATCAAGTGGTATCAGAGTAACCGGCCTGCATCAAGTGGTATCAGAGTAGTAATGCTCTCAAAAATAATAGAATAGAGAGTTTAAAATGAGATAATACTAGGAAAAAAAATTAGACAGTAGTAAAAGAAGAATTAAATTTAAAAGAGTTGAAGGGAACTTTATTGTATTTAGGAGTATTTGTCGTCTCTGTAACCAGTCTACATCAAGTGGTATTAGAGTTGTAATGCTCTGAAAAATAATAAAATCGAAAGTTTAAAAGGAGATAGCACTATAAGAAAAAATTTAGAGAGTAAAGCAAGGTGTGAAAGAAGAATTTAATTTAAAAGAGCTAAAACAGGAAAATTTGTTTTTTGTTTCACATTTTATATTATGTTTGAAGATTGATGCCCACTGGAAAATTACTAGAGATTTTGGAATGGTGGAACATAATGTTCTAAAGAGAGTGAACAATAATACAAAATCAACCCAACTAAGGGAGATCACACACGAATGACTATTGAAACAAGGTGCCATAGCCTGATTATATCTATAGGGGTCCAATGAGGTAAATTGATTTTAAAGCAGAGGATTGATGGTCATAGGGAAGAATGCTGGAGATTTTGAGAAGATGAAAGAACAATGGAGGATTATAGTGATGAAGACAAAGAAGAAGAAATTAGAAGTGCATGCTCTAAAGGAGGAAAGACAAGGATAACATTATGGCATTCCAAAGTTTGGAATTGAATTTTTATTAACAATTTGATTTGGACAGGAAGCATTGATGTGTTCTTGAAAATAAAGGAGTATAGTTTAGGCATACTCTTGGGATAGCTTGAAGAATCTCTTGGAAGATTGAGTTGGAAACTTGACAAACAAAAGAAATGAAAGAATGACAACCTTTGGAAAGACAAAGAAATTGTAGCAAATCAAATTTGAGGAATCTTGAAGAAGGTAACATGTTTGCATATTTTATGAAGTTTGATTGTTTGAGTTTGGAAAAAATGTATTGAATTTCTTTTTATAAATTGGTATTTGATAGTTTTATGAAAGATTTGTTGCGATCTTGAAAAAAATTGTATTGAGAAATTCAAAGGAGATGTGCTTAAATAATGAACCAAGAGGAAAATTGTTTTGAAAAGAACAGGGAAAATGTGCTTTTAGGGGAGGAGTTGGTTCAGAGAAGTTGACCAAAAGGAAGAATGTTGAATATGAGATATTGGTACAAATATTATTAAATTTGAATATGATGATTTGATGATAACCCTCACTGTAAGAATATTATGTTTGCTAGTAATAAAAACCATACATTAATGTAGTAGATGATAAAATAAGAGGTGCCATCCAAAAAATCCAAGCAAGAATTTTGACAGAACCAAAAAAAAGATGAGAATGTTGAGATGAAGACAACAAAGTTCTCAAAACGAGTCAGCATATGAAGATGAAGAGGTATGAAAGCTTTGAAAGCTGAGAAACAAAAGGAGAAGAAGGAGAAGATGTGCTCAAAGAAGAAGGATAAGATGTTCTAGTGCAGGGAACCAGAAGAGAAGGACAACTTCCAAAAAGAAGAAGTTGGGTAGAATTTGCGAGAGGAAGTTCCATAGTGATTATGGGTATAATTGATGAGACAAACATAGAGACAAAGAGAGAAGAAGGAGAGGAAAAGTTATGTTGCAGCCCATAGGTGGACAAAGAGTGTTTAAAGAAGAAAGAGGAAGGAATGGCTATTGAAAGTCATAATGAGGATTCAGAGAAGAGAAGTCACAATCAGAAGAAAGAAAGTGTTAAAGCAGGCAATATAAATAAGATGAGTGATGAAGAATGTGATAAAGAGATGGTTGAGATAAAATCATTACTCAAAAACATAAAGAAATGGCTATAGGAGAGAACGAGAAGGATGAGAGAAAAATCGAGAGCAACAATTTATTTTGGGAAAAAGGTAAAGTGGTCTATCAAATAATTGTATTGGAGAGCGTTTGGAGTCATGTATGGTAAATTTTTGTTATCAACATTTCGGTATAACTATCACAACCCATCATCACAAGATCTCCTAATGATGGGATGTGATACTTAGTCCGAAATGTCGATAACAAAAATTTTGCCACATTGGACTCCAAAAACTCTCCAATGGAAACCCGTGAAAACATAAGAACACTAAATAATTGTATTTTGAGAAGCTCATACAAAGAGAAGAGAAAGAGGAAGTACTCAGAATAGCTAATTATAATACAAAAGAATCCATTTGTGAACGAGATAAGGGGCTAATTATTGGAGAAGAAGGTACTACAAATGAAGGAGCAGGACAAAGGTCAGGTGAAAGAAAAGTTCCACAAAGAAGGAGCCATCATTTTTAAGAGCAATAGGAGTTAGCAATGTTAGAAAATCAGAAAGGCCGAAATATTTTCTTATGCTGAGAGTTACTTGTGATATTCTTGTATTCTTATTAAATTTCCTTATGTTCTTTTATCTTCTTCTCATCAAGCAATCATCAAATCAAAGCATGAAGATCAATGGAACGAGATATAGATACCTATCCAAGGTTAGAACCCCTATATAGGGGAAAACCCAGTCAAACTCTTCCACTAGTAGATTTAAATCAAATTGAGACAATCCAACACCTTAGACTAGACCAAAATACCTTCCTCTCTACACCAAGTCAGCCCTCCAAATTCATTGACCAAACTTCAGTAGTCACTTCTAGTCAAACGACTTCCACCCAACTACAACTCACAATTTTGACCTTCCATCTTCCAAAATTTTGGCCCTACAGTAGATCTATGATTTCGTCCCTCCTGTAACAACCCACAAACTCACATGTGTTGAAAAATAGAGAGAATTTTGGCTTCTTGCTTGAAAATTGTCTCCTTATTCACTAAGGTTTTCTCCCTCTTCTTCACGCATTTCATTGTTATTTTCTTCCCCAACAACTTCATATCGAACTTTTTCTGTGTGTCCTCCAAATGAGTCAAGTAACTACTTATTTATAGTGGTTTTTGGATTCCTTTTGAGGCTAACTTTTAGAACTTGAGGCCAACTTGGCATAGGAGTGTTATTTGACTCGTTTTACACAAAAATCATTTTTCTTTCTTGATATACAAAGCCCAAGAATGGTCTATTAAATGATGACAAGGACTAGGAATTAAGACATAAACTCTAGAAGCCTACTGTTATGAAACCATCTCACAAAAAGATATAAAAGAAAAATAAGTGCCTTAGAAATAAGCCTCTTCAAGGGGGAAACCTCCTTCACATTACACAAATGAAGAATTCTTGGATGATATAAATGAAAAGACCTCCTTTCTATATATAGGAGTCTAAGGGGTCATAACATAATGAGAGCTGACATAACAATAATAATGTAAGGGCACAACAATAACAATAATGGGCTTCTATGGGGCACAATAATAACAATATGGGGACTAAATGAGCACAACGATATAATAAGGGGGTTGCACTAATAACAATAAGGGGTTACACTAGTAGTATAGGGACCTAACATGCCCCTCTCCTTCAAAAAATGTTGTCCTCAACATTTGAGTACTTCTGGATGATTCCATATGAAATTCTCATCCTCCCATGTGGAATATTCAACAGGTAAGTTCATCCACTTGATGAGATACTCTGAATTTGATCAATTTCGTAGTAGTCAATTTCTCGTTTTTGTGACTACTTCAGGTTCCACTATGATTTTTCCTTCTTTGTCAAGTTGTGGCAATATTATTTGAACTGGGATCTTCTACAACTTTTGAATGAGTGGCCACACTTCTTCTTCATTCTTCCATTCATCCCTTGCTTTGTTTATCCAATCTGGTTGGATAGTAGAAATAGCACAAAACAATGCTTCGACATCCTCATCCTTTCTTGAAAGTGCATCTCCAACAACATTTTTCTTTCCTTTTTTGTAGATGATTCCAAATTCATAACCCAACATATTTGTGACCCATTTTTCCTATTCTTCTGAAGATAATCTTTGTTCTAAGAAGTATTTAAGACTATCATGATCCGTTTTTACCTTGAAGTGTCTTCCCATTAGGTAAGGTCACCATTTCTTAAGTGAATGTAGTATTTCCAACATTTCCTTCTCATAAATAGCTTGCTTGAGGGAAATTTATTTGTATGGATGTAGCCTTAAAAATACCCAATCACCTACATCAAAACTTCTTTCACTGTGATGTTGATCTTCCTGTTGTTTCATTCGATTCTGCACCAAAGTGGCATTATCCTTCAAAAGTTAGAGAACTTGTTGTTGATGCTCAATGTGATCTTTCACTGTTTGAACCTTTTTCTTCTTGATATGTCCTTCTATATTGAGAGTTTGAGGAGTGGTAATTTCCGCCAATGCATTACAAGATATGATTGGATTCATTTCATGTTGCGATAATTTTTCACTTTTTGAACATTTTTCTTCTTGATATGTCCTTCTATCTTGATAGTTTGAGGAGTGGTAATTATTGCCAATGCAGTACAACATATGGTCGGATTCATTTGTTCTTTCTCTAGGGTTGGTTCCAAGTGTATATCCTCTTCTTTTGATGTTTCTTGATCCTTTTCTTCCTCCTCTTCACAATATATGTAAAATAATTTCTTTTCAGCACACTTATGATCTTTAATGTATTTTCTATCACAATAGTAACAAAGCCCTTTTTCTCTTTTTTCTTCCAATTGTTGAGGTGTCAACCTTGTAGGTTGTGGAAGGCTAGGAGAAACAACACTTCCATCTTTATATCTGTGAGGGGTAGACTTCCTTGTTGCCATAATTTTTATTTCCGCTTTTCTTTCCAACCTCTATGCCTTCTCCAATGAATTAGGTTCCCAAAGGTGAACCTCATTTTGGATGTTATCTTTTAAAGTCCCTATGAAGACATCAATCCCCTGCTTCTCTGGAATATCATTTACCCTTATATTCAATTTTTGAAAGTCCCACCTTCCTTCAAACCTTCCATGTCTTTCTTCAAATATTCCATTCTTTCTTCCAATATGCTTTCATACCATCGATATTAGCTTCCATGGCATAGATAAAATTATTTATCTTACCTTCGATCACATTCTTCAAATCATCCATCCAATTTTGATTACTAGGTGTTTCCATTTCCTTGATTCGAGTCACTCTTTTTCTTGCTTTTAGCAGCTCGATATTTAATCTATTGTATCTCTCAAAATTTTGTATCTCCAAGGTCTGAACTTGCGACCTGCAGTAACCCTCTGAGTCCTCTTTCTAACCCATTAATTCTTGGATGATACAAATGACAAGACCTCCTTTCTATATATACGAGTCTAAGGGGTCATAATATAATCAGAGCCGACATAAAAATAATAATGTAAGGGCACAACAATAACAATAGTGGGCTTCTATGGGGCACAATAATAACAATATGGGGACTATGGGCACAAAAATATATTAAGGGGGTTACACTAATAACAATAAGGGGTTACACTAGTAGTATAGGGACCTAACATGCCCCTCTCCTTCACAAAGTGTTGTCCTTAATGCTTGAGTAGTCTTGGATGCTTTTGTATAAAATTCTCGTCCTACCATGTGAAATATTCAGCGGGTAAGTTCTTCCACTTGATGAGATACTCTGAAATTGATTGATTGCGTAGCTGTCGGTTTCTTGTTTTTGTGACTGCTTCAGGTTCCAATATGATTTTTCCTTCCTCATCAAGTTCAGACAATATTGTTTGAACTGGGAGCTTGTCACTGCTAACCTTCTTTAAGAATGAAACATGGAAAACTGGGGGCACTCGAGAATATGCAGGAAGCTCCAATTTGTATGCCATAGTGCCAATCTATTGCAGCACCTTGTAAGGACCATAGTACTTTGGTGATAATTTATTATCCTTCTTAGCTTTCTTGAGGAAGATTTGGTGTACTTATCCAATTTACACCATTTTCATGTGTCTCTCTACTCTATTGTATCCTTGGGAAGTCCTGTAGATATTTGATGCATTATCTTCAAGGCTCCATGGTGCAAGTGACCAAATATTCTATGACACAACTCAGTGATGTCTCATCTCTCCACCTTCTCTACTTTAGTGCTCGAAGCAGCACAATCTTCTACATCCAATCCATATAGGTTCCTCACCTAAAACTTGATCTGATTCACCTAACCCTAGGCTATGTGATGAAGGAAATCATTTCCATTACTAAATATCACATCATAGCCAAGGTCCTTCAACATGACAACAAAAACCTAAGTCTTCTTCAAATCTAGAACATACATGACATCTTTCAATATGATGGGAGAACCAGAATCCCTCTAAAAGGTAACTGTATTGATGTTGGTCACGCTATACTTCCCATCATCTCCCATCTCGATGTGCATCTGAAGGTCCTTCTCCTCCAAGTTACTGAAAATCTCTTTTTTGTTGGTCATATGGAATGAGGCTCCACTATCCAAGTGCCACACACTACCCATCACTGATGTCACCATGAGAGTGATGAGGGTGAAATCCAGTTTGAATTGTGAATCAAGGGATTCACCTGCTGCTCCTCTTGAGGGATTCTTACCGACCTTCTTGTGAGGAAAATTTGTGGCAAAGTGTCCCAGCTCATGAGAGTGAAAGCATTTAATTTTCGTCATGTCCTTCTTCTTACCATCATGATTGAAATATGGTTTGGAATGGGATGAGTTCCCTCCCCTTTTTTCACCTTTCCAGCTAAGGCACAGTTCTCCTCATCATAATTCTTGGATGAGGATTCGTCTCCGGTGTTCTACCAAATCTCTTCTGTACCAAGTTGGACCGCAATCGCTCCCACTCCGGTATCTTCTCCTTCCCATTAACTCAATCTTGGTAGTTTTTCCAACTCTCGGGAAGCCCTAAAAGTTCTAGGCTCACTAGATCATGATCTACAATAGTAAGACCGACACTTCTACGCTCATCCCGACATTGGGTGAACTTGGTTAAGTACTTTTGAATTGATTCTCCATTCTCCATCTTGATCTTTCTCAGCTTGTCCTTTAGTTCTAGCTTCATGTGGTCACTGTTGTTTTGACATAGGTCCATTAATGCCTTCCACATTTCAAATGGAATTTCCTTACCGTGGAGATTTGAGACAATATGACCTTGAACTTCTTATAAGATAATACTTCTCACCTTTTCCACACAGTTTCTCCACTCTGCCACATCTTTAGCATCCGATGTTGGAGGCTTTAGGATATCACTGTCTCTGAATTACTTCAGCCTGTAGTCTTCCAAAACTATGTAATTTGAGCTACCCTCAAGGGCATACTCAAGTCTCAAACCGTAGAATGATATCCTGCTGGATCTGAAGTATGAAACTGCCAATTCGATGTCACCTGCACAACAAACTCATATTCTCCTCTTCTATGGTTATTTCATCTCTCATACCATGTAGATTTTGTACTGTAGATTGTGATATACTAAAACAATTGACTTGAATCTACTCTGCTCATCAACAGAAACAAAAATTGATCGGTGAAATCATGAAGCAAAGAAGGAAGAATTTCAATCACACATAACAAAATAATTTTATGGGGAAAGCCTCAACTAAAAACCCCTGCTATCTGTAGATTGTCTTAACTAGAAGACCTGAGAAGAAAATATAATGCTTGTTCAGACAAAATAATCTTTGCACAAAGACAATCTATCTCACTGCTTCACAAACCAGCTCAAGCTAATACTTAGCCAAATCTTTTGTCTGCCAAGTTCCTACATCCTTGCATTGTTCCTTTGGGGATCATCCCATATCTAATTTGGAAATTTCTCACTCATAACTACGCAATTCATCCATAGGCCTTCCTCTAATTGCATGCACCAGTGGTTTAATTACGATGATTTTAAAATTGATAGTACATTGTCCATGAACTCAAATATCGACCGGGTCTTCTGACGAACTGACATGCATGAGTTATTTATGCATGAATTATCAGTTATCGGGTTGATCACTGTGTGTGAACTAAATCCAATTTAATTCACTTGACCTCTCACTAGTCCCTCCATCAGCTAGAACTAGTTTAATTGAATTTAACTGAGTTAAAGTGAATCAAATAATTAGAACTCAATAAGAACTCAACCTAGGCCCCTAAAATTTAGGGATCACTCTACATGACTCTAGATAGAATCTGAACTTGAATTTAGTAAGCCAACTAAGTCAAATTAACTTACTTAACTCTTACAAGTTGCTATGAGAATAGAATTACAATTTAATTCCTAATTTAATTCAAGGACAAATTAAATTCAGATTTTCTTGTTGTTATTTTTAACACTCCATCTCAACAAGAAAGGGATTATCTATTACCCTGATCTTGCCTCTATGAAACTCAAATTTTCATCTTAACAATGCCTTCGTCAAAATATTAGCATCCTTCTCCTCTATAGGAATGTACTCCATAAACATGATTCTCCTCTACACACAATCTCGTAGATGGTGATACTGGATGTCAATATTATTGGACCGATCATGAAAAAATTGATTCTCAGAGAGTTTGATACAACTCTAATTTTCACAGTAAAGCATTGTAGCATCCATTTATTAACCAAACAACCCAAAAAGGATCTTCCTCACTGAGATAGACTCACAATCTCCTTGACTAGTAGCCATGTACTGTGCTTCTACTGAACTGATTGCAACTAATATCTACTTCCTGTTGTACCAAGAAAATGTTACTGATGCAATACTGAAGATTCCCCCTGATGTGCTCTTCTGGTCAGATGGAATCTTTTCCTAATTTGCATTGGTGAAGCCTAGAATCTTCACTCCATCTATCCATTTGTACAAAATACCAACCTGAGTGGTGCCTCTAATGTATCTCAACACATGTTTAGTTTCCTTCCAATATAGTTTGGTTGGCTTAACCATGGCTTGACTAAGCTCGCTAACCTCAAAACACATGTACGGTCATGTCTTCACCAAATAGATAAGTGAGCCCACAAATTTTCTATAAATAGTAGCCTCCACTACTTCTCCTGAAGTATTATCCTCCTTCCTCTAGTTACTAGCTAGAGGAGTCTCCATGGGTTTGTTGCTCTCCATGTGGAACTTGTTCAGTATCTCGTTGGAAAACTTTCCCTGAGAGACAAACAGTTCCTTATCTCCTTGCCATACTTCCATACCAAGAAAATAATGCATGAGCCCTAGGTTCTTCATATTTAACTCTCTTGCAAGATCCTCTCATAATCAAATCATCGATATATACTACTATAATCAACAATTTACCTTCCACCACAATATGGTAAATGTGTGCATCTGCTTCACTTTTGGGGAAGCCTAACCAGGTGGAATAATTTTCAATCCTAGTGTACCAAGCACGTCGTTCTTGTTTCAATCTATATAGCGCTTGCTTGAGTTTGAACACATGTGACTCTCTATTGAAGGTCTCAAATCCTTTCAGCTACTCAATATACACCTCTTCCTCAATCATGCTCATGAGGAATGTTGTTTTTACATTCATCTGATTTATCTTCCATCCCATATGCGTTGAGAGTACTAGAATATATCTAATTAATGAGTAACTTGATATAGGAGCAAAGGTCTCATCGTAATCAATTCCATCCACCTAAGAGAACCCCCTAGCCACAAATCTAGGAGTGTGCTTCTCCATAATCCCATATGCTGCTTGCTTTACCTTGTAAATCCATCTAGAACTCATCACTGACTTCTCTATGGGTCTTCGGACCATCTCCCAAACATTTTTCTGATAATGAAGTCATACTCCTCAACCATGGCATCGACCCACACTGGTTTTTGCACTGCGTCCTCGAATGAGGATGACTCAATCTCTACACTTTCTCTCATTAGAGCTATGTAGTTGGTGTATAGCTCTGGTGACATCCTCTACCTATGTTGTGATGTGGGTGCTCCCATCTTCTCTCTAGAATCATACAATAATATGCCATCCTCTCTAGTGTGATTTCTCCCATCTCTGGAAGTTTCTGCATGAGTGGGTATTTCCACTCGCTTATCCTCTACATGTGGTTTCTCCACATCATCTTGAGGTTCCTCCCTTGGAGGTAAAAGATCGTCAACTACATGTAAATGAATCTCCCTCTCAAGGTAACATCTTATGGCCATTGTTTCCAGGAAAACTAGTGTTTTTTTCGATCTGGTAGTCCCACTAAGATGGGTAGCTATCTTAGAAACAAACAATCAAAGAAAATTGTGATTTCCTTTATGTATGGCAGATAAGAGAGGAGCAAAGAGGACCAACCTGGATCTTCTGCTTGGCTCCTTTCTTGTTTCCTCTCTCCCTTGATAGAGCTTGCCACTCCTCTCCTACTTGTCTCGCTTTATAGAATACCTGTAGAGGCAAAGCAACAAAACACTATCAAAGCATCTTGATCTATGATACTATAAACAATGCAGAATCATAAATACATTGACCATACAATTGCATTCATAAACAACAAGATTAAAAAATACACAATTATATGGAGGAAAACTCAAATATCTTTATTAATAGTAGAAGAGAGGATTACAACCCAGCTATTTGATCCAGCATCATCCTCCCATCATCAAAGCCCTTTTCACCTCATGAAAATCAAGATCACCCAACAATACAATGTTCCCTCTCAAAGAGAAACGAACATCACTTCCTTACAAATTACAAAATTCCAGCCTGTAGATCTCTCAGATGAGGGATCCATATATAGATGTCCTGCAAGGGTGTGAGTCAGCTTTGGGTTTCTGATTAGTGTCATTCCACTGATAGTTCTTGGTTCCACTTGGAGATTTCTTTGATCTCTTACTCATCCCTGGGCGAATTCAGAGAGGCAAGTGTCATATGAGAAGTTTCTAGAAGATTCCCTGGGTTTCCACTTAGCAAACTATCTCTGCCATTTGTCTACTCCTGCTCATCGCACCCCACAGAAGGATCTTTCAGTATGAATCACACCTAGCTAGTGTAGCAGCCAGTATGCATCGCACCTTGACCATGGAGCAATCAATATGGTCCAGTTTTGGCCAGTTCTGAGTGGTTTTTCAAGTGGGTCTTCTAGGAAATGATGTAATTAGTTGACCATGATCCTTTAGGTTATGAAACAACACTTTTAGGGGTTAAAAAGCCATTGGTTTATCGACATATGTGATTGGGGTTGAAGTGCCCAAATATGTCTATAACAGTTGCCCCCTAAAGCATGATGCCATAAATCTTTTGATGTCGAATGAAATGCTTTATCATGATGATCCAAGGTATTTGAGCTGGAAGGTGACCTGTATAAGATACAATATAATACATCATCATCATATAATTTTCATGATCTAGTTGAGGTGGGCATTCCCATGCTCAGCTTTATAAATTCATTTTCATGTACATAGGACAGATAATCGTCTACTGTTGCAGACTCGTGATTCTTTATGTGTAGAATCATCATCCTTTAGCTTAGATGATCATTTGTGTAGCTTCTATGTACATTTTGATGTCTTTATTTTCCTGAATATATCGCAGCTCGGATGGATGAAACTAGATCCGGGGTCTTCAAAACTCATTCAATCTTCACCCAGTGTACAAGTCGATCCATGTGAAAAGATGTCCTGAAGTCGAACATGGAAGGACATCGCCTGATTACCAGCCAATAATGTAAGCTATTAACAGGCGCGAGAGGAGTCACCGATAATGATAATGACCCTCAAGGTACTACAGTACAATTCACGTGGTGTGAATATATGAGTCAATGTCGAACACCACGCAAAATATTTTGGTCGAAGGCCATTGATGTATACCTGTCACTGGAAGTGAGAAACTTGCCATTGAGGCATGCAAGCCTCAAAGTACTGAAAGGGTTGTTTCTAAGTCAACTTCTTGGATAATGAGCTAATGTCGACAAGAAGTGACCCGTCGTAGGAGGGCCTTGATGTATCCTACATCTACGATACGAAATGGAGCAAATTATTTTTTGGAGGTGAAAGCGATATGATGATACAAGGTTTAGGAATGGCAATCATGAAAAATGGAGGGTGAAGGTATTGCAGTGGATGAGGCGTTAGCTGGATGGCGTATTCTCTGAATGACTTCTCTTGAACAAGTCACCGACATTGATATGGATTGGTAGTGTTAACCCCAAAAATGGATGGTACGAAGGACCAATGGTGATATGACTGGTGAATGGAATAACCCAACCTGACTCAATCATGGTGATGGAGTGAAAGTGTCATGTTCGAGAGCGACCTGCTACCAATAAAGTTCTTTAAGTTTTCTTCCCTTTTTCCCCAGTCATTGCTGACCAGTACCTCTTTATTTTTGTCAAGCTTGAGGAGGATAACATGTGCTTGTTCTATAATTTTCCCTTCGGGCAAACATGTCGCTATGTTTTAGCAAGTCTAGTGATAGTGAAACTCGTTCTTGTCCGGTTGGACAAGTTTGTCGCTATTGTTTTAACAAGTTTAACGACAAGGATAACTTGGTCCATTTCATGTTTAGAGAATTTGAAAATGGACAAAAATGAAACTCCAGTGGTCCGTTTTCATAGCATAATCCCTTAAGTCCGAAAAAGTATAAAATAATATGAAAGGGATGACTTTTTGATCGCTTTAGCGAGTTGAAAAAGACAAGCACTCGACATTTTGTTTGATAATCCCTTAGGATCCAAAAGGTTAAAATGTATAGGAGGGATGACGCTTCCCCTTACTTTAACGAGTTTGAAAGGCTAATAGCTCGATAATCTTTTTATTTTTAACGAGTCTAAAAATAGTTTAAAAGAAACTCGTTTTTGAGGAATGAGTGGTGTTTTCGGGTAGCAACTGGTTCCAGGTAAGCTTGGAACTTCTCAAAACATGGCAATGTGAAGAGGGTGGCTAACAAAACCACTCGTCGTAGTTGTTCCTCAAAAGGGTAAACAATCAAGTGGAAGCGTATGATCGGCCAAAAGAATGGAGGTGATGGTAGAACACAACCAAGGTTCAAAAGGCTGATAGCATGGCAATCACAAAGGTCGTTTACTGAAGGTGGATTCATTTTTTAATGAGCTTAAATTGGGAGAAACTATGCTCAGTGGCAGGTTTATTTTTTAACGAGCTTGAACTTTACGGAAACATTGCTCGTGCCAGTTGTTTAAAAAGATGTCTCTCATTAGTAGGTTCATTTTTTAGCGAGCTTGCACCATGCGAAACTTTGCTCATTGCCTTTTTATGTAGGCTAGAAATGACCAAACTACGGAGCTAACTACACTAAAAGCTAAGGAACTATTGAGGTTAGGTAGGATGGTTTTATCAGTAGAAAAAACACTTCCTTTGCTTCATCCACGCACTACAGACAAAGGTGAATGGTGGTTAGACCAATCACCTAACGTAAGAAGTTGAAAATAAAAAGCTAAAAAGCTAAAAATGCTAAAAAGCTACACAATGAAATTAGCCATTTTTTACTTGCATAAAAAGGGTTGCATGCCCCTAGGTATTGAAAAATGAGATTTTCCAGGTCACCATATGGAAGTCCCTGCATTTAAGCAGGATTGTTTCGTCCGCAGAGTGGACAAAACACTTCCTTGGCTCTGTCCATCGAAATAGACAAAGGTGAATGGTGTGAGCTTCCAATCACATAACCTACGAGGAAATCCTATTTCAGACCAATCCCATAACCTACAAGGAAATGGTGTTTCAGCCCAGTCATATAACCTACAAGGAAATCTATTTTTTTAGCTGGGTTTGCCTGCCTAAGTAGACCAGGGTGCATGCCCCCTAAGCTTCGTTACATTCGCCAGACTACTCACGGTAATTAGGTGGATGAACTGAAGGTTGAAGAGACATTCTTGATGCAAAGATACCATTCAAGGGTGATGTTTGACTCGTAGTTGTGTTTGAATTTGGAAATGAAAGCTGGTCGATAAGTTGTACCATTCTACCTTCATGCGAGAAACACATCACTCGAAACAGTGTGGAAACAATAGCTTCCATGCTATATATGTAGTCGCGTCCAAGAAGTAGATTGTAATCTAGCGGTCCTTGGACTACCATCACGTTCAAGTGAATGGTTTTCCTTTTCAAGGTTATTGGCAACTTCGGAGGGATCCCTAACGGTTGACTGGTTCCTTTGTTGAAGCCTGACAAATTTTGATTCCCAGGCAGAAGCGATGGCAAACCAAGCGCATTCCAAGCAGTTGAGGAAAGGATACTCACTGAAACCCCTTCATCTATGATGGTGCCAGACACGATCATTTTGTACACTTGTACTATGATTCAAAATGGTACACTAAATGGAAGGCGGGTTCTTGCCAGTTGATTCCAATTGAAGGAAACGACTAGACTGCTCGGAGGAGGTACCGGATAAACAGCTGGATAAATCTCCTGAACTGGGGAACTTTCCTCCTGTTGTAAATAAACAAGTGGATTGCCCCCATGTTCAATAGATTCTATATTAACAAAAAGAATTTGAACGGTGTTGTTCTCATTCTCTCTGGAAATCATATCATCTAAAGGTGGACCTTCTGAAGGCAAGACTAGGTTGACTGCCAACTCGACCTGTTGACTTTGGTCCGGAATGGACTCATAAGGTTTACTTTCAACGATAGGTGTTTCGAATTACAATTGAGTTATGTCAGTCGATTTTTCAGCTAGCAATGGACTTGGAAAGAGCTTCTTGTATCCAGGTGGAAGTCGCTGCAGTGAAGCAGGACGGTTATCCAAGACACTTTTGGCTTCGTCCAGAAAAGGACAACGGTGAAGGGCATGATCTCCCTCACACAATCTACATGGAAATCTAAACTTTTCTTTTTGTCCATTGACTTCATTTTCACTAGATGATGGTGTGTTGTCAACATGGTTGACAGAGGTTGATGACACCAGACGGTGCAAACGGGGAGACCATTCTCTCAAGATCCATGGAATGCAAGGACAATCTCAATGAAAGTGGTTTCCTTTGCAAATTATGCATGGAGATTTGGGTTTGGATGGTTCGGTGTGCGGATTTTTGTCGTTGCCCCCTTGCTTGACTGACTTCTTCTTCTCCTTCTCCTTCCCTTTCTTCTTCTTCTCAGTTACTTGGTTTTTGGTATCACTAGTTTCACCAAGCGAAGAGGAAGAAAGAAAGGGAGAAACAAACGAAGTAGAAGGTGAAGGGACAACTTGAGTATCATCTGGTTGCTGATTCAATTGCTGAGGAATTATTGTGTTTTGAACGACAGAGGTTGAGAATAGCCATACTGGCAGGCCAATTGTGATTCTTGGAAGGGACAATGTAGCCATATATGGAGCACCAATATCTCCCTAAGAAGAGAAAGGACTAGGATTTCCCCCAAGGGGAATTCCTTGATTGGTGGACTCCATTACCTCAACCTAAGATCAACGAAGGAACAGGGATGTTATTCCGTATTAAATAAAGTTTATGATGCTTTGACACAACTTTTCTTTTTCAATTTTTAAGAGTCGAGGAAAAGCTAAAGATGACTCTAGTCGCCTTCGATTTTTAATGAGCCTAAAGTGACAAGTGCTCAGATGGACCTTTTCTTTTAAGGAGTCGAAAAGGAATGAAAGTGACTACTCTGGAAATCTAGACAAAGGGATTGCCAAACCAATCGCAAAACTGCAATATACACCTTGGTGGTAAATTAAAGAGAAATTACCAAGGACTTTACGTACGGTAGTCAATCTTCCAGAATGCTATGTTCAGTGCATTGTGATTGATAGGGAAGCAGACACGACTTCCTAAGGATAAAGGATATCAGCCTATTGTGGGCTCCCAACATATACTCGACGGTACATAGAGCACAAGTCCGTACTGGCACTTGTCGTATCAAAGAGGAGGAATCACCCAACCTTCGATGAAAACGATAGTTACCAGGTTCTATGACGCTGGAACACATCTCTAGCATAGACTTCTAAATGTGTTGCGTTAGGTTCCAAAGCGTTTTTATGTTCATTGGGATTTATTTTAGAGTTGATCTTTCTTAGAAGTTTGTCTTTCAAGGTTCACTGCGTGATGTAGATGTACAATTCCTAAATATGCAATCTAAAATGATAAACAACCGTTATTTTCTTTTAGCAATGAAAATCCTAGCTACTAAGGAAAGAAGAGTATGATTCTTTCAACGGAGAGCACAAAGCACACACTAAATGCACTTTTCCTAGATCATCTTCCGCATGCAGTCTAAATTCAAATGCACATGCATGTATTTGTTTTTCCATTTCCTTAATGTGAGAATGCCAAAAAGGAAAACTAAGTATAGATCTGAACTATTTTCTTCAAAGTGACACTTCAACAATTTCTTTTCAAAATGAAAGGAAGACTAAAATGACACTTTTGATTTTGAATGGAAAGCTGCTTTCGACACTTCAAATATTGACAATTCAAATCAAATACAATGACAAAAGTACAATCAACTATCTAGAGGAGGAAGACTTTACGACACTCTTCTTCTTGACTCAAAATGACAGTTGCGACACTTTTGCATCAAAAGACGACAGTTTTATTAAGCTACTTTTGAAAAAGAAGGACTGTAAATGATGAAAAATACATAAAATAACATTCACAAACCCTAATCAATGGAGGCTGAATAATGTAAAGGAATATGGCTTCAACAATGAAATACTGATCATATGCAGCAAAACTACTGAATAGAGCTGAAAACAAGGAGGAAAAAATCAAATTCTAAAGAGAGAAACAGTTTCACTCAGTCATTGCACCTGTCCTTAGGGAAAACAGGGATGCATCTCACCTACAACACAGGGGAGGTGCGATGCATACAGGCTTCTAGTTATAGACAGAGCGATGGGCCAGAGAACGAAACTGAGCTTGGTTTTTGCTCCAAATTTGCAGCTAAGTTTAGTGATTTAGGCTGAGCTATGATAGACAGTAAAAACAAAGTACAGGGGTATGATCTTAGGAGGTTATTGAGCTACCACAAGGGCATTTGGGATGCTTGTAAGTCAGATTTTCAGTTCATAAACCAACCCAGAGATTGACTGAAGCAGCATTTATCTACTTTGCAGTTGCATGGCAAAAGCAGTTCGAAAGCTAGCTGGCTAACTTTAGGCTCTGATTGTAGTTTATAAAGAAAACAAAAATAACAAACAAACAAACTAATCACTCCCCGGTGGAGTTGCCATTTTTTTTCCGGGAAAACTACTATCTTTTTGATCTGCTAGTCCCACTAAGATGGGTAGCTATCTTAGAAACAAACAATTAAAGAAAATTGTGATTTCCTTTATGTATGACAAATAAGAGAGGAGCAAAGAGGACCAACTTGGATCTTCTGCTTAGCTCCTTGCTTGTTTCCTCTCTCCCCTGATAGAGCTTTCCACTCCTCTTCTACTTGTCCTGCTTTAGAGAATACCTGTACAGGCAAAGCAACAAAACACTATCAAAGCATCTCGATCTATGATACTATAAACAATGTAGAATTAGAAATACATTGACCATACAATTGCATTCATAAACAAAAATATTCACAAATACACGATTATATGGGGGAAAAATCAAATAGATTTATTAATAGTAGAAGAGAGGATTACAACCCAGCTGTCTGATCCAGCATCAAAGCCCTCTTCACCTCATGAAAAGCAAGATCACCCAACAATACAATGTTCCCTCTCAAAGAGAGACCAACAACACTTCCTTACAAATTACAAAATTCCAGCCTATAGATCTCTCAGATGAGGGATTCATATATAGATGTCCTGCAAGGGTGTGAGTCAGCTTTGGGTTTCTGATTAGTGTCATTCCACTGATAGTTCTTGGTTCCACTTGGAGATTTCTTTGATCTCTTACTCATCCCTAGGCGAATTCAGAGAGGCAAGTGTCATATGAGAAGTTTCTAGAAGATTCCCTGGGTTTCCACTTAGCAAACTATCTCTTCCATTTGTCTACTCTCGCTCATCGCACCCCACAGAAGGCTCTTTCAGTATGCATCGTACCTAGCTAGTGTAGCAGCTAGTATGCATCACACCCTAACCATGGAGCAGTTAGTATCATTTAGTTTTGGCCAGTTCTGAGTGGTTTTTCAAGTGGGTCTTCTGGGAAATGATGTAATCAGTTGACCATGATCCTTTAGGGTATGAAACAACACTTTTAGGGGTTAAAGAGCCCTTGGTTTATCGACATATGTGATTGGGGTTGAAGTGCCCAAATATTTCTATAACAGCTGTCCCTTCATCAAGCTTCACGTATCTATGAACCACTGTCATCCTCTTAGATGGCAGGTACAATTGATAATTGTGAGGTGTATCAATGTATCACACAAATACACCCAACTTAGTTGTTGGCTCTATATCTTTCCATGCATCGCTGGTAACATGACATTAGCTTGATGAACCAAAGATCCTGAAGTGTACCACATATGGTTTCTTACCTGAAAAATATTCTTCTAGTGTACTCATCCTGAGAAAACGATGAGTGCTTATGTTTGCAAATAAACAATTGTGTTTCATGCTTCGACACACAAGTGCAATGGTAGTCCTTGATCATGTAGCATCTCCTGTGAGGCTCCCAAAATAATTATGTTCTTCCTTTCAACCACCCCATTATGTTGTGGGTTATGAGGTGTCATCAACTCTTGTTAAATTCCTTTTGATGCACAAAAGTTCTTGAATTCATTTGACACATATTCTCCATCGTTATCGATTCCGAGAGTTTTAAATTTCCTACCAGTACATTTCTCAACAAGTGCTTTAAATTCAAAAAATTTAGCAAACTTCCGATATTTCTTCTGCATGAATAAAATTCAAAACTTATGAGAAAAATCATCAACAAATATTACGTAACAACTGTGTTTGGTTGTGGATGCCATCAAGAATGGTCCACACACATCTGAGTGAACTCGATCAAGGATTGCTTACGCTTGACTGTCTTTATCATGAAAGGAATATTTGGTGTACTTCTCCAATTCACACCATTTTCATGCGTCTATCTAATGTAGTGTGCCCTTGGGAAGTTTTGTAGAGATTTTATGCATGATCTTGAAGGCTCCGTGGTGCAAGTGACCAAATCTTCTATGCCACAACTCACCAATCTCTCGTCTCTCTACCTTCTCTGCTTTAGTGCCCAAAGCAATGCAATATTATACATCTAATTTGTATTAATTCTTCACCTGAAAATAAATCGGCTTCACCTAACCTTAGGCTATGTGATGAAGGAAAGAATTTCCATTACTAAATATCACATCCTAGCCATGGTATTTCAACATGGAAACAAAAATCAAGTTCTTCTTCAAATCGGAACGTACATGACATCTTTCAATGTGAGGGGAGAACCAAACTCCCTTTAAAACATAACATTATTGATGTTGGTCACGTGATACCTTCCATCATCTCCCATCTCGATGTTCATCTAGAGGTCCTTCTCCTCCAAGTTACTAAAGAGCGCTTTTTTGTTGGTCATATGGAATGAGGCTCCACTATACAAGTACCACACACTACCCATCATTGATGTCATGATGAGATAAATGAGGGTGAAATCCAATTCGAATTGTGAATCTAGGGATTCACCTGTTGCTCCTCCCGAGGGCTTCTTACCGACCTTCTTGTGTGGACACTTTTTGGCATAGTGTCCCACCTCATGATAGCGAAAACATTTAATTTTTGACATGTCCTTCTTCTTTCCACCATGACTAGAATCCTATTTGGAATGGGATGAATTCCCTCCCCTTTCTTTACCTTTCTAGCTAAGGAACAGTTCTCCTCATCATCATGCTTGGATGGGTACTCGTCTCTAGTGTTCCGCTAACTCTCTTCTTGTACCAAGTTGGACCACAATCACTCCCACTCTGGTATATTCTCCCTCCCATTAGCTCAGTCTTCATAGTTGTTCCAACTCTTGGGAAGCCCTAGAAGTTCTAGGCTCATGAGATTATCTTGTGCAATAGTAACACTGACACTTCTAAGCTCATCTCGACATTGGGTGAACTTGGTCAAGTACTTTGGAATTGAGTCACCATTCTCCATATTCATCTTTCTGAGATATTCCTTCAGTTCCATCTTCCTGTGGTCACTATTGTTTTTACATAGGTTCGTTAATGCCTTCCACATTTCAAATGGAGTTTCCTTACCATGGAGATTTGAGACAATATGATCTTGAACTCCTTATAGCATAATCCTTATCACCTTTGCCACACACTTTCTCCACTCTACCACATGTTTAGCATCTGATGTTGGAGGCTTCGGGATATTAATGTCTCTGAATTCCTTCAGCCCATTGTCTTCCAAAACTACCTCCATCCTCTCCTTCCAAGATATGTAATTTGAGCTACCCTCAAGGGCATACTCAAGTCTCAAACTATAGAATGATATCCTGCTAGACCTAAAGTATGAAACTGTCAATTTGATGTCACCTACACAACGGACTCATGCTCTCCTCTTCTATGGTTATTTCAGCTTCATAACATGTAGATTTTTTATTGTAGATTCTAACTGCATATTGTGATGTACTAAACAATTGACTTGAATCTACTCTACTCATCCGTGGAAACAAAAATTGATTAATGAAATCAAGAAGAAGAAAAGGAATAATTTCAGTCACGCATAACAAAATATATTTATGGGGAAAGCCTCAACTAAAAACCCCTTATATCTTGATATTGCATTAACCAGAATATCTGAGAAGAAAATACAATGCTTGCTCAACCAGAACAATCTCTGCACAAGCACAATCTCTCTCACTGCTTCACAAACTAGCTCAAGCCAATACTTAGCCAAATCTATTACCTGCTAAGCTCCTAATTCCTTTCATTGTTCCTTTGGGAATCAACCCATATTTAATTGGGAAATTCCTCATTGATAACTACCCAATCCATCCATAGGCCTTCATCTCATTGTATGCACCAACGTTTTAATTTAGATTATTTTACAATTGATAGTACAATGTCCCTGAACTCTAATCTCAACTGGGTCATCTGTTGAACTGACATGCATGAGTTATTTCTAAGTTAATTATCATTTATCTTGTTGATCACTACATGTGAATTAAATCCAATTTAATTCACTTGACCTATCACTAGTTCCTCCATTAGTTAGAACTAGTTTAACTGAATTTAACTCAATTAAAGTGAATTAAATAATTATGACCCAATAAGAACTCAACCTGGTCCCCTAAAATTTACGGATCACTCTACATGCATTTAGATAGAATATGAACTCGAATTTATTGAGCCAAATAAGACAACCTTACTTATTTAATTCTTACAAATTTCTATGAGAATATAATTACAATTTAATTCCTAATTTAATTCAAGGACAAATTAAATTAGGATTTTCTTGTTTCTTTTTTTAACACTCCATCTCAAGAAATGGATTATCTATTACCCTGATCTTGCATCTATGAAACTCAAATTTGCATCTTGACAATACCCTTGTCAAAATATCTGCATCCTTCTCCTCTATAAGAATGTATTCCAGCAATATGATTCTCCTCTACACACAATCTCATAGATGGTGATACCAGATGTCAATATGATTGGACCAATCATGAAAAACTTGATTCTCAGAGAGTTTGATACAACTCTAATTGTCACACTAAATCATTGTAGCATCCATATATTGACCAAACAACCCAACAAGGATCTTCCTCATTGAGATAGCCTCACAAGCTGCTTGACTAGTTTCCATGTACTCTGCTTCTACTGAACTGAGTGCAACTAATATCTACCTCCCGTTGTACCAAAAAAATGTTTCTGACCCAATACTAAATATTCCCCCTTATTTTCTCTTCCTATGAGATGCAATCTCCGCCTAATCTGCATCGCTGAATCCTTGAAGCTTCACTCCCTCTGTCTGTTTGTACCAAATACCAAACTGAGTGGTGCCTCAGATGTATCTCAACACATGCTTAGTTTCCTTAAAATATATTTTTGTTGGCTTAACCATGGCTTGACTAAGTTGGTTAACGCAAAACACATGTACGGTCATGTGTTCACCAAATACATAAGTGAACCCACAAGTTTTCTATAAATAGTATCCTCCACTACTTCTCCTGAAGTAGCATCCTCCTTCCTCCATTTACAAGCTAGAGGAGTCTCCATGTGGAACTTCTTCAGTATATGGTTGGAAAAATTTCCTTGAGAGACAAAGAGTTCCTCATCTCCTTACAGTACTTCCATACCAAGAAAATAATGCATGAGCCCCAGGTTCTTCATCTCGAATTCTCTTGCAAGATTTGATCAACTTCTCATCCGCTCTTAGAATCAAATCATCGACATATATTACTATAATAAAAAATTTACGTTCAACCACAATATGGTAAAGGTTCCCATCTACTTCACTTTTGTTGAAGCCCAACCTAGTGAAATAGTTGTCAGTCCTGGTGTACCAAGCACGAGATTCCTGTTTTAGTCCATATAGTGCTCGCTTGATTCTGCACACATGCAACTCTCTATTGAAGGTCTCAAATATTTTTAGCTTCTTAATATACACCTCTTCCTCAATCATGTTGTTGAGGAATGTTTTTTTTACATCCTTCTAATGTATCTTCCATCCCATATGCACTGACAGTGCTAGAATAGATCTAATTAATGAGTACCTTTCTATAGGAGTAAGGTCTCATCGTAATCAATTCCCTCCACCAGAGAGAACTCTCTAGCCACATATCTAGCCTTGTGCTTCTCCAAAATCCCATATGTTGCTTGATTTACCTTATAAAGCCATCTACAACTGACCACTGACTTGTCTGTTGGTCTTGGGACCACTTCCTAAACATGTTTTTTGATAATGAAGTCATACTCCTCAACCATGCCATCAACCCACATTGATTTTTTCACTTCTTTCTCTAATGAGGATGGCTCAATATCTACACTCTCACTCATTAGGGCCATGTAGCCATTGTACTGCTCTAGTGACCTCCTCTACCTGTGTTGTGTTGTACGTCCTCCCACATTCTCTCTAGCATCACACAATAATATTTCATCCTCTCCAGTGCGCTTTCTCCCATCTCTGGAAGACTTTGCATGACTAAGTATTTCCACTCTCTTCTCCTCTGCATGTGCTTTCTCCACATCATCCTGAGGTTCCTTATTTGGAGCTAAAATCTCATCAACTACATGTAAGTGAATCTCCCCCTCAAGGGAACATCTCATGGCCTTCCCTTCATCAAGCTTCACATCTCTGTGAACCACTGTCATCCTCTTAGATGGAAGGTACATCCGATAGCTGTAAGGTGTATCAATGTATCACACAAATATGCCCAACTTAGTTGCCGACTTTATATTTTTCTGTGCATCGTGGGTAAAATGACATTAGACTGATGAACCAAAGATCCTGAAGTGTACCACATCTAGTTTATTACCTGAAAAATATTCTTCTAGTGTACTCATCCCGAGAATTCAATGAGTTCTTATGTTTTTCAAATAAACAATTATGTTGCATGCTTCGGCCCACAAGTGCAATAGTAGTCCTTGGTCATGTAACATCTCCCGTGACACTCCCACAATACTTATGTTCTTCCTTTCAACCACCCCATTATGATGTGGCTTATGAGGGGTTATCAACTCTTGTTGAATGCCTTTTGATGCACAAAACTTCTTGAATTCATTTCAGACATATTCTCCCCTATTATTTATTCTGAGAGCTTTAAAGTTCCTATCAGTATCTTTCTTGACAAGTGCTTTACATTCACAAAATTTAGCAAATGTATGATCTTTCTTCTGCATGAATAAAATCTAGCACTTACGAGAAAAATCATCAAAAAATATTACATAATAGTTGTGCTTGGTCGTGGATGCCATCAAGAGCGGTCCACATACATCTGAGTGAACTCGATCAAGGATCACTTACGCTTGACTCTCTTTATCATGAAAGGAACATTTGGTGTACTTCTCCAATTTACACCCTTTTCATGTGTCTCTCCACTCTATAATACCGTTGGGAAGTCCTATGGAGATTTGATGCATGATCTTCAAGGCTCCATGGTGCAAGTGACCAAATATTCTATTCCACAACTCACTGATGTCTCGTCTCTCCACCTTCTCTACTTTAGTTCTCAAAGTAACACAATCTTCTACATCCAATTTTTAGAGGTTCTTCACTTGAAACTCGATCTGCTTCACCTAACCTTAGGCTATGTGATGAAGTAAAGCCTTTCCATTACTAAATATGAAATCCTGGCCACGGTCCTCCAACATGGCAACAAAAACCAAGTTATTCTTCAAATTCGAAACATACATGACATCTTTCAATGTGAAGGGAGAACCAGACTCCCTCTAAAATGTAATAGTATTGATGTTGGTCACGCTATACCTCCCATCATCTCCCATCTCCATGTGCATATGGACATCCTTCTCCTCCAACTTACTGAACAGCTCTTTTTTGTTGGTCATATGGAATGAGGCTCCACTATCCAAGTACCACACTCTAGTCATCATCGATGTTACCATGAGATCGATGAGGGTGAAATCTAGTTCAAATTGTGAAGTAAATGATTCACCTATAGCTCCTCCTGAGGTCTTCTTACCGACCTTCTTATGTGGAAACTTTGTGGCATAGTGTCCCAACTCATGATAGTGAAAACATTTAATTCTCGACATGTCCTTCTTCTTGCCACCGTGACTAGAATTTGATATGGATGGGATTACTTCCCTCCCTTTTCTTTTTCTTTCCAACTGAGGCATAATTCTCCTCATCATCATGCTTGGATGAGGATTCATCTCTAGTGTTCCGCCAAATCTCTTCCTGTACCAAGTTGGACCGCAATCACTCCCACTATGGTATCTTCTCCCTCCCATTAACTTAGTCTTGGTAGTTGTGCCAATTCTTGGGAAGCCCTAGAAGTTCTAGGCTCACGATATCATCTTCTGCAATAGTAACACTGACACTTCTATGCTCATCGTGATAGTGGGTGAACTTCGTCAAATATTTTGGAATTGAGTCGCCATTCTCAATCTTGAGCTTTCTAAGCTTGTCCTTCAGTTCTAGCTTCCTGTGGTCACTGTTGTTTTTACATAGGTCTATTAATGCCTTCCACATTTCAAATGGAGTTTCCTTACCATGGAGATTCAAGACAATATGACCTTGAACTCCTTATAGGATAATCATTCTCACCTTTGCCACACACTTTCTCCACTCTGTCTCATCTTTAGCATCCGATGTTGGAGGTTTCAAGATATCACTATCTATGAATTCCCTCAACCTATTGTTTTCCAAAACTACCTCCATCTCATCCTTCCAACCTATGTAATTTGAGCTACCCTCAAGGGCATACTCAAGTCTCAAATCGTAGATTCTAACTGTAGATTGTGATATACCACGACAATTAACTTGAATCTACTCTACTCATCAATGGAAACAAAAATTGATCGATGAAATCACCAAGCAGAAAAGGAATAATTTCAATCAAACATTACAAAATAATTTTATGTGGAAATCCTCAACTAAAACCCCTACTATCTGTATACTACATCAACCAGAAGATGTGAGAAGAAAATATAATGCTTGTTCAACCTGAACAATCTCTACACAAGCACAATCTATCTCACTGCTTCACAAACCATCTCAAGCCAATACTTAGCCAAATCTATTACCTGCCAAGATCCTACTTCCTTGTGTTGTTCCTTTGGGAATCAACCCATATTTAATTGGGAAATTTATCATTCATAACTATGCAATCAATCCACAGGCCTTCCTCTGATTGCATGCAACAGTAGTTTAATTTAGATGATTTTACAATTGACGGTACATTGTCCCTGAACTCTAATCTCAACTGGGTCTTTTGATGAACTGACATGCATGGGTTATTTATGAGTGAATTATCAATTATCCGGTTGATCACTGTGTATGAAGTAAATCCAATTTAATTCTCCTGGCCTCTCACTAGTTCCCCCATCAATTAGAACTAGTTTAAGTGAATTTAACTCAGTTAAAGTGAATTAAATCATTACAACTCAATAAGAACTCAACCTGGGCCCCTAAAATTTAGGGATCAATCTACATGACTCTAGATAGAATCTGAACTTGAATTTATTGAGCTAACTAAGTCAACTTAGCTTAGTTAAGTGTTACAAGTTTCTATGAGAATATAATTACAATTTAATTCCTAATTTAATTCAAGGACAAATTAAAATAGGATTTTCTTGTTGCTATTTTTAACACTCCATCTCAACAAGAAAGGGATTATCTATTACCCTGATCTTGTCTCTATGAAACTTGAATTTTCATCTTCCAATGCTTTTTTCAAAATATTTTCATCCTTCTCCTCTGTAGGAATGTACTCCAGCATCATGATTCTCCTTTGCACACAATCTTGTAGATGGTGATACCAAATATCAGTATTATTGGACTGATCGTGAAAAACTTGATTATCAAAGAGTTTGATACAACTCTAATCATCATAGTAAATCATTGTAGCATCCATCTGCTGACCAAACAACCCAACAAGGAACTTCCTCATTGAGATAGCCTCACAATATTCTTGTCTAGTAGCCATGTACACTGCTTCTATTGAATTGAGGGCAACTAATCTCTACTTCATGTTGTACCAAGGAACTGTTGTTGACCCAATACTAAAGATTCCCCCTGATGTGTTGCTCATGTCATATGGAATCCCTCCCTAATATGCATTATTGAAGCCTTGAAGCTTCACTTCCTCTGTCCGTTTGTACCAAAGACCAATCTGAGTGGTGCCTTGATGTATCTCAACACATGTTTAGTTTCCTTGCAATATAGTTTGGTTGACTTAACCGTGGCTTGACTAACCTGGTTAACCACAAAACACATGTACGGTTGTGTGATCACCAAATACGTAAGTGAACCCATAAGTTGTTCATATATAGTAGCCTCCACTACTTCTCCTGAAGTAGCATCCTCCTTCCTCCAGTTACCTTCTAGAGGAGTCTCCATGGGTTCGTTGATCTCCATGTGGAACTTCTTCAGTATCTCGTTGGCAAAATATCCCTGAGAGAAAAACACTTCCTCATCTCCTTTCCATACTTCCATGCGAAGAAAATAATGCATGAGCCCCAGGTTCTTCATCTCAAACTCTCTTGCAAGATCCTCTTTTCAAGATTTGGTCAACTCCTCATCACCGCTTAGAATCAAATCATTGACATATAATACTATAATAGAAAATTTACCTTCAACCACAATATGGTAAAGGTTTGCATCTGCTTCACTTTTGGTGAAGCGGAACCCATTGAAATAACTCTCAATACTGGTGTACCAAGAACAGGGTTCTTGTTTCATTCCATACAGTGCTCGCTTTAGTATTCACACATGTGACTCTCTATTGAAGGTCTCAAATCCTTTCACCTTCTCAATATACACCTCTTCCTCAATCATGATGTTGAGGAATGTTATTTTTACATCCATCTGATGTATCTTCCATCCCATATGCACTGATAGTGATAGAATAGATCTTATTAATGAGTACCTTGCTATAGGAGGTCTCATCGTAATCAATTCCCTCCACTTGACAGAACCCTCTAGCCACAAATTTCAATTTTTGCTTCTCCACAACCCCGTATGCTACTTGCTTTACCTTGTAAACCCATATAGAACTCACCACTGACTTTTATGTTGGTCTTGGGACCACCTCCAAAACATTTTTTTTGATAATGGAGTCATACTCCTCAACCATGGCATCAACCCACACTGGTTTTTTCATTGCTTCCTCGAATGAGGATGGCTCAATCTCTACAATCTTGCTCATTAGAGCCATGTAGCCACTGTATCACTCTAGTGACCTCCTCTACTTTTGTTGTCATGTGGGTACTGCCACATTATCTCTAGCATCATACAATAATATGTCATCCTCTCACATGAACTTTCTTCCATCTCTGGAATTCTCTACATGAGTGGGTATTTCCACTCTCTTCTCCTCTGCATGTGGTTTCTCCACATCATCCTAACGTTCCTACTTTGTAGCTAAAAGCTAGTGAAATACATGTAAATGAAGCTCCCTCTCAAGGGAACATTTCATGGCCTTCCCTTCATCAAGCTTCACATCTCTATGAACCACTGTCATCCTCTTAGATAGCAGGTACACCCGATAGTTGTGAGGTGTATCAATGTATCACACTAGTATGCCCAACTTAATTGTTGGCTCTACATTTCTCCGTGCATCATTGGTAACATGATATTAGACTGATGAACCAAATATCCTAAAGCGTACCACATCTAGTTTCTTACCTGAAAAATATTCTTTTGGTGTAGTCATCTCGAGAATCCGACGAGTGCTTATTGATGAGTCTCATCATTGGGTAATTATATGGGCCTTAATTCACCTGCTAGCTTAGTCAAACCAACTATTCTCATAACTTATTGCATACTTTTGATTATATTTTATTTATGAGATATGTTAGAGTTGGATATTTTTCTTTGTGGTCTAATGTGCATTTAATGCAGGATTAAAGGATAAAAGAAAGGAATTTTGGCAAAGACCAAGGTCAAAATTTGAATGGGACAAAGGAGAGGGATTACAGGAGGTAAATGCTCCTCATTTACTACCCCTCCATTCAAATACTCCTCCATCAGCTCGGAGTGCAAACAACCAAATCATGAGGACTAGAAGGCAACCGAGCAAGTGAAAGACAAATCACCAGTTTATCTCGAGTTTGGGAGACGAGCCTCCCTAGTTTTAAGGAAGTCGATGGAAAATTTAGATGTATAAGTAGAGAGGCCTAGGAACTCAGTAGGATTTATATTTTCATTGTAAAACTCTACTCTATTTTCGAGTTGCAAGACTCGTGACAGTTCTTTTGATGTAATCTGTTGTTTTGGTAATAAGAATGAGTTTTGTTTTGAGCCAGCACTGAGTTAACTTAGAGGGCTGAAGCTCTTGGGTTAGGGCCCAACCATATCAACCAAGGCTCCTCTTTATTCGACATGTATTCTAGTGTAGATTCATAGCTTAATTGTTAATTTTGTTAGTAGATGAATTTCCATTACAAGCAGTGTAGATTAGATTGGTTGTGTCATAGTTTTCTTCCATTTGTGCCTTCTTTCAAGTAGCAGGTTAGCAAGGAGAAAAAGGATCACCACAAGGTTTTCAGCAGGTGTCTCAGCCTCACTTCCTCCCTCTGGGACCATGACTTGAGGAAGCAACCCTTCAGCAGCCCCCAAAACACAGACTTCTAGTTCTTGTATGAGATTTGGAGTTTGTTGTCCTTAATTCAGTAGTTGGTTAATGTTGTAAGGCTGATTTCATTGTCATCTTTTCCATCTCCATTTATACAATAAGATATCACTCATGCTTCCATTCCCTTCAACAAATTTCTTCATGCATAATATAGGCAATTGATTCATGCTTTTCTAGTTTATGAAAATTTATTTTGTTGCACAGTTTTTGGAAGACACATATGTTTTAAGCAGAGCAGGTACTTTAGGAGGAGACCAAGACTACATAACTAGCAGCCACCTTCCACTTCATCCACCTTAGCCATCCTTTGTTTCACCATCACCCTCTCTAGTTTTTCATCACTTTTCATTAAAATTCTCCTAAATACATTGAGCGAATCTAGCCATCTCTTATCTTGGATATTGAATCCTGAGTGCTCCTAGACCTTCTAACACTCCATTCCACCCATAACACACCTTTCCCAAGCTTCCCAACGCCTCCAAAACCTCATGATTACCTCTCGGTTGTATCCTATAGGTTTCCTGTAATTCCTACAAAATCATCCTATAGGTTTCTAGTACATCCTGTAGGTTTTCCTGAAACAGCCTATTTTGAGAACGAATTGATGGGAAACTTCTAGGAAGTCACAAAAGCCTCCTAGGACCCATCCACACCATCCAACCACTTCATAAACCTTCTATCCATCCTCAAACATCTTCCATCCACCTGTCACATCCACAAGAACAATTAGTGTGCATACTTGATTTTGCCTTAAAAAACCAAAAAAAGTGAAAACAGATTTAGTTGAGCTTCTTTGCTTGCACCCTAGTATTGTTTTATGGTTTTTTGCTTCTACAACTTAGATAGTAGCATTTTTTTATTGTTGATTTAGCATTTCTACTTAGTATGTCTTCTTAAATGGTTAATTAGGGTATGGTGTGGTTTAGCATTACATGTGTTTTCCATTACTGCAGTAGAGTAACTCTCTCTTAGAGTAGATTTTCCCTTCTTCCATCAAATAATAAAGCTTCTTCTGACTCTATAGAAGTCTGGCTTGGAACCCTAGTGGTCTCTCACCAGTTGAACAGTGACAACAGGTAGAACCATCACTTTTACTTGTGCATATAGCACTATCACCTCCAAGTTTGTATGAACCCCTGGTTGATAAGTAAAGCTGGTAGCCTAGGAGTTGTAGCATCCTTGCTGCAATACTGGTGCTCATCACTTTTTGGCACCGTTGCCAGGGAGGTGTCTAAGTAAAATGTGATTATTGCTTTCTCTTCTTCTATTTCTTGTCTTCAATATTCTGCCATTAGTTGTAAGGACTCTCGACACCACATATCTCCACAATGGTATGATATTGTCCACTTTGGGCCTAAGCCCTCATGGATTTGCTTTTGGACTTACCCAAAAAGGCCTCATACCAATGGAGATATTTGTCCATCCTTATATATCCATGATCCTCCCCACCTCTAGTCAATGTGGGACTTTGGTCGTATACCCAAAAATCCTCCCCTCTAACAAAGGACCTTTGAGCCTCCCCTCAAACGATTATCCATCCGTCCACTCTCTACCAACCAGGATTCTCCGCTCCAATGCGTTGGAAGCACATGCCTTACATGGAGCACCACCTGCCTCGAGAGCTTGCTATATCCCAGGTCAACTCCTCTTCACCGTGTTGGGGCCAGGACACGTCCATGAAGAATCTGAAGCACACAGCCTGTCTAACCGAGCTCATCCACGGATCCCATCGTGATATTACCGGGGCCCACAACCTTTGTTCGGTATTTCGAGGATTCATCCACACCGAGCTAACTTCGGGGCATGGCTCTGATACCACTTGTAAAGACTCTGGACACCACATATCTCCACAATGGTATGATATTGTCCACTTTGGGCCTAAGCCCTCATGGATTTGCTTTTGGACTTACCCCAAAAGGCCTCATAACCAAAAGGTTTTAAAATAGAGTAGTTTACCTTTTTCCCTGTCCATGCTTCCTCTGGAACACCACCATCCAAGGAACTTGAAGGTCCTCTGTTTATTAAATAAACAGCAGTATCTACAGCATCTGCCCAAAACTGTAAAGGCAATCCTGCATGCAATCTCATGCACCTTGCACGCTCCATGATTGTTCTGTTCATCCTTTCTGACACACCATTTTCTTGTGGTGTTCTTGGAACTGTCTTCTCTCTGCGAATTCCATGCTCTGAACAGTACCTATCAAACTCTTTGCTGCAATATTCACCTCCATTGTCTGATCTAAGACACTTTAATTTCTTTCCTGTCTCAATCTCAACCAAAGCTTTCCATTTCTTGAAAGTATGAAATACATCAGATTTATTCTTAATACAATAAATCCAAGTTTTTCTAGTTGCATCATCAATAAAGGTAACATAATAACGAGAGCCACCGAGAGATGATACCTGAGCAGGTCCCCATACGTCTGTATGCACAAGCTCTAATTTTTCGTTCTTCTTTTCTTTCTCAACTCTGAGAAATCTGACTCTCTTCTGTTTTCCATAAATGCAGTTCTCACAGAAATCCAAATCAACATTCTTCAAACCTGGCAACAAATTCCTTGAGTGAAGAATCTTCATCCCTTTTTCACTCATGTGTCCGAGCCTATGATGCCATAATGCTGCATCTGCTCCTTTGGAAGTCAAAGCATTAACAGAGTTAGAAATACCATTGCATAAATACAATGTACCAACCTTTTCACCTTTTGCTATTACCAGGGCTCCTTTTGTGACCTTCCAAGCTTTATCTATGAAAGTTGTCACACAACCTTCACTGCCTAACTGCCCTGTTGAAATCAGATTTTTCTTTAGATCTGGAACATGCCTTACCTCCTTTAGTAGCCATTGGTTTCCATTCTGCTGTTTTACAAGAACCTTACCCATTCCAACAATTTTACAGGGTTTGTCATCACCCAGACGAACTTGTCCAAAATCTCCTTGAACATAGTCATAAAAGTATTTCTTTTCAGGTGTGGCATGGAATGAGGCCCCTAAATCTACCACCCAGGAATCAGTAATATTTTCGAAAGAAAGAATCAAAGCATCTTGTAACACCTCACCTGTCACATTTGCTTCATGATTGTTTTCTTGCTGTGCATCTCCTTCTTTTCCCTTCCGAGATCTACAGTCTTTCTTTAGGTGTCCTTTCTTTCCACATTTCCAGCACACTATCCCCGATCTGGACTTGGATCTACCTTTCCTTGATTTACTGTGATATCCTGAGCTCTTTCCTCTTTCCATTTTTCTTCCTCTAGACTCTGCACTCAAAGCATTTCCCGATGTCTCACCGGAGTTTTTCCGTCGCATTTCCTCGCTAAGGATAGCACCGACAACATCATCAAACTTTAAAGTACTAGATCCAGAAACGGAGTTACTAATGGCCATTACCAAACCATTCCAACTTTCTGGTAATGAGCACAAGAATAACAGAGCTCTAACTTCATCATCAAAGTTTACCCCTACAGAACATAACTGACTTGTAACTGTATTAAAATCATTTAAATGGTTTGCAACAGATCCACCTTCCGACATATTCATATTAAATAACCGTTTCATAAGAAATACCTTGTTTGAGGCCGAGGGTTTTTCATATAGTTTCGACAACGTCTGCATCAAACCCTCTGTCGTGGTTTCCTTCGAAATGTTGAAGGCAACTGACGCAGCAAGGCACAACCGTATTGTTCTGAGTGCCTTTCTATCGAGAATGTTCCATTCTTCGTCTTTCATACCCGTCGGCATCTTTGTTTTTCCGCCCAATGGTAGGTATAGATCTTTCTGATATAGATAATCTTCCATCTGCATCTTCCACAGCAAGAAGTTTTGGCCGTTAAATTTCTCGACCCTAAACTTACCATCTTCCGCCATTGCTCCCACTCGAACCAGGAACCCTTCTTTCCTGCGAGTTTATCAGCCAAATAGACCTTCGGCTCTGATACTAGTTGTTAGAAAATTATATATTACGGAGCAATGGAACACATATAATATTGCAGAAATATAAACACAGAAAACGCACAAAACAAGAGAGACACAGATATACGTGGTTCACCCAGTTTGGGCTACGTCCACCCCGAACAGGCAGTCCTTCCTTTCTATTATCCAGCAAAATGAAGAGATACAACCTACAACAAAACCGCTGTAATATCCTCTGTTTTCTCTCACAGTCTCACCTCTATGTTTCTCGCTCACCGAGTACACATCTATATCACAGCCTCAAATACAATGCCCTCATATAAAGAGAGGGGTTGCCTTCTAGGGCAAAAAACCCTAAACTAAACATAAGTTCTACCGTGAGATCATCCGCCTAATGAACGACTCAGATTGACTAGAAATTACTATACTTTTACAAGGCAATTTTACAGCTGTTTTTAGCTTCGGGGGCGCTGCCCCCGAAACCCCCCGCCAGGGGGGGGCTCCCAAAAGTCGCTGCCGCCCCCCCTGGACCCCCCACGGCAGTGATCATTTTACGGGCGGCATTGCCGCCCCATTTTGAACTGGGGTCCAATATGCCGGTACTATAGAAGATAATCAGGCTCCACACCCAACATTAGTTTATTTATGCAAAAGTAATCTAGTCGTTTCCTTTCTTTCATTTTGCATTATCTACTTTCCTTTCCATTATGCAAGTAGGATTTCAATTCAGCAAGTAGCTTTTTCATTCTGCCAGTAATTTTCATTCAATGTGAAATTTAAATTCTGCAAGTACTTTCCAATTTTAAAAAGAATACAAAACCAACCCAAAAATATTTCCTTTCATGCCTCATAGGAATAGGGACAACTTAGGGAAAGTTTTGCCAAATACCCCCACTGCATCCAATAGCCAACATTCTCTCTTCTTCACTGGCTATGAACTGGAGGAACCCTTAGGTGAGAAGCCTGAAATATTTGAAGAACCTACAGGGGAAGAAGAAGAAGAGGAACCCATTCCTACTGAACCAATGGATGAAAACCGAAATGGCAGAGGGAATAGAGAGAGAGTTGAGGGTGCCTTCCCCATTAGGGAAACCAATGGGGACACTAAGATGAAACATATAAGCCCCTCTGCCCTACCTCATTTCCATGGCCTAACCGTAGAGGACCCTAACACTTTCTTGTTTGAGATTACTATTATATGTCGAACCTATGACTATACAAATGATGAGAAAATGTTAAAAATATTTCCATCTACCCTCAAGGATGCAGCATTGCATTGGTTCATGGGTTTACCTGGAGATAGCATCATAACTTGAACTCAGATGCAGCAGGCCTTTAACAAAAAATATTGGGACTACTGTTGGTCAAAGGATACTAATGAAGAAATTTTCAGGATGACCATAGGCCATGATGAATCGTTAGAAAACTACAAAGAAAGATTCCAGCTCAGTTACAAAAGGGTCAGGTGCACACTTGACCCCGAGTCACTAAAGTCGGTCCTGCTTAGGGGAGTAAGAGAAGATCTTCTGGATACCTTACATTTGTTAGTAGGAGGAGATATCTACCAATTACCCTATGAGGATATCAAGGCTATCTTTAGAAACCATTCTAGGGTGGCCAGGAAAAAGGGTAGGGGTAGTCAACCTATGGCTAGTACATAATCTTCCATCTCATCCATCAAGGGTGAAATTGGAAACATGCTGGAAGATTTCAAAAGTGAGATGTTGCAAACCCTTGCCTTGCAAATGGACACTGTTAACATTAAAAGGAAGCAGGAGGAAACAGAAAGAGCCTTGGCCATCTTTTGTCCTAGATGCACCAGGAGGCATCCTAAGAATGGATGTCCATTGAACTGTATTGAAATTTTCTTAGTCTGTGAAGAAAACCACTCCACAGACAAGTGCCCTTATTTACTCGGACTCAAAGCTGTATATCAAGGAGCTGAACGGGTCATTGAGCAGCTTTGCTACATTAACGAAAGGAGACCTCCTAGTCCTAGACCATACCAACAGGGCATGCAAGGGTCATCCCATGCATATTACAACCCCAACCAAACCACATCTATACCTTCTTGGGGACCCCCTACTCATCCTTCCTAGTCTACACCCCCTCCTTGGTCCTATGCATCTCAGTATCATTCCCAACCAGCCAGCCAATCATTTCAACCATATGCCCTGCCACAACCTCAGTGGAATACACCACTCCAAGGGTGGAGGCCCCAATACAACAATGCTCCAGCTCTTTTGCCTCCACCACCTGCCCAACCATAGCTCTTACACTCTGCTCCACCCAAGAAACCCTAGATGCCTGCCTAGCCAAATCCGAACCTGAACAATAAGCAGGCTCAACAAGTATACAATGGAGAGACATCATATCCATCTTATGTTGTGGAAATCCAAGAGATTAACATGAGACCTGGGAGAGTTCTCCCAGATAACCAACCTCCCACTCCACCTAGGGAGGTTGAGGAAGAAAGAGAGGAAAGAAACCTTAAACTAAATCCACCCTTTCCTGAGAGATTAGCCCAACCACTCTAGCCTACCCCAGAAGAGACTAATCTTCTACGAGAATTGAAAAATCTGTGTGTAAAGGTCCCCCTTCTCCAAGCAATAAAAGATGTTCCCATTCATAATAAGTTGATTAAGGAGAAATGCTTCAAGCATCCAGGGAGGTGAAAAAGGGATGCCCCTACCATTAATGTCATTGGGCAGCTGTCCGACTTAATGCCGGGGCAGGTTATATGTCCAAAATATTTGGATCCTACAAGCCCTGTAGTAGATGTGCACATCAATGTCACCATTGTCCCACACACTCTGATCTATCTTGGGGCTGCCATTAATGTGATGACCAAGGACACCATGCTCAAGTTCAACCTCCAAGGGTCATTGACGAAGACCACAATAGTCCTACAACTTGTAGATCATTCCACAACAACCCCTGAGGGAATTGTGGAGGATGTGATGGTCTCCATTGACTCCTGGGAATACCGTGTAGATTTCTTAGTTCTCCAGCCTAAGGCTAAGCTTATTGGTTATCCTCTCATCCTTAGGAGGCCATGGTTGGCCACAGCCGATGCTTACATTAGCTGTAGAGCTGGGAATATGACCATCAAGAATGGGCATATGTCCAAGCAATTAGTCCTACACCCTCTTGCTCAACCTTCTCTAGAGCATGATTTACCGTTATGGTTGGAGGAGGAGGAAGAAGATGAAGTTTATTCCACCCAACTTTATGCTTTGGAAGCAACCATGGGAGGAGGACAACAAGATGGGGATGACTTGATTGAACACCTACTCCAAAGTCCAACTCCTAGTTCATTACCTTTAGAAGTAGTAAAGGAAACCCAGAACAATCATCCAATTGACTTATGCTTGGCCGATTCCAACCCACTCCATGTCAAAACCATAGAATTTGGCCCAGAGAGCCTTGAAAATCAATCCATCTCTTTCTGCTCTCAAAGAGGAGAAGCTATGAAACACATTAAAGGAAAATCTAGAAGCCTTTGCTTGGAGTTACAAGGAAATTAAGGGAGTACACCCCTCAGTGTGTACTCACCACATATACATCAAAGAAGGTTGCAAGCCAGTTTGACAACCACAAAGGAGGATGAATCTAGCTCATAAAGAGATAGTCAAAGAAGAACTGCAAAAACTTCTAGATGCAGGATTCGTTTACCCTATCTCCGACAGTGAGTGGGTCTCTCATTTAGTGTTAGTTCCCAAGAAAAATAGTAAGTGGAGGATTTGTGTCGATTACAGGGAGTTGAACAAAGCCACAAAGAGGGATCATTTTCCTCTACCCTTCATTAACCAAGTGTTAGATGGCCTGGCAAGGAAAAGGTTTTTCTCTTACCTAGATGGATTCAGTGGGTACAACCAAATCCAGATCTGCCCAGAATACCAAGCTAAGAGCACATTCACCTGTCTTTAGGGTACTTTTGCCTATAGTGTCCTTCCTTTTGACCTATGCATTGCTCTTGCCACTTTAAAGAGAGCAGTCTTGAGTATTTTCACTGAATTAGTCCATGATGCGGTGAATATTTTTATGGATTATTTTACACCTTATGGCTATGATTTTCAAGAAGTCCTGTCTAACCTAGGCAAAGTACTGCCAAAATGCATTGAAATGAACTTGTCTCTCAGTCCTAAAAAATGTGAATTCTTAGTGACTACAGAGATCATGCTAGGTCCTTCACTATCTCAGCAAGGACTGCAGGTGGACCCAATTTAATAGCCATCATCCAAAGGGTTCCACCTCCTCAAAAGCAGAGAGATGTTAGAAGTTTCTAGGGTTAACTGGATACTACCGAAGGTTCATAAAGGACTTCAGCAAGTTGGCTTCTCCTTTATTTGGTTTGTTGGCCAAAGATTCTGAGTTTATATGGTCAAAAAGTTGTCAAGAGGCCTTAGACATCCTAAAGGATAAGTTAACCACTGTGTCTAGTCAATTTAACGTCTTAAATTTCTCTACATAAATTATCAATCCGGGTATCGTAAACTGATGAAGTGTGGTGCACTATATGTGCTTAGTTAACCTTTCTCTTACTTCGTTGTTTTATAGCTTATGTTGTTTTTGGGGTTTTGTTCTTGTTGGTTTTCTAAGGTCTTAAGAATACTTTTAAAGGACAAGTATGGATAAAGATTTCAAGACAAGGCCTATGTCCTTAATGGTAACTTCCAAAACATAGCACTTCAAAAGAACTTAAAACATGTTATTGATGGAGTTAGTATTTAAACAAAAGTGTAAATATACAGCTAGTTCAATCAAAATAAAATGCAATAATCAAATAATGAGAGAATGACTACGAGACCCAGTATCCTTGCTGCTTCAGCAAAAGGACAAGATGATTCTATCACGTCATTAGTTCATTAAAAGGCTATGTGCATCACTAATCTACAATCAACTTGAAAGCAATTTATGTACAATAATATACATGTTAAAAAGAAAATAAAATGCAGTAATTCAAACTATACATTAATATACATGAAAATCAGAAAAAGAAATACAAGAAATTAAAGTGACAACTATACAAGGCAGGGGCCCCCTACCACCTATGAAATCAAATGCTTAAAGGAAAATAAAGACATCAAATAAAGAACTAATGACATCGGCCCAGTATCTATGTTGCTGATTTAAAATGAAAATGAAATGTGAAATCTAAGTGACACTACATAAAGGAGACAAATCACACTACTTTAACCTTTTCTTAACCTTTTTGCCTTTCAGCTAGATTTATCATGTGATAACATTTATGAACAAGTCACCAATGTGAGTCTTAAAGCAAACTAAACCAAGCTGTACTAAGTGATATTTTGGCTCCAATAAAGTTATTTGATTATGGAAAAAGAACCATCAATAGATGAACAACTTGATATCTAAGAGCAGAAAGTAAAGTGCAAGTTAAAGAAATGATACTAATGAAAATCAAACTAGAAAAATAAAGGTCAGCAACATAGACAAGATGATCACATATGCCATTAGTCATGAAATCAAAGCAAAATTAAACACACTTGCATGAATTAAAATTGCATGAATGAAAAATCTAATCTACCTTACATTCTACAAAGCAATATTTACAAAATGAAATCTACTCTACTTACATCCTAATATGCTCCATGACATCTACTTCACATCTCCTTCCATGTTGAGAACATCAAAGCTTTATTCAATTTCTTCAAAAGTACAAAGTACAAAAGCTTTCAAAAGCCATGGGACTAACAAGCTAAAAGGACTAAGAAAAAAAAGACTAAAAGGGAAGACTAACAAATGAAGGAAAGAGATCTCCTATTTATACAAAAAGATGAGAGCCATCTCATTAATGAGAATCCATGAATCTCTCCCTCTACCTCTAGAGTCCTAATCAGAATAGGAACTGATAAGACACATGTCTTCTTAGAGTTACAATACAATTAGGAGATGTGACACATATCCTCATGATCCCATGATTCTTTCCAACCAAATTCGAATTTTGCCTTAGAGTGCCACATAAGGGTCTTCTAGAAGCCTCCTTTCAACCTACACATGTCAACAATCTCAACCCATTTGTTAGGTATAAGCATATGAACATTATTTTCTAATGTTAACCACAAATTCACTTAAAAGGCTTAGAAATAATAATGATTGGAAAAACATAAAGGTGGCCCAATGATAATGAAAGTGGGATGAATGTGGTGACATAGTAGTGAAATGGAGGTGAAATGGAAGTGATATAATGGACATAATAGTGAAAGTGTAATGCAAATGAATGACATTTTCAGGACTCAACATACCCCCCAACTGAAGCTATTGCATGTCCTCATGCAATATATATTACATTAACTCTTTTGATCCTTGAGCTTTGGCTTAACTTTGCATGATATCATTTGATAACTTCATATTTCTGCAAAGTGTTTCACTTGAATTGCAACATGGTTGGTTCTTGTGTTACAACCATTTTTTTTTTTGTTGCCTTCTATTTTGATCTTTGAACTTTGCATAATGATATTTTGATTATTGTTGCAAAGTATATCTTTATTGGATTGCATGATGGTTGGTTCTTGTGTGACAACCATGATTTTGTTTGTATCCAATTTATCCTTTAAGCACTTTTTCAAAAGCCATTGTATGCTCATAATAGCAATGTAATAATTAATATATGTTGGAAGTATGTGAGCTCTTGAATATGATATGGACATGGCAAGATATGAATATGAATGTATTCCCCCCCCAACTGATGGTATTGTCAATTTTATGAAATGAGGAAGAGAAATGTTTTTCCAACAATTATCATTCTAGCTTTTTATGGAATTCTATGGTTAAAAGTTAGAAAATTCCTTACCTTCACTTACCCTTTGGAATGGATGAGTTGTATGTGTGGTGGCTAAAAACTTCTGATCATTTTCTTCTTCAAGTGGCTGATCAAGAGGAGTCATGGATAGAGAGATAAGATGACTTTTTATTGCTTCTACTAAAATTTGCTGAATCTGCTCCAAAATGCTGAAAATAATAGTCTTCATGTCTTCAAAACTCATTGGCACAATTCCTACTATGTGAAAAGATGTTCTGATGTCGAACATAGTAGGAAATTGTTGTCTTAGTGGTCATTAATGGATGCCACTAGTCAACACGAGAACTCTCACCATTGATGACAATGAGAGTCAAGATGCCCAAACACATCTTGCTAGGTACGAATGAATTTGCTGATGTCGAGTCACCTAGAAGATCTAACAAACAAGGGACATTAATGTATTCCCATTGTTTGTTAGCATGAGGACTTGCCATTAAGGCATGCAAGCCTCAGGGTGTTTTTTTACAAAGAAATTAGACTCAAAGGACTATGGACTCAATAATTTGCATTGAAGCAGGGCTTATTTGCAGAATGAAAATGACAAGGAATGGAAAATGGCAATGGAGAACAGAAATGGCAATGGAAATAAGCATGTGAATGAGCCTCTTGCTTTTATTTGTGGGTTATGAATGGACAAAAAGAGATGGAAAGTGTATGTGAATGTAAATGGAAAATATGGAGTGGAATGAGGTGAATGGTTTATTATGAAGTATGGATGTGATGGATGGATGTGATGGAGACAATAGTATCTAAAAGTTTTTCAAGTGTTTGGATCTGATTTTACATCAACATATTTCCTCTTTGTTGCTGATCATCCTCTTATGAAACAAATTGGTCTCTTAGAGAGACACCATTCTCTTGTAGTCATTTGTCCTTCCTCCTGGAACCTGCAAAAAAACTAATACTTCTTCTGCAATAGAATGTAAGATTATCAAAGGAGAGAGGTGATCAATCTCTCTAGTTATGATATTTACACACAAAACTAAGAATTTGTATTAATGAAACAAGTTCTCAAAGGAAAAATCAAAAGAATTTATACCTGCTTTGGAATTAGTGCCTCAAGTTGATGTTGCTTCTTTTCAGCAATTTATTTCATTATTTTCCATTTCAAACTCTAATGATATATTTCTCATTGTATAGATCTTGTTGAGATCTTTCCAATGGTATTTAAATCATCAAAATCTGATTTTGTATGAGAAAGATAGGCTGATTTGAACAATGAGGTTTTTCTGGCTGCGGAATTGGGGAACAGCTCTGTAGCTAAAAATCTTGAATAAAAAGTTAGCCATTCATCTTTCATTATCAGTCCAAAATTAATCAATACCTTCAGAAAAGTGAGAAAATAACTTGTTCATTTCACTGATTCAAAATTATTATTTTTTCTTGACATGCAGCGACTTAGTGTGGTGACTCAGTGTGGCGACTTTGGGATAACACACATTTTGACTTCCCTTTGACCGGGGTCTTTTTCATCAAATTTGGTCGAATGAATAGGACACCATCCATGTACCAACATTTCCCCAGCTACCCATGTGACTTGTTTTTCTTGATGACACCTGCAACCTAGAGTTTAACAAAACAGCTGCGGAAACGCTGTATTGGCTGCGGAAAGCCTGTGTGAGCTGCGGAAACGCTGTATTGGCTGCGGAAAGTGCAGAGTGTAGAAAGTACTGTGAAATGGAGTGGCTGTGTGCGTGGAAGAGAAAAAAAATGTGCCCCTTCAAGGCAACTAACTTAACTAGTGCAATTCACGGTTCAGCTCTGCCAAGCTTTCCCATTCTCGGCTTTCAACTCCGGCTGAAAATTTTACTGTGTGTGGACGTTCAAGGGAAGAACAAACTAAGCAGTTTCCCCATCTCAACTTCGGCTGAAGCTTTGACTGTGTATGGATGCTCATGGGAAATATGGATGGACTACGGCTGTAAGTGGAATAGCCGCAGTTTTATGCAAGGTAATACGAGTTTGAAACAGAACTGTGGAGCTTGAAACAGAGCTGCGGGGTTTGAAACAAAGCCGTGGAGTTTAAAACAGAACCATGGATTTTGCAGCGAGAATAAGAGTGGAAATGGTGTGAGTGAGTGAGGGAGTGGAAGACAAGCAACGGAAATAAGAGTTATACGGTGGAGAAGAGCCGTACTTGGTTCACGCCACGTTTATCAATCGGCTGTGAAGAGCCGTATCCAACCAAATTACGTAATGGAGTGAAAACAGAGTCGTCTTTACTTGGATCATTGTTGGTTTTAATGAATTGCAACGGGTGGCATATGGGCAAAGAACGTGGTAGAGGTGGTAGCATAGAACCGAATTTGAATTCCCCTTCTTCAGGTATGCCGAACACATCAAAATATCAGTTAACTCACGTTTTTCTTCACGCGGCGGCAAAAAAGAGGCTCCAAAGAACCGAAGATTTCTCCCAGACCACCACGAATTTTCTCAAACGGTTTCTGGGTTATCTAATTAACCCACCTGGCAAAAACACCCATGTTTTATTGTTTTGAAATTCATCTCCATTTGGGCAAATCGAATGTTTGAAGTTTGACGTTTTTCCTGTGTTTACGCATTTTTCCTGAGTTAACAGTTCTGCATTCGGCTGTGAAATTGATTTTGAAATTTTTTTATATGGAATGCTTGGAGGAGAGGTGGCTGAAGGATCTGATCAAGAAGCATTCCGAGTTCATTAGCTACCCCATTTATTTGTGGACTGAGAAGACCACCGAGAAAGAGGTCAGTGACGACGAAGAGGAGACAGAGGAGAAGAAGGAAGATGAAGGGGATATCCAGGAAGTGGAGGAGAAAAAGGAGAAAGATAAGAAGAAAAAGAAGGTAAAGAAAGTGTCGCATGAATGGAGTCTTGTCAACAAGCAAAAGCCCATCTGGATGAGAAAGCCAGAGGAGATTACAAAGGAAGAGTATGCATCATTTTATAAGAGTCTCAGCAATGATTGGGAGGATCACTTGGCCGTGAAGCATTTCTATGTGTTTTATTGTCAAGTGTATGACACAGATACGATAACAGGGATGAAGCACGGGGGCAATGATATCATCAATAAAGACCACAGGAGTCGTGGATTCAAGAATGGACTTTCCAGGAATTGGGTGGTCTCCCTTGTTATGATCATTAGATTTTTGCTGATTTTTGTCTTCACAACAAACAAACCAAAAAAAACGCATGTATAGGGATAAACAGTAGGCAATGTTGTTGCATACCACTGCTCTCTCTCTAATTTTAGAGCCTACATAGAGATGAAAGAATTGATTTGATGTTGTTGTTTACAAGAGACATGAAAACAACTAAAGGAGACGTAATGCTTTTGCAGGTTTGTTTTAAGGCCAAAACTTGATCAGGGAGGCAAATTTTTTTATTGAAGCCATAGCGAAAACTAGGAATGGAGATAGCCATAGATTGTTTTTCTTCTCTGAAATTGTAAATTTTTATATTGCTTAGTCATTCCTGCATTTTCATTTTATTGCACTAACATCTTGACTGTAAGTTTGAAAAACGGAGTGGTATCAGCTGCGAAAACCTGGTATCAGCTGCGGAAACCAGTATCACAGCAACCACTTAGCTAAATAGAGATAGTTAGGCAATCTTAATGGAAATGATCATTGGGAAATAACTTTTATTGATGAAATGGATGGCATGGAGTGAAAATGGAAATGAAATGAAGTTTATTTTTTTTCTTCTCCCTTTTTTTTCTTCTTTTTATTTTTTCTTGAATCAATTGAAGTGATGAGGTTTATTTTGTCTCCTATTTTTTCTTAACAATTCTTTTTCTGATCCTCCAAATCACACAAAGTGCAAGAGGAGAGCATACTCAAGAATTATTAACCATTTGTTTTTACTTAACAATCCTTTTTCTGATCCTCTAGATCACGCAAAGTGCAGGAGGAGAGCATACTCAAGAATTGTTAATAATTTTTTTCAGATGTAAGAAATAAGGTCTCCTAATTACACTTCCCCGGCAACGGCGCCAAAATGTCTAGTCAATTTAACGTCTTAAATTGCTCTACATAAATTATCAATCCGGGTATCGTAAACTGATGAAGTGTGGTGCACTATATGTGCTTAGTTAACCTTTCTCTTACTTCGTTGTTTTATAGTTTATGTTGTTTTTGGGGTTTTGTTCTTGTTGGTTTTCTAAGGTCTTAAGAATACTTTTAAAGGACAAGTATGGATAAAGATTTCAAGACAAGGCCTATGTCCTTAATGGTAACTTCCAAAACATAGCACTTCAAAAGAACTTAAAACATGTTATTGATGGAGTTAGTATTTAAACAAAAGTGTAAATATACAACTAGTTCAATCAAAATAAAATGCAATAATCAAATAATGAGAGAATGACTATGAGACCCAGTATCCTTGCTGCTTCAGCAAAAGGACAAGATGATTCTATCACGTCATTAGTTCATTAAAAGGCTATGTGCATCACTAATCTACAATCAACTTGAAAGCAATTTATGTACAATAATATACATGTTAAAAAGAAAATAAAATGCAGTAATTCAAACTGTACATTAATATACATGAAAATCAGAAAAAGAAATACAAGAAATTAAAGTGACAACTATACAAGGTAGGGCCCCCCTACCACCTATGAAATCAAATGCTTAAAGGAAAATAAAGACATCAAATAAAGAACTAATGACATCGGCCCAGTATCTATGCTGCTGATTTAAAATGAAAATGAAATGTGAAATCTAAGTGACACTACATAAAGGAGACAAATCACACTACTTTAACATTTTCTTAACCTTTTTGCCTTTCAGCTAGATTTATCATGTGATAACAGTTATGAACAAGTCACCAATGTGAGTCTTAAAGCAAACTAAACCAAGCTGTACTAAGTGATATTTTGGCTCCAATAAAGTTATTTGATTATGGAAAAAGAACCATCAATAGATGAACAACTTGATATCTAAGAGCAGAAAGTAAAGTGCAAGTTAAAGAAATGATACTAATGAAAATCAAACTAGAAAAATAAAGGTCAGCAACATAGACAAGATGATCACATATGCCATTAGTCATGAAATCAAAGAAAAATTAAACACACTTGCATGAATTAAAATTGCATGAATGAAAAATCTAATCTACCTTACATTCTACAAAGCAATATTTACAAAATGAAATCTACTCTACTTACATCCTAATATGTTCCATGACATCTACTTCACATCTCCTTCCATGTTGAGAACATCAAAGCTTTATTGAATTTCTTCAAAAGTACAAAGTACAAAAGCTTTCAAAAGCCATGGGACTAACAAGCTAAAAGGACTAAGAAAAAAAAGACTAAAAGGGAAGACTAACAAATGAAGGAAAGAGATCTCCTATTTATACAAAAAGATGAGAGCCATCTCATTAATGAGAATCCATGAATCGCTCCCTCTACCTCTAGAGTCCTAATCAGAATAGGAACTGATAAGACACATGTCTTCTTAGAGTTACAATACAATTAGGAGATGTGACACATATCCTCATGATCCCATGATTCTTTCCAACCAAATTCGAATTTTGCCTTAGAGTGCCACATAAGGGTCTTCTAGAAGCCTCCTTTCAACCTACACATGTCAACAATCTCAACCCATTTGTTAGGTATAAGCATATGCACATTATTTTCTAATGTTTAACCACAAATTCACTTAAAAGGCTTAGAAATAATAATGATTGGAAAAACATAAAGGTGGCCCAATGATAATGAAAGTGGGATGAATGTGGTGACATAGTAGTGAAATGGAGGTGAAATGGAAGTGATATAATGGACATAATAGTGAAAGTGTAATGCAAATGAATGACATTTTCAGGACTCAACACACTGCACCAATTCTTTGAGGCCCAAACTAGTCCCTCCCCTTTCATATTCATGCTGATGCCTCACACAAAGCCATAGGAGTAGCCCTAGGTCAAATAGATGAAAAACTACCTTATGCTATCTATTTTATCAGTAAGAAATTATGAAAGGCTGAACTAATTTATACAGTGACCGAAAAGGAACTCCTGGTTGTTGTGCATTCATTAAACAAATTCAGGCATTACATTACAGGCTATCAAACATTTGTGCATATTGACCATGCTGTAATCAAATATTTAATGAATAAACCAGATGTGAATGCTCGAATTATAAGATGGTTACTTTTATTACAATAGTTTGATCTAACCATTGTTGATAAGCCTGGTAAGGAAAATGTTGTTGCAAACTTTTTATCTAGGGTAAATTTGCCTACAAGTGAAGAAGGAATGGTGGATGACCAGTTACCGAATGAGCACTTATTTTCTATTTCAGTTCTCTCTCCATGGTTTGTTGATATAACAAAATATTTGGTATGAGCACAATTCCCACCAAACTTTTCCTCCAAAGAAAAGAGCAAGATAGTAAAGAAAAGTGCCCCCTCACTTGGATTGGGGGCAATCTTTTCAAACTTCGCCCAGATCAAATCTTGAGAAGGTGTGTCAGGGAAGAGGAAGTCTTTGACATCCTTTTGACCTGTCATGATGGGCCTTGTGGAGGTCAGTTTGCAGCAAAGAGGACAAAATTCAAAGTGTTACAAGTAGGATATTATTGGCCCACTCTTCATCAAGATGTGAAAAAATACACTAGTCAATGTGATCGGTGCCAGAGGATTGGAAGGCCTACTCCAAGAGATGAAATTCCTCTGCAGCCTCAAGTGACTTTCGAGCCATTTGACAAGTAGGGCATGGACTTCATTGGGCTTATTAACCCTCCTTCAAAGCAAAAACAATACATTATTGTGTGCACTGATTATTTGACTAAGTGGGTTGAAACCAAGGCAATTAAGGCAACAATAGAAGAGAAGGTGGCCGAGTTCCTAAGGGAGAATGTATTCTACAAATTTGGGTACCCTAGAGAGTTGGTTACAGACCAAGGCAACTAGTTTACCTCCAACATGATTGAAGCCTTTCTTAGCCATCACAAGATCAAGCATAGGACCTCCACTCCCTATCATCCACAAGCTAATGGGAAATTGCAGGTGACCAACAGAGCACTGGAGGGAATCTTAACCAAGGTGGTGAGCAGTAGCAGGAAGGATTGGGCAGAAAGGCTAGTTGAGGCCACCTGGGCCTATAATACCACATGGAAGACCACCACTGGATTCACACCCTATGAGCTGGTCTATGGGAAAAAGGCCTTGTTGTCCATTGAATTTGAATATAACACATTAAGGATGGCAGACCAATTAGATTTGGATCTCAACAGTGCACATAAAGAGAGGTCGTTCCAATTGAATGGTTTGGATGAATTCAGAATGCAGGCCCTCCTACATACAGAGGTAGTTCAACTTCAGAGGAAGATTTGGCATGGTAAAAATATCAAGGAGAAGCAATTTCAGGAAGGTGATTGAGAATTGTTATATGATTCTAGGTATAAAGACTTCAAGGGCAAGTTAAGGACAAGATGGATCAGACCTTATGTTGTGGAAAGATTCCATGATAATGGTTCAGTGCAAATCAGAACCATACATGAAGAATCCATTCCTTTGCTTGTTAATGGACACCGATTGAAAATGTACAAGAGACCTTTATCAAAACAATAGTTTGTTGATGATATCAATAAAATAGTGATGATAGTGGAGCAAGTTCTAGCTCCCCCCTTATCAAATCACTGAGGAAAAAGAAAACAGAATAAGGACTCAAGTGAAAACCTCCATGAGGCACGTGATTCCCATCTTTGGGTTGAAAACCTATTGAGGCGGCCTAGTGATGACAAAAAAGAGAAAAAAACACAAAAATAAAAAGAGAATAAGAATATCCCTGGGTGAAAAAATTTCTTGAGGCGCCCAGGGCAAACAGCTACAGTGAAAACCTCTCTAAGGCAGACTAGTTATTTTTCAAAAAAAAAATCATGAAATTTCCATTTGCAGGTGGGTGAGAAGGACAGTCAAGGAGCAAAAGAGGACCCCAAGGAGAACCCTTCCACTCACATATTCATTTTCTTCACTCCTTACCATGCATCCCTCCGTCATTTTTGTCATTTTTCCACTACATTGCTTCGATTTATGCAAAGATTGTGTTTTCTACAGGATCCCCTATTTTCCTATAGGATCCCCTGAAAACCTATAGGATGATCCTGTAGGAATTACAGTGACCAAGGAATCCTATAGGAAGCAATCCGAAGGCAAATTATGGACATGTTACGTCCCTAAAATTCACCCCATTCATGATCTAGCATCTCACCTCATCCACCATCATCATCCCTGCACTCACTATTCAAAAAAAGATCAGTTTCAACAGTTTTCTTCTAGTCTTAAAAAAGAAAAGAGGAAACAGAGAGGAGTAAAGAGAATCACCTGAGTATCGTTTGCTCTCCACACTCCCACTCCTTCTTTCCATCCATGTCACCATCCTCACAGCCCCAGTAAGCAAAATGATTAAACAATTCTGAGGGAGAATCAGCTACGGGACATCCTGTAGGAAATCCTTTAGCAGCCTATCCCTCAAAATGCCAATCAAACCAGTGACAAGTCTTCACCAGGATGATCCAGGATCTCTGAAGCAGCAACATCAGATCTTCAACCATAGATACTTGCAAAAACAAGAGAAACCATTAGTAGACAACAAGAGGAGGAAGAAGGATGGCATGCAAGAAATATACACAGCAACACCTCTGGTCTTCGACAACTGCAGCATAGCATTGAAACCACAGGTAAGTATCCTGCTCGCTCTCCCATATGCATCATGTAGTAAATTTTTTTAAGGGTTATGAGATAGTTGGTTTATAAGTAAAAAGGTGGCTAGTTAACTTAGCCACCTTCATTCAGTTAGCACATGCACAACCGGGTGTCCTCTCACACGTGGCTGCAGTCAACTCAAAGACATAGAAGGAGTAGTACAAAAAGTGGTTAAACTATGGATCTACGAGGCTGGAGTTGATTACGAGGAGTGGGAAATGATGAGGTGGTAGTGGGTACCAATGGTCCAAAAATGGAAACGTACCTTTGCTGCCAGCACACCACCTTACCCTGAATCACCATAAGAGGAAATAAAACATCGTTCCCACGCATTCATGCATTTAACCTCATCGAAACTCCCTCACTCAAGTCGCTCTCATAGCCCAGGCTACCCATTGGAAGCAAAGATCCATTGTTCACTACACAGGAATTCCTATAGGATATAGGCTACAGGATACACAGAGACTGTCTATAGGATTGGTAGAGAAGAGTTCAGAAGGGATATCATGGGAGTTGGCTATTGCAACCAGTCTAAAGAGGTAGGCTCTAAAATTACATTCCCCTTTGCAGGTAAATGAACCAAGGATACTCTAAATTTGAGTGAATTTAGCAACTGCATGAAGGGAATTAAATACACAGTCAACTCTATTTTTCTCCTGCATTTGAAAAATTGTTATAACCCTCATTTTCTCCTCAAGCTTCACCAGTAAGATGGTAGGAGGTTTAATAGGAGAGAGCCCAAAAACACTGTGAGAATCCAACAACACCCACAAGTGCTTGAAATCTTCACAAGGCATAACTAGATGGGGTTTTTCGAAAAATTCAAAGGGTATGATGATGAGGTGGCTCAAAAATTTTCTCTCTCCCTCACTCCACACAACGGAATCCATGCCATTGTTCTAATAAGGGGCCTTACTCTAGATCTCACCCCTGAGCTCATCAATAGGGTCAACACACTTCCCCTAGGAATCCCATGGAGAAAAGAAGACAAAGGAGTGTTGGCTTGTATGGGCCTAACCTTGGTTCAAAGATGATTTAGCCAAAAAAATCCCAATACTACTGGCCCTTTCGGCAATAGTTTGCGGAGCACAGACTAAGGTCTCACCCGAAGTAGTATAGGAGGGTGCTAGAACCAGGTTTTTGCACCGTAGAGATGTCTGATGGTTTTTCGGTGGTCCGCGGTTTGATCTTGCGTGCATGTTGCTATGCACACCTATCAATCCCTCGTAGCTTGCGATGCTGCCTTCGCACAGACCTGATCGAGGCACGATCCGTGGTATTACCCTAGTTCCTTACAATTAACCCGATATTATCCGATTACTTAACTTATTTATGTGAGCCCAATTATACATAACAATGTTCAGTATTCCTATAAGTGCGTGCGATAAACAAAACAATATAAATGCATATAAAATCATTCAAAACTAGATACACAATATTTATAATCAAACTTCTCTTTATTATTATTCTTCTTGGGTTACATACTCAACTTCACCCTGCGCACTCAGCTTCAGGGGTCCACACACTCAGTTGTGGACTCTACTAGGCCTCTACGCACTTCGCTATAGAACCTCTTCCTACTACTATGACCCAAGACACTTAGACTTCTTCTCTATCCGCTACTAGATCATTCGTTCTTATCCATCTCTAATTGTCTTTACAACTTAGAGCCTTGCTCTATTTATACAATCCCATGGTCTGTGGACCATGGGTAGGCCAACATGACATTACATTACATTACAAAACATAGGGTAAACAACCCTATGACTCAACATACATTTCGTGCTCCGCACCCGCAATTTGCGGAGTCTTACAACATTATTTGACCAAAACTTGGGCTTTGAGCCCCAAAACATGCTATGGGGGAATTCCATGTCCAACAAGCCCCCAACATAAACATCGTGACTTGCCCTTGAGTCACTCTATCTACACGACAATATTGGCGTGGAGTCCCTCCAGCTGGCCCCATGCTGCTCGAAGGTCCACAACGCACTGCTCTGTAGTTTGCTAAACCTACTTGATGCGCTCTTCCGAACCCTCTTTGTCCAGAGAAAATCCCTGCCTTAGCGCGTACATCCCCTGCATCTGTGCGAGCTTGCCTTCGATATCTACTGTGATGGTGAAGGCCTCATCAATCCATGGCTGGACGCGCACTTTGAGAACTGCCTCTTTCTATTACACCGCATCCACCTGCTCCTTAAGTGCCTTAGCTTGCTGCATCTTCACAAGCTGTTGAATGAGGACTACTGTCTGCGTAGTTCCTCAGACACTGTTGTACTACTCCTAAAGTTCGTGCGCCTTTGTTTCCAGGCACTGTATGTTGGGGTCCTCCTGCAAAGATGTGAGGACTGCAAATGCTTATTCCAACATACCGGTACAGTCTTGCACTGCTCGTCCAATTTCTTCCAACCCTATTTGGATAGCACTAGTGCGCTTTTCTCTAACTTATGGGGGAGTGGAAGGCTGCACCTTCAACCACAGTTCGATGATTTGAAGATTCAGCTCTAGCTGAACCTTTTTCATTTCTGCTCTAGCTTCACGGACACCGGTCGCCAACCTATGGATCCGCTCTGCTGCAAGTAGATCTGCTGGGATGGATAGCTGTGGGACGCATTTGCAAGCATTGTCTACCACCTGTTCCAACCACTGAGTCTGTGATACCAGTTCATCACGCTGCAGGTTGAGTTGTTCAATGTTTATCTTTTTCTCACTCAGAACCTGTATCGCGCGACCCTCCCTGGCGCGGAGTTCTGCTGTTATTCCATCCTGTAGTTGGTACAATGTTTCTCGTGAAAGGGCAGCCAAATTGAGGCCAAGTCCTTTGATCCTGTGAACTGCAGCTCTATTGATCTCATTTGCTGCTGCTAGCACTCCTTCTAGTAACACTATGGTATTGGCCATCCTTGCGTGTAGCATCTATTCTACTGCTGATGTACCTGCTGTGATGTAGGTGGACAAGGTACCTTCCTGCGGGGGCTGCACCTGTAGTTCTTGTAGTTGTGCCATTAGGGCCCCCAACACAGTCTGATGCTTCATCATAACTTCTTGGAGTGCTTCCTTGGTGACATCACGAACTGTCTCACCGATGTCGTACGAGTCTCCTTCAGTTAATGTGATCAGGTTGATGGCATCTTCAAGGCCTTGATCTCTTTCCGTGGACCTGATATTTTTGGGATGCGTGGCTGTTTGAGTTGGGTCGAAGTGGTTCCTGGGTCTGCACCCTCTTTTGCAAGGTCTGTGTCCTCTGTCTCCTATTCTGCAGACACTTCCTGGCCCTCCTCTGCCTGCGCTACTGTTGCTGCTTCGATGGCCTTATTTTTCTCCATGGCTGCTTGGGCCACTTCGTGGGCTGCCCTGACCTCTGTTGCTGCTTTTTTGTTGTGTCTTTTCTCGGCCAGTTGATGCGTTTTTGTCTTCTCCAACTTCGCCAAATCCAGGCCGCGCCACTTGGGAGGCCATGTCTCTAACACTGTAAAGATCACATTGTTAGTGGATATGCAAGGGAGCTTCATCCACTGCTATGTTGGATCCTTTCGTGCCTTGATGTAAATATTGTGCATGTCTGCCTTGAATTCTGCAAAACTATGTAGATTTTTGTGCACTGTGGGGGATAGGCACGACCTCCTATTAATCCATATCTAGATTCTCACCTCCATGACCACCCAAAAAATCTTTGTATCGCGAATCCGCTTCGCGTCCTTGGTAGCCCAGAGTGAAGCATACTTCGTGGCCTCTGGTCACGCTCAATGCTCGGGAACTGACTATTCTCCAGTAGTTCTCCCGCTACCAGCAAGATGGACAAGAGCAACCACACGTAGTGGAAGGTCTTACTCTACTCCTGGGCCTCCTTGCAGTTGATCAAAAATTCTTCACAGAGGAACTCAGCCCAGTTGAACTGGACCCCTTCTGCACACTGTTTGGCCAATGCAACTACCAGTGCTGGTACTTCATCGCCATGGCATTTTCTCATTACTTTACCGGCTAGGAGTTGGGTGGCAATGAGCACCCATTTATCCTTGATATTGTTGATGGCGTAACCCCTCTTTTCCTTCTCGAGCTTATAATTTTCTTCATGGCTTTCACAAGAGCCAAATTGCCACTTTTTCCTGTTATCATCGCGGGGTCCTTTCCCTTACAGGAAACCGAGAAATTCTGTGGATGAGATCCGCCATGATGGGAATAGCTCCTCCAACCATAAGTACCCATCATGCACCAGGAAAAGCAGCTGCCTGATGATGAAAATGGTGATGGGCGCATGGTGAAATTGTGGTATCCACAGCAGATGAAGCAACCCAGCCTAATCCACACCGCACAACCATTTTCATGGTTGTAATGTGATCACCAACCCCTCCTTATTTTGTTTCATTACGCTCTTCATCTCTAAGTGTGGGAACTTCTCGCTGGCCACGAGGTCCTAGTCTTCAAATTTTAGGGTAGGCACATGTCCTAGGATCAGACCCTCAAAGGTAACTCCATCAAGGAGGAACGGGGTCTGGAGTGCACTCTTCATTGCGTCCAGATCCTTTGGTACCTTAGCTTTCCCTTTTCGCAGAGGGACATACTCGGGCAATTTTGCTGCGGAGTACATCGGTTGGATGTCTGCCTCCATGTCTTCTTCTTCCTCTACCTCGGTAATCAAAGCCTATAAGTCCTCCTCCTCTTAATATGTCTCAATGGTGACATCCTTGCCCTTTTCCTCCATTGATACCTTACCAAACGGTAGATTCCTCGGGGACATGCGGACTGGTCCCATTACCGGGTTACCTATTTTTAGTCTCAATGTCCGAGGTGATTTCAAGATTTCTGGTGCATCCCCAGTATCTTTGGGAATATTGTGTACCATATGGGTCGGCGCGGCCTCGCCGACGGTTCATTCTTCAAAGCCCAAACCTCCCCTGGTATCTGTCATCTTGTCTGTACTGTATGCGGTCTTTCGCGAACTTAGGGGCTCGAATATCACTCGGTGCTCAACTTTCTATGCTCTATTCAATCGCTTAAGTCTCAAGTGAACAAGTGTTGCCTCGTGGCTAGCCCTTCGAGTTTTATAGAGGCTTTTGAATTCAAATTCAATTATTCCCCCCAATTTTGGGCCATCAATGCTTTCTTGGAGGAAGATTTTCCAAAATCTTGTCCATAACTATTGTCTTAAATTTCCACCGCCCGCTCCATTTGGCCTCAAACTGGACATCCTGTCATGAATGGTGACACCAATGGTCACTTCCCAGCCTACCCTCATGGCAGCACACCTCCCCCTGCATGGGTGCGAACCTTGTGACATGCTGACTCTGCACGCATCTTTCCGAGCGTGCAGCTGCGAAGTAGAATCATTTATATTCCCGCACTCTCTTCTAGCTTCTTGGAGTGCTAAGACTGTGATTCCTACGGCTAGTTAGGTGGTCGCACTGCCTATGCGAGGCTCCATCTCGCCTTCCAATATAGTCCGTGGAAAATTCTCAATTTCCCTCGCGATAGTCGGCGCCTCGCTCTCTACTGTATGCAGTGCGTTATCCTGGTTACTGCGTTGGGTGATATGTGGTCCTAGCCATGGCAACATACTAATCAATTCTTGGCGATAGTATTCTAATTCATTGGTATGATCATCCACACCTTACCTTGCCATCCTTGGTTTAGTGACGTGAGATACTTGCTTGATCTCGCTTTCCAGCCTCTTGACCTCTACGTCCATCAAAATGATTTTCCTCCTTAGTCGTACCCAGTCTTTTTCGAGTTCGCGAAGTTTAATGTTCCCTTGCTGAATGGCTTCCTGAAGCCTTAGTTTTTCTACCTCGCATAGCTATGTGATTTCGTCGTTCTGGGCTTCGCACACTATCGCACCTATAGGTGCCATTATGTGTGAATTCATCATTGCATGCCCCTCAGAAATTATAGTCCCTACCCTGTTCCGCAACCTTGGAATTGTTTGCACGGTCAGGGTTTTGCACATGGTTTTATAGGCCCATCGAACCGCTGGTACGCGCAAGTCCCAGTCAGTCCATATCACTTGGTGAACCCTGTTCAACACTTCGCACACCGGTTCAAATGCTTCCCTGTGGATAGTTCTTGGCGTGCTTCACCTTTCTTGCTGCTGCATTTTGTTCCAATTCTCTATTTTGGGAGTGGTGTGCGCCTTTGTGGGCTGCATGTCATATGTCTATACCCATCGGGAAAGGTGGGTGTGTAAGTTGTTCTACCCCTGGTAACCAGTTCTCATCCTTTGCTGTGGTTTTCCAAATTGTAGGTGTAACATCCTCTTGCATTAACACAGGTCCCCAAAACTTCCTTGATGCGTACCCCACCACCTTGTGGGTGTCACACGTAGTGCCCATTTCAGAGCATTGAACTGCTGTTGTTCTGGTACTGTGCTTTCAAATTTGTTCAGGAATTCCTCCACCACTATCAACCCATCATATGTAGGCAGATCCCTTGCCTCTATTGTCACGTAACACAGTGATCTAACCATCATGTTGCAATTAAGTGTTGTTAATTTGTGCAAACGATTCTGCCAGCGCTCTATTTATTTGTCTAAATCCGAAGTGCAAGAGCTTTCGCGCTCCCACAAAATCCTTCCATCTGCAGTTAGATTCACCCAATCCTGTTCTTGCATAGTTATCTTGTAGATGCAATCGAGATTGTCATCACCGTCATCGTTGCACATCGATTCAGTGTATCAAACTCCTTCGGCTGGATCTAGTGGTACTACTACGCGTAGTGACTTTTTCTCAAAAATAAATTTTCACTTCTTCATATTTATGACTCAGTTCATATTGGTGGCCCATTATATTCCTAGTAGCGCGGGTTAGGGATTGTTGTCATCAATAATATCTATCACTTCAAGATCCGCATGCACGCTTGCACCTTCAATATCCACCATTACCCCTTGCGTTCTTCCAATGGGCACGATCTTCAGTTGGTTCGCCATTTGCAACTGAATAGGAGACCATTGTAGCACGGGTCTGCCCATGCATTCCCATGTTTATTTTGGAAGTACATTGACATCCGATCCAAGATCCAGGATAACCTAATCCATTTCATATTCGTTGATTTGCGCAGTCAACCTCATTTCCTTCCTATGTGCAATGCATGCTTTCCAAGTTTCTGGACCACATGCAGTTCTCCTGACCTCGTGCAACTAGTGATAAGTTCCTGTAGTCCTTTTACTACCTTGCTGTTGTCTAGTAGTTTCATGCATGTCTCCAGAAAGGTAGTGAGCATCGAAGGATCCACCCTTGGTTCTAGTTGATCCTTACTATCTGAAGTGGAGGCCTCTGTGAAGCTCTTCTTAGCTTCCATGAATGTCTCCTTCATGCATTCTACATCAAATTCGGGTTCCTTTGTAGGAGCCTTGTGAACCCATGCACTTTCTTTTGAATGCTTACGTTTATCATCTCCAGTGGTCATACCGCTCCTAAGCATTATGTTTACATTCGGGTCTTCTCCGTGCAACTCAGACCTCATCATCTGCAAATTCTGAGTCCGAGGGGGCTGGAGTACCCCTTTTTCACGCCTCCTCGCTATCAATGAAGGGTAGTCTTCTACCTCATGATAAAACTGAGTATAATAGAAACATGATGTCCTTGTCGAGTTTGTACAATCGCGGGCATAGCACTTTGGCCCTCCACAATTGTAGCAGATTAGTTGTCCACGACCCATTCTTAGTCCCACTCCACCTCGACCTCGTCTGCGCCCCTAAAATCTAGCACGAGCGATTCCTGTATTTGGGTCAAGGGCTCATGTTTCGGTTTGTACCCTGTAGGTAGGAGTTTTATCCATCATTAGTTCGTAGCTTCTGCAGGTGCATTCATTGTAATTTTTTCTACAAATTAGCTAGCTCTAATACCATGTAGAAATTCCCATTGTAGATCACCTGGTAATGCAATGTACTAAAGCAAAGCACTTGATCTACTTCTACAAACAATTTAGCGAAAGCTTAATCGAACATGAGAAACTTCAAGAATGAACAGATATAACTGAGAATGAGAAGTAATCAACCATAACATAGAAGACAGGGGAAAGCCTCAGCCTAAAACCCCAACTCGGTATTATCATACAAGTGGAAATATAGCTAGTATTACAAAAAGAATCAACTCAAAAGCTATCCTGCTCTCTCTGCAATACCTTTGCTACTCATAAACAGTCAAAGGCCTCTATCTAACCTCTGGTCTACCTTCCAAGCCTCCTATTTCTTTGTGCAATTCTAATTGGGGTCCAGTGCAACCACTTGTGTGAATTGGCCTCTTCACACACTCACTAACCTCTAATCCAACTACACGATCATGAAGGAGATAAATACTCATCATCGATGAGATTGTTTTATAGGAAAAATATTCATCCAACTGATAGTACACTGTCCCTTCTCTGATCTTAACTGGGTCTCTGTCTGAACTAACATGAATGAGTTATCCATGAGTGAATACTCAGTTATCTGAAATACAGTAGTTACATGAATGCAAGCATTAACTAACTGAACTCTCATTAATTTAACAAACTGTTAAATTAATATAACTATACTTGACTAAGTTAACTAAGTCGACTAATTACAACTCAATATTACAACTCATCCTTATCTCTTTAACTGATGGAAAAATTCCTCAATTAATAGATAAACTGTTGCATTTCCTCACACAGACTTCAGGTTTGATTTTCCTTAACTAATTAACTCAAGATGAATTAATTAATTAATTTACAAATTGTTGTTAATATCAAATTCGAATTTTACTTCGTATTTTTAGTCTAGGGACTGACTAAAATAGGAATCCATCCTAAACTGCTAAAAATAGAATGTTATTTTTAGCACTTCCATTTTTCATTCCTTGTTGCCCAATCTAGCATTGGTACTCAAACTACTATTTTTAGCAGTTCTATTTTTTGCATTTCTTGTTGCCATTTTCAACACTCCCTCTCAACAAGAAAGGCTTCCTCTCGAAACCGATCCTGTACCTTCGGAATATTCTGCATCCAACACTTCTACCAAGTGTGGTTGCTCCAGCAATTCTCGGAACAAAAAAAATCCCCACTAAACTCTATGTTGGGCTAGAAACATACTCTGATGCTGAAGCTCTACCTACTGCTAACAAGTGCTCCCTCTCTGACCTCTGAGTTGTTGCAACACTCCATGCATCTCTCACCATTGCACACTTCTCTGTGCCAATCTGCACTGGTGCAACACTCCTGCGCCTCTCGCATCATTGCAGCCTGCTAGCTCTACATAGTCCTATGACTCCTACACTGTAGCTCTCTCTGCCACTCCATCTGCATCTGTCTCTACCCAATCAGTCAATCCTACTACTCCACATTGGGGCTCCTGTAGCAAAGTTGAATCAAAGAGGTTGGGTACCTTAAGGATCCCGCCCCTCCTCCTTGGGACGATCACTCCACATCGCCCCACCTCCTACCTGGAGGTATGGCTGCATGTGATTCATCTACCTACCTAGCTCAAAGTTTCCCCCTACTGGAGGTCTTTGCATGAGTAGATGTCTCTACTCGATCTCCTCTCAGCTTCTCTAGTTGTGGCTACTCCAAAACCTCTTGAAGCTACTTCACCAATCGTGGCTCCCCCACAATCATCTGAGACTTCTTCTGGCACTGCATGTTGAGAGGTAATGTACTCTCCTTCTCAACCACCAAGTCTCCATCAGTTGCCTTGCTGCTCAAGTCTTTGCATGAATCTTGAACCTCAAGGGCATACAGGTTCTTGACCCATGAACCGATTTGCTTCACCTGTCTAGTGATGATGTGTCTAAGGAAAACCTTTCCCTTACTGAAGACTGCATCATAGCCTCTGTCTTCCAGCATCACGATCGACACCAAGTTTCTCTTTAGTCCTAGTACATACTTGACAATGGTCAAGGTAATGCAAGCTCCATGCTCCCTCTAAAAAATAACCCTGCCTACACCTGAGACACTGTACTTTTCATCATTACCCATCGCTATGAGTATCTAGAGATCTTTCTCCTCCAAAGTACTGAACAAATTCTTGTCGCCAGTCATATGGAAAGAAGCTCGACTATCAAGAAACCAACTGCTTCCCACCATGGATGAAACCATGCATGTGAAGAGTGTGAAATCCAACTCGAACTGTGAAGAAAATGCTTCACCTTCAGATCCTTCCCCGGATCCCTTCTTAGATTTCCTCTGTGGACAATTTGTAGCAAAATGGCCCACCTCATGACAACGAAAGAATTGCACTTTCGATTTGTCAAACTTCCTCCCACCATGTGTTGTAGGGAAAAGTATCCGACTCGGATGACCCTATCCCACTCTAAGGGTGATAGTTCCTTAGCAACAACTGTAAAACAAACTACTTAAGGTTTACTTCTTTATGAAAGCAAAAGAGAATGGAGAAATGCACTAACCGTTGCCTTGCGCTTAATGTCGAATCCAAACTCTTCTCTTTGGCCACTTGCTCCTAGCTCCTTGTTCTTTTGCTTGCCCAGCTACAATGAGATCCTGCAAAATAACAAAGAAGGAAACTACAAGAGGCATGCAATCATCACAATATATTATTGAAACAAGAGCACATAGAAGAACCTCAATAGCTTTTATTAATGAAGAAGTAAAGGTTCTGAGAGTATTACAACCATTGAAGGCTCCAACCCAGCAACACCTCCCAGCAGAAAGAATTGCTCCTCTTCACCTCTCTCAAACAATCACCCAATAGCTCAATAGTGAAACCAACAGCATGTCATTACTTTGCACAAAATTCCAGCCTCCTGAGCTCATAGGAGAGAGCTCAATATATAGATGAATTGAGAAAGGATGAGTCAGCTTGCAACTGATGTGTAGCTGCCTTGTGTCCTCTCTCTCTTCAGTTAATCTTTAGTTGATCTTTAGTTCTTGAGTCCACTTGGTGAACTTTGCTTCCACTTGGAGAAACAGAGCCTCTGACTCATCACAAGGCGAAATCCCTGATCCAAGTGTCATTTTTGGAAGATTCCAAATCAATGACTCATTGTGCCACTTGTCCCATCTCGCTCAGCGCAGGTGGCCTTTGTTCCACTTGCTTTGCAACACAGGTACACCATGGAGCAACTGAGTTTCAGCGCAGAAACCTAGTGGAGCACCTGCTTTGATTTCAGGATTGCTTGTTTTTTAGTGTTTTCAGGTGGAGAACTGATCTGAGAGCTGTTGGTTTGCTGACCTTGTTCCTCTAGGGGTAGGAACATCATGTTTAGGGAACTTTGGATCCCTTGGATTATTGACAATTCATGCTTGTTGCTGTAAGGCACAAAATTGTCTATAACAGATGCCCCCTAAAGTATGAGGTCGTTTATTGGGTGAAATGCTTTATTGAGAGGATCCGAAGTTCATTCAATCTGCTGAGAAGAGTCCTGTAATAAGATACAATACAATACATTATTTTTTCATACATTTTCATGATCTAGCTGAGGCGGGCATTCCCATGCTCAGCTTTATAAATACATTTCGGTACATAGAACAGACGATCGTCTGATTGTAGACTGATAATTCTCTGCTGAAATTATCATCCTTTGAGAAGGATGATCATCTGCTGTAATGATGTACATATCAAATGTCTTTATGTCCTGAATATATATCGCAGCCCGGATGGATGAAACTAGATCCGGGGTCTTCAATCTCTTCCGATCTTCACTCGATGTACAAGTCGATCCATGTGAGAATTTCTTGAAGTCGAACATGGAAAGACATCGCTTGATTACCGGTCAATGATGTAAACCGTTAGCAAGCGCGAGAGGAATCACCGATAAGGATGATGACCCTCAAGGTACGACAGTACAATCCACATGGTGGGAATAAAGGACTTGGCGTCGACCACCATGCAAAATCTTCTGGTCGAAGGTCATTGATGTATACCTGTCGCCGGAAGTGAGAAACTTGCCATTGAGGCATGCAAGCTTCAAAGTACTGAAGGGGGTGTTCCTAGATCAACTCCTTGGATAATGAGCTGATGTCGACAAGGAGCGATCCGTCAAAGGAGGGCCTTAATGAATCCCACATCAGTGACACGGAACGGAGCTAGTGATTGTGATGAGGTGAAAACAAACTGTGATGTATGATTCAGGGTGGCGGTCATGAAGTGGATGAAGGATAATGTATGGTAGTGGGTGGAACACGGTTGACTCTTTACAGAACCACATCTCTTGAACATATAACGACACTGATGTGATGGATTGGTAGCATTACCCCAATTGTGGATGGTGTGGCGAAGACCATGGTTATGAGACCGGTGAATGAAACAACCCAACCCGATGTGATACGGAGGACAAAGTGTCATGTTCAAGAGCAACTTGCTACCATTAATGCTGTGAGGTTCTCCCAATTTTTCCCCAGTCATTGCTGACCAGTACCTCTTTATTTTTGTCAAGCTTGAGGAGGATAACATATGCTTGTTCTATAACCTGCCCTTCGGGCAAGCCCATCGCTATGTTTTAACGAGCCTAGCGATAGGGAAACTCGTTCTCATCTAAAGACAAGTTTGTCGCTATTTAATCATTTTAACGAGTCTAACGACAAAGAAAACTCGGTCCTTTTCATTTTTAGAGAGTCTGAAAAGGTACGAAAAGTTAACTCCAAAATTCCTTTTTCGTCTTCTAATCCCTTAAGTCCGAAAAAGTATAAAACCATACAGAAGGGATGAATTTTCGATTTCTTTAACGAGCCGAACAAGACAAGCGCTCGATCTTTTCGTGCAATAATCCCTCAGGTCCAAAAAGATTAAAATCTAGAGGAGGGATAGCCCTTCCGGTCCTTTTTAACGAGCTGGAAGGCCAAAACTCGGCAAACTTTTCATATTTTACGAGTCATTGAAAAGAGCTCAAAGAAGACTCGTCTTTTGAGGAACGAGTGATGAACAGGGATAGCAGCAGATTCCAGGTACAGGTTGGAATTTTCCAATCACGGCAGTGTCACAAGGATGGCTAGGTGAAATCACTCTTCGCAGCTGTTCCTCAAAATGGGTAAACAAACACATGGAGGTGAACGATTGGCCAAATGAACGGATGGAGGTGAGACTGCAAGAACACGACCAAGGGCTTTAATATGGCTTTCAAAGGTTACATTCTTCAAGGTTGTTTACCGGTTCATTTTTCTGAGTGAGCTTGAACTGCTAGGGAAAGATTGCTCACAATTTATGTTTATTTTTTAACGAGCATGAACTCTATACAAAAACTGCTCGATTCTTGCGTTTATTTTTTAACGAGCATGAACATTGCTAAAACTGCTCGATTCTTGATGCCCCCAGCATAAAAATGCGGACGAGGCATATGTCCTCTAATTCTTAAGGGGACATTTCATTTTTTAATGAGGTTGACATCGTGAAGAACTATCCTCTTTACTCTTTATTTCATTTTTTAAACGAGGTTGACTTGAGATAGGAACTATCCTCGAAACTTTTAGATCCATTAAAAATAGAAGGCTTCATATTCCGTTGCACCCATCTCCGAAAGATTACTCGGCGGTGGTGGGGCAAAAGTGCCCATTAAAGAAGGGCCTTTTAGGAAAATTACTCCGATATATGGGAGAGGGTGATTGCCTCCATGGATCGTTGGAATGCTTCGTGTGTTGGATGGCGGCACAACTTCTGCCGAAGTTGTTGTCGAACTGCCTGATCGACCTTTTCTCTCGCCATTCGACAACTGTGAATTCCCATGTCTTTTGTTTAATGTTGAATTTAAAGCATCATCTTGGCGCTTAAAACTTGACAACATCATAACTTGTGATGGGGAAGCATTTCCACTATCAACCAGATTCTGACTTGGGTCGGGAAATGGATCAGTCAACACGGCTGGAGTGTGCGGATTCTTTACGAATCTTTTAAACTCAGCTTTGTACGGGCAATCTGCCGTCCAATGATCATCGTCACATATGTGACATCTCCTAGGTTGTTTCTCCTTTCTACGAGGATTTTTTCGAGGAGATGACTTTCTTTGATCTTTCTTCCCTTCGTTTTGATTCTTCTTGCTTCCTGGTTGATTGGTTTCTTTGCCCTTATCTGTCGATACGGCATTTACTTCCGAAGCAAGAACTTCTTCATGCGCATTTTGATTCGAATCCTTACGGGCCTTCTTTTGTTGGGTCTTTTTCGGATTCGTGTTTGCCGTGCCAATCACGCCATCACCGGCATGAGAGTCACTGTTTGATTTAGGAGGAGGAGGGATTGAAAACTCTGGTCTAGGGGCGTCTGGTATTTTGTCATAGAGCGTGCCGGACTGAGTATATACTAAATCCAAGTATTGTGCACGAGCGATAACCTGCTCTTCTGTTACGACTCCTCCCTTTGCTACATCTTCTGTTATGGCCGGAAGTAACGACTTTATAAACCACTCAGCTAAAAGCTGATCAGGAACGTATGTTTTAACCATTCTTCGTCGACGTCGCCACTCATGTATATGATCTGATATATGAGTTGCGGTTGTCTGTTTGAAGTTAGTCAATATCTCTGTTCCCGTTTCATACCTTATTGGTAATTGAAAGTGGGTCAAGAATGTCGTGGCAAGGGAGCCAAAATTGTCGAACAAAGCTCTAGGCAATTCTATATACCATTTTGCCGCTGGACCTGTCAATGTCCTCTAAAAGAGGCGAAGCCTTATCGAATCGTCATTTAAAGTGTTCGACGAACACCATAGATGAAATGTCATCACATGATTCGACGGGTCTTCACCTGGATTTCCATTGAATTTAGGAATGTCGGATGGAAGTTTGTGTGGAATCACTGGCCACCAAGGGGCGTAAGCAATTGGATCATTGGTTAACCGATGTAAATCAGGCAACTCTAAAGTCGCCACGAATGGTAACTGTTGATTCAAGTTAGGTGAAGCGTAACCAGGATACGATGGAATCGCCTGAACAGTTGGTCTTTGCATACCAGCATAATGGAGTTGATGTTGGTCTAATGAATACGGTTGATGGACTTGACCACTATAAAGTGGTTGACTTTGACCATTTTGGATATATGGTTGTCCAGTATTCGCAAAGATTTGCTATTCAGAACCTTGATATACTTGTTGGAATTGTGGCTGTTGGTATTGCACTATCCATGGTTGTGATACCATGGGTTGTTGCGCTACACTAACCATTGGACCAAGATGTGGGGTAATTGTACCCGACTGTACTTGTGTTGCCCTACCAGTAGGCGATTGTGGTTGGGTTGCAGGGTCAAGGGGCTGTTGCATGAGAACCTGAGAAATCTGAGGTTGACATACAACAGGCATTGTTTGAACTTGCGACACGGTCACAATAGCCGGTGTAGTTGGGATGTTTGTCACAGGTACACACTGTTGCATAGAATATACAACTCTCGGTGGCTGGGATAGTATAGGTACCCAACTACTCGTTGCAATTCCGCAATAACTTGAATAAGGTTGAGAACTCCCGTATGGGTACCCTCCCGGAGGGGGTAATGAAAGGGCATACTGCCCCCCATACGGTAGCAATCCAGAACTCAAGGCAATTGATTGTCCTGGAGGACTGGATGGCCTAATTAGATTCACAAAAGGGTCAATTTGATGAGTCTCACCATGAGAGTTACCAGACATTACTCCGGAACAAACAGGAACAGACCATACTGTCGAGATAGTCTCTTGGTGGACTCCTTCTAGCGACTGAGAGCTAGTTGGGACAGATGGTATGCCGACGAACATTGTTGGATTTGCAGCAGGTAATTCTGCCGTCGCCGTGTCATTCGACACAGTCCTAGATGTCGACGGTTGTTCAGTCATTTTTAGTCTATCCAATTGATCACCTAGTGATTCTACAGGAACTTCCACTGGTGATGGACAAACTTCTGTTGTAGCAGGAAATAGAGTGACCCCTACTCCAAATTGAATTGGAGTGGATACTTGCGGTTCCTCTATAATTTCCTCTATCGCAATCAGACCAGGTGGAAGAGGAAGACCGTCAGGTCCGTAAAAGATTTCCGGTGCCGAAGAAGGGGTTGTATTAAAAGCGACAGATGTTTGAGGAACAAAACTCTCTGGACGAGTTACAGATGGAACTGGTTCAGTCATACAAGTATTTGCCCCCAGACTAGGATCAGTATTACTGTCCCTCTGTGGCGGTTGAACTTCTTCTATGGAGGCAGGGTTTCCGGAAATGTTTGGAGTGACCAGAATCTCAGATGTTGTTGGAATACTTGTTCTAACTTTTAAAGGAGATTTTGAACTGGTTCGACGAGTTCGCTTTGCCCGGATTGTTTTCGATTCCGGAGACAAAGATGGTTGACTCGCAAGCCTCCGAGAACGATGGATATTCAATTGACTTTCTTCCACGATTGCGGATTACTCGATCAATTAAAATATAAAAGGGAAAATTTGTGTTTCCGATTTGAATGAATTTTATTAGACGCTTTTAAACATAACTTTGCTTTTTCATGTTTTAAGAGTCGAGAAAAAGCTAAAGATGACTCTAGTCTCCTTCGATGTATTAACGAGCCCGAAGTGAAAAATGCTCGGTTGGACCTTTTCAGTTATAGAGTTTGAAAAGGGCCAAAAGAAACTGCTCTGGAGATCTAGGCAGAGGGTGTGCCAAACTTTTCGCGAAACCACAGAATACGTTTTACGGTACGGGTGGTCGATCTTCGTGAATGCTGTGTTCACTGCATCGCGATCAGTAGGGCGGCCGACACGGCTTCCTATGGATAAAGGATAATTGCCTATAGGGGTCTCCCAATATATACGCGACGGTACGTGGAAGCACAAGTCCGTATTAGTGCTACCGACTCTCAGGAGGAATCACCCACCTTCGTAGAGATCGACAGTCACTATGTTTAACGACGCCGGAACACGTCTCTACCTAGACCTCTAGATGTTTGCGTTATGTTACAATGCGTTGTTAGGTTCATTCAGTATATTTTAAGTTGATCTTTTTAAAGTTTGCCTTTCAAGGTTCACCACGAGATGTATATGACAAATTCCTAAATGCAGCCTAAGATGAGAAGCAAGCTTTTTCAAATCTTTTTGACTGATGAAAATCTTAACTACTGAGGGAGAAGAAAGGCAAATTCTTTTCACACAGTTCATACAGCACACACTAATGCACTTTCTCCTAAATCATCATGCAAACTTTTTCAAATGCAAAATGCACAATGCATGTATTTTCTTTTCCCTTTCTTAATGTCAATGGATTACAAAAAGAAAGTGGTTATATAACTTTGATTTCGATTTAAAGCGAAAGTAAACAAGCTTGTCCAAAATCAAAAGACACCTTAAGATTTACTTGCTTAATCACTGGAAATACATGAAATCAAACCATACTGACAAAAGTAAAATGACTAATCAGCTATGGACAGCAAACAAGCTAACTCTTTAGACCAGCAAAAATGCCTAACACAGGTTCAGATCTAAGAGGCCAAAAGCAAGACTAGTTTACTCTTCGTTATGGGAAATTGTAAATGAGTAAGAAATACAAAGAACAAGTACAATTTCGTTATATAACAGAGGCAGAATGATGGCAAGTAATATTGGTTTCAGAACAGGCACAAGACTGACACTTAGCAGCAAAATCTAAGTGAAAACAGGCAAGAGAAAGGGAGGAAACCCCAAATGCACTAGGCAAATTTGGGCCAACGCAGGTGCTGCACAGCCAATCTGGCTCTCAGCGCAGGTAGCCCCTTCGGGACCTGCGTTGCAAAGCAGGTAGCCTGTGTACTACCTGCTTTGGAAAACGAGAATTGCGTTTTCACAGTTTCCGGGTCATAATTTTCTCAAAAATGCACGGTTTTTTCTCAAATCAGAAACAATCAGTCAAGCACACTCAAAGGGATGATTAGGAAGGTGCAAAGCTATCACTAAGAGCTTACAAGGATCCTTGTAGATCAGCTCTTCAAATCATGAACTTGCTCAGAAATGAGCTAGAGTAGCTGCCCTCTACTTCGCTTTTGATATAGTCAAAAGCTTTTCGATTTGGTACTCTTTTGTTTAGGAAATGAATAGCAAAATACTACAAACACAATCCAACGGATACGATCCCCAGCGGAGTCGCCAGTTTGTTGTAGGGAAAAGTATCCGACTCGGATGACCCTATCCCACTCTAAGGGTGATAGTTCCTTAGCAACAACTGTAAAACAAACTACTTAAGGTTTACTTCTTTATGAAAGCAAAAGAGAATGGAGAAATGCACTAACCGTTGCCTTGCGCTTAATGTCGAATCCAAACTCTTCTCTTTGGCCGCTTGCTCCTAGCTCCTTGTTCTTTTGCTTGCCCAGCTACAATGAGATCCTGCAAAATAACAAAGAAGGAAACTACAAGAGGCATGCAATCATAACTGGTTCATGGATTAGTGTAAACCAAACATGCAATCATCACAATATATTATTGAAACAAGAGCACATAGAAGAACCTCAATAGCTTTTATTAATGAAGAAGTAAAGGTTCTGAGAGTATTACAACCATTGAAGGCTCCAACCCAGCAACACCTCCCAGCAGAAAGAATTGCTCCTCTTCACCTCTCTCAAACAATCACCCAATAGCTCAATAGTGAAACCAACAGCATGTCATTACTTTGCACAAAATTCCAGCCTCCTGAGCTCATAGGAGAGAGCTCAATATATAGATGAATTGAGAAAGGATGAGTCAGCTTGCAACTGATGTGTAGCTGCCTTGTGTCCTCTCTCTCTTCAGTTAATCTTTAGTTGATCTTCAGTTCTTGAGTCCACTTGGTGAACTTTGCTTCCACTTGGAGAAACAGAGCCTCTGACTCATCACAAGGCGAAATCCCTGATCCAAGTGTCATTTTTGGAAGATTCCAAATCAATGACTCATTGTGCCACTTGTCCCATCTCGCTCAGCGCAGGTGGCCTTTGTTCCACTTGCTTTGCAACGCAGGTACACCATGGAGCAACTGAGTTTCAGCGCAGAAACCTAGTGGAGCACCTGCTTTGATTTTAGGATTGCTTGTTTTTGAGTGTTTTCAGGTGGAGAACTGATCTGAGAGCTGTTGGTTTGCTGACCTTGTTCCTCTATGGGTAGGAACATCATGTTTAGGGAACTTTGGATCCCTTGGATTATTGACAATTCATGCTTGTTGCTGTAAGGCACAAAATTGTCTATAACACCATGGGAAGAACTGGATTTGAAAAGAGAAACCTTCTCCTTCCCCTTCTTCGCCTTACTCTCTAAGACAAAGTTTTCTTCATCCTCCATGGATGAAGAACCATCTCTAATGCTTCTTCTTATCTCCTCCTGCATCAAATCTGACCAAAGTCATTCCCAATCTGGCAGTTTCTCTATTCCATTAATCGATTCCTAGTAGCTATGCCAGCTCTTAGGAAGACTGAGGAGTGCAAGACTCACCATGTCATCATTAGCTGTCATGATGCCTACACTTCCAAGCTCATCCCTGCATGAGGTGAGCTTGTTTAGATACATAGAGATCCTGTCACCCTTTTCACACTTGATCTTTCGAAGTTTGTCGTTCAGTGCTAGCTTCCTCTGATCACTGCTATTTTGATAAATATCCTTCAATGTTTTCCACATCAAAAATAGAGTCTCCTTACCATGGAGGCTCGAGACAATGTGATCTCGAACTCCCTCCAGGAGGATTCTCCTTGCTCTAGCCACACACTTTTTCCATTTCGCCAGTTGAGTAGTATCAATCGGCTTTTGGACTTCTTGATCAATGAAGTCCTTTAGACCGTTATCTTCTAATACTACCTTCGTGCAATCCTTCCAGGCTATATAATTCGAACTGCCATCAAGGGCATATTTGAGTCTCAAACCACTGAATGCCATCGGTGAAATAGATGTGATAAGAACTCAATTCAATATTAAGAAACCACAAACTTCAACTTCTCCCTTCTTTTATATTGTTCTTCCTTGATCACATATGCTCTGATACCATGTAAATTTTTCTACAAATCAGCTAGCTCTGATACCATGTATAAATTCCCACTGTAGATCACCTGGTAATGCAATGTACTAAAGAAAAACACTTGATCTACTTCTACAAACAATTTAGCGGAAGCTTAATCGAACATGAGCAACATCAAGCATGAAAAAATATAACTAAGAATGAGAAGTAATCAACCATAACACAGAAGATATATCACTGGGGAAAGCCTCAGCCTCAAACCCCAACTCTGTATTATCATACAAGTGGAAATATAGCCAGTATTACAAAAAGAATCAGCTCAAAAGCTATCCTGCTCTCTTTGCAATACCTCTACTACTTATAGGTAGTCAAAGGCCACTATCTAACATCTGGTCTACCCTCCAAGCCTCCTATTTCTTTGCACAATTCTGATTGGGGTCCAGTGTAGCCACTTGTGTGAATTGGCCTCTTCACACACTCACTAACCTATGATCCAACTACGTAGTCCTGAACGAGATAAATCCTCATCATGGATGAGCTTCCTTTACAGGAAAAATATTCATCCAACCAATAGTACACTGACCCTTCTCTAATCTCAATTGGGTCTCTGTCTAAATTGACATGCATGAGTTATCCATGAGTGAATACTCAGTTATCTGAAATATAGTAATTACATGCATGCAAGCATTAACTAACCGAACTCTCATTAATTTAACAAACTGTTAAATTAATCTAACTTGAATTGACTAAGTTAACTAAGTCAACTAATTACAACTCAATATTACAACTCATTTTTATCTCTTTAACTGATGGACAAATTCCTCAATTAATAGATAAATTGTTGCATGTCCTCACATAAACTTCAAGTTTGATTTTCCTTAACTAATTAACTCAAGATGAATTAATCAATTAATTTACAAACTGCTGTTAATATCAAATTTGAATTTTACTTCCTATTTTTAGTCCAGGGACTGACTAAAATAGGAATCCATCGTGAACTACTAAAAATAGAATGCTATTTTTAGCACTTCCATTTTTCATTCCCTGTTGCCCAATCTAGCACTGGTACTCAAACTGCTACTTTTAGCAGTGCTATTTTTAGCACTTCTATTTTTAGCATTTCTTGTTGCCATTTTCAACATTCATCATGGCCTAGTAACCTGCAGAAATTACAAAACAATTGTTGAGACGTCTGCGTATACTTCTGCAATAGATGAAAATTATCTGTAGTGTGTTTTCCTCCTATCTGACAGATCGCGTACCATAGTGCAGGCGCCATGCTTGGTCCTGCTTGTGCCTCAAGTCTTAACGGCATCAGCCCTCCTCCCACCAAGTAATTCACGAACGCTGGACAATGGTCCTTATCATGCACCTGGCCTTTGCATTTTATGCACCATACCTCCTCGCGCACCTCTGGCCGAGGTGTCTTGTCCTATTTCAAACTCTGCATCTCCAGACACAGATTTTGCAGTTCCACATGGACTTGTTGGACTCCCAAACCAGGGTCTTGTATAGGGGTCTCATGCAATCTCATTGCCATCTCCAAAGCTTCGGCCTGGGTGGAAAGCTTTTGTTGCGACAACGCCGTCCTCAAATGTGGTGTTAGTGATGCTATGAACCATGCGCGGTGCTATCCATTTGTCAAAGTCATATTGGCTTCGCAAATCATATGCTTCAGTCTTTGGTCCAGATCCCAGGGGGTCTCACCCATGAGCATTGTGATTTCCTTAAACCTGATAATTGATTGTGTCTCTGACTTTTGCCTGCTAAACTCCCTGTTTAGAGCGGCCTAGATTTATGCGATTCATACATTTGGATGGTCATTAGAATGCTTGATGTACCATGTTAATGCACGATCTTGCAACGTGATTACCATTGTAGCCTTCTTGATATTGTCATCCACTACTCCTTGTGCTTCCCATACCGCCCTTACCACGAACCAGAATTGGTTTGAATCTTCATTCCCTACTCCTCTGAATATCGGTAGTTTGATGGCACTCGCCATACTGAATTGTGGTGGTGGCGGAGGTGGGGTGGGTGGAGATGGAGGTGAGGAGGTTGAGGCAGGTGGTGGTGTAGGTGGAGGTGGTAAGCGTAGAATTCGCTGCCTTATCAAACTGACCGCGCTTCTCGGAGAAACTTTCGCGAGCTCTTCCTCACTTTCCCACGAGGGTGAAATTAAGGGACTGGTTTCTAATTCTTCTCTACCTCTGGTTCTATAGATATTCCCACTTCATGTAGTCCCAAACATTAATTTATTTGCATAACCCGCTTTTCACACAATAGCATCTTAATCCAAATGTTCAAAGATTTAATATACTTACCTCGCGGTCCTTTGAGGAATCGTCATTCTGCCTCACTGTAGCTGATGGTTGTATCCACTGCGAACTCACTTATAAATCCTCTTATAATTCGGTCGAGCCAATGGTCCACAACTCATGCAATATTATCTCATGATGCTTCCAGTCTATGCACTAATTTCGGAGTCCACACGATTGGTTTGTCAAGCCTACACCTTCCCTGACTGTCTGCTAGCTTTGCGACCCACTCATACAGCTCAGAAGGAAAGGATGCAAAGAAAGTTTCATTGATTTTCATATATAAGTAGCGCTCCAACCACTATTCCTTAGAAAATTGCAGATTTATGTTTTCCTGCATCACGAACTCGTGAATCTTCTTGTCCAACCACCCTTAAATTTCTTTCTTTGTTGGGTTCCAGTGGCATGACATTTTTGTGTGTGGAGCATGATTGTTCATAGGTCTTTGTTTCAGCTGAATGTATACCCCAGGAAGTTTGTACACCCCTCCACGCGGGGGGGTGTGGGGGGGCTGATCCCCCCTAGTTGGGGGGTCCGGGGGCCAACGCCCCTGAAGCTAAAAATAGATGTAAAATTGCCTTCTAAAAGTATAGTAATTTCTAGTCAATCTGGGCCATTCATTAGGTGGATGATCTAACAGTAGAACTTATGTTTAGTTTAGGGTTTTTTGCCCTAGAAGGAAACCCCTCTCTTTGTATGAGGGCATTGTATTTGAGGCTGTGATATAGATGTGTATTCTCAGAGCGAGAAATAGAGAGGTGAGACTGTGAGAGAAAACAGAGGATATTACAGCGAGTCTACTGTAGGTTGTGTCTATTCATTTTGCTGGATAATAGAAAGGAAGGACTAGCTGTTTGGGGTGGACATAGCCCAAACTGGGTGAACCACATATATCTGTGTCTCTCTTGCTTTATTCATTTTCTGTGTTTATATTTCTGCAATATTTTATGTGTTCCGTTGCTCCGTAATATATAATTTTCTAACACACATCAGACATCCCTTATGCAGATCTCAGTCCCAGCAAAGAAACCATTTGTTGGCTTGTATGGGCCTGACCTAGGTTCAGAGATGATTTAGCCAAACAAATCCCAGTACTACTGGCCCTTTCGACAACAGTCCGCAGAGCATGGACTGAGGTCTCACCCGAAGTAGTATGGGAGGGTGCTAGAACCAGGTTTTCCACACCCTAGAGATGTTTGATGGTTTTTCGATGGTCTATGGTTTGACCCTGTGCGTACGTCGTTACGCACATCTATCTATCCCTCATAGCCTGTGATGTTGCCTTGCCGTAGACCTGCTAGAGGCGCGATCCGTGGTATTACCCTGGTTCTTTACAATTAACCTGATATTATCTGATTACTTAACTTATCTGTGTGAGCCCAATTACACTTAACAATGTTTAGTATTCCTATAAGTGCGCGTGATAAACAAAACAGTATAAATGCATAGAAAATAATTCAAAACTACATACAAAGTATTTAGAATCAAACTTCTCTTTATTATTCTCCTTCTTGTGTTATAAACTCAACTTCTCCCTGCGCACTCAGCTGCAGGGGTCCACGCACTGAGCTGCAGAGTCTATTAGGCCTCTGCGCACTCAGCTACAGAGCCTCTTCCTACTACTACGACCCAAGACACTTAGACTTCTTCTCTATCCGCTACTAGATCATTCATTCTTTTCCATCGCTAATTGTCTTTACAACTTAGAGCCTCACTCTATTTATACAATCCCATGGTCTGCGGACCATGGGTAAGCCGAAATGACATTACATTATATTACAAAACATAGGGTGGACAACCCTATGACTCAACATAAATTTCACACTCCGTGCCTGCAATTTGCGTAGTCTTACAACATTATTTGACCAAAACTTGGGCTTTGAGTACCAAAACATGCTGTGGGGGGATTCCATGCCCAACAAGTTGATAGCTAGGTTGCCAAAAGAAAATTCTTTTTAGAAGGTGAAGAACCCACTGAGGACAAAAATGGAGTAAGGAGGGAAAGTCTACCATATCCATGGAGTGAGGTAGGCTACGAACTAATCAAATACATCTCATGTGAGGGTAGATATAGTGTTATCTATGGCTATCATTTCAAAATCGTTGAAGAATTAAGGTTTGGTGTAGAAACACCCCCTCACTAAAGGCTCAGCATACCATATTTCTTGCTTCAATGACTCATAGACTCAAGCATCAAAGTGAAGGAGGGGAATTCCCAAAAATTAGCTCACCATGGGTTGATTAAGATCCTCATTGAAGATTCCCTCCAAAACCTTAGAACCCATATAACATGGTTCGTTTTCAAAGACATGCCAGCAGAGGATGACATCAAAGCTCTCACTTATGATGTTAGTCGTACTATTAGTGAAGAGGAAGTAAAACAGGAGGAGGAAGATACAAAAGGAGATAAGGATGAGATGGATGAAGAAGGAGTTGACATAGAGGAACATGATGAAGATGAAGAAGAAGAGGGAGAAGAGAAGGAGGATGATGAAGTAACAGAGGAGGAAATTAAGGAGGAAACTGATAGAGATGATGAAGATCTACAAGAAGAAGAAGACAGGAAAGATAGAGAGGAAGAAGGCAATAGAGTAGAGGCGACAAAACAAAAGGAGGTGTTGGAAATAATACTGAGAGGGGGGGGTGAATCAGTATTATCACATTAATAAAAAATTTTCATTTCCATAATCAGATTCATATATGCTACTTCCACAACTTCTTATGATTAAGTTAATTGATCTTCAACCATATTATCAGATAACAGATGCAGTAATGGAGAATAGATCATCACACATAAGGCACACACATGAACACCATGATATAAGGTGGAAACCCAATGCAGGAGAAAAACCACCTGCTGCAAGTCATCTCAATCTTCTTCTTAATAAGAAAATCCTTTTACAATATTTGTACTGGTGCAGTCTTATACCAGTACGGGAGCTACAACCCCCTTTGCTCTTGTACTAGCTGATCCATTTACTAGTACGCAGGTTGCTACCTGCTACAATGCTCCAAAGATCTCCCTTAGCTTTTGTACTAGCTTAGATACTAGTACATAGGCGCTGACCTACAATCTTCTCTCCTCCAGGTACCACGTTTCATCAATTTTCAGACTGGATACACTGAAGCACAACACATAATCTGAAAGGCCACTTTTCATACAATTTTCATACTGGACCCAACAACAACATTGAAGCTCATAATCAAACAACCTTCTGAATCACCCAATCACTAGATCCATACATATACAATGATATTATGAGAGTTATCAACCAGATCTAGTACATAAAGATAATTCATTAATCATGTTGTTATCTGAACTCAATACTAGTAACCAAACATCAGTTATGCACCCAAAACCCTGCAGAATAGTCAAAGGCAGTTAAAACAAATTTTAAGCAGGGATCGCAACTTCACTGGTATAGATCTGCGGATATCTGTACTACCTCCGCACCTGCGCCTTCTGTGACGCCTCCGCACTGTGCCTTCTGTGGCGCCTCTGTGGCGTCTCCGCACTGCGCCTTCTGTGGCGCCTCCGCACTGCGCCTTCTGTGGCGTCTCCGCACTGCGCCTTCTGTGGCATCTCTGCACTGCGCCTTCTGTGGCGCCTCCGCACTGCGCCTTCTGTGGCGCCTCCGCACTGCGCCTCTGTGGCGTCTCCGCACTGCGCCTTCTGTGGCGCCTCTGCACTGCGCCTTCTGTGGCGTCTCCACACTGCGCCTTCTGTGGCGCCTCTGCACTGCGCCTTCTGTGGCGCCTCCGCACTGCGCCTTCTGTGGCGTCTCCGCACTGCGCCTCCGCACTGCGCCTTCTGTGGCGTCTCCGCACTGCGCCTTCTGTGGCGCCTCCGCACTGCGCCTTCTGTGGTGCCTTTGTGGCATCTCCGCACTGTGCCTTCTGTGGCGCCTCCGCACTGCGCCTTCTGTGGCGCCTCCGCACTTCCGCAGCTGCAGCGCTCGAGAGATCACCCTTCACAGATTCGCTTTCAACTCCACTTTCATAGATCAAACTTTCAAAACAATAACCCAATATTTCAGATCTTAAGATATTCAATTGCAAGGATGAATTAGCCAAGTGATCTCCTTTGCTTTATATAGGCAAGCTTCTTCCTAAAATCATGGATCAATACCATAGATAACCAAAACAAGGGGCCCAAAAACATGGGGCTCAATAATACCAAGGATTAACCACCATGGACCAAAGGTAAGTTCTCCAACATATACACACTTTTGACGACGTACCATGGTCCAAAACCATAGGTTCAAATATCAAGGACTAACTACCATGGACCAAAGGTAAGTTTTCCAACATGAAAGTGCGTGAACTTTTCTCTACATGAAATAAACTTTTCTCTGCATATAAGTGCGTGAACGTTTCTCTACATGAGATGAGTGGGTTGCCATCAAGTACAACATATGTATCATAAAGCCATACTAGAATCATAATTCCAACAGGAGGATCAGGGAAAATTTTAAGAACCCCCCCTAAATTTATAAATATAATAAATGGGCGAATCTCCATGGTATATAGGAAAAATGGAAGGCGATTTTATCAATAATATAATATGTATATATAATTTTTTGGCGAATCTCTCACCAGGCATGGCGAATATTTTACTCAATTATAAAATCTTGTAAGATCTTGGCGAGTCTTTCACTAAATAATAAAACTTTGTAAAGTCCTAGTGAATCTTAGCATAGGCTACATGCTAGTTTAATTCCCTCATTTAAATAGGCTACATTCCAGGTGAATACAATGGGTCAATACCATGTGCCATTTTGGTGAATACCATGGGTCAATACCATGTGCCATTTTTATTTTTATTAATTCTAATACTAGGGTTAATAATGGTTTTTTGCATGGTATTAATAACAATCTAGTCCATGGTATTTGTCCCATAGCATTTTGGCCATAGGTTTCACCTAAATATAACCCATTTTAACCCATTTTTTGAGTGTTCGTAAATATAAGGTGACTTATGGAGTAAATATAAAAAAAATGTTTTATTTGTTTACCATACCTCTCGTTTATTTATATTTTTATTAATTTACCATACCTCTTTTACAAATATGGTATTTGGCCCATAGGATTCACTTAAATAAAACCTCTTTCTTGAGCCTTCATAAATAGAATGAGGGTTATGGACTAAATATAAAAAGAGGTTTTATTTAGTTACGATACGTCTAGTTTATTTATATTTTTATTTATTTACCATACCTTTTGAGTAAGTATAAAAAGACGTTTTATGTATTTACCATACCTCCACTTATATTTTTATTTGTTTACACCCATACATGTATATAAGGTGACTTATGGAGTAAATATAAAAAATGTTTTATTTATTTACCATACCTCTCATTTATTTATATTTTTATTAATTTACCATACCTCTTTTATAAATATGGTATTTGGCCCATAGGATTCACTTAAATAAAACCTATTCTTGAAAATGGGCGAATGGATTCACTTAAATAAAACCTATTATTGAAAATGGGCGAATGGAAGGTTGTAAGTCCTAATTTCAAGGGATAAATTTACCTTTTTTACCCTCTCCCTTAAAATAAGGTGGGCTATTTGAGGTGATTTGTAAAAATGTACTATGATACAAAATATTCGCCCACTAAAAATTTAAAACCCCTTAATTTCGCCAAAGGGCGAAAATTCGCCCCTAAAATTATCCTTGAGGAGGATCACCTAGGGTGTCTCTAGAGGCCACTGAGAGACATGCAGCAACTTCCCTCACTGTTCTCAGCACCCCTATCAAGGAAAAAGAAAAAAGGTAGAGGCATGCCCCATTATATTTTAGGACAAGAAAGAGCACAAGAATAAGACAGGGGAAGCTACAAACATCAACCAAAATTCCTATTGAGATTGAAGATTCCCCTACAAAAAAAAGACAAAATTACTTCCCCTAATTCCCCTATCACCTATATAAGGAGGCCTACTACTAGATCAACTTCCTCAAAGGGTAAGGAAATCCTACACGATCCACAACAAACTCTACAGGAAGCAAAAACAGTCCTACAAGATACTCTGCTGAATCTACAGGAGGCACAAAAATTGGAAAGAAGGGTAGGGGAGTAGAAAGAAGCTAAAGAGGAGGACCCAAAGAAAAAGGAACCCAACCCCCAACCTAACATGGACTCCTATTACCAGTTTATTGAAGGAGGCAGGGTCATACCTCAAAACTTTACCATCCCACTATTCTTCGAGCTCGAGAAGGAGAGGGCCAGAACTCACCGATGGATGCAGATCGCCAAATAAAAGGGGGTGGAAGACATTGGGCACCTAGAAGAGAAACTCAAAGAAATGGGCAGAAAGCTAAGTGGCTTAAGGGATAGAGAAGCTATAATGAGAAATCAACTAGAGACAGAAAATGCATGGCTGAGGGGACAACTGTAGGAAAGAGAGAACCAATTAGCATGTATGGAAAGCCTCTCCTTGGAGCCAATCCAATGTAGGATGCCAACTAAATCCTATGCTCTCTACCTCAAAGAAAAGTGGCTGCAATTTCAGATTAACACACTAGCACAGAGGGGAACCATGCCATTTTTAGGACTACAGGCAATTTATTAATCTTTGTGACCAACGTACACTAGGGGATAGGGCCAAAATGACTGAGTTTTATTTTCATGACATAGCCCTCATAGACATGAATGTTTGGGACCCTAACTCTAAGCTAGAAGATATACAATTAATGGCTTTGGCATCATGGATGAACCATGAGGAGTCAAGAGTTGCAGAGATGAAAAGGATATTAGCAAGAGAGAAAACTAGACCTCTTTTGATCATAGTTGAACAATCAAATCCCATGGCCCTCATCAATACCCATAACTTGATTGCAAATGATCCTTAGCTGGAACCTAGATATCTTGTTGCCCAAGAGCAAGCAATTTCACATTTTGAGGACACATTTAAGCTGCTAGGAGATGATAGTATACATGATTTCCTAAGGAGATGGAACACACAGCCATACAACTTAAAGATAAGAGAATATCACTCCCCTCAAAGGTTGAGAGAGGCACTCAACAGGACACTTATGTATAAGAAATCTATGAAAAGGTTGAAGGTTAATTGGATAGGCCTAAAACTCATTCCACCACTACTCTTAGGGATGCTAGAAGGGAGAAAAGAAGAAGAAGAAAAGAGGCAATGGTAAGAGGTAGAAAATAAAGTAGGCTTCTATGAACAAGAAGAGGAGACCATAGCAGAGGCATGGGATGTCAGAGAGGCTACCAGAGCCATGAAGGATATAGATATTGACTAAGTTGCTCAGAGGATGAGCAACACTTTCAATAGGGGGTGATCATGAGCCTCATCATTGGGTAATTATATGGGCCTTAATTCACCTCCTAGCTTAGTCAAACCAACTATTATCATAACTTATTGCATACTTTTGATTATATTTTGTTTATGAGATGAGTTAGAGTTGGATATTTTTCTTTGTGGTCTAATGTGCATTTAATGTAGGATTAAAGAATAAAAGCAAGAAATTTTGGCAAATACTAAGGTCAAAACTCGAATGGGAGAAGTGAGAGGGATTATAGGAGGTAAATCCTCCTCATTTACTACCCCTCCATTCAAATATTCCTCCATCAACTCGAAGTGCAAACAACCAAATCATGAGGACTAGAAGGCAGCCGAGTAAGTGAAAGACAAAGCACCAGTTTATCTCGAGTTTGGGAGTCGAGCCTCCCTAATTTTAAGAAAGTCATTGGAGACTTTAGATGTATAAGTAGAGAGGCCTAGGACCTCAGTAGGATTCAGATTTTCATTATAAAACTCTACTCTATTTTCGAGTTGCAAGACTTCTGAGAGTTCTTTTGATGTAATCTGTTGTTTTGGTAATAAGAATGAGTTTTGTTTCAAGCCATCACTGAGTTAACTCAAAGGGCTGAATCTCTTGGGTTAGCTCCCAACCCTAGCAGCCAAGGCTCCTCTTTATTGTACATCTATGCTAGCATAGATTCATAGCTTAATTGTTAATTTGCTTAGTAGATGCATTTCCATTACAAGCGGTGTAGATTAGATTGGTTGTGTCATAGTTTGCTTCCATTTGTGCCTTCTTTCAAGTAGCAGGTTAGCAGGGAGAAAAAGGATCACCACAAGGTTGTCAGCAGGTGTCTTGGCCTCACTTCCTCCCTCTGGGACCATGACTTGAGGAAGGGTCCCTTCAGCAGCCCCAAAAACACAAAATTCTAGTTCTTGTATGAACTTTGGAGTTTGTTGTCCTTAATTCAGTAGTTGGTTAATGTTGCAAGGCAGATTTCATTGTCATATTTTTACATCTCCATTTATGCAATAGGATCTCACTCATGCTTTCATTCCCTTCAACAAATTTCTTCATGCATAATATAGGAAATTGATTCATGCTTTTCTAGTTTATGAAAATGTATCTTGTTGCATAGTTTTTGGAAAACACACATTTTTTAAGCAGAGTAGGTACTTCAGGAGGAGACCAAGACTTCATAACAAGTAGCCACCTTCCACTTCATCCACCTTAGCCATCCCTTGTTTCACCATCACCCTCTCTAGCTTTTCATCATTTTTCATGGAAATTCTCCTAAATACATTAAGCGAATCTAGCCATCTCTTATCTTGGATATTGACTCCTAAGTGCTCCTACACCTTCTAACACTCCATTCCACCCATCACACGCCTTTCCCAAGCTTCCCAAAACCTCCAACACTTCATGATTAGCTCTCGGGTGCATCCTGTAGGTTTCCTGTAATTCCTATAGGATCATCATGTAGGTTTCTAGTACATCCTGTAGGTTTTCCTGAAATGGCCTGTTTTGAGGCCGAATTGATGGGAAACCTCTAGGAGGTCACAAAAAGCCTCCTAGGACCCCTCCACACCATCCAACCACTTCATAAACCTTCTGGCCATCCTCAAACACCTTCCATCCACCTGTCACATCCATAATAACAATTAGTTTGCATACTTGATTTTGCCTTAAAAAACCATAAAAAGTGAAAACAAATTTATTCGAGTCTCTTTGCTTGCACCCTAGTATTTTTTGATGCTTTTTTACTTCTGCAACTTAGATAGTAGCATTTTTTTATTTTTGATTTAGAATTTCTTCTTAGCATAGCTTCTTAAATGGTTAATTAGGGTATGGTGTGGTTTAGCATTACATGTTGTCTTTTTCCATTACTGCAGTACAATAACTCTCTCTTAGAGTAGATTTTCCCTTCTTCCATCAAAGAATCAAGCTTCTTCCGACTCTATAGAAGTTTGGCTTGGAACCCCAGTGGTCTCTCGCCAACTGAACAATGACAACATGAAGAACCATCACTTTTACTTGTGCATACAACACTGTCACCTCCAAGTTTGTACGAACCTTGGGTTGATAAGTAAAGTTGGTAGCCCATGAGTTGCAACATCCTTGCTGCAATACTAGCACTCATCACTTATTTTTTACAAATAAACATTTGTGTTGCATGATTCTACCCACAAGTGCAATTTTAGTCCTGATGATGTAACATCCCCCGTTCCACTCCCACTATACTTATATTCTTCCTTTTAGCCACCCCATTAAGCTGTGGTTTATGAGGTGTTATCAACTCTTGGTGAATGCCTTTTGATGCATATAAGTTCTTGAATTCATTTGACACATATTCTCCAACATTATTGATCCTGAGAAATTTAAATTTCCTTCCAGTATCTTCCTTGACAAGTTCTTTAAATTCACAAAATTTAGCAAGTGTTTAATATTTCTTCTATATGAATAAAATCAAGCACTTATGAGAAAAATCATCAACAAATATTACATAATACATGTGTTTGGTTGTGGATCTCATCAAGAACGGTCCACACACATCTGAATGAACTCGATCAAGGATCGCTTATGCTTGACTATCTTTACCATGAACGGAAGATTTTATGTACTTCTCTAATTTATAGCCTTTGCATGTGTCTCTCTACTCCAGTGAACCCTTGGGAAGTCCTGTAGAGATTTGATTCAAGATATTCAAGGATCTATGGTTCAAGTGACAAAATATTCTATGCCACAACTCACTGATGTCTTATCTCTCCACCTTCTCCATTTTAGTGGTCGAAGAAACACCATCTTCTACATCCAATTTATAGAGTTTCTTCACCCAAAATGCAATCCGCTTCACCTAACCTTAGGCTATGTGATGAAGGAAATCCTTTCCATTACTAAATATCACATTGTAGCCATAGTCCTCCAACATGGAAACAAAAACCAAGTTCTTCTTCAAATTGGGAACATACATGACATCTTTCAATGTGAGGGGAGAATGAGAATCCCTCTAGAAGGTAGCAGTATTGATGTTGGTCGCGATATACCTCCCATAATCTCCCATCTTGATGTGAATCTGGAGGTCTTGCTCCTCCAAGTTACTTAAGAAGTCCTTTCTGTTGGTCATATGGAATGAGGCTCCATTATATAAGTACCACACACTACCCATCACCGATGTCATCATGAAAGTGATGAGGGTGAAATCTTGTTCAAATTGTGAAGAAAGGGATTCACCTGCTACTCCTCCTGAGGGCTTCGTACTAACATTCTTGTGAAGACACTTTGTGGCATAGTGTTTGTTGGGCAATTTATTGTGCTTAAATTGCTGCATTAAATTATCGACCAGGGAAACTCGTAAGCTTTTGATGATGCCAACACTATATGTGCAGGAGTAGGCAACTAACCTATGTCTAACTTAATTATTTACGATTCAATATAATATGCAAGGGAAGAGGCTCCTAACTAAGGAGGTCCTGGTTGTCCTTCCCTACAGTATCATAGAGAAATCATATAAAACTAAAAACTTGAAATGAAGACAAGAGAATGAACTTTAATTGTTGCTCAGATTCAAGTAGAGAGAGAGACTAACTTAGTCTCTTGATTGTCCTCTCATGCACTAATCCAAACTAAACTAAGATTCATTCATAAGTAGAAGAAATGAAATAAAAGTGCAAAAAAATGAATTTCAATTACCATATAAATCATTGGAGAGAGAGCCTAACTTAGACTCTTGGTATCTCCTCATATGATACTTGAAACATAAAAGCAAAAGAATGAATTTTAATTATCATGCAAATCAAATGGAGAGAGAGAGCCTAACTTAGACCCTTAGTTGTCCTCTCATATGCTGATTAGATTCTAATTTAAAACTCATTCATCAACTACAAACAAATTCTCAAACATCTAAGCAACTAAATGAAATAAGATCTAATATGAAATAACATGTTTCTCTCATCCTTTTAGAGTGAGCTCAATTCTCCTAAGAACAAGACAAATTATTCCATATACTACATTAAGAAAACATATCTAAAAACTACATAAATTCCTATCTACATAATGGAAATATATGAAAAATGAAGCCTTATTCTATTCCATCATCAATTGGATACAATGCTCTAAGAGTCCTCTTCTTTGGAATGGAGGAGGTACTCCTATTTATACAAAAACTATGATAACAACCTCATAAATGTAGACCCACTATTCTCTCCTTTGACCCACATATTTCTCAACCAATGATGACACATAACCCTATCCTCCATGATCTCCTCCATGAGGTCCATGATCTTCTCCATGAAGCTTATCTTATCAAATTCGAATTTGATCATTCAAGGCCACATAAAGATGCCCGGGAAGCTTCCTTTGTGCCTACACATGTCAACAAACTCATGCTAATTGTTAGGTATAAGTTTAAGCATATTATTTTCTAAGTTTTAGCCATAAATTCTCTTAAAAATGTTAAGAATTAATAAACTTTGGAAAAGTATTGTTAGAACCCAATAATGAGGTAAATGTAATGATATGGAGGTGGAATGGAGGTAACATGAAGGTAAAATGTGAAAATATTGGTGAATAATGGAGTGAAGATAGGGACTATTTTGAGGCCCAACATCTCCCCCAAACTCAAGATATTGCATGTCCTCATGCAATCAATGGTATTACATGTCCTCATGCAATCTATTACATTACGTTTTGGTACTTGAGCTTTGGCTTGAACTCTGCATGATATCATTTACTTAACTTTTGCAAAGCATTTTTGATGAATTACAACTTGGTTGGTTCTTGTGTTTCAACCATATTTTGTTTGTTGCATTCAATGTATGACCTTTGCATAATGATAATGTGCTTTTTATCGCAGAGTATTTTTGTTGGAATGCATCATGGTTGGTTCTTGTATAACAACCATGCTTGTGTTGGCATTTTTTTGGAATTCACCATGGTTGGTTCTTGTGTAACAACCATGATTCTGTTAGCATCCAATTAACTTTTAAATACTTTTGACAAAGCCATTTGTATGCTCATGTAATAGTGAATATAGCGTGAAGGTAAGTGGGGTTAAGAATGTGATATATGAAGGTGGATGTTATATGAATGTGGATGTATCCTTCCCCTTAAACGGATGATTTGGGAAATTATGTGAAATGGGGAAAGCAAGGAAAAAGGAAGTGAAGTTTTTCCAAAAATTATTATTCTAACTTTTCAAGGAATTTAATGGTTAAAAGTTAGAAAATATCATACCTTAACTTACCCTTCCAAAACGGATGAGAGCTGTGCACGTGTGGCTGCAAGAACTTTTGTTCATGGTCTTCTTTACTTGGTTGGAAAAATCATGCATGAATCATGCATGTGCAGCTGCCACAATTCTAATTTAAATCTGCTTCTTAGGGCTATGGATGAAAGATGAATCTGTGTTATTGTATCGACTGCTGGATCCTCTGCTGCTGGATGAAAAATCTGAGGAGTCTGCTGAACATGGCTGAAAGTTGTATCTGCTGCTGGATGATGAATCTGATGAGTCTTGCTGAACATGGTTGAAAATATATAAGGCTTGGAAGGTATACAAAATATAGAAGTTACATTTCCCTCCCAGCCTTATTCATTGACTTGTCCTCAAGTGAAATACAATGTATACAATGAATGGAAATTGGCTTCATCTGCTACAAAATATGGGTCTTCAAGTCTTCAACGCTCGATGGCACAAATCTTACTATGTGATTAAATGTGTCGTTGTCGAACATAGCAAGAAGTTGTTGACTTAGTGGCCGTTAATGAATGCCCCTAGCCAACACAAGAGCTCCCACCATTGATTCCAATGGGAGTCAGGATGCCTAACACATCTTTGTAGGTACGAATAAATTTTTCGTAGTCAAGTCACCTACAAGATCCAACGAACAAGGGATATTAATGTACTCCCATTGTTCATTGGCAAGAGTACTTGCCATTAATGCATGCAAGCCTCTAGGTGTTTTTTTCAATGATACATAGACTCTAGGACTTTGACTCAAGCAGAGTTTTATTGGTGGAAATGAAGGGGAATGATAATGACAAAGAAAATGGATGGATGTAAGGAAAATGCATGGTGGATGAATAAGAACTCTTGCTGTGAAAAATGGATATGGAAATGTCATGCTTTATAGATGTACAATTGGTGGGATTCAAAATCTTTTCAGAAAGGGAGGTGGAAGGTAGTGGTTGTGGAGATGGATTTGTCTTGAGAATTTTTTTTCATGAATTTAGTCTTTGGAAGACTAATGGACGTCACAATGTAATCTCCTGAATGATCACTTTGTTATCCTGTAACCTGTGAAAAAAACTTGGCAGAAAGAAAACATAAGTTTGTTCAAGAAGAATTGCGCAGGTCCTTCATGATTCTTACGCAAAAATTTTATAACAAATAAAACAGATTTAAGAGAAATCAAAGTGTTGCAAGTGACTCAATTCATGATTTAAGTTTCAATCCATTTTAAAAGTAACCATGAAAAATAATACTCCCTGTCAGATAACTTCTGAAATGTGCTCCGCGAAAAGATGGTCATTTGAATTATCTGTTGTGTCAAAATTGAAGAATAATTAACAAATACCAATCCCTACAAGATTTGAACTCATGACCTCCATTATGTAATTTGTATGACTTACCAATAAATCACAAGCCACATTTATGAATTTAATGGAAATTTGGAAATTATTCTAAAATGAAAATTGAAACAACAACTTGACAAGTGGCCAATCTAAATCCAAGATTTTTAGGAAATATAATTCAAAAATATTTGCCAAATCATTTTTTATATCTTTTGAATTCATCATTTCCAAGATTCTTAGGAAAATGAAATTCCTAAATATTTGCCAAATTATTTTTCATATCTTTTGAATTTATCATTTCCAAGTTTTTTTAGAAAATGGAATTCCAAAATATTTGGCAAATTATTTTTTCATATCTTTTGAATTCATTCTTTTTGCCTAAAAAGTGGATTCTTTAACCAATTTTTATTCTATAAAAGCTTAGGAAATGTTTATGATTTGTTTTATATATATATTTTTTTTGTTGCAGGTTGTAAGTATGGAGAAAATCTCATCTTTGTAGTAAGAATTTTTTTTTTTTTAATTAACTTTTTTTATTTATTTAATTATTAAATTTTTTATCAAAATTTTTTTAAATTTATTGTTTGATTTTTTTCTTTGCAGCTTGGCAACACTACTGGGTGGCTGGCCATAGCTCTGTGGCTGAGCCAATGGATGGCCATGGCCTTGGCTGCTGGCTACATTTAATTGAAAAACCGTTTTTTTTCACGCAACTTCACAAATAACACTCCAGAGAACCCTGAAAATCTCTCAAATGGTTACGAATTTTGTGAAAACATTCTGCGTTAACATAATTCACCCCATTCTGAGAAAAACCCATGTTTTAGAGTTTTCAGATTCATTTTCATTTGGTCACAAAATTCATTTTAAAAATGACGTTTTTAACCTCTGCGAATTTGGCCTCTGTTCAGTTAACTACAGTGAAATTAGTTTTTTTTTTTTTTTTTAAATTAGAGCAATGCACAACTATCTTTTATTTTTTCAAAATCACACATAACATTTGCAGTGATTTGTTTCCTTGGCTTCCATGAATTTTCATTTGTTTACCTTATTCTCATTTTTGTTTTTGTGTTTTTATTTATTTTTATTATTTAGAAAAACAAATATTGATTTTTTCAATAAAAATATACTAACATGAAATCCTTTTTCTGATCCTCCAGATCACACAAAGCATAGGAGGAGATCATACTTATGGATTCTTTATGTAATTGAAATCTGAAATTTGAAAAGAAATATAAGAAGAATTTGATTTCAAACCTCAAATTTTAACTTTCTAATCTCCACTTGTTTTCCTTCTTTACAAATATTCCTTTGATTGTAGATTCCTGCCAATGGTTAGTGATTTTTCTTTTTCTTTTTTATTAAATCTAAAATGAAAAACTAAAATTTTTTATTTTGTTAAAAATCTAAAATTAAAAAACTAAATATCATCTAAAAATTTAAGGATTTTTTTTTTTATTTTTTTGTATTTTTTTTTCACAAAATTCTTTATTAACATATTACACATTAGTTTTCCAGCAAGAGTATTTTTATTCGAACGAAATCAATAGACTTTCTGATCTTCCTGATCGCTCGAAGCGCAGGAAGAGAGCATACTCATCGCTTGATTCGTTTTTATTCATGCAGGGGGGGTGTTTTTGAAAAGACAAAATTTAAAACTAGCTAAACACTAAACTATCAAAAAACTCAAACTTAAACTTCTTTGTGAAGATCCTGCTGTCACCAGGTCTCACAAGTTATTTTGTCTAAAGAAAACTACTAGAACTGAATTAAATTCCTAATGCCTAATCCCTTAGCACCATCCCCGGCAACGACGCCAAAATGTTGGGCAATTTATTGTGCTTAAATTGCTGCATTAAATTATCGACCAGGGAAACTCGTAAGCTTTTGATGATGCCAACACTATATGTGCAGGAGTAGGCAACTAACCTATGTCTAACTTAATTATTTACGATTCAATATAATATGCAAGGGAAGAGGCTCCTAACTAAGGAGGTCCTGGTTGTCCTTCCCTACAGTATCATAGAGAAATCATATAAAACTAAAAACTTGAAATGAAGACAAGAGAATGAACTTTAATTGTTGCTCAGATTCAAGTAGAGAGAGAGACTAACTTAGTCTCTTGATTGTCCTCTCATGCACTAATCCAAACTAAACTAAGATTCATTCATAAGCAGAAGAAATGAAATAAAAGTGAAAAAAAATGAATTTCAATTACCATATAAATCATTGGAGAGAGAGCCTAACTTAGACTCTTGGTATCTCCTCATATGATACTTGAAACATAAAAGAAAAAGAATGAATTTTAATTATCATGCAAATCAAATGGAGAGAGAGAGCCTAACTTAGACCCTTAGTTGTCCTCTCATATGCTGATTAGATTCTAATTTAAAACTCATTCATCAACTACAAACAAATTCTCAAACATCTAAGCAACTAAATGAAATAAGATCTAATATGAAATAACATGTTTCTCTCATCCTTTTAGAGTGAGCTCAATTCTCCTAAGAACAAGACAAATTATTCCATATACTACATTAAGAAAACATATCTAAAAACTACATAAATTCCTATCTACATAATGGAAATATATGAAAAATGAAGCCTTATTCTATTCCATCATCAATTGGATACAATGCTCTAAGAGTCCTCTTCTTTGGAATGGAGGAGGTACTCCTATTTATACAAAAACTATGATAACAACCTCATAAATGTAGACCCACTATTCTCTCCTTTGACCCACATATTTCTCAACCAATGATGACACATAACCCTATCCTCCATGATCTCCTCCATGAGGTCCATGATCTTCTCCATGAAGCTTATCTTATCAAATTCGAATTTGATCATTCAAGGCCACATAAAGATGCCTGGGAAGCTTCCTTTGTGCCTACACATGTCAACAAACTCATGCTAATTGTTAGGTATAAGTTTAAGCATATTATTTTCTAAGTTTTAGCCATAAATTCACTTAAAAATGTTAAGAATTAATAAACTTTGGAAAAGTATTGTTAGAACCCAATAATGAGGTAAATGTAATGATATGGAGGTGGAATGGAGGTAACATGAAGGTAAAATGTGAAAATATTGGTGAATAATGGAGTGAAGATAGGGACTATTTTGAGGCCCAACAGTGTCTCAACTCATGATAGTGAAAACATTTAATTTTGGACATGTCCTTCTTCTTTCCACCGTGACTGGAATCTGATTTGGAATGGGATGACTTTCCTCCCCTTTCTTTGACTTTCTATTGTGACACAGTTCTCCTCATCATCATGCTTGGATGATGATTCATCTCTGGTGTTCCACCAAATATCTTCCTGTACCAAGTTATACTACAATCACTCCCAATCTGGTATCTTGTCCCTCCCATTAACTCAATCTTCATAGTTGTGCCAACTCTTGGGAAGCCCTAGAAGTTCTAGGCTCAACAGATCATATTCACCAACACTAACAGTGACACTTCTAAGCTCATGCCAACATTTGGTGAACTTGGTCAAGTAATTTGGAATTGAGTCGCCATTCTCTATGTTGATCTTTCTAAGCTTGTCCTTCAGTTCCACCTTCCTGTGGTCATTGTTTTTTTTAGATAGGTCCGTTAATGCCTTCCACATTTCAAATGGAGTTTCCTTACCATGGAGATTCGTGACAATATGATCTTGAACTCCTTATATGATAATCCTTCTCACTTTTTCCACACACTTTCTCCACTTCGCCCCATATTTAGCATTTGATGTTGGAGGCTTTAGGATATCACTGTCTCTGAATTCCTTGAGCTCGTTGTCTTCCAAAACTACCTCCATCCTATCCTTCCAAGCTATGGAATTTGAGCTACACTGAAGGGTGTACTCAAGTCTCAAACCGTAGAATGATATCATGCTGGATTTGAAGTATGAAATTGCCAATTTGATGTCACTTGCACAACAAACTCATATTCTCCTCTTCTATAGTGATTTCATGTCTCATACCTTGTATATTTTTTATTGTATATTCCAACTGTAGATTGTGATATAGTAAAACAATTGACTTGAATGTACTCAACTCATTAGTGGAAACAAAAATTGGTCGATGAAATCACGAAGAAGAAAATGAAGATTTTAAATCACACATAAAAAAATAATTTTATGGGAAAAGCCTCAATTAAAAGCCCCTGCTATCTGTATATTGCATTAACCAGAAGATCTTAGAAAAAAATATAGTGCTTGTTCAACCCGAACAATCTATGCACAAACACAGTCTATTTCACTACTTCACAAACAACATCAAGCCAATACGTAGCCAAATCTGTTGCCTTCCAAGCTCCTACTTCCTTGCATTTTTCCTTTGCTAATTATCCCATAATTAATTGGGAAATTCCTCACTCATAACTATGCAATCCATCCATAGGCCTTCCTCTAATTACATGGACCATCAATTTAATTTAGATGATTTTACAATTGATAGTACATTGTCCCTGAACTCTAATCTCAATTGGGTCTTCCGATGAGATGAAATTCATGAGTTATTTATGAGTGAATTATTAGTTATCTCATTGATCACTACGTGTGAAGTAAATCCAATTTAATTCACTTGACCTCTCACTAGTTCCTCTATCAGTTATAACTAGTTTAACTGAATTTAACTCAATTAAAGTGAATTAAATAGTTACAACTCAATAAGAACTCAACCTGGGCCCCTAAAATTTAGGGATCATTCTACATGACTCTAGATAGAATCTGAACTCAAATTTATTGAGCCAACTAAGTCAACTTAACTTACTTAACTATTACAAGTTTCTATGAGGATAGAATTGCAATTTAATTCCTAATTTAATCCAAGGACAAATTAAATTAGGATTTTCTTGCTGCTATTTTTAACACTCATCTCAACAAGAAAGGGATTATCTATTACCCTGATCTTGCCTCTATGAAACTCAAATTTTCATCTTGACAATGCCTTTTTCAAAATATCTGCATCCTTCTCCTCTGTAGGAATGTACTCTAGCAACATGATTCTTCTCTGCACACAATCTTGTAGATGGTGATACCGGATGTCAATATGATTGGATAGATCATGAAAAACTTGATTGTCAGAGAGTTAAATACTACTCTATTTGTCACAATAATTCATTGTAGCATCCATCTGTTGACCAAAAAACCGAACAAGGATCTTCCTCATTGAGATAGCCTCAAAAGCTACTTGAATAGTAGCCACGTACTCTACTTATATTGAACTAAGTGCAACTAATATCTACTTCCTGTTGTACCAAGAAATTGTTGCTAACCCAATACTGAAGATTCCCCCTGATGTTCTCCTCCTTTTGGATGGAATCCCTGCCTAATCTACATCAGTGAAGCCTTGAAACTTCACACCCTTTGTCCATTTGTACCAAAGACCAAACTAGGTGGTGCCTCAGATGTATCTCAACACATGTTTAAGTTCCTTCCAATATAGTTTGGTTGGTTTAACCATGGCTTGACTAAGCTAGTTAACCAAAAAACACATGTACAGTTGTGTTTTCAAAAAATACATAAGTGAACCCACAAGTTGTCTATAAATAATAGCCTCCACTACTTCTCCTAAAGTAGCATACTCCTTGGTGAGCTCCAGTATTGTAGCAATAATGCTACAACTCCCGGGGCTTCCTGTCTCTTAATTTTATCAACCCGGTAGTTCATACAAACTTGGAAGCGACAGTGTTGTATGCACAAGTACTAGCTCTTGTCGCAGCTGTCACTTGGTCAGCTGGCACAAGTCCGCTAGGGCTCAAGCCAACTTCTATAGGCTCTCAGAAGAAGCTTGTTAAATGATGGACGAAAGCTAGCTCAAAGAAGACTAATCTACTTGGCAAAAATGAACTGAAAGCAAATCAAAACATGGAAACCCTAGGAAACCCTAATTTAACTAGTCTAACCTCTATGATGCAAAGAATGCGAAGGAAACTTCTACCAATGATGCCATTACTTCTAATAAGTGAAAATGCATGAATCTAATCTACTTGCATCTTAAAAGACATGTTTTTACATTTTTTCTTTAAGTGGATGGAGTGATTGTGATTTTGTGCTTATTAGGGTTTGGTTGTGCAGATGTGATGTGGAAGGAAGGAAAGCTTGGGAAAGGTTGGGGAGGCTAGGAGAGGTCCCCAGAGATCCTTAGCATCAGTCCACAGAGGTTCCTCACGTTCAGAGGCTCAGCAACCGAGTGAGTGGCCTCCTACTGGATGTCTGCAGGGGATTCTACAGGAAACGCAGGGGTTTCTACAGGAAGTCTACAAATTGCTATAGGATGACCTGCCGTGGGTGTTTGAAGTGATGGTGGAGTGATGGAATGGTAGGGGGAGATGTGCAAGGTAGGAATAAAGCTGGTGATGGCTCAGGAGTGGAGAAGTAGGATGGAGAACGAGTGTATGAAGTGGGTTGATGGATGGAAGGTTATAACAACGAAATGTCTAAAGAATGAAGTTACGTGAGGAGTGGAGGAATTTGGGAGATAACAGAGCGGAGCAGAGGTCAAGGATGTGGTTGTATGCGTGATCAAGATGAAGAAGAAGGTAATAGAACGATGAAGAGCAGTGTAAATAAAACAAATGGCTTATGACTGTCACCAAGATGAAAATTCATTAACCTATGCTACCTGTGTTATGAACTCAATAAACAGCAATATAAAGCGTGTAGAGGAATGTGCATGAAGCGGTGATGAAGGTGTATGGTGCAAGAGTGAAGTGCATGGAAAGATCTATCATAAACGAGACTATGTTGCAGCATGTATAAAGTGAAGAACTGCGTATTTTTGGTGGTTGGTTATGGACTGCACCCCAATCCCTAAGAGAGATGGCAGTGAGCCTTTACAACCTTTTTGCTGGAGCTCCAAGAGATTATATCTATCCTCCTACCAAACTTAAGCAACTGAAAGAAAATCACCATAAACTAGTCCTATCTATGCTCGTGAAAACGACTAAATTAACAAACTGTAAATTCGAATTGCATGTGAAAATAAACAAACTCAAAGTGCTGGAACGAAATGAAAACACATTACAACACTGAGGAGATCTATTGCTCTCAGGTTGGGCCCTAACCTGAGAGCTATAGCTCCTTGAGAAAACTCAGAACTAGATCAAAATCTGCCTTCTTTATTCATAATCTGATGTCATGCCAAATTGGCTTACAAAAAGGAACAAAAACTGAGCTCTAGCTCGTACTTTTCAATTACAAGAGTAATGCCAAGGTTCAAAAAGCTTCTCTCCAAGGCTACAGCCTCAGTATTTATGCAAAAACGATCATCCAACAGGTGCCCTTGATTTTAGGAGCTCGGCTGTCCAACTAAAGTTTAACTGCTGATCCTGTAGGACAATCATAACTACTGTTCCTGTAGAACAGTTATAACTGCTGTTCCTGTAGAACAGCTGGGTGCTTCTAAGCTCGGTGGGGAGATGGATTGGAGCTCGGAGTTCTTGGTGGGAATCACGAGGAAGGTCCCCAAGACCGTGGACATCCTCTCCTAAAAACCAGCAGTGCCACCTCATTGTCTCCTTGTCTCCTTTTTCGTTGTCTTGTTCTCCCTTTTAATGCCAAAATCCTGAAAGCATCATGCATTAGTCACGTAGATAAAATGTCTACCCTTCTTCCTACAAACAACACGAATAAACTAAGAAATGCATGCATAAGCAGTAAAAAGTGAATGGTTTGAGCAAAGCAAGTAGGCCAAATGAGCCCAAATTGTACCAAAAATTGGGGCTCATCATCACCCCGCAGCTAAGCTATTTGCTCATCCTTGAGCAACTTTGCCCTGGCTCCTCGTCTTTGGCCGAGAACTAGAGCCCGGAGCACGCTTTTCCTCCCCTGTTTTTGGTGGTTCTGCCTTTTCTGCTGAGGGTGGCGCTTCTTCCTTTCCCGTTTTTGGCGGCCCTGCCTTTTCTACCCCTGGTGGTGACGAAGGTGATGCTTCCTCCCCCTTTCCTATTTCCTTGAGCCGGGCTTCGGAAGGCGACTGGCCTATTTTTCGTGTCCAGGAAGTTATTTTTGCACTCCCCTTTTCGGGGGTGGCTGATGTTTTAGAGGGGGTTCTTGCACTGGGTGAAGTAGGGACATCCCCTGAAATGGTTTGGCTGCTGGGTGGAGGCTGTGGCTTGCCCGTGGTCATCCTCTTGCTTTTCCTGGCTTCAAATGGTAGAGGGGTCTCCCTCTCCCTTTTCTCCTTCAGTTTTGGAGGTGTACTGAGGGCAGCCAGTGCCGCTGCTGCCTCCTTTTCGAGAATGCCAACCTTCTCTTTCTTGCATTTTTCTCTCTCAGAGCTCCTTGTAGAGGGCCCCTCCTTTTCAGATTTCGGGCTTCCTTTGGAAGACCCTGCTTTGCCCACTTCCGGGCCTCCTGTAGAAGATTCTTTCTTTCCCGCTGTTGGGCTTCCTGAAGAAGGCCCTCTCTCTGCCTTCAGACTCTCTGTAGGAGGCTGTTTCTCAATGACTTTCGGGCCTCTTGTAGAAGCCCCTTTTTCCAATTTCGGGCTTCCTGCAGAATCCCTTGTCTCTGTCTTCGAGCTTCCTGTAGAAGCCTGTGTTTGTACTTTCGGGCTTCCTGTAGAAGCCTTTGTCTCCGTTTTTGGGCTTCCTGTAGAAGCCTGTGTCTTAATGGTTTGTGGGCTTCCTGTAGAAGCCTTGGTCTTTGCTTTTGGGCTTCCTGTAGAAGCCTGCTGCTCACTGATCTTCGGGCTTCCTGTAGGAGCCTTTGTCTTTGTTTTCGGGCTTCCTGTAGAAGCCTGTTTTTCAATGATTTTTGGGCTTCCTGTAGAAGCCTGAGTTTGTGTTTTCAGGCTTCCTGTAGAAGCCTGTTTTTGCTTTCCTGTAGACACAGGTGTCTCCACTTCCGCTTGCTTGCCTGCTTGAGTTTTGCTTTTTGCTTTGGGTGCAGGCGCTGTTGAGGTACTTGGGCTGACGTGGGCCACCTCTGCTTTGTCCATTCTTGGTCCTTCTCTTCCTCATGCTTCTTCCTTTGTTCTTCGGCCACTGCTTCATGTTCCTCACTGCTAGAGGAACCCGTTTCTTCGATCAACATTTTAATATCCCCATCTTTGGTCAAATTGCGGAAGGATTCCCATGAGAGGGGGACCTTATATGAGTGCAATGCATCTTCCACAAGCAGCTTTATTAACCCATGGTGGGCTATGTGATCAGGTATGCCTTCTCTTAGCTTTGTAGCACACTCCATTAGGGACTGCAGGAGATAATAAGGGATGCTCAGTTTTTGCTCTACAGGAAGGTCAATTCGGTGCCTCAACTCAGTGAGTAGCCGAAAGTGATATGCATACACGATGCTAAACCGGCGTTCACAAGTAATATATTTCATGATTTGCAAACTGACTTCATTCCAAGGTGGTGATAGACTCATTCTTCTCACCCCGTTTTTATCCTCCGAGAATTCTTCCTCAGGTGGAAAGAATTCCTTCTTTGCCTGCTGACTCAACTTTCTCTCCTCTTTATCCCACGACAGACCCATAGGAAGTTCTGTGATCCGACTGATATGTTCTGGGGTGAGTTTGAGGCTTAGACCTCTGAAGTTTACTGTGGCCAGTGTCTTGTTTTTTGAATCGGCGCAATCCGTGGCGCGGGGGATGAGCTGTCCCCGCCGGACCGTTGGGCGACGTCATCCATCCTCCGCCTGCGTATTCACTTGCTGCTGCATTCATTCCCACAGATTTGCCGCCGCCTTTCTTGTTAAACTCATGCTTCTGACGAGAGTGTTCCCACGTGCATGTCGTTCATTCTCTTTGTCGTGGCCGCCACCCAAACATCCAATTACACTTTAACTAGCCGACGTGGCCAGTCGACTGGCCATACGGCTGCTCAACCATTCAATTTTACGCTTTGCAAACAATTTCAAAGTTAGATTCATGCGATTTGATGGAAGGAAGGGTGGAGACACTTACCTGCGTGGCTGTACACGATTTTTCCAGTTCTCGGACGATGGTGAGCGGATCTACCTGCTGCGTGCGACTTACACAGACCCGGAAGCTCGTGGTTACAGGCTGCCAACGCTGGAGTGGGTGGTTTTGCTTGCATGCACCCGCGTTTCATTTCGGATGGCGGTGCTGTGAATGGTATCCACTCGAGCAGGTTGAACTGTTACAGGATCCCCGCGAGGGGTCTCGTAACAGTCCTTTCTCCTTGGGTGCATGTTGCACGATGGCGGTTCTGGCTTCCCGATCACAATCCTGAAGCTCTTGATGCGTGTGGTATGAGATTCCATCATTTGTTAATCTTTGGAAATGGCTTTCCTGCGAGAACTCATCGATTTTCTTTGTTTGTGCAGGGACTTGGCCGCATGTCGACACGGGTGGTGGAGCATGGTGACAACAACGTGCAAGGATGCCAACAGAGGCTTTCATGCATCCAAACCAATCCATGGTCGCGAACTCTCTTTTTAAGATGAATTCTGGCCGTCCAAAACTCCTACAGGAAGTTTCCTGTAGAACACAGAGCTTCCTGTAGAAAGTTCGGCCTTCCTGTAGAAAGTCTGCACTTTCCTGTAGAAAATCCGTGCCTTCCTGTAGAAAGACTGCGCCTTCCTGTAGAAAGCCAACAGCTTCCTGTAGAAGATTCAAACCATGATAAAATTGCACCTACCTTGAAAAAACATGGGTGCTCTTGGAGGAGGTACTGATGAGGTTCCTTGACAGCATGATAAGGACCCTTGGCTGTGAGTTGAAGGGCTTCCTCTTCTCCATAGAGCATCTGCAACCTGCATGCAATTTTTACCATATTTTGCTTATTGTTTTTTTTTCTTCTTCTTCTTTTTTTTTTTTTGAAAGATGACAGGGGCGCCTCAAAGAGGTTTTCACCCATGCCATCTGCCCTGAGTGCCTCAGAGAGGTTTTCACTCAAGGATCTTTTCACCTTTTCTCTTTTTTTTTTGAAAAACAATAGGGGCGCCTCAATGAGGTTTTCACCCCTACTACCTGCCTTGGGCGCCTCAGAGAGGTTTTCACCCAAGGATCTTTATTTATTTTTCTTTTTTTTTTTTCTTTTTTTCTTTTCTTTTTTTCTTTTCTCTTTTTTTTTTTTTAGATATTTTTTCAAGGTGTGCCAGAGGCAGAGGCAGAACCCTTCTCTATGACCAATACAGATTTCTCCATAGTTTTGATAAACTCTTGTCTTGAGAGAGGTCTCCTGTAGATCTTCAATCGATGCCCATTGACAAGCATGGGAATGGCTTCCTCATCAATGGTTCGAATGAGGATAGATCCATTATCATGGCATTTCTCCACTGTATATGGTCCTAGCCATCTGGTTCTCAGCTTCCCCTTGAAATCTTTGTATCTGGAATCATACAACAAAGCCCAATCTCCCGGCTGAAATTGCTTGTCATGGAGATGTTGGTCATGCCACACCTTCCTCTGAAGTTGAACCACTTCTGAGTGAAGGAGGGACTGCATGCGGTGCTCGTCCAGGCCATTCAGCTGTAGCAGCCTTTCTTGTTGAGCATGGCTGAGATCTAGGTCCAGCTGAGCTGCCATCCTCAAGGTGTTGTATTCAAACTCAATGGACAACAAAGCTTTCTTCCCATAGACTAGCTCATATGGTGTGAAACCGGTGGTGGTCTTCCAAGTGGTGTTGTAGGCCCATGTGGCTTCTATCAGGCGATCTGCCCAGTCCTTTCTGCTGCTGTTCACCACTTTAGTCAAGATCCCTTCTAATGCTCTATTGGTGACTTCCACCTGCCCATTTGCTTGAGGGTGATAAGGGGTGGAAGTCCTGTGCTTGATCTTGTGATGAGCTAGGAGATCTTCAACCAGGTTGGACGTGAACTGGTTCCCTTGATCGGTGACCAGCTCTCTTGGATAGCCAAACTTATAGAAGATGTTCTCTCTTAGGAACTCGGCCACCTTTTCTTCTGTTGCTGCTTTGATTGCTTTGGTCTCTACCCACTTTGTCAAATAGTCAGTACACACAATGATGTAAGTCCTTTGCCTCGAAGAGGGGTTGATTGGGCCCACAAAGTCCATGCCCCACTTCTCAAATGGCTCAAGAGTCACTTGAGGTTGGAGAGGCATCTCATCCCTTTGGGTCGGTTTCCCCATTCTTTGGCATTGTTCACAATGACTGACATATCTTCTGACATCTTGATGAAGTGTGGGCCAATAGTAGCCTGCCTGCAGGATCTTGAAGGCAGTTCTCTTTGCTGCAAAATTCCCTCCACAAGGCCCATCATGACAAGTGAGGAGGATATCAAAGACTTCCTCCTCCCTTACACAATGCCTTAAGATCTGATCGGGGCCAAGCTTGAAAAGATTGCCCCCGATCCAAGTGAATGAGGCACTTTTTCTGATGATTCTGCTCTTCTCTCTGGAAGATAGGTGTGGAGGGAACTGTGCTGAAACAAGATAGTTTTCTATATCAGCAAACCATGGAGAGAGTACTGAAATAGCAAACAGATGTTCATCAGGCATCTGATCATCCACTGTTCCATCCTCATCTGCAGACAAATCCAATCTAGATAAAAAGTCAGAAACAACATTTTCTCTACCTGGTTTATCAACAATGGTTAGATCAAACTGCTGCAATAAAAGTAACCATCTAATAATACGAGCATTCACATATGGTTTGTTCATCAAATATCTAATAGCAGCATGGTCAGTATGTACAAAGGTCTGGTAACCAGTAATATAATGTCGGAACTTGTTCAATGCATGGACCACAGCCGAGAATTCTTTCTCGGTTACAGTGTAATTCAGCTCAGCTTTGGACAAGTTTTTGCTAACAAAGTAAATGGCATATGGAAGTTTCTGCTCAACTTGTCCTAAAGCTGCACCTATGGCTTTGTTCGAGGCATCAGTGTGGATGTGGAAAGGTAGGGCCCAGTTTGGACCTCTCAGGATTGGGGCTGACACCAACTTGTCCTTCAATTCATTTAAAGCCCTCTGACAATCGTCAGTCCATTTAAACTCCACATCTTTTGCCAACAGACCAAACAATGGCGAGGCTAGCTTGCTGAAATCTTTAATGAATCTCCGGTAGTATCCTGCTAATCCCAAGAAACTCCAGACATCCCTTACCTTTTGAGGAGGTGGAACCCTCTTGATGAGAGCAATTTTGTTAGGATCCACCTGCAATCCTTGGCAAGAAATGGTATGGCCTAGCACGGTCCCCTCAGTCATTAGGAATTCACATTTTTCAGGACTAAGGGACAAGTTCATCTCGGTGCATTTGGTTAGGACTTTCCCCAGGTTGGACAATGCTTCCTGGAAGTTGGCCCCATAAGGAGTAAAGTCATCCATATAGATTTCTACTGCATCATGGACCAGCTCCGAGAAGATGCTCAAGACAGCTCTCTGAAAGGTAGCAGGAGCATTGCATAACCCAAAGGGAAGGACTCGATAGGCAAAGGTACCCCAAGGACAAGTGAAGGTGGTCTTATCTTGGTCTTCCGGGCTGATTTGGATTTGATTGTACCCGCTAAACCCATCTAGGAAAGAGAAGAACTTCAACACTTGATCTATGAAAGGTAGAGAGAAATGGTCCTTCTTGGTAGCTTTGTTCAGTTCTCGGTAGTCCACACAGATTCTCCATTTCCCATTTTTCTTGGGAACCAACACTAGAGGGGACACCCATTCACTATCTGAGATGGGGTAAATGAACCTGGCATCCAACAATTTTTGCAATTCTTCCTTAACAATGTCCTTAAGAGCTGGATTCATTCTCCTCTGAGGTTGCCTAACCGGTTTACAATCCTCTTTGATGTATATATGATGGGTACAGACCGAAGGATGGACTCCTTTCATTTCCTTATAGCTCCAAGCAAAAGCATCTAGGTGGTTGGCCAACAGACTACACAGCTCCTTTTCCTGGGAAGGAGATAGGGAGGAGCTGATCTTCAATGCTTTCTCAGGGCCGAACTCCACATTCTTGACTCTGGGAGTAACAGGGTTGGTTGTACAGAGATCCACTAAGGTGCTAGCTTGGGCATCCTCCACCAATTCCTCTAAGGGTAGTGCACTGGAAGGTGGATTCTGGATCAAGGTCTTGATCAAGTCATCCTCGGTTGGGGGGTCTTTTCTAGTGGTATCTAAGGTGCACATAGGTGTTGAGTACACCTCGTCTTCTTCTCCTTCTTCCAACCAGAGTGGTAAATCATGCTCTAAAGAAGGTTGGGCAGGAGGGTATAGGACTAGCTGCTTGGACATGGGACCATTTTTGATGGTCATGTTTCCTGCCCGACAACTTATGTAAGCATCTGCAGTGGCTAACCAAGGCCTTCCCAAAATGAGAGGATATCCAGTAAGTTTGGCCTTTGGTTGCAGAACCAGGAAGTCTGCAGGGTATTCCCAAGAGTCAATAGAGACCAAGACATCCTCCACAATCCCTTCGGGAGTCACGGTGGAGCGATCTGCTAATTGCAGTACTGTCGAGGTCTTCCTCAAGGAACCCTGAAGATTAAGCTTAAGCATGGTATCCCTGGTCATCACATTAATGGCATCCCCCAGATCAATCAAGGTGTGAGGTATAATAGTGCCATTGATGTGAACATCTACTACAGGACTTCCAGGATCTAGGTACTTTGGGCAGATGACTTGTCCTAGCATAAGGTCAGACAGTTGTCCTATGACATTGATAGTTGAGGCATCGTTCTTCCGTCTGCCTGGGTGTTTGAAACACTTCTCCTTAACCAGCTTGTTATATATTGGCACATCCTTGATGGCTTGGAGAAGTGGGATTTTTACACACAACTACTTGAGCTCACCCAAAAGCTCATCTTCTTCTGGGTTAGGTTGTGTGGTGGCTGTTAGTCTCTCAGGAAAGGGTGGAATAGCCTTTGGTTCACTTTCTTGTTTATCTTCCTCATCCTCTGGGGGAGGAGGTTGGCGATCTGGTAGAGTCTTTCCAGATCAAAGGTTGATCTCCTGGATCTCCACAGCATAGGTAGGGCATGAGGTTTCCCCAGTGTATACCTGCTGGGCCTGTCTATTGTTGGGGTTCGGGTTCGGTTTAGCAGGCATTTGAGGTTGCCTTGGAGGAGCAGGAGGTAATGGTTGAGGTTGAACAGGTGGTGGAGGCAAAATGGCAGGAGGAGTGTTGTATTGGGGCCTCCACCCCGACTGAGGTGCATTCCATTGAGGCTGTGGTTGGGTATGTGAGTGATATGGATGAGAAGTAGGTTGAGTGGGGTACTGAGGTGGATAAGACCATGGAGGAGGCATGGACCATGAAGGATGAGCAGGGGGACCCCAGGAAGGCATAGGAGTTGACTGGTTGGGGTTGTAATAAGCTTGAGATGCCCCTTGCATCCCCTGCTGATAAGGTCTAGATCCTTGTGGTCTCCTTTGGTTGAGGTAATAGAGAGGCTCCGTGGGAGCTTTGGTCCCTTGGTACATGGCTTTAAACCCAGGTAAGGTTGGACACTGATTTGTGGGATGGTCCTCCTCACAAACGAAGCACACTTCAACCGAATGCAATGGACATTCGTTCTTAGGGTGCCTCCTTGTGCACCTAGGACAAAAGACAGCCAAGGCTCTCTCAGCCTCTTCTTTCTTTTGTTGAATCCTGAATGTATCAAGCTGCATGGCAAAGGTTTGTCTCACCTCACTCTTAAGATCTTCTAATTGGTTTGTAAGCTCATGTTTGGAGAAAGGGACACTAGTTGAGAGGTGGTTTCCTCTACCTCGTTTCCGAGCTGCCATGGAGTGGTTTCTAAACACAGTCTTGATGTCCTCATAAGGCAGTTGGTAAATGTCCCCCCCAGCTAACATGTGAAGGGTATCTAAGAGGTCTTCAGGGACTCCTCGGAGTAGGACCAACTTGAGGGATTCAGGGTCAAGTGTGCACCTGGCCCGCTTATAGCTTAGTTGGAACCTCTCCTCATAATCCTCTAAGCACTCATCATTTCCCATGGACATCCGAAAGATTTCCCCCTTTGTTTCCTTGGACCTACAGTAATCCCGGTACTTGGTGTTGAAAGCTTGCTGCATCTGAGCCCAAGTAGTGATACTATTCCCAGGTAAACCCATGAACCAACGTAGTGTTGCATCCTTGAGAGTGGAAGGGAAAAGTTTCAACTTTTGCTCATCTTCAGTATAGTCATAGGTTCTACAAAGGACAACAAACTCAAAAAGGAAGGTATCTGGATCTTCAGTGGTCAACCCATGGAAGTGAGGTAAGGCGGAGGGGCTAATGTTTTTCATTTTCATCTCTCCATTGGTCTCTCAGATGGGGAAGGCACCTTCTATTCTCTCATCTTCTCTTCTATTATCAGCCATAGCTTCAAATGGAGTAGTCTCTAACTCTTCTTCTACTATAGGATCTTTGGATACCTCAGGATGTTCACCTATAGGTTCTTCTGGGTCACTGTCACCAAAGAGGAGAGAAGGGTGACTCAGTGATGTGGTGGGGGTGTTTGGTAGGAATTTCCCTGATATATCTCGGTTCCTACGAGGCATGAAATGGAAAAGACTTTCTTTTTTCTCTTTGATTGCTTTTGCTTTTCTTTTGGTACCTGCAAAACTGAGACAGATTGATCTACAACTATCTATGAAAGATGCAAAATTAACTCAAAGCAGGAAAGGACTAATCTAATTTTCTTAAATGAAATTGCAGGAAGGAAATGCTAGTCTACGCTTGCAGAAAGGAAATGCTAATCTATGAAAGCAGGAAATGCTAATCTATGAAAGCAGGAAATGCTATGCTACTTTTGCAGAATGGAAATGAAGTAAACTACTTAGCAGAAGGCAAGAGTAAGGAAGTAGAAGAAAATCAACAGTTACTAATACTCTGACGCTTCCCCGGCAACGGCGCCAAAATGATGGTGAGCTCCAGTATTGTAGCAATAATGCTACAACTCCTGGGGCTTCCTGTCTCTTAATTTTATCAACCCGGTAGTTCGTACAAACTTGGAAGCGACGGTGCTGTATGCACAAGTACTAGCTCTTGTCGCAGCTGTGACTTGGTCAGCTGGCACAAGTCTGCTAGGGCTCAAGCCAACTTCTATAGGCTCTCAGAAGAAGCTTGTTAAATGATGGACGAAAGCTAGCTCAAAGAAGACTAATCTACTTGGAAAAAATGAACTGAAAGCAAATCAAAACATGGAGACCCTAGGAAACCCTAATTTAACAAGTCTAACCTCTATGATGCAAAGAATGTGAAGGAAACTTCTACCAATGATGCCATTACTTCTAATAACTGAAAATGCATGAATCTAATCTACTTGCATATTAAAAGACATGTTTTTACATTTTTTTTTTAAGTGGATGGAGTGATTGTGATTTTGTGCTTATTAGGGTTTGGTTGTGCAGATGTGATGCGGAAGGAAGGAAAGCTTGGGAAAGGTTGGGGAGGCTAGGAGAGGTCCCCAGAGATCCTTAGCATCAGTCCACAGAGGTTCCTCACGTTCAGAGGCTCAGCAACCGAGTGAGTGGCCTCCTACAGGATGTCTGCAGGGGATTCTACAGGAAACGCAGGGGTTTCTACAGGAAGTCTACAAATTGCTACAGGATGACCTGCCGTGGGTGTTTGAAGTGATGGTGGAGTGATGGAATGGTAGGGGGAGATGTGCAAGGTAGGAATAAAGCTGGTGATGGCTCAGGAGTGGAGAAGTAGGATGGAGAACGAGTGTATGAAGTGGGTTGATGGATGGAAGGTTATAACAACGAAATGTCTAAAGAATGAAGTTACGTGAGGAGTGGAGGAATTTGGGAGATAACAAAGCGGAGCAGAGGTCAAGGATGTGGTTGTATCCATGATCAAGACGAAGAAGAAGGTAATAGAACGATGAAGAGCAGTGTAAATAAAACAAATGGCTTATGACTGTCACCAAGATGAAAATTCATTAACCTATGCTACCTGTGCTATGAACTCAATAAACAACAATATAAAGCATGTAGAGGAATGTGCATGAAGCGGTGATGAAGGTGTATGGTGCAAGAGTGAAGTGCATGGAAAGATCTATCATAAACGAGACTATGTTGCAGCATGTATAAAGTGAAGAACTGCGTATTTTTGGTGGTTGGTTATGGACTGCACCCCAATCCCTAAGAGAGATGGCAGTGAGCCTTTACAACCTTTTTGCTGGAGCTCCAAGAGATTATATCTATCCTCCTACCAAACTTAAGCAACTGAAAGCAAATCACCGTAAACTAGTCCTATCTATGCTCGTGAAAACGACTAAATTAACAAACTGTAAATTCGAATTGCATGTGAAAATAAACGAACTCAAAGTGCTGGAACGAAATGCAAACACATTACAACACTGAGGAGATCTATTGCTCTCAGGTTGGGCCCTAACCTGAGAGCTATAGCTCCTTGAGAAAACTCAGAACTAGATCAAAATCTGCCTTCTTTATTCATAATCTGATGTCATGCCAAATTGGCTTACAAAAAGGAACAAAAACTGAGCTCTAGCTCGTACTTTTCAATTACAAGAGTAATGCCAAGGTTCAAAAAGCTTCTCTCTAAGGCTACGGCCTTAGTATTTATGCAAAAACGATCATCCAACAGGTGCCCTTGATTTTAGGAGCTCGGCTGTCCAACTAAAGTTTAACTGCTAATCCTGTAGGACAGTCATAACTATTGTTCCTGTAGAACTGTTATAACTGCTGTTCCTGTAGAACAGCTGGCTGCTTCTAAGCTCGGTGGGGAGATGGATTGGAGCTCAGAGTTCTTGGTGGGAATCGTGAGGAAGGTCCCCAAGACCGTGGACATCCTCTCCTAAAACCAGCAGTGCCACCTCATTGTCTCGTTGTCTCCTTTTTCGTTGTCTTGTTCTCCCTTTTAATGACAAAATCCTGAAAGCATCATGCATTAGTCACGTAGATAAAATGTCTACCCTTCTTCCTACAAACAACACGAATAAACTAAGAAATTCATGCATAAGCAGTAAAAAGTGAATGGTTTGAGCAAAGCAAGTAGGCCAAATGAGCCCAAATTGTACCAAAAATTGGGGCTCATCACTCCTTCCTCCAATTACCAGCTAGAGGAGTCTCCATCGGTTTGTTGCTCTCCATGTGGAACTTCTTCATTATCTCATTGAAAAAATTTCTCTGAGAGAAAAACAATTCCCCATCTCCTTGCCATACTTCCATAGCAAGAAAATAATGCATGAGCCCTAGGTTCTTCATCTCGAACTCTCTTGCAAGATCCTCCTTGCAAGATTTAATCAACTTCTCATCACCTCTTAGAATCAAATCATCAACATATAATAATATAATCAACAATTTACCTTCAACCAGAATATGGTAAAGGTATGCATCTACTTCACCTTTGATGAAGCCCAACCTAATCAAATAGTTGCCAATCCTCGTGTACCAAGCACAAGGTTCTTGTTTCAGTCCATACAGTGCTCGCTTGAGTTGGCACACATGCGACTCTTTGTTGAAGGTCTCAAATCCTTTCAGATGCTCAATATAAACCTGTCCCTCAATCATGTTGTTGAGGAATGTTGTTTTTACATCCATCTGATGTATCTTCCACCCCATGTGCGCTGACAGTGCTAGAATAGATCTGATTAATGAGTACCTTGATATAGGAGCTTCTCCACAATCTCAAATGCTGCTTTCCTTACCTTGTAAAGCCATATGGAACTCACCACTAACTTGCGTGTTGGTCTTGGGACCACCTCCCAAACATTTTTTCTAATAATGGAGTCATACTCATCAACCATGCCATCAACCCACACTAGTTTTTGCACTGCTTCATCAAATGAGGATGATTCAATGTTATATCTCTAATACCACTTGTTATAGCTCCAATACCACTTGTTATAGATCTCACCTGAAAATATATGACAAATAGAAATAAACCCAAGAATAACAAGATATGAATATAGATAGAATGCTTCACTTTATTAGTCAAACCCTTAAGGTAGGGCAACACCATACATTCACTCCTTAAGGAAGGAAAACACTCCACAAGCCATATGCTTGTTCATACAATATTCCTTTACATCTCTCAATGAGGAGTCTCTAGCCTGTATATAGGCCTCATACATACAATACCATGGGTCAATACCATGGTTCCCTCAATACCATTTATCTAATACCATGGGCTTATTACATTATTGCTAACTACTTGTGGTCCCTTACATGATACGGGTTAACCACCTTATTTATTACTATGGCCCATCCCATTATTACATTATTCCCTTGGGTACATCCCTTTGTACCCCATATTATCCCCCCTAGGTATACTACATTCAATCTCTACATTCTCGCTCATTAGAGCCATGTGGCGAGTGTACCGCTCTAGTGATATCCTCTACATGTGCTGTGATGTGGGTTCTCCCACATTCTCTCTAGCATAATACAAGAATATTTCATCATCTCTGGTGAGCTTTCTCCCATCTCTGGAAGTCTCTGCATTAGTGGGTATTTCCACTCTCTTCTCCTCTACATGTGGTTTCTCCACATCATCTTGAGTTTCCTCCTTTGGAGCTAAAAGATCGTGAACTACATGTAAATGAATCTCCCTCTCAAGGGAACATATCATGGCCTTCCCTTCATCAAGCTTCACATCTCTATGAACCACTGTCATCCTCTTAGATGGTGGGTACACATAATAGTTGTGAGGTGTATTAATGTATCACACAAATATTCCCAACTTAGTTATTGGCTCTATATTTTTCAGTACATTGTTGGTAACATGAAGTTAGACTAATGAACCAAAGATCCTGAAGTGTACCACATATGGTTTCTTACTTGAAAAATATTCTTCTAATGTACTCATCCTAAGAATTCAATGAGTTCTTATGTTTTGAAAATAAACAATGGTGTTGCATGCTTCAGCCCACAAGTGCAACGGTAGTGCCTGAACATGTAACTTCTCCCGTGCCGCTCCCGTAATACTTATGTTCTTGATTTTAGCCACCTCATTATGTTGTGGGTTATAAGGTGTTATCAACTCTTGCTGAATTCCTTTTGATGCACACAAGTTCTTGAATTCATTTGACACATATTCTCCACCGTTATCAATTCTGAGAGCTTTAAATTTTCTACCAATACATTTCTCGACAAGTGCTTTAAATTCACAAAATTTAGCAAACTTTTGATCTTTCTTCTGCATGAATAAAATCCATCACTTATGAGAAAAATCAATAACAAATATTACATAACAACTATGTTTGGTCGTGGATTCCATCAAGAATGGTCCACACACATTTGAGTGAACTCGATCAAGGATTGCTTATGCTTGACTATCTTTATCATGAATGGAATATTTGGTGTACTTCTCCAATTTACACCCTTTGCATGTGATTAATCTAATGTAGTGTACCCTTTGGAATTTCTATAGATATTTGATGCATGATCTTTAAGGCTCCATGGTGCATGTGACCAAATGTTCTATGCCACAACTCACTGATGTATCGGCTCTCCACCTTCTTTGCTTCAATGCTCGAAGCAAGGAAATCTTCTACAACCAATTTATAGAGCTTCTTCACTAGAAACTTGATCCCCTTCACCTAACGTTAGGCTATGTGATGAAGGAAAGCCTTTCCATGACTAAATATCACATCGTAGCAACGGTCCTCCAAAATGGCAACAAAAACCAAGTTCTTCTTCAAATTCGGAACATATGTGACATCTTTCAATGTGAAGGGAGAAGCAAAATCCCTCTAAAAGGTAACAATATTGATGTTGGTCATGATATACCTCCCATCATCTCCCATCTCGATGTGCATCTCGAGGTCCTTCTCATCCAAGTTACTGAAGAGCTCTTTTTTCTTGGTCATATGGAATAAGGCTCCACTATCCAAGTACCACACACTACCCATCATCGATGTCACCATGAAAGCGATGAGGGTGAAATCCTGTTTGAATTGTGAAGCAAGGGAATCACCTACTGCTCCTCCTAAGGGATTCTTACCGACCTTCTTGTGGAGACACTGTGTGGCATAGTGTCCTAACTCATGATAGTAAAAAAATTAATTTTCAGCATGTCCTTCTTCTTGCCAGCATGACTGGAATAGGATTTGGAATGGGATGACTTCCCTCGCCATTATTCGCCTTTCTATCTAAGCCAAAATTCTCCTCATCATTAGGCTTGAATGAGGATTCATCTCTGGTGTTCCACCAAATCTCTTCCTGTACCAAGTTGGACCACAATCGCTCCCACTCTGGTATCTTCTCCCTCCCATTAACTCAATCTTGGTAGCTGTGCCAACTCTTGGTAAGCACTAGAAGTTCTAGGTTCACCAAATCATCTTCTACAATAGTAACACCGACACTTCTAAGCTCATCTCGACACTAGGTGAACTTCGTCAAGTACTTTAGAATTGAGTCACCATTCTCAATCTTGACCCTTCTTATCTTGTCCTTTAGTTCCAGCTTCCTGTGGTCAGTATTGTTTTGACATAGGTATGTTAATGCATTCCACATTTCAAATGGAGTTTCCTTACCGTGGATATTCAATACAATATGATCTTGAACTCCTTGTAGGATAATCCTTCTCACGTTCACCACACAATTTCTCCACTCTGCCACATCTTTAGCATCCGATGTTGGAGGCTTCAGGATATCATTGTCTCTGAATTCCTTCAGCCCGTTGTCCTCCAAAACTATCTCCATCATGTCCTTCCAAGATATGTAATTTGAGCTACCCTCAAGGGCATACTCAAGTCTCAAACTGTAAAATGATATCCTGTTGGATTTGAAGTATGAAACTACAAATTCGATGTCACCTGCACAACAAACTCATATTCTCCTATTCTATGGTGATTTCAGCTCTCATACCATTTATATTTTTTATTGTAGATTCTAACTGCAGATTGTGATATAGTAAAACAATTGACTTGAGTCTACTCTACTCATGAGTGGAAACAAAAACTGATCGATTAAATCACGATGCAAAAAAGGAAGAATTTCAATCACTCATAACAAAATAATTTTATAGGGAAAGCCTCAACTAAAAATGCCCACTATCTATATATTGCATTAACTATAATATTTGAGAAGAAAATATAATGCTTGTTCAACCCGAACGATCTCTGCACAAGCACAATCTATCTCACTACTACACAAACTAGCTCACACCAATACTTAGCTAAATTTGCTACCTTCCAAGTTCCCACTTCGTTGCATCATTCCCTTGGGAATTAGCCCATATTTAACTGGGAAATTTCTCACTCATAATTTCACAATCCATCCATAGGCATTCATCTAATTGCATGCACAATCAATTTAATTTAGATGATTTTACAACTGATAGTACATTGTCCCTGAACTCTAATCTCAACTGGGTCTTCCTCTAAACTGACATGCATGAATTATTTATGAGTGAATTATCATTAATCTCATTGATCACTACATGTGAATTAAGTCCAATTTAATTCACTTTACCTCTCAATAGTTCCTCCATCAGTTAGAACTAGTTTAACTAAATTTATCTCAATTAAACTGAATTAAATAATCACAACTCAATAAGATCTCAACACAAGCCCCTAAAATTTAGGGATCACTCTACATCAATCTAGATAGACTCCGAAATTGGATTTACTGAGCCAACTAAGTCAACCTAACTTAGTTAACTATTACAAGTTTCTATGAGAACAAAATTACAATTTATTTCTTAATTTAAGTCAAGAATATATTAAATTAGGATTTTCTTGTTGTTATTTTTAACATCATAGGCACCTTAAAGGATAACATTCAACCTAAGTTTCACCCTTGGGAACCTCATTCAATGGAGAAGGCATTGAGGGTGGCAAGAAAATATGAAACAAAAATTATGGCAACAAGGAAGTCTACCACTCACAACTATAAAGATCGAAGTGTTTTTGCTCCTAGCCTTCCAGAACCTACAAGGTTGACACCACAACAATTGGTGGAAAAAGAGGAAAAAGGTTTTTTTTTTTTTTTTTTTTTTTTTTTTTTTTTTTTTTTTTTTTTTTTTTTTATAGTTGGGATAGAAAATACACTAAAGGTCATAATTGTGCTGAGAAGAAATTATTCTACATAGATTGTAAAAAGGAGGAAGAAAAGGAATAAGAAACATCAAAAGAGGAGGATATACATCAGGAAGCAACTTGAGAGAAAGAAGAAATGAATCTGAACATTCCTTATAATGCATTGGAAAGAATTACCACTCCTCAAACTCTTAAGATAGAAGGATATATCAAGAATAAAAAGGTAATATTGTTGACTGATTTGGGTATTGCCCATAATTTTATTCATTGTAAGATAGCCAAGGAAATGAATTGCTTCCTATATCCAGCACCAGAGTGTCAAGTGATGGTTTCAAGTGGAGGAACTATAAATTTCTCTAAAAAGTGCCATAATATCAAGCTAACCATGGGGGAATATGTACTGAATATTCCAATTCTTTCCATTGCAATGGGTGGTGATGATGTTGTACTAGGAGTCCAATGGCTACAATCTTTTGGGATGATAACTTTAAATCTTCAAGAACTTTTCTTGAATTTTTTTTGGGGAGGAAAGAAATTTGAATTAAGGGGTGTCACAGGGAAACCGGGAAATATAATCAGCTCTAATGGTGTGACAAATATTTTGAAGAAACAAAATGGGGAGTAGTTTCACAATTATGCTCACTAGGGGTTCAAACATTGAAATCATCTATTTCTCGAGATCTCCAAAAATTATTGGACAATCCTTCCAAGTTTTTTGAGACTCCCAAAGTCCTCCAACCTAGTTTTTATCATGATCATGCAATTAACTTGATTCCATGAATTTTTCCTCCAAACATGAGGCTTTAAAGATATCATTATGCCCGAAAGAGTTAAATTGAATGCATGGTTGCAAAAATACTAGAGGCTGGTATAATTCAAACTAGTAAAAGTTCTTTCTTTGCTCTAGTAGTATTGGTGCACATGAAGGATGGATCATGGCATATGTGTCCAGATTATAGGGAGCTTAACAAGCTCACTATTAAAGAGAAATTTCCCATTCCTATAATTGATGAATTGTTATATGAATTACATGGAGCAATTTACTTCACTGAGATGGATCTTCATTCACGATATCATCAAAGTAGAATGCACACTGAAGAAATTTAAAAAACAACACTCAAAACTCACGAGGGTCATTATGATTTTTTGTTTATGCCTTTTGGCCTTACTAATGCACCTTCCACATTTCAAGGTTTGATGAATTCCATTTTCAAACCCTTCCTTAGAAATTTTTTGTTATTATTTTTTGATGATATACTAATATACAACACGTCTTGAAATGATCATGTTCAACATGTTGATATGGTGCTCAATTTATCGGAGGAAAAACAATTATATGGAAAAAAGTCCAACTATTTATTTGGAGTACAAGAGGTGGAATATTTGTGTCATATTGTATCTCATGAGGGTGTTAAGCTAGAACCTAACAAAATTAAAGTCATTAAGGAATGGAAAATCCCCACAAACATAAAGCATCTTTGATGATTTCTCGGGTTCACAGGGTATTATCACAATTTTGTTAATAATTATGGGAGAATAGTGGTGTCTCTAACATCATTATTGAATAAAGATACATTTTCTTGGACTCCAGAAGCAATGAAGGCCTCTAAACATCTTAAAGATGCAATGTGAAAAGCATGAGTCTTAGCTATGCTAGATTTCACAATTTTTTTTATTGTGGAATGTGATGCTTCAGGAAATGGAATTGGTGATGTTTTAATGCAAGAAGGAAGACCCATTTCTTTTGAAATTTGTCCAATCAAAGAAATGGGAACATTACCTAATGGGAAGACACTTCAAGGTAAAAATAGATCATGATAGTCTTAAACACTTTTCGGAACAAATATTATCTTTAGAAGAGTAGCAAAAATGGTTGACAAAGATGTTTGGTTATGACTTCAAAATAATCTACAAAAAAGGGAAGAAAAATTTTGTTGCAGATGCACTCTCAATAAAGGATGAGGACATGGAATCATTTCTTTGTTCCATTTGTATTATCCAACATTAGTGGATAACTGAAGCAAGGGATGAATGGAAGAATGATGAAGATGTTTGGTTACTCATTCAAAAGTTGCAACAAGATCCCAGTACATCTGATACATTTAGCTAGAAAAATTATTCATTATGGTACAAATATCACTTATATCTTTGTAAGAATTCCCAACTCAAACAAAATATTCTATTGGAATTGCATACCTCTCCCTTAGGAGGGCACTCAAGATTTTTGAAAAATTACCATAGGTTCAAGAAGGAATTTTTTTGCGATGACCATAAATTTGATATTCAGAAGTTTGTGGCACAATATTTGGTTTGCTAACAAAATAAAGTTGAGACAATTAAGACCTTTGGGCTATTACAACATTTAGTCATTCCAATTCAGCGTTTGGAGGAGGTCTCAATGGATTTTATCACAGGTTTACCCAAGTCTGAAGGAAAGAGTGTCATCATGGTGGTAGTTGATAAACTTACCAAGGATTCACACTTATGTGCATTATCTCATCCTTTTAAATCCAGTCTAGTTTCTATTGCATTTACGGAAACAATGCAAAAGAATCATGGAAATCCAAAGATTATAGTAAGTGATAGAGATCCCACTTTCACTAGAAATTTATGGACATAATCATTTTCTTGCCTTGGTACACAATTAGGTCATAGCTCATCTTATCATCCTCAATCTTGTGGAAAAAGTTAAATGGTAAACAAATGTTTGGAAGGATATCTTCGTTGCTTGGTATGTGATAAACAAAGACAATGGATGTGAAGTGGAACAGCTTACCTCTCAGTGAATGGTAGTATAACACTTCCTTCCATACTGCAGAAAAAATGACCCCATTTATGGCAATTTATGGATATCATCCACCATACATCCATCATATTTAAGAGAAAATTCTAAGGTTCAAGCAGTGGAAGATCACATCAAGCATCAACAATAACTTCTCCAACTCTTAAGGAATAACCTCACTCTTGTGCAAAATCAAACGAAACAACATGAAGATTAACATTTCACTGAAAGAACTTTTGATGTAGATGACTCGATAATTTTATAGATACAACCATACAAATAAATGTCTCTCAAGAAAGCTAACAAGCATAATAAATTATCACCTAAGTACTACGATCCTTACAAGTTGTTGCAAAAGATTGGTACTATGGAATAAAATTGGAGCTGCCTGCATCTTCCTGAGTACACCCATTTTTCCATGTTTCATGCTTAACGAAGGTTATTAGTGAAAATATTCCAGTTCAAATAGTGTTGCTAGAACTTGACGAAGAAGGAAAAATCATATTTTAGCCTCTAGTAGTCACAGAAACAATAAAATGACAACTATCGAATCGATAAATTTTAGAGTATCTCATTAAGTGGAAGAACTTACCCCTTGAAGATTCCACATGGGAGGATGTGAATTTTATAGACAAGCATTGAGAACTACTCAAGCGTTGAGGACAACACTTTTTTGAAGGATATGGGCATGTTAGGTCCTTATAATACTAGTGTATCCTCCTTATTATTGTTGTTGTGCTCATTGAGCCCCCATATTATTATTGTTGTGCCCCATAGAATCCCACTATTGTTAATTTTGTGCCCTTAAATTATTATTGTTATGTAGGCTCTCATTATAATGTAACCCTTTAGACTCTTATATATACAAAGGAGGTATCATCATTTGAATCATCCAAGAATTGTTCATTTATGTAACGTAAAGGAGGTTTCCCCCTAAGAGAGGATAATTTTTAAGTTGTTGATCTATCTATTTGTGAGTTGGTTGCACAACACCTTCTTTGTCCCATAGAAGAGGGATATATGGAGTTACAAATACAAAATAACAAATATTTTTTATTACAAAAATTGTTGTTGAAAATACATAAAGTCAAATAATGTGGTGCCAAACTCACTTGCCTATACTTGTTCAATATTACCCTCGGTGCACTATTGGCTGTGTTTGACCCAATGATGTGTTGGTTCTTTAGTTTGCATTGGTTGATGGATAAGTTCTTCACGAATAGTCTTTCGCCATGTATTCATGGTCGTTTCTTTTTCTAGCACTATGACACCTTTTGTTTGTAAATTACCATCTGACCAATAGAGCTCGATGATCTCAACATAGAGGATGGAAATTTCAATTCAAAAGCACTTGGATTTAAAAATTTCAATATTGGTCACATAGGAGAACTTGGTGCAACCCATGACCATAGTTTTGATCAATCCTACAATCAATTGTAAGATGTCTAATGGATATGATGTGCCATTAATTGCGGTTATTTTTTAACTATTGTCGACTCATCAATTGATTATTGTGCTTGCACCTCTAGCAACTCATTTTTTGTGAGGTAGTCCATTTTTTCTATGAATGAGGTGCCTTGTACCTCTACGAAGTCAAGATTATATTTATGTTTTAAATTTTGCACGTGTTGGATTTTGGTTTAGGTGTTCTGTAATGTTTTCAACTTCCAATTGTGCTTTGTTTCTCCCTTGAATTTATTGTTGCTAATATTAGATTATTTCTCTCTCAATTTTTTTTCTTTGTTAATCTCTGTTGTCAATGATTCCTCTAGAGTTTGTCAATGAATTGTTCTTTGCTCTCAAATTTTAACATGATCCCTATCAAGAACTTGAGACTCTTTTTTTCCATTTTCTTACCATAATCCCCCAACTTGTAAAGTTTTTCTAGGGCTTCTCGCAAATAATTTCTTCCATTTTTAATTGCCAAATGTTATTCCTTATTATTTTTTAATTCTTTTGAGGCCATTTTATCAAAATTTCTACTTCATCCTCGATTCAATTAGGATTTCACTTGTTTGAATATCTCACCTCATTATCAATATGGTGGGAGACTATTTGTAGTTGTATGTTTTCTTGAAGTTTGTAGGTTCAATGGTCAATAAACATTGCTCTTAATCTTCATAGGAGACAGTTGATAACTCAGGAATTGTAAGGTGTTTTGGTTGTATAGTTAAACACTATTTAAAGACTTATATTGACTTGGTAAGTTAATTTCCCATGTCAAAATGTTTATTCAATGTCTCTCAACATGTATTGCAAGTTTTTCTTCCAGTTTGTGTGAATGATGCACTATACTAACATATGCATGCTAGTTCACTAGCTCTAGTTGATGGTGAGTTAAGCTCAGATACATGCATTGGCTAAACATGCTAGATTAGATTATTTTTATATCTACCTTGATTGCATCCTCTTGGTTGATTTTCTTTTGTTATTCATGTTGATCGTGCTCGTAAGTTCACATTGTTTGGTTGATTTCATGTCATCAATCAATTGAAGTTTTTTGGTTACTACAACCAATGAAATCAAGTTTTATTTTCCATTGAATTAAATTTGTCCATGCTTCTTCTTCCATGATCTATTTTTTGTCTTGGTTAATGGCTAAGTGGTTGATTTTTCTTTTTGTTCAGTTTTTTAGACTCTAACTTTCATTATAAATATATTTCTCACTTTATTTGTCTTAGTCTTGCTCACTTGAATGCTTCCTCACTCACTTGTCCAATAATTGATGCAAGTCTTATCCATGTGATTGTGATTGCTTTCTTGTCATTGTAAATTTTTTAGTCAACTTATCTCTACTAGTCTACTCTAACTAACTAACTTCCCAATAGGTTGTTTTTTATCCATTGTGCTTGCTAATTTTTTTTTTTATTGATATCAATTATTGATGAATTATATAAACTATGTCTTCCTTAAGTAAATTATTATTGAGAGGTAGTTTTATACCTAACTCTTCATAATTGACCTTTTTATTGCTCTCTTTTTTTCAAAAAGGTTAATTTATGTACTAGACCACCATAAGTGGTTTTTGATATAATTCATTCCTATTGGAACCTCTAAGGATGCTTTCACCAATAAGTATTTTATTACTATTATGAGTGATATATTTCCATCTAGGCCTTATTGATGATTTTCTTAAATAGATGCCCTTGCAATGTTCTTAACTATACTACATTAGTTGGTCATATATATTCAATTATAAAGGGACCCAACCATGTTGTGTTCAATTTCTACAACTTTCCTTTGATTCAACTATTGCAAAATAGGACCAAATCCCCTAGTGTGATATTTTCTCTTACGATGTCACTCATGCCAAATCTTTGTGTTGGGCATGGAATCCCCACACAACATGTTTTGGGGCTCAAAGCCCAAGTTTTGGTCAAATATGTTATAAGACTCCGCGAATTGTGGGTGCAGAGCATGAAGTATAGGTTAAGTCATAGGGTTGTACGCCCTAAGTTTTGTAATGTAATGTAATGTCATGTCGACCTACCCATGGTCCGCGAACCAATGATTGTATAAATAGAGCAAGGCTCTAAGTTGTAAAGAGAATGAAGAAGGAGACAGATGAATACGAATGGTTCAAGCATAGAGTAAGAGTTTAAGTGTATTGCGTCATAGTAGTAGGAAGAGGCTCTATAGCTAAGTGCGCAGAGGCCTAGTAGAGTCCATAGCTAAGTGCGCGAATCCTTGCAGCTGAGTGCACGGATCCCTGCAGCTGAGTGCGCAGGGCGATCTTCAGTCTGTAACCTTGAACAAATAATAATAAAGAGAAGTTGATTCCAATTTCTGTGCATCTGCTTGTATATTTCATTTTATACATTTATACTGTTTTGTTTATTGCGTGCATTTATATGAATGCTGGATATACTGCTAATTATCACTAGATTTACATGGATAAGTTAAAGTAATCAGATAATAACAGGTTAACAGTAAGGAAGTTGGGTAATAATACGGATTGTGCCCGGAGTAGGGCTATGTGAAGGTAGCACCACAGGTTGTGTGGAACTAATAGATGCGCGTAGCGACGTGCACGCAAGGTCAAATCGCAGATTGCTAGAGGTCATCAAACATCCCCAGGGTGCGAAAACCTGGTTCTAGCACCCTCCCGTACTACTTTGGGTGAGACCTCAGTTTGAACTCCACGGACTGTTGTCGAAAGGGCCAGTAGTATTGTGATTTGTTTGGCTAAATCACCTCTGAACTTGGGTCAGACCCATACAAGCCAACAAATGGCTCTGTTTCTGGGACTGTGATCTGCATAAGGGATGTCTGATGTCGTGTCATTGGAATCCAATGAAGAAATAAATTGAAGAGTGGTTGGACAAGAAGATTCACGAGTTCACGGTGCAAGAAAATATGAATCTGTGAGTATCGAGGGAACAATGGTTGGACCGCTACTTATATATGGAAATACACGAAATTCTCTTTGCATCCTTTCCTTCTGAGTTGTATGAGTGTATCACAAAGCTAGCAGACAGTCAAGGAAGGTGTAAGCTCGACAAACCAATCGTGTGGACTCCGGAATTAGTGCGCAGATTAGAAGCATCAAGAGATAAGATCGCGCGATCTATCGACCATTGGCTTGACCGAATTATAGGAGGATTTATCACTAATTTTGTGGTAGATACGACCATCAGCTACAGTGAGGTGGAGCTACGCTTCCTCAAAGGACCGCGAGGTAAGTATATTAAATATTTGAAAACTTGGATTAAGATGCTATTGTGTGAAAAGAAGGCTCTAAGAATAAATTAATGTTTGGGGCTACGCGAAGTGGGAAGATCTACAGAAGTGAAGGTAGTGAAGAATTAGAAACCAGTCCCTTAATTTCACCCTTGCGGGAAAGTGAGGAAGAGCTCGCAAAAGTTTCTTCGAGAAGCGTGGTTGATTTCATAAGGCAACAAATTCCGCACTTATGACCTCCACCTACACCACCACCCGTCTCACCGCCCTCACCTCCATCTCCACCCACCCCACCTCCACCACCACCACAGTTAAGTATGGCAAGTGCTATCAAACTACTGGTATTCAGAGGATTAGGGAATGAAGATCCGTACCAATTCTGGTTCGTAGTAAGGGCGATATGGTAAGCAAAAGGATTCATGGATGACAATATAAAAAAGGCTATGCTGGTTAGCATGCTACAGGATCGCGCATTAACATGGTACATCAAGCATTCTAATGATCATCCAAACGTAGGAATCGCAGAAATCTAGACTGCGTTGAACAGAGAATTCAAAAAGCCAAAGTCAGAGACACAATCAATTATCGGGTTTAAGGAGATCGTGATGCTCCCAGGCGAGACCCCCTGGGATCTGGACCAAAGACTAAAGGGTATGATTCGCGAAGCCAAAATGACTTTTATGGATGGATAACACCGCGCATGGTTTGTAGCGTCACTAACACCGCATCTAAGGATGGCAATGTCATAGCAAAAAATTTCCACCCATGCCAAAGCTTTGGAGATGGCAATGATATTACATGAGACCCCTATACAAGAACCTGGTCTAGGAGTCCAACAAATCCATGTGCAACTGCAAAATCTGTGTCTAGAGATGCAAAGTTTGAAATAGGACAGGACACCTCAGCCAGAGGCACGCGAGGAGGTATGGTGCATAAAATGCAAAGGCCAAGGGCATGACAAGGACCACTATCCAGTGTTCGCGAATTACTTATAAAGAGGACGGAAGATGTCGTTAAGACATAAGGCACAAGCAGGACCCAACACGACGCCTGCACTATGGTGTGCAATCTATCAGATAGGAGGAAAAAACACTACGGATAATTGTCATCTATTGCAGAAGTATACGCAAACATCCTAGAAATTGTTTTGTAATTTTTGTAGGTCCGTAGGCCATGATGAACTCACCTACAGAAGCTACGAAATAATTATGGATCGGAATCCTGCCTACAGAGTGCAGAACGAAATGTGAGCCCTCGACCCAAGTGCAGGAATAGCGCACTGTGGATTTCAGGGGCGTGGTCGAGGTCGAGGTGGAATGGGACTAGGAAGGGTCGCGGAAAACTAATCTGTTACAATTGCGGAGGGCGAGGACACTATGCCTGTGATTGTACAAACCCAACAAGGACATCATGTTTGTACGGTACTAAGTTTGATCATGAGTCAAAAGATTGACCTTCGTTGATAGCGAGGATGCGTGAAAATGGGGTACTCTAGCCCCCTCTGACTGAGAATTTAAAGATGATGAGGTCTGAATCATGCGAAGAAGACCCGAACGTAAACATGATGCTCAGGAGCGATATGACCACTGGCAATGATAAAATTATGTAGTCGGAAGAAAGTACGTGGATTCGCAAGGCTCCTACAAAGGAACCTGAATTTGATTTAGAACGCACGAAGGAGACATTCATGGAAGCTAAGAAGAGCTTCACGGAGGCCTCCACTTCAAGTAGTAAGGATCAACTACAACCAGGGATGCATCCTTCAATGCTCACTACCCTTCTGGAGACATGCATGAAACTGCTACACAACAACAAGGCAGTAAAAGGACTACAGGATCTTATCACTAGGTGCGTGGGGTCAGGAGAACCAAGCGTGGTCCGTAAAATTGGAAAGCATGCATTGCACACAGGAAGGGAAATGAGGTTGACTGTGCAAATAGGCGAGTATGAAATGGATCAAATAATCCTGGATCTCAGATCGGACGCAAATGTACTGCCAAAACAAACATGGGAATGCATGGGCAGACCCGTGCTACAGTGGTCTCCTATTCAGTGACGAATGGAGAACCAACAAAAGATCTTGCCCATGGGAAGATTGCAAGGGGTAACAATAGATATTGAAGGTGTGAGCGCACAGGCGGATTTTGAAGTGATAGAGATTGTCGATGAAAGTAATCCATATCCTGTGCTACTAGGAATAGACTGGGCCACTGATAAGAATGGAGTCATAAATATGAAGAAGCCCAAAATGATTTTTGAAAAAAAATCACTACGCATAGTAGTATCGCTAGATCCAGCCGAAGGAGCATGATAAACTGAACTGGTGCGCGATGATGATAATGATGATGATCTCGATTGCATCTACAAGATAACTACGCGAGAACAGGATTGGGTGAATCCAACTGCAGATGGAAGGATTTCGTGGGAGCATGAAAGCTCCTGCACTTTGGATTCGGATGAAGAAAAAGAGTGATCGCAGAATCAACTGCACGAAGTAACAATGCTTAATTGCAACATGATGGTTAGATCACTGCGCTCTGTGACAACAGAGGCAAGGGATCTACCTACATATGAAGGGTTGACAGCAGTGGATGACTTCCTCAACTAATTTGAAAGCTTAGTACCAGAACAACAACGGTTCGATGCTTTGAAATGGGCACTGCGTGCAACACCTACAAGATGGTGGGGTACACATCAGAGAAGTTTTGAGGATTGGTGCGAATGCAGGAGGATGGTGTGCCTACGATTTAGGAAACTGCAGGTGCAGCTAGTAGACAAGTATGACAGATGAGATGATCCACGTACACACCTCGCGAAATGGACCAAGGTCCACGGGGAAGAGCCACAACCTGAATGGGTGCATTTGTTCTGTCATACTCTGGATTTTATACCCATGAATTAGTATACTGAGATAGAGCTCCACCATGGCATGAGCGAATGGGATATCTTGCGCAAAGGATTCCTACTAACCTTTATGTTTGAAGATCATTGGTCGGATACTGTTGATGATGCGCTACAAGCAGTAAAAGCATCCATCTTCAAAATACCTTAAGAGCCAATGGAAGTGCTTCAGCTAGAATGGGCGACGCGACGCAACTGAACTACGCGCTGGAGTGTTACAATGTAAATGTTGAGGAGGATGATGAGGACCCACGAAATATTAACGTTCTAGAAATAGAATGTTATCACAAGGTTCGAGGACCACTAATTGAGGATCCCGACATCACCGCATCGCTAAAAATGAAGCAGGTAAATATTGGAACGGAGGCGGATCTGAAGTACGCAACACTTAGGGACTATTGGGACGATGCCATGGTAGATAAGGTCGCTAAGTTACTCCGCAAATACCAAGAATTGTTCGTGACCAAAATTACGGACTTAAAAGGGATTGTTGGCGACTTAGGGATGATGAAGATCATCCTAAAACCCAAGGTGAAGCCAGTTAAGCAGCAGCTTTACCACTTGAATCTGAAGTATAAAGAAAAGGTCCACGACGAATTAGACAAAATGCTCACAGCCGGAATTATTAAACCAGTGGAAGAATCCGACTGGGTGAGTCCGATGGTAGTACAGGAGAAAAAACAGAAGGGAGAAATAAGAATATGCATGGACCTTAGGAAGCTAAATGATGCCTGTGTCCATGATCCATTCCCAACGCCATTCGTAGATGAAGTACTGGAGAATGTTGGCGGTCAGGAAGCATACTCATTCACGGATGGGTTCTCAGGGTACCATTAGATCAAGATCACGCTGGAAGTTAGGAGTAAAATGACCTTCGCAATAGAATGGGGCTCCTTTCAATACACCGTTATGCCGTTTGGACTGAATAACGTGTCAGCTATATTTTCACGCATCGTTGTGGCTGCATTCAAAGAATACATCCACAAGTTCTTGGAGGTCTATCTAGATGATTGGACTGTCTTTGGATTAGTTAAGCACCATATCGCAAGCTTACGCTTGATGTTGGATACTTTCCACTGACACCAGATTGCATTGAACCTTAAGAATTTCACATTCCTCATTCCCTTTGGAAACCTGCTAGGACATGTGGTCTACAAACAAGGACTAATGGTGGACCCTGGGAAGATTGCCATTATTCTAAACTTGGAAGCACCATGAAGTGTTAAACAATTACGCGCCACTTTGGGATGCACTGGATACTATAGGAAGTTCATCAAAAGTTATGCCCAAATAACAACACCGACAGAAAAGCTATTGAGAAAGGATGTTACATATTGCTAGAATGATGATTGCATGAAGAGTTTGGATGTCCTGAAGGGGAAACTGGCCTCCCCTCCAATCCTGGTCTTCAAAAAATGGGATGTGGAATTTCATGTACATGTTGATGCGTCATGTATTACACTGGAAGCCGTACTCACACAAGAGGGCATGGGGGGTGTGGATCACCCAATCGCGTTTGCAAGTAGGAGGCTATCCAAAGAAGAAAAGTACTATTCCACCAATGAGCGCGAGGGGTTAGCTATGGTATACGTGCTTTGAAAATACCGACACTATTTACTCAGAGGAAATTTCAAGATGTATACCGACCATTCCATGTTGAAATAACTGGTGAATAAGCTTGTTTCGGGGGGGTGCGTATGTAGATGGATCTTACTGTTTCAAGAATATGATTTTGAGGTCATAGTCAAGATGGGACGCCCTAATGCAGGATTAGATAACTTGTCACGAATTGAGACAGGCGAGGAACCAATGAATTTAGAGGAGGGACCACCTGATGCACAACTCTTTGCAGTGCGCATCGCAAATGGACACTTCGAAGATATAATCCATTTTCTAACAACAAGGACTACACCAAAGGAAAAATCAGTCCAACAGAAAAAGGAACTAGTGGTACGTGTGATGAACTTTTCTGTCATTGTTGGGTACCTCTACAAAATGGGCAATGATGAGATATTATGAAGATACGTACCTGAATTTGAACGAGGTCAAATCCTCGCGGAAGCACATGGGGGCATTGCAGGAGGACACTATGTAGGATGTGCGATTGCACAAAAGATTCCTCACGCAAGGTTATGGTGGCCAACCCTGCACTAGGATTTGAAAGCGCACTGTAAGGTCTGCGATATATGTCAAAGGATTGGGAAGTTATCACGAAGGGATGAGATGCTATTAAATCCATAAATGACACTACATCCGTTTAAAAATGGGAAATCGACTTTGTGGGACTGATCAAACCTCAGGGAAAGACAAGCGCACACTACATCATTACTGCGACGGAGTAAGTGACATGATGGGAAGAAGCACAGTGATCCGGATTTAAGCAGGAACACAATAGATTACAAAGATAACCATAAATATAGAGATGCGATAACCATAAAAATAGAGATGTAGCGGAAATAATACTTCATTTCATTAATGGAGAACATTGAAATATGCTTACAAATAGAAATAAACCAGCTAGGGCGATGGTAGCTTATCTCTGAGAAGAGATGTGTCAGCTACATGCCACTGAACTGTTTCGAACTGTGTGACAATGAGGCTCGAGGGCCTATTTATTGTTGAGAAACAATGGAAAACCCTTCACATTCCAAAACCTAACCCTAGAAGATGAAACGCCAAATTGTGGGCCCCGTTTTTGGGTAAGTTGGTACATCAACTTCCCGGGGTCGCGAATTGGTCGTACTATCTCCGTTTGACACGCATGATAGCCCGTTGGAAAGATCTCTCCGAGGACTACGACGGAAAAGATGATTTTTATCAAAAAAATCGTTGGCAGTGGATTTCCGAAAAAAACGTCGTTTAGGGCCTCAAAACGGCTCCGGAAGTTTAGGACCCGAAAAACTGCTAAAAATAGTAAACTATGCTATATTTAAGGAAACTGAAAAACTGAAAGAGACAGTTGTGGGGGTCCAAATGGGATAGGTGGGTGGCCACCAACATCCACCTGGATCATTCCTCCCCCCTTAGGAAGCAATGGTCCCCATTGTGTTGGGTTCCTCCCTGAGATGAGGAAGCTTCTGCTGAGCTGGGTCTCTGGTGAGCTGTTCTGCAATCTCTGATGTGTCCAGAAATGGTGGGGAGCATGGTCGGTGATGGTCCACATTGAACACTCGGTGCAAGCAAAGGAATGGAGGAACGCTGTGCTTCAAAGCATTGTTTCCCGTAGCCTTGTTACTGGTGTAAGGACCATGTCGAAGTGGTCTGAGTTTCTGATGGGTTCTGGTAAGGCGCTCCCTCTGCAAATGTAACCAAACTTTGTCATCCACCTGAAACTTGTGTGGTACCCCTCCGGGTAAGGAGAAGTTGTTCCTGTGTTCTGTCACGACTGTATCCCTCTGTTGCTGCTGCTGTGTGGAGGAACCCTTTGCGGGGGTCATGGATGTAGCAATGATCTTCCCCTTACTTTGGGAGCGAACCAGACAAAAAATAAATTTCCTAGTTTGTGAGATGAGCTTGCTGCCTTTCTTAGCAGTAATCAAAGAGGTGGCGGTAGGTGGGGCTACCTCCGATATCCTGTATAATGAATTATCCAAAGAAATGATGACAGCTCGAGACCTTGACTCATACACAACATGTCGCCTCCACAAGTATGGCTGACCTAATAGTACATCACAAACATCCAGAGGTGTAACATCACACAATACCTCGTCTGTGAAGGGCTTGATGCTATAGGGAAGGCGGCACTGCTGGCGAACTTTGAGATCTCGTCCTTCGTGAAGCCAACCGATACTGTATGGCTGTGGGTGTGGTGTAGTTGGTAGGTCCAACCGCTTCACGACCTCTACTGAAATGAGGTTCTTTTGGCTTCCACTGTCGACAATGAATTGCAGCGGCGAACCCTTCACCCACATCTGTGAGTGGAAAAGACGTTCCCCCTCCTCTAGATCTTCGGGCTCATTTTTCTGGATCTTGGCAGTAGCAACAGTGGTGCTGGGATCCGCATCAATGATTTGCTTCCCTTTGTCATTCCCCTTGTCGGGTTCTGACTCAGAGTCTGAACATGCATCTGATTCGGAAGCCTTCAGCTCGGCCACCAGCGACTGCTTGGTCCAACACTCACTTGTGTTATGAGTGGGACTCTTGTGGAACTCACACCACTTTCCTATGTCCTTCTTCGGCTTCATGGTGTTGTTCTTTTCTGACAGGTTGTCTTGGGTCACCCCGCCTTGGCTTTGTCCTTTGGGCTTTGGATTTGCAGATCCAAAGTCTCGCTTCTTCTGTTTGAACTTTTGCTCGATTTTGACAGCGTATCGGTATGCTGTGCCGAGTGAGGAGATGTTCAAGAACTCCATCTCTTCCTGGATGTATCTATGTAGGCAGCCACGATATTTGAGTACCAGATGCAGCTCAGAATCTTTGATACCCAATTGTGTGCGAAGGGTATGAAAAATGTTTGTGAACTCTGGCACATCTTGGTCTCGTCCCTGCCGTAGGGTGGTCCATTTGATGTATTTGTCCTCATAGCTTTTGACAGGGTAGTACTGCTCCTTGATGGCATCCCATAAGTCATTCCAAGTGGGTGTGGCTGAAAACAGTGAGCCTATACTTTCATCCTTCTGTTCGCAGTAGGTTTCCCACCAGTCCTTGACGTGGGGGGCTGCTTTGAGAAGAGCGAAAACAATCTTTTCCCGACTTGAAAATTCATGAACAGAAAAATACCCATTGAGCAGATTTAACCATTTATCTACGGCATCTGCATCTATTTGACCCTCGAAGATGGGGATTTCAAAATTTACTTGTACCTTAAATGGTGTGGCATTTCCAGAGTAACTGTTGGAATCCGATGCGTCGCCTCTAGGTAGCTGCTGAAGGATTTGGGCAAAGCTGTCCATCATCGCGTTCCTTTGTCGCTCGAGGTCTTCTTCGAGCAATATTCTGATAGGATCTCCTGCCCCCTCGTCCTTCTTCTCATCCACCATGGGAGGTCGTCGAGATTGCGAGGCTGGTCTTGCAAAGGTTCGACCAATTCAAGCCCTAACTCCTTATATCCCGACCTCGTTGGGGACATACAAAGAAAAACAGAGAAAAAGCAGACTGCTCTGATACCACTGATCCGGATTTAAGCAGGAACGCAATAGATTACAAAGATAACCATAAATATAGAGATGCGATAACCATAAAAATAGAGATGCAACGGAAATAATACTTCATTTCATTAATGGAGAATATTGAAATATGCTTACAAATAGAAATAAACCAGCTAGGGCGATGGTAGCTTATCTCTGAGAAGAGATGTGTCGGCTACATGCCTCTGAACTGTTTCGAACTATGTGACAATGAGGCTCGAGGACCTATTTATTGTTGAGAAACAATGGAAAACCCTTCACATTCCAAAACCTAACCCTAGAAGATGAAACGCCAAATTGTGGGCCCCGTTTTTGGGTAAGTTGGTACATCAACTTCCCGGGGTCACGAATTGGTCGTACTATCTCCGTTTAATGCGCATGATAGCCCGTTGGAAAGATCTATCCGAGGACTACGACGGAAAAGACGATTTTTATCAAAAAAATCGCTGGCGTTGGATTTCCCAAAAAAACGTCGTTTAGGGCCTCAAAACGGCTCCGGAAGTTTAGGACCCAAAAAACTGCTAAAAATAGTAAACTATGCTATAATTAAGGAAACTAAAAAACTGAAAGAGATAGTTGTGGGGGTCCAAATGGGATAGGTGGGTGGCCACCAACATCCACATGGATCACACAGCTGGTCAAAGACTGCACAGCCGCTACGGCTAAAAAGTTTTTGTTCGAAAACATGTTGACCCGATTTGGCTGTCCTAAAATCTTAATGAGTGATCGCGGAACACATTTCCTGAATGAAACCATCGGCGCACTCACAGAAGAGCTCTAGGTGTATCATCAGAAAAGTACACCATACCACCCACAAGCTAATGGGATGGTAGAGGCATTCAACAAAATATTGGAGACTACGCTGACCAAAGTGTGCAACGTGCAGTGAAATGACTGGGACCTGTGCGTACCTGTCGTACTATGGGCTTACAGGACAACGTGCAAGAAACTGAAGGGATAGACGCCTTTTTCGTTAGTCTATGGCATAGAAGTTGTCATGCCAATGGAATACATCGTACCTGGTCTGCGAATAGTAGCACTCATAAGCATGACGAACCGTGAAGCTTTGGAAGAAAGGCTCGCGCAATTACAAGAACTCGACGAAGAATGGTTTCTGGCTGGATTTCATTAGCAGGTACAAAAGCAGCATGAAAAGGCCTGGCATGTCTGCCATATCAAGTTACGCACCTTCAAGGTAAATGACTTAGTGCTACTGTATGATAATAAGTTTGAAAAATTCCCGAGAAAATTCAAAATGCACTGGCTGGGACCATACGTGGTTAAGGAGGTCACAGACGGAGGCGCGGTCCAGCTAGTCAAACTAAATGGAGAACCCTTCCCAAGAAAAGTAAATGACAGTCACTTGAAGCCCTACACAGAGTGGCCGACTATCTGACTAACCGACTGAAGCATTGTTTGCGCGACCTGAGCAGCCGGACAAGGGCGCGAGACTATAAACACACACAGTAGATGCCAATACCAAGGTAAGGACACCATTCAAACGCAGATGATTCAGAAGCAAGGATAGAGGTATCGAGGCAATGCAACACACTCGAAACAGAGGGCTCAGAAAATAGAATGCAGCAGGTAGCAGCCCAGTGCACTGCCGACCTTTAGGCCGTTCGGGACCAGTTGGAGGGAATTTGCGCCAAGATCGCCACACCAACTGAGTGACTCGGGGACGAGTCATGATGATTGTCTTGGGGGCCTGTTGGACATGGAATCCCCCCACAACACGTTTTGGGGCTCAAAGCCCAAGTTTTGGTCAAATATGTTGTAAGACTCCGCGAATTGCGGGCGCGGAGCACGAAGTATAAGTTGAGTCATAGGGTTGGACATCCTAAGTTTTGTAATGTAATGTAATGTCATGTCGGCTTACCCATATCTGCGGACCATGGGATTGTATAAATAGAGCGAGGCTCTAAGTTGTAAATAGAGTGAAGAAGGAGATAGATGAATACGAATGGTTCGAGCATAGAGTAAGAGTTTAAGTGTATTGGGTCATAGTAGTAGGAAGAGGCTCTGTAGCTGAGTGCGCAGAGGCCTAGTAGAGTTTGCAACTAAGTGCGCGGATCCCTGCAACTGAGTGCGTAGGGTAGTGTCGAGTCTATAACCTTGAACAAAGAATAGTAAAGAGAAGTTGATTCCAATTTCAGTGCATCTACTTGTATATTGCATTTTATACATTTATACTGTTTTGTTTATCACGCACACTTATATGAATGCTGGATATACTGTTAATTATCACTAGATTTACACAGATAAGTTAAATTAATCGGATAATAATAGGTTAATAATATGGAATTTGGGTAATAATACAGATCACGCCCCGAGTAGGGCTGCGTGAAGGTAGCACCATAGGTTGCATGGAACTAATAGATGCACATAGCGATGTGCACGGAGGGTCAAATTGCGGACTGCCAGAGCTCATCAGACATCCCCAAGGTGCAGAAACCTGGTTCTAGCACCCTCCCATATTACTTCGGGTGAGACCTCAGTCTGTGCTCTGCAGATTGTTTCCAAAAGGGCCAGTAGTACCGGGATTTTTTTGGCTAAATCACCTCTGAACCTGGGTCAGGCCCATATAAGACAACACTTTGTTGTTTCTTCTAAACCTCTTTATGGGTTAATTCTATACTTCTTCTTTCAGTTTGTGCAAGTGATGAAAGTTTTATTGTCTAGCTCTATTGAGGTCATATTTTAGGACAAATGACACCATTGTTGCATTTCCCAAAAGTGTAGTGGACTACAACTTCATTTATTTTATGTGAGAGAATATTGTACAATATGAATTTATGTGTGTATTAATGAGTCTCTTTTAAATGAACTTGCATGTAATGCAATAATAGTTGGAAAACATCGTTTAAAGGGTTTCATGCAAGAATAGTTGGTAAACATGACTTAAAGGGTTGGAATTTATTGTTATCATTTTGTTGAATTTCAATTGCAGTTATTAGTATTCATTTGCACCAATAAGTTATCATGCAATTATGATTATGTAAATTCAAGCGAATATTAATTCACATTGTAGTTTGATTATTAGTGATGATGCGTCAATTATGATGAAATATTGATAATGTAAACTTAGTTGTGATAATTAATTATGGTTAATGATGTTGGAAATATTAACAATACTTAGAGGGGGTGAATTAGTATTGAACTCCGTATTAGCTAATCATATATTTTAGCTTCTCATTAAATTAGTCATTTTATTTTATCCCTTAAGATTTCTCATTTTTGGTAGTATTTCACTTGGAAAAGTTGTGGTGACTTTCTTAGTGAGCTAGTCACTAATTTCATTATTTTCTACTAGTGGTGGTATCACTTATTACAATGGAAGTGTTATGAGACAATATTTTGGCTCAAAGTTTTGTTTGGGTTGTGGGAAAAATAATATCTTATGTTCTTTTCATGTAATTGAGGTATGTTGATTTGAGTTTCTCTAGCCATGTTAGTTTTTTTGATCCGGATTTAAACAGGAACGCAACAAATTGCAGAGATAACCATTTACACAGATATGCAGTAGAAATAATACTTCACTTCATTAATGTAAAATACTGAAATATGCTTACAAACATTAATGGAAATAAACCAGCTAGGGCGATGGTAGCTTATCTCTGAGAAGAGATGTGGTGGCTACATGCCTTTGAACTGTCTTACAATGAGGCTCGAAGGCCTATTTATTGTTGAGAAACAATGGAAAACCCTTAACATTCCCAAACCTAATCCTAGAAGATGAAACGGCAAACTGTGGGCCCCGTTTGGGTAAATTGGTACATCAACTTCCCGGGGTCATAACTTTGGCATACAATCTCCGTTTGGCGCGTACAATAGCTCGTTAGAAAGATATATCTGAGCACTACGACTTTGGGAGGCAACGTTGGTCCATGGACCCATGTTGCCCCAGATTTCCCAAAAAACGTCGTTTAGGGCCTCAAAACGGCTCTGGAAGTTCAGGACCCGAAAAACTGCTAAAAATAGTAAGTTGTGCTACAATTAAGGAAACTGAAAATGTTGAAAGAGACAGTTGTGGGGGTCCAAATGGGATAGGTGGGTGGCCACCAACATCCACCTGGATCATTCCTCCCCCCTTAGGAAGCAATGGTCCCCATTGCGTTGAGTTCCTCCATCTGCTGAACTTGTCCTGCAATCTTTCATGTGTCCAGTAATGGTGGGAAGCATGGTCAACGATGTTCCATATTGAACACTTGGTGCAGACGAAGGAATGGAGGAATGATGTGCTCCAAAGCATTGTTCCCCACAGCCTTTGTACTGCTGTAATGACCATGTCGGAGTGGTCTGAGCTTTTGATGGGTTCTGGTAAGGCGTTCTCTCTGCAGATGTAACCAAAGTTTGTCGCCCACCTGAAACTTGTGTGGTACCCCTGTGGGTGAGGAGAAGTTGTTCCTTTGTTCTGTCATGACCGTATCCCTTTGCTACTGCTGCTACGTGGAGGAACCCTTTGCAGGGGTCATGGATGTAGCAACGATCTTCCCCTTACTTTGGGAGTGAACCAAACAGATGAATTTCCTGGTCTGGGAGATGAGCTTGCTGCCTTTCTTAGTAGTGATCAAAGATGTGGTGGTAGGTGGGGCTACCTCTGGTATCCTATATAATGAATTATCCAAAGAAATAATGACAGCGCGAGGCCTTGACTCATACACAGCATGTCGCCTCCACAAGTATGACTGGTCTAATAGTACATCGCAAACATCCAGAGGTGTAACATCACACAATACCTTGTCTATGAAGGGCTTAATGTTGTAGGGAAGGCGGCACTACTGGCGAACTTTGAGATCTCGTCCTTCGTGAAGCCACCCGATACTGTACGGTTGTGGGTGTGGTGTAGTTGGTAGGCCCAACTGCTTCACAACCTCTACTGAAATAAGGTTCTTTTGGCTGCCGCTGTCGACAATGAATTGCCGTGGCAAACCGTTCACCCTCATATGTGAGTGGAAAAGACGCTCCCCCTCCTCTGGGTCTTCGGGCTCATTCTTCTGGATCTTGGCAGTGGCAACAGTGGCACTGGGATTCGCATCAATGATTTGCCTCCCTTTTCCATTCCCCTTGTCAGGTTTTGGCTCAGGGTCGGAACATGCATCTGATTCGGAAGCCTTCAACTCGGCCACCAACGACTGCTTGGTCCACCACTCACTTGTGTTATGAGTGGGACTCTTGTAGAACTCACACCACTTTCCTGTGTCCTTCTTTGGTTTTGTGGTGGTGTTCTTTTCTTGCGGCTTCGAGGGGTTGTCTTAGGTCACCCCGCCTTGGCTTTGTCCTTTGGGCTTCATATTTGCAGATCCAAAGTCTCGCTTCTTCTGTTTGAACTTTTGCTCGATTTTGACAGCGTATCGGTATGCTGTGCCGAGTGAGGACATGTTCAAGAACTCCATCTCTTCCTGGATGTATCTGTGTAGGCAGCCACGATATTTGAGTACCAGATGTAGCTCAGAATCTTTGATACCCAACTGTGTGCGAAGGGTGTGAAAAATGTTTGTGAACTCCGGCACATCTTGGTCTCGTCCCTACCGCAGTGCGGTCCATTTGATGTATTTGTCCTCATAGCTTTTGACAGGGTAGTACTGCTCCTTGATGGCATCCCGGAAGTCATTCCAAGTGGGTGTGGCTGAAAATAGTTAGCCTGTACTTTCATCCTTCTGCTCGCAGTAGGTTTCCCACCAGTCCTTGATGTGGGGGGCTGCTTTGAGAAGACCGAAAACAATCTTTTCCCAACTCGAAAATTCATGAACAGAAAAATAACCCTCTAGCAGATTTAACCATTTATCTATGGCATCTGCGTCTATCTGACCCTCGAATATGGGGATTTCAAAATTAACTTGTACCTTAAAGGGCGTGGCATTTCTAGAGTAGCTGCTGGAAGCCGATGCGTCACTTTTGGGTAGCCGCTGAAGGATCTGGGCAAAGTTGTCCATCATCGCGTTCTATTGTCGCTCAAGGGCTTCTTCGAGTAAGATTTTGATAGGATCTCCTATTCCCTCTTCTTTCTTCTCATCCACCATGGGAGGCCGTCAGGATTTGTGAGGCTGGTCTTGCAAAGGTTCGACCAGTTCAAGCCCTAACTCCTTATATCCCGACCTCATTGGGGACATGCAAAGAAAAATAGAGAAAAAGCAGACTGCTCTGATACCACTGATTCGAATTTAAATAGGAACGTAACAAATTACAGAGATAACCATAAACACAGTTATGTAGCGGAAATAATACTTCACTTCATTAATGTAAAATACTGAAATATGCTTACAAACAGTAAAGGAAATAAACCAGCTAGGGCGATGGTAGCTTATCTCTGAGAAGAGATGTGGTGGCTACATGCCTCTGAACTGTCTTACAATGAGGCTCGAAGGCCTATTTATTGTTGAGAAACAATGGAAAACCCTTAACATTCCCAAACCTAACCCTAGAAGATGAAACACCAAACTGTGGGCCCCGTTTGGGTAAATTGGTACATCAACTTCCCGGGGTCGTAACTTTGGCATAAAATCTTCGTTTGACGCGTACAATAGCTCGTTAGAAAGATCTATCCAAGCACTACGACTTTGGGAGGCAACATCGGTCCATGGAACCATGTTGCCCCAGATTTCCCAAAAAATGTCGTTTAGGGCCTCAAAACAGCTCCGGAAGTTCAGCACCCGAAAAATTGCTAAAAATAGTAAGTTGTGTTACAATTAAGGAAACTAAAAATGCTAAAAGAAACAGTTGTGGGGGTCCAAATGTGATAGGTGGGTGGCCACCAACATCCACCTGGATCATGTTTCTCTCCAATGCTACTGTAGCTTTTATTTGATAATAAGAAGTCTCGTCATATGTGACTTTGATGAATTGTGATAGTTTGTATGTTTCTTATTTTATGGTGTATTCAATGTTTGCACACAGCCTAGGTGCTTGAACTGTTTCAAGTATTGTAAGAAATATTGGTCTTTGGTTGCCATGTAGAAGGAGATATGTAATAGTGAGGGTTGGTTTTGAGATATGGTTCATAAGGAAACTATTATAGCTATGCCTTAGCCATTGTTTATCATATAATCAATGCTTTCTTATATGATATATAAAGATATATATTTATAAAAGAATATGCATCCGTTAATTTTTTTTTATACCTTCTAGACTTGCATTATATAAATTTATATATCTATAATACAAATATAATATTTGAATAAAATATAAAAAAATTAAATATATAATCAAACATATGTAAATTAAAATATATTTTAATAATTTATATATTATAAATAGTTGGAATACAAGTATAATATTTTAATAAAATATAAAAGTTAAATATTTAAACAAATATGTATATTAATTAAATATTTTAATATATTTATGTGTTAATTTTTTTTTTCCCCTGGGAAAAAGTCGTAATTTTCATTAAAGATTAAGAAAATTACATTTTGCAGATGCCGTAGCATATTCAAAAGCAGGCTGTGTGCCTGTCGAGTTCATTGGTAGCTAAATATGTCTCCACGCAGGGAGCATGATGTTAAGTCAGTTCAAAAGATCAAAATTTATGCCTTGCTCTTCGCAGAGAGCAATATATACTATATATAATCAAAAAGATGTGCAGTAATGTCTGTATCTACATACTGAAAGTATAGCAAAAGTATCTGCATATGTATGGGCTGTATAGCCCATCATTCAAGATGTTCTTCAAAAGGGCGATGATAGTACTGATAATATGTGCCATCGGTGTCCTCCTGTATCCACCAGTCCTCTCCTATTCTGTGCGCTGCCTCTTTGGAGAGCTGATCTGCAATGGTGTTCTGTTCCCTGTAGATATGGTGACAGACAAAAGATTCAAATGACATAGTCAATCTCTTAGCTTCCTCCAGAATATGTCTTAAAGCAAATGCATGGCAATGAGATGCATTGTTAAGCCAATTGCAAACAACTTTTGAATCACCAAAATGCTGTAAGTGTCTGCAATGTTTAAGGATAGCAAAATGTATAATGTGTTTGGCTGTGATGAGTTCAGCGTAATTATTAGTGCCTCTTCCAAGGTTAATTTGAATCTTATAACAGTGTCTGTCATTTAAATGAAGAGTGGCGCCCCCCCCACAGCCATCATTTTGGGCCGAGCCATCAAAAAAAGCCCAAGGCTTAGAGTGATCAATGGGAATCGGGGAGAAAGTTCTTGGTGTAGAGTCAGTGTCCTCGTCAGGTAACAAGTTGTAATCCGCTACTGTGGAGAGGATGACCGAAGGCCAGTGAGGTCTCTTCATTTGAAAAATGGATAAGTTACGGGCTATCCATATAGCCCAACAGATCAGCAAAGGGAGGTTTTTGGCTTTGCCCGAATGTTCAGAGCACCAGGTGGACCAAGCCTCCTGAAGGGATTCCCCGTGCCAATGCTTCAGCTGCGGGATGAGAGGAGTAATGGATTGCCAGATATGTGAGGTCGTGCTGCAAGTGAGAAAGAGGTGCTCCGTTGTCTCTTCAGCGTTTAAACAAAGATGACAGCGATAGGGCCCAAAGAAAGATCGTTTCATAAGGTTGGAGCCTGTCGGGACTTTATCAAAAATGATATTCCACATCAGAAGTCTTGTCCTGGGAGCAGCCTTTAATTTCCAAATCGTCTTCCAAGCGCTAAGAATTTCAGGTGGCTTATATGCCTCCATGAGCTTAAGATATCCCAGCTTGGGTGTGTACGCTCCATGCTTGGCATGTGCCCATATAATTTCATCAGGACCTTCCATGAGTCTGATATTGGCTTGTACGAGAGCAGAGATAAAGTCCTTCCAATCATCAAGCCATTGAGGTGGCAGGTTCAAAGCTCTGTCAGTTAGCCAAGCCTGCTGGAGGAAGGTGGTGTTAGCTTGGTCCCCGATGTGTTTAATATAAATGATACCTCTGTCATTGAGATAGTGCACAAGCTCCGCCGGGAGTCTGTGTGCATTCCCACAGCCAACCCAGGGGTCCACTCCTATTCGAACAACATTCCCTTCTTTGATCCGCCAAGTAATGCCTTCCCTCAGCAGTGGTATAGAGTCAATGACTGCTTTCCAGATGTTAGAATATTGTGTGTTATGCCCAGGTCTGATACAGAGCCAATCTAGAATAGATAGTGGTTTGATATATTTAGAGTAAGCCACCCTGGTCCAGAGACTGTCAGCAGTAAGTAGGCTCCAACCGAGCTTGGCTGCCAGCGCTTTAGAGAAAATAGCCAATCTCTTGATTCCCCATCCTCCCCATCTCTTAGGTTTCGTGATAGTCTCCCATTTAACCCATGCAAATATGCGCCCTGGCTGGTGCCCTTTCCATAGGAATCTGCAGCATATACTCTGTAGTCGATTCAGGATACCTCTAGGGATCCATGCCAGGGCCATCCAATACACCGGAGTAGCCTCTATGACAACTTTGATGAGAACATGTCTGCCTGCTCTCGAGAGATATTTGTGGTACCAGACTTGGAGCCTTTTTTCTACCTTGGAGATGAGCCATAATCAATTTGCTATTTTATAACCTGCTGGCTTCAGTCTGAATCCCAGACACTTAATGCCATCCGATAGTTCCATGGTGGCAAATGGGAAACGCTGTGAGGCAAAGTTGACTTCATGTGCTGAGCATCCAACAGTAGTGATGGTTGATTTATTATTGTTAATCTGCATACCAGTAGCCTGCTGGAAAAGACGGAAGGAGTTATGAAGAGAGGAGGAGTCACCAATACTTCCATTAAGGAAGATGAGAATATCATCCACGGATAAGAGGTGAGTAAGGAAGAATTCATCCACAATTTTGATTCCTGTGATTTGTCATCGTGCTCTGGTGGATGAGATAATTCTATCAGCCCTTCCATAATCAGAAGGAACAACAGCGGAGAGAGTGGGCATCCCTGTCTAAGCCCTCTCTCAGCAGTGAAGAATGGTGTCGCTTCTCCATTGAGGAGGACGCTGTAGGAGACATCCAAGATGCAGCTCATCATCCATTTGATAAAATCAAATGGGAAGCCAAGATGAGTGAGCAGTAGCCTAAGGTACAACCAGTTAGTTCTGTCGAAAGCCTTAGAGAGGTCAACTTTGAGAATCATACCTTTCTGTTTCTTGATATGCAGGGTATGCATGAGTTCCTGGGCCGAAGCAATGGCTTCATGAATCTGCCTGTGGTGTAGGAATGCAAACTGTTCTGATGAAATATGCTGCGAGAGTATAGGCTTGATCCGGTTGGCAATTATCTTAGCAATAATCTTATAAAGACAGTTGCATAAAGATATGGGTCTGAAGTCGTCAAAGGAGGCAGGGTTATCAGTCTTAGGTATGAGGGCGATGAATGTAGATTTAATGGCTGATGATATTCTGCCTCTTTTCCTACTGTCCTCCACTATACTCAATAAGTCCTGACCCAGAATGTCAAAAAAGGAGATGTAAAATTCAATTGTCCACCCATCTGGTCCAGGGCTTTTGTCCTTTTTGAACCATTTCAGAGTTGCTTCAAGTTCCTCCATGGTCACCTCCTTTAGAATCTCTTCCGAACTGTCCTGGTCCACAAATCTGGGGAATAGCTCTGCAATACGCATGATCTCCAGAATATTAACATTCCTTGGAGCCTTGTAGATGCCTCGGAAGTGTTCAGTAGCCAGCCTTGCCAAATTTTGCTGATCTGAGATGGTGTGGCCATGTTCATCTTTAAGTTCCCAAATAGTGTTGATAGCTTTCCGACCATTGGCAAATTTGTGGTAGAACTTAGTGTTGTTATCACCCTCAGTGAGCCAAATAGCCCTGCTTCTCAGCCTCATACTTTCTTCTCTTTCCTTCAGGATTTGTGTACGTTGAGCTATCAATAGATTATACTGCTCCTTGTTCTCAGGCGTGTTGAAGTTCCCTGTAGAAGAGTTTTCATACTCCGAGATGAATCTCTCTGCCTCCATGAGAGTATGGTTATCTTGTATCCTCTTCTGATGAGCCCACCTTTTTGTAACCAGCTTGAGCTCAGATAATTTCCGGACAAAACCCGTAGACAGGTCCTCTTCATCCCGAATTGGGTTATTTTGCCAGAATTCATGGACCAGGTGTATATATGATGGATCTCGTAGCCATGCAGCATTGAATTTGTAAGGACTCTTGATCTTGTGGGTAAGGCCATCAATCTCCAGGTAGATGGGTCTGTGATCCGATAGACCACCGGAGCCTACCCATTGTCTAGCCCTGGGAAGATCATTATATAACTGCTCTTTAATAAGAAAGCGATCAAGTCTCCTAGCCAAACTCTGTTCCCCACTTCTATTATTGGACCAGGTATACTGGAGTCTAGCAGAGGGGATGTCGACCCAGTGATGGTCTTCCAATAGGGAGGAAAAGGAGTCTGAGAGGGAGTCCACTTGAGCCATATGCCCCCATGATTCACAATAGCCCAAGGAGAAATTAAGGTCCCCTCCCAGAACAATGTTATCTGCTTGCAGAAGCTCTCTCTCAAATAAGGATCTCCAGAAAGTGAGTCGATCAGAGCAGGGTCCATAGACATTAATCAGACGGAGGTCCCTATCCAGTGTATGAACATGAATGTCGATACCAATGAATCCCTTGCCCCCCCAATAATTACAGATATCAATGGATTTATTACAGACACCGATGGCAAGACCCCCTGATCGGCCAGCAGCGTCCAGCGCATGGAAAGTCCAATGCGGAAGCCAAGAAGATAGGGTGCGTACAAGAAGGTCCACAGGACAGAGGGTCTCCTGAAGGAAGATTATATCCAGATGATCCGAGGTAATAAGCCTCCTGAGTGCTAGTTTTTTGGCGGAACTAGCAAACCCTCTACAATTGAAGGAGAGGATTTTCATAAGGAAGGAGGGGGAGGGCCATCCTTCGCTCTAAGGGCCCCAAAAATAGTGTGCTGTCGCCCGAGGGCAACCTCCTCATCCGCCGTCTTCCTGGCTTTAGTAATGCGGGAAGGGCGACCACGACCGATCTTAAGGTGTGAGGGTGGATTAACAGGGTCAAGACCAATCACGTCGGGTCCCCTGTCCTTGATCCGGGGTCGGAGGGAATAACGGGGTGATTGCTTGATTAATGCAGAGGTCGATGTGATCAGGGGAGGGGGAGCCAGGGGAGGGGGTGGAGGAATCGAACAAGTGAGAGATGAATGTGACAGTGAAAGTGAGGTGTGAGTTACAGGCGGTTCAGAGAGTGAATTGATAGATGAAATACAGGATGCATGCAAATTCAAAGAGATAGGTGAAGATGACATACCCGTAACCGCAGTGTCCTTTGGAGGGTTCAGTGAGTGCTCCTGAGCCTCTGAGGACGAAGGCGGTGCCGGGGATGGAGGATCATGTGATAAGTGAGCGGGTCCAGAACCTTCTGGTGGCGCAGCATCCCCTGTAGAGCGTTGAGGGGCTTCAGGAGGCTGTTCCGTCTGCTGATTCAAAGGAGTCGAGTTGTCTATCTCCGCAGCTTCTTCTTGTGCTTGCCGATGTGATTTCCGAAGGAGTGGGCAGTCTCTGTAGAGGTGCCCAACTTTGTGGCATCTGCGACAACGGTATGGGATGCCCTCATAGTCAATGATTTGCCTTCGCGCTGAATCTCGCCACTGAATAGTGATATATTCATATAGTCCTCCTCGTGTATCCATATATATGAGAATCCTGGCATAGGCCATCATACCAGTCTGAAGATAAGATTTGTCATATCCCATATAGGAGCCCAGTGCGTTGCCAATGCGCTTGAAAATTTCCTCGGACCAATATTGAAGGGGGAGTCCAGGGAGCCGAATCCAAATAGGGCCAACCCCAATCTGCTCCATCTCAGGATCGAATAATGGAGTCCACCGCTTGAGAAGCACAGGTGCATGGTCAAAATGCCAGTGTGAGGACAAAACCCAGTTAGTGTGATCGGCACGCGCGAACCGAAGTGCAAACCATCCCCTCACAAATGTCTGCACAAACGGAAGATCAACCAAATGATGCCCCCAGACCTCAGAAGCCCATGCCTTCAAGCGTGCCGCCGTATAATTGCGTCCCCTGATGCGCCCAACCAAGACCCGGTCCGCGAAATCCATAGCTTCGCCCCACTGAATGTCCTCTTCCAGTCTGAGGAAATAATCAGCTTCTCGTGACTTGAAACATTTAGATTTCCTTCTAGGACCTCCAGAGGGAGGAGGATTCCACTGAGAGTGAGATGTCGGAGGAGGGGGATGTGCAGGTATCGATGGTTGTAAAGCTGCAGGGATACTAGCAAAAGGAACGTGAGGAATACCAGATAGGGGATCCGATAGAGGGAGTACGGAGGAGAAGCTGCCGGACGAGGGACCAAAGTAACCCACAGGGCCGGAAGAGGCAAGAGCCAGGTTAGGGTTATGCGGGTAGTGAGACGAACCGATAGTCGGTGGGGTTAACCCGAGGGAGGGGTTTAAGGTACCAGCAACAAACCCTAGGGTCGCCGAAGAGTGAGGAGGCGTCGAGAGGGCCGGCCAGGTGGGGGTGTCGTCCGGAAGAACCACGGGCAAGGATCTGGAGGATTATCCATGCGAATACTGTGAGTAAACCCCAGAATAATCACCATAAAACATACCTTCTGAGCTGGCATTGGGGGTACGCCAGATGGAGACCCCTTCCAAGGGGTCCGCAGAGTAGTCCACGCTCTCCAAGTCTTCCATGTTAACAGCTCCTCGAAACGGTGAGAAATAAGCGGTGCAGAGAATCCCGGCGATAACGACAAGTCGCAGTAGAAAGTAGAAACCACCGCAAGGTAAACGTTAAACAAACAGCTGGTAAGCAGGTTAACGCCCGAGAGATTGATACCTGGATGGAGACGGAATACAGCTTCAGGTTAACGGGCGTCCAGGTGACGAGATTCCGGACGGCGACAAGCGAGGATGGGCATCGAACGGCGGATGCATAGGCTAGGGAAACCGGAGGGATTAACCAGCGACAGGATGCGGCAAAAGGAGATGCGGTGCGGGAAACACTGTCTGAAGGGTTACTGAAACCCTAACCAAAACCTGACCGCACGGAAAACCCTCGCGGAGGCCGCTCCATCCTTTCTTTTATGTGTTAATATATATATATATATATATATATATATATATTATATGTAGAAGTGTATTATTTCAATAATATATAAAAATTAAATATATAAGAAAAATATATGTATATTAAAAAAGAAAATTAATCTTTAAATTTTCTTGTCATTTATTGTTTTCGAATATATGTATGTCTTAATTTTTTATTTATATTATAAGGAGTTATATAAATTTATGTATTTAAAAAAAGGTATAGCAGAACTCTAATATTATAGAAATTTATATATTTATAAATAGATTTTTTTTTTCCTTTAAAACATATCATAACTCAATTATCAACTTAGTAGTGGGGACAATATTCCACAAAAGTTGGTTGAGTCATCACTATTATTCAAGAAAACCACATTACTTCGAATTACTCTTTATGGTCTGTGAAGGGGTAGCCTTGCAGGGGTAGGCTTGCACTACTACCACATGCCTCTAAGTCTTAAACCTTTAACTTATTTCCTTACCTCCAAGGAGGATGAGCTCTTAATAAATCAAGATAATTTTTGTAATATTTATTTTCATTTTGGTATTTAAAGGAGTAGGCTTACACTACTACCACATGCCTCTAAGTCTTAAGCCTTTAACCTATTTCCTTACCTCCAAGGAGGATGAGCTCTTAATCAATCAAGAGAATTTTTGTAATATTTATTTTTATTTTGGTATTTAAAGGAATATGTCACTGTCTAGTAATGATTCAACCATTATAACCTCTAAGTGGACCATGTGTAGCTCTAACATTTAACTTAAGAGAATTCGAACATGGAGCCTCTTCTAACATAATACTTCATTTTCAAAGAAATTGCAAATTGAATTTGCCAAAAATAAACAAAATAATCTTTAAATAAAATATAGAAAAAAAAAAAAATTGTAAATTAAAAAAAACATTTTAGTCTTTAAATTTTATTACCATTTATTCTAATATATATGTAAATTTATATTATACATGCTTAAATTATATATTTATAAAGAGTTATAATAGAATTATATATATATATATATATATATATATATATATATATATAATTTTTTATAATTATAATTATTAAGATATGTTTATTTTTTTATTTATGTCATATAACACATAATAGATTTATAAATATTTATAATAGAAATTTAATATTTCAATAAAATATAAAAATTAAATATGTAGAAGAAACTTATCTAAATTAAGTAATATTTTAATAATTTATATATTTATAAATAGTGTTAATAGAATTATAATATATATATATATATATATATATTAAATGAATATTTTAATATATATATATATATATATATATATATATATATATATATATATATATATTAGTTTTTTTATTTATACCATACAACTTAAATTATTGAAATGTATATGCTCATATATACTTATTGTGACATCCCTAAATAACTGGGTGGAAAATTATATAGATGAGTAAATAGTAATTTTGTTAAAAAGGTTATGAATTAGTTTCAAAAACTAATTCTGGTTAGTTGTAAAATTGAATCAGCCACGTATTCAACCGTAGCAGCAGTGGTCATGAGGGGGGGAATTACCTTGGATAGGGGAATGAATAGCGGGGTTTCCTCATACGGAGGGGAGGCATGCAAATGAGCGGAGAGGAAGTGCCAGATAGAGGAGGCAGTTACATTCTAACCGATTCATGGCATCCTCGCTGTAAATGTCACCCTAAGCCTCCAAGACCGGGGATTACTCAAGGGAAAACAATCCAAGAGTAACGATCCTCACAATTGGCGAGACTGTAGAACCTACGGAGAAGCCACGAAATAAACCGTGGGGCATTTGAGTGCCTTTGCAGAAAAATGGGTCGTGGTTAATTACCTCCGCCCGGGCGATAACCTGATCCTTCTCCATGTTAGGCTGACCAGCATTTTGTACGGGGCTGATTGGGGTTCTATCGATTTATCTGTTGAGGACAACAACGACAAGGAGTCCTAGCAGAAGCTTGAGGACGATTTTGATGCCTTCACATAGACTAAGGCCTTCGACCTTGCCCAGCCTCTGATCGATGCCCACATACCCTTCAAGATACACATCGTAAAAGATCCCGATAGGAAAGAGAGGCTCTGCTTAGAGGTCGAGAGGCTCGGCCTGAAGTTGGGGTTTTGGGGCCTCCAGGCGGACCTACAAGGGCCGCCTTGGTAGCGGCAGCAATTACTATGTGTGCCACTGTGTCTGCTCCTTTGTAGTCGTCAAATATCTGGATGATGAGCACGCTAGCCGCACATTGTTTTATTATTTTGATGGAAGCATGCAGTGGAAGCATGGAGTCAGCCACTGAAGAGATAAGTATCTATGCCAAATCTTGGAAGAGGTAGTAGTTTGTGTTAGTATTTGAAATGAGTGTATGTTTATTTTGACATAGAAGTAGCTATTTTGGGTAAGGATAACCCATATTCAAATAATAGTTATTGCATTTATGGAAAAGAGAATGCATTTAAAAGGAGTAGTAGTTAAGTTGGATTTTATTGAAAAGGGATACATGCTTTATTGCATTGGGATGCTAGCTGATTTCGAAGTTTTTGTGAAATAGATATGCATTGCATGCATGATAGAAATTGCTAATGATGTGCTTTTAGGCACATAGGTAATCATACGAACTTTCTTGAAGAAAGAGTATTTTTATATACACATAAATATAGTATTCTTTTCAGGAAAAGAGTGCATTCTTCCTACATGAAAATAATGACTTTATGGGAGATCTCTTGAAAACAAAAATAGAGATTATTTCCTTAGAAGACACATATGAATAGTGTTCATAAAAGAACCAGAATCCATACTTGTTTCATGAAAGGATTATGTGCATTGTAGTAAAAGTAATTGTGTTAGGAAAAACACAAGTTGCATGCACATAGGGGTAGCTATTGTGATTTTGGAGAGATGTTTTTGTGTGTACGTAGAGAAAGTGATTATGTTAACTTTCTTGAAAATGATAATCTCGTGAAAATATTGTCCTGTTTGATGAGTTGTGTCGGTTTCTTAATTTTAGTGCATAAAAGGTTAAGTTTTAATGTTATTGTTTCCTGAATTTTTATGCATAAAGATGGAATCTATAATAATTTCTTGAAAGGGAAGCATGAGGAGCTTACATATAGGAAGATAAAGAAATGGGGTTATAATGACTTCCTTAAGAAATAAGTATGTGATTTGTTACATGAAATGATGGTAGTATTCTAGTGAAGGGAATATGTGTTGCATACGTTAAAGAAGTGCTAATGTATGCACAAAAAATAGTGATTGTGATATAAGAATTATGTTCTTTGTATGATAGAGAAGCTATGTTGAGTTCTAAAAAATTTAACTATGTGAAAAGAACATATGTGCTTAAGCATAGAAACAATAGTTTATTACATGTATGAAGATATAACAAATGTGTTATACATGTTAGTAGAACTAATGGGTTAGATCTCTTAAAGAGAATTATGCATTAGTGTGAATAAACATTGTGAAGGTAAAACAATATTTACTTGAGTATATGTACTAGTTAAATAGTATGTCATGCTTGCTCATGCATATGAGTAGATGTTAAAAGATCTCTTTTAGAGGTTGATTATTGATTGATTAATATGGTATCTAATCTTGTTGCCAAAGCTGGTTGATGATAACATTGACAGGAAGCGATGGCGGATGGAGCCAAAGAAAAGTGATGTTTAATGTTGTGGCAGGAAGAGGATTAACGGTCCATGCAGATGAGTACAAGTTGCGGGATCGTACATTGCTAGAACAATCATGCCACAAGGAATGTTGCATGTGGCGGTATGTAAGTAAAGGGTTTCATGGAAACTGTATTAGCTAGGGTTTCATGGAAACTGTATTAGCTTTTAGCTAGTTATGTGACAACTTAATGATAATTCATTGTAATGATTTTATAACAATGGTTAAGGGATGAAATCCCTTATAAGCCATTGAGTGACGGGTGAAAACCCTCACGAGAGTTTAATAATAAGATTAAACGTTTACTCGTTTTCAACGTACGAGGTTTCCAGGGTATATTGGTGTTCAATGGTGTGATTGCCTTATGTGTCAGTTTGATGATGATGAATCCTTGATGTTTATGGTTTTTTATTTGATGGCATAATCATATTGTCCAAGTATGTGATTAACTAATATGGTTAAGGAAATCATGAAATGGATGCAAGGATTCAAGAGACAGTTTAAGATATTATACTACCACAGTGGTGGTTAATGGTTAATCAACTTACTGTCTTTTATTGCAATTTACTTGATGTGCTAATGTACATTATATATAATGGTTAATGAGGAATTGTGGAGTTGTGATTTGGATAATTACTTGTGGGTAATTTGTATAAAAAAAAATTCTAACTCCCTTCTTTTACATGCGAGGTTACCGGGGTACATTACACTTATAATATTTTAATAAAATATAAAAATTAAATATATACATATAATTATATATGTAAATTAAAAAATATGTTGACTTTTTAAATTTTATTATTATTTATTATTTTGTAGTATATATATGCATTTTTTATTTATATTGTACGCATTTAAAATATATATTTGTATATTATTTATACCATACATGTTTAAATTATATAAATTTATATATTTATAAACACTGGTAGTAAAAATGTATTATTTCAATTAAATATAAAAATTTGATATATAAGAAACAAGTATGTATATTATACAAATATTTTAAATTTCAAATTTTGTTAATATATATATATATCAAGAGTATCTCTCTCTTTTAGCTAGCTCAAAGAAGAAAATTAATATAGCAAAGATTAGAACAAACTCTCATAAGCTCCATAGTGAAACAAGTGGTTGGGCAGTTCCTAAAACACCATGGATGGAAAGGATCTGCCATCTCTGTGAGAATAGGAACATTGAGGATGAAAACCACTTCCTCTCAGAGTGCCCCGCATACAACCACATTAAATCTCAGTTTCATAATCTTTGTCGCAACACTGACTTTCCTAGCCTTTTACGATGTCAAAATTATAATGAGCTTGGGAGGCTTCTCTCCGAGCCTGTCAAAACTATAGTGAGCTTGGGAGGCTTCTCTCCGAGCCTTTTGAGCATAGGAATAAAATCTTAAATCAAACTAAATAATTTGTTTCTTTAGGTCTGATAGACTAAAGTTTGGTTAACCATCATCATCACACACACACACACACACACACACATATATATATATATATATATATATACGCACACGTTTTATTTATATCCTATTTGGTTACATTATATACATATACATATACGCACACGTTTTATTTATATCCTATTTGGTTACATTATATACATATACATACATACATATATATATATATATATATATAAAGAAATACATGTAATTTAAAATATATTTTAATTTTTTTAATTTTATTGTTATTTAAAATAGGCAGCTTGAGTGTGTCTAATGATTAAGAGTATGTGTTTCCTCCTAAGAGGTCACTGGTTCAAAGTTAGAGAGGTAGAGTATATATGGCTTTATAGACTTAGTGGTCAAAAAATCTCATATACCAATTTAATATATAGCTTAATTATGACCTTAAAAATCTATAATAATATCTATTATTTATTTGTTTTTAAAGACTCTCCTCTCTTGAGACTCTTAACCCACCACAAATTCTTTTTTGGTGTATTCATAGCAAAGTTATGCATAACACTAGGTGGTGCCTAGCTTCAATTCAACCCTACAGAGTTGGAGAAATAAATAGGTTATCAACGATATAAAATGTAAAGAGTACCCAGAAAGAGAGAAAGGTTATCCACAATGGAAAATTTGCAGATGGCCAATGAGATCAAAGGTATGGAAACACTCCTGTCCAATGGAGTGAATCATCTTGAAGTGCGAGATAAATATATTCAGCCTCTGGATGAACGCCCCGATATGTGTCATGTGTCTGTCTTCGAGAGAATTCCCGTGGTGGATCTCAAAGGCCTCGATGGCCCTAACAGAAGAACTGTCATCCAAGAAATCCGACGTGCATGTGAGCAGCATGGCGTTTTCCAGGTGAAGCCTTTCATAAATTTTTAGTTCGTAATCTAAATGCTTTTAAAGATTGTTCTGGAACAGATTGTTTTAATGTCGATAGTGAACAATGATGAAAAACAATGCACAGAATTCTTCAATATGCCTACGGAAGACCGAGCACGCTACTACTCAGAGGACCCCGAGCAACTGACTCGGGTTGTTACAGACAGTCCTAATGTTCGAACAGAATTCCTTAACTGGAGGAACTTTCTGATGCAACCATGTCTACCTCAGGAGGAAGCCATGAGCTCTTGGCCTGAAAAACCTGTAGCATTTAGGTAAGCCATTCCACAAATTCTAATTATGTTAACTTTTGAATCTTTTGTCCAGCCGGATAGCAGTGTCGATTCGAGTGTCTACTCTAAAAGCGTTGTCTTAATTGTTTTAAGAAAAATTACTCATCAACATTATTCTTAATATTGTTGTGTTATAATTTTTCTTGTAACACCATTTTGTATATTTTATTTCTTCTGCTTTTTTTTTGAGCTTATTTCTGCTAACAAGAATTCCTAAGGGGAAAAAGTTTTACCAGGATTTCAGAAGGGCAGAGGTTTTTAATACCTGGAAATGTTATTATATGTTTTTTATTTATTTTTTGATATTATTTATTTCACATTGTGAATTCTCCACATATTCTAAGATCAAATGAACATGGACAAAATCAATTATTTAACCTCATTTGATCTAGCTTATGTCTCTCCTGTCTCAAAATATTAATATTTCTATGTCTCTTATGTCTCAAAAATATTAATTAATATTTCAGAAATCAACCATTGACATAAAATACCTTTTTGTAGCACTTTGCACCCTGGTACAAAAACCGGCCAAACAGGCATCAAGTTTCAACCATCTAACTCGTTAACTTGTTACAGAGAGACTGCAGGCAAATACACTGTGGAGTTGACAGCAATATACTTCAAGCTCCTGGCAGCTATTTCTGAAGCTATGGGGCTCGATTCTGACTACTTGGATAAACGTTTTGGAAAACCAAGCCAACACATGCATATAAATTACTATCCTCCATGCCCAAACCCAAACCCAGATATCAGCCTTGGAGTAGGAGGCCTTACAGATCCAGGTGGCCTCACGGTTCTAATGCAGGGGGATGTCAGCGGCCTGCAAGTCCTAAACAATGGGAAGTGGGTCGCTGTAGAACCCACACCTCATGCCTTGGTCGTCAACTTGGGGGATCAACTGCAGGTGAGTAAAGGCTGCAAGGCACAGCTAGTGTACTATACATAATTTAATTTCCTGGAGTCTTTTAAACGGTGATGGTGTTCATAACTAAAGCCTTTAACTGTTTGTGTAAAATGAGCAGACTGTGAGCAATGGGAGGTTCAGGAGTGTTGTACATAGAGCGCTAACCAACTCTTCCACTGCGCGTATATCAATTCCAATGCTCTATTCCCCTGACAAGGATTCCTTCATTGCTCCTGCAGCGTCCATGATTGATGATCAGCATCCGGCTGTGTACAGAGGATATAAGCATGAAGAGTTCTTCAAACGTTTTTACTTTGAGCCATTACAGATCGGGAAGACTGCGTTGGATCAATTCAAGGTCGAATATCCAGAGAAAGGTCATTGGATTGATTTATGGCGCTCACACTACTACCTTCTTCATCATTTTCATTTGGGTTTTACACAACCATGATGCCATTTACTGAACTAAAGTAAACTTGCAAAGGTTTCACATGTCTGGTGTGTGGTGTTTATAGTTATGATGTGCTATTATTCTATCTATCTAGCTGGTTTTACATGTCTGGTGTGTGGTGTTTATAACTGTGATATGTTACTACTCTATCTATTTCTATTTAGCTGGTTTCACATGTTGGGTGTGTGGTGTTTGTAATTGTGATATGCTACTATTCTATCTATCTAGCTGGTTTATATCTATCTAGCTTGTTTATGTTTATTTTTCTACCAGTGAGAGAGGAGAAAAGGAACCAAGGTGGATGCCAGGTGGATTCCATTACAGTGTTACATGACTTCATTTATTTGATTGGTGCTAATATGATATTATATCATATGAATATATGCCTGTATGAATGAGTCACTTTTAAATGAACTCTTATGTAATGCAAGAATAGTGGGTAAACATCACTTAAACTGTTGAATGCAATAATAGTTGGCAGCCAAGTGTTTGAATTTATTCTTATTATTTTTTTGAATTTCAATTGTACTAGGGGATTATTAAGATTTTAATTTACTCTTATCAATTTGTTGAATTTTAATAGTAGTTATTGGTATTTAAGTGGACCAATAGGTTATCACACAAACATCATTGTGTAAATTAAGGTAAGTATTAGTTCACATTGCAATGTGATTATGATTGATGATATGCCAATTATGATGAAATAGTGATGATGTAAACTAAGTTAACATGATTGAGTATGGTCAATGAATTCTAAGAGATTCAACTCTTTTAGTTATTGTAGAATATGAAATGAATTATTTCAATCCAATTGAGAAGCCAACAGTATTATGAAGAAAAATACATATAAAAAAATAAAATAATTAACTGCCTTAATTTTGCACAGAACACTAAAGAGAAATTTACATAACTAATTAAGCATTATTCCCAACACTCCCCCTTAATGATTAATAAGGATTTACTATCTTATCTCGTAGTGCTAAAAACTAATCTTTTGCAACTGCTTTGGTGAAGATATCTGCTAGTTGATGTTGAGTATTTATATGCTTCAATTCAATATCCTTCTTCTGCACCAAATCTCTAATGAAGTGATATTTCAGGTCAAAATGCTTTGTCCTGGTGAACTAGATTCTTTGCTAACTTGATGGCACTTACATTATCACAATAAATCACTGTAGGCTGAATTTGTTTTTCTCCAATTTCTTCCAAAAATTTTCTAAGCCAAAGAGCTTGTGTACCTACTAAGGTAACCCGCTTCTGTGGATGAGAGGGCAACAATGCTTTGTTTTTTTTAACTCCATGTAATCAAACCAGAACCAAAAGAGAAACAATTTCCAGATGTGGACTTACGGTCATCAAGACTACCTCCCCAATCTGAATCACTAAATCCAACAAGATTGAACTTTTCAGAAGAGTAGTAATGAATACCAAAATTTAGAGTGCCTTCCACATACCTTAAAATCCTCTTGGCTACCTTCATATGTGTTTCAAATGGATTTGTCATATATCTTGAAACAAGTGAAACTGAATATGTAATATCAGGCCTTGTGTGGGTTAGAAATATCAAGCTCCCCACAATACTTCTGTAAGTTTTCTCATCAATTAAATCAGCACCATCATCTCTACATAACACCTCTCCATGAGCACTTGGAGTAGGGGATGGATGACAATCAAGCATATCAAATTTATTTAGCATATCCTGTGCATAATTTGTCTGGCAAATGAAAATCTCATCCTTACTTTGATAAACCTCTATTCCTAGATCTTTCATCTCAAATTCATTCATCATAACAACTTTGAATTTATCATTCATCTTAGAACTACTACCCATATACAATAGATCATCAACATACAAACTTATGATTAAAATATCAATACCTTCTTGTTTGTAGTAAAGGGTAGGATCATTCTTACTTCTCTGGAAGCCATTTTCCTGAAAGTATCCATCAATCCTTGCATACCACACTCTTGGTGCTTGCTTAAGGCCATACAAAGCCTTCTTCAACTTGTAGACATTATTCTCCTTTCCTTCCACTTCAAAACCTTGTGGCTGCTCCACATATACTTCCTCTTCTAAGTACCCATTCAGGAAGGCACTTTTCACATCCATATGATATATGCTCCACTTTTTATGTGCTGCTAATGAAATCAACTTCTAATGGTCTCCTGTCTTGCTACTGGTGCAAATGTCTCTTCATAATCAATTCCATACTTCTGTGTGAATCCTTTAGCAACTAATCTTGCTTTGTGTCTTTCAACACTCCCATCACTATTAAATTTAGTCTTATAGACCCATTTGGTGCCAATCTTTTTCTTGTCATGTGGAAGCTCTGTCAACTTCCAAGTGTCATTCCTTTGAATGGAATCCATCTCTTCTTGCATGGCTTGCATCCAAACCTCATTAGTACATGCATCTTCAAAACATGATGGTTCAAATTCAGCCTTGGCTAATAAAGCAAAATTGACTATCTCACCTATTGGGCTTTCTTCATGTGCTTGATTTGCACTCCTCTCATAAATATCACTCAATCTTCTTACCTTCCTTGTAGAACTTGGAGAAGAAGTTGGACTTGAACTTGATGTTGAAGAAATTGATGAAGGGCTGCTTGGTGGAGTTAAGCCACTAGTTACAGAAACATTAGTTGGCTACTCATGATCATTATCAACAATTATATCATCATTCAAAATAGATTCTGTCTTCTCAACATGGCCTTTTTGATGACCATAAACTCACCCTCCATCAAAAATTACATCTCTTGAGACAATAAGTTTGTTAGTTAGAGGATTATACAATTTATAAGCCTTGCTTGTCTCACTATACCCAATAAAAATACATAACTCACTCTTTGCATCTAACTTTTTTCTCTTCTGATAAGGTACATGCACATAAGCCAAACAACCAAAAACTTTGAAATGATTAACATTAGGCCTTTTTCCATACCAAGCTTCATAAGGAGTCATATTTTCCAGTGCATTGGTGGGCTACGGTTGAGGATGTATACTGTTGTAGCAACTGCATCTCCCCAATAAGTGTTGCTCAATCCCTTAGTTTGTAGCATGCATTTTGCCATTTCAACCACAGTACGATTTTTTCTTTCAGCTATGCCATTCTGCTGGGGTGTGTATGCTGTAGTATGCTGCCTCCTGATGCCATTCATATCACAATAACTCTGGAAAGCTTTTGAGCAGAATTCTCCCCCACGGTCAGTCCGTAAACATTTGATCTTGCACCCTCTCTCATTTTCTACAAGGGCTTTCAACTTCTTGAATGTATCGAGGGCTTCACTTTTGGCCTTCAAAAAATATACCCAACAATTTCGTGAGTAATCATCAATAAAAGTGATGAAATATGATGACTTACCCAAACTCTTAGTTTGCATAGGACCACATATGTCTGAATGAACAAGCTGAAGTGGGTGTTGAGCCCTCCATGCACTACCCTTTGGAAACCTTTCCCTTGCCTGCTTTCCTTTAGCATGTCCTTCACAAACCTCCTTATGTTCTTCTACCTTGGGCAAACCAGAAAGTAATGCATGTGAGGTTAGAAACCTCAAACTTTGAAAATTTAAATGCCCATACCTAAGATGCCATAACCAACTTGAATCCTCATAAGCCATATTAGCAAGATTGCTGTTATGTTCATCAAACCTCAAGGGAAACATCCTATTTCTTGTCATAGGAACAACATTGATCACCCTATTTCGCTTATTATTATCATAGATAGTACATGTCTTATTTTCAAAGATTACTTTATAATTTTTCTCACAGAGCTGCCCAATGCTCAACAAATTATGCTTCAATTGTGGAGTATAATAAATGTCATGAATACTCTTTATACCTTCTTTTGTTTGGACCTCCATAGCTCCTTTGGCAGCAACCTCCAATGATTTATCATCACCAAGCTAGATCTTGGATTTGAAACTTCCATCCTTTGCTGAAAACAACTTCTCATTCCCTGTCATATGGTTAGAGCATCCATAATCTAGGTACCAAACATCTTTAGTAGTAATTTCACCTTTGGCATAAGATAAAAATAAGTGATCTGGAGGATACTCACCATTTTCTTGAGCATAATCAACATTTTTACCTTCTTTCAATCTGCATTCTCTTTCAAAGTGACCATACGTGTTACAATGGTAATATTTAACATTTCTCTTATCAAATCTACCTCCACCTCTTCCTCTGAAACTACCTCTTCCGCTTGAGCCACCTCTTCCTCTACCTCTTGAATAATTTTGGCTTTGCCATTTACTTTGACCTTGATGGCTTTTGGTACTGCTGCTACTTGCATCTTCATTCTTTGTAATTTGTAATTTAGAGGAAAAATATTTCTCTACAGCTTCAAAACTTTCCTTCAATCTTTCTTCATGAGACATCAAAGATCCAACCAATTCATCAAACTGTAGTTTTGTCAAATCCTTACTTTCTTCCATGATTATTGCAACATGATTCCATCTGTGTTAAAGATCTCAATACTTTTTAAATTAAAACTTCATTACTTACAGCTTCTCCAAGTGTAGCCAGTTTATTGACCACATCTTTGACTCTCACACAATAGTCGGTGATACTTTCAGCTTCTTGCATCTTCGAATTCTTGAACTCTCGCTTCAATGTCTGAAGCTTGACCACCTTAACTTGATCACTACCTTGGTAAGCTTCTTGTAGAGTCTCCCAGGCAGCTTTGGCGGTTTTTGCTCCTGATATTCTTGGAAATAAGCTCTTATCAAGAGCTATCTGAATGTGAAACAAAGCTTGAGCATTCTTCTTCCTTGCTTACTTTCTTGCTATTCTTTCATTAACTGTAAGAGCATTCCAATCAGCTGGCTCCTCATATCCTAATTCAACAATCTCCCACAAATATTTTCCAATCAAAAAGGTTAGCATCTTAATGCACCAATAATCATAATCGTTGTCATCAAATTCTGGAACTAGCATCTGGTTAGAATTCGACATGATTAACTTTGGCGAAATTCTAACAATAAAACTTTAACCCAAAATAATTTTACCTGCTCTGATACCACTTGTAGAATATGAAATGAATTATTTCAAGCCAATTGAGAAGCCAACAATACTATGAAGAAAAATACATATAAAAAAATAAAACAATTAAGAAACACAGTTACTGTGTGAGCTAAAAAATGCTGCAAATCTCATATATTAATTCAACTATTACCTACATTATTAAATAGTAAAACTATTACTAAAATCAACTCTGAAACAAATCTACTGACATTACAGCTAGTTTCCAGCACTACTACAGCTAACAATTTGTTGCCTTCATTTTGCACAGAACACTAAATAGAAATTTACATAATTGATTAAGCATTATTACCAACAGTTATTTCCTTGCATGTTTGACAAAGAAAGGAAAATAGATAAAAACTAGGAAGTAAGTAAAGGCTTAATAGAAATCAAGGGGTTTGTAAGCAAGTGTTATTAGTAGTAGCCTTGCACAGAGACATAAACAATATTATACAACAATTTATAACTCACACACATAAAAGACATAGAGATAACAAAGTAATCTAGAGACTAACAATAAACACTTTATTATAAAATCACCACAACGACAACAAAATCGAGTTGTTTCTATGTTACCTTCACGCCATATTTACATTCAATATTCACTTACAAGGGTAGTTACTAATGTCTAACTACATCCACAGTTGAGGAGCTTACAAATTCCACTAGATAGTTAATTGTTCTTTTACTCCAAAATCTCCACCCCACGTCAAGTCCTTCTTTGTCCGATAGAGGAGGGAGATATGGAGTTACAAATACAAAATAACAAATATTTTTTATTACAAAAATTGTTGTTGAAAAGTCATAAAGTCAAATAATGTGGTTTAAAACTCACTTCCCTATACTTGTTCAATATTGTTGGGTCCCCATGCATTATTGATATGTTTGACCCAATGATTTGTTGGTTATTCACTTTGCATTAGTTGATGGACAAGTTGTTCGTGAATAGTCTTTGGTCATGTATTCATGGAAATTTCTTTTTATAGCACTATGACACCCTTTGTTTGTCAATTCCCATCAAACCAATAGAGGGTGATCATGTCAACGTACACGATGGAAAATTCAATTCGAATTCACTTGGATTGAAATATTGCAATCTTAGTCACATACTAGAACTAGGTGCAACCTATGACCATAATTGTGGTCAATCCTACAATCAATTGTAAGATGTCTAATGGATATGGTGTGCCATTCATTGCAATTATTTTTTAATTATTGTCCACTCATCAATTGAGTATGATGCTTGCACCTCTAGCAGAACCTTTTTGGTGATGTAATCAAGTTTTTCTATGAATCAGGTGCCTTGTACCCCTACCAAGTCAAGATTATATTTATGTTTTAAATGTTACACTTGTTGGATTTAGGTTTAGTGTTATGTAATGCTTTGAGTTTCCAATTGTGCTTTGTTATTGGGTTTGTTTTGTTTCAACTTTTTTTTCTTTGTCAATTTGTGTTGTCAATGTTTCCTGTAGATTTGGCCATTGAATTATTCTTTGTTATCATTTTTTTACATGTGACCTATCAAGAATGAGAGACTCTTTTTTTCCATTTTTCTACCATAATCCCCCAACTTGTAAAGTTTTTCTAAGGCTTCTCACAAATCATTTCTTCAATTTTTATTTGCCAAATGTTATTCCTTATTATTTGTTAATTCTTTTGTAGTCATTTTGTCCAAATTTATACTTCATCCTCAATTCAATTAGGATTTCACTTGTTTGGATATGTCCCCTTAGTATCAATATGGTTAGAGACAATTTGTAGTTGTAATTTTTCTTGAAGTTTGTAGGTTAAATGGTCAATAACCTTTTCTCTTAATCCTCATACTAGAAAGTTGATAACTGAGGAATTTTAAGGTTTTTTTGTTGTATGGTGCAACCCTATTTACAAACTTGTATTGACATGGTATGTTAATTTCACATGTCAAAATGTTTAGTTAATGTGTCTCAACATGTATTGCAAGTTTTGTGTGAATGAAACACTAGAGTGACATATGCATGCTAGTCCAGTAGCTCTAGTTGATGGCTAGTTAAGCTGGGATGTATACATTGTGTTGTAGGCCATTTTGTCACATGAGATTAGTGAGCCTACTAATGTGATCAATCAACATCCTATTCCCCTCTATCACCATCTTCCACAAAACCCTAAGAATTTTCCCTTCATCCCTTAAAATTTCAGCCCTAAACTGCATCATGTGAGCTAGTTTTAGGACCAACACTCCCTATGATTACTCCGGGATGGGATCCCCTACAAGTTGCTCTAATGTGGCCTCCCTTGGTCAACAACAGTTTTCTCCCCTTTGCACCAATTTGGGTGCTAGAAATCCAACGGAATGACTAGAAGCTTCCCCTTCTACGAGTTTCGAGAAGTTGTTTTAAGTACTTACCTTTGATAAAACATTGTGATCTTATCCTACCCTATTTTGGAGTTTTCACTACTTATCCTTTGATCCTATCCCTCCATCAAAGGTGGATCTCAAACCTTAGATTGATAATTGGAGAATGGTAGGGATTCCTTAGGCTTGTCCAAAAGCGTAGTGGACTACAACTTCATTTATTTGATGGGAGAGAATGTTATACCATATCAATATATGTGTGTATTAATGAATCACTTTTAAATAAACTTTCATGTAACACAATAATATTTGGAAAGCATCATTTAAAGTGTTTCATGCAAGACTAGTCTGTAAACATCACTTAAAGGGTTTGAATTTAGTGTTATCATTTTGTTGAATTCCAGTTGCAGTTATTAGTATTCAATTGCACCAATAAGCTATCATGGAAAGATGATTATGTTTATTCTGGTGAATATTAGTTCACATTGCAATTGGATTAGTAGTGATGATGTGTCAATTATGATGAAATAGTAATGATCTACAGTTAGCTATCATAATTAGTCATGGTTAATGATGTTGGAAATATTAGCAATATTGAGAGGGGGGTGAATTAGTATTGAACTCCTTTAAAAATAATTAAGTCAATAACCTACTATGGAAGAGATCATTAACAAGAGTGTATCAAATTTACATGGAAAAACCAATAATGACAATAAATAAATAAAAAATTGCTGCATATAGGTAAGGATATTTCGAAAATCTATGAGCTCCAAATCAAAGGAGGCTCTAACGCCCTTGGCTCATCAACTCCCTTGGGTTTTCCTGTGCCAATAGGAAGGAGGCCACATGTTGGGTGCTTCCTTTTGGAAATTTAATTTTTCCAAGTTTTGAGTTTTGAAAACATTTTGACCAAAGTTGACAAGTGGAAACTCATGGAAAATGCACCCTAGGAAGGAGAAGGATTCTCAAGAAGTCTAGCAGTTCTGAGAGATCTGTTGTATCTCCTAGAAAAATCCCAAGGGTTAAGGAGAGATAAGTTCCTAGGACATCTTAGTCTCTCTTGAACATAAATCAATGAAGGTCAAGTGAGAAATGTGAAATGGCTTAGATTTTTGGTTCAATTACCTTTCTTAGAGGAAGATTCAGTATGCACATAAACAACATATCATTCCCAAGAATAAATGTTCACCTCTGGTGGTGGACACATATGAATGGAGCTTAACTTTGTCATTGTAGTGGAGATGGAAAGGAGAAACATAAGAGAGGAACCTATTGCAGAGGGTTGGATTAAAAAAAAATCATATGCGACAAATCCCACTAGAATCATGACAAGATAAAAGGAACGAAGTGCATAGATTATGGAGCAAATTTTAAGACTTTCAACTCATTGTCTCACAACTACTATATTCTATATCATAACACATGTAAATTTTCAATATTAGAGGTATTTCATATAACATATATACAATAGATGCAATATGTAGCTCCTAAAAAATAGGAAACAGGTGTGTATTTTTTAAAATTTGCATAGATTTTGTTTGAAAAATCAGTTTGAAGTGATTCAAAAGGCATAGTGAGGCATAGATATCATTGTTTTATTTAAAAATTCCTCTAAACAAAAAAAGGGACACACCTAGTAAGAAACTAGAAATATCTTTAATGACACATGAAGAAGAGGAATAAATGCAACATGATATATAAATATTATGAGACCACGTGAAACAAAATTCACTCTCACAAAGAGTAATAAAAAATGGAATAGATGATAAGATACATGGTTTGAAGAATGGTATGAAAGCTAAAATGGATGGTATAGAAGCAAAAATGAAAGGAAACATGGAAGATTTGTAGAATGGTTTAAAAGCATGCATGGAAGGTTTAAAGGAATGTCTGACAAAGTTGCTAAAACAAATGCTTCCTAATGGCGAAAATGTATTAGATGAAACTTATGATGAGAATAAAAGTAATCTTAATCATGATTTCATAGACTCCAACTTTGGATTTAAGACCCAACATATTCCAAAGATCGATATTAGGAAGTTTGATGGAAAGGATCTCATAACATGGATACTATAGATGGAGCAATATTTCGATCTCCATAATGTGCAACACACACAAAAGGTACGGATTTCAACTTTATATTTAGAACCCAATCAATTTGTATGGTATTTATGGCTTTGTTCTCATAAACCACTTGTCACTTGGTAAATTTTTACCGAGGAAATGATAGCGCGTTATTTGCATACAAAGAGAAACACCTGCTTTATCCAATTGATAAATCTCAAACAAAAGGGTTCAATGGTGGAGCACATTGAAGAATTCCAAAAATTGAATATCACAGTAAATGATATTCGAGAGGAGCATAAGATTGATGTCTTCACATGTAGATTTTTTACTATAGATTCAAATTTTAGATTGTGATATGCTAAAATAATTGAATTGAATCTACTCTACTCATCTATAGAAGCAAAAATTGATCGATGAAATCACAAAGCATAAAAGGAGGGATTTCAATCACACATAACACAATAATTTTCTCTGGAAAGCCTAAGCTAAACACCATTTTTATGTGTATATTGCATTAACTAGAATCCCTTAGAAGAAAATACAATTCTTGGTCAACGTGAACAATCTCTGCACAAACACAATCTATCTCACTTCTTCACAAACCAGCTCAAGCCAATACTTTCCTGCCAAGCTCCTACTTCCTTATGTTGTTCCTTTGGGAATTATCCCATATTTAATTGGTAATTTCCTCACTCATAACTATGTAACCCATCCATAGTCCTTCCTCTCATTGCATGCACTGTCCGTTTAATTTAGATGATTTAACATTTGATAGTACATTGTCCCTCAACTCTTATCTCAACTAGGTCTTGCGATGAACTCACATGCATGAGTTATTTATGAGTGAATTATCAGTTATGTGGTTGATCATTGTGTGTGAAGTAAATCCAATTTAATTCACTTGACCTCTCACTACTTCCTCCATCAGTTAGAACTAGTTTAACTGAATTTAACTCAGTTAAAGTGAATTAAATAATTACAACTCAACGAGAAATCAACCTAGGCCCCTAAAATTTAGAGATCACTCTACATGACTCTATATAGAATTTGAACTCGAATTTATTGAGCCAACTAAGTCAACTGAACTTAGTTAATTGTTACAAGTTTCTATGAGAAAAGAATTACAATTTAATTCCTAATTTATTTCAAGGACAAATTAAATTATGATTTTCTTGTCGTTATTTTTAACACTCCATCTCAACAAGAAATGGATTATCTATTACCGTGATCTTGCCTCTATGAAACTTGAATTTTCATCTTAACAATGCCTTTGCCAAAATATCTACATCCTTCTCCTCTGTAGGAATGTACTCGAACAACATCATTCTCCTGTGCACACAATCTCATAGATGGTGATATGGGATGTCAATATGATTGGACCGATCATGAAAAACTTGATTTTGAGAGAGTTTGATAAAAATATATTTGTCTTGTAAATCACTATAGCATCCATCTGCTAACCAAACAACCCAACAAGGATATTCCTAATTGAGATAACCTCACAAGTTGCTTGACTAGTAGCCATGTACTCTGCTTCTACTGAACTTAGTGCAACTAATCTATACTTCCTGTTGTACCAAGAAACTGTTTCTCACCCAATGCTGAAGATTCCCCATGATGTGCTCTTTGTGTCGAATGGAATCCTTGCCTAATCTCCATCGGTGAAGCCTTGAAGCTTCACTCCTTCTGTCCGTTTGTACTAAATACCAAACTGATTGGTGCCTCTAATGTATCTCAACACATGTTTAGTTGCTTTCCAATATAGTTTGGTTGGCTTAACCATGGCTTCACTAATCTTGTTAACCACAAAACACATGTACGGTTGTGTGTTCACCAAATACATAAGTGAACCCACAAGTTGTCTATAAACAGTTTCCTCCACTACTTCTCTTGAAGTAGCATCCTCCTTCCTCCAGTTACCAGCTAGAGGAGTCTCCATGGGTTTGTTGCTCTCCACATGGAACTTATTCAATATCTCGTTGGAAAACTTTCCGTGAGAAACAAACAATTCCTCATCTCCTTGTCATACATCCATACCAAGAAAATAATGCATGAGAAAAAGGTTCTTCATCTCGAACTCTCTTGCAAGATCCTCTATACAAGATTTGATCAACTTTTCATCATCTCTTAGAATAAACTCATCGACATATAATACTATAATCAACAATTTACCTTCAACCACAATATGGTAAAGGTTCGCATCTACTTCACTTTTGGTGAAGCCCAACCCTGTGAAATAGTTGTCAATCTTAGTGTATCAAGCATGGGGTTCTTGTTTCAGTCCATGCAATGCTCGCTTGAGTCTACATACATGCAACTCTCTGTTAATGGTCTCAAATCCTTTCAGCTACTCAATATACACCTCTCCCTCAATCATGTTGTTGAGGAATGTTGTTTTTACATCCATCTAATGTATCTTCCATCCCATATGCGCTGATAGTGCTAGAACATATCTGATTAATAAGTACCTTGCTATAGGAGCAAAGCAATCATCATAATCAATTCCATCCACCTGAGAGAACCCTCTAACCACAAATCTATCCTTGTGCTTCTCCACAATCCTAAATGATACTTGTTATTACCTTGTAAAGCGATCTGGAACTCACCACGGACTTGTCTGTTGGTCTTCGGACCACCTCCAAACATTTTTTCTAATAATAGAGTCATACTCCTCAACCATGGCATCAACCCACAATGCTTTTTGTGTTGCTTCCTCGAATGAGGATGGCTCAATCTCTACACTATCGCTCATTAGAGCCATGTAGCTAGTGTACCGCCCTAGTGACGTCCTCTACCTGTGTTGTGATGTGGGTGCTCCCACATTATCTCTAGCATCATACAATAATATGTCATCCTCTTTGGTGCACTTTCTTCCATCTCTAGAAGTCTTTGCATGAGTGGAAATTTCCACTCTTTTCTCCTCTGCATGTGGTTTCTCCACATCATCTTGAGGTTCCTCCATTGGAGATAAAAGCTTGTCAACTACATGTAAATGAAGCTCCCTCTCAAGGGAACATCTCATGGCCTTCCATTCATCAAGATTCACATATTTATGAACCATTGTTATCCTGTTAGATACCAGGTACACCCAATAATTGTGAGGTGTATCAATGTATCACACAAATATGCCCAACTTACTTGTTAGCTCTATATGTTTCCGTGCATCGTTGGTAACATAACATTAGACTGATGAACCAAAGATCCTGAATTCTACCACATATTGTTTGTTACCTGAAAAATATTCTTCTGGTGTTCTCATCCTGAGAATTTGATGATTTCTTATGTTTTGAAAATAAACAATTGTGTTGCATGCTTCAGCCCACAAGTGCAACTGTAGTCCCTGATCATGTAACATCTCTCATGCTGCTCCCACAATACTTATGTTCTTCCATTCAGCCACCCCATTATGTTATGGGTTATGAGGTGTTATCAACTCTTGTTGAATGCCTTTTGATGCACAAAATTTCTTGAATTCATTTTACACATATTATCCACCGTTATTGATTCTGAGAGATTTAAATTTCCTACTAGTATCTTTCTCGACAAGTTCTTTAAATTAACAAAATTTAGCAAACTTCTCATCTTTCCTCTGCATGAATAAATCCATGATTTATGAGAAAAATCATCAAAAAATATTACATAATGCCTATGTTTGGTCGTGGATGTTGTCAAGCATAGTCCACACACATCTGAGTGAACTCAATTAAGGATCGCTTACGCTTGACTGTCTTTATCATGAGAGGAAGTGTTAGGTCCCTATACTACTAGTGTAACCCCTTGTTGTTATTAGTACAACCCCCTTATTATATTTTTGTGCCCATGTAGTTCCCATATTGTTATTATTGTGCCCCATAGAAGCCCACTATTGTTATTAGTGTGCCCTTAGATTATTAGTGTTATGTCGGCTCTAATTATATTATGACCCCTTAGACTCCTATATATGGAAAGGAGGTCTTGTCATTTGTATCATCAAAGAATTGTTCCTTTGTGTAATGTAAAGGTGGTTGCCCCCTCAAAGAGACTTATTTCTAAGGCGTTCATCTATCTTTTCTATCTTTTTGTGAGCCAGTTTCATAACATTTGGTATCAGAGCTTTGGATTCTAGGGTTTTCGTTGTTCCAAACAGGTCATCGTGGAATTTTCACTATAACTATTGTTTTGTAACATTTCAGAAGCTAAAAAGAAAACCCATTTGAGATGAAATCGTGTTGAACCATGGGTCAAAATTTCAGAGCTTTTCTCACTATTTTTCAGAGATATGATCTGAGGAAGTTATAGTTTTTGCAAGCTCTAGAATTTCATCTAAAACAGGTCATCATGGAATTTTCGCTATAACGTTTTTGCTACGAAGTTTCAGAAGCTAAAACAAAAACCCATTTTAGAAGAAATCATTCTGAACCTTGGATCTAAATTTCACATCTTGTCTCTCTACATTTTCAGATATATGATCTGAGGAAGTTACGGTTTTTGCAGACTCATGAATTACATCTTAAACAGGTGACCTTGGGAAAATCGTCATGACTTTCTCTCTGAGCATCAGATTGAAATTTCGTAATAAGTTACAGAAAGAGGACGGACTATAGTATGTTGTGTGTATTTTTTAGATCTGAAGATCAAAACAGTGACATGTGGCACATCATACAAGTTTTATATTCTGAAAAGGGGTATAATCAGGTCATCATGGGAGATTGTGCATAACTCTTTATTGGAGAATCCAATTTCGATTAGACTGGTGGCATTGGAAAGAGGACATAGGGAACTACTACAGGTCGCAATTTCAGAACTACAAGATCCAAAATTATAGAGTTACAGTCATTTCAAGATCAAGTGCCTAAAATCAAGAAAAACCGAGATGAGGAAGTTTGATGGCAAGGATCCGGTAAATTGGATACTACAGATGGAGAAATATTTAGATCTACATGGTGTACCACTGTTACAAAAGGTATGTATTGCATCTAACTATTTAGAACCAAATCAATTTTTATGGTATAAAGGGCTTTGTTCTCGTAAACCACTTATCACGTGGTCAATTTTCATGGAGAAAATGATAGCACATTATGAGGATACAAAGAGAAACACCTTCTTTAGACAATTGATAAATCTCAAACAAAAGTGTTCAATGGCAGAGCACATTGAAGACTTTCAAAAATTGAATATAAGGGAAAATGATATTCCAGAGAAGCAGAGGATTCATGACTCCATAGGGACTTTAAAGGATAACATTCAACATGAGGTTCATCTTTGGGAACCTGATTCATTGGAGAATGCATTTAGGTTGGAAAGAAAAGTGGAAAGAAAAATTATGGCAACAAGGAAGTCTAACCCTCACAACTATAAAGATGGAAGTGTTATTTCTCCTAGCCTTCTAGAAACTACAAGGTTGACACCACAACAATTGGAAGAAAAAAGAAGAAAAGGACTTTGTTTCAATTGTGATAGAAAATACATTAAAGGTCATAAGTGTGCTGAGAAGAAATTATTTTACATTGATTGTGAAGATGAGGAAGAAAATGATCAATAAACATCAAAAGAAGAGGATATACACCAGGAACCAACCCCAGAGAAAGAAGAAATGAATCTGACCAATATTGTAAAGCTTTGGAAAGAATTACCACTCCTCAAACTCTCAAGACAGAAGGACATATCAAGAAGAAAAAGGTTCAAGAAGTGAAAGATCTCATCATGAAAGAAGAAATGAATCTCACCATATCTTATAATGCATTTTCCAAAATTACCACTCCTCAAACTATCAATATAGAAGGACATATCAAGAAGAAAAATGTTCAAGAAGTGAAAGAACACATTGAGCATCAAGAAATGAATCCGACCATATCTTGTAATGTATTGGAAGAAATTGCCACTCCTCAAACTATCAAGATAGAAGGATATATCAAGAAGAAAAAGATAATAGTGTCGATTGATTCGGGCAGTACCCATAATTTTATTCATTGTAATATAGCCAAGGAATTGAATTGCTTCCTATATCTAGCACCAGAGTGTCAAGTGATGGTTGCAAGTGGAGGAACCATAAATTGCTCTGGAAAGTGCCATAATATCAAGCTATCCAGGGGAGAATATGTACTGAATAGCCCAATGCTTTCCATTCCAATGGGTGGTGCTGATGTTTCACTAGAAGTCCAATGGCTACGATCTTTGGGTAAAATAGCTTTTAATTTTCAAGAACTTTTCTTGAAATTCTTTTGGGAAGGAAAGGAAGTTGAATTGAGGGGTATCGAAGGGAAACCGGGAAAGATAATCAACTCTAACATCATGACAAAGCTTCTAAATAAAGAACAATGGGACGTAATTGCACAATTATGTTCACTAGAGGATCCCACATCGAAATCATGTATTTTTCCATATCTCCAAAATGTTTTGGACAATCATTCCAAGGTATTTGACACTCCCAAAGGCATCCCACCTATTCATGATCATGATCATGCTATTCATTTGATTTCAAGAAGTGTTCCTCCAAACATCAGGCCCTACAGATATCCATATGCCCAAAGGAGTGGGAACTCATTCAAAAGTTGCAGAAGATCCCAGTTCAAATAGTATCATGAGAACTTGACAATGAAGGAAAAATCATATTGGAACCTGAAGCAGTCACAGAACCAAGAAATCGACAGCTACCAAATAGATCAATTTTAGAGTATCTCATCAAGTGGAAGAACTTACCTGTTGAAGATTCAACATTGGAGGACAAGAATTTATACAGAAGCATGAAGAACTACTCAAGCATTGAGGACAACTCTTTTCGAAGGAGAGGGGCATGTTAGGTGCCTATACTACTACTGTAACCCCTTATTGTTATTAGTACAATCCTCTTATTATATTTTTGTGCACATGTAGTCCCCATATTGTTATTATTGTGCCCTTAAATTATTACTGTTATGTCGGCTCTGATTATATTATGACCCCTTAGACTCCTATATATATAAAGGAGGTCTTGTCATTTGTATCATCCAATAATTTTTCATTTTTGTAATGAAAAGGAGGTTGCCCCCTCGAAGAGGTTTATTTCTAAGGCATTGATATATCTTTTCTATCCTTTTGTGAGCTAGTTCCATAACAGGAATATTTGGTGTACTTCTCTAATTTACACCCTTTGCATGTGTCTCTCTACTCTAGTGTACCCTTGGGAAGTCTTGTAGAGATTTGATGCATGATCTTCAAGGCTTTGTGGTGCAAGTGACCAACTCTTCTATGCCACAACTCACCGATGTCTTGGCTCTCCACCTTCTTTGCTTTAGTGCTAAAAGCAAAGAAATCTTCTACATCCAATTTGTAGATGTCCTTCACCCGAAACTTGATCTGCTTCAGCTAATCTTAGGTTATGTGATGAAGGAAATACTTTTCATTACTAAATATCACATTGTAGCCACGGTCCTCCAACATGGAAACAAAAACCAAGTTCTTCTTCAAATCCAAAACATACATGGCATCTTTCAATGTGAGGGGAGAACCATACTCCCTCTAAAAGGTAACAATATTGATGTTGGTAGTGCTATACCTCCCATCATCTCCCATCTCGATGTGCATCTGTAGGTCCTTCTCCTCCATGTTACTGAAGAGATCTTTTTCGTTGGTCATATGGAATGAGGCTCCACTATCCAAGCACCACGCACTGCCCATCACCTATGTCCCCATGAAAGCGATGAGGTTGAAAGCCAATTAGAATTGTGAAGAAAGGAGTTCACCTGCTACTCCTCCTGAGGGCTTCTTACCGACCTTCTTGTGTGGACACTTTCTGGTATAGTGTCACAACTGATTATAGTGAAAACATTTAATTTTCAACATGTCCTTCTTCTTGCCACCACGACTAGAATATAATTTGGAACGGGATGATTTCTCTCCCCTTTCTTCACCTTTCCATCTAAGGCACAATTCTCCTCATCATCATGCTTGGATGAGGATTCATCTCTAGTGTTCCACCAAATCTCTTCCTATACCAAGTTGGACTGCAATCGCTCCCACTCTAGTATCTTCTCCCTCCCATTAACTCAATCTTGGTAGTTGTTCCAACTCTTGGGAAGCCCTAGAAGTTCTAGGCTCATGAGATCATCTTTTGTAATAGCAACAACGACACTCCTAAGCTCATCCCGACATTGGGTGAACTTCGTCAAGTACTTTGGAATTGAGTCACCATTCTCCATCTTGATCTTTCTTAGCTTGTCCTTGTGTTCCAGCTTCCTATGGTCATTATTGTTTTGACATAGGTCTGTTAATTCCTTCCATATTTCAAATGGAGTTTCCTTACTGTGGATATTCGAGACAATATGTTCTTGAACTCCTTATAGGATAATCCTTCTTTGCTTTGCCACACACTTTCTCCACTCTGCCACATGTTTAGCATCCGATGTTGGAGGCTTCAAGATATTACTGTCTCTGATTCCTTCAGTTTGTCTTCCAAAACTACCTCCATCCTATTCTTCCAAGCTATGTAATTTGAGCTACCCTCAAGGGTATACTCAAGTCACAATACTCGATCTGAAGTATGAAACTGACAATTCAATGTCATCTGCACAACAAAATCATATTCTCCTCTTCTATGGTGATTTCATCTCTCATACCATGTAGATTTTTTATCGTAGATGCTAACTGTGGATTGTGATATACTAAAACAATTGACTTGAATCTACTCTACTCATCAGCGCAAACAAAAATTGATCGATGAAATCACGAAGCAGAAAAGGAATAATTTCAATCACACAAAACAAAATAAATTTATGGGGAAAGTCTCAACTAAAAAACCATGCTATATGTATATTCCATTAACCAGAAGATCTTAGAAGAAAATATAATGCTTTTTCAACCCGAACAATATATGCACAAGCACAATCTATTTCGCTCCTTCACAAACAAGCTCAAGCCAATACATAGCCAAATTTGTTGCCTACCAAGATCCTACTTCCTTGTGTTGTTCCTTTGGGAATTAGCCCATATTTAATTGGCAAATTCCTCACTCATAACTACGCAATCCATCCATAGGCCTTCCTCTGATTGCATGCGCCATCGGTTTAATTTAGATGATTTTACAATTGATAGTACGTTGTCCCCGAACTCTAATCTCAACTGGGTCTTCTGATGAACTGACATGCATGAGTTATTTATGAGTGAATTATCATTAATCTGATTGATCACTTCATGTGAATTAAATCCAATTTAATTCACTTGACCTCTCACTAGTTCCTCCATCAGTTAGAACTAGTTTAACTAAATTTATTTGAGTTAAACTGAATTAAATAATTGCAACTCAATAAGAAATCAACCTGCCCCCCTAGAATTTAGGGATCAATCTACATGACTCTAGATAGACTCTGAACTGAAATTTACTGAGCCAACTAAGTCAACTTAGCTTAGTTAAGTGTTACAAGTTGCTATGAGAATAGAATTACAATTTATTTCCTAATTTAATTCAAGAACAAATTAAATTAGGATTTTCTTGTTGCTATTTTTAACATCATAGGCACCTTAAAGGATAACATATAACCTAAGGTTCACCTTTGGGAACCTGATTCAATGGAGAATGCATTCAGGGTGGGAAGAAAATTTGAAAGAAAAATTATGGCAACAAGGAAGTCTACCACTCACAACTATAAATATAGAAGTGTTTTTGGTCCTAGCCTTCCAGAACATACAAGGTTGACACCACAACAATTGGTGGAAAAAGGAGAAAAAAGGCTTTATTATAGTTGTGATAGAAAATACACTAAAGTTCCTAAGTGTGCCGAGAAGAAATTATTCTACATAGATTGTAAAAAGGATGAAGAGAAGGAATAAGAAACATCAAAAGAGGAGGATATACTCCAGGAAGCAACCCCAAAGAAAGAAAAAATGAATCGAACATATTTTTTAATGCATTGGAAAGAATTACCATGCCTCAAATTCTTAAGATAGAAGGAGATATCAAGAATAAAACGGTAATAGTGTTCATTGATTTGGGTATACCCATAATTTTATGCATTGTAAGATAGCCAAGGAATTGATTTTTTCCCTATATCTAGCACCTGAGTGTCAAGTGATGGTTTCAAGTGGAGGAACTATAAATTTCTCCGGAAAGTGCTAGAATATCAAGCTAACCATGGGGGAATATGTATTGAATATTCCAATTCTTTCCATTCCAATGGGTGGTGATGATGTTGTACTAGGAGTCTAATGGTTACAATCATTGGGGACTATAACTTTCAATTTTCAAGAACATTTCTCAGAAGTTTTTTGGGGAGGAAAGGACTTTGAATTAAGGGGTATCACAGAGAAACCAAGAAATATAATCAACTCTAATGGCATGACAAAGATTTTGAAGAGAGAAAAATGGGGCATAGTTTCACAATTATGCTCACTAGAGGTTCAAACATTGAAATCATCTATTTCTCGAGATCTCCAAAAGTTCCTGGATAATCCTTCCAATTCTTTTTAGACTCCCAAAGGCCTCCAACCTATTTGTGATCACGATCTAATTCACTTGATTCTAGGAAGTGTTCCTCCAAACATAAGGCCTTACAAATATCGTTATTCCCAAAGGATGAAATTGAATGCATGGTTGCAGAAACACTAGAGGCTCATATAATTCAACCTAATCAAAGTTCTTTCTCTGCTCTAGTAGTATTGGTGCACAAGAAGGATGGAACATGGCATATGTGTCTAGATTATAGGGAGCATAACAAGCTCACTATTAAAGATAAATTTCCAATTCCTATCATTAATGAATTGTTGGATGAATTACATGGACAAATTTACTTCACCAAGCTGGATCTTCATTCACGATATCATCAAAGTAGAATGCACACTGAAGAAATTAAAAAAAAAAACATTCAGAACTCACGAGGGTCATTATGATTTTTTTTCATGCCTTTTGGCCTTACTAATGCACCTTCCATATTTCAAGGTTTGATGAATTTCATTTTCAAACCCTTCCTTAGAAAATTTGTGTTATTATTTTTTGATGATATACTAATATACAACACGTCTTGAAAGGATCATGTTCAACATGTTGATATGGTGCTCAAACTATTGGAGCAGATACAATTATATGCAAAAACCCGCAAATGTCTACTTGGAATACAAGAGGTGGAATATTTGGGTCATATTGTATCTCATGAGGGTGTTACACTAGACCCTATTAAAATTAAATTCGTTAAGGAATTGAAAATCCCCACAAACATAAAGCATCTTTAACAATTTCTTGGGTTGACAAGGTATTATCACAATTTTGTTAAGAATTATCAGAGAATAGTGGCACCTCTAACATCATTATTGAAGAAATATACATTTTCTTGGACTCGAGAAGCAACAAAGGCCTTTTAACATCTTAAAGATGCAATGTGAAAAGCACCAGTCTTAGCTTTGCCACACTTCACAAAAAGTTTTATTGTGGAAGGTGATGCTTGAGGAAATGGAATTGGTGTTGTTTTAATGCAAGAAGGAAGACCCATTTATTTTGAAATTGTTCCAATCAAAGGAAATTATTTACACAAACCTATTTATGAGAAGGGAATGTTGGAAATATGACATGCACTAAAGCAATGGAAACCTTACCTAATGGAAAGACACTTCAAGGTAAAAATAGATCATGATAGTCTTAAAGGCTTCTTGGAACAAATATTATCTTTAGAAGATAAGAAAAAATGGGTGACAAAGATGTTGGGTTATGACTTTGAAATAATATACCAAAAAGGGAAACAAAATGTTCTTGCAGATGCACTCTCAAGAAAGGATGACGATGTTGAAGAATTTATTTGTTCCATTTCTATTATGAAACATTAGAGGATAACTGAAACAAGGGATGAATGGAAGAATGATGAGGAGGTTTGGTCACTCATTCAAAAGTTGCACCAAGATCTGAGTACATCTCATACATTTAGCTCAAAAAATGATTCATTATGGTACAAATATCGCTTATATCTTTGTAAGAATTCCCAACTGAAACAAAATATTCTTTTGGAATTGCACACCTCTCCCTTAGGAGGGCACTCACGTTTTTTGAAAAATTACCATAGGGTCAATAAGGAATTTTTTGGGATGACCTTAACTTTGATATTCAAAAGTTTGTGGCACAATGTTTGGTTTTCCAACAAAATAAAGTGGAGATAATTAAGACCCTCGATTTTTTACAACCTTTATCCATTCCAATTCAACATTTGGAGGAGGTCTCAATGGATTTTATCACAGGTTTACCCAAGTCTGAAGGAAATAATGTCATCATGGTGGTAGTTGATAGAATTACCAAGGATGCACATGTATCTACATTATCTCATCCTTTTAAATTGAGTATAGTTTCTATTTCATTTATGGAAACAATTCAAAAGCATCATGGAAATCCAAAGATTATAGTAAGTGACATAGATCCCATTTTCACTCAAAAGTTTTGGACATAATTATTTTCTTGCCTTAGTACTCAATTAGCTCATAGCTCATCTTATCATCCTAAATATTATGGAAAAAATTAGGTAGTGAACAAATGTTTGGAAGGATATCTTTGTTGCTTGGTATCTAATAAACAAACACAATGGATCAAGTGGTTACCTCTAGCTGAATGGTGGTATAACACTTCCTTCTATACTGTAGAAAAAATGACCCAATTTATGGAAGTTTATGAATCTCATCCACCATCTATCACATCATATTTAAGAGAAAATTCTAAGGTTCAAGCAGTGGAAGATCACATCGAGCATCAAGAATAACTTCTCCAACTCTTAAAGAATAACCTCACTGTCGTGCAAAATCAAACGAAACAACAAGAAGATCAACATTGCAGTGAAATAAGTTTCGATGTATGTGACTGGGTACTTTTACAGATACAACCATACAAATAAATGTCTCTCAAGCAAACTAAGAAGGATAATAAATTATCACCTAAGTACTATGATCCTTACAAGTTGTTGAAAAATATTGGTACTATGGAATAAAATTGGAGTTGTCTGCATCTTCTCGAGTACACCCAATCTTCCATGTTTCATTCTTAAAGAAGGTTATTAGTGAACAAATATGAGTTCAAATAGTGTTTCTAGAACTTGACGAAGAAGGAAAAATCTTATTTTAGCCTGTAGCAGTCACGGAAACAAGAAAACGACAACTACTGAATCGATGAATTTTAGAATATCTCATTAAGTGGAAGAACTTACCCGTTGAAGATTTCACATGGGAGGATGTGAATTTTATATAGAAGCATCGAGAACTACCCAATTGTTGACAACAACACTTTTTTGAAGGATAGAGGCATGTTAGGCCCTTATAATACTAGTGCATCCCCCTTATTATTGTTGTTGTGCTCATTCAACCCCCATATTATTATTGTTGTGCCCCATAGAATCCCACTATTGTTATTGTTGTGCCCTTACATTATTATTCTTATGTAGGCTCTCATTATATTGTGACCCCTTAGACTCTTATATATACATAGGAGGTCTCATCATTTGAATCATTCAAGAATTGTTCATTTATGTAATGTAAAGGAGGTTCCCCCCTCGAAGAGGATAATTTTTAAGTTGTTGATCTATCTATTTGTGAGCTGGTTGTACAACACCTTCTTTGCCCCATAGAAGATGGATATATGGAGTTACAAATACAAAATAACAAATATTTTTTATTACAAAAATTGTTCTTGAAAACACGTAAAGTCAAATAATGTTGTGCCAAGCTCACTTGCCTATACTTGTTCAAAATTTCCCTCGGTGCACTATTGGATGTGTTTGACCCAATGATATGTTGGTTCTTTAGTTTGCATTAGTTGATGGACAAGTTGTTCATGAATAGTCTTTGGCCATGTATTCATGGACATTTATTTTTCTAGCATTATGACACCCTTTATTTGTAAATGACCATCTGACCAATAAAGCCCAATGATCTCAACATAGAGGATAGAAATTTCAATTCAAAAGCACTTGGATTGAAAAAGTTGCAATCTTGGTCACATAGGAGAACTTGGTGCAACCTATGACCATAGTTTTGGTCAATCCTATAATCAATTGTAAGATGTCTAATGGATATGATGTGCCATTCATTGCAATTGTTTTTTAATTATTGTCGACTCATACATTGAGTATTGATCTTGCACCTCTAGCAACTCCTTTTTGGTGAGGTAATCGAGTTTTTCTATGAATGAGGTGCCTTATACCTCTACCAAGTGAAGATTATATTTATGTTTTAAATGTTGCACTTTTTGGATTTTGGTTTAGGTTTTCTGTAATGTTTTCAACTTCCAATTGTTCTTTGTTTCTCCCTCGAATTTATTGTTGCTAATACTAGATTACTTCTACCTCAACATTTTTTTCTTTGTCAATGTTTCCTCTAGAGTTGGTCAATGAATTCTTCTTTGGCGTCAAATTTTAGCATGATCCCAATCAAGAACGTGAGCCTCCTTTTTTCCATTTTCTTACCATAATCCCCAACCTGTAAAGTTTTTCTAGGGCTTCTCGCAAATAATTTCTTCCATTTTGACTTGCCAAATGTTATTCCTTATTATTTTTTAATTCTTTTGAGGTCATTTTATCAAAAATTCTACTTCATCCTCAATTCAATTAGGATTTCACTTGTTTGAATATCTCACCTCATTCTCAATATGGTGCGAGCCTATTTGTGGTTGTACGCTTGCTTGAGGTGTGTAGGTTCAATGGTCAATAAGCATTGCTCTTAATCTTCATAGGAGATAGTTGATAACTAAGGAATTGTAAGGTGTTTTGGTTGTATGGTCCAACACTATTTACATACTTATATTGACACGGTAAGTTAATTTCTTGTGTCAAAATGATTAGTCAATGCATCTCAACATGCATTGCAAGTTTTACTGCTAGTTTGTGTGAATGATGCACTAGACTAACATATGCATGCTAGTGCACTAGCTCTAGTTGATGGTGAGTTAAGGTGGGATGCATGGATTGCCTAAACATGCTAGATTATATGTTTTTTATATCTAAATTGATGGCATGGTCTTGGTTGATTTTGTTTTGTTACTCATGTTAATCTTGCTGGTAAGTTCACATTGTTTGGTTGATTTCCTTTCATCAATCAATTGAAGTTTGTTGGTCAATCCAACCAATGTAAACAAGTTTTATTTTCCATTGAATTAAATTTGTCCACGTTTCTTCTTCCATGGTCTATTGTTTTGTCTCCGTTGGTCTAAACTATGTGGTTCATTTTTCTTTTTGTTCATTGTTTTTAGACTCTAACTTTATTTATAAATATCTTTCTCACCTTATTTGTCTTAGTCTTGCTCACTTGAATGCTTCCTCACTCACTTGTCCAATAACTGATGCTAGTATTTTCCATGTGATTCTGATCTCTTTCTTGTCAATGTAATTTTTTTAGCGGACTTGTCTCTACTAGTCTGCTCTAACTAGCTAACTTTCCAATAGGGTTGTTTTTTATCCATTGTGCTTGCTATTTTTTTTATTGATATCAATTATTGATGGCTTATGTAAGCTATGTCTTCCTTAATTAAATTATTATTGAGAGGTAGTTTTATACCTAATTATTCATAATTGACCCTTTTACTGCTCTCTTTTTTTCAAAAAGGTTAATTTACATACTAGACTATAGAAATTCTCACTGTAGATCACCTGATAATGCAATATACTAAAGCAAAATACTTGATCTACTTCTACAAACAATTATGCGGAAGCTTAATCGATTTGAGAAAGATCAATTAAACACATATAACTGATAAGGAGAGATCAATCACACATAACACAGAAGAAATAACCCGGGGAAAGCCTCAGCCTAAAACCCCAACTATGTATTATCATACAAGTGGAAATACAGTCCAGATTACAAAAAGAATCAGCTCACAAGCTATCCTGCTCTCTCTGTAATCCCTCTACTGCTCATAGATAGTCAAAGGCCTCTCTCAAACCTTCTCCTCTGCCCTCCAAGCCTCCTATTTCTTTGTGCAATTTTTCTTGGGGTCTAGTGAAGCCACATGTGTGAATTGGCCTCTTCACACACTCACTAACCTCTGATCTAACTGTGCAATCCTGAAGGAGATAAATCTTTCTCCATGGATGAGCTTCCTTTATAGGAAAAATCCATCCAACTTATAGTACACTGTCCCTCCTCTGATCTCAACTGGGTCTTTGTCTGAACTGACATGCATGAGTTATTCATGATAGAATATTTAGTTATCTGAAGTGCAACAGTTATATGCAAGCATGCGTTAACTAACTGAAATTACATTAATTCAAACAAACTGTTTAAATAAATCTAACTAGACATGACTCAGTTAACTGAGCCGACTAATTACAACTCAAATTAGAACTCATCCTTATCTCTTTAACTGACGGATAAATTCCTCAATCAATGGAGAAACTGTTGCATGTCCTCACATAGACTTCATGTTTGATTTTTCAGAACCAATTAACTCATGGTTAATTAATTAATTTATTTCAAATAGTTGTTAAGTTTAAATTCAAATTTTACTTCCTATTTTAGTCCAAGGATTGACTAAAATTGGAATCCATCCTAAACTGCTAAAAATAGCAATTCTATTTTTAGCACTTCCATTTTTCATTCCCTGTTGCTCAATCCAACACTGGTACCCAAACTACTATTTATAGCAGTGCTATTTTTAGCACTTCTATTTTTAGCATTTCTTATTGCTATTTTCAACACTCCCTCTCAACAAGAAAGGCATTCAACTCAAACCCGATCCTATACCTTTGGAATGTTCTGCATGCAATACTTCTACCAGGTGTGGTTGCTCCAGTAACTCTAGAAACAAAAAAACTCCCAACTAACCTCTTTGTTGGGCTAGAAACATACTCTAATGCTGATGCTTCCTCTATCGCTGAGAAGTGCTCCCTCTCTGAACTCTGAGTTGCTGCAACACTCCATAGATCTCGCACCGTTTCACACCTCCTTATGCCATCCTACACTAGTGCAACACTCCTGTGCCTCTCGCATTGCTACAACCTACTAGCTTTGAACAGTCTTGGGACTCCTCCACTGTAGCTCTCTCTATCGCTCCATCCGCATCTATATCTACCCACTCAGCCAGTCCTGCTACTCATCGTTGGGACTCCTGTAGCAAAGTCGAATCAAAGAGGTTGGGTACCTCAATGATCCTGCCCCTATTCCAGCCTTCTTGGGACTATCACTCCACATCGCCCCACCTCCTACCTGGAGTTATGGATGCATGTGATCCCTCTACCCACCTAGCTCGAAATTTCCCCCTACCGTAGGTCTCTACATCAGTAGATCTCTCTAATCGATCTCCTCTTAGCTTCTCTAGTTTTGGCTGCTCCACAACCTCCTGAAGCTGCTTCACCAATCATGGCTCCTCCACAATTGTCTGAGACTTCTTCTAGTGCTGCATGTTGAGAGGTAATGTACTCTCCCTCTCGACCACCAAGTCTCCATCAGTTTCCTTGCTCCTTAAGGCTTTGCATGCATCTTGAACCTCAAGATCATACAGGTTCTTGACCCGTGAACCAATCTGCTTCACCTGTCTAGTGATGATGTGTCTAAGGAAAACCTTTCCCTTACTGAAGGCTACATCATAGCCTCTATCTTCTAGCATCGCAATCAACACCAAATTTCTCTTTAGTCCTGGTAGATACTTGACATCAGTCAAGGTAATGCGAGCTCCATGCTCCCTATGAAAAACAACCGTGTCGACACCTGAGACACTATACTTTTCATCATTACCCATCGCTATGAGTATCTGGAGATCTTTCTCCTCCAAAGTACTAAACAAACTCTTTTCCCTAGTCATGTGGAAAGAAGATCCACTGTTAAGAAACCAACCACTTCCCATCATGGATGAAACCATGCATGCGAATAGTGTGAAATCCAACTCGAACTGTGAGGCCAATGCCTCACCTTCTGATCCTTCCACGGATCCCTTCTTGGATTTCCTCAGTGGAAAATTTGTAGAAAAATGGCGCACCTCATGACAACAAAAGCATCACACTTTCGATTTGTCAAACTTATTCCCACCATGGGAAGAACTGGATTCAAAATTAGAATCCTTCTCTTTCCCCTTCTTCTCCTTACTCGCTAAGGCACTGTTTTCTTCATCCTCCTTGTATGAAGAACCATCTCTAGTGCTTCTTCTTATCTCCTCTTGCATTAGATCTGACCAAAGTCGTTCCCAATCTGGCAGTTTCTCTCTTCCATTAACCGAGTCCTGGTAGCTGTGCTAGCTCTTAGGAAGACCGAGGAGTGAAAGACTCACCATGTCATCATCCGTTATTGCGATCCCTACACTTCCAAGCTCATCCCTGGATGTGGCAAGCTTATTCAGATACGTAGAGATTGTGTCACCCTTTTCACACTCGATCTTCCAAAGCTTGTCTTTCAGCGCCAACTTCCCCTGATCACTGCTATTCTAATATAGATCTTTCAATGTTTTCCACATCGAAAACAGTGTCTCCTTCCCATGGATACTTGAGACTATGTGATCTCAAAGTCCCTCCACAAGGATTCTCCTTGCTCTAGCCACACATTTATTCCATTCTGCCAATTGAGTAGCATCAGTTGGCTTGGGGACTTCTTGATCAATGAAGTCATTTAGACGGTTATCCTCTAATACTACTTCCATGCAATCCTTCCAGGCTATATAATTCAAGCTGCCATCAAGGGCATACTCGAGTCTTAAACCACTGAATGCCGTAGGTGAATAGAGATGTGATAAGAACTCGATTTCTATATTCAGGAATCACAAACTTCAAACTTCTCCCTTCTTGTATACTGTTCTTCCTTGATCACCTTTGCTCTGATACCATGTAGAAATTCTCAGTGTAGATCACCTGATAATGCAATATACTAAAGCAAAATACTTGATCTACTTCTACAAACAATTATGCGGAAGCTTAATCGAATTGAACAAGATCAATTGAACATATATAACCGATAAGGAGAAATCAATCACACATAACACATAAGAAATAACTTGGGGAAAGCCTCAGCCTAAAACCCCAACTCTATATTATCATACAAGTGGAAATATAGCCTGAATTACAAAAAGAATCAACTCACAAGTTATCCTTCTCTCTCTGGAATCCCTCTGTTGCTCATAGACAGTCAAAGGCCTCTCTCAAACCTTCTCCTCTACCCTCCAAGCCTCCTATTTCTTTGTGCAATTTTTCTTGGGGTCTAGTGAAGCCACATGTGTGAATTGGCCTCTTCACACACTCACTAACCTCTGATCTAACTGCGCATCCTGAAGGAGATAAATCCTTCTCCATGGATGAGCTTCCTTTATAAGAAAAATCCATCCAACTAATAGTACATTTTCCCTCCTCTGATCTCAACTGGGTCTCTGTCTGAATTGACATGCATGAGTTATTCATGAGAGAATATTCAATTATCTGAAGTGCAGCAATTATATGCAAGCATGCATTAACTAACTAAACTTACATTAATTTAAACAATCTGTTTAAATCAATCTAACTGGACTTGACTCAATTAACTGAGCCAACTAATTACAACTCAAATTAGAACTCATCCTTATCTCTTTAACTAATGGATAAATTCCTCAATCAATGGAGAAACTGTTGCATGTCCTCACATAGACTTCATGTTTGATTTTTCACAACTAATTAACTCATGGAGAATTAATTAATTTATTTTCAAACAACTGTTAAGTTCAAATTTTAATTTTAATTCCTATTTTAGTTCAAGGACTAACTAAAATTGGAATCCATCATGAACTGCTAAAAATATCAATGCTATTTTTAGCACTTCCATTTTTCATTCCATGTTGCTCAATTCAACACTGGTACCCAAACTGCTATTTATAGCAGTGCTATTTTTAGCACTTCTATTTTTAGCATTTCTTGTTGTTATTTTCAACATAGACCACCATAAGTGGGTTTTTATGTAATCCATTCCTATTGGCATCTCTAAGGAGTTTTTCACCAATAAGCACTTTATCACTATTATGAGTGATATATTTCCATCAAGGCCCTATTGATGATTTTCTTAAATAGATTCCCTTGCAATGTTATTAACTATACTGCATTAGTTGGTCATATATCTTGAATTATAAAGGGACCCAACCATGTTGTGTTTAGTTTCTACAAATTTCCTTTGATTCAACTATTACATAATAGGACCAAATCCCCTCGTGTGATAAATTTTCTCTTAAGATGTCATTTATGCCAAACCTTTGTTGTTTCTTCTAAACCTCTTAGTGGTGCAGTTAATTCTATAATTTTTCTTTTAGTTTGTGCAAGTGATGAAAGTGTTATTGTCTAGCTCTATTGAGGTCATATTTTAGGACAAATGACACCATTGTTGCGTTGCCCAAAAGTGTAGTGGACTACAACTTCATTTATTTGATGGGAGGTAATATTGTACCATATGAATATATATGTGTAATGGTGCGTCACCTTTCCATGAACTTGCATGTAATGCATTAATAGTTGTAAAACATCGTTTAAAGGGTTTCATGCAAGAATAGTTGGTAAACATGGCTTAAAGAGTTTGAATTTATTATTATCATTTTGTTGAATTTCAATTGTACCAACTCTCTGAATTTACTATTATCCTTTTGTTGAATTTCAATTGTAGTTATTAATATTCAATTGCACCAAGAAGTTATAGTGCAAATATGATTATGTAAATTCAGGTGAATATTAGTTCACAATGTAATTATATTATTAGTGATGATGTGTCAATTATGATGAAATTTTGATGATGTAAACTTAGTTGTGATAATTAATTATGGTCAATGATGTTGGAAATATTAACAATACTTAGAGGGGGGTGAATTAGTATTGCACTCCTTATTAGCTAATCATACATTTTAACTTGGGACTAAATTAGTCATTTATGTTAGTGAATTTTATTTTATCCCTTAAGATTGCTCATTTTTAGTAGTATTTCACTTGGAAAAGTTGTGGTGACTTTCTTAGTCACCTAGTCACTAATTTCATTATTTTCTACTAGTGATGGTATCACTTATTAGCATGGAAGTGTTATGAGGGAGTATTTTGTCTCAAAGTTTTGTTTGGGTTGTGGGAAAAAGAATACCTTATGTTCTTTTCATGTAATTGAGGTACGTTGATTTGAGTTTCTCTAGTGATGTTTCGTTGTTTTTCTGCAATGCTATTGTAACTTTTATTTGGTGATAAGAAGTCTCGTCATATGTGACTTTGATGAATTGTGATAGTTTCTATGTTTCTTCTTTTCTGGTCTATTCTATGTTTCCACATAGCCTAAGTGCTTGAACTCTTTCAAGTATTGTAAGAAATCTTGGTCTTAGATGCCATGTAGAAGGAGATATGTAATAATGAGGGTTGGTTTTGAGATATTGGTCATAACGAAACTATTGTGACTATGCCTTAACCATTGTTTATCATATAATAAATTCTTTTTTATATGACATATAAAGATATATATTTATAAAAGAATATGCATCTCTTAATTTTTTATTTATACCTTTTACACTTACATTATATAAATTTATATATTTATATAATATTTGAATAAAATATAAAAATAAATATATAAAAGAAACCTACGTAAATTAAAATATATTTTAATAATTTATATATTTATAAATAGTTATAATATAAGTATAATATTTCAATAAAATATAAAAGTTAAACATATAAAAAAATATGCACATTAATTAAATATTTTAATATATATATATATATATATATGTGTCCGTTAATTTTTTTATTTTATACCATATACACTTAAATTACTTTAATTTATAAAGTTATGTATTATAAATGTAATATTTCAATAAAATATAAAAATTAAATATATTAAAGAAATATATGTAAATTAAAAAATATTTTAAATTTTAAATTTTGTTCTCATTTATTTATTTATTTATATATATATATATATATAAACACATATATATATTATTTCAATAATACATAAAAATTAAATATATAAAATAAATATATAAGAAAAATATATTGATATTAGAAAAATTAATCTTTAAATTTTCTTGTCATTTGTTGTTATTGACTATATGTGTGTCTTAATATTTTATTTATAGTATAAGTAGTTATATAAATTTATGTATTTATAAAAGGTACATTAGAACTTTAAAATTATATAGATTTATATATTTATAAATATATATATGTTTTTCCCTTAAAACTTATTATAACTCAATTATCAAAATAGTAGTGGGGACAATATTCCACAAAATTAGGTTGATTCATTGCTCTTATTCAAGAAAATCACACTACTTGGAATTACCCTTTGGTGATCTCTAAACGGGTAGGCTTGCACTGTACGAGATGCCTCTAGGTCTTAAGCCTTTAACCTATTTCCTTACCTCCAAGGAGGATGAGCTCTTAATCAATCAAGATAACTTTTGTAATATTTATTTTTATTTTGGTATTTAAAGAAATATGTCACTCTCTAGTAATGATTTCAACCACTACCACTATAACCTCTAAGTGAACCATGTGTATCTCTAGCATTCAACTCAAGAGAATTTGAACATAGAGTCTCTTCTAACATAATACTTCATTTTCAAATAAATTGGAAATTGAATTACCACACAAGGACGAAATAATTTTTCAATAATTTATACTATACACACTTAAATTATATAAATTTATATATTTATAAAGAGTTATAATAGAATTATATATATAAACAAAAAAATTGTTACTTATTATTTTTAAGATATGTTTATTTTTTATTTATGCCATGTACACATAAATTGTATAAATTTATGTATTTATAAACATTTATAATAGAAATGTAATATTTCAATACAATATAATTACATATATAGAAAAAAAATATCTAAATTAACAATATTTTAATAATTTATATATTTATAAATAACTATAGTAGAATTATATATATATATATATATATGACTATTTTAATATATGTATGTATCAGTTATTTATACCATACAACATACAACTTAAATTATTGAAATGTATAGGTTCATAAACACTTATAATATAATTATAATATTGTAATAAAATATAAAAATTAAATATATAAGAAACAAGTATATATATTAAAACAATATTTTAATTTTCAAAATTTGTTATTATTTATTATTTTATATATATACTTAAAACAATATTTTAATTTTCAAAACTTGTTATTATTTATTATTTTATATGTATATAGATCTTTATCTATATATATATATAAGTGTTAATGTTTTATTTATATCATATTTGGTTAAATTATATACATTTATATATTTATAAACGTATATATTAGAAATGTAATATTCTAATAAAATATAAAAATTATATAGAGAGAGAAAGAAACTCATGCAATTTAAAATACATTTTAATTTTTAAAATTTTGTTTTTATTTAAAATAGGCAGCTTGAGTGTGTCTAATGATTAAGAGTAAGTGTTTCTTTCTAAGAGTTCACAAGTTCAAAACTAGAGGGGGTAGAGTATGTATGCCTTTGTAGACTTAGTAGTGGTGTTTCCTCCTAAGAGGTCACCAGTTCAAAAACTAGAGTGGGTAGAGTATGTATGTCTTTGTACACTTAGTAGTCAAAATCCAGATTGTCGTCACTGTCGTAGTCGCACACTGGCTCTGTGTAGCGCGAACCTTCTGTAGGGTCTAAAGGTACCACTATGTGCAGATACTTTTTCTCAAAGATCATCTTGCGCTTCTTTAGATTTATCACTCCATTCATGTCAGTGGCCCAATCTATTCCCAATAGTGCGGGGTAGGGATTACTGTCATCAACAATCTCTATCACTTCGAAATCTGCTAGCGCGCTTACTCCTTCGATGTCTACTATGATTCCTTGCAACCTCCCCATAGGTAGGATCTTTTTTTGGTTCGTCATTCCCAGTTGGATAGGGAACCATTGTAGTGCAGGCCTGCACATTTGCTCCCATGTCTACTTTGGCAGGATGTTCGCTTGCGATCCTAGATCCAAAATCACTTGTTCCATCTCATATTCCCCGATCTACACGGTCAATCTCATCTCCCTTCCTGTTCGCATCGTGTGCTTTATGAGCTTTTGGATTACGTGCGGTTCTCCTGGCGTGGTCCCAGCACATCTAGTTATGAGTTCTTGTAGCCCCTTTATAGCCTTGCTATCGCGCAGTAGCTTCATGCATGTCTCCAAGAATGTAGTGAGCATCGATGGGTCCATTTCCGGCTCTAGTCTGTCTTTAATTCCTGAAGTGGAGGCATCAGTGAAGCTCCTCTTAGCTTCTATGAAGGTATCCTTAGCATTCTCCAAATCAAATTCTATTTCCTTCTTTGGAACCTTACGAACCCAGGCGCTTTCTTCAGGTTGCTTGCCTTTGTCATCCCCTGTCGTAATACCACTCCGAAGCAAAACATTTACATTATGGTCTTCCTCGCGCAGCTCAGACCTCATCATTTGCAGGTTCTAAGTCAGGGGTGGTTGGAGTGCTTCTTTATCGCACAACCTCACTGTTAGTGTTGGACAGTCCTCTATCTCATGATCAAACAATCTACAATACAAGCATGATGGCCGCGTTGGATTCATACAATCGCAGGCATAATGTCTCGACCCTCCACAATTGTAACATATCAGTTGTCCATCACCTCTTCCTGGTCCCCCTCCACCTCGGCCTCGTCCGCGCCCCTGAAATTTGGTGCGCGGCATTCTTCTGTTTTCATCAAGGGCCTGTGTTTTGGCCTGAACTCTATAGCTAGGAGTTCAATCCATCATCAATTCATAACTTCTACAGGTGTGCTCATCATCTCCTACTGACCTACAGAAATTACAGAACAACTGTTGTGAATTTTGCGTATACTTCTGAAATAGATGGCAATTATCTGTAGCATGCTTTCCTCCTATCTGAAAAATCGCACACCATAATGCAGGTGCCACACTTGGTCCTACTTGTGCCTCCTGTCTAAGTGGCATTGGCCCTCCTCCCACAAAGTAATTCACGAACACTGGGTAGTGGTCCTTGTCATGCCCCTGGCCCTTGCATTTTATGCACCATACGTCGTTGTGCATTTCTGGGTGAGCCATCCTATCTTGTTTGAAACTTTGCATTTCAAGGCATAAGTTTTTCAACTGCGCATGAATCTGCTGAACTCCCAGGTTACGATCTTGTATCAGAGTCTCATGTAATCTCATCGCGACCTCCAAAGCCTCAGCCTGAGTGGTTAGCCTTTGTTGCAGCAACGCGTTTCATAGATGCGGTGTTAACGATGCTACAAACCATTCGCAGTGTTGCCCATCTGTTAATGTCATGTTCTCTTCGCGAATTATGCACTTCAGTCTTTGATCCAACTCCCACGGGGTTTTTCCTGGTAGCATTGTGATTTCCTTGGATCGAATGATCAACTGTGCCTGCAATTTTGGCATGCTAAATTCTTTGTTTAGCGCAGCTTGGATATCCACAATCCCCGCATTCAGATTGTCATTGGAATGCTTAATGTACCAAGTCAGCGCGTGATCCTGTAGAGCGCTGACCAACGTTTCCTTCTTTATATTATCGTACATGACACCCTGTGCTTCCCATACAGCTTTTATCACAAACCAAAATTGGTCTAGATCTTCATTCCGTACTCCCTTGAACACTGGTAGCTTTATCACGCTAGCCATACTACTTCGTGGTGGTGGCAGAGGGGGTATGGGCAAAGTTGGGGGTGAAGACAGTGAGACTGGTGGTGGTGTGTGTGGGGGTGGTATGTGCGGAATTCTCTTCCTTATCAGATTGATCACACTTCTTGGCGAAACCTTCGCGAGCTCTTCTTTGCCCCCTCGCGGAGGTGAAATCAAGGGGCTAGTTGCTAGTTTTATATTACCTTCATTTTTGTATATTCTCCCACTCCTCGTATCCCCAAACATCAATTTATTCACATAACCTATTTTTCACACAGTAGCATTTTAATCCAAGTGTTCAAACATTTAACGTACTTACCTCGCAGTCCCTTGAGGAAGCGTCGTTCTGCCTCACTATAGCTGACTGAAGTATCTACCTCAAATTCGGTGATGAATCCTCCTATGATTCGATCAAGCCAGTGGTCGACAGTGCATGCGATCTTAGCTTACAATGCTTCCAGTTTACACACCAATTCTGGAGTCCACATAATAGGTTGGTCGAGTTTACACCTTCCTTAGCTATCTACTAGATTCGCGATCCACTCGTACAACTCAGTAGGGAAGGATGCAAAGAAAATTTTGTGGATCTTCGTATAAAAGTAGTAATCTGACCACTCTTATTTTGATAGTTGCGGATTCATTTTTTCTCGCACCACGAACTTGTGAATCTTTCTGTCCAACCAATCTTCAATTCCTTTCTTTGTTGGATTCCAATGATACAACATCAGACATCTCTATGCAGATCCTGGTCTTGGAAACGAAGCCATTTGTTGGCTTGTTGGGGCCTGGCCTAGGTTCAGAGTTAATTAGCCAAACAAATCCCTATACTACTAGCCCTTTTGACAATAGTCCATGGAGCATGGACTGAGGTCTCACCTAAAGTAGTATGTGAGGATGCTAGAACCAAATTTCCGCACCCTTGAGATGTCTAAGAGGTTTGACTGGTCCTTTGTTTGTTCCTACACATAGGTGGCTTCGTGCACCTCTCGTTCCTCGTGGCCTGATATTCCGCCTTCACGCAGCCCTAACCAGGGGTTGTGCCGTGCTTTGCGCTATTACCCATGATATTATTTATCTTCTAGTATTAATTAAGCACCTTCACCTACTTAAATGTCTTAAGTTATATTTAACAATATAAAAAATTCATACAGGTTCACGCAGTAAATAAACAATATACTTACAAATTATATCCAATCATGCATTAAACCAAGAAAAGATACTCAGAATTATAGCAAAACTTCTCTTTATTGATTCTTCCAATGGTTACAGACTTGACCCACCCTGCGCACTCAGCTGCAGGGGTTCACGCACTTAGCTGCAGACTACTAGGCCTTTGAGCACTCAGCTGCAGAGCCTTCTCCTACTCTACGACCCACAAATACACTTTACACTTCAACTCAATCACTTAGAATTCTAATCCTTTTATTATCTTCGTTTATTAGTTATCTTTTACACTTAGAACCTTTCTCTATTTATACAATCCCATGGTCCACGAACCATGGGTAGGTCTATCCAGCCGTCATTACATTACAAAAACTAGGGTGGATAACCCTATGACTTTATTATACTTTCGCACCCTGTGTCCACAATTCATAGAGCTTTTACAACAAGATTCGGTCAAAACTTGGGATTTAAGCCCCAAAATATGCCTTGCGGGGATTCCATGCCCAACATCGTCCTGTCGCGTTTTTGCCTCTTCACCTCTATTGCCAAAGCTACTTTCTACACAAGTGGGTATGCTTGGAACTTGCAACTTTGTTCCTCCTCCATGCTATAGACAATCTTCCTCTTGCCTTTGTCACGTGCTAGTATGTTTACCTCTGTTGTTGCTGCTACTGGTGCTCTCCTAGATGCTGCTTCATGCTACTTCACTAACCATTCCCCAGCGATGCCAACTTGTTTATTGGGCCTGGAGAAGCTGCAACAATGTCTCCATGGGTCCTCCTCCACCCAATGACATGGCTAGTGGATCCATTGAAAGTTTACTCTCGCGCAGTGATCTTTTACAAAACAATGTGGGTCATATGGATTGTAACTTTGGGCGTCGAATGGATATCTCATGATCTCCTGGGCTTCGACATCCACATGTTTGAAATTCCATATTTTGTATAACCCGATCTGCAACGGAAGAGTAGGCTAAGCTACCTTCTTCTTCCGGTGCAGCCTAGCTAATAGTCTTGCCGAGATGTCGTATGATACTTCCTGCATGACGAGCTTGTCCAAGGAAAACTTCGCTAGAACATGTGGAGGCTTCTCCATGTTATACATCTATATGAAGGTGCTAGAGGGTGAGACATACCAATCTACTATATCGATCAGTGCCTCCATTACTACCTTTGAAATGTAAGGCATATCTTGTCCAAATATAATCTTGTAAACTGGGGTGACAAAATGATCTGACAACTATGTGATAACTCCTCTGAAGCTGCATTCGGAAAAAAATTTACAATAAGTGTTCATAGAGGTCTCCACCGATGTCCATGCCCACTTCAAGCCTGGGAAATCCTGACGAGCACAGATTGCATCCAAGATGTAAGCAAACATGTAAATTTATACCGTGGTCACCGAACTCTGCGGGAAGGTTTCCGTGCTCTCTTGGCCATATAAGTGACATGCAAAGATGACAAAGTATTAATACGCCTTCCACAGTATCTTCGTCTTGTAAACTTGGTTGGGTGTCATCCTGAATTTGGACAACTCCTTTACCCAGTTCTTCGAGATATCCGTAGGGTTGGCATTGTTGCTCAGTATTCTAAAGGGTGTCTCCATGGTGATTATTGTTTTCGACATATGGTACATATGTTCATAATCCTATGTCATGAAGGTATCAATCTCCGTCTCGCTGACACTGCTCAATGTCATCATCTTGGGGTTAGTCTGCGAAATGATCCAATGTATCATGTATGTGCATGGGAACGCAGGATACCTACATGCAATCTGGTATAAGCCGGACTTGTGAATATTCACATAGACTTGGTGGTCTTCGAGGTCTTTCCGAAATGTGCATGCAAATGCATCATTGAACTCTTTCCATTTCAGCTTGATGTTCCTATCTATAATCAGCAAAGTGTCTTCATAGATCAACAAACTTGTAGACACTCGCTCAACTGCTACTCCAGTTGCACTTCCGTCGGTGTCCTTTGATCTTGCTCTCTTGGAGGCCATTGATCCTGAAATGATGAGAGGCAGATGAACACCTACTAGATCTAGAGACATGGTGACATGCATGGAAAGAAATCTGTCAGCTAAAACCAGATAAAACTTAAGGAATGGCATGCAACATACCTGGGGATTGACTGGCAAGGATTGCAAAATTTTTCCTAGGAGGCTGCGAGACTGGCTACCGGAACTGTACAAAAGGTATTCTGGGCTACTGGGAGGTTGGTTGACTGATGGAATTATGCAATGTGCAATCCAGGCTAGCCTGCTAGTTGATGAGATTGTGCAATGCGCAATTTCAGTTGGCAAGGATTGCAGGCCCAACAACTGCATTGCGCAATTTTCTAGGCCAACAGTCACTACCCCTCAGAATTGTGCAATGTAAGACTGGAGGACTTTCACTAGGAAGAAATGCACTTTTTTCTGAGAGGAAGGTAGAGCCTTCCCTCTTAGGATTGTGTAATGTTGTCTTGGTGAGGCAAAGCCTGGGCCAAGGCTGCCCAGACCCGGCAATGGGAAACTAAAAGAAAACGTGGATGTGAATGCATGGCGATACTAAGTGTAAGGAGGAGTGAATGATCATGCATGCAATTGTGAATGTAAGATTCAAAAAATAGTACAACATGCATGTGTGTGAAGCGAGTCACCGAATCGACGACTGTTCATGCAAAACAGTGTCATGCATGCGAGAGTAGTGAGATGCTAATGAAATTGAAATGGTGCTAGTACACGCTAATATGCATGAAAATGAGAACAATTGTTCAAATAAATCAAGCAGACATCACTCACACAAGCCAAAACACAAAAAGCAACAGAAATGCTGCAAAAGACAAGTTAAGAGAACTTACACGAAAGTAACTGAGTTGGATGTGTCGAAGACTCCTGGATGCGTTGTGGGATGTGAGAGCTCCAAGATTGATGTGAAGAAGTGATCTCTGAAGCATCAAATAAATAAGTTTGAGGCTCATGATGCGCATGCCACAAATCTAGGAAAAAATGACACTTGGAGGAAATATTCTAAAACAATCTTTGCATGTAACCTCAAGTTGCTAAAAATAGCTCCCTAAACTCTAGGGATTCTTTTTGCATGTTTCTTTTTTCTATTTCGAGAAAAAGCAGCTCGTGCATGCAAGTCAAGTTTTCTTAGTCTCAGGTGGAACCAGTCAATCTGGTGGCACATGCAACAACCTACTTGCCTGATTGTGAAATTTATGGATGGAAGGCTGGTTCCCCTCCAGAATTGTGCAATTTCTTGAGGGAGCTTCTCAACCTACAACTGGACCAAGTCTAGGGAAACATCCTGTAAGGTGAATGCAACAAGCTATCATTCATAGGCAGGAAATCTGCTAGAAAACCACTGAAACTTGTGTACTTCACAGTGCAAGACATGCTCCTGAGGATGGTTGGTAAGGAGGCTCCAAAATGAAGCTAAGGAAAAATTTTGGAGGGTGGTTGTAGCCACTACAACGGGATGATTTAGAGGAACCAAGGCATTTGAAGTATAATGAATCAGAAGGGGAGCGTAGTGTCAATAATGGGCCTATAATTTCTAGTATGCAGCTGCTACCTCTAAAGTTGTGGAAGCACAATATCGGTACTAAGGAAAAGTCAAAATTAGCTTTGATTGGAGATTACTAGGATGAGAAGAGTACCAAAGGAATATTCTATCTCCTAAGAGAATATGAATAAATTTTCCCTTCGTATGTTATGGATCTTAAGGATATTAAGGGGGATCTAGGGGAGATGAAGATTGTGCTTAAACCTAATGCAAATCGAGTGAAACACTGGCCGTATATATTGAAACCGAGACTAAAAGAGAAGATGAAGAAGGAAATAGACAAAATGTTGGCAGCAGTGCTTATATTCCCGATTGATGAGGATGAGTTGGTGAGTCGAATTGCTATACAGAACAAATTTTTTTTTGAATAAATCCGAGTCTATGTGGACTACCCGAGTCTGAGAAATACCTATGTTCATGACCATTTCCCCACCCCTTTCAATGATGAGGTTCTAGACAATGTGATAGGGATATCTGGTTACCACTAAGTCTGTATTCCGAAATAGGATAAGAATAAAATTGTTAGGGTCCTATAAATATAGTAGTGATGTAAGATTAATTAGTCATTCATCCCATTGGGATATTGTAAAAATTTATTTTTCATTTTAAATTTGTTTAACTCATAAAAGAAAAATAGAAAATAAAAAGAAATAAAATGGGATGAAATTTATATATATATATATATATATATATGACAAAAAATAAAAATAAATCCCAAACTATGGGCATGCTAGTTTAAATGTCGTCATGGTTATTTTTATTTTTATTGATTAATTATTTTATTTTATTTAATCATGCATTAATTGAAATTTTACAATAAAAAATGGCTTGATATGACATATTTTTGGCTTATGATAAAGTTCAGGCTGAGATTCATGGTCACAGTGATTCCTATCCTGATCAATGGTGGAGGGCGGATTTCGCCCCTACCCCTTCCTGACCTTTCACAACTTAACGGGTGTGGTGGGTGGGGGAGGTAGGGGCGCAACGAAAAGAAGATTTGATTGATGTTGCTTCCAATTACATGTCAACCTTTTGACGTTTTCGGGGGGTTCCTTCCATATACCAATTATCGCCTCTAATCCCCACCCCCCCTCCCCCCACCTATAAAGATTGGCATCCTCTCCTCTCTCCATTGGCTGAGCCCCGTGCCTTTCCCGCACATTCATTTGTCCTCTATTCCACTAGTCATGCACCTCCATTGGTCATCTCTTCCATGTCACCTTCCGACCATCCACGTCACTCAACCGTTAGTTCTTAAATTACTTGCAAATTGTAAATAGACATTATGCATGAAACTCCTCCCGCCAATTGATTCATGCCAAATAAATGTCCCGCTCCCAAAAAGGTAACAATTCCATTATTTCATCTATTAAACCCGCTATAAAATCTATCAGGAACCTACAGTATTTTCCCTTTTGACATGATTTGAATTATGCAGGTCAGGATTGATCCATTGTGAAGTTAGCACCACAAATTTGTGAGTCATCTCCATCTAGAGCTCTAGTTAAATAAGTCGCCTAGTAGCTCTGTTCTTCAATTTTCCTATGTAATTCTCTCTTCCTTGATTTTCTCTATTTAATTCCCTATTCATCCATTTTTGCACTATTATTTGAGATTTCTTCACATAAGGGCAAAGGAAAAATGCCTGAAGAGGATCCCATGGTACCCCTTGTCCCTAATCTTCTTAAAATTCCATTGATAGATACCAAATATAAAATTACTGAAACCCAATGTGAATTTGATCTCTATGACCTCCAAAATTGGGAAAAACAAAAATACTTAGACTAGAGTGATAAATTGAGCATATGGGAGAATTTCTTTCCCCATTTTACCTTTCCCAAAACTCATATCTTCCCTGAATTCTCTACCTCGTGTCACCATAGGTACCTCCTAAGCAAAAAAATAGTGATTTCGCATAACAATGAGGTCCTATTTTCCATTTCCCCTAAGAGCATTTTCCAAGCCTTGCAGATAAAACTTTAGACCTCCCTGCATCCATTTTCCATTGATGCGTTGATGGAATTCTACAGGAAACGTACCTTCCTCTAGTGAGCTCACATTTTGTAATGCTTCCTACCTAAAACTGATGAGTTCCCAAAAACAAACCCACCATATTTTTCCTCTATGTTCCCAGAAATGTCAAGACATGTGATCTTTAAAGTTACTTGTTTATCAGGTTATCCTACAGACCAATGGATTGATGTGGTAGTTGTAGGATTTTTATCAGTTTTTAAAGTTGGTCAGAAGCCTTCAGTTCTGTTCAATTATAGTCAATATTTATCAAATATCATACATGAGCAGTTTTTGAATTTCAAAGTTGAAGGTGTGTTCAAACACCAGTTAGTTTTGGTTGATCTAATGCTATTTCATGAGGCAGACAGATTCAAGTTTCAACTACAGAAGATGGACAAGAAGGGTACTCCTCTATCAATCATTCATTGGACTTATCTAGTCAGAAGAGATTGAGAAGAGTATAATTATACAGATTTTGTAGATAAGTTCCTTCATACATATTTATGTCTACTATGCAGTGATGTTATACCAAGAATATCCCCATAAATCAAGAAAATTTTACACCTCTCAGAGCAGTCAAAGGTTGGAGATTGATATTTATACCAGAACTATACAAAGCTCAAAATTTATTGATGTGAGCTCCCTCCTTATAGATTACTAGTGTTTGTGCGAGTAATAATTATTGCCTTACAATATGCTAGACAAATGTTAAACATGGATGAATTAAACCTTGTATCCAACAGGAAGAAGGCCCAATTTAAACTAAAGGCACGTGTAGGTCCTTATATTGTGAATAGTAGAGAAGCAACAAAGGAAGTGAAAGAAATTTTAAAGCAGTTGAATTTCAAACCAAGCTTCACTTTGTATTATGATCCTTTAGGGATAATTTCAAATCTGAGAGCTGAGCAAAAGAGCACCATATCCACATACACCAAGGCTAGAGATAGAGTAGTATGCTAACCAAGAGGAATGGGCAGAAAACACATTACAGGAAGCAAAAGAATAGTTAGTCAGTCAATCTTCTTTAAAAACTCCTATTCCTAAAGAAAAATAAATCAAGAGCCCAAGGGAAATAATGTACCCTACAGATTCAGAAATGTAGGTTGCATATTTCGTTATATTCAAGAGAAGGAACAAGGATCCACAAAACACTACAAATATTGATAGCAAGATTGATCCTCAGGTGATCACTATTCAAGAAGAATCTTCAAAGGAAATGGATGCACAAGAGCAAACTACTTTGGTTTTTACAGACATTCCTACCACCTCTCTCCCATATGTAGAAGAGAAAATTGAGTCACCTATCTCTTCTAGCTCTTAACATAGTTACCAATCAAACGAGAAAATGACCTAGTACCCATTTTTTGAGGTAGCAAAAAATCACTCGATTTTGAAAAATGATGATTCAGAATACATCCTTTTTTTCAAGCATATTTTTTCCACCTAAATTTTTTTTATGTATCAAGTATGAACATTTTTTTAAAATGTTACTGGTTTTCATGCTGATTTTGAGAAGTGTTGATGCAACATCAACAAATCTTTTTAGAGGGCTTATTTTTGACACTTTAAATTTTTTTATGTATCGAGTGTGAACAATTTTTTTTTTGTTAGTGATTTTCATCTTGATTTTGAAAAGTGTTGATGAGAATGAACCCTTTTTTTAAAGGGCTTAGTTTTTACACTTTAAATTTTCTAATGAATTAAGTGTAGATAAATTTTTTTTAAATGTTGGTGACTTTTATGTTAGTAATAAAACATAAAAGTAAAAATAAAAGCATGTTATAAAAAAAATCAAATACAAAAAAATATATTAAAAAAAAAACAAAAAAAACAAAAACCTATAAAAATGTTAAAAAAAAAACATAAAACATAACAAAAATAAAAATAATAAAAACATGTTATTAATAAAACATAAAAATATATAAAAATAAATAAAAAAACATGACAAAAAAAAATAAAACATAAAACATGTTAGTAATAAAACATAAAATAAAAATAAAAAACATGATTAAATTTTTTTTTTTTATAAAAATGTAAGAAAAAAAACCAAAATTAACTCGTAAAAATAAAAAACAAAAATAAATAAAAATTTAACCTAAAAAAAAATTTTATATATATATATATATATATATATATATATATATATATATATAATTAATTAATTGAAAGGAAAACACATTGAACCACAAAAAAATCTCAAAACATTTTTTTAAGTTAAGAAAACAAATAAAAAATAAAAATATATTTAAATTAAATAATTTAAACAAACAAAATAAAAAATAAAAAATAAAATAAAATAAAAGTTTAAGAATTATTTTTTAAATTAAAATTATAAAAATAAATAAATAACATAAAATAAAAATTTAAAAAAAACAATATCCAAAAAATGTTATAAAATTGAAAAAAAAACATTAAAAAAATACAAAATAAAAATAAAAAATTCAAAACAATTAAAAATTAAAAAAATAAAAAAATAATAAAAATAAATTAAAAATAAATATAAAAATAAACATAAAAAAATTAAAAACAGACAATTGAAAATGAACAATTAAAAAAAAAACAATTAAAAAAAAAAAAACATCAACCCTACCTGTAAGGCCCACGAGCTGCAAGGGCGGTTGAGTGAGAGCACGCACGGTGAAGGCATGGACGAGTTGGACGAGCCGCAACACACACAAAAGAAATGGGAGAAAATGCAATGGAGTTTTGGAGTTGGAAGTATATACCCGTGAGGGTGGTCCCGGGTGACCCGATGAGCAGGCAAGCAGGTGGGTAAACCGTCGAACGGGCAAGCAAAGCCAACTTAACGAAGGGTGGGCCAACTTGACAATTGAACGGGTCGACGAGTCAAGTGGGCGGGCGGATGCGTCATGGAGGAGTTTGGTGGGTCAGCTGGGCGCGCCCACACAAACGTGCGATGTGTATATACAACCTAACAAAGAGTTGGTTGGAGGCATCATTTGATCAACAAACATTCGGTCGAGGAGTGCAAGCTAAGGCACACAAGAGTTCTGTGGTTGGGTGCAGAATGGCGGTGCGGATGTGTCGGCACGACAGGCGAACTGAAGGCTGAACCGAAGGGTGTGAAATAGGACTTCGTGCAGGCAACATGACGTGCGGCCCACCGAACGAAGGGAGGTCAAGACTGTGAACGAGATTTCGATCAGGAGGTGAAATGGGTGCATGTGCACCCACCGAACGAAGGCAGGGTAACAAGGTGTGGGCATCCGCCAAATGAATGGTGAACGAGTCGATTGGAGAACTCGTTCAGGGTGATCCACACACCTGGCAAGGGTGAACGATATGTGTTAGCTTGTGAACGGAGATGCGGCCAATGTGCAGAGGTGCCCAGGTAGGCTAGAATGGTAACACGGGTAGCGGCGCCCGAGTTTGACAAATGACATGGCAAAGCAAAACGGAAGTGTTGGGTTGAGAATGAAGGTGCGGCTCGCGTGCAGAGGTGCCCGAGTGGGTACGTTAACACGGGTAGTGTCGCTCGAGTTGGGCAAATGACACGGAGGTTGAATGAACACATTCAGGGGTAAACGACGAGTTGGGTAAGTCGTGCGGCAACGATTTAGGCGTGCCGACAAGCTGGGAAACCAAGTTTGTCGATGTTTGTAAAACTGGTTGTGTAAATTTGGGGTTTCCAAAGATTGAACTTATATATATTGATATTGTGGGAAGATTCATTATAGGGAGTTGCCCCTCCCTTTAAACTATTGTGCATTTATGTTTTAATGTTGTTTATGGTGAATTTTATGGTTTTCACTATGTATAAAGGAAAACATATTACTTGGTAAAGAAGAAAATAAACTAAGTATCAAAAGTTAGGCATAGTTCACAGTCATAAGTATTGGTGAAAAGAAAGTGGTCGGTGGTGTCGCACCTTGCTATAGTGCGGTTGGAAGAGTACCGCCAGTGTAGGGGCGTGACAGATGGTATCAGTCTATCAGAGCTGGTGAAGAAATCTGAAGGGTGATTCAGGTTTGCAAGGAAAGTGGATGGCAGAGATGGTGGAAGGACCTATGGCAGGTGAATCTAGCCATAATGCAGGTGAAGCTTTCCGGTACAAGGTATTGGAACAAATGAGTAGATGGAGTTCTGAATGGGCTTCGATGAAGGCCAAGAATATACAGATTCGGGAAGGTTGTGCGAAGATAAAGAAAGAACTTGAAGAACTCAAGGACCAATACGAGGATGAGGATCTTGCAAATATGACAATAATGGAGGATGAACTTGAAATCGATCAAGTTGGACCAGGATCGTGCAGTTTGTAGACGTTGGTGGATGAGGAAACTCACATGGAGGGACCTCATGATGAAGTAAGTATTATTGACACTTGTGTTTCAGTTGAGTATTTGGTAGATGAACCGTATGCAGGGAAGTGCAAAATCAGTTAGTCGATGCAAGGGAGGATCTTACCATGGATGTCTACGATGAGACCTTGTATGGAGAAGCAAGAATCATTGACTGTTGCAGGAATTTTTAGGGTTGTTTGTGACCTTATGGTATAAAGTACAAGGGCCCGTGACAAGGGATGAACATGATGATCGTTGCGGAGGATTGGGTCATGCTTTAACCACATGGAGAATTGGCTAAGTGGCCAGCATGACTCATGGACAGATTGGAGGAGGGCACACACTTGAGTATGATGATACTTGGGTGGACTTCTCATGGCCGAGACCAAGAGGAAGTCTTGGTGGAAGCTTTAGTGGGGGAGCCATGGTGGAGAGACTCGTGATGTGATGATGATATGGTTGGGTGACCGAGTTCACTAGACCAATTTGCAGGCTTGGATGAGGATGACCAATTGTTGTGATGGGTCTACTTAGTTGGACAACATGGGCAACTTGAGTCGTGGACATCAAGTTGGAGACATGATGGCAGTCTTATGCAGGAGCACTTGTAGAGGTGTCACTTATGGGCATCCAATGAGGAGTGCCAAGGCGGGGATGTTTTGTATATAGATTTGCTGGTGTGACATGGAGATGTTTTACTTATGAACCGATGGAGAGGTTGTGCACTCTTGTACAACAAGGCCATGGAATGGATGGAATTGTGAGCAGACTATGGAGCATTCCTACTACATGGAGAGCTGAGGCATATTGCAGAGACCTTTGGGCCGAGACTTGTATGCTTGCTGGGATGTTGGTTGGAGATGACTCATGGAGCTCATGATGACATGAGGTTGTGACTTTTGAGGACTTCATATTATGGTGGACTTAGAGGATCTGATGCATTGAGGAGCTGAGGTCAGGGACTTTGATGTAGGATGGGGTGTATACTTTTGAGTACATGTATGGGTGTGCTTGAAAGAGTGACTTGATGAGGAAGATCGATATGAGACACTTTGGAGTGATGGAGTTACAACGATGATGATGCCTTGGTGGCAACACTTGGGAATGGGTTGAGCTGAGACTCAACCACTTTTGACACATGGGAGCTGATTGATCTATGATTATGGGCAGCACATGGGAGATGAGACAGGTGTATACTTATTTCTATGGCAGACTTGAGGGATGGCACATTTTAGATATGATGGAGGTGACTTCATGGACCTAGATGTGGCACATCGAGAGTCGGGTTTGATGAGAGGATCTCTTCATTTTGAGGAGATAAATGTTTTGCATATGGATGATGATGTTGGGATAGATGCGACTGATTTCATGCAGCACATTGATACCAAACATCATGGACAACATGTTGCAGATGAAGATGAAGACTACTTCATGGACCTAGACATGGGTTATATGGAGATGGATTCTTGATCGAGTTGATGTTGTGACTGGAGTCTGAGAAACTACTGATGATGGCATGAGGATGTGACAATTGGATTAGCTACTCGACTAGTTCGAGTCATCAGGGCTAGCAGTGTGTAGAGATGTGTTAGCATTGTGTTGGAGTATCATGGTAGCAGTTCACATGATGAAGATACATGATGAGGTCGACACGATATGTTGCAGAGAACATGTAGCTTGAGTTGGAGGGACCAGCCTTCCACAGTGGGGGTAGCATGTGGAGATTGTGGCAAATGTGGTTGATGATCATGGATTGAGGAGACTTTCTGATGTATGACATACCGGTGGAGTATATGCCTTTGTACGGATATCTTGGTGATGGATGGTTGCTGGGATGAGTGATTGGCAAGGACGACAATGATTTCAAGTGGGGGAGAATGTAAGGTCCACAAGCTGTGAGGGCGACTGAGCGAGAGTGCACATGGTGAAGGCATGGACAAGCTGGACGAGCCGCAACACATGTGAAGGAAATGAGAGAAAATGTGATGGATTTTTGGAGTTGGAAGTATATACCTGTGAGGGCAGTCCCGGGCGACTCAATGAGCAGGCAAGCTGACAGGCGAACCGTCGAACGAGCAAGCGAAGCCAACTTAACGAAGGGTGGGCCAACTTGACAATTGAATGGGCAGATGAGTTAAGTGGGCGGGCAGATGTGTCATGGAGGAGTTTGGTGGGTTGGCTGGGCGTCCCCACACAAACGTGCGATGTGTATATACAACCGAATGAAGAGTTGGTTGGAGGCATCATTCGATCAACAAACATTCAGTCAAGGAGTGCAAGCTAAGGCACATAAGAGTTCTGCGGTTGGGTGCAGAATGGCGATGCGGATGTGCCTGCACAATGGGTGAACCAAAGGCTGAACCAAAGGGCGTGAAACAGGATTTCGTGCAAGCAACACGACGTGCAACCCGCCGAACGAAGGGAGGTTGAGACCATGAACGAGAGTTCAGGCATGAGGTGACACGAGTGCGTGTGCACCCTCTGAACGAAGGCATGGTTGTTTGAACGATACTTCAGGTAGGGTAACACGGTGTGGGCATCCACCGAATGAACGGTGAATTAGTCGGTTGGAGAACTCATGCAGGGTGACCCGCGGGTGGGTGCACCTGGCAAGGGTGAATGATACGTGTTGGTTTGTGAACAGAGGTAAGGCCGACGTGCAGAGGTGCCTGATTAGGTTGGCACGGTAACATGGGTAGTGGTGCCTGAGTTGGGCAAACAACACGGCAAGGCAAAACGGAAGTGTTGGGTTGAGAACGAAGGTGCGGCCGGCGTGCAGAGGTGCCCGAGTTGGCACGGTAACATGGGTAGCGGCGCTTGAGTTGGGAAAATGACACGGAGGTTGAATGAACGCGTTCAAGGGTAAACGGCGAGATGGGCAAGTTGTGTGGCGACCGTTCAGGTGTGCCGACGAGTTGGGCAACCGAGTTTGCCGATGTTTGTAAATTTGGCTAAGTGTAAATTTGGGGTTTCCCAAGATTGAACTTATATATATTGATATTGTGGGCAGACTCATTACAGGGAGTTGCCCCTCCCTTTATACTATTGTGCATTTATGTGTTAATGTTGTTTATGGTGAATGTTTATGGTTTTCACTGTGTATAAAGGAAAACATAATACTTGGTAAAGAAGAAAATAAACTAAGTATCGAAAGTTAGGCATAGTCCATGGTCATAAGTATTGGTGAAAAGAAAGTGGTCGGTGGTGCTGCACCTCGCTATAGTGCGGTTGGAAGAGTACTACCAGTGTAGGGGCATGACACTACTCCTCTAGGTCCTCCCCTCCCCAACCTCGGCCCTCTCCTCCCCTCGACCCCGTACCCCTCTTTCCCTCCTCCACCATCCACCTTCAGTCCCTTGCGCCAAAACACTTGAAGAAATAAAAGCTAATGTATTGCAGTGCAATGCAATGTAAGTACTTTTGTTAAGTGCCAGGCTGTTGTGAACAGCGGTAGAGTAGCGGCATTGTGGAAGAGCATTTAACTCTGTTGTTAAATGGTGGCAGTGCTTCAAATTGACATTGTTGGATATTTGTACACATACTTATTTAATAGGGTATAAAAGTTGAGTTAATGCAGTGAGTTTTTGTGCTTAGAATTTTCTCCTAAATATTGTCAATGGTTTCAGCGTTTCAAAATTTCAAATTCGAAGAGTTAAGTTATATATGTGATTTGAGAAATTATTAAATGATTTTAAATTTTGAAATATTTTAGAATTAAATGATAAAATATTTTATTATATAAAAAATATATAATATTTATAAAATTCAGAATAATTTTAATAAATATAATATGTATAAAATACTTAATATAAATTAAGTGTGTAACTGATATTAAAACATTAAAACTTAATAATAAAATAAATTTAATATATATAATAAAATTTTTACATTTATAAGATTTCTATTAGTTTAATAGAGAACGACTAAATTAAATATTTTGATAAATTAAAGACAGAAAATTAAATTTAATAATGAATATATATATATATATATATATATATATATATATATATACAAGAAATTAAATATTTAAATAATTTTACGCGAGAGATTATTCGCTAACATATGGTATCTCATGTGATTTTTGCTGAAAAATCTCTCGTAAACTTGATATGCATCACAAAAGCCTCAACTCTACAATTTAAATAATTTGTATAAATAAAATAAAATGATTTTTTATATTTTTTCAAATAAAAAATTTAAAAACTAATGACGCCATCCCTTGCTCCCCGCTCGGCCCCCAACCAGCTACCAAGAGGCAGGGAGGGGGTGAGGGGGAGGGGGGAGGGGAAGGAGGAGCCGAGTAGGATTAATGTTTTTTTTTTTTTAATTGTTTTTATTTTTATTTTTTTGGAATCGTTTTTATTTTTTATTTTTATTTTTAATTGTTTATTTTTTATTTTTTTAAATTTAATTTTTTAAATTTGTTTTGAATTTTTTTTATTTAATTTCAATATATTTTATTTACTTTTTTATCTTTTTATAATTTAAATTTTTTTTTTCTTTTAATTTTTTTTTTTTTTTTTTTTTTTTTTTTTTTTTTTTTTTTTTTTTTAATTTAATTTGTTTTTGGTAATTATTTAACATTTTTTTTAAATGATGTTTTTATTTTTTATTTTTATCTTAAAAGATAGTTTTTTTTTGTTTTTGTTTTTGTTTTTTTTTTTCTAAATTGTATATTTTTTTAATTTTTTGTTTTTATATTTTTTTATTTTCAGTTAATTCATTTTTTTTTTATATATATGAAATTTAATTTATTTTTTGCCATGAATCCTCCACTTGCCACCCCTTGGTCATTTGGGCTTCGGGGTGACCAGAGAATTTTTTAATTTTAAATTTTTTAATGTTGTATTTTACTTTTGTGATTTTTTATTTATTTTTTTACTTCTTTTTTTTCTTTTTATTTTTTTAATTTTACATTGTATGGTTAATTATTTTTACATTTTATAGTTTTTTTTTTATGTCATTAATATATATTTTTTATATTTGATTTTTTTGTCATGTTTTTTTTTTTTTTAATGTTTTATTACTTGTTATTATTTTTTATTTTTATTTTTTTTCAATATTTGAATTTTTGTTTTCTTTTGTATTTTTGTGTTTTTTTATTGTTTTTTTTTCAATATTTGAATTTTTGCATTTCTATATGTTTTTTTAAGTTTTATATTATTTAAAAATATATATATATCAATATTTGAATTTTTTTCTTCTGTATTTTTGTGTTTATTTATTTATTTTTATTTTTTTTTCAATATTTGAATTTTTGTTTTCTTATGTATCTTTCATATATATATATTTTTGTAGGGTCTGTGACGATGTTTGTCTAGCAACCTGATCCCATTATGTGAAATTTGATAGTTGATTTTAAATTATTCGTTATAATGAGTCGAGTCTACCCGACAATGTGTTAATTTCATGGTTGGTCTTTAAGTTTTCAATACAATTGGTTGAGCTCACCTACACTTCGAGTCAATTTGGTAGTTGATTTTTAATTTTCTTTGCAATGTATCAAGTTGTCTTAGGCTAAGATTTCAAAATCACTATACATTTGGCATTTTAAAAAATTACTCTTGGTATAATAACTCTTTCATTCAAGTGTTCATTTTTAAAGTTATTTTAGCAATAAATTTTTTCCATTATGTCATGTTTGAAATGCTTTGAAAATTTAAGATTGTTTGGTAGTCATAATTTTTTGTTTTAATTCCATGGTTGAAAAATGTCAATATTTTAATGTTTTTCTAAATCGTGATATTTTATCATTAATGTTATGGTTGAAAACAGTGATAGATATTTTTTCTTAGCACCATGGTTGAAAATTGTTGGAATTTTAAGGTTTTTCAAACAAGTGATATTTTAAATTTAATGTCATGCTTAAAAATCGTTGGAATTTTAAGGCTTTTCAAAGACATGATATTTTATCGTTAATGTTATGCTTGAAAATCATTGGAAATTTAAAGCTTTTCAGAGTCACGATATTTTATTTTTAATGTCATTATTAAAAAATGTTGAAAATGTATCCCGAAAAAAAAAAAAAAAAAAAAAAAAAAAAAAAAAATACGTTATTCTGGCATCAACACTTTTCAATTTCAAGGTGTTTTTTTCACCAAACAAAATGGCTTTTATTTTTTTTTACTGTTATTTTTAAAAAATATTGAAAATTTACTCTGAAAAAATAAATGGTGATGCAAAATCAACACTTTTTATTTTTGGGTTGTTTTTTCCTGTTTTTCTTTGGATTTTTGGTTTCAAGTACCCGTTTTGAGGTAATAATTCTCGTTTGGTAAGTAACTATGTATCTCAAGTTCCACAAGAGCCAAGTATTTTTACAAGGTACAGGGAGATCAAATGGAACAATGAAGCTCTCATAGCTCAAACATACTCAGAATTCTGGAAACAAACTACAACCACTCAACACGGGTTCTTGTTTGCATTTGATTTAGAAAAGAGGTAGTTTAAAATGGCCTTTTTGGAACCCAAATTGCCATCTACCAGAAGTGTTGAAGATTATAAGGCCTTCATATTCTCAGTTTATACTAAAATGGTCCATGCAATCGATCAGATCGATTTGCATAAGCAAGCAGATGAGATGATCTATTCAAATCTAACCAGCTCAGTTATGGCTACTTCTAAATTATAGGTTTCTTTAAATAATATGCACTCACAGTTGAAGATTCAAAAAATGTCTTCTCTAGCCAAAGACACCAGAATCAAGACTTTAGAAGATTTGGTTATTAAACTAGCATATGATCCTAGTAATCTCAGGGTAGTAAAGGAGATAATCAAGAACAAGAATGAAGACATTCAAGCTCTCATGAAAAAACTCTTCCAACTACAGAACACCCTGAGGATAAGGAAGTCACCAGTTTGGAGATGGAGAAAGAAAAGTTGTTCACAATAGTAGTGGAACAAAATGCTCAAGTCCAGAAAATGGAACAAGACATGGAAGTATTACTGAAAGAAAAAGAGCAATGGAAGGTAGCAGGAACATCAATAGCAAGAACTTTAACACAACTAACAACACAAGCATCAGTCTCATATTCCTCAGAAAAGCTAACTCAAGCTTTGGGAGAATTATCAATGACAAATAAAGAAGTGGAGAAATTGACAGCAACACTCAGTAAGATGGAAGAAGACGAGATTAAGGTAGACAATGCATACTTGGGAAAAATGAAAAGAAAATCAAATTGATTAAGCAAATTCAAAAGTATGAATATCAATATGTCATTATTCAGATGTTAAGAGAAGCCAAACGCAACATTTGGCACAATATCAATGCAAATGTTATTGAGTTTTCACCATCTATTCAAATCATTTTTGAACAAGACAAATTGGTCCAAAGAGTTAAAGAAGCAATAGAAAAAACCAAAGTAGATATTGAACACAAGCTAGAAGAAGCACAACAAATTTTAAGAATTCTAAATTCCAAAAACATAGATGGGATTATGGAGTTGAACATTCAGGACATGAAAGAGACAGTGATGGAAGTCAAAAGAGTTTTGGCTATGAGAATACAATGTTGAAGTTAGAGAATAAATGTAAATAACCGGATCTACATGTCAAAAGATTTAACAAAAAGTTTTCTTTGTTGCAGTAGAAAGGACTTCCAACTCTCAGAAATTCTAATGGCAAATTGATTCCATTAGAAAATTACAAGGAACAGTTATGAAACATAGCTGCAGATGCATCTAAGTTTGAAAAGGAAAAGGGATCTATCAGTGGAGAAACCTTTCTGGAGGGCCTACAATTTTATTTAAACATTCAGCATGAGATTCATCATTTGGTTTTGAATAAACCAGCTTATCAGACTTCCACTGAGGTAGATGAAAGATTTAAAAACATGGTGAATTTTTCTATCCCAGGTGAAGAGAAATGGGACCAATTACAGGAGTTGGTTGAATGAAGATAAATAAAAGACCTACAATTTTGGCACAAAACAAAAAGAAAGAGCTAGAAAATGCCATAGTGAGCAACATATTTTCTTCAAATTTTCAACAAACAACTGAATTTGTCTAAAACTTCTATTTTCTAGTTTCGTTTCAGAAATATATGTAATTTTTCTAGATATTATTTTGTAATCAATTTCATTTTGGAGTCTGAATTTATTCAATAGAAATTCTATAAATATTTTTTAATAAGACTTGGTAAGGGTTTGATTATGTATGAAGAAAGGAGCTTTAAATTAATGTAAGGCATGGATTGTACTCAAAGTGATCAATTTATAGAAATATAGAGAAAGTTTGTTTCAGGATTCCCATGTCAAGCAATTGGTGATGTGTTATTGCATGTAAAATTGTTTCCTTTTCTCAGTTTTCATATGTTTTTTCCCTCCTTATTGTTGCAACAAGATTAAGGGCCGATTTTTCTTAAGTGTACTCTTCTCTGGTTTATTAACAATATCAATGTTTTCTTTCTGATATTAAGTATAGAATTGATCTATGTATCCTCTATATTTAATTGAACTTAAATACCATTCATCGTATTCACACCACAATAACTCTATACAATCCAGGAGTTTGCCTACCATTCGTTGTTACAATTCCTCTATTATTTTTATAATTGATTACTCAAAATCTTATGACTCCATTCCCAATGGAATTTTCCAGCATCTTTCAACGAAATGTTTGAAAAACCCACGTCAAATTTTAATAGCTACCCTAAAATCTTAAAAACATAAATATAAATCAGATAGAGAGAGCCCTCTCTTAAGCTAGAAGGGCTAGATCCCAACTTCAGAAATGGTTTGTGGATACCTTTGTAGTTTTCTTCCTCAGCCTAGGAAAATTAAAGAGTGATAACATTTTTCTGACCATACTGGGGACTGACCTAAAAAACAAAATATTTTCATGGTAAATATTAATTTCAGAGCTCCAAAGCTATTTCCTGTGAGTGATAGTGAAGTAGAATATATTTAGGATGATTTACACCCAAAATTTATATATATTCCTAGTTCTAAATAATATATTCGAACATCTATCTCCCATGAAAATCTACACCAGATCCCACCTAGATACTAACCCACCTAAAATTATGAATAATTATGAGAAGCTAATTGTGAAGAAGAGTTTTACAGAGAGCTAAGCAAGTAATAATCATTTTCCAAGAGCTAATTGACTTCCGAAAAGTTTTATAACTATTGAGGATATTGAATTTGACTTCCCCTTTGAGCATAGTCTTTTCATAAATAAATCGGAAAGCTTTATCCCTGAGACAATCTTTGATGGAAATATTTTGAAACCTTATATCTCATCACATCAGCCTGTCATTTTAGATTCTGATAAATATGTTATACAATAGTTTGAAAAGCTTGAATATATTAGTGACTAAATTGAATCAAGCTACTCAGACACCATTTACAGATCAATAAACTACCTTTTCTTCTTTTGCCTCATCATCAACCCCTCCTATGGTTTCCCTTTTTACCACTGTTCCCATTTCATCTCTCCTTTAGACTCCTTCTATACCAACTTAGCAAGTCATAATTCCACCTTCTTTACCACCCCTAACATTAAGCACAACTTCATTTTCATCCTCCTCTCATATTCTTGTCATGGTAGCTCGTTATGCCCCTCTGGTTTTACCAGCACAACTAAATTCCATGCCACAAAATTATGCACAATATATACCCCAATTTGATATAACTCGGCCTATCACATCACAACAAAAAATAGACAAGATGAATGACTTCTCAGACTTAGAATAATTTGATGATAATGATTCGAAAATGAGGCTCTTTACATAGTGTTTGGTAGGGGAAGTTAGAAAATTGTTTAGGGGATTACCAGCTGGTAGTATTGCAGAACTATAACAATTCACTAAAGTTTCCTTTCAATATGGGAAGTTAAAAAGAATCCTCTTCAGATCCTTGTAGAGTATGAAAGTCTAAGGAGAGCTCTAGGTGAAACAGTTCAAGATTATTGTACTAGGTTTAACAATATTTACAGTTCTATTCCAGCGGCAATACAACCTTGAAGGAAAATTTTAAGGGATAATATTCGCAAGTGGGCTAATTTTGCATGCATTTTCCAAAAAAAAAAATTCACCAATTTTCCATTTTTCTAAAAGTGATTCCCTCAAATTTGATAGTACAAAATTATTTTACCTCAAAAATCGCCAAAATTTTATATAGACTAATATAAAACCATTAGAGATCTAAATACTTTTACAAAAATATTACCAAAAAACTTATAATTTGCATATTATGGACTAGGAGTATTCGCCAAGGTTTCTAACCTTTAATATAAAATTCCATCCTTGAAATTTTCCCTTCAACCTCCAATAGGACTAGCTTTAACCATGTTTCCACATGGTTTTGATACTGATATGGCATATCAATTGAGAGAGAGGAATCCTGCTACCTTAGAAGAAATGAAAATAAATTTTGTTTGTGTAGAAGAAAATTTCTTAGTCAAAAGAGCAAAGTTAAAGGCTGAAAGAAGGGTGACTATTAATGAAGAACCTTCTTCTTCTTCATAAGATGAAATGCTACACACCTTAGTTAAAACGATGGAAAGGATGATTTTAACTGACAGAGCTCCCCCAAGAGAACCACAAGGGGCTCCACAGATCAGAAATCCTAACTTTAGAAGGAACCAACTCCAAATTAAACAAAAAGAGAAAACAACCCCAACATATCAACAACAAATTAGGCATCCTTTTTAGAAGAATAATGAATATGAATAAATGAGATAGCAGACATTGTTGAAGAAGATCAGATCAATATTTTTGGTGAGGGAGAAAAAGACACTTATTTCTTGACCAAGGAGGAACAAGATTTCTTCTTGTTATCACAACTAGAAGTTATCCCTGCAGAATAAGATGATTAAAAGAAGGGATATCAAAATGCTATTATGGAAGTATACAAAAAATATAATTTGAGAAGTAAAAAGGTTGTAGTAAACCCTCCCAAGAAGATTTAAGTTGATACACCTTCTACAAGTTAGTTAAATGATGACACCCTAAAAGAGGTATCTCAAAAATTAGATGTAAGTATTAAAGAAGTAGAAAATCCTTAGCCTTCTTTCAGTATTGAAAATGAATTATCCAAGGTTAAAAATTTTGTTCCTCTAACATAATTGATTAAAAAGAATGTGTATAGAACTCAGGTCATGAAAGAATTAAAGATAGGAGAGGGAACAAATACAATTAACTTAAGTGATGACGAAACTAAATTATTATTTGGACATGAAGCTGAAGGGAAGTCACAAGATGGTAATGTGCCAGCATTCTATATTAGTGTAAACATTCATGACTACATTTTTCACAATGCCATGTTGGATTTTGGTGCTTCACATAATCTCATGCCTAGAGTCATTATGGAAAAACTGGGATTGGATGTAACACGACCCTATAAAGACATTTAATCTTTTGATTCTAGCAGAGTAAGATGCTTAGGTCTCATCAAGGATTTATGTGTGACTCGAACCCAAATCTCAAGTGTGGTCATTGATATTGTTGTAGTTGATATGCCTCCTAAATATGGAATGCTCCTATCAAGATCTTGGGGGGGGAAGTTACAAGGTACCTTGCAGATGGACATGACATATGCAACTATTCCTGTCTTTGGTCAACAGAGGAGATTGTACAGAGAAACACTAATGAACTATACGGTAAGAAGCCAAGACAAACCTAATAATTATCCATTGTATTATGTGCATTTAGACATGGACTCTTTCATTCTACATATTGATATATGTTTAGAAGAACAAGTGTCAAATATGAAAAGTCAATTAAGAAAAATAAAAGATGTGAAATTTAAGATTGAAACTGATGATGAAGAGGATGAAGCCATTTGGAATATGGATTTTGATGGAGTAGTTAGCTAGGTGTTGTGGGGAAAAATGCCTATGCAGGACGATCCTATCCACCTAAGGTGTGACAGTGCCTTAGCAACAAACGAGTACAGCTACACTGGTTTCTTCCTTTATGAAATGTGAAAGAAGAGAGATCAATAGACTTACCAGTGTCTTCCGTTTGTCCCTCGATCTGGTCTCTCTTCTCTTTGGGTGTTCACAGCTACTTGCCTTCTTGCTTATCCAGCTTCAACTTCCTGCAAGATCACAAGAGAACAGCTACTTGCGACAAGAGAACAGCTACTTGAGACAAGAGAAGAACACTACACAAAGACAGATGTTCACATTCATAACTAGTTTAGGATTAGAAATAAACCAAATACACTAATACATTCATACATCAAAATACATCAGCATATAGGAGAAACCAAAATAGCTTTATTGATGAATAACAAGGTTCAGGAAGAGATACAACCCAGAGGGCTCCAATCCAGCATCTCCTTCCAAGCAAATGGAATTCCTATCTTCAGCCCCTTCAAAGCATTAAGCACCCAATGATTCCAGTCTCAAACCAACAACAATTCTTTTCAATAACAAAATTCCAGCCTCTAGATCTCATGGAGGAGAGATCCATATATAGATGTTTGGAGAGAGGATGAGTCAGCTTGAGATCTGACTAGTGTCCTCTCCCTCTATCAGTTCTTGAGTCCATTTGGAGGTTCTTGCTTCCACTTGGAGATTTGGAACCTCTTACTCATCACCAGTCGAATTCCCTGAGGCAAGTGTCATTTTGGAAGCTTCCTGGGTCTTGACACCTTGAGAAATGAGCCTGCCACTTGTCCACTCTCGTTCAGCGCAGGTAGCCTTTGTTCCCTTTGACATTCAACGCAGGTAGCCAGTGTTGGCTTTGACATTCAGCGCAAACAGCTAGTGTAGCCACTGAAATGATCCTGAATTGACTTGTTTTTGAGCAGTTTCTGGTGGAGAACTTCTATGAATTGTTGTGGTTTGTTAGCCTTGTTCCTCTAGGGGTAGGAACAACATGTTTAGGGACTTTGGATCCCTTAGATTATGGACATTTCATGCTCAATGCTGTAACGCACAAAAATGTCTATAACAGTTTCCCCCTAATGTATGAGGCCGTTTATCGGGTGAAATGCTTTATCAGGGGGATCCGAAGTTCATCCAATGCTGGGAGGAGACCTGTAATAAGATACAATACAATACATTATTTTTCATACTGTTTTCATGATCTAGCTGAGGCGGGCATTCCCATGCTCAGCTTTATAAATTCATTTTTTTGTACATAGAACAGACAATCGTCTGATGGTAGACTGATAATTTTGATGAAATTATCATCCTTTGAGTAGGATGATTATCTGCTGCAATGATGTACATGTCAATGTCTTTATCTTTCCTGAATATATATCACAGCCCGGATGGATGAAACTAGATCTGGGGTCTTCAAACGCGTTCGATCTTCACTCTAAGTACAAGTCGATCCATGTGAGAAATGTTCTGAAGTCGAACATGGAAAGACATCGCTTGATTACCGGTCAATGATGAAAACCGTTAACAAGCGCGAGAGGAATCACCGATAATGATAATGACCCTCAAGGTACTGCAGTACAATTCACGTGGTGTGAATAAAGGACTTGGCGTCGAACACCATGCAAAATCTTTCGGGCGAAGGTCATTGATGTATACCTGTCGCCGGAAGTGAGAAACTTGCCATTGTGGCATGCAAGCTTCAAAGTACTGAAGGGGTTGTTCCTAGATCAACTTCTTGGATAATGAGCTGATGTCGACAAGAAGTGATCCGTCATAGGAGGGCCTTAATGAATCCCACATCAGTGACACGGAACGGAGCTAATGATTTTAATGGAGGTGAAAACGATCTGTGACATATGATTCAGGGTGGCTGTCATGAAAGGATGAAGGATAATGTATGGCAGTGGATGGGACACGGTTGACTTTTCTGAACGACTTCTCTTAAACATATGGTGACACTGATATGATGGATCGGTAGCATTACCCCAAATATGGATGGTATGGCGAGACCATGGATGTGACCGGTGAATGAAACAACCCAACCCGATTGTGGTACGGAGGAAAAGTGTCATGTTCAAGAGTGACTTGCTACCATCAAAGTTTTCTTTAGTTTCTCCCAATTTTTCCCCAGTCATTGCTGACCAGTACCTCTTTATTTTTGTCAAGCTTGAGGAGGATAACATATGCTTGTTCTATAACCTGCCCTTCGGGCAAGCCCATCGCTATGTTTTAACGAGCCTAGCGATAGTGAAACTCATTCTCGTCTAAAGACAAGTTTGTCGCTATTTAATGATTTTAACGAGTCTAATGACAAAGATAACAAAACAAGCGCTTGATCTTTTTGTGCAATAATCCCTCAGGTCCAAAAAGATTAAAATCTAGAGGAGGGATAGCTCTTCCGGTCGCTTTATCGAGCTGGAAGGCCAAAACTCAGCAATCTTTTCACATTTTACGAGTCAGTTGAAAAGAGCTTAAAGAAGACTCGTCTTTTGAGGAACGAGTGATAAACAGGGTTAGCAGCTGATTCCAGGTACAGGTTGGAATTTTCCAATCATGGCAGTGTCACAAGGATGGCTAGGTGAAATCACTCTTCGCAGCTGTTCCTCAAAATGGGTAAACAATCATATGGATGTGAACGATCGGCCAATGGAAAAGTGGAGGTGACGGTGCAAACACGACCAAGGCTTTAACGGCTGATAATATTACATTCACAGTGGTTATTTACTGGGATAGTTCATTTTTTAACAAGCTTAAATGCGGGTGGAAACATTTGCTCGATCTTATGTTTATTTTTTAACGAGCATGAACTATGTGCTAAAACTGGTCGGATCTTGCGTTTATTTTTTAACGAGCATGAACTTTGTGCTAAAACTGCTCGATTAACCCAGTCATATGATAAGAGTGTCTCATCAAGATTCTATCTTTTATGGAGCTTCATCTCACTAAGCTTTGCTCCGCATCCTTTCTTTATGCAAGTTAGGAAACGGCTAACCCAAAAAACAGATAAATAACCGCTCTTTGCTTGCACTCCAAAAGGTTTGCATGCCCCCAAGCATAAAATACGATTTCAAGGTTACCCCTCAATTTGCAGATAAAACATTTGTTTTACCAGGAGAGGCCTACCTCTTTCAAGCTACCCAAAGATTGTTCTGTTATTCTTTCAACAAAACACTTCTTCGGCGATGTCTACCAAGATAAACAAAGGTGAGTGACGAGACCCGCCCTCTCACATAACTTTGACAAGAGAATCTTATTCCAGAACAACCCCTCTTCCAACCACGGACGGGCTACGGACTAGTCATATTCTCTCGCGGAAACCTACCTTATACCCAAAGTTTTCCTGCCAAAGCAGACCAGGACGCATGCCCCCTGGGTTCTAGTCATATCCTCCCGGATTACTCGCGCTCATCAGGAGGATGGACCATGGGTTGAGACACTTCTTGCGTGAATAGACCATTTAGGGACGGTATATGACTATTTGCGATGCGTGATCTGGGAAACGAAAGTTGGTCCACGAGCTTGACCATTCTTCCTTCATGCGGAAAACACATTACTCTAAAGAGTGAGGAGACTATAGCTCTCATGCAATATATATAGTCTCGTCCAAGGAGTAGGTTATAATCCAAGGGTCCTTGAACGACCATCATGTTCATTTGAATGGTCTTCCCTTTCAATGTTATAGGCACATTGGGGAGGATCCCTAAAGGTCGACTGGTTCCTTTATCAAAACCTGATAGATTTCTCATTTCAGGTAAAAGCGCTGGCGAACCAAGCGCTTTCCAAGCAATAGAGGAAAGGATACTCACAGATGCCCCCTCATCAATGATAGTGCCAGCCATCACCATTTTGTATATTTGAACGATAATTCTGAACGGTATGCTTGCTGGCAACCGGGGTCTGCCTAGTTGGTTCCAGTCAAAGGACACAACCAGGTTTCTTGGTGGTGGGACCGAATAAACGGCCGGATATCATTCTGACGAACTTCCTTCCTGCGATAAAGGAATGGGGGCATTGCCCCCTTGTTCATCAGAGTCAGTGTTGATGAAGAGAATTTGGACGGTGTCGTCTTTATTCTCCTCTGTGATGGTATCATTCGAAGATAGAGCCTCTGAAGGCAAAATCGGGTCAACTGCCGTATCAACCTTTTGACTTTCGTCAGGCATGGATCCAGATGGTTCATCTTCAATGATAGGTGCTTCGGCTGACCACCTAGGCGGGTCAGCTGGGTTCTCAACTAGTGAAGGACTTGGCAGGAGTTTTTGATATCCAGGAGGAAGTTGCGCTTGTAAAATCGGGCGATCTTCCAGAACTCTTTTAGCCTCATCTAAGAAGGGACAACAGTGGATGGCGTGATCGCCTTCACACAGTTTACAGGGAAATCTATCTTTCCCTCTCTGTCCTGGGACTTCACTTTCACTAGTCGACGGTGAGCAGTCAACATGGATATCAGAGGTTGATGCTACCGAATTGTGCAAATGGGGAGACCAGTCCCTTAGTATTCGAGGGATACAGGGACAATCTCTATGGAATTGGTCTCCCTTGCATATGATGCATGGCGATTTAGGCCTAGTCAGTGTTGTTTGTGGATTTTTGTCAGACGACACTCGCTTGCCCCCAGTCGCTTTTGGCTCCTTCTTCTTCTTTTCTTTCTTCTTCTTTTCCTTCTTCTCCTTAGGAACTTGGTTTTTACCAGTCCCGTCAAGCGAAGAGGAAGGAGGAGAGGAAGATGAAGTATAAGGCTGGTGGGCAACTCTGGTCTGGTCTAACTGTTGACTCGACTGTTCAGGAATGGTGGTGTTCTGAACGACATTGGTTGAAAAGAGCCAGACTGGCAGGCCAATTGTCAGTCCTAGAAGCGACAATGTAGCCATGTGGGGCGCACCAACATCTCCCCAAGAGGAGAAGGGACTAGGATTTCCACCAAGGGGAATTCCTTGGTTGGTGTGCTCCATTTTTCAACCTAAAGATCAACGCAGGAATAGGGGTGATTGTTCCATTTAAAATAAATTTTAACGACGCTTTAGACACAACTTGCTTTTTCAGTTTTAAAGAGTCGAGAAAAAGCTAAAGATGACTTTAGTCTCCTTCGATGTTTTAACGAGCCCGAAGTGACAAATGCTCGAATGGACTTTTTCTGTTATAGAGTCTGAAAAAGGTCAAAAGGAACTGCTCTGGAGTTCTAGGCAGAGGGTGTGCCAAACTTTTTGCAAAACCGCAGAATACTTTTTAGGGTACGGGCGGTCGATCTTCCTGAATGCTGTGTTCAGTGCATTGCGATCAGTAGGGCAGCCGACACGGCTTCCTAAGGATAAAGGTTTTATGCCTATAGGGGTCTCCCAATATATACGCGACGGTACGTGGGAGCACAATCTCTACTGGCGCTATCGTCCCTCAGGAGGAATCACCCACCATCCACGAGATCGATAGTCACCAGGCTTAACGACGCCGGAACACGTCTCTAGCCTAGACCTCTATGTTGTGTGTTATGTTGCAAAGAGTTGTTAGGTTCATTAAAAAGAATGTGTATAGAACTCAAGTCATGAAAGAATTAAACATAGGAGAGGGAACAAATACAATTAACTTAAGTGATGACGAAACTAAATTATTATTTGGACATGAAGCTGAAGGGAAGTCACAAGATGGTATTGTGCCAGCATTCTATATTAGTGTAAACATTCATGACTACATTTTTCACAATGCCATGTTGGATTTTGGTGCTTCACATAATCTCATGCCTAGAGTCATTATGGAAAAAGTGGGCTTGGATGTAACACGACCCTATAAAGACATTTAATCTTTTGATTCTAGCAGAGTAAGATGCTTAGGTCTCATCAAGGATTTATGTGTGACTCAAACCCAAATCTCAAGTGTGGTCATTGATATTGTTGTAGTTGATATGCCTCCTAAATATGGAATGCTCCTATCAAGATCTTGGGGGGGGAAGTTACAAGGTACCTTGCAGATGGACATGACATATGCAACTATTCCTGTCTTTGGTCAACAGAGGAGATTGTACAGAGAAACACTAATGAACTATACGGTAAGAAGCCAAGACAAACCTAATAATTATCCATTGTATTATGTGCATTTAGACATGGACTCTTTCATTCTACATATTGATATATGTTTAGAAGAACAAGTGTCAAATATGAAAATTCAATTAAGAAAAATAAAAGATGTGAAATTTAAGATTGAAAATGATGATGAAGAGGATGAAGCCATTTGGAATATGGATTTTGATGGAGTAGTTAGCTAGGTGTTGTGGGGAAAAATGCCTATGCAGGACGATCCTATCCACCTAAGGTGTGACAGTGCCTTAGCAACAAACGAGTACAGCTACACTGGTTTCTTCCTTTATGAAATGTGAAAGAAGAGAGATCAATAGACTTACCGGTGTCTTCTGTTTGTCCCTCGATCCGGTCTCTCTTATCTTTGGGTGTTCACAGCTACTTGCCTTCTTGCTTATCCAGCTTCAACTTCCTGCAAGATCACAAGAGAACAGCTACTTGCGACAAGAGAACAGTTACTTGAGACAAGAGAAGAACACTACACAAAGACAAATGTTCACATTCATAACTAGTTTAGGATTAGAAATAAACCAAATACACTAATACATTCGTACATCAAAATACATCAGCATATAGGAGAAACCAAGATAGCTTTATTGATGAATAACAAGGTTCAGGAAGAGATACAACCCAGAGGGCTCCAATCCAGCATCTCCTTCCCAGCAAATGGAATTCCTATCTTCAACCCCTTCAAAGCATTAAGCACCCAATGATTCCAGTCTCAAACCAACAACAATTCTTTCAATAACAAAATTCCAGCCTCTAGATCTCATGGAGGAGAGATCCATATATAGATGTTTGGAGAGAGGATGAGTCAGCTTGAGATCTTACTAGTTTCCTCTCCCTCTATCAGTTCTTGAGTCCACTTGGAGGTTCTTGCTTCCACTTGGAGATTTGGAACCTCTTACTCATCACCAGTCGAATTCCCTGAGGCAAGTGTCATTTTGGAAGCTTCCTGGGTCTTGACACCTTGAGAAATGAGCCTGCCACTTGTCCACTCTCGTTCAGCGCAGGTAGCCTTTGTTCCCTTTGACATTCAACGCAGGTAGCCAGTGTTGGCTTTGACATTCAGTGCAAACAGCTAGTGTAGCCACTGAAATGATCCTGAATTGACTTGTTTTTGAGCAGTTTCTGGTGGAGAACTTTTGTGAATTGCTGTGGTTTGTTAGCCTTGTTCCTCTAGGGGTAGGAACAACATGTTTAGGGACTTTGGATCCCTTAGATTATGGACATTTCATGCTCAATGCTGTAAGGCATAAAAATGTCTATAACACTAGGAAGGAGCGCAGGCTGGTGTATGGGTCTTAAACTCAAAAATAGGCATATCAAAAGCATATTATTACAAGCTTAATTTACAATGTACCAACAATATAGATGAGTATGAGGCACTAATTTTAGGATTACAGGTTTTGAAGAGGTTAGGAGCTAAAATTATTTTAGTACATGGTGATTCAAAACTCATCATAAACAAGATTAAAGGTGAGTATTCAGCTAAACATCCTTGGTTAAGGGCCTACATAAATGTTGTTTTTTGATTTTTTGGAGTGTTTTCCAGAGTATCAGTTGTCTTTGATTCCTAGAAGTAAAAATATCTTAGCTGATGCATTGGCTACCTCAACCAATACATGTAAAATTCCTTTCTATGCAAACAAAAAATATGAGATTGAAGTGAAACATAGACCTATTGTCCCTAATAACATTAGATATTGGCAAGTGTTAAGCAGTGATAAACAAGTAGAATTTTTTTTGTAGTTAAAGGGAGAATTTGAGAATGTACATATTGATACAAAAAATAATGCAGAAAAGGATAAAAATGAAACTGTGGTGAACTAGGTCAGTGAGGACCAAGAAGAATTTGAAATCTTACGGTTAAAAGATAATGTGTTACCAAGGGGTTTAGTGCCACTTGAAGAACTTTTTTATTTTGATAATGTGGCTCAAAATCCCAAGATGCAACTTGTGGGAGTCGAGGTTGAGGACTGTAATATAGGGACTGAGGATAATCCAAAAATTGTAAAGATTTCCAAGTACTTACCTCCTGAAGAAAAACAGAAATACATTAATCCATTGAAATAATAATATGATGTGTTTGCATGGGGATACGAAGATTTAAAGGCCAATGATACCAACATTATTCAGCGTATTATTCCCATCAAATAGGACCAAAAACATTTCAAACAGAAATTAAGGAGGGTGAAAACTTTTTGATGCTAAAATTATTGTACCTTTGAGCTTTTCGAAATGGCTATGAAATTTGGTGCCAACAAGGGAAAAGACTAGGGAAATAAGATTATGTGTAGATTTCTGAAATTTAAATAAATTTTCTCTCAAAGATAACTACCCTTTACCAAAAATGGGTCATATTCTACAGAAGGTAGTTGGTTCTAATAGAATTTCATTGCTTGAGGCTTTTCAAGTTACAACAAAATTCTTCTGCATCCAAATGATTAAGACAAAACAGATTTCACAACACCATGGGGAACCTTCATGTATGTGAAGATGACCTTTGGGCTTATGAATGCAAGAGAAACATTTCAGAGAGTAACAGATATTGATTTTGCAGATGAGAAGGATAGATTTATTGTGATATATCTAGATGACATCAATTTTCTCTCCATAACTGATGAAAATCATTTGTTTCATTTGAAAAATAGTTTTTGAGAAATGTAGGAAATTTGGTATTTCCTTGAATCCCAAGAAATCTATGTTTAACTTAGAAGAAGGTAAACTACTTGGTCACACAATTTCAAAATATGGTATCTGAATTGACTTGGGTAGAATTGAAGCTATTGTGAAAATTGATCCACCTAGGAACAAAAAATAAGTGCAGTCTTTCATTTTTAGAATAAATTTTATGAGGTTTACTCCAAATTTAGTTGAATTCTTAAGAGTTATCACAAACACGTTGAAAAAGGAAAATAAATTCAAATGGAATGTTGAATCCAAGAGGTCATTCAGTGATGTCAAGACAACCTTGACCAGTGCTCCTATTTTGATTAGTCCTGATTATACTAAATATTTCATGACTTTTTCCTTTTCTTCGGAACATACTATTGCAGTATTATTATTATAGAAAACCCAGGAGGGACATAAGCAGCCTATAGCACTTTTTAGAAGAGCTTTAAGAGATGCTTTGCTGAAGTATAATATCATGGAAAAGCAAACTTTTTCTTTAGTAAAGGCCTTGAAAGATTTCAGAGTTTATATATTACATTCTCATATAGTTTCTTATGTTCAAAGTTCAAAAGTAGAGGACATCCTTACTCAGACTGATCCAGATGGAAAAAAGGGCAAATGGATAGCAGTAATTTTGGAGTATGACATGGAAATAAAGCCCACCAAACTTATCAAAGGTCAATTATTAGCCAAATTAATGGCTGAGTTAAATTTTCATGCATTAGACATCAATTTTGTAGCTTCTCCTAATGAACAAGAGGATCTGGTGATTCCACATGTATCAGAAAATTTTGTTACTTCTCCCTGGTATACAAATATTGTGTATGTTCTGTAGAATTTACAAGCTCCACCTGGTTTGAAAAAAACCAAGGAAATTTTTCTCAAACTGAAAGTTGTAAAGTTCTACATTTTAGATGAAGCTTTGTATTGGAAGGATGTTGGAGGTGTTTTATTAAATTGTTTACTAAAGGATGAAGCATATAAGATAATGGAAGAATCTAATCAAGGTGACTATGGAAGACATCTTTATTGGAAAACCATAACAAAAAAAATCCCGAGAGCTTGTTTTTATTGGCCTACTTTGTCTGTTCACATTCATAAAAAGGTTTCAACTTGTCATTAGTGTCATATTTTTGAAGGAAAAAGAAAACTCTTACCTTTACCTCTGAAACCCATTTCAGTGTAGGTGCCTTTCCAATAGTGGGGTTTAGATTTTATAGGATAAATTCATCCAAATTGTTCATCTCAACACAAGTGGATCCTAATGGAAACAAACTACTTCACCAAATGGATAGAAGCAGTTCCAAATAGGCAAGCTAAAAATTATGTAATCACACAATTCATTGAAGGTAATATTCTCTCGAGGTTTGGTCTTCCACACAAAATTATCACATATAATGCTGCTACTTTCAAATCTAAGAGGGTGATTGAGTTCTATAATAAATATCATATAGTATTAGAACATTCTACTGCTTACTCTCCATAGGGAAATGGATAAGCAAAATCTTCTAATAAGATCTTAATCAACATCATAAAGAAGATGTTGTAGGAAAACAAGAAATCTTGGCACAAGAAATTAATAAATTCTCTATGGGCTAATAGGATAAGCACAAAGAAGTCAATTGGAATGCCACCTTTCCAATTGGTTTATGGAATAGATGCAGTTTTTCCTGATTCCCTAGGAATTCTAGTACTAAAATTGTTGTAGGAAATAGAAGCATAATCTAATGATTCCCACAGAAGGATCAACCAAATAATACATTTTCAATAGACCAAAGAAGAAGTATACAACACACATAGGTGATTCAAGATAAAATCAAAGGAATTCATGGCAGGAGATTCAAAGTAGATGATTTCCATCTAAATGACCTTGTTCTGAATTGGGATACTAGAAATGGGGAGAAGGGAAAAAATGAAAAGTTTGATAGTTTATGGAAAGGCCCTTACAATATTGGAGTTTTCCATGGAACTAATGCATTTATATTAGAGGATATGATTGGAGAAACACTTCTAGGAGGACCTGTTAACGGCAAGTTTCTCAAACACTACTTCACCTAAGTTCAATTGATCACAAAACACATCATTCTATATATCATTTTATTATTCCAATTATTGCAAGTGTGGGAAGATATCATCAGAAATTGAAGCCCGGAGTGAAGGCCCTAAGTTTCAGATGAATTGTTGTTATATCTATCATTTTCAATTTAGAGAGGTTAGTCTTAGTTTTTTGTGATGAAATAATTGCCCAATCAGGAAGGCTATTGATCTACGGAGTTCTTGACACCTCACGTGCAGGATGTCGTCCCCATTGGAGCCAATGTTAGGGTCCTATAAATAGAGTAGTCTTGTATAATTAATTAGTCATTCATCCCATTGAGATATTGCAAAAATTTATTTTTCATTTTAAATTTGTTTAGCTCATAAAATAAAAATAGAAAATAAAAAGTAATAAAATGGGATAATACATATATATATATATATATATAAAATCCCAAAGTATGGATATATATATATATATATATATATATATGAAAGTATGAAAAAAAATAAAAATAAAATCCCAAAGTATGGGTGTGTCAATTTTAATGTCGTCATGGTTATTTTAATTTTTATTGATTAATAGTTTTATGTTAATTAATCATGATTTAATTAACATTTTGAAATAAAAAATGGCCTGATATGACACCTTGTTGGCTTATGATAAAGTTCAGGTTGAGATCCACGATCACGGTGACTCCTGCCCAGATCAACAACGCAAGGAAGATTTCGCCCCCCACGACCTTTCACAACTTAATGGAGGGGGAGGTGGGGGGGCGTAAAGCAATTTCGATCGATACCGCTCTCGATTAAATGTAGACCTTTTGGTGTATTAGGGGGATCCTTCCATATACCACTTACTGTTATATCTCCAAATCTCACTCTTGAGGTTTGTGATGCTGCACTCATGGCCCAGGGCAACCCTTCCTTCCAGACCTGGTCCAAAATTTAAAAAACAGTGTTTTATTCCCTATACATAACATTGCCCTGAGCTAAACGCGTGTGTACGCGATTCTATGTATACACAACCCACGTATATGTCTTAAAACACTTGAAAAAAAATAAATCTCCTTAATTTCAAGCAGAGATCGCGGGTTTTACCTGCTGATTACCTATTAGTGCCCATGGCCCAACTATTCCCAACGAAATCCCAACTAAAAAAGTACTTTGGGAAAAGTATAAAAAGGGTTCAATGGGAAGGCCTGAAAGAGGAGAGAAGAGAGAGAAAGGTTACTATGCTGAGATTTCCCTGACCAGGTCTGAAGATCCTAGTGCCTCCTGCACTTCCCCCATTTACAGTAAACCCTTGTTTCCTTGTGTGATGATGTCTATCTACTACTTGAGATATCATGGAGTAAGTCATGGAAGGAGTTTGTTAAAGGTTTGAGACTAGACGAATCCGGAGGACAGTTCCGCTTGGAGCCTGTGAACGGACGAATCAGGTGAAATTATTCCTTTCTATACTTTATTTTTCTATAATAAAAGAAACAATTGCCTTTGTTCCTGATATAAAGCTTCTTCATGTTTATGATATCCATGTTATGATTCATATATGAATGGTTGTTTAATTGCATAACTAACTACCTTTCAATATATTATGAAGATGATTTCTTTATGATGTTTAGTCCATATACTGCTGTACTTTCTTGAATTGATTGTTTTGCAGGTTGAAGGAGCAAAAGGAACTCCAAGAGGGTTTGGACCCTGGTAAGATATTCTCAAATGAAGGACCCCCAGGTACGCCCCTTATCATATACTTTGCTTATATTAGCATTATGGCTGTATGCAATTTGTGTTTATCTATATAGACAACCTCTGATCTGCTAGGATATCAACCCAAGACCCTAGGGGAATTTATCCCTTAACACTTACCGCCTCTCCCCACCACCCCCCGTGAAAACTCCCATTCACTCCTCTCTATACCAGCTCACCCCTATGCCTTTCCCTCACATCCATCTATCCTCTATTCCACAAGTCCAACACCACCATTTTTCATCTCTTCCATGTCAACTTCCTGCCATCCACGTCACTTGGCCATTATCTCTTAAATCACCCTTCAAATTGCAATTAGACATTACGCAATAAACTCCTCCCACCAACTTATTTGTTACAAATAAATATCCCACTCCCAAAATGGTAACAATTCTGTTATTTCGCCTATTAAACCCACTATAAAATACCTCAAACACCTACAATATTTTCCCTTTTGACATTATTTGAATTGTGCAGGTTAGGATCGACCCATTATGAAGTTACCAATGTGAATTTGCGAGTCATCTCCCTCTGCAACTTCAGTTAAACAAGTCACCTAGTAGCTCTGTTCTTCAATTTTCCTGTGTAATTCTTTGTTCCTTGATTTCCTCTATTTAATTCCCTATTCCTCCATTTTTCCTCTATAATTCGAGATGTCTTCACATAAGGGCAAAGGAAAAATGCCTGAAGAGGATCCCATGGTACCCCCTGTCCCTGATCTTGATAAAAATCCATTGATAGATACCCAATATAAAATTGTTGAAACCCAATGCGAATTTGACTTCTAAAAGCTACACAATTGGGAAAAACAAAAATACTTAGACTAGAGTGACAAATTGAGCATATGGGAGTCTTTCCTTCCCATTTTACCTTTCCCCAAACTCATTTCTTCCCTGAATTCTCTACTTGGTGTCATCTCAGATACCTCCCAAGCCAAAAAGAAGTGATTGCCCAAAACAATGAGGTCCTATTTTCCATTTCCCTCGAGAGAATTTTCCAAGATTTGAAAACAAAACCTCAAATCTCCCTACATCCATTTTCCACTGATGCACTGATGGAATTGTACAAGAAACTTACCTTCCCCTAGCGAGCTCACATTTTTTAATGCTTCCTACCTGAAAATGTTGAGTTGCCTAGAATAAACCCACCATATTCTACCTCTATCTTCCCATAGATGTCAAGACAAGGTGATCTCTATGGTTACTCATTTATTAGGTTATGCTACAAACCAGTGGTTTGAGGAGGTAGTTTTATGATTTTTATCAGTTTTTACAGTCGGTCATAAGCCTTCAGTTATTTTAAATTATAGTCAGTAGTTTTCATATAGCATACATGAGCACTTTTTTAAGTTCAAAGCTTAAGGTTTGTTCAAACGCTATTAAGTTTTGGTTTATCTAATGCTATTTCATCAGGTATATAGATTCAAGTTTTAATTGCAGAAGATGGACGAGCATGGTACTCCTCTATGAGTCATTCATTGGACTTCTCTAGTGATAATAAATTCAAAGGAGTATACTTATACAGATTTTCTAGATAAGTTCCTTCACACATCTTTATGTCTACCATACAGTGATGTTATGCCAAGAATATCCCCAAAAATAAAGAAAGTTTTCCACCTCTCAAAGAAGTCAAAGGTTGGAGACTGGTATTTATACCAAAACTATATAGATATCATAATTTATGGATGTGAGCTCCCTCCTTATAGGTTACCATTCTTTGTTGCAATAAGAATTTTCACCTTAGAATATGCTAGACAGATGCTGAACATGGATGAATTACACTTTGTACACAATAAGAAGAAGGCACAATTTAAACTAAAGGCATAGGTAGGTCCTTATATTGTGAATGCCAAAGCAGCGACAAAGGAAGTGGAGAAAATTTTAAAGAAAATGAATGTTAAAGCCAAGCTTCAGTTGGTCTTATGATCCTTTAGGGATAATTTTGAAGTTGAGGGTTGAATACAAGAGCACTCGATATCCACATACACCAAGGCTAGAGATAGAGCAGTATGCTAACCAAGAGGAATGGGCAGAAAACACATTACAGGAAGAAAAACAACTGTTAGTTAGTCAGTGTTCTTTACAAACTCCTAGTCCCAAAGACAAAGAAATCAAGAGGCCAAGGGAAAGCATGTCCCCTACATATTCAGAAAGATAGTTTGTATATTTTGTTGTATTCAAGAGAAGGAAAAGGGATCCACATAACAGTACAAATACGGATACTAAGACTGGTCCTCAGGTGATCACTATTCAAGAAGACTCTTCACAAGAAACTGATGCACATGATCAAACTGCTTTGGTTTTGATTGGAACTCCTACCACCTATCTCCCATAAGTAGAAGAGACAATTGATTCTGTTATCTCTTCTACCTCTCAAGTTCCACCAAAGTGAAGTGTTTTTACAAGGTACAGGGAGATCAAATTGAAGAATGAAGCTCTCAAATCTTCAAGATACTCAAAATTCTGGAAACAAACTACCACCACTCAACATAGGTTGTTGTCTGCATTTGATTCAGAAAAGGGGCAGTTTCAAATGATATTTTTGGAACCCAAAGTGCCAGCTCCGAGAAGTGATGAATATTATAAGGCCTCCATATTCTCAATTGATACTAAACAAGTTCATGTAATCGATCAGATCAATTTTCATAAGTAGACAGTTGAGATGATCTATTCGACTCTAACCAGCTTAGTTATGACTGCTTCTAAATTGCGGGATTCTTTAAATAATATGCAATCACAATTGAAGATTAATAGAATGTATTCTCTAGCTAAAGACACTGGAATCAAGACTTTGGAAGATTTGGATTTTAAACTAGGATATGATCCTAGTAATATCAAGGAAGTAGAGGCGATAATCAAGAACATGATTGCATACATTCAATATCTTAGGAAACATCTCAAACTTCAAACTACAGAACAACCTCAAGCTAAGGAAGTCAACTATTTGGAGATGGAGAAAGAAAAGTTGTTCATAGTATTAGTGGAACGAAACGCTCAAATCACGAAAATGGAACAAGACATGAAAGCATTACTAAAATAAAAAGATAAATGGGAGGTAGAAGGAACATCAACCACAGGTACTTTAACACAACGAACAACACAAGCATCAGTTTTAGATTCCTCAGAAAAGCTATCACAAGCTTAAATTGGGGGAATTATCATTGACAAGTAAAAAAGTGGAGAAATTGACAACAACACTTAGTAAGATGGAAGAAGACAAGATTAAGGAAGACAATGCATAATTAGTAGAAATGCAAAAGAATTTGAAATTGATTCAATAGATTCATAAGTATGAAGATAAATTCATCATTATTCAAATGTTAGTAGAAGCCAAATGTAACATTTGACTCAATATCAATGCATTTGTTACTGAGTCGCGGTCATCTATTCAAATCATTTTTGAACAAGAGGAACTGGTCTAGAGAGTTAAACCAGTAGTAGGAAAAACCAAAGTAGATACTGAACATAGGCCAGAAGAAGTGTAAGGAACTTGAGCTATAGGTCAGAATATTTAACAAGAAGATTTTCTTTTGCAAAAAAAAGAATTTCCAACTCTCACAAATTCTAATGGAAAAATTGATTCCATTAGAAAACTACAAGGGACAGTTATGCAACATCAAAACTACAAATTCATCTACGTTTGCAAAGGCAAACAAAGTTATCAGTGGAGAAACCTTTTTGGGCAGCCTACAGTTTGAATTAAACATTCAGGATGAGATTCATCATTTGTTTTTGAATAAACCAACTTTTCATACTTACACGGAGGTAGATGAAAGATTTAGAAACATGGTGAATTTTTCTTTTCGAGGTGAAGAGCGATGGGACCAATTACTAGAATTGGTCAAATGAGGATAATCAAAAGACATACAATTTTGGCACAAAACAGAAAGGAGCTGAAAAATAGCCATAATCAACAACATATTTCCTTCAAATTTTCAACAAATAATTGAATTTGTCTAGAACTTCTATTTTCTAGTTCTGTTTCATAAATATATGTAATTTTGTTAGATATTATTTTGTAATTAATTCCTTTTCAAAACTGGAGTTAGTTCAATAGAAAGTCTATAAATATTTTGTAATAAAACTTAGTAAGGGTTGGATTATGTATGAAGAAAGGAGCTTTACATTAATGTCATTCGTGGATTGTACTCAAAGTGATCAATTTACAGAAATATAGAGAAAATTTGTTCTATGATTCTCATGTCAAGAAATTGGTGATGTGTTCTTTCATGTAAAATTGTTTCTTTTTCCCAATTTCCATATTTTTTCCCTCCTTATTGTTGCAAGAAGATTAAGGGTTGGATTTTCTTAAGTGTACTATGCTCTAGATTGTTAACAATATCAATGCATTCTTTCTAATATTAAGTATATAATTCATCTATGTATTCTCTATATTTAATTGAACTTAAATATCATTCATCTTATTCACACCACAAGCACTCTATAAGATCCAGAACTTTTCCTACCATGCCCTGTTACAGTTCCTTTGTTCTTTTTATAATTGATTACTCAAAATATTATGAATCCATGCCCAATGGAATTTTCCAGTATCTTTCAAAAAAACTTTTGAAAAACCCACCTCAAATTTTAATAGCTAGCCTAAGATCTTAAAAAAACAAATCTAAATCAGACAGAGAGAGCCCAATCTAAAGCTAGAAGGGATAGATCCCAGCTTTACAAGTGGTTTGTGGTTACCTTTGTAGTTTTCTATCTTCGCCTAAGAAAATTATGGAGTTATAACAAAAACCACATTCACGATTTAATGGGGATCCTATGCTTACCATGTCATGCCTTTTGGTCTCAAGAATGCATTAACAATGTTCTCAAGTATTGTGATTGCTTCCTTCCAGGATTATATTTAGATGTTTTTATAGGTTTACATGGATGATTGGATCATCTACAGTTTTCTAAAAAGGCATTCCAGTTTGCTACGGGTGATGTTTGAATGTTGTAGACAACTAGAGATATCTTTAAACTTGAACAAGTGCATATTCGTCGTCACTTCTGTGATACTTCTAGGCCATATATTCTAGAAACATGGAGTTAGTTTTGATCCTTCTAAATTAGCAGTAATGTTTAACATGCCCCCATCAATGAGTGTTAAGTAGCTGAGATCCACCCTAAGACATACTTGATATTACCATATATTCATCCGTAACTGTGCCTCGATCACTACACAGCTAGAAAACTATTGAAGGAATCTGAAACATTTGCATGGTCTGATGAATGTGAAGCTTCTCTCAATGTGCTAAAGCAAAAATTGTCAATTGCACCAATCACAGTCTATCCTGATTGGAGGAAGAAATTTCATGTCCATATCGACACATCGAGAATCACCTTGGGAGTTGTTTTGGCTCAACCTGGGGATGACAATATTAATCACCTAATCTAGTTTTCTAGTAAGAAATTGTCCATGGAAGAAAGGAATTATAATACAACTGAGCATGAAGCAATTGCGATGGTGTACTCGCTACAAAAAATGCAGCACTATCTTTTGGGTGGCATGTTCAAGTTCTTTACTTATTATTCTTCCTTGAAGTATCTAGTGAACAAGCATGTACTTGAAGGAAGGAATTTTAGATGGATTTTATTGTTTCAGGAGTTCACACTTGAAGTAATTGTCAAGCCACAAAGTTTGAACGTGGGACCAGGTCATCTTTCCTAGTTAGAATCAGGCGAAGTTGGGGGGTCAGTAGAAGACCAATTTCCATATGCCAACTTGTTTCGATTTGAGGCCATACTAGACTACTTGGAGGATACTGCATTATTATTAGCCATAGGTAAATGCCTGAAGGAGTACATGGAAACACAATAGAGGCACATGGTGGTTCAAGCTGCAGACTACAAGCTGATTGCAGGGAAATTGTACAGGCTAGGCCTCGACAAAATATTGCTAAGGTGTGTTATTAAATATGACAAACATGATGTCTTATGGGAATTCCATTCAGAAGTTGTGGGTGGGCACATGGGTGGGTTGAACGTTACAAGGAAAGTATTGTAGGCAGGAATTTGGTGGTCAACACTTTTTTGAGATGCAAAGGAATACGGAAGGAGATGTGACTTTTACCAATGAGTGGGAAATCCATCGCATCACGATGAGCTTCCCTTACAGTGGTACAAGCGCTATAGGATTTTGAGAAGAGGGAAATCGATATTTTGGGACCCATTAATCCTTTGGCACATCACTCTCATTTAAGGTACGTTATCATTGCCACATATTACCTTACCAGATGGGTTGAAGCTGTGCCAGTTATAGATTGCACTGCAAACACTACTTCCAAGTTCATCTTCGAAAATATTATCACTCGATTTGGGTGCCCCAGAAGCATCACAAGTGACTAGGGAACCCACTTCATTAATGAGATAGTTGCTTCATTGTTGCAGAATTTTATGATCCAACACCATAAGAGCAACCCATACCACTTTCATCCAAATGGTATTGTGGAAGATTTCAACAAAATCTTATAGAGGGACCTCACCAAGATATTCTTGGCAATCGAGATGACTGGGATGAGTGGGTGCCAGCCACATTATTGGCTTATCATAAAACTATCAAGAACATACACAAGTATATGCCCTTCCAACTTGTTTATGGATTAGAAGCTATAGTACTTGCCACGTTCATCATCCCCAACCTTTTCATTGCACAGGCTACTCATATGACAAAAGATGAATCAATTACAAACGTTTGGACAAGCTCTGGGAGTTAGATGAAGCCAGATTCCTAGGAGAATTCCACTAAGTTGTTAAGAAGGAGAGGCCTAAAGCATGACACAACCAAAACATAAAGAGGAAATTATTTGCAAATTGGGATCAGGATCTCTTATACAACACTAAGTTCTTGAAACATCCTATAAAGTTGAGAATGCATTGATTAGGACCATTCATTATTTTGAAAGTAAAGAAATTGGGTAGTGTCAAGCTTGCGCAACTAGATGGATTCTTATTTCCTAGTTGGGTTAATGGTGCATGCCTAAAGCCCTTCCACAACACAAGAGCTACTATATCAAAATGATTTAATCTCCGAAAGGGGATCATAGTTAGGTCTAGGTAGAGTATGTGAGTCATTTCAATGTGTCCACCTCTTTAGTTGCATTATTTTTTTATTTTTGTTATTTATTTTATTAGAATTAGTTATGAATAATTTCCTATTAGTTATTTTAGCAACGTGACTCGTGTGAAGCCCTCCTCAACTGCTTGTTATTGGGGATTCACACATGTCAATCGTCTTATCCATAATAATTAGTAATAATTTCATGCATCAATTTAAATTTGGGCTAAATATCTCCTATAATATCCTTGACATGATTCATTCATCAACTTCTAGGAACCTTCCATCATATCATCATAATTATCCATCATCCCCACCCTTCTTTTTCAGTTTTCGTGTCATCTGGGTCAGTTCTAGGTCATAGCCATGGTTATTGACATGATTTGAATAAATTATGGAAATTTACTGTACAAATTAGTTAAGCAGTCTAATCACAAATGTCATGTCAGGTCTTTCTATTTAGTTTGAGTTGAAATGATAAGTTCCTCAAAAGAAAGAATAAATGGCCAAATTTTCCAGTCTGGATTCTATGGCAAATTTCCCTGGCCTTCAACCCAAATTCAAGCCCCCTATACATGTTGTGTATAGTCACCAGACTCAAAAATCACCAAACTGAGCCTCTCTATGGCATATATGAGAAGGTCGCATTGGTGGACTACGACCTCTCAGATTCATTCCATTTTCCAACGCCAAAACATGAAGTTTATATAGAATTTGTTGTCAAATTCAATGAAATCTAGTCATTGAGAGTTAAACAAGACTTCAGAGGACTATAGAAGTTGACGTTGTTAAATCTACTGAGTCTCCCAGTGTTTGTCACTATGGGGGTCGCAATGCAATGTGTCAAATTCCTCATCATCAAAATGCATCGAGGGTTTCTATGGCTTGACAAGGAATACCCAATCCATGCCATTGACATTCACAGGCTCACAGGGTTGTTTGTTTTAGGATACATTGTGAAAACTGAAATTCAGAATACTTTTAAGCTGGGGAAGAAGATGGGTGGCGACAATTACTACAACAGGTATGATCCCTAGCATGGTGGTAAGGGAGCCTTGCTTGACCAAATTAACAATCCTATCATCAAGTTTTACTGTTATGCGATTGTTGGAAATTTCATGTGCCATTTCTCAAGAGGTGAATGTACCTTAGACACTATCTCAGTCGCGAAATCATATGTACATGGTGCACAATTGAATTGGTGTAGTTTTTTTTTGCATGAGCCGTTTGAAGCTTGTGAGGATATCTATAAGAGGGTGACATAATTTATTTATACATATCTTGTTGTTTCATTAAAAATGTGGAAGTGGTGCCCACTAGAAGGCAGAGATATAGAATTGGTTACCCATGATGAACCCCTCGCCCTTAGATATTCCCCATGGCTGACCTTTGGGGATCCTACCAGCAAGGAAATTAATGAGGCTTCTTTTTCCGGATAGTACCATAAAATACTGAACATCACTTAAGCCAGGCCTAGGATCCCACCAGTGCTCCTAGATTAATATTCATAATATATATGTTTTTCCATAAGCCATGGAAACACCTGGGCTCGGCCTAAGTACATAAACCCTAACACATTTCAGATGCGGGCCCTATGATTTGTTCTCTTAGAGGAAGCATTCCACACTGAAGTCTCATCCTAGCCTAGCGTGGATGGAATAGTTCAATATGGGAGGAAGACATATTCATTTGAAGGAATTTTTCCTATGCCACTACCTTGATAAACCTCTTCTGCTGTCAGGAAGTTAATAGCCGAAGAAACACTCTATGCAGTCATCAAGAAGCTTGAGACATAGATGTTGTCCTTTCGTAACACTCTCAAGGATCTTGCAGCATCAGTAAGTCCTTTTCCTACCTTTTATAAATTTTCAGTTCTAGTCCTATTTTTACTTTTAGCAACATCCTAGCCATTGCCTCAATTCCCCTAGTAGGCCCTCATTTGCATACAAAACACACCATCAGGAATACTCGCTCACTAGCTGCCAAGCCACGTATGTTCCCAAGAAACCAATTAGAATCACCTCTACACATGTCGTTGATCTTATTGATGAGGAACCACACTCTCACACTAGCACACCGGTGATTGAAAATAATTTTCCCTCCACTTCTATTGTATCCCCAAGGTTGCACAATCCATCACTGCAAACAACCTCCACCTCAGACACCATCTCAAACATTTCTCCATCTTGAACCCTGCTCATTACTAAAATGGAAATGGAGGTAGAATCTATTATCTAACCCTTTATGGATAATACAAATTAAGCACTTGTAGTTCACCTGTCAAACGATGAGTCGGTTACTATGTATATGTTATCTTTACTACTGGAATTAGGCATGCTAATAGTCACTGGTCACACTATTAACTATGAGACCCTAGGCACAGAAATCATTCACACCTCGCCCATAACTTTCAATTTCATTTCTCTTCCACCACCATAGTCCATCGTAGCCCATATTGGTACTCAAACCACTAAACCCTCGCAACGAGAGACCTCACCATAAGGCTAGTCTGAGAAATTAGTTTCCAATGGCTAGCCATTACAAAGTGAGTATCTTGGACCCAACACTATGACCCCTGATGACTTCCAAAGTTGTTCACCTCCCCGATTGTTCACTTTCATTCAAATGGTTGCATGCCAAGCAGAGGCATTGCACAATAGTTTGGCAGTAGAACACGAGCAGTAGAAATAGTAGTTTCTCTCCATATCAACAGAAAGAGACCAAATTCTTTAGGAGAAGCAGGCACTACAAACACAAGTTGAGGAAGTCATTTCAAATCTTTAGGCTCTTTGGCCCTCAGTTGTCACAAGCGTAATAGATGCACCATAATATTTTTTGGCATGCACCCTTTCCGAGTGTTGTGACCATATTAAAATTGCCTATGCTAATCTCATATCAGCGAACAAAGAGCTCAAAACAAGTATTTTTTCCACTTCAAGGGTGCTACCAAATTTCGTAACATGGTATGCTAGTGAGATCCACCAAAAAATTATAGAAGTGGCTTGTCTGAAAGCTGCTATTATCCAGGCTAAGGAGGAATTTCAAGGGCTCTTAGCATAAGTTCGTGATTGGCCAAGCTGCCTAGCCAAGAAAAATCAACCATTTAACCCAATGTGCCATCAATCTAATCACCTCTTCAACCCGGCCATGGATACCAAAGACAAAACCTAGTGGAGGGAGATCTTAGCACAGGTGGATGTCATCGACAGTTAGATCCAAGAAATTAAGGATGAATTCACCAAGATTAAAAGTATGCTCTGAGGCCTTAAGCCACCAACACAATATCACTTTCAAATTATCTAGAAGATTAGCGAGGAGGAAGACACTCAATGGAACACCCTTTTGATGATATTCCCTACCCAACCAATGACCGAACTTGAAACATAGTTCATCGATCAAGAAAGTACTCTCACATGATCATGGTATGAGACAGTCACTTAATACATATGGTTTAATAATTCAACCATTGAGTCCATTCCAGAGTTGGGTCCTTCATTTGAAGGAACAAGCCAAGGGGGAGCAGTACAAGAGGAAGCACCAGTAAATAATTGACTCATGGAGAAGTCAATGGAATGTGAGCAGGGCCTATTGGGTCCTTGGTTTTGGAAATTAAGTTTTTCCAAGTTTTGACAGTTCACCACATTTTTACCAATGTTAACCATTGGGAAGTCATGGAGAAGGAAACCGAGGAAGGAGAAGGAATCTGAGGAATTCTGGAAGTTGTGGGAAATCAACCAAGGAAAACAGGGCACATGCAGTCATAGCCAAGTTGGAATGTTTGCTAACAACTTAGAAATCAAACACAACGAAGTAATAGAGGCATCTAGAAAGGAAATGGTGGAGCATCCAAGGGAGAAACAATAGTCCAAGAGAGAGAAGTGTTTAAAAAGGCTGAAGTAAAAGGAAGAAGGGGATAAAAGGGAGAAGTGTATCGAAATGCTATCGTAGAGCCTATTGAGTCTACATTATTCTATAGTCCTAGTCATTTAGTATATTGTATTGCTAGTCTTTGTTCTGGGGATGTGGCTTTTGAGCTAAATGTATTGATGTAACGCTACCAAAACTAATGAAAGAGGAAGTTCCAGGGATATATGAGAGTCTTCTTATGTGATTTTATGTGCCCCTTTTAAAAAAAAATGTTGTGAATGCATATGAATATTACATGTTCCTTTTGAATGCTTAAGTTGTTATGATTGTATATCCAATGTCTTGGTCTAGGTTTAAAGAGCATAAATAGTTCCATGTGATTTCTCACGATGCTTGATTCTAGCCCCTTAACTAAGTAAGGTCATAGCGCGCCTCGGGTGAGATGCCTTATAATTTCTGAGTAAGGTGAAAATTTTGGTGTTATGCTAAACTACGACAGAGCCTTTGCTGGCCCCTGCACCAAAACCCAGGGTCTCAACTTGCTTCTCATTTATTTTCCAACACAACAATCCCCTCGAACATAAGCTTTAACAAAATTGTCCAAAAACTTCCTACAAATCTATCCTTAAGTCTCCCTTCAATATATCTTCAAATTTTCCCTTATTCCAATATTCAAAATATATCAATTCTCATGCACGTTTAATGGGTCAATTGCACTTTAGAACTACCTCCAACCATACACAAAACATCCTTTAAGTCTTCTCCAAAACTTCTTCAAAATATGCTTCAAAATGCCTTAAAAGATATGCTTCAAAATAGCCTCAAGTTACTTTTAGACAAGGTTAATATAGAGGTTTCACAGGGAAAAAATAAGGCTACCTTAGAAGTATGTCATAAGGCTTAATTTAGACTACCTGAAGGGTCTACTTAAGGGCCCAAATACAGAGGCCAAATTGAGGTTGTTTGTGGTTGGTGTTAAGGTTGAGATAGAGGCTGTAACATGTCGATTGTAGGGTTGAGATATGCCTAAAAGAGGTTGATAAGGATGTTACAAAAATCTTGATTTTTCCTACAATGTTGCTTCAGAAAATGCTTCAAAACAAAACTCCCAAAAGAGACCTAACCAAAAAAAGAAAACTTTGAAAATCAACCCTTTAATGAACCTTTCTTCATTGTTTCTCCACAAATTTGAAATTCTTCTTAAGTGCTTGAATGGTCGAAATGGATGAGGGAATTACCTAATTATAGGCCTTGCTGACCCCCAAACAGGGTTTAATTGACCTAAGTAGGGCTAAACTAACCCAAGTAGGGCCAACCTGACTTAGGCCAAACATTCAAGCTTCACCTTCAAAAAAATAATATCTCCTCAACTAAGAGGAGTTGCAGTGAAATCCATACCTCGTTGGAAATGTCTTAGAAAGAACTACAAGATGGTATAATCCATTCTTGTGTTTTCCTTGATTCTTTTCATCAAAATCTTGATTTACTTTAGGGACTTCTCATGGCACGTTCACCCTTTGACATCATTGACAATTTTCTTCTAACAAATGAATTCCAAGATGTTCAACTCTTGTAATATAAATGTATGGGTTTGTAAGCAAGTTATATTAGTATTATCATTCCACAAAGCCATATAAAATATTCTACAACACTTTATAACAAACACATAGAGAAAAGACATAAAGATATCAAAGTAGTAGAGAGACCAACAATAAGAAGTTTTTATGGTATCACCACCACAACAATAAAATCTAGTTGTTTCTATGTTATGTTCATGCCATATTTATATTCAATATTTAGTTACAAGGTAGTTAAAACTGTCTAGCTACCTCGGTCAATCGACCTCACAAAGTGGTCAACTGACTTAGCAATCTGGCTAGATAGTTGACTTTATTTTACATGGTCAATTTTCAGTTATAGTCAATGAAGTCAACATGTCCCTCCAACAACTCACCCCACCTCAAATCATTCTTTTTCCCAAAGTATAGGGAGATATGGAGTTATAAAAACAAAATAACAAATATTTTTTCTTACAAAAATTGTTGTTGAAAACCCATAAAGTTCAATAATATGATGCCAAAGTGGTATGCTTAATTGCCTATAGTTGGTAAATATTGCTTGGTCCTAGTTTTGTTTACACTGTTGGATGTGGTTGGCCCGGTGATTTATTGTTTCCTTAGTTTACATTAGTTGACTGACAACTTCTTTGAGGATATTTTTTGGCCATGTATTCAAGGGCATTTCTTTCTCTAGCAGTATGACACCATTTGTTTGTCAACTCCCATCTGACTGGTTAGAGCCCTTTTCCTCAACTTTTGGGGTGGGTCATCTCGACCAAAACGATGGAAAATTTTACTCTAAAGAACTTGTATTAAAAATTTTTTATCATGGCCACATAGGAGAACTAGGTGTGGTTTGTGGCCATTGTTGTGGTTAGTCCTGCAATCAACTGGAAATTGTCTAATGGATATGGTGTGTCATTCATTAGTTATTTTTCAAATGTTGTCCACTCACAAATTAAGTATTGTGCTTGCACCTCAAGTGACTCCTTTTTGGAAAGGTAATCAATTTTATGTATGAGTGAGGATCCTTGTACTTATACTAAGTGAGGTTTATATTTTTGTTTTAAATATTGCACTTGTTGGATTATTTGGATTAGGCATTCTATAATGTTTCTATCTTTCACTTGTGCCTTTTTTCCCTCTCTAAATTATTGTTTCTCCTATTCTATTTGTTTTGTCTCAATTTTTTTTCTTTATCGATTTGTTTTGTCATTGTGTCATATAGAGTTGGTTTTTGAGTGCTTCTTTGCTGCCAATTTTTGACATATGCCCTATCAAGAACTCGAGTCTCCTTTTTCCAGTTTTTTCCACAAGTCCCCAACTTGTAAAATTTTTCTAGTGTTTATCTCAAAGGATTTCTTTCCTTTTTACTTGCCAAATGGTATTCATAATTTATATCTAATTCTGTTGTAGTTGTTTTGTTGAATTTTTTCTTCATCCTGGGTCTAACTATGATTTTTCTTGTTTGAGTTTCTCCGCTCATTCTCAATATGGTTGGAGAAGATTTATAGTTGTAAGTATGATTTAGGTTTTCATGTTCCATGTCCAATAACTATTTCTCTTGATCTTCATAGTAGATACTTGATTACTCAAGAGTTGTAAGTAATGCATTTTGGTTATATGGTGCAACTATATTTACAAACATTTCATGATAAAATGTGTTAATTTCACATGTCAAAATGTTTCATTAATGTGTCTCAACATTTATTATGTAACAACCCTAGTGAAAATTCCATGTAATAAATGTTAAAAACAATAACCACAGATGACTGGGACACTTATTCCAATCTGAATGGTGGGAAAGACATCCTAGGGGGTGTTCATTTGGTTGCTTATGGTTGAGGAAATTGGAAAAGGCAATGGCTAAGGAATTAAAGAGGCAAAAAGGTATTTTGGCACATTTATTTATGAAAATAATGGAAATTACGAGAAAAGGAAGGTGAAAGGACACATTTTGCATGTGAGGAGGAAATTGAAGGAAAATAATGGAAAATGAAGAAAATAGAGGCCCCTTTAATAAAAAGGCTTATGAGGATCAGTGGGCAAGACTTGGTCAGTTCAATTTTGGAGCTCTCTCATTATTTTCTCTCTCTCTCTCTCATACTCTTGGTTACTTAGAGTTTTCTTGGAGAACTCTTGTAGGATGTGGCATACTTGGATTCTTAGAGCAAGAAGGAAAAGGAAGAGCAAGAAAGCGCAAGAAGGCATCGACATTAGTAGCTACATCAAATTTTCGTGCAGGTACCGAGTTGCAAGTATGATTTCTTCACTAGTTTTGTCATTCACGGCACATGCATGTGGTTTTGTTAGGATATTCCGACACATAGGAAATAGTTAAGTACAACTTGGTCTAATATAGAGTTAGGTAAAGTGTGTTTCTTTACCTTGTACATTTTGTAACTTACAATCCGACGGTCACGATATGTAGTGATCCAACGGTTCATTCTCTCCTCTGTATTACCGACACTTGATCCGTGGCTTGACACCCGATTGGTCCATGATTTCTATTTAAAGCGCATGGAGGGTCATTTGTAGGGTAATCCGTGCATGAGAGAAGCATATGTAAATTTTCATTCTTTTATTAACAAATTGCCTGAAGTGGCCGCGTTGGCTCAGGTCGTGGACTGTTTCCCTCTTTGAGGGTTTTAACCACGTCAAAAATATTGGTGTATTGATCTATGATCTGGTTGTGAGAAGTGTCCTTTGGTGTTCTGTCTGAGGAACTTACCCTGTAAATTCCTACATGGTATCGGAGCTATTTGAGGGCCGCGTCCGTTGGTGATCCAAATCTGAAGCCGGTAGAACTGCATTCGACTGCCGTTTCCTAGATCTATTGTTTCTGACTACTTTCGGGCCTAGAGGACTACTCTGTTGTGTTGGGAGCATCTGTTCCAGTGAGGAACCCCTTTTGTTTCACGCGAAAAGGTTTCCGGTAGCCCTAGCTGCGTCATTTTTAAGATCTGGAGGTATACAGTGTTTATTTGCAGTTTACAGTTATTTTCTCTCTGTTTATTTCGGTTTCAGTTTATTTAGCCTTTTTTATTACCGGATCTATACCTTTCATTTCTGCATATGCTCTTTCCCTGTGACTCTGTGCGATCTGGGCAAATCAGAAATAGAAAGGAAGGATTTTTCTCATGCGTATGTTGTTTTCCCTGCACCTTAGTGTGATCTCGGAAAATCAGAAACATTGAGAAAAATATTTAGTTTCCGGCTAAAGCTAACTTTGAGCCGCAAGGTTCATTTTTGAAAATATTTAGTTTTTTGGCTAAAGCTAACTTCGAGCCGTAAGGTTCGTTTTCTTTGCATGTCCGTGTTGGGTTTTGTGTTTTTTGTTTCGTAGGGAAAAAGAGCTTTCTCAAAGCAAGCACACAACCCAAAGCACCCCCCCCCCTCTCTCTCTCTCTCTCACTCAAATTTTTTGTATAGCTCTATTGGTTCAAAGCTATTTTAAGAGAGTAGATTTCTTGGGGTTCAAGTCTCCATTTTGTGGGGGCGGACTTTTTCATTTCCGCACATTCCCGCACTTCGTCGGCAATTTCATCAACTTTTTTTCAAAAAGCCATAACTTCTTCTTCCTGAAGACGTTTTCAAAGCCGTTTTTTTTAAACCAGCCTAATTTTTTGAGATCTATCCATTGGAACACTTAGTTTCAGCATCTTTAGCTTCATTTTCCGTTGAAATGGAAAGTCAATACCAAGTTACCCTTGACAACACCAACTACTTCCAATGGTTGTCCTACATTGAGGATTTACTTAAAAGTAAAGGTCTCTATAGAATAACCTTAGGCCAAGAAAAGAAACTGAAGGATGAAGATAAGGCTGCTAAATGGGAAAATAGGAAAGATCAAGCACGTGGATTGATAGGGATGTCTATTTCTCCAGATCTTAGATTCCATATTGCAGAACTTGATACTCCTGATGAAGCAATGAAACAAATCAATAAAGTTTTTGGGAGTAAAAATGAACTTAGAGCCCTTCAACTTGAAAATGAGTTGCTTACATTGGACCCTAATAATTTTTCTTGCATTGAAGATTTCTTGTCCAAATTCAAGACCCTTAGATATCTCTTGGAAGGTGTTAAAGTTAAGAAAGAAGATAGTAACCTTATTTATTCCATTCTTACTAAGTTGGGACCAGCCTACTCTGTGGTTGTTTCCACCTTCCATTCTACAAGAGAAGCTTTCATTTCTCAAGGAACAGACTACAAGTCCCCTTCCTTTGACTCTTTTTGTGATTCTTTAATAAGAGAACAAGAAAAACTCTTACACCTTGGTCTTATTAATCTTGGAAACTCTTCCAAGAAAGCGTTAGCCACCCAGTAGCAACCAAATTCAAATAATCCTAAGAAGGCATATCCTAAAAAGAATGGTCCTAAACCAAACAAGGGTCCTAAGCAATCTCAGCCTCAAAATGAAAAATCATTTCAACAAAATGATAAGACAAATAAAAACAAATGGAAGAAGACTGATAGACATTGCAACTTTTGTAATCGAGATGGCCACTTAGAATCCAAATGATTTAAGAAGATGGAAGCCTTGGAAGCAGCGATGAAGAAACATAACATCCATTTGGAGCAATCTTCAACTTCAACTTCATCTTCAGGAATGGCACTTTTTGCATGTGGTTGTCAAGGATCTCGGTCTGGCTATGCACTAAATGTATCTTCTTCTTCTCATTCTCATGAGTGGCTCATTGATTCTGGAGCTTCTTATCACATGGCCAAAAACAAAGCCATGTTTTCTTCTTTAAATGATTGTAACACCAAAAATATATATGTTGGTGATGATAGATCTCTTAGTGTTGTAGGGACTAGAACTGTTCATCTAGACAATGGTCAGTTTAATGATGTATTATGTGTTCCAACCTTATCCTGCAACCTTCTATCTGTATATCATATAACTCATTCAGGTGAAGGTAAAATCGTTGAATTTTCACCTCATGATGTTGTAATAAAGGACCTAAGAGATCCTAAAAATATTTTAGCAACTGGCATTGCTGATGATTCTACAAGGTTGTATAAGTTTCACAACTTTGGGTCATCAAATCTTCCCTCAGTATTTGTTTCTCATAACGATGATGTGAGCAAACTTTGGCATGAGCGATTTGGTCACTTAAACTATCACTCCCTTCAGCATCTATGTAAAGAAAATATGGTGACAGGTCTTCCTATGGTATCTTGCAGAGATGGTGTTTGTTCCGGATGTGTACTCGGAAAACATCATCGGGACAGTTTTGAAAAACGTGCCTCTTGGCACGCCTCAGCCCCTTTATAGCTTGTGCATAGTGATTTATGTGGTCCACTTCCAGTTGTTTCATTCTCTGGTTGCAAGCATTTCTTAACTTTCATTGATGATTTCTCTAGACACACTTGGGTATACTTCTTAAAACTCAAGAGTGAAGTATTTAACACATTTTTGGCCTTCAAGGCCTTTGTTGAAAAACAATCTGGACATCAAATTCTTAAGCTAAGATCTGATAATGGTAGAGAATATGTTAAAAACACATTCATCAACTTTTGCATTGAGAATGGAATTCAAATGCAACATACTGTTCCATATACTCCACAACAAAATGGTGTAGCTGAAAGGAAGAATCGCACCTTAAAGGAAATGGCTAATTGTATGCTACAATCTAAAGGACTTGGTCTTAGTTTTTGGGCAGAAGCAATTAACTGTGCAAATTACATAATAAATCGCACTCCTACTAAGGCTTTAAAGAATATCACTCCAAAAGAAGCATGGAGCTCAATCAAACCAGATGTAAGTCACTTTCGTATTTTTGGAAGTGAAGCATGGGCCCATATTCCAAATGAAAAGCATAAAGCTTTAGAACCTAAAAGTGAAAAATGTACTTTTGTTGGATATTCTGAAGATGTCAAAGGCTATAGACTTATTCCATTTAAGTCCAAAAATGTTATCATTAGAAGAGATGTAAAATTTGATGAAAATATATCGGTCTGCGAGCCTAGTCCGGCGGATGTGCCACCTCTCCCTATCTCTTCTACTTTTGAAAACATTTCCTCTTCAGATGATGAAAGTGAGGATGACAATCCTCCCCCACCATCTCAGGATCCTCCTTCAGCTCCTCAGCTTCCAAAATGGGTTCGTGCTACTCGAGATGCAGCAGGTGATCTTGTCGGTGATCCTACAGATCAGCGACGTACACGTTCTCAGTTCAAGAGAACCTCTTCTTTACTGGCTCAAGCTCCAGTAAATTATGATCCTGACACCTTTGAAGAAGCTTTAGGCCATCCAGATTGGGAAGCAGCTATGAATGAAGAATATCATTCATTATTGGCAAATGATACATGGGATCTTGTTCCTCTACCAAAGGGACGAAAACTTGTTAGATGCAAATGGGTTTACAGAACCAAGTATGGACCAGATGGGAAAGTTGATAAAAATAAAGCTCGTCTTGTTGCTAAATGTTTTTCATAGGTTGAAGGCATTGACTACACTGAAACCTTCTCCCCTATTGCCAAAATGAACTCTATCCGCCTTGTTCTTTCCCTTACTGCCTCATTCAAATGGGAAGTCCATCATATGGATGTTAAATCTACCTTCTTGCATGGGGACTTGCATGAAGAAATCTACATGGAACAACCTATTGGCTTTATACAAACAGACTCCAGTCTTGTATGTCAACTTAAGAAATCCCTTTATGGTCTCAAACAAGCTCCTCGAGCTTGGTATGCCAAAATGGATAACTTTCTTTTAGAATCTGGCTTCTCTAGGTGTCATTCTGACAATACTGTCTACACCAAGAAAGTGGGCAAGTCTCTTATCATTCTTGTTCTTTATGTTGATGATCTTATCCTTACCGGTAGTGATCCCAACCTTATAAACCATGTGAAGTCCAGCCTTAAAAAGAAATTTGAAATGACAGACTTAGGACACTTACATTATTTTCTCGGTCTTCAAGTCTTGCAATCCAAGGAGGGCATTTCCCTTTCCCAGTCTAAGTATGCCTATTATATTCTACGCCATTTTCACATGGAAGACTGTAAGCCAGCCCCTTCTCCCTTCCAGTCTGGAGTCAAACTTTCAGTCACTTGTACTTCTCCTGAAGTTGATGCTACCTTATACCGTCAACTTGTAGGAAAACTTCTGTATCTAACCCATACTCGACCTGACCTTTCCTTTGTCGTTCGCCTTGTTGCTCGGTTTATGCAAAACCCACATGAAAGTCATTGGAAAGCAGCTAAAAGAATACTTCATTATGTTCGAGGTACAGTTTAGTTTGGGATTGATTACAGTGCCGAAGCATCTCCTCTATTGGTTGGTTTCACTGATTCCGATTGGGCTAGTGACCTTGATGATCGGAAGTCTACTGCCGGTTATGTGTTCACTCTTGGTTCAGGACCTATTACATGGGCTTGCAAGAAACAAGGTGCCATTTCTCTTTCATAAGCAGAAGCAGAGTATCGTGGTGCCGTAGAAGCTAGTAAGGAAGCCTTGTGGCTTCGTCAGATCCTGTCAGAGTTTGGCTTTCAGCAGCAGCATCCGACTACACTTTGGTGTGATAATCAAAGTGCCATGCAACTATGAAAAGATCCAGTCCAACATCAGCACAGCAAACACATTGAACTGCACATGCACTTCATCAGAAATCTCATTCACGACCATGTTCTTGAAGTGCAATATTGTTCAACAGATGATCAAGTTGCAAACATCTTCACAAAGGCTCTCACAGAGGCGAAGTTCACTAAACTTCGATTTATGGTTGGAGTTCAGGAAGTTGTCACTAAGGGGGGATAGGCTCTAGTGCCTCCTTCCTTCTCCTATTGTGTCATATTTGTAAATCCTTCAATCCTATCCCAAGTTGTTCTTAAGGGATGTTAGGATATTCCGACACATAGGAAATAGTTAAGTACAACTTGGTCTAGTATAGAGTTAGGTAAAGTGTGTTTCTTTACCTTGTACATTTTGTAACTTACAATCCGACGGTCACGATATGTAGTGATCCGACGGTTCATTCTCTCCTCGGTATTACCGACACTTGATCCGTGGCTTGACACCCGATTGGTCCATGATTTCTATTTAAAGTGCATGGAGGGTCATTTGTAGGGTAATCCGTGCATGAGAGAAGCATATGTAAATTTTCATTATTTTATTAATAAATTTCCTGAAGTGGCCGCGTTGGCTCAGGCCATGGACTGTTTCCCTCTTTGAGGGTTTTAACCACGTCAAAAATACTGGGGTATTGATCTGCGATCTGGTTGTGAGCGGTGTCCTTTGGTGTTCTGTCTGAGGAAGTTACCCTCTAAATTCCTACATGTTTCTTGGTTATGATCTGTCTTTGGCATGGAGGATGGCCGGGATTGACAATGGATTGCCTAGCCTTGCCATTTCCTGGATAGCCATGGTGATTTTGGGTTTACTTTCATTGCTTTGTTTTTGTTGGTTCTCATTTTTCCTTAGCTTGGGTTGAGTTATTAGTCTTGGAAGCCCTGGTTGACCAAATGATCTGGAGGCCCTGTAACAACTTGGGTTGAGTTACTAGTCCTAGAAGCCCTAGTTGAACAAACACTCTAGAAGCCCTGTAACAGTTTGGGTATAGTTACTAGTCCTGGAAGCCCTAGTTGGAGAAATTCTCTAAAATCCCTTGGTGGGTTGAGTTACTAGTCCTAGAAGCCTCGGTTGGAAAAACACTTTGGAAGCCCTGTATAAGTTGTGGGTTGAGTTACTAGTTCTAGAAGCCTTGGTTGGACAAACACTCTAGAAGCCCTATATAAGTTGTGGGTTGAGTTACTAGTTCTGGAAGCCTTGGTTGGAAAAATGCTATGGAAGCCCTGGAAGGCTTGGATGGAGACCAATCTGATGATGGTTTTGAGTGATGTCCGACCGTGAGGTGGAATCACTGTTTGATGGGTTGAGTGGGTGGCCTCTGGAAGCCCTGGATGAGTTTTGATTGATGTGTTCTATGAGATCCCACATTCATGTTTGTAATATGGCACAGGGCTGATTGGATGAAGAGAGAATTGGCTCAACCAATCTATGGTTGGGTGGAATGTGATAGTCCCATCTCCGGTTCTTTCATTGCATTCATTAATGAAAAAATTCATTCCCTTGATTTTCATGTGCAAATGTACTAATGTATATATGGATTTTGATGGCTGATATTTTTATTGTATTTCTATTACTATTATGTTTTTTTTATATGCACATTTACCCTGGAAGTTGTTATAGAGTGGTATTAGAGCATGGTTCAAACACTTGGACTGGATGGGCTCTATCATAGGTGAAATGAAGAACAAAGGTTAAATTTTAGACCTTTATGTCATATATGTTATAACTTTTCTTCTATGGCATATTAGAAGTTAAAAATTTGTCCATATTGAAGGTAAATCCCACTAATAATGTGGTAAAAATTTCAGATATTGGTTCACAATACTTTAGGAATTATGATCTAAGGAAGATGACGTTCCTGAATGCGCCTTTAAACAGGTCACGTTGGAATTTCTGCAATAACTTTTCTTATGTAGGCTTTCAGAAGCTGAAAAACCATCCACATTGAGGGGAAATACTAATTATTATGTGGTAGAAATTTCATATATTGGGTCTCAATATTTTAGGAGATATGAGTAGAGGGAGTCGAGCCTTTTGAATGCTCCTAAAATCAGGCCTCAAATAGGTCACACTAACATTTTTGTTATAACTTTTATTATGGGCACTCTTAGGAGCTGAAATTTTTTCCACGGTGAGGGGAAATCCCACGGATATTGTGATAACAATTTTAGACATTTATTCGCTATATTTTAGGAGATATGACTAGTGAAAGTTGAGCTTTCTGGATACTCATAGAATTATGCACCAAATAGGATTGTGTTGGTATTTTTGTTATAACTTTTCATCTATGAAATCTTAGAAGCTAAAACCTGAACCATAGTCAGGAATAATTCCACTAATTATATGGTTCAGTTTCCATAACTTGTACTACTATATTTTAGGATATATGCATTGAATCATTCGCTATATTAGTTTGCATGCAAAGTGTTTGATGAAATGCTTAAATGGTTCAATGGTTAATTGCATACAAATTGTTTGATAAAATGCCCCAATGAGTATGTTGTTTGTGGGTCATGATAGTATGGATGTGTAATATTATTTTTGTATTTAATATCTTCTTACTTGTATGCAAATAGTTTTCTCTATTAGTTTGCATGTAAAGTGTTTGAACAAATGCTTACATGCAAATGTAATAATATAGTAGTTGTTTGAAGAAAAATGTGAAAGTATGGTTTTTTTTTTTTTTTTTTTTTTTTTTTTTTTTTTTTTTTTTTTTTTTTTTTTTATGGATCATATAGTATTGTAGTATGATAATATGGATGTAGCTGATCTATGCCTATTTGCATGCAAAGAATTGAAGAGTTGCATGTAGGGAATTTGTAAGGTTGCATGCAAGGAATTTGAAAAGTTGCATGTAAGGAAATGGAAAAGTGGCATGTCTTTAGTTATTATGTTACAAGTGGAATAAGTGAAATGTTTTGACTTTATATCATACAAAATGTATGAGAAATGAAAATCAATTTCTTTTCAAGTGTGGTTAAATTAGTAGAGCTTTGTAGATCCCATTTCCATAATTGGACATTGTAGATCGAGCCATTATAGTAGCTTCTTCCTTCTACCTTAGTGTAGACCATGGATAGTAAGGGGATATGCTTATAGGTTGTTAGTATTGGTGAATGTTGATTTAAATTTAATAAACACGATGTCTTGATTTTTGGAACATGTGACTGACTGTCTATGAATTATGTGTTGCTTACATGTTGATTTTATGATACCTACTTACATCCTTGTATGTTAGGTTACATTTTTTAATATTTTGATTACATGTATCAGTCTTGTAGGTTGATTACAAGAATTGATCGCTTATGTTTGACTACATGTGTTTATGCATAGGTGTAGTTGATTTGGCATTTCTTATGCATACTGTTGGTTTCATGAGGAAATATGTACAATGGAGTAATGTTTGTTGTTATGCATGTACGGTCGTGGCTATGATTATAGTAACCTGTAGTGGTATGAATTGCTATTGTTGTTTTATATTAGGTAACATGATGATTATGTTGTATGTTGTTGATGAGTACGATATATAGCTTATTGTTGTTATATGTTATTAACTTGATGATTAGGGTCATTTCATTGAGATATTGATATTATAATTTGGATTGGTCATATGTGTGATGGTTATGTTCATTGCATTGAAGATCTTGATGTTATATATATTGCGTTAACTTGGTTTGACCTATGCAGATGGTTATGGTTGTGATACTCAGGTATGAGATGAAATATTTGTGATGTGGTGTCATACTAATTTAGACTGATCATACATATGTGATTACTATGCATGAATGATGGATTCTTATGAGCTTGTAATATGAACATGTTAGCTAGTTACTATTATGGATATCATGATTTATGTTGACATGTTGTAAAGTTATATCTCACTAACTAGATTGATTATGCAGACAAGATAGCCTCCCCTGAGGTACACTAAGGTATGTGTTTGCTTATGTATCATACTTGGTGTTTCATAGTTGATTATGTCTTCTATTTGATTTTTGAGTGTTTGGTGCCTATTATGTCATCTAATTGATTTATTTCACATGGTATGTTTGCAAGTGGTTGAATGATTGATGAATTGCTTAATATGAGTATGTGTTCAAATGATTTTGTTTTAAGATGATTGTTCTAAAATATATGTCTTGAGAGAGTTGATATGTACTTGAGTATAGTAGGGGATAGTTGTAGTATTATGACTGATGAATATGAGTTGGCTATGGATTATGACATGATTGCTAGTCTTGGTAATGGTTGATTTCAAATTGATAGATATGATTGTCTTGATATTTGGAACATGTGGTTGACATGTGTGAGCATGATGTAGGGAGTTGCATGGCAAGATAGGTTGCCATGAAATCTTGAAGATGGCTTAGGTTGATCTTTCCCTAGGAACCATGGGGATTGAGTCATGGTGTTTGTTGTTAGTCTTGTGCTTTTGGTCTTTTATGAATTGTTGAGCTTGATTTGCGGCTTTGTTTATGTCTAGTGTATGGCCATACCACTTTGTTTGTGGATTCATGTTGTTATTGGTTTTTATGGTATTTTTCTTGTTTGTTTCTTGTCTTGCCTTTTTATGTTTTGAGTCTTGAGAGTTGGTTGGGAAAGAGGAAGGTTAATGGAAATCGGGAGATATTTGTGGTACCCAACAGATGATATAATACCCAGATGAAGCTCTATGCATGAGTGAGCGTAGTAGATTGTAAGACTATGACAATTGGTTTGACTGGTTGGGTCCATTGTGCTAAATGGACAGTAGCAACGCAGACAAAAGAAATGTATCCAGAAAAGGTAAAGTAAATGGATCAGTGGTGTCATATGCTTTGGATATGTTGGGAACTGTTTCTCTAAATGCTTGTGCATAAATAAGGAAGTTATCTTAACCTAGACCTTATGTTATCTGGTAATTATTTTATGATCATGATTACGTTGAAGTTTATATATATGTATACATGTATGTATGTATGTATGTATGTATGTATGTATGTATGTCGTTGTCTGACATGATCATGATTGTTTTATGCTAACGTTTATATATCTATGTATGTATCCATGTATCTATGTTACTATCTAACAGGGTTGTTAGGGATCATTCTTGTGGAGGAATGATTGCTTATGTAGGATAAAAACATGAAGAGGTTTATAGTCTTACGAGGAATCAATTAGGAAGAATAGTCATGACAAATATACGAGGTCAGTATCATGTGGATATGATTTGATATTGTATACTTGTATTATTCTTATGTCTATGTTATAACAGGTAATGTTGAAGGATACATCAACAAAGTGAAATAAGTGTGGTCTACAACATGCTAGGATAAGCATGGATGAGATACCGAAAGCAAGGTTTATTGGTAAGGACAATATGGTTTTGGATGTGTGGTACTATTGTTATGCATATGTTGTATATGTTGTAAATGTTGCATCTATGATGTGTGAACTTGTGGTGTTGGGTACACATAGCATGTGTACATGTTATTTATGCAATGTTATGTATATGATGGTACAAATAGGGTTGTGTGAATATTGCATATGTGGTGTTGTATACATATTGTATTGTCTTCATTACGTATATGTGACATGTGTGCATATGGTGCTATGTACATGTTGGATATGTGGTATTGTGTACATATTGTACTGTGTGCATGATGAATATGCATTGTTTTGTGCATATGGTGCTATGCACATTTGTGATGTGTGTAGATGATGCTATGTATGTGTTCAATATGTATTGTTATGTACAAGTGGTGTTGCATGCATGTGGTACATTGGTACTGTGTACATATGGTCTGGTGTGCATGATTGTACAAGTGGTTTCATGTGCGTGTGGTGCTGTGTACACATTGTACAAGTGGCATTGTGTGCATGTGGTGCTATGTACATGTCATGCATATGGCGTTGTGTACATGTGGTGTCGTCTACATTTAGTGTGTGTGATATTGTGTACATGTGGTAATGTGTACACATTGTATAGTGGTGTAGTGTACATGTGGCGTTGTGTACATGTTGAGCAGGTGGTGCCATGTACATGTGATGATGTGCACACATTGTGCAGGTGGTGCAGTGTACCAGTGGTACTATGTACATGTTGTATGTATGGTACTGGTGTACATGTGGTATTGTGTGCATGTCATCGATGTTGTGTTATGGGCATGCAGTATTATGTATGTGCATCATGTAGTCATGGTATTATGGTATGCATACTCATTGTGTTGTGCTTTGTGTAGTTACATGTATTAGGTGGTATTGCACATCGGGTATAGATGATGCACTATGTTGTACACTGGGTGTAGGTGTATGTGTTGTATGTCAAGTGTAGATGCATGTGTTGCATGGAGTTGCATGTCGTATGTGGTTGTATGTGTGTGATGCACACTATGCGTATGTGCACATGGTTGAGGAGAAGGCACTGGATGTTTGTCAGTGTGGCAACCAATCCAATGTGTTACAGAAAGAACCAAGGTAGAAGTAAGGATCGATGAAGGATAAGTATCGGTATTGTATTTCGGTTTTAGTATGCATGTGATTTATGATTCTGGCCCATGATGATTACATGTGATCTATGATTTTGATTTATGATGGTTACATGTCATTTATGATTTTGATGGTTATGTTTGAGCTAACCTGATGTGATATTTTTATACATGTTGACTTGGTCAAATATGCTAGTTTGACTTGTTGTGACAGGAAGCGAACATGATTGAAAATGTACCATATTGACGAGATACCAATGAGGTATGATGTGAATTTATTTTAATTTATTTTAAAACTAATGGAAGCTATGTGTGTGGTACAAGAATCATGAACATGCCCAGTTGGGTAGCTGAAATCAACTACAAGAATTAGCAGCTTGATATGGTGGTTTGGTGATTTCTTATGGTGGTTTAGTATTTTCTTTATGTTGGTTTAGTATATGCTTTATGGTGATTGATATATGCTTTATGATGGTTGATATATGCTTTGTGTTGGTTCATACATGCTATATGATGTTAGAATATTTTTGATATATGTTTGGTATATGATTTGGCATATGTTTTGGTATATATATTTTGATGATGTTTTTATGTGTACACCCATGTATGGTTGTAAATATCGTAATGAGTTGTGTTATAAAGATCCATTATGTGGTACGGGTGTTATGTTATTATGCTATCATGTGGTTATATTAACATGATGTTATGACGTCATATGAGTTTTCTTGAGATGGATGATCATTGTAAATAGCATAATGAGTTGTTTTATAAAGCTCCACTATGCGGTATGTTGTCATGTTTCCATGATGTTTAGATTTTGAGCAGATCTTTCATTGTAAATACTGCAATGAGCTATGTTATAAAACTCCATAGGCAGTATGTTTTGTTTTTAGAAGTCTTATTGGTTATAGGTGTCATTGAACGGGGAGGGTTCTGTAACATCCCTGGTGAAAATTCCATGTAATAAATGTTAAAAATAATAACCACGGATTACTAGGACACTTATTCCAAGTTGAATGGTGGGAAATACATCCTAGGGGGTGTTCATTTGGTTATTTATGGTTAAGGAAATTGGCAAAGGCAATGGCTAAGGCATTAAAGAGGCAAACTGTGGCACATTTATTTATGAAAATAATAGAAATTAGGAGAAAATGAAGGTGAAAGGTCACATTTTGCATGTGAGGAGGAAATTGAAGGAAAATAATGGAAAATGAAGAAAATAGAGGCCTCATTAATAAAAAGGCTTATGAGGAACAATGAGCAAGACTTGGTCACTTCAGTTTTGGAGCTCTCTCATAATTCTCTCTCTCTCTCTCATACTCTTGGTTACTTAGAGTTTTCTTGGAGCACTCTTAGAGGGTGTGGCATACTTATATTCTTGGAGCAAGAAGGCAAAGGAAGAGCAGGAAAGCGCAAGAAGGCATCGGCATCAACAACTACATCATATTTTCTTGCAGGTATCGAGTTGCATGTATGATTTCTTCACTAGTTTTGACATGCATGGCACATGCATGTGGTTTCTTGGTTATGATCTATCATTGGCATGGAGGATGGTCAGGATTGACAGTGGATTGCCTAGCCTTTCCATTTCCTAGATAGCCATGGTGATTGTTGGTTTACTTTCATTGCTTTGTTTTTGTTGGTTCTCATGTTTCCTTAGCTTGGGTTGAGTTATTAGTCCTGAAAGCTCTAGTTGAACAAACGCTCTGGAAGCCCTGTAACATCTTGGGTTGAGTTACTAGTCCTGGAAGCCCTGTAATAGCTTGGGTTGAGTTACTAGTCCTGGAAGCCCTGGTTGGATAAATGTTGTAGAAGCCCTTGGTGGGTTGAGTTACTAGTCCTGGAAACCTTGGTTGGACAAACGCTTTGGAAACCCTGTATAAGTTGTGGGTTGAGTTACTAGTTCTGGAAGCCTTGGTTGGACAAACGCTCTGGAAACCCTGTATAAGTTGTGGGTTGAGTTACTAGTTTTGGAAGCCTTGGTTGGACAAACGCTCTGGAAGCCCTAGAAGTCTTGGATGGATTCCAATCCAATGATGGTTTTGGGTGATGTTCGACTGTGAGGTGGAATCACTGTTTGATGGGTTGAGGTGGGTGGCCTCTGGAAGCCCTGGATGAGTTTTAATTGATGTGTGCTATGAGATCCCACATTCATGTTTGGAATATGGCACGAGGGTGATTGGATGAAGAGAGACTTGGCTTAGCCAATCTATGGTCGGGTGGAATGTGATAGTCCCATCTCCTGTTGGTTCATTGCATATATTAATGAAAAATTCATTCCTTGATTTTCACATGAAAATGTACTGATGTATATATGGATTTTGATCGCTGATATTTTTATTTTATTTCTGTTTCTATTATGTTTTTTTTATATGCACATTTACCCCGGAGATTGTTACATATTACAAGTTTCATTAATAGTTTGTGTGAATGATGCACTGGACTAACAGATGCATGATAATTGACTTGCTATAGTCGATGGTAGGTTGATTTTGGATGCATGGATTGGTTCAATATGCTCAATTAGTTGATTTTTCAATTTATGTGCATTTCATGGTTTTGGTTTATTTTATTTTTTCAGTCACTTTATTCTTGCTAGCAGTTCAATTTGTTTCGCTGATTTCATGCCATCAATCAATTATATTTTATTGGTCAATCTAAATGACTCAATCTTCTTTTCCATTAAAATTTGTCCATGCTTCTTGTTCCATATTCAATTGTTTTCTCGATTGGTCTCGAATACATGGTTTATTTTTCCTTTTGTTCATTTTCTCATTACTCTTACTTTCTTCATGAATGCCCCGTTCACCTGATTTGTCATAGTCTTCCTCACTTGAATTCTTCCTTACTCACTTTCCCAAGAATTGTTGCATATCTTTTCCATGCAATTGTGATTGTTTCCTTGTCATTGTAAATTTCTGTCAACTTGTCCCTAATATTCTATTATGATTGACTAAATTGCCAATAGGGTTATTTGTACTCCATTTGTGTTCCTTACAATGTTTGATTTATAGAAATTATTAATGACCTAGGATAAATATACCAAATGGAAGGTAGCAGGAGCATTGCATGGGCCAAATGGAAGGACCCTATAGGAAAAGGTCCCCTATGGACATGTGAAGGGGGTCTTATCCTGATCCTTGGGGTTGATCTAGATCTTATTATACCCACTGAAACCATCTAAGAATAAAAATAACATCTTCCCTGCAAGACAATAAAAAATTTGATCAATTAAAGGTAAGTGAAAATGATATTTCTTTGTAGCCTTATTAATTTGCTTATAGTCAACACAAATTCTCCACTTCCCATTCTTCTTGGGTACTATAACAAGTGGATACAACCACTCACTATCTAAAATAGGATAAATGAATCCTACATCCAATATTTTCTGCAACTCTTCCTTTACAATGTCCTTAGGGTCAAGTTTCATTCTTATTTGGAGTTGGTGCATAGGTTTTCATCCCTCCTCAATGTATATATGATGCATGCAAACTGAGGTATGAAACTCTTTCATCTCTTTATAATCTAAATAAAATAAATCTAAATGTTGCCTCAAAATAATAAGAAAAGAATATTATTTCTCTGTTGAAAGGTATGGATTGATTTTTATGCTTTTAGATGGACTAATTTCCACAATTTTGGCATGATTTTGATCAGAACTAGTAGTGAATAGTTTTTGTAATGGGTTGTTATCAGGTTTCCCTAAATATTCCTATACAAGTTCATCGATTTGCATGGCAGTAGGAGGTTTGTTTTGCAGAAAGTTGTCAGTAAGATCATACTCATCTAGTTGCATGCTTCTAACAATAGCTTCTAATGTATAGATTGGGTAGGGTGATGATTGATAGAATTATTCTCCTTCTTCTTCCATCAAAATAGGAAAATCATGCTTGATAAGGAGTTGAGTAAGGGGTATAATACAAACTTATTTTTGAGATGCTCATTTTTAATTGTCATGTTCCCAGCAATGTCATCAATATAAGCATCAATAGTATCTAACCAAGGTATCCCCAAGATGAGAGGATACCCATTGAAATTGGTCTTGGGTTGTATCATAAGGATATCAGTTGGGTACTCCTAGGAATCGATGGAAAACATCACGCCTTTAGTAACACCCTCAGGGGCTACTATGGATCTATCTATAAGTTACAATACAATGGTGGTTTTCCTTAGGGATCCCTGGAGGTTGAGTTTAAGCATTGTTTCTCTAGTCATGAAATTAATTGTAGCCCCAAGGTCAATCATTGTGTTGGATACTACAACACCATTAATATGTAAATCTACTACCAAGCTACCAAGATCCCAGTACGTGGGGGAGATGGTATTGCCAAGCATTAGATCAGCTAGTTGCTGAACAATATTGATAGTGGGAACATCTATATTCCTCCTTCATGGGGGATATATTATTACCAAGCATTAGATCAACTAGTTGATGGTATTTCATGTTTGATAGCTGAGGTAGAGGATGAATAATTTTCTAAGCCTTGACTATATCTACATCATTTCCTTCCAATCTTAGAGTGATTCTTGAAAACTATATTGATGTAATCATAATTTAATTAGTAAATGTATCCACTATATAGGGTATTTATGGTTTCTATTAGCTCATCCATAACCCCTCTAAGTAATACAAGATTTAATTACTCTGAGTCAAGGGTGCAGTTCACTCTCCTATAGTTAAGTTCAAACCTCTCATCATAGTCTTCTAAGTTATCATCTACCCCTTAATTCATCCTAAATACTTCCTCCCTAGTGTCCTTAGAAATAAAATAATAGTTGTAATTATCATTGAAGGCATACTGCATTTGATCCCAAGTGATAATTTTTCCTCCTTCCAGACCCATGAACTAGCATAGGGTTACATCCTTAAGAGTGGAGGGAAAAAAATTCAACTTTTGTTCATCAAAAGTGTAATCGTAGGTTCTATAAACCACAACAAACTTGAACATGAATGTGTCGGGGTCTTCAAAAACTAGACCATGGAAGTGTGGGAGAGCAGTGGGGATTATCTTCCTCATTCTAGCCTCCCCATTAGTTTCTCTAATAGGAAAGAGCTCAGGCTTCCTGTTTGGATCCATCTCTTAGGTAAGTGATGTAGGTTCTTCCTCCCTTATAAGTTCTTCAAAGATTTTTGGTTTCTCACCTAGGGTTCTCAAAATCCTCTGTGGTTAAAGTAGGAGATTCACAGTCATCAAAGACAAGTGATGGATGATTGCATGTAGGAGCTTTTTTTGTTTGTTTTTTTTTTTTTTTTTTGCAAAAAATAAAATGAAAAAGAGAAAGAAACTGAAAGCAGAAAAAACACCTACTTGGACACCTCCTCAGAAATGGAACCTACAAATGATGATCTCTGGTATTGTGACAAAATTGTTGCAACTCTGAGGGCTACCAACTTTAATTTATCAATCTGGGAGTTGTACAAACCTAAGAGGTGAAAATATTGTATATATAGTAAGCTAAGCTCCACTCAATTTTATTTGAGGTAGTGAACCAAACCATGGTGTACAAAGTCAGTTCCACAAACTAAATCTAGACTTTGTGTTGGCTTAAGGGGGCCTGACCTAGGTTCAGAGTTATTCGTGCCAACCAAAAAGACCCTAACTGCGGGCCCTTTCAACAACAACCTACATATCGCAGGTTGCAATCCCACCCAAAGTAGTATTGGGGGATGCTAGAACTAGGTTTCTGCATCCAGAGACCGTGTGATGTGTATTCTAAAGCCTTTGTAGCTTAGGTTTGTCTTCGTGCATATCTATATCTTCCTATGGTTCACTACTGCAATGCTATCCGAACGGCTACCAGACCTTCACGAATGACTTCAATCGGGCTTATCAGACCTAAAAGAAGCAGACTCACAACTTTCCCTTCGTAAATAATAACCCTAGATCTGCCTTCATGCAGATCTACCCAATTGAAATAGTTATCATAACATATTTGGTTACTACCTTCATGAAAATAGATCATTTCTCACTTCATGCATAAATATTAAAGATTCAATAGATTCGCACAACAAATGCTTTTTACTTCACAGAAAACGTAACATTAAGTGATAATGCATAAACTTAAATAGAATTAAGAAGAAGGCAAAGATGCAAGAGATTCTGTCCAAAATTAGTCTTTATTAGATTCAACGTTCAAATTACAGAATCTTCAACCCTGTGCACCCAGCTGCACAGGCGCGCGCACTCAGGTGCGGACTTGCCAAGGTCTTCGCACACTCTGCTGCAAGAGCCTTCCCCTTTTGCCTAAGTACAGAAAAATAAAGATTTCCTACCTTGGCACTTTACCTTAGACTTGTTTGTCTCCAAAATCATATCTCTAGACTCTCTATGACTCAAATATTTATAACTTTTCTATTACAATAACATGGCCCACAACCTATAGGTGAGTCTCAAAACCATCCTATCACTTACCCATACAAGGGGCTAAATCCCCTTTGACTCTTACTTATCTGGACACTCCGCTTCCACATTTCATGAAGACTTTACATTCTTTACAAAATTCTACTCAAACATTAATTAAACTAACCCAAAATTGACCCTAGGGACCTTACCCCAATAGGCCCCCAACACAAATATGGTGACTCACCCCCAAGTCACTCAGCTGGCTTTTCAACTTTGTGGCAGAGCTCACTGAACTACTGCTTCAATACTTCCAACTTTGAGATTCCTTGTACTCCAGCTTGCTTTACCTCTTCGACAAGATTTTTTGTAGTTGGTCCCTCGACCGCAAGTTGCATAGTCCTATGAGTTTGCTGCAACGTTTTCAGTTTCTCCTAAATAGTCTGGGAAATATGGGTGGCCTCTTCTGTCCAAGGTTGAAGCTGAGCCTTTAACACTAATTCTTTTTTTTTCAATTACTAAACTTGTGCCTATAGCATCATTCCCTCCTGTAGTCACGCAAAGTGCTAGACTGAGGCCAATGTGTGCGCAGTTGCCCTGATCTCATGGTATTTCTGCTTGGCCTCTTTGATTTCTGTATTCAATATTTCCAAGTTTGGGTCCTCCTAAAAAGTGTCCCATAACTCCATGGCATTGTTTATAAGGACATCGCAACGTTTGACTACATTCTCCAGGGTTGTCATATGCTCCTTTATAGTTGTGTCATGCTGCTCCTTGACCTTTGGCAAAGTAGTCAGTTGTAGCTTCAACTCTAATTTTGCTATCTTCATATCGAAGTCAAATGTGACTCTACCTATCTCATCTTTTGGTTCATGAACTACAGTAGCCAATTTCCCAGTCTTCGTTATAGTTGTGGCATCTTCTGGAATATGTAACTCTGGCACTGAATTGCAAACCTATGTTATTGTTGCTTCCAGGCTTTGACTCTGTACTTTTACCTCTTCCTTTTCTTTCATAGCCTGAGCCTTCTCAGTGAATATATGTTCATTGTTTACCTTAAATTCACTACATCGCTCTCTGATTCTAAGCTCATCTGAGACCCCCTCATGTAGTGCACGGAGAGTCTAAAGTGGTAGCATGGATAAGTTTACCCCTATGTCTTTGATCGTGCCTAGCAGAGCACGGTCTTCCTCGGTTTCTGCGCAAATTGATCCTTCTAGTAAGGAGATGACTCTGAGGTCTAGAGTCCTTTCTTTCTACAATATCCTCTCGATCCCTTGTGCCAGGATCACTTGCTTGCCGTATGCTCACTTGAATTCTACCTATTTAGATGTACAGCTTGCGCAAATTCTTTTGGACACCCCCTAGCATTTGCATGTATTGCTACTCAAATTTATACCACAACTCTTTTGTGTTATCTTTGACTTTGTCCCCAATTTCATCGAGGTCCCCTTCTGTGAGGACTAGTGGGTCAATGTGCGCTTTCTTGTCTGATTTATGCCTCTTCCTTGGTCTGACAGTTGTTTCCTTACTCTGCTTCTTCAATGTGAAGGGAGTTCTCTGCTCTTCACCCCCACCTCCTTCCTGTTATGACTGCTCTTGCTCATCAGTATGTTGGGAAGCTAATTCTTCGACTTCCTCTGTGTCAGTGTGCTCTGTCTTAGCGCGCTCTTTTGTAACGTGCTCTTTTTCAGCAACTGCCTTAGCAACAACTTGTTTCTTTCTCTGCTTGGCCAATGCCCACGTGGTTGTCTGTGTTGCTTCTTTTCATTTCTGCCCAGTTTTCTTCTGCACAATAGAGATTTCTCCACCTTGAGTGGTACCTACACCAACATCTGTGGGTTTTCGCCACTCCACTGGCCAACTTCCCACAATTTCCTACACAGCTGTTTTCGAAACTAAGTATGGAAACTTTTGCTAGATTTTCTAAGGGTCCCACCTTTCCCTTATCGAGACAATATGTAAGTTGGTCTTAAACTCCATGAAGGCACTCAACTGCTCGAACAAGGTTGGAGACAACCTTGGCCGCTGACTTATTACTATGTGAAGGTCGATATCAACCAATATCTATAAGATCTTGGTTTCCTTGATCCTCTCTGGATCCTTTGTCGCCCACAACGAAGCGAACTTCTTTGTGTCTGGTAAATCTTCTTCCAACGGAGGAAACTGACTATCCTTCGGTCGGCACCATGCTACGAGTAAAATTAGTAACAGGAATTAGGCATAGTGAAATGCCTTATTGTCCTCCTATCCTTCATGGAAGTTCACGAGGAATTCTTTACATAAATGTTGCACCCAGTTGTATTGTAACCCCTTCGTGCACTAGGTAGCCAATGATACTACTGGTGATGAAATTCGTCAGCACAACATTTCCTCATAATCTTCCCTACTAGAATAAGGGCAACAAATTGTACCACCTAGTCTTGAATGGAGTGGATAGAATAACCGCGCGAATTTTTGATTAGCCGAAACTCCATCTTCATTTTATCCGCCAACTCCTTTTCTTTACTCTTTCATCTAAATTCCGTGGCTGGGTCCACCCCTTTAAAGGGCATCTTCATAATCCTATGGATGAGCATATTAGTTATAGGGATGTGTTCACCGAGCCATAAGCACCCATCATGCAGTAGCATGAGAAACTTTCACACACACATAATGTTGATAATCGATCGGTGGAAGTGTAGTATGCAAAGCATGTGCATTAAACTAGCCTTCTCGACGCCTCTGACCCATTTCATGGGTTCCAGCCATGTAACCCCACTTTCTTCATAGTAAATCTTCATCATATACTTATTAGTAGCTAAGTGAGGGAATTTTTCATGGTCAGTGAGATCCCAATCCTCCAGCTTTAGCACCGGAATGCGCGCAAAGATTGCGCCTTGAAAAATGACCTGTTCTGGTAATAGTGGCATAGAGACCATAAATTTACCTGAATTTGGGTCTTTTGTTACTTTCGTTTTCCCTTTATATGGAGGGATATACTTTGGGAGCTGTGTGATAGGTTCACCCTCCTCAACATCTAATTCCTCCACGTTGTTGCAGAGTTCTTCTACCTCCAAGTCCACTATTTTCTTGGTTACTTTGCCTTCACCTTCTGCCAAACCTCCGAGTTCTTCCTATGTGAATGCCTCATTAGTACAAGTTTCTTCTTCTTCTCCTTGGTAGTTGATTGCCTCAGCCTAGGCGACCTCACCGTCGTAGGCATGGAGGGCGTAGCTTCCATGCTCGTTATTCTAGGGTTCGCCACATCAAAGACAACAACTTCAAAACTAAGAGCCTCTGCAAGATTTATTGTAGTCATTCAGTCAAAAAAAAGTTCACAGGCTGCTACAGATAGGTTTGCAAATGACAATCGTGACAAGAGTTCTTCCCGGTCTTCGCACTTCATAAGCATAAAACAATAAGGCTCATAGACAATTCTCATAATGCAAAGTGTGTCTCTGCAGGTCGATATGCCATATTTATAGGGTTTTTCAAATTCAAATCTGATCGTTCCCTCCATTTTCTGATCATATATTCATCTCTGGTAGTAGATCTCAAAAGATTTTTTCCATAAATTATGCATACCCGCTCCTCCTAATGATATTTTTTCCATCCAATCATGAACAGTGAATCCAACGGTTAGTTTTGGACCCGGTTGCGCGGCATCATCCTTCATGGTGCAATCCTCCGGGCACAGCTCTTCCTGGCGCACTCCTTGCTTTCATCACACAACATCCTTACTATATTTTTCTCCTCTTCGGGAAGCGTAGTTTATAGTCCTGCAATCCCTTGCAGCTGCCTGGATTACTAATATTGTTCTGCTACCATGTAGTTATTGTGCAGGGGTAGGATCCATGTATACAACTTCAACCTACTTACATTAAACTTGCAAGGGAATGGCTCCACATTCAGCTTCACGAGTTGAACCACTCCACCTTCTGTGATCTCCTTAATTAAATATGGCCCTAACCAGTGCATTTGAAATTTCCCCGGAAACTTTGTGAACTTGTTGTCATATAAAAACACTAAATCATCCACCTTGAAAGTGTGCAGCTTAATACGCCTATCCATGCGATGCTTTTTCTTGTTATTTTTGCACTTGCTAGTGAAATCCTACAAGAAAGCAGTCCTCTTCCAACTCCATCAACAGCACGAGTCGTTCCTCCAAGTTCTCATGATCCGCCATCTCTGTCAAGGATGCAATATGTGTACATGGCACAATGTACTCCATAGGCATCACCACCTCAATCCCATAGACCAACCTAAACGGTGTTTGGCCTGTCAACTTCTTGTAGGTTGTCCTATATTCCCATAGTACTGCTGGTATGTGCATATCCCAATCATTCCTCTACGTGTTGCAAACCTTTGTCAACACATTGTACAATATTTTGTTAATTTCTTCCACCGTTCCATTCACCTGTGGGTGATAGGGCATACTCTTTTGATGATACACCTGAAATTCTTCACGCATCGCGCTGATCGTTTCATTCAATAAATGTGTACCCCTATCACTCATCAATATCTTAGGGCATCCAAATGTGTTAATACATATTCAAACAAAAACTTCCAAATTGTGGCAGTTGTATAATCCTTCACCTGCTATGCTTCTGCCCATCTGGTTAAATACTCTATTGTAGTAATGATATACCATGCACTCGTATTCTTTCTCGGTGGTTGTATTAGGCCTATGAATTCAACAGACAACATATCAAATGCTTGCAATGAAACCTGAGGCTTTAAATACAATTCGTCACTTCACTAAGGCTTTCCCATCCTTTGGAAAGCATCGTACGACTTGCAGTACACCTTGGAATCCTTATGTAATGTCAGCCACCATAACCCTGTGTGCAAACTCTTCTACGAAGTTTCTTTTCCTGCATAGTGTCCTCCTGCCGCTCCTCCATGTGCTTATTTCATCTTTTCCCATCTTATACAAGTGACCTGAAATTACTGAAAAATCCACAAAGCAGACCACTAATTCTTTCTTTTGCTAAGTGGAATATCCTTATGGGGGTATACCCATGGTAAAAAACTAAATGATATCAACAAAATGGTTATCCGCAATGCGCACAATAAAGATTTGTGCATCCAACAATCCTTCCTCCAAAATATTTGGTTCTTCACCTATTTCAATGCTTGACAAGTGGTCTAGTCTTGCATTCAACCTTCCAGGCTTTACAATGACTTCAAAGTCATATTCTTGAAACAACAATAATCATCGGCAGATTCCCCACCCCCCCATCACAGGCTTATTGACTAGTTACTTCAACACGGAGTGATCTATATACATTTTAAAATGTGCACCCAACAAGTAATGCTGAAACTTTTGAAGCACATAGACCATCACCAGCCCTTCGCGCTTTGTAGTGGAATAATTCTTCTTAGCCTTTAATAAATTTATGCGTGCGAAGGCTATCGGATAATCAATTTCTCCTTCTCCTGCCTATGTTAATACCACACCTAGGGCAATGCAAGAAGAGTATACATGCACATGGAATTCTTTCTTCTAGTCTGGAAACACCAAAATAGGCACAGTTACCATATTTTCCTTCAATACATCCAGACTGTGCTGAAATTCTTCATCCCAACAAAACATTGCATATTGCTTCAATAATTTTTCCATCGGCACGGTTTTTTGATCATATGCCTTAATAAACTTCCTATAATACCCAATGTGCCCCAATGTCACATGTAGTTGTTTGACATTCCTAGGAGCTTCCAAATTCACAATCACATCAATCTTAGCAGGGCTGACCATCAAACCCTGCTTACATACAACATGGCTAAGCAAGATTCCAAAGGGAATACAGAATATGCATTTCTTCAAATTCAGTGCGATTTGATACCTTCAACAAGTATCCATCATAAGGTGTAGACTCACAACATGGATCTTCACCAACCCAAACACAGTCCAATCATCAAAATAAACCTCCAAAAATTTATGGATAAATTCTTTGAACGCCGCAATGACTACCTGGGAGAAGATTACAAGCACGTTCTTTAATCCAAATGGCATTACTGTATACTGAAAACAAACCCACTCCATTGCGAAGGTTGTCTGGTTTCGATCCTCTGGTGTGAACTTTATTTGATGGTATCCTGAGAACCCAATAGTAAATGAATAAGCCTCTTTTCTGCTAATAGTCTCTAATACTTCATCTGTAAATGGTGTTGGACACAGAGCATGTACACATGCATCATTCAACTTTCCTAGATCTACGAATATCCTGATTTCACCTTTATGTTTTTTTCTCTTGGACAACCATTAGGGTCACCCAATCAGATTCCGCTATTGGTTCAATAATACTGGAATCCAACATCTTCTCAAGATCTTGGTGCACCTTTTCTTTATACTTCATATTGAGCCGATAACGTCACTGCTTGACAGGCTTAGCATCAGGCTTCAAAGTGATTTTCACTACACCTAAATCTCCTCTGATCCCCTTTAGATTCGAGAACTTTTTTGGGAATAGATCTTGGTATTTGCGCACCATTTTGGCCACCATATCGACTATATCTTTGTCCCAATAGTCTCCTATCTTCACAAATTTAGGCTCTGCTTCAGATCCAATATTTACTTGTCTAGTTTTCAAAGGTTCTAATATATGTGGGTTCTCAGCTTTCAGTGTCTCTAGAATTTTAATATTCCGGGGATCTTCATCTTCCTCTTTAGTAGTCACATTGTAACATTCCAGTGCATGGCCCAGCTGTGTACTCCAATCTAGCTGAGTCCATTCTACCTGTTCCTCTAAGGTTGAAACTTTGGTTGTAGAAACTTGAAGTTTGTTTCTATATCCATCAAATTGATGAAGGAAAAAAGATCTCATTCACACGACTGAAATTAGAGGGCCATGCACTAAATTGGTGGGAAGACACACATAAACCCTAAGGTTGGAGGGAGAACCCTTAGTGAATAAGTGGGAAGATTTAAAAACCCTCATTAGGTCACAGTTTTATCCCAATGGGTGCGTGGAGGACTAGTGGATCCAATGGCATTACTTCAGACAAAAGTTGGGCCAAAGCATTCAAGAGTATACCACAAAATTCAGAAAGATGGCTATAATGTTGGGTTTCTCTTTAAAGAACCCACATGTACTCCTCAGGTATTTGGGGGGTCTGCACCGCCATCTGCATGAGAAAATGGTTCTATCCAAGCCCAAATCACTAGACATGGCTTGTGTACAGACACAGTACTTGGAAAACATATGCCTGAAGAAAGCAAAATCAAGTGGATCAAATAAGAAGGAGAAACGTGACGCTTCTAAGTTGGGGAAGAAGAAGTAAAAAAGGGGAAAGGATAAAAAGATGATAACCACAACACACCAGTGCAAATATTTTAGCAACCACTGCAACATTGATGGCCATACAGAGGAGAAGTGTTGGAAGTTACATCCAGATCTAAACCTGAAGAACAATAAGAAATATAACAAGAAGAATAATCTCATGGACACGGATTTGAGACACCAAGTTGAAATTAACTCAAATGTTGATGAGAAGATCGTTTGTACATTAGTGTAGAAGGAGGTGAATCTGAGTAACCTTCAAAAACAAGAAGAGAAAGAAATGAACATACTCTTCCATGTAAAGATATAGGTCAAGAAGACGAAGATATGCTCTATTTGACTCAGGATCATAAGCGAATCTCATTGCAACAGAGCTGGTCAAGAAGCTGGGGCTAGAAGTTCTTAACCATCCAAACCCATATCGATTGGGATGGGTAAATAAGGATGCAGAGTTGAAGGTAACAAAACAATGTAAAATTAGATTTGTTATCAGTGTTGATTTTATTTTTGAAGTAGATCTAGATGTGGTTCCCCTTGATGTATGTGGAGTCATGTTTGGGAGTCCATACATGTATATGCATGATGCAATATTCATGAGGAGAACCAATCAATACTCTCTCATCAAGGAGGGAAAATCTTTCATCATCAATGCACACAAAGGAAAATAAACAATTTCACTGGTAAGTTCCAACCAAGCCAAGGAATTGATCAGTTCTAGCAAGAAGTATGTTTTCTTGGTTTCAGAGAAAGTCAGTCCGAAGAGGACTCAACAAGAGGAAAGGCATCACTGGAGCGATGTACTAAGAAACAAAAACAATAATTAGAGGAGTTGTTACAAGCATACAACGATGTGTTTCGAGAGCCCAAAGGGTTACCACCAAAGAGAGAAGTGGAACCTGAGATCCAGCTATTGTCAGGCTCCCCATTCCCAAATATTGGGTTGTATAGATAGTCTTTTATAAAAGAAAGTAAGGTGAAGAAATAGTTGCAGCAGTTGTGATGAGCCTCGGTATTGCAACAACAATGTTGTAACTCCCAAGGCTACCAACTTTAATTATCAACCCAGGGTTCGTACAAACTTAAGAGGTACCAGCACTATATGTGTAGCATACAATGTGTCCTTCCTTTGCTGTCATGATGTAATGGCGTGCATGTACTGAAGTCAAATCCTAAACTAATTGCAGAAAATGAAATGTTCGAAATGGAACCTTAACCAATTGCAAGAAAGAAAGTACAAGGAGATAGACTAAAATCAAATGATAAAACACACCATTTTCTATCTTACTACTAAGGCGCTTTGCTTCAAAAGAATGCTAAGTTAACATGTATGCAATCTTATTTTCCTAAGCATGCAGATTCAAACCATCAAACCTTCTACTGTTGTGCAGGTAAATGAATAAAATAAATATGTTTTTCTTTTTGTCTTTTTTCATGTGAGAGTGTGAAAGCTAATCTCTTTTGGTGATGCGGAAGGTGGTTTGGAGATGATGGTGAATGGTCAGAAGACTTGGGAGACAAGTAGGGACCGTTTTCTAGCTTCCTAGAGGCTTTTTCCTCAATTCGGCCTCAAAACAGGGTTTCCTATAGGATGCTATAGGATGTCCTAAAAACCTACAGGATCCCCTGAAAACCTATAGGATACAACCGAGAGAAAAAGGATAGATGTTGGAGGTGATGGAAGGCTTAGGGAAGGTGGTCGGTGGATGGAATGAGGCAAGGGAGTGGCTAGGACCACTTCAAAACTCAAAACCAAAGTTGGGAGATGGCTAGATTTGTTCAAAAATCTTGGAGAAGTTTCCTTGTGAAATGATGAAATTAGTGAGAGTTTAGTGAAAGAAAGTGAGGACCATGGGTGGATGAAATTGGGATGAGGTTGCTGACTATGAAATCTCTCTGTACTCCTGAAACACCTGCACTGCATCAAACATTGACATTTACCCAAAAATCATGCAAACAAGAAGAATTTCAATTATCTAAAGGAAACAAAATTTCATGAGCTAGCTGTCTACTTCATGCATGAGGAAAACTTTGTAGAATGATATAAAACATTGATGAGATCTAATGTAAGACTGAAGATAGAAGAAATGGAAATCAAATCCTACTCTTGAAAACTAGAAAAATGTTGACCTAAGTGTGGAGAAATAGGGTTAAAAGGGTGTTGATGGCATGGAGGTCAAGTAGACACCTAATCCCAACTTCAATGATGATTTTTCTCAATTTCGGCTCAAAACAGGATTTCCTACAAGATGCTATAGTGATTTCCTACAGGATGTACAAATTTACTGTAATCCATCGAATGACCAAGAAAATCAAATCCAAATTGGATGGGACAAATTTTGCTATTAACTAGGATGTATTCGGTCCCCATTCCAAGTGGAATCACTCAAAATACCTTTGTTAACCCACGCTAAAAAATAGAAAAACATTACTAGTCGAAAATCTAGAGATTCGAGAACTAGTGAGCTAGTAAATCTAAAAAATTCCTAACCTAATCAACTGCAAATGCAGTCGTGTAATTTTTGTTATGAACTAGAACATTTTTGTGATTTAATGCAAGTGGCATCAACTCGGTTGAAACTCATTAGCATGATCTAAAAAATAGCATAAATTTACTATTTTTTGCCACAAAGGAGGTCCAAAAATCTAAATTTGGGAATAAGAAGATTAATCCAAGCAGCGCAATGATTACTATGAAATTCCAAAGCTTTTCCAAGGATGAAATAATGTTTGTGATCCTAAAAAAGAACTTACATCAACAATTTAACTCAATCCTACAACAAGAAATCATTAATACTAAATGCAGAAATAGAAAGAAATAAAAACAAGAGATGCATGTGAATAAGTAGTGAAAAGAAGGAAAGAAAATGATACAATGTTATGAAACTAGCTCAAGAAAAAGATAGAAAAGATAGATCAACGCCTTAAAATTCAGCCTCTTCGAGGGGGCCACCTCCTTTACATTACATAAATGAACAATTCTTGGATGATTCAAATGACAAAACCTCCTTTCTATATATAGGAGTCTAAGGAGTCACAATATAACCCAGCTGACCTAACAATAATAATATAAAGCCACAAAAATAACAATAGAGGGATTCTATGGGGCACAGTAATATCAATATGGGGACAATAGGGGCACAACAATATTAATAAGGGGTACAACTACAATAGTAATGGGGTAATCACTAGTATTATAGGGACCCAACATGCCCCTCTCCTTCAAAAAAGTGTTGTCCTCAACGCTTGAGTAGTTATGGATGCTTCTGTATAAAATTCTCATCCTCCCATGTGGAATCTTCAGCGGGTAAGTTCTTCCACTTGATAAGATACTTCGAAATTGATCGATTTCATAGCTGTCGAGTTCTTGTTTATGTGACTGCTTCCGGTTCCAATATAATTTTTCCTTCCTCGTCAAGTTCTGGCAATATTGTTTGAACTAGGAGCTTGTCACCTATAACCTTCTTTAAACATGAAACATGGAAAACTGGGTGCAATCGAGAAGCTGCAGGAAGCTCCAATTTGTATGCAATAGTACCAATATTTTGCAACACCTTGAATGGACCATAATACTTTGGTGATAATTTATTATCCTTCTTAGCTTACTTGAGGGACATTTGCTTATATGGTTGTAGCCGTAGGAATACCCAATCACCTACATCAAAACTTCTTTCGCTACGATGTTGATCTTCCTGTTGTTTCATTCTATTTTGTGCTAACACGAGGTTATCCTTTAAGAGTTGGAGGACTTGTTCTTGATGTTCGATGTGATGTTCCACTGCTTGAACCTTATAATTTTCTCTTAAATATGATGTGATGGATGGTGATTGATACCCATAAAGTGCCATAAACGAGGTAATTTTTGTTGATGTATGGAAGGAAGTGTTATACCACCATTCAGCCAGAGGCAACCATTTGACCCATTGTGTCTGTTTATTAGATACAAAGCAACGAAGATATCCTTCCAAACATTTTTTATTTATCTCAGTTTGCCCATCAAATTGAGGATGATAAGATGAGATATGAGCTAACTGAGTACCAAGACAAGAAAATAATTCTGTCCAAAAATTTCCAGTGAAAATGGGATCTCTATCACTTACAATAATCTTTAGGTTTCCATGTAGCTTTTGAATTGTTTCCATAAATGCAGTAGAAACTATACTGGCTTTAAATGGATGTGATAATGCACAAAAGTGTGCATATTTGGTAAAATTGTCAACTACCACCATGATGACACTCTCTCCCTCAGACTTGGGTAAACCTATGATAAAATCCATTGAAACCTCCTCCGAACGTTGGCTTGGAATGGATAAAGGTTGTAATAGACCCGGTGTCTTAATTGTTTCAACTTTATTTTGTTGGCAAACCAAACATTCTGCCACAAACTTTTGAATATCTGATTTAAGGCCATCCCAAAAAAATTCCTTCTTAACCCTGTGGTAAGTTTTTAAAAATCCTGAGTGCCCTCCTAAGGGAGAAGTGTGCAATTCCATAAGAATCTTTTGTTTTAGCTGGGAATTCTTACAGAGGTATAAGCGATATTTGTACCATAATGAATCATTTTGCCAGCTAAATGTATCAGATGTACTAGAATCTTGTTGTAACTTTCGAATAAGTGCCCATACTTCTTTGTCATTCTTTCATTCCTCCCTTGCTTCGTTTATCCAATCTGGTTGGATAATAGAAATGGCGCACAACAATGCTTCCGCATCCTCATCCTTTCTTGAGAGCGCATCTGCCACCACACATTGCTTCCCTTTTTTGTAGATGATTTCAAAGTCATAACCCAACATCTTTGTGACCCACTTTTGTTGCTCTTCAGAGGATAATCTTTGTTCTAAAAAATATTTAAGGCTATCATGATCTGTTTTTACCTTGAAGTGTCTTCCCATTAGGTAGGGTCACCATTTATTAAGTGCATGGAGTATTGCAAACATTTCCTTCTCATAAATAGCTTTGTGTAAAAACTTTCCCTTGATTGGATGACTTTCAAAAGCAATGGGTCTTTCATCTTGCATTAAAACAGCACCAATTCCATTTCCTGAAGCATCACATTCCACAATAAGGTTTTTGTGAAGTCTGGTGTAGCTAAGACTGGTGCTTGGCACATTGCCTCTTTAAGATGTTTGAAGGCCTTTGTTGCTTCTTGAGTCCATGAAAATGCATCTTTCTTCAATAATGTTGTTAGAGGTGCTGCTATTCTCCCATAATTCTTAACAAACTTGCGATGATACCCTGTCAACCCAAGAAATCCTCCTAGATGCTTTATGGATGTGGGTATTTTCCATTCCTTAATGGCTTTAATTTTGCTAGGGTCTACCTTAACTCCTTCATGAGATACAATATGACCCAAATATTCCACCTCTTGTACTCCAAAGAAACATTTGGATCTTTTTGCATATAATTGTTTCTCCTCCAATAGTTGTAGCACCCTGTCAACATGTTCAACATGATCCTTCCAAGACTTGTTGTAGATTAGTATATCATCAAAAAATACTAACACAAATTTTCTAAGGAATGGTTTGAAAATTGAATTCGTCAAACCTTGAAATGTTGAAGGTGCATTGGTAAGGCCAAAAGGCATGACCAAAAATTCATAATGACCCTCATGAGTTCTAAATGCTATTTTCAAAATGTCTTTAGTCTTCATTCTGGTTTGATGATATCTTGAATGAAGATCAAACTTGGTGAAGTAAATTGATCCATGCAATTCATCTAGTAATTTATCAATGACAGGAATGGGAAACTTATCTTTAATAGTGAGCTTGTTGAGCTCCCTATAATCCGGACACATATGACATGATCCATCCTTCTTGTGCACCAATACTACTGGAGCAGAGAAAGAACTTTGACTCGGTTGAATTATACCAGCCTCTAGAATTTCTGCAACCATACGTTCAATTTCTCTCTTTTGGGCATAGGGATATCTGTACAGCCTGATGTTTGGAGGAACACTTCCTAGAATCAGATGAATAGCATGATCATGATCACGAATAGGTGGGAGACCTTTGGAAGTTTCAAATACCTTGGAATGATTGTCCAAGAATTTTCGGAGATCTGGAGAAATAGATGATTCCAATGTGAAAACATCTAGCGAACATAATTGTGCAATTACACCTCTTTATTCCTTTTTTAGAAGCTTTGTCATACCGTTAGAGCTAATTATTTTTCCCGGTTTCCCTGCAATACCCCTTAATTCAACTTTCTTTCCTTCCACAGAAAATTTCATGAAAAGTTCTTGAAAATTAAAAGCTATTGTACCCAAGGATTGTAGCCATTGGACTCCTAGTACAACATCAGCACCTCCCATTGGAATGGAAAGCATTGGGCTAGTCAATACATATTCTCCCATGGATAGCTTGATATTATGGCACTTTCTAGAGCAATTTATTGTTCCTCCATTTGCAACCATCACTTGACACTCTGGTGCTGGATATAAGAAGCAATTCAATTCTTTTGCTACCTTACAATGAATAAAATTGTGGGTACTTCCTGAATCAATCAACACTATTACCTTTTTCTTCTTGATTTGTCCTTCTATCTTGATGGTTTGAGGAGTGGTAATTCCCGCCAATGCATTACAAGATATGGTTAGATTCATTTCTTCTTTATCTAGGCTTTGTTCCTGGAGTATATCCTCTTCTTTTGACCTTTCTTGCTCCTTTTCTTCTTCCTCTTCACAATCTATGTAGAATAATTTATTCTCGGCACACTTATGACCTTTAGTATATTTGCTATCACAACTGTAACAAAGCCCTTTTGCTCTTTTTTGTTCTAATTGTTGTGGTGTCAACCTTATAGGTTGTAGAAGACTAGGGGCAACAACACTTCCATCTTTATGGCTGTGAGTGGTATGCTTCCTAGTTGCCATAATTTTGCTTTCCATTTTTCTTGCTAACTTGAATGCCTTCTCTAATGAATCAGGTTCCCAAAGGCGAACATCATGTTGGATATTATCCTTTAAAGTCCCTATGAACACATCAATCCTATGCTCCTCTGGAATATTTTTTACCCTTATGTTCAATTTTTGGAACTCCTCAATGTGCTCCATTATTGAACCCTTTTGTTTGAGACTTAGCAATTGGCTAAAAAAGTGTTGTTTTTTGTATCCTCATAATGTGCTGTCAATTCTTCCGTAAAAATTGCCCAAGTGATAATTTGTTTACGAGAGCAAATCCATTGATACCATACAAACTGATTTGGTTCCAAATATAAAGTTGCAATACGTACCTTTTGTGTGTTTTGCACATTATTGAGATCGAAAAATTGCTCCATCTGTAATATCCATGTTGCGGGATCCTTGCCATCAAACTTCCTCATATCTCTTTTTGGAATATGGTGGGTCTTCGATCCCACATTAGATTCTATGAAATCATGATTAACATTTCTTTTGTTCACATCATGAGTTTCCTTTACTACCTTTTCACCATTAGTAAGTATTTCTTGTAGAAAATTTGTCAAATCTGTCTTCAAAGCTACCATGTCTCTCTTCAAATCTCTCTTCAAATCATCCATCTTAGCTTCCACGCCCTTTATCTTAGCTTCTATTAGCTTTCGTGAGAGTGACATTTTTTTCACCTGGTCTTGTAATTTTGATATATCATGTAGCATTTCTTCCTCTTCTTCATGAGTCATGCTAGAGCTTTCAGGTTGCTTACTAGGTGTTTTCATTTTCTTTCCTCAGGGCATCAGTTATCGATAATAATGTTCTACTATTCCCTTTGAATTCCTTCAAAATAAATTTTCAAACCAAGCTTAAGCAAAAATTTAAAAAAATCTACACACCTTTTTTCACTTGGTAGGAGCTCGATATTGCCTCTGATGTATCTCTGTACTTTCGAATCATCTAGTTCTAAAATTGCGACATGTAGTAGCCCTTTGCGTCCTCTTTCCAATGCCACCAGTGTGATCCAAAGTGAATTCTCCAAGGAAGAGTTATACGAAATCTCCCACAGTGACCTGATTATAGACTAGTTCAGTAGAGCAAACTTGTACGATGTGCCATGAGTCACTGTTTCGATCTTTGGCTCTAAAAAATATATAAAAGAAACTACATTCCGTCCTCTTTCTGTACCTTCCTATTAAATTTCAATCTGATGCTCAGAGAGAAAGTTATGACGATTTTCCCCAGGTCACCTGTTTGGAATGTAATTCAAGAGTCTGCAAAAAGACCAACTTCCTCAGATCATATCTTCGAAAATATAGCACGAAAAGCTATGCAATTTAGATCCGATATTCAGCACAATGTCTTCTCAAATGGGTTTTTTTTTTAGTCTCTGAAACGTTGCAGAAAAAAAAATTTATAGGAAAAATTCCATGATGAACTGTTTGGAGCAGCGAAACCCTAGAATCCAAAGCTCTAATACCAAATGTTATGAAACCAACTCAAGAAAAAGATAGAAAAGATAGATCAACGCCTTAAAATTCAGCCTCTTCGAGGGGGAAACCTCTTTTACATTACATAAATGAACAATTCTTGGATGATTCAAATGACAAAACCTCCTTTCTATATATAGGAGTTTAAGGAGTCACAATATAACCCAGCCGACCTAACAATAACAATATAAAGCCACAAAAATAACAATAGAGGGATTCTATGGGGCACAGTAATAACAATATGGGGACAATAGAGGCACAACAATATTAATAAGGGGTACAACTACAATAGTAATGGGGTAATCACTAGTATTATAGGGACCCAACATACAAAAGGGCTATGAGGCTCCTGGGATGGCCAAGCCCAAGGAAAAACAAAGACCTATGGAGGTGAACAAGATTTAGAAGTTGAACATGACACCAATCTTCATTACTTTCATCAATAGAATTACATCCTTGTAAGAAAATACAATGGAGCTGCAAAAATACAAGCTCTCTCCACAATAACACTAACGAAAATCTATATCTAGAGTCAAATTCGACTTGCTACTTACACAAAATGATTAAGAATCATTCCCCATGAATGGAGGAATATTTCCCCCCAAAATCCCTTGATTAGTGGATCTGGTCCCCAATAATAGGAATCTACATTAAATGGGAGGGAACACATTCCTAGGTTTTCTCAATCATTGGAGTTCCACAATTTGTGCCACAATTCCATAATATCTTGTTGATTTACTATTTAATATTGATCCTCATATAGTAGGTAACAAGTCCCTAAATTATCTCCTCCTCCAAATCTTCATAATCTGTCCAATATTCTCATAATATTCCACAAAAATAAATAATATTAGGCACAAATATCCAATTATTCATAAACCTTCCTAATGAATATATTAAAGTTAAAAATAAACTATCGAATGCAAAAAGAGAGGTTTAATGTGCTTAAGGATGGTCATAGGCCTTAAATTATTGTTTAATTTAGAGGTATGAGCCTTAATTTATGTCTAATTTAGAGGCCCATCAAGTTGTTGAAACAAGGTGTCGTTCGACCGAGTACATATCCATGTGGGTCACCCATCATCACTGTGCCAAAGAAGGATGGGACTTGGAGGATGTGTATAGGTTACGGGGCGTTGAATAAAATCACACTCAACAATAGACACCCCCTACCTAGGATAGATTATCTGCTAGATAAGTTGCAACAAGAAAAGTACTTCACCAAGCTAGACTTGAAGTATGGATATCACTAGGTTTGAGTCAAAGAGGAAGATACATGGAGGACCGCCTTCAAAACAAGGCAAGGTTTGTATGAGTGGTTAGTTATGCCATTTTGCCTATGTAATGCACCAACTATATTTATGAGATTAATGAATGATGTAATGTGCCCTTTTATAGATTCATTTGTTATTGTCTATTTGGATGATATACTGGTATATAGTGCTACCTGGGAGGAGCATATTTCACATTTGATGTAGGTGCTAGAAACATTGAAGAAGCATCAATTTCTAGAAAATATCAACAAGTGTGAGTTTGTGCAACAACCCTTGGTGTATTTGGGGTATGTGATTGGTGGACGAGAACTCAAGATAGATCCTTCAGAGATAGAGGCCATCATGAAATGACCAATTCCTACTAATGATTTTGAGGTTCGGAGTTTCTTTGGGGAAACACAGTACCTAAGGAAATTCATAGCCTGATTTTCAGTGGCAGCAGCACCACTCCACGCCATAATAGAAAGTTGCAAGAGTTTCCAGTGTGGGAAAGGTCAACAAAAGGATTTCGAGGAGCTAAAGAAGAAGATTATTCAAGCACTAGTTCTGGCATTACCAAACTTGCAGTGACCCTTTGAAGTGGAGACAGATGTGAGTGGATATGCAATGGGAGTTGTCTTGATGAAGGGAGTAAGGCTTGTATGCTACCATTATGAAGTATTTCATGGGGCAATTCTTAACTACCCCACCTAGGACAAGGAGATCTATGCCATGGTGCAAGTTGTGAACAAGTGGAAGCACTATCCGACGGGAAAGGAGACAGTAATCCCCACAAATCACCAACTGATGCAGTACTCGCAAGCCCAGAGTAAGCTACAACATACTAGGCATTACAAGTTGATGGGGTTTTACAACAGTTTCATTTGGTGATCAAGTATAAAAAGGGCAACAAAAAAAAGTTGGTTGACATGCTATCAAGTACACCCACATCAAAGATCATAGCTTTGGGGACTCTTATGCAGATGGATCCATTCACCCATGATGCATACAGAGAGGCATATTCAGAAGATGAGTACTTCAAGGAGGTGTATTAGTAGTTGTAGAGTCAAAGTCATATGCATGATGGAAACAACAACGTTGACTACCATCTCCAGGATGGATTACTCTAAAGGATGGATAAGTTATGTGTTCCTAAAGGTGAGAATTTGCAACTAATGAGAGAGACTCATAGTTGTAAGGTTGCAGGGCACTTTGGTGTAGGGATGACCGTGGCTAACTTATAGAGGTATGTGTATTGGCCCAAGATGCAAGATCAGGTAGCTAGGCTCATAAGAGGATGCATGCTTTGTTGAACTAGCAAGCTTAGTAACAGGAAACATGGTCTATATCATCCCTTACCCATATGTACTTGTCCTTGGGAAAATATTTCCATGGACTTTGTGGGAGGTTTATCAAGAATGAGGAAAGGACATGACTACATGTTCATGGTAGTTGACAGGTTCAATAAGATGTGTTTTATGACCCCCTGTAAAAATACCATTAGTGGATAGGAAGAAACAAACTTATTCTTTGGACGAGTTTGGGTTCATTTTGGGATACCAAGGAGCATCATTTCAGAGAGGGATACAATATTTCTAAGTGCATTCTGGAATACATTGTGGGAGAATATAGACACAAAGTAGAAGAGATTTATAGCATTCCATCCACAGACATATGGGCAGACAAAAGTAGTCAACAAATTTTTGGTGTAGCTTATGAGCGGATACAACCAGAAGCATCCGAAGACATGGGATGAAAATCTAGTATATATAAAACATTATTACAACATAACAGTCCACACTTCTACAAGAAAGTCCCCATTTGAGACCTGTTTTGGATATTTTCCACCTTCACCTTATGATATTACATATGGGAAAGAAAGAGGAGTGAGGGAAGATCTTATAGGAGATGCTTTGAGGGCTAAAAATTTTATAGAGAAGATCAGGCAGATCCATCTACAGGTACAAGAAACACTGCAAAAGTCGCAGGAGAAGTATAAGGCTAGGCATGATCAACACAAAAAAAAAAGAAATAGCTCAAGCTGGAAGACAGAGTATGGATATAGTTGAACAAGGAGAGGCTATAGGGGCTTGGTAAGAAAATCAACGCTCTGAGATATGGTCCCTTTGAGGTACTAGAAAAGGTGGGTGATAATTCCTATCGACTTAGTTACCACCATGTATATGCATTTACTCAATTATGAATGTGGAGAAATTGAAAATCTACGAGCCTTCCATGCTAGAATAGGAAGAGGAACGGGTCCTAACCTTAGTGGAGGATTTGGCACTCGATGCTTGAGTAGAGTTGACAGAAGATACAGTTTTGTAGAAGAGGTCTAGAACTACAAGACAGGGGCAACATGGCCTTTGGAAAATTGGGTTGAAGGGACAACTTCCAGGCAAAGCTAATTGGTACACCAGAGAGAAGGTAGAGGAAACATTTCCTCACCTCATTCAGTAAAATATTTTGGTGACCAAAATCCCCCCAAAATGGGTAGGTGTGATCCGGATTGGATCATTATATTGTTTTTCATCCATCTCGATGCATTCAGAGTGGAAAAAGTGGAGGAATTATCTCATGGGGTCATTTTTACCGGCAAGACCCAGTTTGGCGAAACAAGGTCTCAAACCTTCTGGGAGCATTTTGAGGCATCAAGCAATGTTTTTTAGGGTAAAACTTTTCCTCTTTAAACCAACACATTTTCATGTCTTTCTACACACAAAGATCTTTCCAACGACGCAAGAAGCACGTCAATCATAGTATCTATGAAAAATTTATGCCACTCAAAAGTTGACCTTTCTGTTTCCACACCTATAGTTTAGGAGGATGCTACGTGAGCCCCCATTATTCAAGGAAAAGGGGCTAGCCACGTGTTTTTGATGTAAACGACTAGAAGATTCTATATTGTAACTCTCGTTAAGAGTTGATGTAGTCAAACTTAACCACTAGTAGGCCATGAGACTGTGTTATAATTGGGCCACTAGGAGGAAGAGGCATTCCATTCTTTTGAGAAAATTTTGTTCCATAGTTGAGCAAAGATAGCCACGAGAGATAGGAGGTAGAGAACACAACTAGGATCTATGCATTATAGCAATCCACAAGCCACAAAGATTACTTCTTTGTACCCGCAGCCTTTATTTTCTAAGAGAGAGAAAGAGAGCGAAGAGGTCTCACCTTCCATCTAGGTTTTTTCTCGAAAGTGTTTCCCGCTTATTTCTTTGTTCTCTACTTTTTTGCATAATTTCCATTTGCATGCATGCACTACTTATAGTTAATTTTACATATCTTAAAGTTTAATAAAACTCTAATCGTGAAGAGTTGTGGAGTGGAATATCCATGAAAATTTATGGATCATCTAAGCAATTTCACCCTCGAAAGTTCCAAACAAATGCATTAAAAGAAAATTACAACCTCAAAGTCTCATGTTTGGTCTTAGCATAACATCACCTCCTTTTAAGAATTTGAGAGGAAACATTTCAACCTTCATTCCACAACCGCCATCATCTTTTACCTATGTAAGGAAAGAAATCCCCTTCGATCCAATTAAATCCTTCCCACAATATCTTGTGTCATGGAACTGACAAAAAATGGTTTACTTAACCTTTCTGAGGCTTAGAACAAGGCCAAAGAATCTTTGACTTGGCTTAAAATTTGAATACAACAAATTTGTCTCAGGCATTAATTGAAATCATCGCGTGGGTAACAAATAATTTCACCTCAAATAATTGACACTGCAAGCTAAAATCCTATCAAACCCTTGTTTTAATTTTCATATAGGAATTTTATTTATGTTTTAAGTAAATCTATTAATGTCTATTAATGTTGGTATGGATGATAAAAAAGATTAAGACATGACTTCTAGGAAACTTAGGAAGAAGAAAGAGCTCATAAATGAGTTGAACTTGGATTGCATGAAGGTTGAGCTTGAAATAAACAATGGCACCTTGATACCAACCTATACTAACATGAAGTGTAGTACGAAACCTAGCATAGACTTCAAGTGTGGGGACCTATACCACATGTTTTCGGAGTACCTACACATATCAGTCTTTCCTAGAGAAACTGATTGAGGAGGTCTATGTATCCATTAGACTCTCATAGTCCCATAAGATAGCTATGGATCCTAATACGCCCTTTATGAAAAGACCATTGCTTGGCTCATTAGTGTGGGAGACATTGATCATAGTCTTATTTTAGACACTAATGGAAAAGCCATTTCTACATTAAAAACATCTACCCCACATTTATGCCACAAATTTCTTATTGCATAATTTGACCTCAATGTTAAATAAATGCTATAATTATTTTTGAATGGTAGAAATGTCATAAAGCATTAATGAGTACTTGGAAAATGATTTAGATCTAGAAAAGAATCAAAACCTACTCAACTAACCTCTTGAGAACTCCATTTAAAATAAGAGTAACTGCCATAAAAAAATTATATGATAAAAAAAATTACACACATTCAGAGATTTATAAGTTTCTTTAATCTATACAATCACCCAAATAAACACAATCTTCAACTAAATAATGCTTTATAATACTTTGATTCATATGGTCAATTTCTTTATAATTTAATGTAAAATTATCTAATAATAATTAAATAAAAAAATATATATTAATAATAAAAAATATTTTAAATCCCATCTAAAAAACTAAAATAAATCTCATCATCCATCCATTCCCAAAATATAGTTAACTTAGACGGCTAATACAAAAAAAATCCCACAAAAACTACACTGTATGTAGTTTTCAACCAATAATGAACCTAGAGAAAATCAACCCTGATTTTTACTCTCCCAAAACTTAATACATCACAAATTAACTAAGTAGATAAAGGTCAAGTTGAACATTTAATAGTGGATGTATTTTCCGCAGGAAAATTTGTTAGTGTGCAGCAAACAAAGCATTTTTTTTCCTGTATCCAGGCCTTTTATATAGCAAAGCTATTGCTTCCAGCTTATGATTGGAAAATAGCTATTGTGATCCCAAGCTCTCAATCATTTATCCTAAGGCTAAGCTTGTTGGGATCCTCAACATATGGTACAAATTATTTTGGCATGTAGATGACCCTTGTTCCTCAAGTCATTCAAAATTATCTTGCACCCCCTTAGATGACCCTTGTTCCTCAAGCCATTCAAAATTATCTTGCACCCCCTTCTGGTAGTCAAGATTATTTTTCACTATTTTGGGATGTAGATGACCCTTGTTCCTCAAGTCATTCAAAATTATCTTGCACCCCCATATGTAGATGAACCTTGTTCCTCAGATCATTCAAAATTATCTTGCACCCCCTTCTGCGAGTCAACATTATTTTCCACCTGCTTATATGTTTAGGATTACAGACATTTTTTTTTATTTTATTCGGACTAGCAAGAAAAATGAACATTAATTTTGTCAGCCTATCTTATAAATAAACCACATAAAAAATGAATACAATAGACAAAACCATAAATATCATATACTAGAACCAAATCATAAAAAACTAAAGTAATGTTTCCCTAAACAATCCTAACCTATATAAAAACAGTAGCTAGCAGCTATCATATCACTGGTAGTTTAGATCTGGCTGTACTGTACATGAACAGAACTGAGAGCAGTAACCTTCATCATCAGAAACATTAAAAGATGATGAATAGCAACGTATGGATCTACACACTAAGAACATGCCTGGGGTACCTACCAACAGGTACTGTCTTTGCAGCAAGGCTGCAGCTGGAATGCTAGGCATAATCTGGATCATTTTGATAGTTCCTTCCATCATCAAAGTTAAGAGCATAGCTCAGAGAATCATATTTAAATCTCATTTGTGAAGCTGACCTAGGTTTTATCAATTTTCTCCAGTCTGCCTTGATTTTCCGGAATAGATGCCTCCAACTTATTCTTCTGCAGCAACCCAACAACAAGCCATCCACATCATCCATTCCAGATGCTCTGCATAGATGGGCCTTTCTGGCACTGCCCCACTTCCACACCCATTGACAATGCATTCTGTGCCTACCCAAGGACGTCCTCACTGATCCATTGTCAAATTCATCACAGGTTTCATTATAACCATTTGTTGCATTGAAACAATATGCCATGATGATGAGATCTTATCTCCTTTGCGCCGATCTGTAGACCAGAGACTTCTCCTTTCAGATCTCACTGCTCTCCTCCACACAACGTTGTGTTATAATAATTAAAACTGCACAGGAACACATTGATTGATCTTGCTATGTAAGGCTCCTATTTAATCGCTGCAGCTGTGATGTACAAATTATTGCGCTAAAATAAGACACAATCTGACTCTGAAGCTGCCATTTCAGGGAAAATGGCGGGCCCTATCAAACTGGATGTCAGTGGAATTTTGGCTAGGTGTTCTCCTTCACATGACTTATAAGCCATTCGCGATAGTCTAAAACAATGAAAATTATGATATAATTTTGATAAAATTTGGCTAATTTTATAGAAATTAGGATTATAGCAGTGAGATTTCAAGATTTAAGATATAAAGGTTTTGATGGCGTAGCGGTCAAGGCAGTCGGTTTGCATGCACCCCGCTGCGATCCAATCTTGTGGTGCTGTGCAGATAGTGCAGTGTTTGTATATTGGTTAATCCAGGCACTTGTATATTGGTTAATTTAGGGTTGATGTGATGGATGTGGATGTGACCATTATGTATATGTAATAAAAAGAGGACCCATAATGCTTCTGTAAGGAACTAACCCCTCCTATTTCAAAAAAAAAAAAAAACTATTTAAAATTAAAAGTAGAAAAATCAAATATAAAAGAAAGAAAAATACAGATATTTTTAATGGTTGAAAATCTATTTTTACCATTAAAAACACATTAAACTTCTTACTATAACATTTTTGAAAAAAAAATTAATAAATAAATAAAATTAATACTTGGTAGATAAAGCCTGGGACTAAGCCATATTCAAACAAACCATCAGAAATCAACATTCATTCCACTATTGCTTACGTCACTCTAGATTCGATTTCAGTGCTTAGATGGCTAAGGAGACTTCGATCTACTATACAATTTGAACTTTTCTGTCAGTTGTCTATTGTAAAAAAGAGAGTTGCCTTTAGTCTAATTTTTTAGAAGTTATTTTGCGGAGTTATTCTAGTTTATTTTTTTAGAATTTAGTAAGAAATTATTGAAATCACAAGTTTCATAGTAATCTCTGCACAATTTAAGAGCTATAGGGTTTTTTAGAGTGGTGAATGCATATATAAAATCAAAAAACCAATTTAAATAACACAAATAAAGATTTCACCTCAATTTTTTCCACCCAATTCAAACACCAGAAAATATAAAAATCACACTAAAAACAACTCCGTAAAAAAATTCAACAAAAAATACTTTAAATTGTGCGTTCAGTCCGTTATAAAGCTGAACTCTCATCAAAAAGTACGGTAAAATCGCAAAGTACAGTATGCACCACTTTTTGGTCTCCAGTACTGTCTATTCTGAACTGCTAAATCCTTATTTTTTTCAAAAGAATTGTATGTTGTCTGTTGAGCGAGTAAATTGGCCAGGAGAGCCAAATTTTCCTGGCTTTTTTTTCTTAAAAAAATTGATAGTTGGATGTTTGAATTCAGTGTCATTTTTTTCAGTGTGGAAATGGATTTTTAGTCTATCAAAAAATTTTGAGGTATCCAAAATTTTGAAGTTTGATAATTCTCATTTTTTTTTATGGTAGAAATGGATTTAGTCCCATCAAAACTCTAAAAACATTCAAAATTTTGAAACTTAACAAATATATCTAAAATCTAAAAAAAAAAAAAAAACTCTAGATTTTACCAAAATCTTATCTAAATTCCCATTATTTTCTAAACAAATTTACAATTTTGAGAAGAATCTTCCGCGAAAATCACATAGAAATATTTTTGTTGACGAACCAACCAGTGTGGTTCATCGTCAGAACAAGTTGAATGAGCAGATTTTGCTATGCATTATAAATAGATCGGGCAGAATATCCAATGACCAAATCTCTATATCAAGTAACCGCTAAAAAAACAACAGCTAGATTTGACCAAGTTGAATGAGCAGATTTTGCTATGCATTATAAATAGATCGGGCAGAATATCCAATGACCAAATCTCTATATCAAGTAACCGCTAAAAAAACAACAGCTAGATTTGACCGGGAAATGGCTAGTTTGACTATGAAGGATATAAACATAGTTTATTCAAATAAGTTAATTCGATTATTAATTTTCCTATTAAAATAAACTTAAATAGACAATTTTATAATTATAAATATATATTAGAATAAATGAGTTAATATACTATAATCATAAAATAATCAAAGTAATTAAAAATAGAGAATAGTTAATTATCTTTTAAATAAAATATACGTTAATTATATTTTAAATAAAATATAAGTTAAAGGGACATTCAATCTTAATTTAAATTAAGTAAATAAATAATTAATTAATTAGTTAGTTACCAAAGATGTTATATAAATATTAGTTAGTTGTATAAGTTAAAAATAGAGTAATCTATAAATAGTTAATTCTATTTTAAAATATAAGCTAAAAGGACATATATTTATAAATATATATTAAAATAAATAAATTAGTTTCATATTCATAGTCAAAGAGTATCCCGATATAAAAATATTAGAGTATTACAATAGTTTATTAAGGGTAAAAATTAGTATATTAATTTTAAATTAATTATAAACTAAATTAATTTTAATTTAAAAAATAAATAAAATAAAATTTTAATTTTAATTTAATAATCAAAGAGTTTAAATATATAAATATTAGAGAATTCAAGTATTAGAAAAATTACAATATTTAAAAATATATATATACTTAAGGGAGAAAACGACTAGGAGGAGAGGGCTGGGACCCAGCAACTACTAATCTTCCAGCCATCCTCTCTATTGAGATTGTTCAGCCTTTTTTCAATCTCAAGGGCTTCCCTAAATTTCCGGTGATGGAATTGCGACACTTTAGCAATCACACTAGCTTCTTCGATGCAAAAATGATAATTGGTTTTCTCCACATGCTCTGCTAAAGCGAAAGACTTGGTTCTCATATGCTTGAGGTCAGCTGCGTGTTCACTAATCCTTTGGTTAATGAAGCGACCAGTCTCACCGATATAGGGTGTCCCACATGAACAAGGAATAATATAAACACCTTTCATGTCCTTGGGGTCAATAGGATCCTTCACAGATCTGAGGGACTTACGAATGGTGTTAAGAGGTCTAAAGGTTGCAGGGACATTATGCTTCTCAAAAATCCTCGCAATCCTATCCATAGTCCCTTGAACATATGGTAGATGGACACTAGGAATCTGTTTCTTAGGTTCTCTTCTGGTTAACGATTTCTTAGTTGCTTTGAGGAAAGCCTTTTGTCCCAAATGTCTACTATAACCGTTCTCAACAAAGACATTAAGGAGATGGGACTTCTCCTCCTCGAAGCTCCTTTCATCAGACATCCTTAAGGCACGAATCGCTAGGGTGTTAAGAACCCCCAACTTCTGGGTTGGGTGATGGTGGGAACTAGCATGAAGATACTTCTCCGTATGAGTTTTCTTGTGAAACACTCGGTGGAAGAGGGAACCATCCTTATTCTTAGAGATAAGAATATTAAGGAACGGGAGGCAACCATCGACTTCTTGTTCCTTAGTGAACTTGATCGCTAAGGATTGACTATTGAGATGATCGAAGAAGAGATCTGACTCCTCTTGGCCATGAGACCAGATGACATTAGTGTCATCCACATATCTCTTCCAAAGCTTGGGCAGGAGACGTGTTGAGTTCATAGCCTTGGATTCAAAATACTCCATAAAAAGATTTGCAGCAACAGGGGATAGGGGTGAGCCCATGGCAACTCCATAGGTTTGCTCAAAGAACTCACCTTCAAAACTGAAAAAGGTCGAAATGAGGCAGATCTCAACTAAACGAGCGGTATCAGGATCTGTTAGACGGTTGATCACTTCCATGGCCTCATTTATAGGGATGCAAGTGTAGAGGGAAACAACATCAAAAGTAACAAGAATGTCTCCAGAGTCTAGCTTGATGTCCTTGAGCTCCTCAATAAAGGAAGTCGAGTCTTTAACGAAGGACCCTGTACGACCAACTAAGGGTTTAAGCTTCAAGGCAAGGAACTTAGCAAGAAGATAGGTCGGATTTCCAATGGTGTTGACAATGGGCCTAAGGGGAGCTCCTTCCTTATGAATTTTAAGGAGCCCATAGATTCTAGGGGTGATCGGATTGCTCTCAATGAGTTTATGGTGCAAGGGACTCACTCAGTTACTGGATTTAATGGCAAGGGCCACAATCCTGGAGATCTTCTTCAACGGGTTTTTGGGAAGCTTCTTATAACTTCCACTATTATGAAGATGATCAAACATTTTATTGCGGTAGTTTTCCCTGTTAAGAATGATAGCAGCCCCACCTTTTTCAGCTTTCAGAACAACAATATCTTTGTTCTGATTTAAGGATTTTAGGGCTTCAAATTCATCCCTGCTAAGGTTGCTCTTTGAGGCTTAGCCTTCCTTAGGATGACAACACAATCTTGCCTAATAGTGTTCTTAACAGTATCAGGTAAACCACGAATCCCAAATTCAATCTCACAAATAATGTCATCCACAGGAATCTTCTTAGGGGCCAAGGCAAATTTTAGACCTTTGCTTAAAACTTTAAAAACATGAGGGGAAAAGGAGAAACTAGATAAATTGATAACTTTATTATTAATATGAGAGGAAAGGGGAGGATTAATATCATTTATATGACTCTTCCTAGATTTAGAGTTATTGTTCATATGTAAGTCAAGCATTGTTAACTTCTTATTATTGTTAATTATTCTCCTATTCCTAGAACAATAATTATTTACTCCCTCCTTATTATTTACAATATTAATAAAATTATTATCAATATTATTATTTTTAATAGCGTTATTATTTTTGTTACTAACAAAGAAATTAATCCTATTATTATTATTATTATAACTATTAATAACATCATCATTATTATTATTATGACATTGAATTTAAGATTCGTGGTTTACCTAATAGTATTAAGAACACTATTAGGCAGGATTGTGCTGTCATCCTAAGGAAGGCTAAGCCTCCCAAGAGCAACCTTAGCAGGGATGAATTTGAAGCCCTAAAATCCTTAAATCAAAACAAAGATATTGTTGTTCTAAAAGCTGACAAAGGTGGGGCTGCTGTCATTCTTAACAGGGAAGACTACCGCAATACAATGTTTGATCATCTTCATAATAATGGAAGTTATAAGAAGCTTCCCAAAAACTCGTTGAAGAATATCTCCAAGATGTGGCCCTTGCCATTAAATTCAGTAACTCAGTGAGTCCCTTGCACCATAAACTCATTGAGAGCAATCCGATCACCCCTAGAATCTATGGGCTCCCTAAAATTCATAAGGAAGGAGCTCCCCTTAGGCCCATTTTCAGCACCATTGGAGGTCTGACCTATCTTCTTGCTAAGTTCCTTGCCTTGAAGCTTAAACCCTTAGTTGGTCGTACAGGGTCCTTCGTTAAAGACTTGGCTTCCTTTATTGAGGAGCTCAAGGACATCAAGCTGGACTCTGGAGACATTCTTGTCAGTTTTGATGTTGTTTCCCTCTACACTTGCATCCCTATAAATGAGGCCATGGAAGTGATCAACCGTCTAACAGATCCTGATACCGCTCGGTTAGTTGAGATCTGCCTCACTTCGACCTTTTTCAGTTTTGAAGGTGAGTTCTTTGAGCAAACCTGTGGAGTTGCCATGGGCTCACCCCTATCCCCTGTTGTTGCAAATCTTTTTATGGAGGATTTTGAATCCAAGGCTCTGAACTCAGCCCGTCTCCTGCCCAAGCTTTGGAAGAGATATGTGGATGACACTAATGTCATCTGGTCTCACGGCCAAGAGGAGTTAGATCTCTTCTTCGATCATCTCAATAGTCAATCCTCAGCCATCAAGTTCACTAAGGAATAAGAAGTCGATGGTTGCCTCTCGTTCCTTGATATTCTTATCTCTAAGAATAAGGATGGTTCCCTCTCCCACCGAGTGTTTTGCAAGAAAACTCATACGAAGCAGTATCTTCATGCTAGTTCCCACCATTTCCTAGCCCAGAAGTTGGGGGTTCTCAACACCCTGGCGACTCGTGCCTTAAGGATCTCTGATGAAAGGAGCTTCGAGGAGGAGAAGTCCCATCTCCTTAATGTCTTTGTTGAGAATGGTTATAGCAGACATTTGGGACAAAAGGCTTTCCTCAAAGCCAGAAGAGAACCTAAGGAACGGATTCCTAGTGTCCATCTTCCGTATGTTCAAGGGACCACAGATAGGATTGCAAGGATTCTTAAGAAGCATAATGACCCTGCAACCTTTATACCTCTTAACACCATTCGTAAGTCCCTCAGATCTGTGAAGGATCCTATTGACCTCAAGGACATGAAAGGTGTTTGTATTATCCCTTGTTCATGTGGGACGCCTTATATCGGTGAGACCAGTCACTCCATTAACCAAAGGATTAGTGAACACGCAGCTGACCTCAAGCATATGAGAACCAAGTCTTCTGCTTTAGCAGAGCATGTGGAGAAAACCAATCATCATGTCTGCATCGAAGAAGCTAGTGTGATTGCTAGAGTGTCACAATTCCATCATCGGAAATTTAGGGAAGCCCTTGAGATTGAAAAAAGGCCGAACAATCTCAATAGAGAGGATGGCTAGAAGATCAATAGTTGTTGGGTCCCAGCCCTCTCCTCCTAGTCGTTTTCTCCCTTAAGTATTTATTTTTTTAATTTTTTTTCAATATTGTAATTTTTCTAATACTTGATTTCTCTAATATTTATATATTTAAACTCTTTGACTATTAAATTAATATATATATATATATATATATATATATATATAAATTAAAATTAATTTAGTTTATAATTAATTTAAAGCTAATATACTAATTTTTACCCTTAATAAACTATTGTAATTCTCTAATATTTTTATATCGGGATACTCTTTGACTATGAATATGAAACTAATTTATTTATTTTAATATATATTTATAAATATATGTCTTTTTAGCTTATATTTTAAAATAGAATTAACTATTTATAGATTACTCTATTTTTAACTTATACAACTAACTAATATTTATATAACATCTTTGATAACTAATAAATTAATTAATTAATTAATTTACTTAATTTAAATTAAGATTTAAATGTCCCTTTAACTTATATTTTATTTAAAATATAATTAACGTATATTTTATTTAAAATATAATTAACTATTCTCTATTTTTAGTTACTTTGATTATTTTATGATTATAGTATATTAACTCACTTATTCTAATATATATTTATAATTATAAAATTGTATTAACTCACTTATTCTAATATATATTTATAATTATAAAATTGTCCATTTACTTTTATTTTAATAGGAAAATTAATAACCGAATTAACCTATTTGAATAAATTATGTTTATACTCTTCATAGTCAAACTAGCCGTTTCCTGGTCAAATTTAGCTGTTGTCTTTTTAGACGTTACCTGATCTAGAAATTTGGTCATTGGATATTCTGCCCGATCTATTTATAATGGATAGCAAGACTCATTCAACTTGTCCTAATGATGAACCACACTGGTTGGTTGGAAACATGTCCACAAAAATATCTCTATGTGATTTTCGCCGAAGATTCTTCTCAAAATTGATATGGATCACAGAAGCCTAAATTCAACAAATTTACAATATCACTAAATTATCATTCATTCATTCCTTCTTACTATTTTAATACTATTTTAGTCATTTTTGTCCTTTGCACCTTTCAAAGCCCTAGTCTAACTAGTCGGAGGAATTGCACGGAAAGTTATGGAAATTCCGGTCATATTTAGAAAAAATTCGGCAATGATTTTTGTAAATCAAAATTATAGTTGTTAAACTTCAAAAATTGTGGTGTCCTAGACGTTTTTGATGGTGTTGAATCCATTTCCACCATCAAAAACACAATTCAAACACTGCCTTTACAAGTTTTTTTGAAATTTTGCTGCTCAAATTCTAGCCTTTTTTACTGTTCAGGCAATTTCTCCACCTTGATAGACAACTCCCCTTTTAAAAGATACCTGTGCATACGATACGACACCTCGGTGGTGACAATTCAAAAGTTTTATTTTCCATGGTTTTCTCCTTTATATTATTTATCATATTTAAAAATCTAAAAAAAATGTGAACGATCGCTCATAATCGTAATATAGTTGACACTGGAAGTTTGTACACCGAAGTCTGTTCTTGAATCCATAGTATCGGTTCAACGTTTTGGGAGTTTGGTTTTTGAATCTTTAGTTTATACGTTAGATGTTTTTTTTTTTTGGGGAGGTTTTTCTGTTTATTTTTGTGTGTAATTTGATGTAAATTTTGTAAAAGTTTATAGGAATTACATGTTTGAGGTATGAATTCTCCACTATTTAAATGTTTCAAAAAGATTTCATGATATTAATCTAATTTAAACAACAAAAATAAAAAATTGACCTAGCAAAAATTTCACTAACCAAAAACTTTAAAACAACATTTAATAATTAGACAATTACTAGTCTGGATAATGAATAGATTATTTTGGCTACCACTTGGAGTTTGTAATAGTGTTTGCTAACTCAAAGATATCTTATGATTCTCAAACTTTTTTTAGTTTATCTAAAATGATTTAATAATTAGATAATTACTATTATCTATCATTGTTGGGAACATCTGGATAACATCTTGATTTTATCTCGAAATCACGATTTTTTGGCCTAGCCGATGTTTGCTGGTTTTTATTGATATTTTTATGGTATCTTAAGTTTGTCAATATTTGCTGATTTTTACCGATATTTTCCCGATTTTTACAATATTTTGGTTTTCTGGACCTTTGCCGATTTTATCCCGATGTCAATGTTCGCAACATTGCTATCGATAATGAAAAGATACTTTGGGCTACTACTTCCACTGTGTAATAGCATTTGCTAACTCAAAGATATTTTATGATTCTCACACTTATGTTAGTTTACATTAGGTGTGCCAGGGTCTCGAGTTGGTGAGTGCCCGAGAGGGTCGAAACGCCGACGATCACGGTTAAAGGCGTACTCGGAGGTAGATGTCACGGATATGTGACGAGTCATGCCGTGAGGAAGTGCAACGAGTTGTGCTATGGGAGTGTGTGACACGCGACCGCGCCAGGAAACTCGAGTTGGGCATTTGGGCGAGCGTGCACCCAGGTGAGGCACCCATGGGTGAGGCAACACCGTGAGCAGTCGGGTGTGCCCACATTTGATACAAGCGACCTATAGTGCAACCGATGGGCCAAACGAAGGTTGAAACCATGTGCAATGTTATGATGCGAGTTGGATGAATGAGTGGCAAGGCTAACTCGAGGGAGCAAACTTATAACGGGCAACGACATGTTATATTTGGTTGGGCTGACATACTTAGCAATGTGCAGGGTGATGCATGAGTGTACACTTGGGCATACGTGTGGGGAGGTGAAGTGACATGACACTTGGAGATGCCATAACCCGATGGCACTCATATATATTAGAGATGGTCGAGAGCATTAGAGATCCATTGAACTTGACAAGCGAATACATATCACATAGCTAATGGAGTTGAGTGAAGAGAAGCGAACCGCATAGGTAAAGGGGCTGAGCATACATGGTCAGGTTGCAGGCAGGTAGAACTGGGTTAACCGACGGGCATGTTCAGGCAGGGTCAGGTCAGTTAGGTCATAGGCTGCACAATGTGTAGGCCATGTGCCCGCACCGATGGGCAAGTCTATTGGACGAGCTGTTGAACAGATTCGGGTGGACTATTGGATGGTCGAGTGAGCCCCAGGTTGGGGTGTGGGTTGACAGAGTCGAGTGTTGGGTAGAGTTGACATAACGTGGTGCGGGTCGCAAGCAAAACATTGTAGTAGTTCGATTATGCTACATGGTGGGCAATGTGCAGATTGAGGACACGAAGTGGGTCGAGCTAAACTAGTTCTCATTGTTAAGCCGAGGCATAATTTGGGGTTTCCGGCTGTGCGGTGTGAGCAAAGGCAGCAGTAAGTTGCATGACTATGCGACAAATTTGGTAAATTATCTATGTGTGCATACCGATTAGTTGGTTGCATGACTTAGTTGTCAAATATTGTATAATTGTATAATATTGAAGTTTTATCGATAAACTGAGTTGAGTAGATTGTATGGGAGTTTCCCCTCCCAAGTATATATGGGCGTACTTGTGGTAGTGTTGTGATTTCCGCTGCATACTCATGAATTATGATTGAAGAAGATAATTGTTGAATGTTTATTCCGCTGCATTATTGAAGACACTTATTGGAAAAATAACTAAGTGTTGTGTTAGGCGTAGTCCGTACACTTAAGTATTGGTTAAAAGAAAAAGTGTAGTGGTGCCGCACCCGCCTATGTGTGGTTGGAAGACTACCACCGGGAGAGGGGCGTGACACATGGTATCAGAGCCAACTTTCCGCGGGGATTTCATTTGAATATTGTAAAAGTGAAGCGGGTGGTGAAGCATTGAGCTTGGGCCAAGCTGAACGAAAGAAGATGGGAGAAAAAGCTTTTCAAAAGCTTGAGGACATAACAGGGTATTGGAAGGACAAGAAGAAGTAACACTATGAGGCTGTTGTGCAAGAATGGGAACTCTTAGGGCACATTGGAGATGGGATAGTGAAGGTGCAAAAGGACTTGGATAATCTTCATGGGAGTTCTGTTGAACTTGATGAGAAGATACAATAGGGTGAACGAAAACCCCAAGAACTCCATGCATGAACGAGTTCACTTAAGGGAGAGAAGTACCATGTTGTAGGCTAAAGTCAAGGGATTTGAAGATGAGATCAAGAGGTACTTTCTTGATCGTAAACCCATTATTATAGAAGAAGGTGAGCTTGATTACATTGACAGACTTGGAGCTTATTACGGACCATGCAAGATGATATTCGGATGGTTGGGTCACTTCGAGTGGAGGTCGATGTGTGCCAAGTAGGTACACTTGAGCATGACGAAATGAAGGAGAAGCTTAATGGAACTCAAGCTAGACCAGGATAAAATTTCTCAAATGAACCAAAAGGGGAGATTACATACGCTAAGAGGACAATTAGGTCAAGGCGAAAGTGAAAAGACCCCTTTGAGGTCGAATTGTTTAATAAGGTTGTTTAAAGATAAGATGCAAGATAAATCCTACAAAGGATGGAGATGCCTTGAGGTTGAGTTTTGTGTGGGTAATACATGGTAAGAAGTTTGTTGTATTGGTTGATACAGGGGTTACACATAGTTTTTTTAGCAGGAAGGCAGCAACATATTTTGGGAAGAAAGCCGAAGTGGAAAGAGAGTTTAGTGCTTTCAAAGCTATAAACTCTACCGTGAAAGTTGTGGCAGGTGTTTTGAATAACACATAATTGAGAGTGGGCTCATTGTTTGGCAGGTTGTATTTGAGGGTGATTGATATGGATGATCATGTTATGGTGTTGGGGCAAGTCTTCTTGATAGTTCCACAAGCCATACCGATGGTGGACCATGACATACTCTTGATTACAACTAGAGGATAGGCCATGATTGTTCCGATGACAAGGGAGAGTGATTTGGGATATCAACCCAGGATTGCTTCGATGACTTTGTATTCAAAGGACTCATATGTGATGCATGACTATGTGGAGCAAAGGGAACTTGGATGTATGACTCAAGCAACAAAGGAGAAGAGGATGATTGATTTTATTGCGAGAGCTAGGAAGAAATATTAAGGTGGAAGGGCAGTTCCACACATCTTGAGGAGTATTATAGGTGAATCTTCTACTAAGAGACTTCACCATGTAGTTGTTGATGAGAGTGGAAGTCTGAGCACTTCTTCTAAAGCAGTGGTAGGGGAAGGTTATGCAGGTAGAGATCCATCTGGCATTGTGGATTTTTGCAGGTATGCTATCGACATATATGACTTTCAGTTGACAAAGGACAAGCTTGGGAAGCTTAGGTGTACACATGAGTAGATTATTGTTGTGCATGAGTACTTGAGGACACAACATCAGTTGGATAGATGGGTGGATGAGAACCAGGGAGGAAACTTCTTGGTCCTTCTCACATGATAGACCTGTAGAGGTGGGTGTGTGCAATGCCTTGATGATGAGGAAGACCGCACCACCCTAACAAAGGGGCCTTTGGGGATAAGGAAACTCTCTTACACATTATGATGATGCTTGCATGAATGTGGCTATTAGGACATCACCTAGAGAAACACATGGACATTAGCATTAATGGCAACATGCTGCAGATGAGATGATGGATTACTTCATGGACCTGAGCATGGCTTATTTTACACTTGGGATAGATTCATTATCGAGTTCATATTGTGACAAGATGCTAGAGAAACGAACAACGGTGGCATGAGGAGGAGCATTCTTGTGGATTTGGATGCAACAGTTAGACTGATCACTTGACTAGTTCGAGTCGTGGGGGCCAACATTGCACCGAGCTATGTCAGAGATGTATCGATGGATCAACGAGATATGTTGTGTTGGGATCGAGTATCATGGCAGAGATTTCACATGATGATGACACATGATGAATCGACACGATATGTGTTGTAGCGATGTCATGTTAGAGCTTGATAGAGGTTTATGCGATGATGAGCAGAGTTGGGTAGCATGGATAGTGGATGTTAGAGCTAGCAACACTTTGCAAAGATTGATGATGATGGTGTTGTCGAGGACGACAACATTTCTAGAGTAGTGGAGGAGGTTAGGGCCTCGAGTTGGCGAGCGCCAAAGAGGGTAAAAATACTGACGATCACAGTTAAAGACGACTTAGAGGTAGATTTCAGGGATGTGAGACAAGTCGTACGATGAGGAAGTGTGACGAGTTGTGCAATGGGAGTGTGTGACGGGTGAACGCGCTAGGCAACCCAAGTTGGGCATTTAGGTGGGCGCACGCTAAGGTGAGGTGACATGGTGAGCGGTCGGGTGCGCCCGCATTTGATACGGGTGACCCATAGTGCGACCAGTGGACCAAATGAAGGTTGAGACAATGTGCGATGTCATGCTGCAAGTTTGATGAATGGGTGGCAAGGCCGACACGAGGCGGCAAACTTATAACGGGCAGTGACATGTTATATTTGGTTGGGCCAACATACTTAGCGATGTGCATGTCAATGCATGAGTGTACACTTGGCCCGACGTGTGGGGAGGTGAAGTGACACGACACTTGGAGATGCCATAACGCGATGGCACTTGTATATATTAGAGATGGCCGAGAATTGCAGATCCATTGATCTTGGCAAGCGAATACATATCGCAGAGTTAAGGGAGTCGAGCGAGGAAAAGCAAACCGAAGAGGCAAAGGGGCCAAGAATACATAGTCAGGTTGTAGGTGGGTAGAATCGGGTTGACCGGCGGGTGTGTTTAGGCAAGGTCAGGTCAGTGGGGTCGCAGGCTGCATGGTGTGCATGCCATGCGCCTGTATCTATGGGAAATTCTGTTAGTTGAGCTGCTAAACAGATTCGGGTGGACTGTTGGATGGTCGGGCGAGCCGTAGGTTGAAGTGTGGGTTGACATGACCGAGTGTTGGGCAGAGTCGGCATAACGTGGTGCGGGCCGCAAACAGAACATAGTTGTAGCTCAATTATGCTACACGACGGAAAGTGTGCAGATTGAGGACATGAAGTAGGTAGAGCTAAATGATTGTCGATTGTTAAGCTGAGGCTTAACTTGGGGTTTCCGATTGTGTGGTGTGGGAAGAGGAAGCAGTAAGCTACACGACTATAAAATATTGTATAATATTGAAGTTATATTGATATATTAAATTGGGCACACTTTATGGGAGTTGCCCCTCCCAAGTATATATGGGTACACATTTGTGGTAGTATTGTGATTTCCATTGTATAATGATGAATTATAATTGAAGAAGATAATTGTTGAATGTTTATTCCGCTGCATTATTGAAAATACTTATTGGAAAATTAACCAAGTGTTGTGTTAAGCGTTGTTGTGTTAAGCGTAGTACGTACACTTAAGTATTGGCGAAAAGAACAAATATAGAGATGCCACACCGTCCTATGTATGGTTGGAATACTACCACCCGTATAAAGGCATGACAAAGTGGGCATTGAACATGTATTTTTCATTGTGGGTTTTATAATTAAAATTTTAAATTTAAATACGAATTATCATTAAAATTGATTACATTTTTATATTAAAAATATAATATATATCTATTTAACAATGTCTTTTATTTTTTAATTCCATTCTGCAAAACCATCAACTTTTCCTATTAGTTTTCCACCTCTACCCGCCTTCACTCTGTGGAGATGTTTAATAATCAAGTAATCGTCGAGGACAAGTGTTATTCAACTTACATGTGTCAATTAACGTAGGTTAAAACAAAACCAAAAACCAAAAGGATATGGATCTCCTCTATAAAATATTTAATGCTTTTTAATAAAATATTTATTATTTTTATGGTTGTATTTGGTCATTATTGTACTTCGATAAACTTAAAAAAGGTAGTATATTTTATAAATAAGGTAGTATATTTTATAAATGTAAAATAAGTTTCTTATATTTTATAAATTTAAAATTTAATATTTTTTATTTTTTTTATTTGATTTATGATGGGTGACTATTTGGGATTACTTTTGTGAGGCTGATTTGACTTAACATGTTATTGTCTCCTACCAAATTGTCATTGGATCACTTATATGATGATAACCTTTTCCAGCATGTTATTGTCTCATGCGATGATATGCCTTCGTTACTTCGGATTTTGTACAAACTTTTGAGGAGGGTGATATCATGTTAGGGAATTAAGTTTCATCACTTTAGCTCAAAAATGTATTCATTGTAGACAGTCTCTACATGTATTCGTTATTATGATTTAGTGCATAGGCTTGTCTTAGCAGTGATAACGGTGGTTGGTTATGGATTATAGAGAGACATGTTCAAAAAACGTGCATGCTTAGCATAATATTAGGCTTTTCGTATATTTAGTGTAAGTTTCATTTGTATATCTCTAATCTCTAGTTTCATTATGCATTTATGGTTGATCTATTTTATGGTGTCATTTGTTGGGAAGCCTCCTTTTAGGTTACTCTATTTTGGTCCCGTGGAGCTTGAGCTCCATTGTCTCACTTTTGGGTTCAACTAAGTGTGGTTAGGATTGATTATATTTAACCATCCTTCATTGCTTTCCTCTTTGGTGGTCTATATTGAGTTCGGCTCCTTTATGGCTTTTTTTCCTTGTAAGGAGAAACCCCTTTCTTATGATCCCTTCTTTGCTGCAAACTATGTTGCACCCAAACAACTTATGTAGATATAGTGAGAGATGTGGATGAGAGGACTTGCTCTTGATTGAGAGCAAAGAACAATGTAGAGGCATTTGTTTTAAGCTACTAGAATCATACCTCCAAAGTTATAAGAGAGGAAATTGATGTAGTAGAAAAAAAACCAAGAGTGGAAAAACATTTTTTTTAGACATAGGGGTTGAGGAGAGAGTTGGGTAGATGATTCTAGACTTACATAATAGTTGTTTGAGACAAGAACAATATAAGAAAATAGCTAATCTCTACTAATAGATCAAGGCTACAATAGGAAAGGCTTTGTCAAAACAAAGTGAAGCACAACATGAGATATTGCTTTGTATTGATACTCTATAACTATATTCGATGAAGTTGGACCACAAGGTGGCTACATGATAACATATATGGAATTCTCAATTAACAATGAACCAGATGCCAAACCGTTAGCTCAATACGAAGATTCTCCACCAACATTATGGTCAGATTAGTTATTTTTTTTACTTCACAATATGCTATCTAGCCTACTATTAGTTCGAGTATTAGGTTTATTTGAAGGTTCACTAATAGTTAGAGTCTCGATGTTTTATATATTACTATTATCAATGTTAATCTAGTCAATTTGATAAAGACATTAACACTGTGATACTACTTTGGCTTCCTAGTAAGAAACTAATAACTACATAAATAAGTTTTTTAATTTAGAAGTATATAACTTTAAAACTAACTTAAAAAAATATATATTAATTTTTTTAATGTATATTTTATTTTCTTATCCCACTTTTATATATATAACTTCATCTTTACAAAAAAAAAAAAAAACTATTAAGGTGTAATTACTTTACTTCAATCTTTGTCAATAAACATATCAATGTGATTTTATTTTAATTAAATACGTATCTTTTTAAATTTTAAAATAAGATAAATCTATTAAAAAAACATTATTGTTAATTGGATTTATCTTGGTGGTTGAGAAGAACGATGGTTATCCTTTCTATTTAAGTTAATTATATTGTAAAGTGTCTTTTCATTTATAGTTATTATTTATAGTTTATATATATTTTATATTTCTATATATAAAAATATTTTATATTATGAATTATATGTTTTGAAATATTATGATTATGAATAGGAACCATTATTGGTTAAATTTATTCTAATATGATATGTATATTATGTTTTTTTTTTTTTTTCAATTTTTTTTTTAATAAAACAAAATTACAATATAAAAAATTGAACTGAATATAACCAACCTAGATCCATCTTAGCTCTGGATCTATCAAGCACTGAGAGGGATCAAATTTCTCAAGATGCGAAACTCTTTTTTGAGTGAAAAACTTGAGGAAAGGTTTGCACCTCGAGAGATTTGATCCCTCTTGGCACTTGATAGATCTAGAGTTAAGATGGATCTAGGTTGGTTTCAGTCATGTGCGCTAAGGAAAATCTATCGAACATATGATTAATTTTATCAATAATACGTAAATACATCTAATATTAATATAATAATTTTAAATATGCTAAATATGTCTGAGATTTATCTAGTCATTTTAATTTTAAATTTTTTTAATTACCTCAGTTTGTCGAGATGATAACTATTGCTAATAACTTTAATGATGAAAAATGATGAAATAAAAGTGTAATAACCCTTGGTTAAAAGTTCATGTAATAAAAGTTAATAAAGGCAAAATAAGGCCACGGTTAAGGGACACATATTCAAAGTTGAATGTTGGGCAACAATATCCTAGTGGGCATCACTCGATGTGTTTATGGCTAAGGAAAATTGGTAAAGGCAATGACTAAGGCATTAAAAAGGCAAAAAGGTATTTTTCGCACGTTTATTTATGAAAATAAAGGAAAATAGGAGAAAAGGAAGGTGAAAGGTCACATGTTCCATGTGAGGAGGAAATTGAAGGAAAAGAATGGAAAATGAAGAAAATAGAGACATCATTCATAAAAAGGCTTATGAGGACCATTTTGTAACATTTTGTCAGTTCAGTTTTGGAGCTCTCTCATTATTCTCTCTCTCTCACACTCTTGGACACTTAGAGTTTTCTTGGAGAATTTTAGCTTTGGAGCAAGGAAGGGAAAAACAAGGAAAGGAAAGCAAAGCAAAGATCAAGAAAGGAATAGCAGGATCAAACAACTTCAGCAGGAATACTTGCAAGTAACATATTTCATCTGTGATTTCTTAGCTGGTTTTGACATGCATGGCTTCACATGTTTGTATATGGTTCTCTTGCTGTCGATGTCATGGTTTTGTTGGGTTATGATAGTGGTTTCTAGCCTTGCCTTGCCTTTTTATGGATATGGTGTGATGGGATTGTTTTCTCGATTTTGAGCTTTGGAATTTCCCGTTGGTTTTGGAATCCAGGGCGGAGGTGGTCTCACGATAATTTCCAAAAGCCTAGGAATCCCTTGACTGGTTTTGGCTAAATACACGGTAAAGACTCAGGGTGGAGTCTCGGTTTAGGGCCTAGTGATCTGGTGTGGATTGCGGGAAATCCTGAGAGACCAATGTCTCGGTTTAGGGCCTAGTGATCCGGTGTGGATTGTGGTAAAGCCTTAGAGGCAAGGAGATGAAAAATTCCTCCAAGATAGTGATGGATTCCAGAGGCATTTCTAACTTGGTATGGCTTTTAGATCTCAATGCCTATTTTGGTGAGATAATGGTTTGGTGAGGGTGGAGGTGGTTTAACCTATGGATTCCCTTCGTTGTTTTTGGATTATTTTATCCATGAGATCCCACATTCATGCTTGGTATATGGCATGGGGGTGAGTGGCTGAAAGAAAGATTTTTTCCAGCCATGTGTATGGTCATGTGGTATGTGGAAGTCCTGAACCTAGTCGACTTTCCCTATGTTTAATAAAAGCTAAGTTCTTTTGCTTTTGTACATGTTAATATGTGGCCTTAATGGTTGTTATATCATATCTATTTACATGGTTTAATGCTAGTTATAAGCATGGTTATAAGACTGGTTATTTTCATGGTTATTTCATGTATTTACTTGTACCTAAAAGGATAATGGATGCAAGACCTAATTGATGTCAAAACAATTAAGGGAAGAGGGTGGTGATCCTTCTTATCAAGTCTCATATGAGTTATCAATCATTTATGCTTTGTCTTTTATTCATTTCATGTACATTACATTGATGCCAAGTGTTTGATAGAATGTTAGTACCGGTTGGGGATGGTTAGGCCTAGTCCTAGAGTTAGTTTTTGATTTGTAAGTCTTATCATCATGTAATTCATGGATTCTAAATGCTACAGGAGTTTCTGGGCAATGACCTAGATTATGGGCTTGAAAAGTGGTACAAATCCCAGAGTTACAGGCATAGGTTTGAGGGGAAAAGTCCCCAGACGCATGCATACCCATGTTGTGCATATGTCCGAAGGTTTCCAGATGCACCCTTGTCCATATCAAGGGAGAGTCCAGGGGTATTGTGGTCTAAAAGTTAAGTGGGACCGAGGGGATAGTAAGGGGAATGAATGGGATGCAATATGGGAGTCCTATAGCATGTGCAAAAGGTTTTGTATGGTTTGTTTCCATCAATTCCATTTCCTTAAGGTTACTTAGGAGGTTGAATCATATCATAGTAACTTCTCATGACATGTTTAGCCTGGTTGGCTAGTTACTTGGGTAGATGTGAGAGGAGAGTCATTACAGAGTGGTATTAGAGCATGGTTCACCCCTTAGACTGGATGGGCTATGTGTTGGTCATGCATTCATGTCAGTTGCATGTGTGTTAATCCTCCATGTGGTGTGTGTGCTTCGTTGCATTTGTATAGTATGGGTTATGGTTGTAGTGAGGTCACCATGGGAAGTTGATGGTGTCATTATGAAGTGTGTCATTGTAACACCCCTTCCTAGATATACCCAAAGTAACCTTGCCAATTGGGGTAAACATGAGACAAGAGGCTACTATGATCAAATTCGACCTCCTATGTGACCCTAAGGAAATGGAATTGATGGAAAATCACACACAATCATCCAACATCATCAACATAACCCTCATGAGATAAGTGAGCCACCCAAACAGCCTATCCTTGGGTCCCACTGCTATTCTAGATTTTTTAGGCCATAGTCTCTCTCATGCTATGGGCAAGGGAACGAATAGAAACCTAAAGACACTCTCACAGGCCTACCTTCCAGTAACTGTGGACCAAAATTTTCAACTATGTGCCAATGACCTCGGGATTTAAGCCACGTTTCTAGCCGAGAATCCCAACCTATACCCAAAACTTACTACCACCTTCAAAATTCATTAAAGACATCATAACAATGTCAATAAATCAAAATCAACCTTAGGAATAGGCCTAAGCGTCCCCAACCGGGACTAACATTATGTTAAACGCTTTGGATCAATGCAACCTATAGGTCTAGGATACAAGACAAAGCATAAATGACTTAAACAACTTATGAAACATAACCAAAAGGATCACTTCCTTCTCCATTGAACTACTACATCACCAATCAGGTCTTGCATCCATCCATTTAACAGTTACAAGTAAATACATGAAATAAACATGACATAAACCAATCATTTAACCATGCTTATAACCAACATAAAACCATGTAAATATTAGATGTAAGACAACCATTAAATCACATATAAATTAGTGCAAAAGTTAGAGAACTTAGCTTTTATTAATCATAGGAAAATCCGACCAGGTTCAGGACTTCCATGTACCACCTGACCATAAACATGGTTGAACCAAATCTTTATTTCAGACAGTCACGCCCATGCCATATTCCAAGCATGAATGTGGGATTTCATAGGACAACCAATCGAAGAACAACCAAGGGAATCCAAAAGTTAAACCACCTCCACCTTAACCAAACCATGATCACACCAAAATCGGTGTTCCGATCACAACCAAATCGAACTTGGGATTCCATCTAGAATCCATCACTATCCTTGAGGAATTTTCTATCTTGTTGTCTCTCAAGATTTACTGTAATCCAATCCTAGATCACTAGGCCCTAAACCGAGACCAATCTCTCAGGCTTTACTAAAATCCAAGCTGAGATCACTGGGCCCTAAACCGAGACCAGTCTCTCAGGCCTTACTACAATCCAAGTCGAGATCACTGGGCCCTAAATCGAGACTCCTCCCTCAAGCTTTACTGTATATCCTGCAAAAATTGTCAAGGGATTCCTAGGCCTTTGGGAATGAATTTTGAGACTACCTACGCCCTGGATTATGAAATCCATCCTACAAACCAAAGCTCAAAACCGAAATAAACATCCCAACACCATGACATCCGGAAAAAGGAAAGGCTGGGCTGAAAACCACTGTCATAACCCATTAAAACCATGCCACCGACAATAAGAGAACCATACACCAACATGCAAATCCATGCATGTCCAAAACAGCTATGAAATCACACATGGAAACGGTTACCTGCAAGTATTCTTGCTAAAGCTGCATGATCCTGCTCTTCTTCCTTGATCCTTGCTTTCCTTCCTTTCCCTTTGCTTTATTTTCCTTCCTTGATCCAAAGCTAGAGTGCTCCCAGAAAACTCTAAGTGAAAAAGAGAGTGAGAGGGAGAGAGAGGATAATGAGAGAGCTCTAAACTTGAACTTGATAAAATCTTAACAATGACCAACCTTGAGCCAAGAGCCTACACTGACTAAGAGCTTAACAGTGACTAATATTCACTAACCAAGCCTACCAACTGATCCTTATAAACCTTTTTATGAATGAGGCCTCTAATTTCTTCATTTTCCATTATTTTCCTTCATTCTCCTCCTCACATGCAACTTGTGACCTTTTACCTTCCTCTTCTCCTATTTTCTTTTATTTTCATAAATAAATGTGCCAAAAAATGCCTTTTTTCCTTTTAATGCCTTTGCCTTAGCCTTTGCCAAATTTCCTTAGCCAAAAAACACATCTAGTGATGCCCGCTAGTATATCTTTTCCCAACATTCAACTTGGAATAAGTGTCCCTTACCCAATGTCATGTTTTTCCTTTAGTAGCTTTTATTACATGGAATTTTCACTAGGGCTGTTACAGTCGTCATGAGTGTATGGTTGATTATGTGTTGTTAGTATTCACATGTGGTCAAGTGTACATTGATTTGGTGGTTGTTTTCATGCATGAGGAGATGGTATGTGTAGTTGATATGGTCATGCATTGATAACTGGACTCTAGCTAGAATTATGGTTATATGGTTATATGTGTATGTGTTATATTTCTATATTTTGTCATGATTATGTTATACATGTATTATGCTGATTTGTTGACCTTGCAGATAAGGTATCCTCCCCGAATTATTCTAAGGCACATTGGCTTATTATGATTTGGTTTAGTTGACATGATATACCTTGCAAGAAGAATATCAAAGATGACTAGCAAGATGGTAGACTACAGTTCCTGAGACTCTCCCTATGGATCAGATGAGTAGCATGGTGTTGGGCACTTTTCTAATTTGGCACACACACTAAGAAGTTTAAAGGTGGAAATAAGGAGTTGTAAGACATACAATGAAAAAATCATACAATCAAAGGAGAAACAAGTAGAGGTAAATGCAATGATACTTTAGAGTTTCTCAGAATTGAAATGACAGGGACCACTTTGGATCAGCCATGAGAAGGAGGGAAAAAATAATGGGGGCATATGGTATCAGGTCTCATGGTGAGTACAGGTTGGATGGAGAGGACACGATCATAGTTAGCAGGTCCTTGAATACTCCAGATAGGAGGGGTGATAGATATAGGTACTATTCTAGTTCTGGTTCGGATAAGAATTATGATCGTCATTGTTATCATCCTTACAGGAAGAGTGACAAAGGATATTTGTCAGATTAGTTTAAGAAAGAAAAGCGACCTACATTCGATGGAGAGATGAAGAAATCATAGGATGTAGAGGCATGGTTTCTTGGTATGTGGAAGTTCTTTAGATTGAATGATTTTTCAAAGAACACAAAATAAAAGATAGCCACTTTCAGTATTAAAGGGAAAGCAAATATCTGGTGGGAGGATGTGAAGAATGTTAAAGGTATTTGGGAGGATGACTTGACTTGGAATGAGTTTGAGAGGATCTTCAATAAGAATTATTTGTCGGAAAGGTACTATGATGACAGAGCTAAGAAAATTTATGAGTTGCAGATTGGTTCCGTGACAGATGATGAGTATACTAGCAGGTTCTTGGAGCTATTGAGATATGTACCTTACCTCAAGGAGGAGAAGGCCAAGGTTTAGAGATTCATCAGTGGAATTCCAGTAGTGTACAAAGACCAGATTGAGATCAATGATCCTAGATCATTGGAGGAGGCCATCCAAAAGCTGAGACATTGTTATGAGCAGTCGAAGCACAAAGTTGAGCCTAAGCGTGAGTTGAAAGGAAATGAGAAATTTAAAGGAAAATTTCCACCAAAATGGTGAAGACCTCAAGATGCAGGTGAGAAATAAAATGTGATTCCATACAAGAAGTTCAATACAGTTTAGAAGGGGCATGGAGAGAAACAGACTAGAGGTGATGGTAGAGCACTGTTACAATGTTGGATATGTGGAAAGGATCATCATAAGATTGATTTTTCACAGTATCAGGGTCATATACCTTAGATTATAGTGCTCATGATGCATATATAGTTGGGGAATTGGTCATAGAATTCCTCGGATTTATGCAATTGTGAACAACTGGTAGGTGGATCATCAGGCATCTATCATTCATATGGATAGTAAGATTTGTGATGAAGTTGTTTCTATTTTGATTGATCCTAGATCTAATTATAGTTATATTAATCCTCACCTGGAGGATAAGTGTGGTTTGAGAAAATAAGTGCATGCAAAATCTTGGTTAGTACAGTTGGCTACGGGTACATAGAAGAGAATTCACCATTGGGTAAGAGCTTTTGCATTTGTGTTAAATGGTATGCCTACAGTAACACATTTGAATGTACTTCCATTAGGATCATATGGCATGCTTTTGGGTATGGATTGGATATACCTTCACAGGATCAAAGTGGATTGCTTTGACAAGGCCATTGAGTGCTTGGACGATAATGGGGAAAATATAATTTTGTAGGGAAAGAAGAAGCCTGCATAGGCTATGTAGGCTAAGCGTAGTTGCATAAAATGTTGTGTGATGTTTGCAGTGCATATACTTAGTGACAAGCCTGGTAAAAATGTTGAGGATGCATAAATATTCAAGAGGTACCCTGTATTGTAGTAGTATCAGGATGTGTTTCCAGCAGAGATTCCAGAGTTACCTCCTCATAGGGAAGTATATTTCTCTATTGATTTGGTGCTAGCGGCAACACCATTATCGAAGGAACCTTGTAGGATGAGTACTCTAGACCTAGTAGAGTTGAAATTGCAGTTAAAGGAGATGCTTGAAAAGGGATAGATTAGTCCAAGTGTATCACCTTGTATAAATTCCCACTGTAGATCAATATATTATGCAATTTACTAAAGAAAAATACCAGATCTACTTCTACAACAAACTTGCGGAAGCTTAATTAATTATGAGCAAGATCAAATAGAACACATATAATAGATGAAGAGAAATCAATCACACATGAACACAGAAGAATACTCTGGGGAAAGCCTTAGCTAAAAACCCAGATCTCTGTATTATCATACAAGTGGAAATATGTTTAGATTACACAAAACATCAGCTAACAAGCTATCCTGCTCTCAGTACAATCCAACAATCCAGCTCACAAACTGAATAGACACAAGATATGCCTTCCCTCAGTCCTCCAAGCCTCCTATTTCCTTGCGCATTTTTTAACTTGGGATCCAATGCTGCCACTTGTGTGAATTGGCCTCATCACACACTCATCAAACCCAAAAGTAACTGCACAATCTCCAAGGAATGAATTCCTTCTGCATGCAAGAGATATCCTCCATGGAATATTCCTGCAACTAATAGTACACTGTCCCATCATCTGATCTCAACTGGGTTTCTATCCAAACTGACATGCATGATTTATTTATGAGAGAATATTTATTTATCTGAAGTGTAGCAGTTACATGCATGCATGCATTAACTAACTGAACTCACAATTAGTTCAACAAACCATTTGAACTAATCTAACTGGACTTAACTCAGTTAACTAAGCTAACTAATTACAACTCAAAGTACAACTCATCCTGATCTCCTTTAATAAAGGGATAACTTCCTCAATCAATGGAGAAATTGTTGCATGTCTACACATAGACTTCATGTTTGATTTTTTACAACTAATTAACTCAAGATGTATTAATTAATTATTTTATAAACAACTGCTAAGATCAAGTTCGAATTTTAATTCTCAATTTTTGGTTTAGGGACTAACTAAAATTGGAATGTATCTTGAAATGCTATTTATAGCAGTGCTATTTTTAGCACTTCTATTTTTAGCATTTATTGTTGCTATTTTCAACACACCTTGGGGTGCACTAGTGCTGTCCATAAAGAAGAAAGATGGTACTTTTAGATTGTGCATTGATTACAGGCAGTTAAACAAGGTAATGATCAAGAACAGGTACCCATAACTGAGGATTGATGATTTGTTTGATCAGTTAAAGGGAGAAATAATGTTCTCTAGGATCGAATTGAGATCACAATACCATCAGGTACACATCAAGGAAGAGGATATCTACAAGACTGCCTTCAGAACCAGGTATGGGCATTATGAGTTTGTTGTAGTTCCATTTGGTTTAACTAATGCTCCAAGCTAAATTTATGTATTTGATGAATAGTGTGTTGCATCCTTATTTGGACATCTTCATTATTGTATTCATTAATGACATCTTGGTATACTCCAAGAATGAAGAAGAGCATGCTAAGCATTTAGCAACAATGTTGAGATTTCTAAGAGAGCATCAATTGTATGCCAGGCTTAGAAAGTGCATCTTCTTTTAGACAAAGGTACATTACATGGGATATGTTGTTTCCAAGGAAGGCATAGTAGTAGATCCAAAAAAGATAAGGGTCATCATGAGTGGGAAAATCCTAAGAATGTGGATGAGTGAGATCATTGATGGGACTGGTAGGTTACTATAGGAGGTTCATTCGGAACTTCTCAAGAATTTCATATCCTATGACATCCTTGCAAAGGAAAGGTAAGAAGTTTGAATGGATAGAAGAATGTGCAGCTAGTTTTGAGCAGCTGAAGTAGTCATTGGCCAGTGCTCCAGTCCTTAAGATTGTAGATCTAGATAAAGATTTTGTAGTGTGTACAAATGCATATAAAAGAGGACTTGGTTGAGCCCTTATGCAGGAGGGACAAGTGGTGTTCTATGAGTCCAGGAAGTTGAATGAGCATGAGTAGAATTACATGACTCGTAATCTTGAGTTGGAAGCTATTATTCATGCCTTGAAGATGTGAAGTCATTATCTTCTTGGAAGGAGATTTGTATTGATGATCGATCACAGTGGGTTGACGTACTTGTTTGACTAGTTGAATCTAAATGCCAGGTAGGCTAGATGGTTGGCTACCCATATTGAGTTTGACTTCGAGATCATATATGTTAAGGGAAAGGAGAATCGGCTTGTATATGCTCTTAGTAGGAAGGTACATGTGAATCATATATCAGCTATGAGCTCTTATGGGACAGAGTTACATGATAGGATCTTGGAGGCAGAACATCAGGAGGATAGGTACATGGAGATTATGCATAGGTTACAAAAGAGTACAGTTTCAAGTATAGATACATTTATAGTTACATTTACAGGTACATGTATAGGTGATCAGGATGCAGAATATAGACTCATGATAGATGGTTTGGTGGGATTCAAGGACAAGATCTATGTGTCAGATTGTAGTGAAATCAAGAATCTTATATTGAAAGATTTTCACGTCAAGCCATACTCAGGTCACCCAGGATATTAGAAGATGCTTACGGCAGTGAAGAAGCTCTACTATTGGTCGAATTTGAAGAAGGAAGTGGCAGAGTTTGTGGCTAGATGTTTGGATGTTCAACATATAAAGGCATAATGTAAGCATCTAGGTGGTCTACTACAAACTATTCTGATTCTAGAATGGAAATGAGAGGTCATTTCCATGGATTTCATTATAGATCTTTTGAGGACTTTGAGACAACATGATTTTATTATGGTCATGGTCGACATGTTGAGCAAGGTAGCTCACTTCATTCCAGTGAAGACTACATATTCAACTAGTGAGGTGGCACATGTTTTCATCAGGGTGATCATGAGATTACATGGTGTTCCGAAGAAGATTGTGTCAGACCGGGATGCGAGGTTCACTTCCAAGTTTTGAAAGGAGCTATTTACAGGTTTGGGCATAAAGTTGGCCTTCAATACAATTTAGCATTCATATACAGATGGGCAGATAGAGAGGGTCAACAAGATCTTGGAGGATATGTTAGGATGTACGTGATGCACCAACATAGAATATGGGAGGAGTATCTTCCATTAATTGAGTTTTCATATAACAACATGTATCAGGAGTCATTGAGGACGAGTCCTTTCAAGGCATTTTATGAGAAGAGTTGTAATACTCTAATCATTTGGAGTGATCTAGTGAGTATGATACTTATTGGACCAGATATGTTGGTAGACATGGAACAAGAAATGTAGGTTATAAAGAAGAATCTAAAGGAAACACAAGATAGACAAAAGAGATATGTAGACTAGCACATTAAATTCATAGAGTTTCAAGTTGGGGAGCATGTGTATATACGCATCGAGCTTAAGAAGAGATCTTTGAGGATTGGATCATGTGCCAAGTTGGTACCATGGTATTGCGGGCCTTTTGAGATCCTTGAGAAGATTGGACCAGTAGCCTATTTACTTGCACTGCCTCCAACAGTGAAATCCCATGATGTTTTCCATGTTTCATTGCTTAAGAGGTATATAAAGGATGTTGATCATGTCACTGATTGGTCTATATTGCAGGCGGAGAAAGAACGAGAATTCTAGTTGGAGCCTTAATGAATATTTCAACAAAATCATCTCATGCTAAGGAACATAGCCATAGACCAAGTTAAAGTGTAGTGGAAGCACTTTGGGCCCAAAGAAGCTACATGGGAGATGGAATACTAGATGCAGACCATGTATCCTTATTTGTTTGCCAGTGGAGGCAAAGAAATTTTGGTATGATGTTTGGTATATGTTTTGTTGATGTTTTGGTATATATGTACATATGTATATCGATGTAAATACCACCACGATCTGTGTTATAAAGATCCAATAAGTGGTATAGTTGTTATCTTGTCATGTTGTCATGTTGTTTTTATTTTGAGCAAGTCATTCATTATAAATATTGCAACAAAACAAGTTATAAATATCCATGGGTAGTATGTTTTCTTTTCAACAGTTTTGCCCAGGTCTTGGTGTGGTTTAACACCAAGGACTATGTTCCCCAAGGGGGAGGGGTCTATAACATCCCCTGGTTAAAAGTTCATATATTAAAAGTTAATAAAGGCAAAATAAGACCACAGTTAAGGGACACATATTCCAAGTTGAATGTTGGGCAAAGATATCCTAGTGGGCATCACTAGATGTGTTTATGGCTAAGGAAAATTGGCAAAGGAAATGGCTAAGGCATTAAAAAGGCAAAAAGGTATTTCTGGCACATTTATTTATGAAAATAAAGGAAAATAGTTGAAAAGGAAGGTGAAAGTTCACAGGTTTCATGTGAGGAGGACATTGAAGGAAAATAATGGAAAATGAAGAAAATAAAGGCCTCATTCATAAAAAGGCTTCTGAGGATTAGTTTGTAACCTTTTGTCAGTTTAGTTTTGGAGCTCTCTCATTATTCTCTCTCTCTCACACTCTTGGACACTCAAAGTTTTCTTGGAGTATTGTAGCTTTTAAGAAGGGAAGGGGAAACATAGTAAAGGAATGAAAAGAAAAGGAAAGCAAAGAAAAGATCAAGGAAGGAATAATAGGATCAAGCAACTTCAACAGGAATACTTGTAGGTAACATATTACATTTGTGGTTTCCTAACTGGTTTTGACATGCATTGCTTTGCATCTTGATATATGGTTCTCTTGTTGTCGGTGGCATGGTTTTGTCGGGTTATGACAGTGGTTTCCAGCCTTTCCTTTCCTTTTTATGGATATGGTGTGATGGGATTGTTTTCTCAGTTTTGAGCTTTGGAATTTCTAGATGGTTTCGAAATCTGGGGCGAAGGTGGTCTCAGGAAAATTCCCAAAGACCTGGGAATCCCTTGACCGCTTTTGGCAGGATACATGGTAAAGCATGAGGGTGGAGTATTGGTTTAGAGCCTAGTGATCGGGTATGGGTTGTGGTAAATCTTGACAGACAAGGAGATGGAAAATTCGTCAAGGATAGTGATGGAGTCTGGAGGCATTCTTAGCTCGGTTTGGTTTTGTGATCTCAGTGTCAGTTTTGGTGAGATGATGGTTTACTGAGGGTGGAGGTGGTTTAACCTCTGGATTCCCTTTATTGTTTTTGGATTGGTTTTATCCATGAGATCCCACATTCATGCTAGGAATATGGCATGTGGGTGACTGACTGAAACAAATATTTGGTTCAACCATGTCTATGGTTGGGTGGTACGTGGAACTCTTGAACCTAGTCAGATTTGCCTATGTTTAATAAAAGCTAAGTTATCTTTCCTTTGTACTTGTTAATATGTGACTTTAATGGCTGTTATATCATTTCTATTTACATGGTTTATGTTGGTTATAATCATGGTTATATGACTAGTTATTGCCATGTTTCTTTCATATATTTACTTTTAAGTGAAAGGATAATGGATGAAAGACCTAAGTGATGTCAAAATAATTAAGGGAAGAGGGTAGTGATCCTTCTTGTCAAGTATCATATGAGTTATTAGTCTTTTATGCTATGTCTTGTATTCATTTCCTATAAATTGCATTGATGCCAAGTGTTTGAAAAAATGTCAGTCCTGATTTAGGATGGTCAAGCCTAGTCCTTGAGTCAGTTTTTGATTTGTAAGACTTTTTATTATGTAAATCATGGATTGTGAAAGTGTCATTGAGTTCTGGGCAGTGACCTAGACTCTGGGCTTGAAAAAGTGGCTCAAATCTCGGGGATGCAAGCACAATATTGGGCAGAAAATTTCCTGGAAATTGGCACACCCAAGTTTTGCATGCATCCAGAGGTCCTCAATGCACTCTTTCCTATATCAAGGCAGTGTACATGGGTTTAGAGGTATAAAAATTTAGTGGGACTGAGGGGCTAGTCATGGAAATGACTGGGAGGCATTCTGTGAGTCCTGTAGTAGGTGAAAAAGGTGTAGTATGGATTGTTTCCATCGATTTGACTTCCTTAGGGTCACTTAGGAGGTTGAATCATATTATGGTAACTTATCATCACATATTTACCCTGGGTGGCTGGTCACCTTGTCTAGTCAATTTAACGTCTTAAATTGCTCTACATAAATTATCAATCCGGGTATTGTAAACTGATGAAGTGTGGTGCACCATATGTGCTTAGTTAACCTTTTTTCTTACTTCGTTGTTTTATAGTTTTTATCTTGTTTGGGGTTTTCTTCTTGTTGATCTCCTAAAGTGTTTAATGCAAATGGAAATCCTATTCTAAGGTCTTAAGAATACTTTTAAAGGTCAAGTATGGATGTAGATTTCAAGACAAGGTTTATGTCCCTTATGGTAGCTTCCAAAACTTAGCACTTCAAAAGATCTCAAAACATGCTATTGATAAAATTAATACTTGAACAAGAATGTAAGTATGCAGCTACTTAAATCAAACAAAAGATGAAATACTGATCATGAAATCACTATCTCTGTTGCCCATCTAATTACAGATATACAATCTAAAATATTGCAGTCACACAAACAAACAAAAAATTGCAGACTAATGAAAGAAAGATAAATTTACTTCACTTATAATCCGATAGCTCGCCAGGTAGCATTTCGGGGTTAAGCCATGGCTCCGGAGATAACGTCAAATAACATGAAGAATTGATATCTAAATTACCTACTTGCATATTAATGAAAGCAAATTCAAATTACTTCACTTATAATCCGATAGCTTGCCAAGTAGCTTTTCGGGGTTAAGCCATGGCTCCGGAGATAACGTCAAATAACATGAAGAACTTGATATCTAAACTACCTACTTGCAGAATGAAAGTAAAATCAAATCACTTCACTTATAATCCGATAGTTCGCCAAGTAGCTTTTCGGGGTTAAGCCATGGCTCTGGAGATAACGTCAAATAATATGAAGAATTTGATATATAAACTAGCTAACAACAACAAATAAATAAGACTGAAATCAAAGCATAATTGAAATTGAAAAATTTAAGAAAAAAGTTCAGCAGAGAGGAAAATCTCATGTCACTATTTGATGCAAAAACATGTAAAGAAAAACTAATCTACAATCAACTAGTTGAACACACTTGCATGAATTAAAATTGCATGAATGGAAAATCTAAATTATCAAACTTGAAAGCAACTAAATGACATACATGAATGAAATCAAAGCAAAATTACAAAATAAAATGTACTCTACCTTACATTCTAATATGCTCCATGACATCTACTTCACATCTCCTTCCATGTTAAGAACATCAAAGCTTTATTCAAATTCTTCAAAATTACAAAGTACAACAAAGCTCTCTAAAGCTTTCTAAAGCCATCAAAGAATAACTACAAACTCCAAGCTAAAGAACTAAAAATCCAAGCTAAGACTAACAAATGAAGGAGAGAGATCTCCTATTTATACAAAAAGATAAGAAACCATCTCATTAATGAGAGTCCATGAATCTCTCCCTCTACCTCTAGAGTCCTAATAAAAATAGGAACTGATAAGACACATGTCTTGTTAGAGTTTCAATACAATTAGGAGATGTGACACATATCCTCAAGATCCCATGATTCTTTCCACTAAAATTCGAATTTGGCCTTAGAGTGCCACATAAAGGTCTTCTAGAAGCCTCCTTTTAACCTACACATGTCAACAATCTCAACCCACTTGTTAGGTATAATCATATGCACATTATTTTCTAATTTTTGACCACAAATTCACTTAAAAAGGCTAAGAATTAATAAAGTTTGGAAAAATGTAGATGTGGCCCAATGATAATGAAAATGGGATGAATGTAGTGACATAGTAGTGAAATGGAGGTAATATAATGGACATAATAGTGAAAGTATAATGGAAATGAATGACATTTTCAAGACCCAACATACCCCCCAACTAAATTTATTGCATGTCCTCATGCAATACATTACATTAACTCTTTTGATCCTTGAGCTTTGGCTTAACTTTGCATGATATCATTTGATAACTTCATATTTCTGCAAAGTGTTTTACTTGAATTTCAACATGGATGGTTCTTGTGTTACAACCATTTTTTGTTGTTGTTGTTGTATTCTATTTTGATCTTTGGACTTTGCAAAATGATATTTTGATTATTGTTGCAAAGTATATCTTTATTGGATTGCATGATGGTTGGTTCTTGTGTGACAGCCATGATTTTGTTTATATCCAATTTATCCTGTAAGCACTTTTTGAGGAAAAGCCATTGTATGCTCATAATAACAATGTAATAGTTAATATATGTTGGAAGTATGTGGGCTCCTGAATATGATATGGACATGGCAAGATATCAATATGAATGTATTCCCCCCCCCCCCAACTGATGGTATTGGCAATTTTATGAAATGAAGAAGAGAAAAGTTTTTCCAACAATTATCATTTTAGCTTTTTATGGAATTCTATGGTCAAAACTTAGAAAATGACATACCTAGCTTACCCTTTGGAATGGATGAGTTGTATGTGTGGTGGCTACAAAATTCTGATCATATTCTTCTTCAAGTGGCTGAACAAGAGGAGTCATGGATAAAGAGTTAGGATGACTTTTTATTGCTTCTACTAAAACTTGCTGAATCTGCTCCAAAATGATGAAAATAATAGTCTTCATGTCTTCAGAACTCATTGGCACAATTCCTACTATGTGAAAAAAAATGTTCTGATGTCGAACATAGCAGGAAATTGTTGACTTAGTGGCCATTAATAGATGCCACTAGTCAACACGAGAATTCTCACCATTGATGACAATGAGAGTCAAGATGCCCAAACACATCTTGCTAGGTACGAATGAATTTGCCGATGTCGAGTCACCTAGAAGATCTAATGAACAAGGGACATTAATGCATTCCCATTGTTTGTCAGCATGAGGACTTGCCATTAATGCATGCAAGCCTCAAGGTGTTTTTACAAAGAACTTAGACTCAAAGGACTATGGACTCAATAATTTGCATTGAAGTGGGGCTTATTTGTGGAATGAAAATGATAGGAAATGAAAGATGAAAATGGAAGATGGCAATGGAAAGCAGAAATAGCAATGGGAAATAAGCATGTGAGTGAGCCTCTTGTTTTTATTTGTGGATTATGAATGGACAAAAAGAGATGGAAAGTGTATGTGACTGTAAATGGAAAGTATGAAGTGAAATGAGGTGAATGGTTTATTATGAGGTATGGATGTGATGGAGACAATAGTATCTAAAAGTTTTTCAAGTGTTTGGATCTGATTTTGCATCAGCATATTTCCTCTTTGTTGCTGATCATCCTCTTATGAAACAAATTGGTCTCTTAGAGAGACACCATTCACTTGTAGTCATTTTCCCTTCCTCCTGGAACCTGCAAAAAAACTAATACTTCTTCTGCAATGGAATGTACAATTATCAAAGGAGAGAGATGGAAAATCTTTCTAGTTATGATATTTACACACAAAACTAAGAATTTGTATTAATGAAACAAGTTCTTAAAAGAAAAATCAAAAGAATTTATACCTGTTTTGGAATTAGCGCCTCAAGTTGATGTTGCTTCTTTTCAACAATTTATTTCATTATTGACCATTTCAAACTCTAATGATGGATTTCTCATTGTTTAGATCTTGTTGAGATCTTTCCAACGATACTTAAATCATCACAATCTGATTTTGTATGAAAAAGTTAGGTTGATTTGAACAATGAGGTTTATCAACTGCAAATTGATGTTTAGCTGCGGAATGTGCACAGTTTCTGTAGCTAAAAATCTTGAATACAAAGTTAGCCATTCATCTTTCATCATCAGTCCAAAATTAATCAATACCTTCAGAAAAGTGAGCAAGTAAATTACTCATTTCATTGATTCAAAATTGTTTTTTTTTTTTGACATACGTCGACTTAGTGTGGCGACTTAATGTGGTGACTTAGTGATGACACACACCTTGAATTCCCTTTGATTGGGGTCTTTTTCATTGATTTGGATCAAATGGATAGGACACCATCCATGTACTGACATTTCCCTAGCTACCCATGTGGTTCGTTTCGTCTATTGACACCTATAACCTATAGAAGTATGAAAATGGCTGCGAAATTGCCAGTTAGCTGCGGAATCAGATTGCATTCCATAGCTAAAAGACAACCAACCATTAGTTTTCTAATTTAAGTTATTGGAAAAGAGATTTTATGCAGCCAAGTACTAGGGAGAGAGAGCTTAAGATCACAGCTGGTGCACAAGACCAATTATTTATGATCTGCTATATTTTTTTTTAAATTTTCTTCACTGTCTCCCTGAAAAATAAAAAAACTTTGTAAATGGTATATGAAGCAAAACAATTTTAGTGATGAAAATATATCAGAGTAATGGAAATGTATGATCTCTTCAACAGCTTTGATGACTCCTACAGCAACCATCTGATGCATATCCCTGACTGCAAAACGACCCAACGGAGGATACTCAGCAAAGGATTCGAAAACCAACAAACTTGACAGCAATGTGGCAAGTGCGGCAATGTTTTTGAATCACCTTTATCCATGCTTTGGCAGTTTTGTTACTGTTGCAATAGAAGTCTCAATCACTGAAAACTTTACATCCCATTGTTTACTTCACTCAACCTGCAAACCACATGAAATAGAATTCAAAGAAGTGCATATGGGTGGATCTGGATATTATTTCTGACTTAACAAAAAAAATGTTTGAGATCAACATTAACAATTACCCAGGAAGCTGCTCGTCTACAAAACTATGCACAAAACTTGTTTCTGGAACTAACTGAGAGTGATCTAGGCCTGTCTGTGATGTTCTCTTCCTTCAACTAATTGATACACAGGTACCCTTTATCAGTCCAAATAACCAGTCCATGAGCAATTCCCAGGCTTCAATCGATGATGATAGTTATGGAAATTAGTTCCTCCATATAGCGGGAATAATTTTGAAATGCTCCAAGGAAATTAGCTCCTCTGCAGTTTCCAACACTCGCAAACTCATCCATATATAGAGATATAGCTGCAAGAGATTCAATCAAATAGACCACGGCATCCACGAAGTATGAGTTAAAAATGGAAGGCGTGAGGCATGGCGGGAGACGTGGTGGAGTCTGAGTTAAAAATGGAATAACATAGCTGGACCTGATCCAATCTCTGCAACGTGGAAATAATTCAGTGAAAAGAGTCGTGTGATTTTTGGATACGTAATGTAATCAGCCGTAACTAATGTACAGGTCACGGGGAGAAACCGTTAGTCATTAAAGTCAATATTGAATTCCAACAGACAAGACTGAGGTGTGGCTAAAACAAAAATGAAATGTCAGCACACAAGATTGAGGCATGGCATAACAACAGTCTGTTCATCAATTTAATTTCCGTTTTTCTCTCCCGCGGCATGCAAAAATGAGCTCCAAAGAACCGAGGAGATCTCCCAAACTGCTTCAAATTCCTTAAAACGGTTTCTAGGTTATCTAATTGACCCTATTGGCGAAAAAACCCATGTTTTATTTTTCCCAAATTCGTCTCCGTTTGGCCAGATCATGCAGTTGAAGTTTGACATTTTTCAGTGTTTTACGTTTTTCCTGAGTTGCTACATTTCGCTGTGAAATCAATTTCTGAGAGAAAAATTGTTTTCAGATGTATTCTCAGCATATTAATCAGTGAAACAAATCTCCAAAATGGCATACGAGTGTCCTCCAGCATCATAAGCAATCGGTTTTTCAAGTTGACTCAACTCTATTTCAATATCAGCAATAGTTTTGTTGGTAAATGACTGAAGGCGGGATGGTAACTTAATTATAGTTTCAAGATGCTTTGAAAGCATCTTCGTAATATGTTCTAATCCCATTCTGTGTGCTATACATTTATGGTCTGGATTATTTGAAAAATATTCTAGCTCTCTTCGTTTTGCAACAGCCTTTTCAACACTTTTGCTGATATCTGCCTGAGAGCGATTCATAACACCAACCCAACGAAACTGCAAACACTATTTTGAAATTCATACAAGAGTTTTTTTTTTCATCTTATTTTTCTTTACAATAGTCCAAGCAATTCTATCTGTTGAATTTTCACTTTTGATTTTTTTTAAAATGTTCTTGCAGGTTTGTTTTAAGGCCAAAGCTTCAAACAGGAATGCAGATTTCTATTGAAGCCACAATGGAAACTAGAATTGGGGATAGCCATTGATTGTTTTTCTTTTTTTCTCTGAAATTGTGAAATTTTATAAGAATGATTAATGATTTTCAATTTCAGGCAACAAAGACTTCAAATAAAATATGCTAAAAACAGGACTTTGACTGAGGTCTTAAGCTGATTCTTTTATCAATCTGGGCTAGGTGACTAGCATAGGATCCATGTCGGGACAATTCCGGAGACGCCCATGTGGTCAGTTTCCTCATTGGATGCCTATAACCTGCTAAACCTTGAAATTAGCTGCGAATTCACAATTAGTTGTGGAATCAGGCTACATTCCGCAACTAATTCGCAGAATCTTATTAAAACAAGACAGTTTTTTGATGACCACTACAGACCATAATTAGTTAATCTTGGACAATTTGAACCTATCAAAGTAGTTGGATTTTTTATTTTTCTATTTTTTTTCATTTTTTTTTATTGAATCAAATGAAATGATGAAGTTTATTTTGTCCCCTTTTTCTCTCTCTCTTCTTCTTTTACATAACAATCCTTTTTATGATCCTCCAGATCACACAAAGTGCAGGAGGAGAGCATATTCAAGAATTGTTAATTTTTTTTAGATGTAAGAAATAAGGTCTCCTAATTACACTTCCTCGGCAACGGTGCCAAAAATGTCTAGTCAATTTAACGTCTTAAATTGCTCTACATAAATTATCAATCTGGGTATCGTAAACTGATGAAGTGTGGTGCACCATATGTGCTTAGTTAACCTTTTTTTCTTACTTCGTTGTTTTATAGTTTTTATCTTGTTTTGGAGTTTTCTTCTTGTTGATCTCCTAAAGTGTCTAATGCAAATGGAAATCCTATTCTAAGGTCTTAAGAATACTTTTAAAGGCCAAGTATGGATGTAGATTTCAAGACAAGGTTTATGTCCCTTATGGTAGCTTCCAAAACTTAGCACTTCAAAAGATCTCAAAACATGCTATTGGTAAAATTAATACTTGAACAAGAATGTAAATATGCAGCTACTTAAATCAAACAAAAGATGAAATACTGATCATGAAATCACTATCTCTGTTGCCCATCTAATTACAGAAATACAATCTAAACTATTGCATTCAAACAAACCAAAAATCGCAGACTAATGAAAGCAAGATCAATTTACTTCACTTATAATCCAATAGCTCGCCAAGTAGCTTTTCGGGGTTAAGCCATGGCTCCGGAGATAACGTCAAATAACATGAAGAATTGATATCTAAATTACCTACTTGCAGATTAATGAAAGCAAAATCAAATTACTTCACTTATAATCCGATAGCTCGCCAAGTAGCTTTTCGGGGTTAAGCCATGGCTCCGGAGATAACGTCAAATAACATGAAGAACTTGATATCTAAACTACCTACTTGCAGAATGAAAGTAAAATCAAATCACTTCACTTATAATCCGATAGCTCGCCAAGTAGCTTTTCGGGGTTAAGCCATGGCTTCGGAGATAACGTCAAATAACATGAAGAACTTGATATCTAAACTACCTACTTGCAGAATGAAAGTAAAATCAAATCACTTCACTTATAATTCGATAGCTCGCCAAGTATCTTTTCGGGGTTAAGCCATGGATCTGGAGATAACGTCAAATAACATGAAGAATTTGATATCTAAACTAGCTAACAACAACAAATAAATAAGACTGAAATCAAAGCATAATTTAAATTGAAAAACTTAAGAAAAAAGTTCAGCAGAGAGGAAAATCTCATGTCACTATTTGATGCAAAAACATGTAAAGAAAAACTAATCTACAATCAACCGGTTGAATACAATTGCATGAATTAAAATTGCATGAATGGAAAATCTAAACTATCAAACTTGAAAGCAATAAAATGACATACATGAATGAAATCAAAGCATAATTACAAAATAAAATCTACTCTACCTTACATTCTAATATGCTCCATGACATCTACTTCACATCTCCTTCCATGTTGAGAACATCAAAGCTTTATTCAAATTCTTCAAAATTACAAAGTACAACAAAGCTCTCTAAAGCTTTCCAAAGCTCTCTAAAGCTTTCCAAAGCCATCAAAGAAGAACTACAAACTCCAAGCTAAAGAACTAAAAAGCCAAGCTAAGACTAACAAATGAAGGAGAGAGATCTCCTATTTATACAAAAATATGAGAAGCCATCTCATTAATGAGAGTCCATGAATCTCTCCCTCTACCTCTAGAGTTCTAATAAAAATAGGAACTGATAAGACACGTCTTCTTAGAATTTCAATACAATTAGGAGATGAATTTTTATTGCTTCTACTAAAACTTGCTGAATTTGCTCCAAAATGCTGAAAATAATAGTTTTCATGTCTTCAAAACTCATTGGCACAATTCCTACTATGTGAAAAAAAATGTTCTGATGTCAAACATAGCAGGAAATTGTTGACTTAGTGGCCATTAATGGATGCCACTAGTCAACACGAGAACTCTCATCATTGATGACAATGAGAGTCAAGATACCCAAACACATCTTGCTAGGTACGAATGAATTTGCCGATGTCGAATCACCTAGAAGATCTGATGAACAAGGGACATTAATGCATTCTCATTGTTTGTCAGCATGAGGACTTGCCATTAATGCATGCAAGCCTCAAGGTGTTTTTACAAAGAACTTAGACTCAAAGGACTATGGACTCAATAATTTGCATTGAAGCAGGGCTTATTTGTGGAATGAAAATGACAGGAAATGAAAGATGAAAATGGAAGATGGCAATGGAGAGCAGAAATAGCAATGGGAAATAAGCATGTGAGTGAGCCTCTTGCTTTTATTTGTGGATTATGAATGGACAAAAAGAGATGGAAAGTGTATGTGACTGTAAATGGAAAGTATGAAGTGAAATGAGGTGAATGGTTTATTATGAGGTATGGATGTGATGGAGACAACAGTATCTGAAAGTTTTTCAAGTGTTTGGATCTGATTTTGCATCATCATATTTCCTCTTTGTTGCTGATCATCCTCTTATGCAACAAATTGGTCTCTTAGAGAGACACCATTCACTTGTAGTCATTTCTTCTTCCTCCTGGAACCTGCAAAAAAACTAATACTTCTTTTGCAATGGGATGTAAGATTATCAAAGGAGAGAGATGTCCAATCTCTCTAGTTATGATATTTACACACAAAACTGAGAATTTGTATTAATGAAACAAGTTCTCAAAGGAAAATCAAAAGAATCTATACAT